>OX030980.1:10022500-12422500 GCA_943735965.1 Eupithecia abbreviata
TATTGTCTAATACTAAACTTTAAGTTAAATAAACTAAGAACCTAAGCCTCGAAACGAAAGCTAAGTTAAAATTTTGTGAAAATTTTGAAAGTTAAGTTTAGTATATTTTTGTGTACTTTAATACTATGTCAGCCATCTTGGATTTGGAAATGGTCATCTTTTTCGTAATCTACGTATGCGAATTATTCGAAAACGATTCCCATATTATGTGGGTGCCCGTCTCAAAGCGAGTATAAACTGTGATATAGAGATGTCAGCCATCTTGGATTTGGAAATGGACATCTTTTTCGTAATCTACGAGTTCAAGTTACTCGAAAACGATACCCATGTCAGATTTTTTGATTGGGGAGGAAATTCAGGGGAGCAAGTTACCTATCTTTTATTATATAGGTAACTTGCTTTACAAGAAAAAATCCTTCATTTTGGGAGATAAATTGAAAAATGTTTGCTTGGTATGAGTAAATAGACACCACAGACTGTAGCCATTTCGGAAATCAGAAAAAAATACGGACCATTTGTTAAGAGGCTTCCGGAGGGACGAATTCTTCATACAAACGCAATACCAAAATTATTTCTAATTCAAGCATATTTCCACTATAATATTGCAGTATTTGTATAAAAATAGTATTTATCTAGGTTCCCAAACAGTTTTTTTTTTCAAAATACTTATCTAAAATGAAATGAAAGCCAATCTCATTTTGCACATTTTTATGCGAAAATGTACATGTTTTCTTGCTGTTTGTTTCGTATTAAAAACATCAATATCTGGCGTTTTATTTATTAAGGAACATAGCTTATATTGTCTAGTTACATAATAACAATACTTTGTGAAGAATACATAAAGTTTTCAGTCATAATTTTTGGTATTACGGAACAAACGAAATTTTGAACGGCTAATATTGCTACCGCGCACGCATGTGGCGCGGCGCAAGGGTTAAACAGGGACAGCGATATTCGGAGCGATTTTTGCAAGCGAGGGTCGCCGGACCCTTAAGTTGGCATACAGCAGAACATAGCACCTCCTCTTTTTTTCGAAGTCGATAATAGAAGAAATAAAAATATGTATGTGGCAGTGCTAGTGTGACGTAGTACCCCGCCTTAAGTAGGTTAATACTTGGCTTTGGTGTGAAGAAGATATACATCATACACACATAAATGTCTGTTATTATGATAATGAACTAGCCAGACTAGCAAAACTGCCTAATCATCACCAAAGTCTAGAACATTCGGCGCCTGCGAACTGGGAATTTCTGTATCTGTTTTCTATAGCGGTTATTAGACGTCTGCTAATCCTATTCACCCCTATTTCACCCTTTGTTCACCCCCCATTGCCTTTGTTAGTGTTATGGCATCAATTCAATATGCTGAGGCTTCAGAAACCAAACAATTAAGACTGTCTGGTCTAATCTCCTACGCCATTTAAGTGCTATGTATGTTTTTTTATACTTAATAGGTTTATGTTTGTTACTTTTGTAAACAATATGTTTCTTCAACTAACCTTACTTTAAAATGACGTTAAATTCGAATCAAACAAATAACTCATCATCATCATCATCATCATCAGCCTATAGCGGTCCACTGCTGGATATACATAGGCCTCCCCCAATGAGTGCCATAGCGCCCAGTCTTCAGCTTTCCGCATCCAGCATCTACCTCCAGTCTTTCGCAGGTCGTCATCCCACCTAGTCGGAGGGCATCCTACACTACGTTTACCGAGTCGTGGTATCCACTCAAAAACACGTTTGGCCCAGCGGCCGTCGTCGGTTCTTCGCGAGATATGCCCGGCCCACTGCCACTTCAGCTTGCTAATTCTTGTCAACAAGCAACTACCTACTTATCTTCATGTAGCCCCAGCTAAGCATAGCTTGTGTTATGGGTACTTGATAACAGATATACTGCATATATCTGTTATCAAGTACCCATATATAGATAAACATAATGCAGCAATGAATAGCAGAAAAATGAAAGCAAAAGCTGCAGGGCTAAAGCGATATTTGTTGAAATTTTGTAAAATACATGGCTTATCAAGAATCGTCTGCTCAGTTCGAGAAACTCATTACAAACGCATTTAAAGGGCAATACACCGAGGCGGTTATCGTTTGCGATGACTTGCGGATATGATTTTCTCGATTCGAAAGTGCTTTTCTATTTATACCAATAGGCTCTTTGATTTTGATTCTAAGATATTTTATGCGAACAAAAGACATTTTGAAAACTTAACAAAAACTGATAACAGTAATAGAAAACAACGAGGTAACTAGGCTAGGTTATCACTAAAAAGTAAAACCCAAATTAACAAAGCAATTTTTTTTTATGTAGCACTAGAAATGTTCTGAATTCGAAATCGAACGAGAGAACAATTAAATGATGAATGAAAGCTTTCAAAACCAAAAATTGTATCGAGTTTCTGTACTTTGCTTCGATGATACCATTGTTGTTACATATTGTCCAACTATATTCCTTACGTTTTGTTTTGTTTGGTTTACAAAAAAAATATCCAGGTTTTTTTAATAAATAAATAATAATAAATAATGCTGGACAATTCACACAGCATTATCTAGCCCCATGGTAAGCAGACCTTGTGTTATGGGTACTAGATAACTGATATACATAATACAATATATTACATAGATAGATATTTTTTTATTATACATAGATAACGACCAGAACACCCGGAACAAATATCTGCAGATCGTACACACAATTATTCCGAGGCGGGAATCGAACCCGCAACCTCCTGCGTCGCAGGCGGACCTTCGCCCACCGCGCCACATCGGTCGTCTAATTCGTCGTATAATTATATGAAAAAACCTAACAAAGGGACCGCGCTTCCATGATACCATTGTTGTTACATATTGCCCAACTATATTCCTTACGTTTTGTTTTGTTTGGTTTACAAAAAAAATATCCAGGTTTTTTAATCTGAGTATTATGTATAATTATATGAAAAAATCTATAATAGGCTCTAAAAAAACTAAAGTTATAAAGAAAAGACTGCCACCGTTTCTTCCAGTAGTAGAATAAGTGCCTTTTCACATGCATACGGCCACGGCACGGTGCGTGGAGGCCGCACCATGTAAAATGGTATAGGAAGCGCGACTCATGGTCACAGCACGGCCACCGTGCTTCGTGAAAGCTGTCTATTAACGGGCTTCCGGAGGGAAGAATTCTTCTTACAAACGTAATACCAAAATTATTTCTAATTCAAGCATATTTCCACTATAATATTGCATTATTTGTGTTAAAATAGTATTTATCTAGGTTTCCAAATAGGTTTTTTTTCGAAATACTTACCTAAAATGAAATGAAAGCCAATCTCATTTTGCACATTTTTATGCGAAAATGGACAAGTTTTCTTGCTATTTGTTTCGTATTAAAAACATCAATATCTTACGTTTTATTTATTAAGGAACATAGCTTATATTGTCTAGTTACAGAATAACAATACTTTGTGAAGAATACAAAAAGTTTTCAGTCATAATTTTTGGTATTACGGAACATACCAAATTTTTAACGGCTAATATTGCTATCGCGCACGCATGGGGCGCGGCGCAAGGGTTAAACAGGGGCAGCGATATTCGGAGCGATTTTTGCAAGCGAGGGTCGCCGGACCCTTAAGCTCACATTACATTTCTACTTCAGACGGCGGCGGCGACCGTGCCGTGACCTATATGAAAACGCGCCAAGTATTATAGTTACTAAAGTAACGCATTTATTTCATCCCGATTAAGTAGACTCTGGTAAAATATATAGGTCAGTACCTGATAAAATTATCTACATTATAAAATGCAACCCTGAATAGGTACCTAATGAACTGGTTATATAATAGAGCTGGATATTTCTCGACCTGAACTGCTACTTTGACGACCGATGTGGCGCGGTGGGCGAAGGTCCGCCTGCGACGCAGAAGGTTGCGGGTTCGATTCCCGCCTCGGAACAATTGTGTGTACGATCTGCAGATATTTGTTCCGGGTGTTCTGGTCGTTTTCTATGTATAATAAAAAATATCTATCTATGCAATGTATTGTATTATATATATCAGTCATCAAGTATCCATAACACAAGCTCTGCTTAGCTTGGGGCTAGATGATGCTGTGTGAATTGTCCTGCATTCTTATTTATTTATTTACTTGAATATCAGCAAATGCAGAGAACGGCAAACTATTAGTACCATAGTCGTTGTGTTCGGCGGGCCCTTAAGCACGCACGATAGAGCTTCAACCACTCTTGGAGCTAACAAGTCGATTTGCATGAGTTGTCGCTCATTTGTTGGGTTTTAGATTGAGGTGTAGTTGGAAACTTTAGTGAAATTCTAATATGCAAAAAGCTAGGAGTGTATAAGAGGTAAATGATAAAATAATAATAAATAAATCGTTTAAGGATCAGAAACAGTTTTGAAAACGATGACATCTGCAGTAGTTTAATACTGTGTTGCAGAATGACAACTTTTTTAGATTTATTTATTTATTTTGCTCCCATGTATGTATACAGCTTCCATCCTAAAATTAGCTTAGGTCAATAGTACAATTTTAAATCCCATAATAACCCCCTGAGTATACACAACAAACCAATGTTGGCGACGACACGCCGACAAGTTGACAAAATAATGTCGAATTATTACAAAACTAGCTGCGCCCCGCGGTTTCACGCGTGGTGATTGATATTTTGGATAAAATACAGTATACGAGTATCTTTATGAATTGTAGCCTATGTGTTATTCTGATATATAAGCTACCTATATTATTGTGAAGTTTCATCAAAATCCATTCAGCAGTTTTTGCGTGAAAGAGCATTAAACATAGGTACATACATACATACATCCTCACAAACTTTCGCGTGTAAAATATTTGTAGGATTCATACACAGAAAATATTGCACCAATTCACCAGACCGTGTCGCGTGACTTTGGTTTGTAAAGAAATCTTTAAATAGGTAGGTACCTAAACTAAGGAAATGTCGGGCAATCCATCTCTGTGGTGGACGGCGATGATATAAAAACACCCTTATTACAGACTACCAAAACCCTTATTAGAGAAAATGTTTCTTATGGAGTTAATGTTCATAAGGCAAAAACGCCACGTCAGCCAGCAAAATACAGCCTAGTACATAAATCGTGCCAAACAAGAGATATGGGGTCACCCGCGCTCGAGTAACGACCGACATACAACACAGAAGATTACAATAAAACCTACAATTGGCAGATTGTGCAAGGATTGGAAGGAGAGAAAACATTTTTATAAGTCAACGCAGTGCCTATAATGTACAGTTGAGGTCACAAATCTTTTGTAACAACTAATTCTTAGTCTTAACTTATTTTTGCTGTTATGTTATTATTTTAGGTTTTAATTTAGTATATTTTGTTAGTAAATACTTAAATATGTTAATGTATTAATGGTAAGAGCGGGGTCTCCTAACATAAGCAAATTTTGCTTAAAGGGTGACTCCAGAACCTGTATTTATAGCTTTTAAGTTAATGCAATAAACATTTTTTTATTTTATTTTACAAATCGCTGAATAGGGATCGCTGTTTTTTTTCAAAGCCGTTCACGCTTTTGTAAGAAACCCTTTTTGTAACTAATTAATACAACGGTATTTATTAATTCATTTTCTTGTGTGTGTATTAATCTGTTTCAGGATATTTTTAAGCAACCCATAAAAGTGGAAAAAGGCTGTGTTAAAGTTCGAGATTTTTGTGTGTGCATTGTTAACAGGAAAGGTGACTTGAAATTTTCTGATAAAAGAAAGATAAACATAATTTTGAAAAAAAATAACAATTTTTTACATGGAAGCCATCATTTTGTAATATTTTTAATTTAGTATTTCTTTCCACTATAGTCGTTATGAATGAAGTCGCAGACAGGTCAATTCTATGAATTATAAATGCAAAAGTTGGGATGTGTGGATGATTGATTTTATTTATCAGGTTGATTTCATCTTCACGCCAAAAAAAAACCTGTTAACTTTGAATAGATGTAGTTCTAGACTCGGCATATTTTATCCCGAGAAACGCGTGTAAAGCCGCGGGGAGAAACTAGGATTATAAATCAGGTAAAACTGTAAACTACTGACCACTCGTGAACAGAATAATACCGCAAACAATATGACGGATTAACATCCGATAGATTACAAACTATCTATGGATAGGCGGTAAACAACCGCACGTGATGTTTGAGGTGTACACGAGTTGTGGAAATTTACAGAGTTCAGCGGTTTTTAGCGCTGACTGTACATGATAAATGGGACTATGGGAAGGAGATAAATGTAGTGTGAAACTGACAATCGGCTCTAACACAAATATTGACAACTTTCATATATTTCATACCATTTTATACGCCGATGTGTGTAATACGAGTAAATCAAACACATACAATCTGAATATTGGTTACCTACTTCTGTTTACTGTTTACTTTAACAACTGAACTTCAAAACTATTGGAATTTGACGAACGCGCCTATGTTCGTCGATTCTTCCAACATACACAAGTTTGGTAGTTAGCCCACTACCATTCATATTCAATGTTTAGAGGTTGATTGTACACTATACCTAATCTTCGTTTACCCACTCGCGTTTCTTAAACCCAACACAGGCCAGACGGAGGAACATAATTCATATTCCATAGCAAAGTCACGTTTAATTTTCAGATATATATCGTTCATGTTCAGCCTCACATGAAATATTCATGAAGACAGAGTAATTTGTAACCGATATTGCCCTTTTGGAACCATATTACTAGCGACGTGATTTTACTATTTACATGCACGGCGTAAATGAGTTTTCGACTGACTGCGCCTTGATTGGTTTTAATAAAAATGATATAATAAATAATGAAGTTTGCCTACTATGCAACTCGGGCCAGGGTGTGGGATGGTAATCTTCGAAAGACTGGTGGCAGAGGCTGGATGTCAGCTGAAGCTGACTTTAGCCCTGTGGCTATGTCGCTTGAAAGATATAGTAAATTGTTTAATCAAAAAAAAATGTCACAAGAAACAATGATTTCCTATTTGTTTCCCTCTCAAATTAAAATACTTTTGCGGGGCGACACAAAGCAAAGGTCAATGTCAACTTAATTTTTTTTTGTCAAAGTCAGTTTCATTCTAACTACTCACTCTTGACATTTTGTAATAGACATTCATGCATAAAAAAAGGTTTACCAATGTCTGAACCTATAAAACTTAAAAAAGGCGTATTACAAAGCAGTTCTTTAATGCTAAAAAGGTTTTTAATTCAAAATATTTAACAAGTAAGACAGCTCTATATCTTTGCCGTCACAAATACTAAAAGATATATGTTTTATTTCATACATAAGCCTTTTCTTGATGAATGATGTACTTAGTATTTTAATTGAAAACTTCAAATGGAATCCTTTTTTTTTAAATACTGACTAACACGCAAGGTCGAAATTCTAAGAAAAGGTAGAAATAAATAGAATGGACAGATAAAAGACAGAAATACGAGTGATCGTAACCAAATAATTTCGAAACTTTTGCTTTTAGCTGATTGATACGTCAATAATCATCATTAATTGAAATAAAAAGGTTGGTTTGATTACTTATCAGGTCAACGACTCATTACATCAGGCCGGGCCGGGTGGCAAATGAGATTTGTAGAAACATCAAACAGTCGGTGATTATAATCAGGAACCGTAATTGAATGGTGTTATTCCGTTTCTGTTCCGGGAAAAGGTTACGTTTTGGGGGCTACAAAAAGAAACATGCCTCCGTATTCCAAACAGTCCTGTAAAGGGACAATAGTGGGCAAAACTGGCGCTGTCCCTTTTGTAATTAAATTGCCAACTACTAATCGTATGTAATTTTCAAAAACAAAAGCAACTAGTACAAATGTGTTTCTTTTTATGGTTTGTTTAAAAATTACTTTTTAACCGACAAAATAAACAAGTATTTTCGTCGATTAAGTTTTCGACCGATTTGGGCGATGCTTTCGCAGTGGTATATATAGTACTTTTTCTATTCTAAAATTTTTTATTTTCCTTCCTTTATTAAATTCATTTATTGCAAGAAATATGGTCATAATACAAGGTCTTAAGAGGCCTCCGGAGGGACGAATTCTTCATACAAACGTAATACCAAAATGATTTCCAATTCAAGCATATTTCCACTATAATATTGTATTATTTGTATTTGAATAGTATTTATCTAGGTTCCTAAATAGTTTTTTTTTTCAAAATACTTACCTAAAATTAAATGAAAGCCAATCGCATTTTGCACATTTTTATGCGAAAATGGACAAGTTTTCTTGCTATTTGTTTCGTATTAAAAACAACAATATCTTACGTTTTATTTAATGTCACATACTTCACCAAAACACATTGGCATGCAAACATTTCTGAAACTAGGTTCTTATACAATGTTATTTTAAAATGATTTTAAATCATAAGTTATATATAATTATAAACTATGAACCTGTCAATAATGTGCTACTTAATCGCAAATTTAGGTCCATGAGACCTAAATTTGACACTATGGAAAGCTTTTCCAAGAAGCCATAATTTTAACTTTTTTATAAATATTGTTAAAGGTAAATCTTTGATGTCATTAGGGATTTTATTATATTATATAGAGAACTATACATAGCAGAACAAGAACTCCCAAGACCTTTGTTTTGGGAGTTCTAGACAGAACAATTTGTTCTGGGTTACGTACACGTCTAGGGTATATATCCCTATCTTTAGTAAATAAATTCGAATGTTCCTTTACAAATTTAGCAGCCTCTAGCAAATTTAGTTTTAATTTAATGAAGATAGGCCTGCATCATGGCATCATGGCCATCATGGCCTGTTGCAGCGTTGGATCGCGTGGAGTGGAAGGAGAAAAGGGAGGCCTTTGCCCAGCAGTGGGACAATAACCGGCTTAAAATAAATAATTTTAATAAATAATAGGCCTGCTTGACTCCCATGCAATTATACTACTTACAATAAGCAATTATACTTTTTTTTATACGAAACATCTAACTTTAATGTTGTTGTAATTTGGGAAATATGCGACTAATAATAACGCATCGTAAATACGTTTAGTGCAAATATAACGTTATCACATGTAATGAAAGTTCGGTTTCCCCCGACGATCGTTACTAGCTACCGAATATCCGAATGATAATAACGATTTTATAACTCGATTAATTATTATGACTTTCGCACGAATAATTTATCCCTTTGGGTACGAGTATCGAGGTTATATTTATACAGGGTTTCTGGTAATTCACTGACACTTCGTGGTCTGTAAGTCCCATTACCATGAACGTGTTGTGTGTGACGCCAGGTCTAAATTCCTAAAGTTTTATGTAAATAATAATATAATAATAATGCTGGACAATTTACACAGCATTATCTAGCCCCTTGTTAAGCAGAGCTTGTTTTACGGGTACTAGATAACTGATATACATAATACAATACATTACATATAGATATTTTGTATTATACATAGAAAACGACCAGAACACCCAGAACAAATATCTGCAGATCGTACACACAATTGTTCCGAGGCGGGAATCGAACCCGCAACCTCCCGTCGCAGGCGGACCTTCGCCCACCGCGCCACATCGGTCGTCGCGTCTTATACAGATTTTAAAAACATGTTGTACCTATGTTGTTCCGGAACCCAATCAAATACAAACGTCTAATCTTCATCTTCCAAGCCCACTGTTAATTCAGAGCAGATACGTTTTTAAGTTTAGTTTCAAATAAAGCATAATGAACGATTATCGAATAGAAAGAAGAAAGAAAGAAAATACATTTATTGATTCACAAGTAGGTACAGCTTGCTACTAAATAATAATAATATATAAGTAAACAAGAACATAAAGAAATAAATAAAATTAACTACCTACGTATGTATTATATACAAGCAACAAGCGACTCCACAAAGCGAACCAATAGGTCCTGTCTCAGCATAATGTTGCTCTACTTCTCCTCAAGAAGTAGAGCAACGCTGGTTTTCTGACAGAACCATTGGCGCGCGCGTGTCCACACGGGTGGCAGACCACAGATAAGACAAAAATATATATACACATTAAATTGACATCTTACAACCTAAGATTAACTCTAACTTAGCACTAAACACACGATCATGACTTCACAAGAATAGACAAAAAAAAAAAAATGTTTTTTATTTTTTCTGTTCGTCCAAGCATCTATTGAGATAACACTCACAATCCAGACGCAGAAACCAGCAAGAAGTTGAAACTGACAACTGACATCGCAGAAAATGAAACATTTAACTGCGAATAACGGACTATATACTATAACTAACGAATAGACGGAAAGAAGAACACCTACAATACCGAGTTTAAGAATGAAGACTTGAAGTCTTCACGAACGTATTCGTGATGATGGGCGGAGGCAGTTCACACAGTATCAGTGATTTACCAATAACCCTGTATAGAAAAATCATTATGATCAGATTCATCGGCTAGAATATGATTTTATTTTTTTGTGATAAGGAAAATATAAGAAATCTGGGCGATTACAGCTGATAAATAAGTTATTTGCGAGTTGTTATTACGAAACCGCCTGGGAAATTCGCTCGACAATAAAATAGATTTTTCTTGAACGACGAAACAATGAGGAAATTTTTTCTTCGCGTGATCTTTTTGATAAATGTTCTTTTGAAATATTTTTGATGGTCTTACAGAATTAGGTAGGGTGAAAAAGTCCGTAGCAACTTCATCTGAAAATTAACCTAAGAAACGAATGCCAAGTGTGACAGTGAAGCTTAGTCCACTGCTGGACATACGCCTCCTCTAGTTAGCGTTATAGCGCCTGGTTACACACTCATACTTTAAACAGGTAATAATGATATCGAATTTGTAAATATATTAGTCTTCCGCTTGTCTCAGGGCTGCAGGCAAATTGAGTCCCGTAATTGCCTTAATTTGGTCAGACCAGCGGGTTATTGACCGTCCTCTTGGTCTTTTCCCTATATTCCCCTACCAATACTTTCTAAACTACCTTAAATTCGATATCGAATTTGTAAATACTTATGTATATTAGTCTTCGGCTTGTCTCAGGGCTGCAGGCAAATTCAGTCCCGTAATTGCCTTAATTTGGTCAGACCAGCGGGTTATTGACCGTCCTCTTGGTCTTTTGCCTATACTATACCAATAATAAAATAAAAAAGTATATACAAATTCGATATCGAATTTGTAAATACTTATGCAGGGCTGCAGGCATATTGCCTTAATTTGGTCAGACCAGCGAGTTATTGACGGTCAATAACCCGCTGGTCTGACCAAATTAAGGCGTCTTGGTCTTTTTCCTTCTACCTTGTACCACCAATACTTTCTAAACTACCTTAAATTCTGAAAGAACCGAGCATAGCGAGGGAAATATTCTACAGAAATCTAGTTTAAAAACATATTCCACTTCTCAAACTTTCAGACGCAAATTCCGAGGCTCTGCAAACTGCATCGTAAAATATTTGAATGTAAACACAATTTACAATATTTTCTTTAGAAAGAACCATGTAGCAGGAAGCCAATGAGGGATAGGTACAATAATTGAAATATAATGCTAAAACAGCGCTGTTTTACAATCGGTTTAACGCTAAAATAAGGTATTAACTGTTGGCTATGTTCAGCGAGCTATGGAAAGAGTTTCGAGCTCGGAGTTTCTCTGAAGGATAGGATTCGCAACGAATACATCCGACAGAGAACCAAAGTTATCGACATAGCTCTGAGAATTAGCAAGCTGAAGTGGCAGTGGGCCGGCCATATCTCGCGAAGAACCGACGGCCGCTGGGGCAAACGTGTTCTTGAGTGGAGACCACGACTCGGTAAACGTAGTGTAGGACGCCCTCCGACCAGGTGGGATGACGACCTGCGAAAGACTGCAGGTAGATGCTGGATGCGTCAAGCTGAAGACAGGGCGCTATGGCGCTCATTGGGGGAGGCCTATGTCCAGGAGTGGACTAATATAGGCTGATGATGATGATGATGATGATGAACTGTTGGCTAGTGACCTAATTCGCCCTTTTTTATTTTTTTATTGTCAATCGACCTTCGTTTGACCACAATCTCACCTGATGGAACCCCTCATTCCATGCTAGTCTAGAAGTAAACCCATTTCTAATTTATTTTCCCCATATTGCAATCTATTTTTCTTATGATCATCATATGCCGTATTCAGTCCACTGCTCTCTAGGGATGCTGCGGGTTAACTCTAGTCCTTATTTTCTGGTGCATATCCTAAACAAGCCTGTTTATCATGTCTATTGTAACTGTAACCATACGTTGTGATCTAAAGAGACAGTTGCTTTTTATTCTTACATTCTGAAGGCACACTGAGTGCATCTAATGGAGTTTCTAAACTAAAGGGGCGGCGGCGGCGCGGATAGATAGATAGAAAATTCTTTATTGCACCTTAAATAGAAAATTATGTAGAGAAAACTTATAAATAAATTAAAATTGGCAGTCTTATCGCTCAAGAGCGATCTCTACCAGACAACCATGGATGGATAGAATCGTGGACAGTACCAGGGGATCTGTGTGCTTGTAGGTTATGAGATATTATAAATAAAATACTTATAATACTTACATAGAAATATACTACATCTTACATAATTATCATAAAATATAATACATATAGGTACTACTTATTATTATTTTTTTTTTTTTTTTATTCATAGGGACCCGGGAGGACGTAGGAAGTCCCAAAGATTTTCGACTCGTCGCGTCGGTTACTTGATTTCGTGGCTGTTGGTTTATGTTTAATTCGTATCGTGTCCGGATAATTAACGGAGAAATCGACGGACATAAACATAAAAGAGACATACATTCAGCCGAACAAAGTACAAATAGTAAAAAAATACAAAAATCTCTATTAGAAACAAGAGATTTATAGTATAGGGTACAATAGTGGGCTGACTACCGCAAAAGTTAAGAAACTGTGTAGCAGAGTCAGCGCCCTCCTCCGCAAACAAAATAAATAGATATGTTTCTTTACGAACATAGATTCTTCTCCTTCTTTCGAAGTCGGTTGGTGAGTCACATCAGAGAAGATACGAATACTGTGGTCAGGTACTCAGTGTGTTTCGACACTAAACGCTCGGAAGCAGGAAATGAAACATTCCATCTTGCAGACGTGCTTTGCATATATTATGGACATAGTCGTACAGAGCACTGGGAAATAAACAGAGATAATGTGTACCCCAATTTATTATTTAAGTAACAAGCATATCAAAAATCTAAACTCGCAAACAAACACACAAATCACACAGTAAAATAACGATATGATTTTGTTTCTAGACCAAATAAATTTGTACTTCTGGTAGTCGTAAAACCAGGCTTGGTAGGGATTGAGTTTTCGTGCACCAATATTAAATTTGTTTTATTTAAACATCAAATCTAAATTGATGTAAAACTTTTGAAACTATAATAGCTATTAACACAAAGGTTATTCCGTGATCATGGCGCTCGAAACTGTGTCGAAATATTGGTTTAAAAATCAAATCATGGTAGATACCTACGAATATCCCGTTACAAATTACTTTTGCCAAATAGATGTGATATTTCTCCAAAATGTATTTCAAGTTCTTAATTTGGTTTTAGTTACCTAGTTTAGGCAAATACATATATATAAATACTTACTTCTAAATTATTTGTAGCTAACAAAAAAGCTAAGCAAGTGTTCGGACACAGAAAACGTCAAGTGATATTCAGTTATGTAAAAAGGAACCAGCCCGAGGGTCAAGTCATAGTTTGAATAATAGTGAATAGAACTGAAATTAAGAGTTTTTAATTTTTAAAAGAAACAAGGCTTTTATCTTCGTAGAACGAAGAAAAAAGCGAACGAATTTTTCGTCGTGAAAATTCGTCGACGTCTAAAACAGTCAGTTTGACGTTTAAAGACGTAAATAAACCGGCCAAGAGCGAGTTGACTCGAACTCGGGTGGTTATATATTATCGTACATAATAGAGCTATTTCCCAAAAGGAACCTTGAAACACTGATTTAAATAATAAGTATGATGCGGTCGCCCATCCAAGTACTGACCGCGCCCGAAGTTGCTTAACTTCAGTTATCGGTAGGTACTCAATTTGGTACGGTCATTGGACCCCTCAATTATAATTTTGTAGTTTTTTTTACTATTTGTTGTGATAGCGGTAATTGTAATCTACATTCTGTCAAATTTCAAACTATTACGGTTCAAGAGATGTTCGGCCTTCACAAAAGTAGTGCATGTTTTTTGTATGGGAATATGTTAATATGTTATTGCCGCAAATGAACTAGATAGATAAACCATTTATTAACTACCTACCACAGACAGACACACACATACAAAATACAACAATTATAAATTACACTGGAAAACAAAATCATAAAACACAGTTGAACATATTAGTGGTTTCTTCTCACTTCTTTCACTGGTGAACAAAAAATTTAAGTGAACTATAAAATAATTTTTATTGATAATAATAAATAGTATAAAATAATGACCTGTCTAAGTGCTTATTTGTAAGCTTAAAGAAATAAAAACTTTCCATTTTCATTTCCATTCGTTGCACTTCTATCCGGAACAATGTTACTTGACGGCTGAAATACAAGTGTTGAATATTTTTTTGGGAACAGAGCGTACCCGAGATTAAATGTAGCGAGTAATTTTACGAAGCTCCATGGGAAATAACATTTTCTGTAAGATTAAGACGTAGGGCACAATTTATACGCATTTTTGTGTTGTACTTGCTCCTTGAGTCGCCTTTTGCTACTTGTAATACTTATAGGTTTGCTTTTGAAGGTTCAGGATTGCACTTTCGTTTACGAGTGGAAGTGGGGCCGGTTTTTCGTTGAAGAGCCCTTCCCTTCCGCGCATTAATGTAAAAATTATAATTTTATGAATAAAAAAAACTGAATAGACTTCAAATTCCTAAGTATGTAGTATTCACGTTAGCTGTCCCAAGATAATTTGGGGTCCAAAATGCACTAAATGTAGTGCATGGACAGTTAACGTGTTAACTCACACTTCATTATTTTTTAAGTTAACCCTTAGTTACTCGCGCATAAAAACATACATAAGTACTCGCGTAGAAAAAACTACCAAATACATACAAAATCAGACTTTTATTTATGATTTACAAACACAATTAGACTTTTATTTATGATTAAGATTTAAAAATAAGCGTTGTAAATTCGAAACTCCAATAACTAGAGACGATCAATCAGTCGCTGGGGTGTTAAACACCCCACGCGAGTAATTAAGGGTTAACGGGACAAACATTTATCCCTCGGGAATAAAATTGTGGAACCACCTCGGAATCATTTTCCTTACAATAATTTAATACCTAATTAAATCCGAAGAATTTTCCAAATATTCTAAAATAGTTCATATCTGACGGAGAAATATCACAAAAATAAAAAAAATTGAACCTGCAACCTCCTGCGTTGCAGGCGAACCTTCGCCCACCGCGCCACACATGTGGTCAAAATCGTATAAAATCGACGAGTTATAGATTTTGTTGTTTGCTTATGAAATGAAATGAAATGAAATGAAAGTTTATTTCTTTAGGCTTATACACGTGTTACTCATCCTTGCTTTGGAAACGAAGATATAATAAGGTAGCTGGTTTATACAAGTCCATCTCATCTCCAACCGATTGGTTTTCACATAAAATAACCCCAGAACCGATAAGTTCCAAATTAAAGAGTTACCACAAGTATAATTGAATTTCACAAATTTGCCTGAAGCGAAAACGCAAAAACAAAGATAAATTCCATAACTTATGACTTGATAAAGTTCTAACCGTTTAGAAGTTTTCAAAGGCACGAAATTGGAAAAAGTTTGATTACAATCGGTAGCAAATGAAAGGGGCGGCTTTATATGACTCTGTTTTTGTGAAAGTAGTAATCGTATGCATGAAGAAATTCAGTTCTAAACGTGTGTGAACGAAATGCACAGTAAAATATTCACGATAACAGAAGGACTCTTTTTCAATCTACTGTATTGAAATATCATACGTGGTCGTGGTCGTACATAAACTCAATGTCACGGCCGCTGGGGCAAACGTGTTCTTGAGTGGAGACCACGACTCGGTAACCGTAGTGTAGGACGCCCTCCGACCAGGTGGGATGACGACCTGCGAAAGACTGCAGGTAGATGCTGGATTTGGCAAGCTGAAGACAGGGCGCTATGGCGCTCATTGGGAGAGGCCTATGTCCAGCAGTGGAGTGCTATAGGCTGATGATGATGATGGTGAAGCTATGGAGAAAGCTACGCTTGGAGTTTCCCTACATGATAAAATCTAGTGCATGGTCGCCTAAAGTCGCATTCCTAGAGTAATTAAGTAACCACCGATGAAAGTGATATCATACATAGTATAAAACAAAGTCGCTTCCCGCTGTCTCTCTGTCCCTATGTATGCTTGGATCCAATGAGATTTTACAAATAGAGACGTCATATTCATTGTAAAGAAATAAAAACATGGTGATATTTTACTAGCTACATACCTAGCGTCGTCGTTCGAACATACAACGTCGCATGGCATTATCTCAGTCACTCATAAACGTAACGCATTGCTTGTCTCGTTCGTGTAGGTGATAAAGCGGCAAACGCGCGGCACAGTTTTTTGAGTAAAATTCAATTTATTTTGTGATTTTCCATTTTAAAAACAAATAGAAGAAATAAAACACATCTTCTTATTTTTCACAACCGTCCCAAAGTAAGTATTGCACTTTCTAAACACACAACGTGGCATTTTAACACTTTGACTGCGGTTTTTTTTCGACGACTGCGATCTTTTTTTTTTACCTAAAAAATTCGTGCTGCCGCTCTACACAGCGGTTGCGTTGCGCCGCACATGCGTTTCGTTCGAAAAATATTATAGCTCTGCTGAGTCACAAAGATCTGTATTTTCTCAGCCGCTGCGCTAGTGTGGATTTACGCATATTAGTCACTTGTAGAAAACTCATACCGTGCGTTTTCAGCACTCAAAGTGTTAATATTTTTCATACTCCAAAATCCTGCTTCAACGTACGTCCGCGTCGCGGTCAAGAGCAGGACGGACTGAGTTCAATTCAGGCACGTACCTGATTTTCGTCTTGTTAGGCAGACCTCGGTACAACGTATCTACGAACATCATTGCTTGGATCTATTAAATTTCGCAACGGATTTTGATGCGGTTTTTTAAATAGATAAAGGGATTCAAGAGGAATGTTTTTAAACCATTTGACATTTATATATATATTGGACGACCGATGTGGCGCGATGGGCGAAGGTCCGCTTGCGACGCAGGAGGTTGCGGGTTCGATTCCCGCCTCGGAACAATTGTGTGTACGATCTGCAGATATTTGTTCCGGGTGTTCTGGTCGTTTTCTATACATAATAAAAAATATCTATCTATGTAATGTATTGTATTATGTATATCAGTTATCTAGTACCCATAACACAAGCTCTGCTTACCATGGGGCTAGATAATGCTGTGTGAATTGTCTAGCAATATTTATTAGCAATATTTATTTATATTTCCATGCTGGCGAAGCCCCGGTGCGGAGCTAGTAATTTATAAACCTGCCGTTAGGTTGACGGGTAACTGTTTCCGTCGATATATTTACCGACGGAAAATACACAAAAACCCCAAAACAGCCACATGGCTGGTGTAAATCTAATTTCGCAACAAATCGTTTGTGGATAATCCAGCGACAAAGTGGAACGCCCGAACCATGTAACGTGATAATAGTCTTACTGACAAGGAAGTTCCACTGAAATACGTGTTTTTTTCACATTCGTTCGTGTAAGAAATAAGCTGGCTTTCCAACTTTATCTAACCGGACCACATCTTCATCATCACTAAACCTGAGAAAAAAGCAAATTTACGTAGTTTTAAGTTGATGGTGTAAGGCAGTTTTAAGGCAAATAGAAGTATTGTTCTTTCTTTCAAACCAGTCTAAGATCTTTCACTGATGGGTAACTCTTAGGCATCTTTTCAGTATCTGTCATCAGCCTGCATAAGTACCTACCTACACTGCTGAACATAAGCCTCCTCCTAAAATCGCACGCTCGGAGTTTCTCTGAAGGATAGGATTCGTAACGAATACATCCGAAAGAGAACCAAAGTTATCGACATAACCTTTAAGAATTAGCAAGCTGAAGTGGCAGTAGCCGGCCATTATCTCGCGAAGAACCGACGACCGCTGGGGCAAACGTGTTCTTGAGTGGAGACCACGACTCGGCAAACGTAGTGTTGGACGCCCTCCGACCAGGTGGGATGACGACCTGCGAAAGACTGCAGGTAGATGCTGGATTTGGCAAGCTGAAGACAGGGCGCTATGGCGCTCATTGGGAGAGGCCTATGTCCAGCAGTGGAGTGCTATAGGCTGATGATGATGATGGTGAAGCTATGGAGAAAGCTATGCTTGGAGTTTCCCTACATGATGAAATCTAGTGCATAGTAGCCTAAAGTCGCATTCCTAGAGTAATTAAGTAACCACCGATGAAAGTGATATCATACACAGTATAAAACAAAGTAGCTTCCCGCTGTCTCTCTGTCCCTATGTATGCTTGGATCCAATGAGATTTTACAAATAGAGACGTCATACTCATTGTAAAGAAATAAAAACATGGTGATATTTTACTAGCTACATACCTAGCGTCGTCGTTCGAACATACAACGCCGCATGGCATTATCTCTGTCACTCATAAACGTAACGCATTGCTTGTCTCGTTCGTGTAGGTGACAAAGCGGCAACCGCGCGGCACAGTTTTTTAAGTAAAATTCAATTTATTTTGTGATTTTCCTTTTTAAAAACAAATAGAAGAAATAAAAAGACACATCTTCTTATTTTTCACAACCGTCCCAAAGTAATTATTGCACTTTCTAAACACACAACGTGGCATTTTAATATTTTTCATACTCCAAAATCCTGCTTCAACGTACGTCCGCGTCGCGGCCAAGAGCAGGACGGACTGAGTTCAATTCAGGCACGTACCTGATTTTCGTCTTGTTAGGCAGACCTCGGTACAACGTATCTACGAACATCATTGCTTGGATCTATTAAATTTCGCAACGGATTTTGATGCGGTTTTTTAAATAGATAAAGGGATTCAAGAGGAATGTTTTTAAACCATTTGACATATATATATGTATATTGGACGACCGATGTGGCGCGATGGGCGAAGGTCCGCTTGCGACGCAGGAGGTTGCGGGTTCGATTCCCGCCTCGGAACAATTGTGTGTACGATCTGCAGATATTTGTTCCGGGTGTTCTGGTCGTTTTCTATATATAATAAAAAATATCTATCTATGTAATGTATTGTATTATGTATATCAGTTATCTAGTACCCATAACACAAGCTCTGCTTACCATGGGGCTAGATAATGCTGTGTGAATTGTCTAGCAATATTTATTAGCAATATTTATTTATATTTCCATGCTGGCGAAGCCCCGGGGCGGAGCTAGTAATTTATAAAGCTGCCGTTAGGTTGACGGGTAACTGTTTCCGTCAATATATTTACCGACGGAAAATGCACAAAAACCCCAAAACAGCCACATGGCTGGTGTAAATCTAATTTCGCAACAAATCGTTTGTGGATAATCCAGCGACAAAGTGGAACGCCCGAACCATGTAACGTGATAATAGTCTTACTGACAAGGAAGCTCCACTGAAATACGTGTTTTTTTCACATTCGTTCGTCTAAGAAAATACGCTGGTTTTCCAACTTTATCTAACCGGACCACATCTTCATCATCACTAAACCTGAGAAAAAAGCAAATTTACGTAGTTTTAAGTTGATGGTGTAAGGCAGTTTTAAGGCAAATAGAAGTATTGTTCTTTCTTTCAAACCAGTCTAAGATCTTTCACTGATGGGTAACTCTTAGGCATCTTTTCAGTATCTGTCATCAGCCTGCATAAGTACCTACCTACACTGCTGAACATAAGCCTCCTCCTAAAATCGCACGCTCGGAGTTTCTCTGAAGGATAGGATTCGTAACGAATACATCCGAAAGAGAACCAAAGTTATCGACATAACCTTTAAGAATTAGCAAGCTGAAGTGGCAGTAGCCGGCCATTATCTCGCGAAGAACCGACGACCGCTGGGGCAAACGTGTTCTTGAGTGGAGACCACGACTCGGCAAACGTAGTGTAGGACGTCCTCCGCCAGGTGGGATGACGACCTGCGAAGGACTGCAGGCAGATGCTGGATGCGACAAGCTGAAGACAGGGCGCTATGGCGCTCATTGGGGGAGGCCTATGTCCAGCTGTGGACTGCTACATATATGCTGATGATGAAAGACGCATGCTGCGCCCGTTTATTCGTGTATTTTATATACGTGTATTCCCGCTTAGCATTAGGTAGTAACGCCATAATCCATAGAATAGAATAGAATATAACATTTTTATTAGCACACACAAAAAATAAAGACATACATAAAAAAAACACACATTAAGCTAAATAAGATATAACACTAAAACTAAAAGATAAACAATATAAAATAGGTAAAAATAACATAGCCTGTCCTCAGTGCGCGCTAATTAGGTCCAGCCTCAGCTTAATGTCGCTACCGCCCAAGGACTGTAACGACGCTGGTTTTCAGGCTGAACCTATGGATGACGTCACATTACAGGTCTAAGGTTAACAACAGATTTTTTGCATTGAGTATTGAAGCTTAAGGAACCTTTACAAAGTTGCCCTTGGTGGCCACCAAACTGTAATATTTTCGCATCTCTTTCTTCTCATCGACCTAAACTCTCTCAAATAAACAAACTCAATTGTCTAAACTGTTTGCTATTATTATATGTATTAGCGGCCCGTCCCGGCTTCGTCCGGGTGGTCAATTTTTTCTTTTCTCTCTCCGTAAGAACCATCCTCGTACTTCAAGGAATATTCTAAAAAAAGAATTAACGAAATCGGTTCAACTGCTCTCGAGATTTGCACTCAGTAACACATTCAGCGATTCATTTTCATATTATAGAGATGAGTTAGCGTCGTCAGTCGTAGCTAATAGTTACAAAGATTTAAAATACATTTTTATCCAGTCTGTGTAAAATCAGGTAGTTTCGGTGGAAAGTTTGTATTTCCTTTTGGATGGCGTCCAGCAAATGACATTGCTTTATGCCCTGTGGTAGCTTACGTGGTTGGTTTCAGCATATGTTTAACTTTACATTAACTTACACCAGGACCGGTTGACTGTTTTGTGGGGGGCTAGAGAAAAATGACACTAATTATTATAAACGCGAAAGTTTGTAAGTATGGATGGATGTATGAATGGATGTTTGTTACTCTTTCACGTAAAAACTACTGAATGGATTTTAATGAAACTTTACAAAAATATAGCTTATATTATACATCAGAATTTATAAAGATATATTGTATATTATCCAAAATATCTATCACCACGCGGGTGAAACCGCGGGGCACAGCTAGTGTGTAATATATTTACGCATTTACGCGTCAGTTATTTAGTACCCATTACACATTTATTTTTTATTTTTTTATTGTTTCAACAAAATCAACAGCCTTTAACCTAAATAATATAAACCAATGTATTTTAACACAAGCTCTACTTAGCTTGGGGCTAGATGATGCTGTGTGGATTGTCCAGCATTATATATTTATTTATTCCACTCCTGATAAAGCTTCCGTTTCTAGTTCTCACTGGTCTCACAAACGGTCATCCTCTCTGCAGCTGTAAGAGATCAGGTAATAGCTGAAAAATGAATCGTTTTCCCCAACAAAAAGGGAATAAAACCCACTAACAGAGCATTGTAGTTAATTTAATTCGATTTCAGACTTCATTTTCTCGGCCCACGGCAGAATAATTGTTTTACAATGATTGCTGTCCACAAATTATCCGGCTAAGTGGAAATAACATGGAAGAGAAAAGCCGGAAGCAATTTTGTAGTCTAAACCTTACACGAGCTGTGTTTCAAGTTTTTAACAGTAAAAAAATCATCATTTTTTTACCATTTAGGTACCGGTTGGACCTATACGTCGGTATATCTACATCTAGTATACGCAATGGTGATATCAATTAGGGTAAACGTCTATGGATGTATTTACTTGTTCTAAGAATTAAAATGTAACTCACACTCCAGAATTCAGACATGAAATGTGTTTTACCTCACAATACCAAATCGGTTATGGCGTTTTGTTCCTTTCATAAAAGGTTATAAAACTAATAAATAGAGCACCAGTCCACCTAGATATGTTCGAAAAACATCATCGTCATCATCAGCCAATAACAGTCCACTGCTGGACATAGGCCTACCCCAATGAGCAAAACAATAAACACATATAGGTAAGTGTATATATCACGGATAAAAAAAGCAGAAAGAACGTATTCGACTTAACGTGTACTCCACGGGTAAAAAAAGCCGAATTAACTTATCCGACATTACGTGTACTCCACGGGTAAAAAAAGCCGAATGAACTTATCCGACTTTACGTGTACCCCACGGGTGAAAAAAGCCGAATGAACTTATTCAACTTTACGTGTACCTCACGGGTAAAAAAGCCGACTGAACTTATCCAACTTTACGTGTACCCCACGGGTAAAAAAAGCCGAATGATGTTATCCGACTTTACGTGTACCCCACGAGTAAAACAAGCCGAATGAACTTATTCAACTTTACGTGTACCCCACATGTAAAAAAGCCGAATGAATTTATCCGACTTTACGTGTACCCCCCACGGGTAAAAAAGCCGAATGAATTTATCCGACTTTACGTGTACCCCCCACGGGTAAAAAAGCCGAATGAACTTATCCGACTTTATCCTTTATTCACTTACCACCCATTGTCAATTGAGAAGTAGTCAACGTTCATTACATTCAACAAATTGCATTCACAGTAGCAACGGCTCCTGTTTCTCTCATTTCCGGTAGTTTCCGTACTTTCTGGTACGGGAATTATCCGTAAATTCACGGTATTTCTTGCGTCATTAAGGTTAAACCGAGCTCTTTCGGATTCCTTTAAGCTTTTGCACGGAAAATTCTTGTCGATAAAGACTTACAGTAAGACCGGAGTTCTTGTTAGTGTAAATAGTTGATAATGAGATTGTACATGGAATATTGTACAGGGACAGTGGACACTCACGATAGGGCTGGTCCACCAGTTCAAAGTCGCTCAGCGAGCTATGGAAAGAGCTATGCTCGGAGTTTCTCTGAAGGATAGGATTCGTAACGAATACATCCGACAGAGAACCAAAGTTATCGATATAGCTCTAAGAATTAGCAAGCCCAAGTGGCAGCGGGCCGGCCATATCTCGCGAACTGACGACAACCGCTGGGGTAAACGTGTTCTAGAGTTGAGACCGCGACTCGGCAAACGTAGTGTCTCCGGCCAGGCGGGGTGACGACCTACGAAGGACTGCAGGCAGATGCTGGATGCGGCAAGCTGAATACCAATGTCCAGTCCAGCAGTGACTGCTGGACATTGGCTGATGATGATTTGAATCCTTATTGCCGTGCGGTCACGGTGCGGCTTTTGTATGCTACCTACTCCTTAAGGTATTCCCAACCTATTGACCCACAAAAGAATATTGATTCACTAACGAGCCAACATTACCATACCGTTGAAAAGTCTCCATCATTTCGCGTTATTGTAAAGGTGCGTACACAATAAATCTATTGACGGAGCACAATGGGGCGATATCGTAGCGTCCTATTCAAGTTCACTCGTGAGCTCATGTCATAAATGATTGTCTATTCAAGGGATTGCTTTCTCGTTACCTATTTTGGTGAAAAGATATCTACGTTTATTGAAAGAAAATACACGGGGAAGGGACTCAATGGGACTTAACCATGGTACACATCGTTCAAGAGTTTGTGAATATTATGTAAGAACAAGATCCGTCAAGTGCAAGGGTGACTCTCGCGCTGAGGGTTCCGAACCTTTGTGAATTATGTATACAAACACAACAGAATTGGTCCATGTTTCGACTCCTTTCAAAAGGTATCTCAAAATGTATCTATACCTAGCCTCCACCAATGAGCGCCACAGCGCCCTGTTTTCAGTTTGACGCATCCAGCATCTGCCTGCAGTATTTCGCAGGTCGTCATCCCACCTGGCCGGAGGGCGTCCTACACTACGTTTACCGAGTCGTAAAATCGAGGAAATTAAATTTTCTTTTTATTATAATACTCAGTGTGGTAGGCACCTTTTGAAAATGATTCACCCCTATATACCCATTTTTCAAAAGTGTTTTTTTTTTCAGGCTTATCTACCTATATACTTTCTCTATAAAATATAGATAGATCCATATCTTCAAATGTTTCAGATGTATCTATATAAAATTTGGAGAGAAGCGGTAAATTTTTGTCTTTTTTGACATAATCAGCGAAAAAACAATCAAAAAAGTACGTCCTTTTAAAAATCTGTTCAAAACTCTCCTTTAAATAAGAATGCAGTAATCGGTGTAGGAAAACGGGGATTCCGAGATAAAGTTGGATTGTCCCGTCGAACTGTTGAGCCATGAAATTAAGTCCGCGAACCCACCTGCGGGCAAGTACTCTGTTCTGAAAGGCCTGATGGGCTGATTCACGATTGATTGCTGTTGCTATTGCATTATAATTGTAAATTGTGGTCAAATATTTTATACAAATATCGATAGACGTTATATTCAAACATTTCTATTATATTGTATTGTATTATGTATATCAGTTATCTAGTACCCATAACACAAGCTCTGCTTACCATGGGGCTAGATAATGCTGTGTGGATTGTCCAGCATTATTTATTTATTTCTTGTTTAAAATTGCTATAATGTTAGCAATCGTGACAAACCAACGATCCTCAATAGTGTTATACTTTTTTAAAACGCTTACTATAGGATGCATCCATATCTCCTTCATCAGCAGCCTATGTAACATAGCCCTTCCCGAATGAGCGCCATGTAAAGCGCTTTTTAGCTTGAAGCATCCAGTATTTCCCTGCAAGTCTTTCGCAGTTCATCATCCTATCTCGATTGCTGAGCTGTGGTCTCCACTCAAACACACGTTTACCGCAGCAGTCGTCGGTTCTTCGCGAGATATATGGCCGGCGGCGGCGGCGCGGCGTAGCAACTTCAGTTAGCTAATTCTTAGAGCTGTCTCAAAGCGTTGACGCTCACAGAAAAAAAGCTTGAGCTTTGGCTTGAGATCTAATTTTAGTGTTTAATAGTTAAGCGGAAAAAAAAAAACCTTCTCAATAACCTAAAACTGCCATCAGTTGGCCGTTCGTGAATTAGTCATCTGGTCAGTATGTAACATAATGTTGTCACGATTTCTGTAATTTAGTAAATAATAGGTCAATAACGCGAGAGCGAATTAAAATTTTAATAGCAATCGATAGTGAATCAGCTCCCTGAACCTAATTTCACTAAATTAATACCTTCAACATAACAATGGTATCGTCTCAGAATGACATATTTTGACATTTCACCTCTGATGAAAGAAGGTACAGATGGAGGGACGCGTGTCAAAAGTGTCAAAGATGAAAATAATCATTCTTACAATATCTCCGTGCTGATTGGACGAAACGCACTATCGAGAGTTTCTTTTATCTATGGTCAGCCTGCGACGATTCCACTGTCATAGTAAAGCCATTCGTTAGCAGAATTCGACCCCTGGAAATGTCCAGGGGCGAAGGTAGGTAAGAAATAAGAACGTTCAAGCGATACAGATAAATCTTGGACTGGACGTGGTCTGATAAAATCGTTATTAACAGAATTTCATGGCCACAAGGAAGGATCTAGAATTGTAGATAAGCTATCTATAGCGATAAGGCTACCCATTGTGTTACCTATCCTATCTTTATTTTTTTTTTCTGTTTTGCATTTTAATGAGGTACCTACCTACCTACTTATTTGGCGTACATTTAAAATGTGTTGTATTTTTTAGATTTTTGTAACCTTCATATGACCACAATCCCACCTGAGGGCAAGGTGATTCGAAACTTTCCTCCCCATACTTCATTATAACTTCTAACACTATAAATCAGATTTCTCTTTACCTTGCACCAAAGTACAGTAACTTTACACCATAACTAACTCACTTAACCTTAAGCTACTTATCCTCAAAAGTCCTGAAAAATAAGACAAATCGTGAAATAAATCTTCGTTAATCTTTGATAACTGTTGCCCCAGGACAATGGGTCGTATAACTTACCTCTAACTTCATGACAAATTTGGCCCATTTACGGGGATTCTACCCTTATTCTTACGGATAGGTTTAAGTGGTTTTTATGAATAGGGGTGAGCCCTTTTAGCTTCAAGAACAGTTGAAAGCGGAATGCCCACCTTCTTACGCTGAAAGCAATAGATGTGAAACTGCTGAATGTGAAGCTGCGTTATTATGACATTCCTGGCATGTATTTTATTATTATATGATCTTGAGTGGAGACCACGACTCGGTAAACGAAGTGTAGGACGCCCTCCGACCAGGTGGGATGACGACCTGCGAAAGACTGCAGGTAGATGCTGGATACGGCAAGCTGAAGACAGGCTCTGGCGCTCATTGGGGGGAGGGAGGGGCTATGTCTAGTTGTGGACTGGCTTTAGGCTGATGATGATGATGAAGATAATATTATTATAATTTTTGAGATTAATATTATTTCTAGGCCCCTTATACAGCGAATCATTTGTAAAATTTTATGTGATGAGTCACTGTTTGTCCTAGGTGGGAATCGAACCCGCAAACCTCCTGCGTCGCAGGCGGCATATTACAAAGAGTTATAAGTTATAAATGACGAGGCAATCGAGTTGTTTTAGGGATAGTCGCCATATTAAATTCGTACACCTAAAATACTTTTAAACTTACGCATTCTGAATACATATATAAGTATTTATACAGCTGGTATTTAACGCGTTTATTTACCTATTTTCCCCGACGTTTCAACAGGTTTACACTCTGTCAAAATAGGTAAACAAACGCGATAAATACCCGTATGGTGATTATGTAACTCGCGACCGGTTTGCGACAGGCGTAAATTAAGCAATCAGTGCTGTCAAATGCCAATTTTGACGTTGTGGCTGGTGTCAAACTAATACAAAATTGACGTTTGACAGCACTGATGGCCTAATTTACGCCTGTCGTAAACCGGTCGCGAGTTACATAATCACCCGGCCGTTGTATAACGTACGTATATACGTGTATACGTAAAGTACTTATAATCACCTAAAAAAATACGTTCGAAAACATTGCACTATTCTTATGGTCGTTCGGATACGCCGCGACACTGAGTCTATTTAATTATAATTATTACTCACAAAGCGCATATAAAGCAAACTAGTGTGTACTAAATACATACATCTATACTCATATTATAAAGAGGAAAGGTTTGATTTTTTGTTTATTTGTATTGAATAGGCTCCGAAACTACTGGGCGATTTGAAAAATTCTTTCACCGTTGGGAAGCTACACTATCGCCGGTGAACATGGACTATATTATATTTTAATAATGTGAAATTCGAATTTAACGCGGGTGAAACCGCGGGTAACAGCTAGTAACATAATAAAGTTGGGACTTGATGCAGGGAAGTTATAACGAAGCTTCATTAACACGTTCTTACCTACTTTAAGCTTAAACTTATCAAGTTTACTTGCACATCAGCACAACTTTGAACAAGAGCGGTTGCATTATGTGAAGCCTGAGAGTACTGAAAATACTTACTACAAGGTATTAAATGTTATAGAGATAATCGTAATTAGTTTTAGATAAGTACTCTGTTAACCTTTAGAAACCATTTTTTGAAAATAAATACTTTTTATTATTTATTTACTTTTTTTAGAGGTATATAGTTATTCCGTGGTAACAGCCAAATGTATTGTAGGACGCACTCCAGCCAGGTGGGATGACGACGTGCGAAGGTCTGCGGGCAGATGCTGAATGCGTCAAGCTGAAGACAGGGCGCTATGGCGCTCATTGGGATAGTTCTATGTTCAGCAGTGGAGTGCTATAGGCTGATGATGATGATGGTGAAGCTATGGAGAAAGCTATGCTTGGAGTTTCCCTACATGATGAAATCTAGTGCATAGTCGCCTAAAGTCGCATTCCTAGAGTAATTAAGTAACCACCGATGAAAGTGATATCATACACAGTATAAAACAAAGTCGCTTCCCGCTGTCTCTCTGTCCCTATGTATGCTTGGATCCAATGAGATTTTACAAATAGAGACGTCATACTCATTGTAAAGAAATGAAAACATGGTGATATTTTACTTTACTAGCTACTACTGAGGGAGGCCAGTGGACTAACGTTGGCCGATGACATAGAAAATGAACATACTTAGAAACTTCTTCTTAATACGGATATTCTTCTGTTTTCGAAGTGCTTAAAAATTAAAGTATACCTACTGCGAAGTCTAGTGTTTATTTTGAAAAACGTGAATAAGTAGGTAATTCATCTTCATGTTGAAATTGCAGAATATCTTTAAAAATTCAAGAAATCCTGTTGTTAATGCGGAAGTTGTCGACTCACGGACAGACCGTTCTGAAAGCTTTTCTTGTGGATTTATATTAAGTGGGCTATTTAAAAGTTGCGTTTTAACCGACTTTTAGAGGCGCTTTGTTTTGTTAGGATGTTTGTATTTTTTTACGTATGTTTGTTGATGTCTCCGTCAATTAATGGATCGATTTTAAAAATGATTTTGACAATGATCCCGAATTGTTACAATAAAAATATTTGTATTTATGGGATTTGTATTTATCGAGATAAATATTTATTCCTCCCAGGAATATTTTGACGGATCAAATTTTAAAAAAACACCAAAAAAATTTTAAAAATCACGACTAGCTACAACTTTTTGGGATATCTTCGCAAATTCTTAATATATTGTGATAATTCTTGTTGTGTTATTGTTAATATTAAAATTTTCACACAAAAGTTTGACCTTCGCGGAATTGATATGTGCACCGTAAAATGTTTCTAAAACAGTATCTAGAGGCTCGTGACGTCAGTGCGTGGAAAATTGTACGAAATAAAAGACAGTGGCGCCAGCTTTGAAAAACTAAAATTGACCTTCCGTGAATGAAAAACTTACGACTACTTCATCGTATGAATACGGATACGTCTGAATTGACCGGCTGAGTTAGCTATTCTTTAAATCCGTGTGTCACAAAGTCATTTGAATATTTCGAGACTGTTGGATATAAGACTCGAGCATCCTACGTTGTTAAGTAAATTTTTAATGTCAACTGAATACCGGGAGTTAACTAAACTTTAGTTTAGCGACTTTGCTAACGCTTTTGTTAACGTCGAGAAGACCGGTTTGTAATTTTATTGTAAAGCAATGACGGAATTCAACTTTTTAAACTTTCGCGATTTGTTATGTTGTTGTGCTGGGTGTACACTCAAAGTCGGAGAGTCGATATTCAAGACAATGTCTTCTAAAGTTAGGTGTCTATAGGCATTTTGACGCTCAACGCAGTCGCTGCCGATAGAGCAATTGATGGCTTTACGCGTCATGTTCCCTTCGGCCGCGTACGAAACTGGTGGTTCGTAACCAATTGCGGTAGAAGATAGCCCGTCTTTTCACGATACCAGTTACTAATTAAAGATTTTGTTCCTTACACGATACCGGTTTCGACGTAAGAAATTCATAATAAAGTAATTAATTAAGAGGCGGTACTTTATTTTCTTCCCTTCAACATTTGAATCTACCTTTGAGCGGTTGGGCATTGTATAAAATTGATATCTCAATTTTCTTGTTCACCGTATGTTATCAATTATCATCTAATGAGAATGTAGCCCGTACGACGTAGTGTAGGACGTCCTCCAACCCGGTGGGATGACGACCTGCGAAAGACTGCAGGTAGATGCTGTATGCGGCAAGCTGAAGACAGGGCGCTATGGCGCTCTTTGGGGGAGGTCTATATCCAGCAGTGGACTAACATAGGCTGATGATGAGAATGTAGCCAAGCGAATGTCTAGTAATGGTAAAAATATCGAAGAATAAAAAAGTTTTCAGTTACGCAAGTTCAACTAAGCAGAAAAAATACAACAATCTCAAATCGTATCGATACCAGCTTGGAAAGCACATTCTAAGTAAAAGTTGGTGTAAAAGTTTATTTCGCTCACGTACGGAAAGAGAATGGGCTACATATGAGTAGACGTTTGCAATGCGGTCACGGAGACCGCTGAAGGTACAGGTGGAAATATCCTTTTAGATGGCGATACACAGGACATAAGATGTGATAAGGCCTCCTTGGTCGAAATAAGAATTAAATGTTTTTAAACTTACGCAATTAGAACACATAATTACAAGTACTATTTTATCGGGTATTTACCTATTTTTCCGACGTTTCAACAGGTTTACACACTGTTGTGGTCGCCACCCGTAGTCATCAAATACCCGTTAAAATAGTACTTAAATAAGAATTACCACCACGCTACCACGCTACATTATGTATAGTTTAAATCCCTACTACTTAAGCTGTTTTGTATTTTTTATGTGTTTTCCTTTTTTTTGTAACTGTGTATTTTTGTGTGTCAATAAATTATTTTATTCTTTTTTTTAATTGTCCTAGTTTTGACGGGCGCACCCAGACATTTTATCTAGATTTTAATTATACCATGTGATTGCTTTTAAATAAATAAATAATACTGGACAATTCACACATCAGTATCATCTAGCCCCAAGCGAAGCAGAGCTTGTGTTATGGGTGATATACTAAATACAATAGATTAAATAGATAGATATTTTTATTATACATAGATACCAGAACACCCGGAACAAATATCTGCAGATCGTACACACAATTGTCCCGAGGCGGTAATCTAACCCGCAACCTCCAGCGACGACGCAGGAGGGCCTTCGCCCATCGCGCCACAGATATTTGTTCAGGGTTGTACGGGACCAGGTTAACCGGGGTCGGTCGGCACGGCACCTATACTGTAAGTGGACTGTATCAACGTGTGCGCGCTATTGTGCCTTCCAAACTCCGATTTTCCTTATGTCGGCCTCTGTGTACGGGGGGTGCTGGGGTTCTATGTGGTCCGAGATTGAAAACAATGGTGTGACTCCGAGTGAACGCAGGCGACCGGCGGAGAGGGCGGGGCGAAGAGAGAGAGGTCCGTTTTCTGACTTGTTGCTTCTTGTGATGACTGCTGGCGACTGATAATTTTGCGATTTCCGCTCCTATATTTATACTGTTTTACCGGGTCTCTCTCCCCCGCGCCCCTCCCGCGCGGCACCTGTGATCGTTTATTTATGCTTTCTATATGGTATTGTTACAATAGTTACTAATTTCTATGTATGTATCTATGATAGATAAATTCTATGACTATTTGATAGGATATTTGCATGTTTTATATTGCTTTTCCTTAGGATTATTTCTTATATCTACATTGTTGTAGTTTTTTATTTGTTTTTAAAAACTATTTCTAATACAATCAATATCTATTTACCTATTCTATTCTATCAGGACTAAGTCTTAAAACTAATTCTTTATTCATTTTACAATATTCCGTTAACCTAGGTTTTGTTTGCACTATATTTAAGATTCGTCCGTAACATTCTCCCGCCGTCCAGTGTCCCCGTCGTGGTCGCTGGAACCTTCTGTGATGGAGGACGGATCGTTCCTTGGCAGGATGATCACCTTCTTGGTCGGTCTTCTCAGCACGCCTCCTCTGGTCCGCACGTCGATGGCTCGTACTATTCCGTCCGCTCCAGGGTAGACTGCAGAGATGACCCCCCTCGGCCAGGTGTTGCGAGGGAGGTTGGAGTCTGCGATGAGCACCAAGTCGCCCACCCGGGCGGCGAGGCCGATGCTGTGTGCGTGGCGGCGATGTTGTAGTTCAGGGAGATACTCTCTGAGCCAGCGTGCCCAGAAAATATCCGCGAGGCGCTGAGATGCTCGCCAATGCGACCTGCCTATCAGGTCGCCGTCGGTGAAGGGGCCGAGCGCAGGGGTGTGCCCCGGCCCGAGTAGCAGGAAATGGTTCGGCGTGAGGGCTTCTGGATCTTCGGGATCCACTGAGACGTGGGTCAGTGGACGACTATTGACTGTATTTTCCACCTCGGCGAGAAGAGTGAGGAGGACTTCCTCGTTTGGGTGGCGCTCGCACAGGGTGGCTGCGAGCGCTGTCTTGACGCTTCGTACCAAGCGTTCCCAGGCCCCGCCCATGAATGGGGCCCCAGGAGGGATGAAGCGCCAGGTGATGCCTCGGGATGAGGCCTCGCAGGCTGTCGCGCTGTCCAGGGCGGCGCGAAGCTCCTTGTCGGCCCCGCGCAGGTTGGTCCCGTTGTCAGACCAGATCTCGATGGGGCAGCCTCGGCGCGCGATCATGCGCCGCAAGGCCATGACTGCAGCGTTCGTTGATAGGTCTGAAGCGAGCTCGAGGTGGACTGCCCGAGTGGTGAGGCAGGTGAAGAGCGCTACGTAGCGCTTCGCTGTGGCGCGCCCGACTCTCACGGCCAGTGGGCCGAAGTAGTCGACGCCTGTGTGTGTGAATGGTCGGCTGTGGTGCGCTAGCCTGGCAGGCGGGTGATTGCCTGTCGCTGGCTGCGGGGATAGCGCCTTCCTCAGATGACAGGGCAGACATCGGTGGATGACCATTCGTGCTGTTGTCCGTAAGCGCAGGATCCAGAAGTGTTGGCGGCACTCGTTTATAGTCGTTTCGACTCCTGAATGCATCATCTGTCTGTGAACACTTTCAATGTATAGTTTAGTGACCCTATCGTTGCCATCTAATATTGGCGGTGACTTCGTGTTGTCGCCTACATCTGTGATCAGGCCAATTCTGGTTTTGATGACTAGAATATCGTCTTTGATCTCCAAGGCCAATTTGCTCAGGCGACTATTCCTCTGTATGTTTTTTCCTGCTTTCAGTGCTTTGAGTTCCTCGGGAAAGCTGTGCTCCTGTCGGGCTTTGACTATACATTGTTCGGCGCGTCTCAGCAGGGCGCCGTCTATTGGTAGGAAACTATCGGTGATTGGATGAATCTCCCTCTGGTGTTTTTGTGCAGTCTTCCGCTGTTTTCTCCAATCGGGATCGCTGTCTGTGTTCTTTATTGTTCGTTTGAATTCGACTCTTTCTGTCTTTTGCCGAAGGATTTCGATGAACTGGAGTACTCGAGCTGTAGTTCTTATGAGTCTTTGGTATTTGGAGAACCTATCTGGATCTGGAAGCGCTGCAGCTATCTTTGATTTCTCTTTCTGTTCTGTGTTGAGCGAGAGCGTACGTTCTTCGCCAGTTTCTTTGGCTGAAGTGGGTTCCTCTGCTGGCCAAGCATCAGGATCTGTTCTCAGGAATTCCGGGCCGACGTACCATCTGTGTTGTGCTGTGAAATCTGTGGGTATGTCTCTGGTGGCGTCGTCCGCTACGTTGAGTTTTGTTGGTATCCAACGCCATTCCTGCTGTTCACTATACTCTTCTATGGCTGCGATCCTGTGCGCCACGAACGGTTTATATGATCGCGCTCCTGTTCTAAGCCATGTTAATACTGTCCTGCTGTCTGTCCAAAAGTACCTTTGATCAGGTTTTCTATCGTGTTCCGTCACTACCGCTTCCGCCATCCTGCTTCCCATTACCGCTGCCTGTAGCTCCAGTCGCGGGATGGATAGTAGCTTCAGTGGTGCGACTCTTGCTTTTGCTGTAATTAGTGATATCTCGACTCCTGTGGCAGTCACGGCCCTCCAATATAATACGGCTGCGTATGCTGCTTCTGACGCGTCCACGAAGGTATGAAGCTCCAGTCTTGTGGCTTCGCCGTATCCTCTGTAACTCCTGGGCAAGCTTACTTTTTTGAGATTCTTCAGTTGAATCAGCCACTCTTCCCACGGCGCTACTATGTCTTCGGGAATGGGATCATCCCATCCTGTTCCCCTGCGCCATATCTCCTGTAGAAGCTGTTTAGCTCGAGTAGTGACCGGTGAAGCGAATCCTAGGGGATCGAATACTGACATTAGGATCTTTAGTAGTTCCCTCTTTGTTGGCTGTACCTTCTTCGTAATGTCCGGTGGTAGACGCGTCATGTCGAGGTTGAATGCTATTCTATCTGTAACTGGATTCCACATGATCCCCAGGGTGCGCTCGGCTCTGGTGCCGTCATCCAGCTGGCGCGGCGTCTGTAGTTGTCCTGGCTCGAGCGCTTCCAGGACCTCTATGCTATTTGAAGTCCACTGTCTGAGGTTGAATTTCGCCTTAGATTGGATATTCTTGACCTGACTTGCGATGACTATTGCTTCCTCGGTTGTCTGAAAGCTTTGAAGATAATCATCCATATAATGATTTTTGACAATAGCTGTAGTCGCTGCTGGATATTCCGCACTATATTTGCTTGCGTTCAGGTCCTTCACAAATATCGCTGTGGCAGGTGAGGACGTCGCTCCGAATATTAGCGAGCTCATTCTATATTCCTCGGGTGGATGATCACCTCTCCTATTTTCTCTCCATAGATATCGGAGCGCGTCTCTGTCCGTTTCCTGTATTTTCACCTGTAAAAACATTTCGGCTATATCCGCCGAAACTGCTATTCTATGTTGTCGAAAACGCATCAATACTCCGGGCAGTGACTGAAGCAGGTCGGGTCCTGTTAGAAGCCTGTCATTGAGCGACGTTCCCGCTGTCTTTGCTGCTGCGTCCAGTACGACCCGAAGTTTATCTGGCTTCATCGCGTTGATAACTGCGAAGTGAGGCAGGTACCATGTCTTCTTTGATGCTGTTATCTGGGGTGCGCGTTCCGCGTAGCCTCTTTCTGTAAGGTGCGTCATCTGTGTTTCGTACCTTGTTTTCAGGTTGCTATCTTTATCTATTTTTCGTTCAGTGCTGTACATTCTGCGCAACGTGTTGTCTTTGTTGCAGGGCATGACGACGTTGTCCTCCTTCCACAATAGCGCTGTTTCGTAGTGCCCGTCCTGTCTCTGTGTTGTAGTTTCCCTGAGTATTTTTAACGCTCGTTGTTCGGGATCGTTGGCAGGGCTCCTCGGTGTGATCATGAGTGATTCTATTGCGAAGTGGCGGCGAAGTTCACTGTTCATACTGTCGTCGATTGTCAGGTGGTTTACGTACTGTACTCGGTGGCCGAGTGACCGAGTCCGGGATCCGTGTAGTACCCAACCGAGCGGAGTGAGAGAAGCCGCTGGTTGTGTGATTTCCCCTATCTTCATCCTGTTGGTGACTAGTAGGTGCCAGTTGTCCTGGCCTATAAGGATCTTCGGCTTGGCGCTTCTATGTTGTACGTAGCCCATTACGTCTCGCAGATGTTCTATATTCTGTATATCTTGATAAGAGATAGATTGCGGGGAAAGTTTCAAGCTTTTCACGGTTCGTGCTTGAATGTCGTGTGTGTCATCGTCACCTGTTAACTTTAACGTTATTCGCCTCGACTTCCTTTCCTTTACTGTTGCATCGGCGATTGACTCTATCTTCAACGGATCATTGGGCCCGGTGGCCCCTATTGCGTCGGCGATGTCTTCATCTACCAGGGTCACCGTTGATCCATCGTCGAGCAAAGCGTACGTCTTTACTTCGCCCTTGGGGCCTGAAGCTGTGACCGGAACTATCTTAAGGAATGTCTTGCTTTCTGTCTCGGTTCGTGATGATGCGACTTTTTCTATATTATTTTCCTCTTTCTTTTGGAAATGAAGGAGTGGGTGGTGCCATCTTTGGCATCCATCTATAGCGCAGGCTTTCTTTGGGCATTGGTGATTTTGTGTCCTGAATTTGAGACATCGGAAGCACAATCTATGTTTCTTTGCCATGTCCCATCTATCGTTTGTAGTGGCATCTATAAGCTTTTGGCATTTCACTATACTATGATTCTGTTCGCAAGCTGGGCATTTCGGCTTCCTTTCTTCTTGCTTATCGTTGACTGTATAAGCCTTGCCTTGTCTCTTCTGCGAAGAGGGGGAAGGCTCTGTTTCGGGCTGTGCATACGGGCTGCATCTTGCTGCCTCTCTGTTGAGGAATCTCGCTAGCTTTATGAGATCGGGTTCGTCTGTTATCTGTTCCGATGCGTACTCGTACCACTTGTATTTAAGCGTCGACGAGAGCTTTTCTATGGTAATCTTCGTAAGTTCTAGATTATGTAGGAAGTGTACCCGGTGTAGCACCTGTAATGTAGCGACGACGTTTGCTACCCGGTTCGCGAACACACATAACTCCCTAGGCGAATCAGCGGGCCGGGATAGGGAGCGTAATCTATCTAATTCGGCTAAAGCTATTGTATCCGGTCTGCCGAACCTAGATTCGAGGGATTTCATTATTTCGTCCGGCTGGACGTTGTAAATCAATAAACTTTCTACAGCTTCCCTAGCGCGACCTTTCAAACATAATCTCAACCTACCTACGTTCTCTGTGTCTGAGTAGGCGCTAGCGGATTCCTCATAGGACGCTTTGAATGCTAACCATTCTTGGTAGGCACCACTGTATGTCGGTAGCTGCGAGAACCGGCGGGTAGTCGACTGTGTCCCTGTACGAATAGCTTGCGCTATAGCAGAGGCCAGCTCTCCCATTTCGACACGGGGCGGCCCCGCTATGACTCCCGCCGGTGTGGAAGCACCCGGTCTCACAATATCCCTATTATTGAAATTGTGTACATACCGATTCGCTGGTGTTTCCTCGCTGCTCCGGATGTTGGGGTAAGCACTGCATCCAACACTATTCACACGTGCACTGCATCCAACACTATTCACACGTGCACTGCATCCAACACCATTCATTTGGGCACTGCATCCAATGTTTTCACTGTTCACTATGTTCGCACGATCCACTATGTGTTCACTATTAACTATGTTCGCACGATTCACTATGTGTTCACTATTAACTATGTTTAACTGTTCTGTTGCACTGTTTCCGTAGTACTGTTCACGGTTTAGCGGGGCTGACCGTATGCCCGCGAAGCGCCGATCCTCCGGCGTCTGTGTGAAGAGGGCGGCGTTCTCCGTCGTACCCCACGGCGGCTGTGCGTGGGTGGCGGCGAATGTTGTTCCCGGCGGCAGCGTGGCGGCGCTAACCTGTTCTATGTTCGTCCTCTTCTTCTGTGCGTAGAGACTGTTATTCTCGACCTGTTGCCCGGCGGGATTCCCTCTCCCGGCCGGCGCCTGTGTGCCGAGACTGTTATTCTCGACTTGTTGTTGCCCGGCGGGATTTCCTCTCCCGGCCGGCGCCTGTGTGTCGAGACTGTTATTCTCGACCTGTTGTTGCCCGGCGGGATTGCCTCTCCCGGCCGGTGCCTGTGCGCCGAGACTGTTATTCTCGACCTGCGATTGTCCAGCGGGATCCCTTGTCCCGTCTGGCTCTTGTTTGGTTTGACTGTTATTCTCGCCATGTGGGTGATCAGCTATGGCCAGCAGGGTGGTGTCCATCACCCAGCTTTCGACGCGCCCCGCATCGTGGTGTCCTGTGATTTCCGAGCCCGCTTCGCTGTCCGAACTGTCTTCCTCTTCACGGAGTCTCCTGAGCTCCGCCTCTGCTATGCGAGCCTGTATGCGCAGCAGTTCCAGTTCTGCTTGCGTTATTTTGCTCTTCTTTGAACGCCTTGACCTTTTCGACGTGACTGTTTTCTGTTTTTCCACGGGGCTCCCGCCGGTAACTTCAGTGACGGTGGCCAGCGTGTCTGTAGACGTCGGTTGTGTTCTATCCGTGTCGGTCGTGGGCGTGTTGGAGGTGAGGATGTTCGTGCTGGTGCTTGATGATGCTGTCGGCTTCATGTTGCGCGGTCTGAACGGGCGCGGCGCTTCGGGCGCTATGTATCGCGACGTTGACTGCTGTGACGGGAGCTGCGGAGCCCTCACCGTCACCGCGGGGGCAGTCGGCGCGCCGACCGGTTGCGGCGCTTCGGGCGCTTCGTATCGCGACGTCGACTGCGACGGGGGCTGAGGAGACCCCACTGTCGCCGCGGGGGCAGTTGGTGTACCGACCGGGCGCGGCGCTTCGGGCGCTTCGTATCGCGACGTCGACTGCGACGGGGGCTGAGGAGACCCCACTGTCGCCGCGGGGGCAGTCGGTGTGGTCGCCCGACCTTTCTCTGACCTCGTCACCACCATTGCTCAATCCCGTTCCAAGAATCCGGAATCGCAAGGACCAAATGTACGGGACCAGGTTAACCGGGGTCGGTCGGCACGGCACCTATACTGTAAGTGGACTGTATCAACGTGTGCGCGCTATTGTGCCTTCCAAACTCCGATTTTCCTTATGTCGGCCTCTGTGTACGGGGGGTGCTGGGGTTCTATGTGGTCCGAGATTGAAAACAATGGTGTGACTCCGAGTGAACGCAGGCGACCGGCGGAGAGGGCGGGGCGAAGAGAGAGAGGTCCGTTTTCTGACTTGTTGCTTCTTGTGATGACTGCTGGCGACTGATAATTTTGCGATTTCCGCTCCTATATTTATACTGTTTTACCGGGTCTCTCTCCCCCGCGCCCCTCCCGCGCGGCACCTGTGATCGTTTATTTATGCTTTCTATATGGTATTGTTACAATAGTTACTAATTTCTATGTATGTATCTATGATAGATAAATTCTATGACTATTTGATAGGATATTTGCATGTTTTATATTGCTTTTCCTTAGGATTATTTCTTATATCTACATTGTTGTAGTTTTTTATTTGTTTTTAAAAACTATTTCTAATACAATCAATATCTATTTACCTATTCTATTCTATCAGGACTAAGTCTTAAAACTAATTCTTTATTCATTTTACAATATTCCGTTAACCTAGGTTTTGTTTGCACTATATTTAAGATTCGTCCGTAACAAGGGTGTTCTGGTCGTTTTCTATTTATACCTAATAAAAAATATCTATGCGTATCTCTGTAATGTATTGTATTATGTATATCAGATATCAAGTACCCATATCACAAGCTCGCTAAATAATTCTCTGTGAATTGTCCGGCATTATTTATTTATTGAACTTTAAGTATTTATGCTGAATCTTAACCCTACTCAGTTCAAGATTCAATTTAATTAATTTATTCCACCGTAGTAGGTACTGTTAATTTCATAAACTTGATGTCGTTTTATCTACTATTATACATACATATTACTTACATCATTTAATTATATTATTTATAACAAAAGTTTTTTGTGCAGGAAGGATTATCTTTGCTTCGGCAGCGAGAACGTACAAAACTTCTACCCGTATTTTTCATGTGTTGCCTTATTTTCACACTTGACAAAGCACTGTCAGATTCCATACACGTAATACCTCCTCGTTTATATTGACATTTCATACCCTGCCGGTGCGGTGCCTGTATCCACCGGTATATTCAATTTTATGAGCGCCAATTGTATTTACCACGGCTTTGTGTTTCGTTAAGGGCTCTTCATTGAATTATTATTTCATCATCGGATTTGATTACGATGAACCTGTACGGGGTCGACCTATAAATTCATTTCATAAATTAGATTAAAAAATATTAAAAACCGACTTCGATTCCCTTAATTTTACAGTGTTTTTAAGTTTTGCGGGATAAATAAAATACTCGGGTATAAAATATTTTTGGTACCAGCTGGAGATTATTCAATAGTATATACAATAGCAAAAAAAATTAAAAAAACTAAAATATATAAAAAATCCTTTTGCAATTTTTTTGCTTAACATACATCCTGAAACAAAATAACGCATAACGAATGCCTATAAAAAACTTCTTTCAACGTAATTAAAACCCAGGCACTGTGACCGTTGTGTCAACAGTTAACAAAGGAAATAATGAGCTGTCATTTATTTTTGAGGATCGCTAATAGGGTCCACGCAAACGGAGGGCCTTATTAACACCGTGAACAGCATGTTTCATGGTTTCTCGCAGACATTGGGAAACAGATAGGTCATTCTGTTGGGGCGAAAAACTAATGATGAATATTGTACTGACAAATTTTACTTTGTCTATTTCTTCAATTTCATGACTCAACTAATTACATACAAAAACGTGCCCACGCGAGTTTTGTGCGAATGAGGATGTAGACATAAAAGACGGCTTTATTATTGATAACTCTGTGGTGCGGTGGGCGAAGGTTCGCCTGCGACGCAGGAGGTTGCGGGTTCGATTCCTGCATCGGGACAATTGTGTACGATCTGCAGACATTTGTTCCGGGTGTTTTGGTCGTTATCTATGTGTACTAAAAAATATCTGTCTATGTAATGTATTAAGTATATCAGTCATCTAGTACCCATAACACAAGTTCTGCTTAGCTTAGGGCTAGATGATGCTGTATGGATTGTCCAGCATTATTATATCATTATTCACAGTATCTGTTCTGACAAAATAAAAATCTATTTACTTTTTACATTGCCAACAACTCAACAATACACTACTACCACTGCCAAACTGAGCTAGCTATTCCTCAGTGCAAGTTTTCAGCGAATAGGTGGTAAATTGAGGGTTACGGATAGAGCAAGTAAGGATTAAGTTGATCCCTCGGATGTCTGATTCTAAAACGACGTTGATGGATGAAGCCTTGGTTGTTGCAGGAAGCCGGCTTGAGTGAGTTTTCGATTATGAGCTGTTTATTTTGAGGCTTCGTTTATTTTTGGGTATGGTGGAAAATATAATAATTTTGACGACCGATGTGGCGCGGTGGGCGAAGGTCCGCCTGCGACGCAGGAGGTTGCTGGTTCGATTCCCGCCTCGGAACAATTGTGTGTACGATCTGCAGATATTTGTTCCGGGTGTTCTGGTCGTTTTCTATGTATAATAAAAAAATATCTATATATGTAATGTATTGTATTATGTATATCAGTTATCTAGTACCCATAACACAAGCTTTGCTTACCATGGGGCTGGATAATGCTGTGTGGATTGTCCAGCATTATTTATTATTATTATCATCAGCCAATAGCAGTCCACTGCAGGACATAGGCCTCCCCCAATGAGCGCCATAGCGCCCTGTCTTCAGCTTGCCGCATCCAGCATCTAACTGCAGTCTTTCGCAGGTCGTCGTCATCCTACTGGTCGGAGGATACCTACCTACCGCTTATTATAAATATGCCTTTTTCTTACTTAATAATAAAACTGTAACTTATCAAGACTCTTTTTCAATAATACCTACTTGTATGTAGCTATAACGACGTGTTTTGTTCGGCTAAAAATAATTATAAATTTCCTTTAACAACCTCGAATTTATCCTCCAGAGTAAATTTAAGATAAAAAAGTGATAAAAATTAACAACTCAGCCCCTCTGGTTTTCGTTTTAATTTATTGGTGTTAGATACCTACATGTGGGACAGCAGGACACATTAGCGTGAGTAAGAGCCTTATTATCTGAATTCAGCGAGCTGAAACATGTTGATTAGCGACCTCTGGTGGGAACAGAGATAAATAAGTTGTTTTTGATGCCTCGCTTTTAATTTTTTATAATATTTTAAAATTTTCTACTGTCTACTATCCCTGTACGTAATTAGATTTTCGTTAGTTTTAATTCTACTAGTAAAGTAATTTTCTGACAACTATTTTAACCCATAATAAAACCAACTACAAATCAATTTAATTTTCGGGGGCATATTGTAGAAAAATGTACCTACCTAAGAAGATTTTAGCCCCAAATATTTTGATAACATAACACAAAAATAAAATTTATAAAATAATATTATATAAAAATAATATTTACTATAATTTACTTTTAGGTACCAGAGGCTAGTTTTAAATATTGTAAAACATAGAATAATTTTTTCTTATTATTTTTATTTCGGCGCAGGGTCATGGAGGTAGTCTTATTTGAGTCTTAATATCACCTATTTGTGTCGTTTACCCCCATGATAAACTTCTTTGTTTGTTTATTCTATGCCTGTATTTTGTACCTGTGTCTGAATAAATGTTTTTTCTATTCTATTCTTATGTATCTCATTATAAGTGAACCATGTGTGTTTGTATGAGAACAAAGTTCTTTCTTTAAAGTTCTTTAAAACTTTGACTGCTGAAATCACACGGTATGTGTTTTCTACAAGTGACTAATATGCGTAAATCCACACTAGCGCAGCGGCTGAGAAAATACAGATCTGTGTGACTCAGCACAGCCGTAATATTTTTCGAACGAAACGCATGTGCGGCGCAACACAACCGCTGTGTAGAGCGGCAGCACGAATTTTTTAGGTTAAAAAAAAGATCGCAGTCGTTGAAAAAAAATCGCAGTCAAAGTGTTAAACCTAATCATAGAAACCCTATTGAATGCTTAAAAAATGATACCAAATGAATCGAGATTATTTTGTTCATAATTTAAAAGAAAATGGGTTACGAAGTTACGCAACTTATTTTAACGTTAGTTTTGTTCCATTTAGAACACAAAAAAAAATAAACACAAAACGATCTCGCGCCAACAGGAAACGTAACCATAATGGAATTATGGAACGGGAGTATAAGATAATAGAGATGACGATAAGTCGATAATGGATGTTGCACTCTAAAACTGACTTTATTACTCGTATTTCAAACAAATAGTAGGTAGTTAGTTACCTACCTAGCGTTAAATTATTTACTATTTGTTAAGTTGAGTACCTACGGGTACCTAGTCTAGTAAAAAGTTATTTGAAATGAACTGGTTTGAAATAAATTATCCACAGGGAGAGGAAAAAAAAACTCAGATACCTTCATTTATTAGTTTTTGTTCAATACTTTACCATGAAACGATAGGCTTAGAGGCTAAAAAAAAACCTGTCCATGCACGAAGCAAAGATTGTTGTAACGTGTAGGTTCCTAGGATCTTTGGCATGAAATAAGTAATACTGACATCTAGCGGAAACCATAGAAATTACGCTTCAACTCAGTGGGCGTAGAGCTTCAAGCGACTGAAAAGTTTACCTCATGTCCAACTTCGCTGTAAAAAGTTTACTTTTTAGTTTCAAGGATCTACAACAGATGTCGCTTTTGACGAAAAAATATTGTTGACTCTCGACGCTCTTGCGATACTATAGTAAAAAAAATCAGTAAAAAAGCCGATTTAGAGTGAAACGGGTAAATGGTAAAATTGGTATAAGTAGTGGTGTTATCAATTAGGGAAAACATGTAGGTATTTTTATTGTTCTGAGGGCAAAACCTGGCGTAGCAGTTTGATGCTATGTACCTACTAGTGTATTTGTAATTCGAATTTAGTTATTAATAATAATAACAACGCTGGACAATTCACGCAGCATCATCTAGCCCCAAGCTGCAGAGCGTGTGTTATGGGTACTAGATGATTGAATATAACATAATACAATAAGTATAGATATTTTTATAATACCTACATAGATAACGACCAGAACACCCTGAACAAATATCTGCAGATCGTACACACAATTGTCATCATCATCATCATCATCAGCCTATAGCAGTCCACTGCTGGACATAGGCCTCCCCCAATGAGCGCCATAGCGCCCTGTCTTCAGCTTGCCGCATCCAGCATCTACCTGCAGTCTTTCGCAGGTCGTCATCCCACCTGGTTGGAGGGCGTCCTACACTACGTTTGCCGAGTCGTGGTCTCCACTCAAGAACACGTTTGCCCCATCGGCCGTCGGTTCTTCGCGAGATATGGCCGGCCCACTACACACAATTGTGCAGAGGCGGAAATCGAAACCGCAACATCCTGCCTGCGTTGCAGGCTGACCACCGCCCACCGCGCCACAGAGGTCGTCATGTATGATGTCATTGCTACAATAACAAAATAATAATGTTATGTTATGCTATTTATAAATCATGATGACCAAGAAGGATAAAATTACTAACAGGGTAAAATATTGTTTTACCTTAAAAATGTCAGATATTAAATCATTTTGAAACGGGATCCCAAAGGGGACGGTTTTAAAATGAATATTAAAAGTTTTATTTTAGTTATTTCTATAATTTTGCTGATTCCATGTAAGTATATTAATCTTCCGACCTAATTGTTAATATTTTATTTAACTATACTCTCTATAGTATAAAACAAAGTCGCTTCCCGCTGTCTGTCTGTCCCTCGGTCCCTCCCTATGTATGCTTAGATCTTTAAAACTACGCAACGGATTTATATGCGTTTTTTTTAATAAATTAAGTGATTAATGAGGAAGGTTTATGAATTATTTGATAAATCAATTTCGCGGGCCAAGCCGCGGGACGCAGCTAGTTCAGTATAAAAAATAGTTTTAACTATTAAGTAAATTAATTATTTTATTTTTTATTTTAGACGCTGTTAAAGCAGATGGAGCATTGGTATGTAAACTTAAAGATTACGTCAATTATGATTTTCTTATTTTTAAACTAGTACCTAACCTACCAATAAATAAATAAATAAATAATGCTGGACAATTCACACAGCATTATCTAGCTCCATGTTAAGCAGAGCTTGTGTTATGGGTACTAGATAACTGATATACATAATACAATATATTACATAAATAGATAGATATTTTTTTATTATACATAGAAAAACAACCAGAACACCCGAAACAAATATCTGCAGATCGTACACACAATTGTTCCAGGGCGGGAATCGAACCCGCAACCTCCTGCGTCGCAGGCGGACCTATCTATTAATTCATCATCATCATCATCATCGGCCTATATTAGTCCACTGTTGGACATAGGCCTCCCCCAATGAGCGCCATAGCGCCCTGTCTTCAGCTTAATTGGTCATGGTTAGTTAGAAGTTAGAAGAATCCATTTCGTTGAGGGACTGTAAAGGATTGTAATACCTACAACCAGCACCGCTACCGCAAGACACAAAAATAAGCATTCAAATAATGACCTTAAAGTCATCATCTTTAGATGCATTCTACAGCGACATTTGCGGTCATTACTCGCTTGAAGCTTGCGGTAAGAAGGTCACTTCTTACCGCGAGCTTCAAGCGAGCTGTCTGCTATTTTATGCCATCACTACAAAATGTATCCAAATGTTAGGAAATTGAAGCCCATATTTGAATGCATATTTCGTTGCTGTGCAAGTGGGAGTGTCAAATCTACGATACTTTTTATGCTACATCCATAATTGTTTCATATTTCTATTTTATTGCATCATTGTGTACATTTATAGGTCTTAGTATCTAGGTAATGTATAAGAAACACAATGGTACCCAAGAAGGGTGTGGCGATATGTACTGTGAATGGAAGTGAGCCGGGTTTCTAGAAAGCTCAGTTTAATAGATAAGAGAGAAAGAGAGAGCGCAAAATTTAAATTCAATCACATAGTTTTATTTAAGTCAATAATATAAGTATTAAGTATTTATATTTATATATATATATATCGGATACAATATCTTATAAATAAATGCTATTATAAAAAATCTTTTAGGTCAAAAGATATTTTTAATGACATTATATATATATATATCTTTATATAATATATATATATATATATATATATATATATATATATATTTTAATAATTGTCATTTGTCATTAAAAATATCTTTTGACCTAAAAGATTTTTTATAATAGCATTTATTTATAGGTATATATATATATATATACATTTTTATTTAATTGGTTTTATTTTAATCTGCTTTTTTTTTAGAAAACAGTGGATACTTCTGGAACTAAATGTACAACAACGCTATGTGAGTACAGTATAATCTTGTTTATTTTATTAAAAACAACTAAACTAAATTCTATTGAAAATGAAGAAAATAAGTTAGTGCTGTTTTGTGGAGTTTATACAACTAGATGAAAACCCGGCTTCGCTCGGGTACCTATAATGTAGACTCATAGTAATATTCTACCATTTTTTAAATAAAATATAGGTCAAATGTAGATGATCTGTCACACAAACAAAGAGTTTAGACCTAAGATAGAGGTCACAATGGAGAACGGAATACGAACCTATGACAACTTGACACGTGATGACATGACAGCAACACCACATTGATGACATTGACATGTTTACTTCGCAACGCCATTTTATAGCAATCTATTCATTTTCATCTGATTTTTATATATAAAATACTCGATAATCCGAATTTTCCGCCTATAAGTTGTCGACCCGGATGGACAAATTTTTTACGCTCTTCAATTTGATGTGCATTTCGTTCTTGTCTACCGTACACCGGTACAAAATTATTAATATAGAAGTAACTGAGAAGTACACCCCGTGGAGAGGTAGCCAAATACCTCTCATTATTAGATGAATCCATTCTAGAGAAGCTGACGCATAATTTCGCTTATTGTGCGAATTATCAAAGGTGAGAAAACAGCAATTTTTATGGTGTTGAGTCTACTGTATTTTTATTTACCTAGAATAGTTGTTAAATTAATGTTGTTACTGATTCTAGGCGCATACCTCCTATTAAATAAATAAATAATGCTGGACAATTCACACAGCATTATCTAGTAGTAAGCAGAGCGTGTGTTATGGGTACTAGATAACTGATATACGTAATACAATACATTACGTAGACAGATATTTTTTTATTATACATAAAAAACGACCAGAACACCCGGAACAAATTACCTGCAGATCGTACACACAATTGTTCCGAGGCGGGAATAGAACCCGCAACCTCCTGCGTCGCAGGCGGACCTTCGCCCACCGCGCCACATCGGTCGTCTATTATTGGTTTGGGTGAGTGAAGTTGCGGCTAAAGAATCCGCTAGTAACATATAGAGGAGTATAGAGGGATATAGACCAAAACAGTCACTGCCACAGCATTCTACTGCGCATTGTGGCCCGAATTATGGAATAAAAAGTATCCTATGTTTCATTCCAGGCCTATAAACTAGCTGACATACCTACAGATTAAATTAGTAAGCCTATCTACCTAATCATGACATTCCTATAATTCCTATATGACATTCCTAATTTTATAAATAATGATTGTTTAGAATTTTAGGCTAACATTTAAAAAGAACCCAAAAATTGTTGTGCCCTGACAGGGTTTTTATGCATTGTGTACCTACCCACTAAGACTACACCTAAGATACTACCTGTATGCATGAAATTACAATAAATGATATGAAATATGAAATAAATGCAAAATCTATTTAGTAGTTTTGGCATTAAGAAGTAACAAACATCCACCTATCTATCCATCTAAACATCCAATTTGTTTAATTCCAAGTGTAATATAAATAAATAATTGTTTCAGCGCTTTGTGAATTGGACTCTGTAAGTAATTTAATCTTATTTATTTTGAGCCGTTCCCATGCTGGTCACAAAACTTTGTTTCAATTCTGCAATCATAATTCATCAATTATTATTCACTAGCTGAGTCCTACTGCTTCGCCTGCGCGGAAATCTATTTGTCAAGTAGTTTATAAACCTTCCCCTTGAATAACTCTATCTATAAAAAAACTACATCAAAATCCGTTGCGTAGTTTTAAAGATCTAAGCATAAATAGGGACAGACAGACAGCGGGAGGGAAGCAACTTTGTTTTATACTATATGTACTGATTTTATCATCCATCTTTCAGAGTAAAATCGCAAGCCTTGGACTAAAGGGAGAAAAGGGGGATAGAGGAGATGTTGTAAGTTTTGTGCTTTATGAATTTATAATTTTAATGTTAAATAAATAGGTACAGTATTTAAACTGACATGCTTTTTTTTCTTTTTCAGGGGCTGAAAGGGGAACCGGTAAATATTTTTGTTTCTCCTTATAATTAGAAGATGATAATAAGTACCATGCTCGGAGTTTCTCTGAAGGATAGGATTCATAACAAATACATCCGACAGAGAACCAAAGTTATTGACATATGTAGCTCTAAGAATTAGCAATCCGAAGTGGCAGTGGGCCGGCCATATCTCGCGAAGAACCGACGACCGGTGGGGAAAACGTTCTTGAGTGGAGACCACGACTCGGTAAACGAAGTAGGACGCTCTCCGATCAGGTGGGACGACGACCTGCGAAAGACTGCAGGTAGATGCTGGACGCGTCAAGCTGAAGACAGGGTGCTATGGCGCTCATAGGGATGCCTATGTCCATAACACGGTATCTGCTTAGAGGATGCTGTGTGTCTGAATCGCTATTGTAGCGCTTCAGAAATGTATTCTGAAGACCGCGTTGACTCTTTTAATTATAAATAAATAAATAAAATAAATAATGCTGGACAATTCACACAGCATTATCTAGCCTCATGGTAAGCAGAGCTTGTGTTATGGGTACTAATTACATGATGATTCTTTGTTAATGGCAACTGTGTCTGGTTGGACACTTTTCTGACAGTGTCAAGTAATGGAAATAATTATTGTAAAATTAATGAGTTATCAAATTATGAAGATGGATTGATATTTTCACCAGAGCCTAGTTGGATATCTAGCAGGGTGTACCACGTGCAGGTTAGGTTGGCTTGGGAGACGAGATGTAGGAGTCTTACACCCCGTTTCAATAACAGAGATAAAGAGAATAGCCTTGTTTATGACCAGAATTGACATAATGTAAAGACGCAATTGTAAAGAGTTTGGGTAAGATCGTTTGATCTTGTTGGATATGTGCGGTGTGTAACGGTGGGTAGCTATTGCTTTTTTTACTTAGGTACCCAATGCACCTAATTCAATTCTATATTTTTAGTTTCTTGTGTGGATATTGCCTAACCTCACTGTTTGTTTTATTTTTAAGTGTGCAATAAAAGTATATATATATATATATATATATATATATTTTTTATTTTTTATTTCCTTTGGGTGGCTTGGGTAACACAGGCCATGATATGCCTATTGTGATTGCCACTTAATCTAGGTATATTTATTAATATTAGTTAGTAGAATTGTATTGTACATATTATATGTAGATCTCGTGTCTGAAATAAAGTATTTATTATTGTTATACATATCTTTTGAAATATTAAAAGGGTTTTATATTTCAGGGTTTGTGTGCCGGAAGTGATATGCCTGCCTGGGCGTTAGAAGAAGAAGGTAGGTCTAGATTATAGGTAGATTTTAGGGGTCTCGTACTCTAAGTTCGAATGACAATAGCTCGATGTTCATTTCCTCGATGTCTCTACCTCGACGGTACGTTTCTTCGATGGGTCGTTACCTCGAAAGATCATAACCTCAAAGGGTTTCTACCTCGACAGGTCTCTACTTCGTCGGTATATTTCGTCGATCTCGAAAGATCAACAAAACCAAAGTGAATTTAAATTATAATTGAATGATGTTAATATAGTAGGTACTATAGAGGGACTACTACAATAGAGGTTTAAATGTAAATTTATAATTATTCTTCTTCCTTACATTATTTCATTGTAATTTACTTGTATATTATTTAATTTTGTACAATATTTTTAGTATACTTTGACAATGCCCTTATACAGCAGATTACTTTGACATTTTATCTAATTTATTATTCAATTTAACTTATACCATTATTTATTATCTGTTTTATTGTGACAAATTATTATAAATGAATTTATTTTAATTTTTTAAGAAGGCATGTCTGTCTGCTTTTTTTTGCACAATGCCCTATGGTGTTTCCTTTGTGATAAGTTAGTATGTGTTATAATAAAAATGTGATTTATCTTTTAAAATAGTATTTAACGACATCAAGTGTAACATTGTGTACCTACGGTGGAAAAAAAAAAAAAAGAAAAGAGGGAGAGTTCAAAATCATTATTTGTCTAGGTGTGTAGCCTCTTTGATTAAACATATTGTAATAAAAAAATAACATATGCGTAAGTTGAGAAGCATATAACTTCAGTGCTGGTGGGTGACCGCGTCATGTTGGTCTTTTGCTACTGTAATTATTTTTTAATTAGTTTTTAGGGCATCATGTGCACAGTGCAGTATACTATATTGGAAACAAATGTCAGATTTTGGATTCAATTGAAGAATGATTTTTCAGTGTGTTTGGAAACAAATGAAGCTACATTTTTATAAATATTACGTGTTGTTTCAGAACTTCCACCAGGAGAAACTGATGAAGCTGGTGCTAAAAAGGATGAGACCCCTGCCTGGGGTACAATTGATAATCCAGGAAAAACTACATGCAAAAACGCACCCATTGATGAAACTGGTAAGATTTTCCCAAACTAAAATAAAGGTATTTGGCAATATTTAGAGATAATATAGATAACATATTATAGAGTCTGCGAAAAAAGAGAAGTCTCGTGGCGAAACAGTGAACTAACATAATTATTAACGTTTTAATTATTGACATTTGACGACCGATGTGGCGCGGTGGGCGAAGGTCCGCCTTCGACGCAGGAGGTTGCGGGTTCAATTCCCGCCTCGGAACAAATGTGTGTACGATCTGCAGATATTTGTTTCGGGTGTTCTGGACGTTTTGTATGTATAATAAAAAAATATCTATTTATGTAATATATTGTATTTTGTATATCAGTTATCTAGTATAATATACCATAACACAAGCTCTGCGTACCATGGGGCTAGATAATGCTGTGTGAATTGTACAGCATTTTTTTTTTTTTTTTTTTTTATTCACGCAACGAAAGTACCTAGTAAATTGGCACACGCGCGCCCTCCATTCCTAAGACGCTTCTCTTTTTGCATAGACTCTAGATATACTTGTACCTACCTATAGATATATAATTTCTTTATTGCACCATTAAAAACTTAGAACTTAACTTTTTTAGGCACGTAAGACCTAATATTATACTGTAAGAGTAAATACTCAAAGGTTACAAACGAAATTTTTATCGCAAGCCAACAAGGAGCTTCAAAATCTGTGTAAAATGTTATTCCAAATCGTAGGAGACCGAAATCTCAAGAACCGAGTTATTCCTTCATTGTAAAAACATATTGTAATTTAAATTGAAAACATTTAAATGGATTTTGTTACGTAGTACCTATATTAGCGGATCATGCTTACAAAATCAATAATAATAAATCTCGACATTAGAACCATTTGGTCTCATATCCATTTTTGCGACTTTTCAGGAGAACGAATTTAAACTTACAAAACAATATTTTGTTCAATGATTTTAACATTTCCGAGTACAAAGCTACAATTATATAAACTCATATTATGACTAACGCGTTTGTAGTAGTGTCAAACAGGAAAATAAAAAATTAAGTACCTAATGATCACGCACTGGACAAATAATTTATTTTGTAATCTAGCTTTTAAACTGATGATTTTATTCAAACATCTTTCTAATTCATTGTGTTGCCAAGGATCTCATCAGTAGGTTATATTTTTTTCTTAATTAGATATGTCAGTATTTTCTATTATTTTGAGCTTCGAAACTGATGCTGAAAGGGAAGTTATGAAAACCTCTCACAAGTTATCTTGATAGAACGCGTACATACTATTTTAATCGATATATTTTATAGTCAAACAAGTTGGACACTAAAATTTCCTACATACTATATATAGTACATACTATATTAATCGATATATTTTATAGTCAAACTAGTTGGACACTAAAATTTCCTAAAATGATTAGTAAATAACATATACAATAAGATAATTGGTTCTTGATATAAACGGGTTTGAAAAGTACTGTTTCTGCGCATGGAAGGAATAAACGCTCTTAATATTTTGTTGTTTGAAAGGTAACTTCGTTCGAAATAATTTTTTGCAGCCGACTTTATGATTTGTTCGAAGTTAAACCAGAAGGGGTAAATTATAAAACATTTCAAACTATGGGGTAAATATGTTTGTTACCTGCATTAAATTTAATTAGCAAAAAACAAATCTAAATTTGTAGCCAATGATTTATGCTTGCATGCATATAATGCAACTTTGTATATATTATATCAGATTTAGAACAATAAGCTTCATTTATTTTGGCTGAGACTCAGAAGCTGCCGTCTAAAATGCTTAGATGCTTAAAATAAAGAACAATCAAATACTATGTACATATATGTGCGAATAAATAACAAAGAGTTTTAGAGAGAATTTACTATTGATATGTGGAAATTCAATAATGTTCAGGGCGGCCGAAAGTTTAACTTATTTTTAGGCCGAAACCGAACCTTCGGGCGAACACTACTTATCATCATCATCCTATGTTAGTCAACATAGACCTCCCCCAATGAGCGCCACAGCGCCTTGTCTTCAGCTTGACGCATCCAGCATCTACCTGCAGTCTTTGGTAGGTCGTCATCCCACCTGTTCGGAGGGCGTCCTACACTACGTTTACCGAGTCATCATCGTGGTCTCCACTCAAGAACACGTTTGCCCCAGCGGCCGTCGTGGGTTCTTCGCGAGATATGGCCGGCCCACTGCTACTTCAGCGTGCTTATTCTTTGAGCTATGTCGATAACTTTGGTTCTCTGTCTAATGTATTCGTTACGAATCCTATCCTTCAGAGACAGTACTTATAGTTACTACTATATAAGACAAAAGATAATCTTTTACAGCATCCAGCAGTGCACCAGTATAAGCTGAAGATAAAAACATCTACAGCATCTAACCAATACTGGTCCACTGTAACATCTAACTTACTACTACACTACTTTAAAATATTTACACTACTTTAATAAGTTTTGGCGATCTCTGTGGCGCTGTGGGCGGTCCGCCTGCGACGCAGGATTCAGGGTTCGATTCCCGCCTCGAAACAATTTTGTGTGTACGATCTGCAGGTATTTGTTCCGGGTGTTCTGGTCGTTACCTATGCATAATTAAAAAAAAGTATGTAATTTATTGTATTGTTGTAGTGCCCATAAAGTAAAAGATTTTTATTTTGTCAGAACAGAGATACTTTTATAAATTAAACTTAGATTAACAGAAGACAGAAACTGACAAAATCGGTCTCCACTCAGCATGTGCTATGGTAGAGCAGATACCATAGCTCTGGTCTTCCGTGGAGACCGTGGTGCGCACGGTCATAACACAGGCTCTGCTTACCTTGGGGCTAGAATATGCTGTGTACCTAGATTGTCCAACATTATTTAAGAAAAACAAAATCTTTCCAGGTACCTACTATGTATATAACTCAATGGAGGTTATTTGTGATGTCAAGAAGAAAACAACATGTGTTAAAATAAATGCAAATCCGTCTGATGTCTCCCTCAGTGATATGAAACCATTTTGGCTTAGCTCCAAGGACATTGAGTTTCGAGATATATACAATGTAAGTATTTATTACCTTTAAATCAAATCATTTATTTGACCTCTGTGGCGCGGTGGGCGAAGGTCCGCCTGCGACGCAGGAGGTCGCGGGTTCGATTCCCGCATCGGAACAATAATAATTGTGTGTACGATCTGCAGATAATTGTTCCGGGTGTTCTGGTCGTTTTCTATGTATAATAAAAAATATCTATCTATGTAATGTATTGTATTATGTATATCAGTTATCTAGTACCCATAACACAAGCTCTGCTTACCATGGGGCTAGATAATGCTGTGTGAATTGTCCAGCATTATTTATTATTATGTCTCTCATTTACCATGATAACTGATATACATAAAACAATATATTAAATAGATAGATATTTTTTATTATACATAGAACGACCAGAACACCCGGAACAAATATCTGCAAGATCGAAGTACACACAATTGTTCCGAGGCGGAAATCGAACCCGCAACCCCCTGCGTCGCAGGCGGACCTTCGCCCACCGCGCCACAGAGGCCGTCAAAGTCGTCGTCGTATTGTGATGATTCATCTTTGTTAATGGCATACTGTGCCTGTTGGACACTTTTCTGCCAGTTTAAAGTAATGGTAAATAATTGTTAAATCAATGAGTTATTCAAATATAAAGATTGTTTGATATTTTCACCAGAGCCTAGTTCGTTATCTAGCAGGGTACCACGTGCAGGTTAGGTTGGCTTGGGAGACGAGATGTTGATGTCCCCCTTACACCCCCATTGTATTCTATTTGTCTTTTCAGCTGTCAAATTCTCAGTTGGCATGGCTACAAGCGAGATCCGATACTGCTAGCATAAGAATAAGATACCATTGCGTTAACACAAAGCCAGCTCAGAAAGATGCACCAGTTCTACTCCTGTCTTGGAACGATGCTATCATAGGACCTGAAGCCACACCATCATCACCTCTCTACTACGAAGTTGAAAACGATCGCTGCTCTGTAAGTAACTTAGCTTAGCTTTAAATCCTAGATATTATTTTGGTTACAAACAGGGTTAAATGGGTTTATGTTTACATAATATAACATATAATATTGGCAGATTAAATATTTGAAGCAAAAACCAATATAGTAAAGTAGGCTCTTAATAGATACACCCTCCACGCACTGTGGGATGCCAACCTGCGAAAGACCGCAGGCAGATGCTGGATACATCAAGCTCATTAGGGGAGGCGTATATCCAGCTGTGGACTAATATGCTGATGATGATGAGGAAGTCTTAAGTACCACATGGCAATTGAAGTATTTTGTTTCTGACGACCTCTGTGGCCGAAGGTCTGCAAGCGATGCAGTGGAGGGTTCGATTCCTCGGAACAATTGTGTGTACGATCTGCAGATATTTGTTCCGGGTGTTCTGGTCGTTATCTATAAAACATATCTATCAATGTAATCTATTAAGTACCTATATCAGTCGTCTAGTAACCATAACACAAGCTCTGCTCACCTTGGGGCTAGACGATGCTGTGTGGATTGTCTAGCATTATTAATTTATTTTATTTTTATTTTTCAGACAGCTGCAGACGGCATGTGGTCATCTACAGACATCGTGATCAGAAATACTTCGGCACATAGACTTCCAATAGTCGATTTTTACGTCCAATACGACGCAAAAGAGGATCAACTTCATAAAATCACTGTCACTCAACTGTGCTTCCATTGAAATTTCATTTTGTTTTCTAAAAATTATATAAAGTGAAAAAATTATATCTGGAAATAAAAATATTAATAGCATATAAGCGTTTTTGTACATATATAGACTGAATAAAGTGGAACATTTGAAACTACAATAAAAAACGAAGGAAAATTGTGAAATTAGCGACGAAGATAGTATGAACGATACACTCACGAGTCGGTACTTACATCTGCATTGACGTTAGTAAGGTGATGTTTACATGATAGAGACCAACCACCTTATTCAGGCTACAGTCATTTAAAATGGGATATTTACTATGATTTGATTTTCTGCCCACAAAAACTTACACACAGTGCCTTCAGTTATTCCGTGATCATGGCGCATGAAACTGCCGAAATATTGGAAAACTCAAAAACCAAATGATGGTAATCATCCCGTTTTCAATGACTTTAGCCTGAATAAAGTGGTTGGTCTCTATCATGTAAACATCACCTTACTAACGTCAATGCAGATGTAAGTACATACACGTGAGTGTATCGTTCATACTATTTTCGTCGCTAATTTTACAATTTTCCTTCGTTTTTTATTCGTTATCAAAATGCAGCCAAAATTAGTGTGAGTGACAGACTTATGAATTTCTCTGAATTGATATGCAAGTATTACTCGATATTTAGAAGAAACAGGATCGATTGGCATCAAAAAAAGTTTAGGTGTAAAATGACCATTTTCTTGCTGACTGTAATTTTTTTCCAAAATCTGTAAATGCAGTTCAGAATATCTTAAAAATTTATGGATAGTCTCCTCATAGCGTTTTCCTGAAACTATAACGGTTAAGGTACCCTTATGTCCCGTCTCGAAAATTCACCCTGTATATACAGGGTGGAACTGTAGGTATATGTGTACTTTACCTGTAAAGTATTAATTGGATAAAGGTGGCGAAATATATCATGCCTGGATTCTGATTTGCAAAAGGTGACAATAAATAAGGATGGCATATTATTAAAATCCCTGTATAAAAATAATAAAAGATTATAAAAAAAAATGTGTGAACCAGCGCGCCATAGCTAGTGAATAAACAAATGCATAACGCAGTAGAAAACATTATAAAACTGCCGTTACACTGCCACGAAACTTGTTATAATATTTCGCGAGCTAGTCTGGGTCACCTTAATTATTCAGCAGGACGGCCCACTGCCTTGTCGCAGCCAAGTTAACTATTCCCACTGGTGCTGCTTCCAGAATAATGTAGCGGGGAGTGGACAGAGATTATTTTATATTGTACCGGCAGCGCATGAAAAACTTTGTACCAATAAGGTGCCAATACAGCAATGCTGCCGCTTTATTTGTTCCTTGTTATGTTTGTATTAGGCCACCTTGCGCACCACGGTCTCCACGCAAGACCAGCGCTATGGTACGATCTGCTCTACCATAGCACATGCTGAGTGGAGACCGATTTTGTCAGTTTCTGTCGTCTGTTAATCTAAGTTTAATTTATAAGAGTCTCTGTTCTGACAAAATAAAAATATTTTTACGTAACTTTACTATTTAGCAAATAATGTAACGTACGTTATCAGCGTTATTACGCTAATTTTCGCGTGAATAACATGCGTTACGTTATTATACTAAATAGCGTGGTAGATTTTGCGAAAGCCCGCCTGCAACGTAGGACGATACGTTATACATTGCATATTTAATATTAATACATAGAAAACATCCAGAGCCCCCCAGAACAAATAACCGCAGAACGTACAAACATTTGTCCCGTAGCGGGAATCGAACGCCTATCTATGCAATAGAGGTCGCAAACGATGATGTAGTTACAAACCAAAACCGAACCACATGAACACTGTTAATCAAAATAGCACGTTTGCTTGCACTGAGGGTCATTAGTACTGTTGAGTGACACAAACGGCCAGCGTAATGGCCTTGCTGAACGCCATGAGTGGTCAGAGTCTTTAGTACAAGTTGTGTATTAGTTTCATCATCATCATCATCAACCTATAATAGTCCACTGCTGGACATAGGCCTCCCCTAATGAGCGCCATAGCGCCCTGTCTTCAGCTTGCCGTATCCAGCACCTGCCTGCAGTCTTTCCTGGCCGGAGGGCGTCCGACACTATGTTTGCGAGTCGCTGTCTTCATTCAAGAACACGTTTACCCCATCTGTTGTCGATCTTCTTGATATATAGCCGGCCCGCCTCTTCCAGATAGAGAGGAACCACCGCGTTGTAATGTTTATTGCTCCTAGATTCTTTTTTGCATACGATATCTAACTATTTTAGTTTTCGAATGTTTTTGAAACATTTGACACAGGCTATTTGCACGGACTTATTTATGGTACACTAGCTGCTCCCCGCGGCTTCGCCCCCGTGGAAATCTATGTGTCAAATTGTTTAAATGATAAAAAGTCTATGTCAGACTATATCCTATGTTAGACTCCTGGTTCTAAGCTACCTCTCCACCAATTTTCAGCTAAATCGGTCCAGCCGTTCTCGAGTTATAAGTGTTGTAACAAACACGACTTTCTTTTATATATATAGATTATACATTACGGTACATATTTATCTATTTTGTACGTGTATGCAAGATACTCGTAGAAGTTAAATTCTGCTCTCGAAAACTTTTTTGTAATCAACACTGGGACTAAGCGTACCTACAAGTACATATTTTATATTTCGTTGGTCAAGGAGTGAGTCTATTCGCTGTTATGATAAAGTAGGACATTAATTGAGAGCAATAAAAACAAAGATCTTTTCAACAAGACAGACAAACTTTACTTACTTCCTTGAGTCGAAATTAGTATGATTTAAGACTATTTAACCAATTTCATTTGTTGACCAATATTACTTTAAAAACTGGAATACACCAGTCACACACATAAAGTAAAATAATAACAGGTGACAAATAAATAAATAAATAATGCTGGACAATTCACACAGCATTATCTAGCATGGTAAGCAGAGCTTGTGTTATGGGTACTAGATAACTGATATACTCGTACATAATACAATACATTACATAGATAGATATTTTTTATTATACTACATAGAAAACGACCAGAACACCCGAAACAAATATCTGCAGATCGTACACACATTTTTTCCGAGGCGGGAATCGAACCCGCAACCTCCTGCGTCGCAGGCGGGCATTCGCCCACCGCGCCACATCGGTCGTCGACAAGTACCACCTTTTTGTGTCACTTACCTCCATCTGTCTCTGCTTCTTTTTTTTGGAACGTAGTTTGTTTTATTTAATTTTTTTGTTCCTCTCGAAATAAATGTTTATTTTCTTCTTTTCTACAAGTTGAATCTTTTGCTTTGCAGCGAGCTACGTACGTACAGTTATAACAATTCTCGCTGTAAACATTCAATCCTATTAGATACTACCCCATTATATTCACCTATATCTCTTTCCTTTTAGTAATGCTAATGATGATAAACTGTGATGGAAAACAATGAACTTCGCGTACAAACCTCAATTAGGCTGTGAATATGACTTTAATATGCTACCCCACCATAATTATCTTAATCGCAACATAAAATTAACTCAGCGATTTTAAAGGTCGTTGTCGTAATGGATCCAGTATAATCCATCACATTTTATGATATTTTAGTAAAGTTTGTTTGAATCATAAGTAGGTTAACAACGATGTACAAGGATGTATATTTAATTATTATTAAATGAAAATCCTTTTTCGGTTTGGTTTGAGGCAGGTATGATTCCGAGCTCTCTTATTACTAAGCTCAGAATCATGCTTTAAACATAAATAGCTGAACGGTCAAGGAAAATTATTTGTAATACTTTTAAAATAATAATAACAGAATAACAGGAATTTATTTGTACATGTGTCATATTCCTATAAATATTCCGATGACAAGACAATATACAATAAAATAATTTAGTTAATTGTCAAAATCTACCAATAATATAATCCATGCATTTTCAAGGATGAGTAGATACTGCAGTAAATAATAGCAATAATTGGATACTTATTGTGTACTACATATAAGAGTATGTTCAGATTATTTCGTTAAAGATTAAAAGCATCAGTTGTATAGGAACTTATGACTAAAGCAGCTGTAATGCGACTCAATTTATTAAATGTCTTTTTTTTCATCGAAACCCCTGAAAATGAGAATATTATTCAGATCATGAATACCCTTAGCTATTATCCTAAGACTAGCGACCGACATTTGAAATAAAAAGATCCTTATAGATATATATACGACCTTATATATTGACGACCGATGTGGCGCGGTGGGCGAAGGTCCGCCTGCGACGCAGTAGGTTGCGGGTTCGATTCCCGCCTCGGAACAATTGTGTGTACGATCTGCAGATATTTGTTCCGGGTGTTCTGGTCGTTTTCTATGTATAATAAAAAATATCTATCTATGTAATGTTATTGTATTATGTATATCAGTTATCTAGTACCCATAACACAAGCTCTGCTTACCATGGGGCTAGATAATGCTGTGTGAATTGTCCAGCATTATTTATTTATTATTATTATTATATATAGAAATACAGAAATACAATTTATTGGTAAAATTAATTTACATGTCATTTTTTTCATAAGAATAGTTAAAATTATAATACAAATTGTATTTTATCATCACAAGCATAATTTAAAATTGAAACATAAATAAAAAACAAAATAAAAAATGAAAAAGTTGACATAGAAACATTTGATACGGAAATATAGTCATATTAAATTTACTTTTCTAGTAGTTCGTTTACTGAGTAGAAATTCTGCTCGATAAGCCAGCGTTTCAACCTGACTCTGAAGCAATGTAGACTGCCATCAGCTGTGACGTAGTCTGGTAATTTATTGTACACTGCCGTACCCATAACATGCGTTAACTTTGAGGACTTCGTGAGGGAGCGGGCGATATTAGTAGATATTATAGTTTTGTTATAAATATCAACTAACTACATATTTGCCTACGAAGCGTGGTTTATGTTTTTGTACTCGAAAACATACCCAATTTTTTATTTATTTATTTAGAATGAACAAAGAATTATCACTAAAATACAACGGAACACTGGAAAGCGCATAAGTTTAACACTTTGAGTGCTGAAATCACACGTTATGTGTTTTCTACAAGTGACTAATATGCGTTAATCCACACTAGCGCAGCGGCTGAGAAAATACAGATCTTTGTGACTCAGCACAGCCGTAATATTTTTCGAACGAAACGCATATGCGTCGCAACACAACCGCTGTGTAGAGCGGCAGCACGAATTTTTTAGGTTAAAAAAAAGATCGCAGTCATCGAAAAAAAATCGCAGTCAAAGTGTTAAAACTGTGTCGCACCTCAACCAATGCATGGCAATGGTTTAGACGTGGTTCTCGTTAGATCTCTATTTTGGTTATTTTTAGGCTTCATTTATATTTATTATTTATACATGTACCTGATGAGCGAATCATGTAGTTCATGAATTAACTAAGGCATATAACTGCAGGTGCATGTGGAACGTAACTACATATCGTTCATAAAAAGCCGTAATCAAAGAACGGATTCAAAAAACTAAATAATAATTAAATAATGCTGGACAATTCACACAGCGTTATCTAGCCCCATGGTAAGCAGAGCTTGTGTTATGGGTACTAGATAACTGATATACATAATACAATAACATTACATAGATAGATATTTTTTATTATACATAGAAAACATCCAGAACACCCGAAACAAATATTTGCAGATCGTACACACAATTGTTCCGAGGCGGGAATCGAACCCGCAACCTCCTGCGTCGCAGGCGGACCTTCGCCCACCGCGCCACATCGGTCGTCGAAAACTGAAACTGATACCTACACTGGTTATTCATAAACGTACGGAAGCTGAAAAGCGGGTAGGGAAATGTGACACAATCCCAAAAGTATACTCATAATAAAATGTCACGGGGTAATGCGACAAACCCCACATTTTTTGCAAATAAAAACATTCTTCAAGGTGCTGCCGCGTACGGAAGTGCTGCTTAACACTTTGACTGCGATTTTTTTTCGACAACTTCAATCTTTTTTTTAACCAAAAAATTCGTGCTGCCGCTCTACACAGCGGTTGTGTTGCGCCGCACATGCGTTTCGTTCGAAAAATATTACGGCTGTGCTGAGTCACAAAGATCTGTATTTTCTCAGCCGCTGCGCTAGTGTGGATTTACGCATATTAGTCACTTGTAGAAAACACATACCGTGTGATTTCAGAACTCAAAGTGTTAACACTTTGACTGCGGTTTTTTTTCGACGACTGCGATCTTTTTTTTAACCTAAAAAATTTGTTTGTATAAATAATATAAAGACCAGGCTCTTATTAGTCCGGTTATTTTAGACCGAAAATTACGAGTAGGCTTAGGTACATAAATTCACAAAAAGCTGTGATTTTGGTATGGACGTTAACTAACACTATTTCGGTTGTTGTTTTTTTAATGCAGATCCCAGGATAGTAGGCCGATTATTTGCCACTGAAATGCTTCAATAGCGAAAATCTGCAGAATGACAAGGCTCCAGAATTTTTACCGACGCTGTCTGTTGCTCCGATGGATGACGAGTTGCTTGTTCAGGCCTATAATCAGTATTCGATTAGGTAGCTTAAATGGTAAAACTTTTGAAACTACGAGTATCATGGTAAATATCCCGTTTTTAATTAAAGAAAGAAAGAAACTTATTTATTAGACACAAACACAACAAAAAAACAAGTTTACTTACATAATTATAATTTGATGACTTTAAGGTTAAATGGTATATTTAAATAGCGCCACTTTACTGGCAAGTAGCACCTTAAATTACAAAGCATCATTCAGTGGGACAATTTGGACAGCGCCGCGGTGGGGATGTTTCCTTTACTTCAACATTTTAACTCTGAAATAAGTGTGTTATTACAAAGGTTTCGTGTTGGTATTGTTTTCTTCTGTATTATTAAAACATGATTTCAATCTTGATTAGGTATAGATAAAAACTACCTACGTTGATGAAGGGAAATAATAATAAAATCATTTATTGACTGTAAATTTCCTTACTTAACTAGACTTCTAGTTTCTCTGAAGGATAGGATTCGTAATGAATATCTACCTACAACCGACAGAGAACCAAAGTTATTGACATAACTCAATTTGAAGAGGCGGTGGGCCGGCCATATATCACGAAGAACCGACAACCGCTAGGGTAAACGTGTTCTTGAGTGAAGACCAGGACTTGGTAAAAGTAGTGTCCCTTCGGCTAGGTGGGATGACGACTTGCGGAGGACTGCAGGCAGATGCAGGATGCGGCAAGCTGAAGATAGGCCACTATGGCGCTCATTAGGGGAGGCCTATGTCCAGCAGCACTATAGTTTGATGATGATGATGAAATACACAAAGTAAATTAAAAATAACGGGCAAAGGGAATAGATTCAACATTAACTTGCATGTTCCAGTGCGAACGACGGTATACAATATTCGCACTTCGCAAAATTCTCATTATTGGTCGTTGCAACCTAATGGTTTGAAAGTTCATCGCTCAAATTTGGGCACATTTTCAGTTTACAATGAAATTTGTAACGCTCAAGCGATATTTCCATTCAGAACTGACAATACCGCAGCCAACAGACAAAGAAATCAGGCAAACCCTTGTTATCTCGATCTACTTGAATAGTTAATCTAACATTAAATAAAGCACTCGCTCACATTGGGATTAGCATCATCTAATGAAAAGCATGAAAAATGCACTAAATAAACTACCTCAGTCTACATTCAATTGTAAGAGTAGAAAATAAAATAAGCTCCTCTATAAAACATTTTCCCTATTCTCTTTCGTGTGCGATTGTCCACTTCCAACTTAAAAAGCTTATGAAATACCGAAGCATTAGTTCCGAGTACAGTCGCCGACACAAAGCATTAACAAATTATGATAATTCATCATGGTATAACGCTTCTTTTGCGAAGAAAAATTACAACAATCTTTCACGGGAACCTTTATTTCCTCTCGCATTTGGAACCATTTGGACCCGTTTGTGAATTTTTTTTTGTTCTACAGTAATAATTATTATATGAATTTTAAGTAGCAAATTTTTGGGGCTTTAATATTATAGCTGTTGGAGAAATTGGATATTGGATTAAGAGATAGGATTTAACTAGTGAAAAAAATCTATGAGAAAGTCTATAACGAAGGTCTCTATTCAAATATACCGCTTGCGACGCAGGAGGAAGATTTGCATATCGTACTAACATTTATCCTAAGGCGGGAATCGAGCACGCAACCTCCTGCGTTGCAGGTGGACCTTCGTCATAGACTTGCCATCTTGCAGACTTGACATGCCCACCGCACCACAGAGGTCGTCAACATGATGTCGCTGTTGTTACTCGTAAATTACGTAGAAAACTTTTTGAAAAGAAATCTGTAAAAGTATCCTAATCAATAGATCCTTCGTAGAATTGGAATTTTTAAAGCATTTATATAAAGCAGGTCAGGCTTTTCAAACGGGCCTTAATATTTATTCAGGGGTCCCTAATGCGAAAGGTTCAGACAAATCCTCGGGGCGGTATTGTGTTCGGATCACTCAGGATCTATTTGGACTTCAATTTTCACTCACCTAATACATTAAATTTTGTATGAGAGGTAACAGCTTTGAGGTGAAGGTGAGCACCGAAGGTAGGTTTAAATTTAAACCTTAATGTGTTTTAATTTAAGAATAGAATAGAATATTTTATATATTTATAGAATATTATAGTAATATTTTCTTGCTGCTTCTTAATTCTATCTAATTAGGTAATTATTTTTACATGAAACTTATTTTTTTTTGCATGATTTTTGTTTTATTGTTTTATTATATATTGTTAATTTATTATTTTAAATTATATTTGACATGTCTTGCCTAAAAGGCATGATGACTAATTTTGAAAATCTACTCCAATATCTATGTTTTTAGACATATACTGAAACGACTTTTGTTTCAGTATACGACGTTCCTTTCTTCGACGACCGATGTGGCGCGGTGGGCGAAGGTCCGCCTGCGACGCAGGAGGTTGCGGGTCCGATTCCCGCCTCGGAACAATTGTGTGTGCGATCTGCAGATATTTGTTCCGGGTGTTCTGGTCGTTTTCTATGTATAATAAAAAATATCTATCTGTGTAATGTATTGTATTATGTATATCAGTTATCTAGTATCCATAACACAAGCTCTGCTTAGCTTGGGGCTAGATGATGCTGTGTGAATTGTCCAGCATTATAATTATTTAAAAAAAAAAAAAAAATCTGCAAAACAATATATTATTCTGAAGGAAACATCAAGCTTAATACTCGTAAATATCGTTCACAAAAAATTTTATACGTGTTTTGTAATCTATGGCTCAGTTATAATTCGGTAAATACATAATTTTGGTGTTTTTTGTTACTGTCATCATCCCTATTATAGTCGAACTCAGCTTTGCAGTGCCCTTCCAGGGTGCATGCACCTATCTAGTGAAGAGATAACTAACCATTCACTAAGACTAAGAAATAAACATGCAAGCAAAAATAAATGAATATAAATAAATGTTTCTTTACTTTTCATATATAAAGTAAATGTGTTTATTTACTCGAAATCTGGATTACCTACCTATGAACGAGTAGGTATATCCAGAAATCTATTCCATTGACTATACCTACCTAATATCAGTTCTATAACTAGGTAAATATAATTTCACGCCCGCTGAAAACTGTAAATTGGCAAGGGAATTATGGCTGTTATTAATTGAATAATGACTCCCGGTAAACAAAAGCGTAATACCCTATTAATCTTCACGTGATGTTAATACCATTTGTTTCGCGTGCGAGTTTTTAGCATTTGCGATAAACTCGATTGAACTGACTTTAGACCTATTTACGGACGAGAAATAGGTATCTACGAAATCATCCGAAAGAGTACTAAAGCTAATCGACATAGCTCAAAGAATTAGCAAGCTTATGTGGCAGTGGGCCGGACATAATTCAGTTTGAAACGAAACAAAGCAGATTGCTCTATGTATTTTACTTTGTATTTTTTGTAACCTACATTAAACACACAAGCCTCTTCGAATTTCCTATAAAAAATCCACGTCCATGGCCGGTGGCGGCGCCATTTCTCCTACTAGAAATTAGCAAAAAGAGTATGATTTTCGCCAGAGCCGTAGAACAGAACTGATTAAATTCCTTGTTATTCCTTTGTATTCAGATATTAGATTCAGATTCAGATAATTTATTGTCATACTTCATACACATAATAAAATCACAATAATGTAACTTAAATTAAATTATGAGACTATGACTCGTCAAACACGATATAGATACAATAGAGATACATAGGTAATATAGAACAATTTTGCTGTAAAGGGGCAGTAGAAAAAGTATAATAAATATGCTTAAATCTAAGGTTCTTAAATCTATCACTATTATCTACACTATATTTAGATAAGGTGATTCTACGAGGACGTCGGGTAACTTAGAGGATTTCACATTAAACTGACTGTAGTCGTTTTCTAAAAACTCTTTGATATTATAGAGATATCTGCTTTATTCGTTTCAATGGTCTTTAGTCTATAAACCTACAAATTTTCCCCTGAGTCTGAGTCCTGAGTCCTCTGTACTGCGGAGTACAGATCAGATTAAATTCCTTCGTATTCCGAACGACTCCAACTCACTTTTAATTTTCCCAGATGAGTTCGAGTTCCATTCGTAACAGTTAGCTAATGAAAACAGATGAATACCGTATGCTCATCGGCACTTCCACAGGGGATTCGTTTGTAAATAAATTCCAGCGGTACCCTAATTACTCAATGATGCGGTGGGCGTTGATGATGGGCTGATGGATTTAATACTGTCGTAATCTATCTTGTATATTAAATTCAGGGACTAATAATCTTACTAATAAATAATACTATAGATACTCCGATTTAGAATCCAAGATATTTTATATCAACATAGACATTTCTGAATGAAAAGATAACAATAACTGATAACAATAACAGAAAACAACGAGGTAACAGCAAGTTTATCTTTAAAGACTAAAACCCCAACTACAACAATGCATAATCTCACATGTGGAGTTAAAAATGTTGAAATGAATTCGAAAACTAAAGATTATTATATCTATATATCTATATCTATATATATATAAAACAAAGTCGTGTTTGTTACAACACTTATTACTCGAGAACGGCTGGACCGATTTAGCTGAAAATTGGTGGAGAGGTAGCTTAGAACCAGGAGTCTAACATAGGATACTTTTTATCATTTAAACAATTTGACACATAGATTTCCACGGGGGCGAAGCGGGGAGCAGCTAGTTATGAATAAAACGATGAATGAAAGCTTTCAAAACAAAAATGGTTTCGAGCTTCTATGCTTAGCTTCGATGATACCAATGTCGTTAAATATTTTCCACCAATATTCCTTGGGTTTTGTAATCCCTTTGTATACAAAATATATCCAGGTTTTTGAATCGAAATATATAGTGTATAAATAGGTACTAATAATCGAATATTTTTCTTTTTCACTGTCTTATATGATGGAAATGAAATGAAATGAAAGTTTATTTCTTTAGGCTTACAAATAAGCACTTAGACAAGTCATATTTTATACTATTAATTATTATATTGATGTTCACTTCAATTTTTTGTCCACCAGTGGAAGAAGTGAGAAGAAACCACTAGTATGTACATGGTGGTCGATTATCCTTTATTCATAAAACTTATATCTAAAACCATTTTGTAAATAACGTACACGAATTGGCGGCCTTATCGCTTAAAGCGATTTCTTCCAAGGAACCGAAGCTTAAAGATAAAAAAAACGCTTTATCATTTACTAGCAACGCAACGCTACGCATCGTATGCACTTTTCCGTTATTAAAAGACTTAAGTGTAATGTTAATCCAGGCATTGAATTACTAACATTAATGGGATGGTAAGTTAATAGAATATTTAATACTAGAAAATGAAACGACAATGTATAATCACACTAGTATCCATGTTTGACGACGACCGATGTGGCGCGGTGGGCGAAGGTCCGCTTGCGACGCAGGAGGTTGCGGGTTCGATTCCCGCCTCGGAACAATTATGTGTACGATCTGCAGATATTTGTTCCGGGTGTTCTGGTCGTTTTCTATATATAATAAAAAATATATATCTATGTAACGTATTGTATTATGTATATCAGTTATCTACTACCCATAACACAAGCTCTGCTTACCATGGGGCTAGATAATGCTGTGTGGATTGTCCAGCATTATTTATTATTATGTTTGTATGTTTGTATTTATGTTTGTTACCTCGTCATGCCAAAACTAAACGGTAGGTAAACGGATCGGACTGAAATAGCATATAGGTACTTCCAGGCCTAAAATAAAACAAAGGCTAGTTTTTATCCCATAAATCAGTTTCTATGGGATAGAAACGTTTCCATAGAAACAACGCGTGCGAAGCCGCGTGCAGAAACTAGTATATCCTGGATGAGTCTTTTTGTAATGTTTTTTTCTTCAGATGAGCTCGAATTCCGCGAATTTCTCTAGGTTGGGTCCTAAAACATTATTTAGATTTACGTGTCACTTAAGGGCCAGCTTATAGCACTTAAGGGGACGAAACTCCGCAAGTTTAAATATTACACGAGAAATTATTGTAGACCATGCGTATGGTTGTCCTGTTTTCTCTAAGTTACTATATTATTTTAGTTTTAATTTAAATATTTGTTTTCACTCCTTAAAATGCAATATATTGCGAAGAACCGACATATGCCACCGTTTATAGTCATATACAATAGCTACCATCTCCTCGTGTCCATCCAAAAGTTGCCTGAAAGAAATCGCTCTCAGCGATAAGGCATTATCGCTGAGAGCATACTAGTGTTTTCTTCTCACTTCTTCCACTGGTGGACAAAAAATTGAAGTGAACAACAATACATATAATAATGAATAGTATAAAATATGACTTGTCTAAGTGCTTATTTGTAAGACTAAAGAAATAAACTTTCATTTCATTTCATTTCATTTCATTTCATTTCATTGTGCATCTGTTTTTCTGTCTTCATGTGCTATAAAGCGTATTTGTATTATATCTATAATGACTTCTTTTTATACATAATTAATTATACTTAAACTCTTACTACGATGATTAGGTACAAACATAGTTACTAATTCCCAACAGCTGGAAAATTAATTTTTATTACCTATGAAGTTCTCGTCCTGGAATAAAAAAGGCTACTTTTTATCTCCGATAAAAGCGTATTCGGCGGGCAGCATAAATTTAATAACAAAAAACTACTAAAATACTAAAATAAATAGTGCTTAATTCGCATTCTAGATAGTACTCATACCTATTTAGAATGCGAATAAAGCACTAAGGTTTTAACACTTTGACTGCGGTTTTTTTTTGACGACTGCGATCTTTTTTTTTACCTAAAAAATTCGTGCTGCCGCTCTACACAGCGGTTGTGTTGCGCCGCACATGCGTTTCGTTCGAAAAATATTACAGCTCTGCTGAGTCACAAAGATCTGTATTTTCTTAGCCGCTGCGCTAGTGTGGATTTTCGCATATTAGTCACTTGTAGAAAACTCATACCGTGCGTTTTCAGCACTCAAAGTGTTAATTCGCATTCTAGATAGTACTCATACCTATTTAGAATGCAAATAAAGCACTAAGTTTTAAAGCACAACTTTATGAAAAACAATTTATTCCAATGTGCTTCACTTAGCCGCGCATTTATTAAATTCTGTGGTGGAAGGTTCAAAAAGGATGAATTAGGTTGGCCAAATTGAAGGAATTTTTGACTGATTAACATTACAGGGAAACCAATTATTGGATCTTGGGCAGGGTAATTCTCAGAAGACAATTTTTCATCAGTGATTTTATGAAACACGACGGTAATGTCGGTAATATTCCCTTTTTGATTACTTTATGCGATTTTTTGTAATATTTATGGAGAAGAATTTATTTAAATAATACGGGTAGACCGTCAGATGATTTTATTACGCTTAGTTTCTGACGACCTTTATGGCGCAGTGGGCGAATGTTTGCTTGCTACGCAGGAAGTTGCGAGTTCGTTTCCCGCCTCGCAGCAATCGTGTATGTATACGATCTGCCGATGTTTGTTCCGTTCAGGGTGTTCTGTTCGTTATCTATATTAACCCTAGAGTACTAATATACATTTACCACAGCTTAATACTAATGATCGCTTGGGAGGCTACTTTTTAAATAAAACCAATTTATTATATTAGTTATTTAATAATTTTTTATAAAGATAACATAAAGGAATAGGCAAACTTCTACCTTTTCAAAAACTTAAACCAAATTCTTCTTTAAAATCAATATTAGTCTTAAAATAAGACTTGAAACTTACAATTACGAAGATTTTTTCTTATAACATAACAGCCTTTTAACAGTCTGGTAAAAAAAAAGACTTCTCGATTTTTGTTTTTTTTTGGCATCAGTATTGCTATCCAATATATAAACTTTATAAAACACTAAATCAAACTTATGGTAACGTCACATTTTTGTCTACAAACTAATTTGAAGTCAGCCTTCAATTTTTTGTTACTGGAGCTACAAGATTTTCCACTGAATGTTCTGGAACTGAAGAACCTGACGCATTACTTGTGTCTTGATGTGGTATTGAAATGTTCGGGGGTTCAGAGTCATCTACTACAATATTTTGTAGGTCTTCTTCCAGTCGGAATGGCACGAAACAAGGATCTGCCACGCTATTGTCAGAGTCATAAGGATCGACATCCAGGTGGTCCTCAGTTTCACTGTCGGAGTTCTCATTTTGTAAAGAATCGGCTATCTGTTATTCGTTGAGATTAATCTTAAAAGAAAATAAACATTTGCTAAGTTATAACATGGCTACATGCTAAAAAAACAGCGCAAAACAAGACAAGTAACTGAAAATAAACTTACCGTTAATACTAATGATCGCCTCCCAGGCGATCCAGTAGCTTTTATTTTGAAAACGGAGCGTCCGCGACGGGTCCGCTTGCGCTCACGTCTGCGGCGTGGTGAATACGGAATTGGCACGAAAGCACAATTTTATTGGCGGGCGCGTTTTTGAAATAACCGGAAAAAACTTACCGCGCGCGGCCTGTCAGGCGATGATTAGTATTCTAGGGTTAAAAAATATATCTGCTTATTTTGGGGCTAGACGGTTGTTCAACATTATTTATTTATTTATAAGGGTCCAACTCTACGGGGGAATATATTTATTCTTTCCATCCAAAGGTTGCCTGGAAGAGATCGCTTCTAAGCGATAAGGCCGCCCATTGTACTTGTCACATGTAATATCTTTCATAATGTTCTGTATCTGGTGTACAATATAGATTTTTTTATTCTATTGTATTGTATATCGCCTGCGATGCAATAGTCTTAAGAATGGTGTTTATTTAATTCACAATAAGGGGTAAAGGATTGAATGTGCAAAAGCTTGGACCAGAAGCTTTTATAGATAGATAGATAATAATTTTATTTCATCGCAATTCGCAATATAAAACAGGGAATTCAAAATATATTTTTAGTGCAAGAAATTCCTAGAAAATATAAAAATCTCTACGAAAATCTTCATACAGCATCCTTGCTTTTCTTTTAATATGTTTTTTCTCAAAATTACTTTTAGTTTACCTCATACAACATTCATCCATTAGACGACCGATGTGGCGCGGTGGGCGAAGGTCCGCCTGCGACGCATGAGGTTGCGGGTTCGATTCCCGCCTCGGAACAAATGTATGTACGATCTGCAGATATTTGTTTCGGGTGTTCTGGTCGTTTTCTATGTATAATAAAAAATATCTATCTATGTAATGTATTGTATTATGTATATCAGTTATCTAGTACCCATAACACAAGCTCTGCTTACCATGGGGCTAGATAATGCTGTGTGAATTGTCCAGCATTCATTATTTATTATTTATTTATTATTTATCCTTAAAACTTGAATATTTCCACTCAGTATCAAATTAGTTGATCATCATCATCAACCTAGAGGTAATATAGTTCACTGTTGGTCATAATGCCTCCCCTTATGAACGCCATAGCGCCCTGTCTTCAACATGACGCATCCAGCATCTGCTTGCAGTCTTGCAAGTCATCCCACCTGGCCGGAGGGCGTTCTACACTATGTTTGCCGAGCCGCAGTCTCCACTCAAGAACACGTTTACCCCAGCGGCTGTCGGCTCCTCATGATATATATATAACCCTTTATTTAAAACATGTGTTTCCTGGTTGGCAGGTAGAAAATGCCTCGGCATTAAGCCCACCCTTTGTACCTTTAATAGTGCAATAAAGTTTAAATAAATAAATAAATATATATTTTGTATTTATTTATTTTTAAAAAATATACACAATTTCTTATATTAACACTCTTTAAACCCGTAGGGGTTTTACCCGAATGTTACATTCCTCGGGTTTCAATCTTAAAAAAAGATATAGCCACTCAAAGATACATAGATACTTCCACTTTAACTTGCTAATTCTTTGAGCTGGTTAGTTGACAACCCACATATAAATCCTTGAAATAAGTAAGTTTGTAAGAAATACATTACATTATTGCATTTACTACATGTTTCTGCTCTCAGCTAATGCAATGTGTATACTGAAAGTACTTGGAACGGCTACTTAGTAGTGCCACAGATTAGGTAATGTTAACTTAGTAAGCGCTAAGCAAGTGGCATTAGTAAATTGGCTGTAACGTCGAGTGCTTTTCTGCAAGCCTTTGCCATTCGCAACATAACAAGGTTTAACGATATATGGAATTCGCTGAAAGGGAATTCCATATTTTATAGACAGGGAAGTCTACCCCAGAAAGAAAGAAAGAAAATACATATATTTCATTTTGACAGCTGTCAAAAATGTAGGTCTTGTTCTTACCTTTCAGGGATGTAAGGGGGACTCCAACATCTCGTCACAGTATAGGTACGTAAAGATTCAATTCCATTGATTGATCACTACATAAAAAAAAGAAATATATATAAAACCAAGAAAAATTACAACCCTAGTATCATCCTGCCCTGCTATCATGGAGCGTAGGTAATTATTTCATCTACAAGGCTTAGTTTCCATACTGGTCCATATTGTATACTGTGATCTCGTCTTCTAAGCCAACCTAACCTGCACGTGGTACATCCTGCTAGATAACGAACTAGGCTCTGGTGAAAATATCAATCCGTCTTCATAATTTGATAACTCATTAATTTTACAATTATTTCCATTACTTGACACTGGCAGAAAAGTGTCCAACCAGACACAGTTGCCATTAAGAAAGATGAATCATCATCTTACCTTTCATTTAAGGCGGGATCTGAAAGTCTAGCACTAGTAGTTTCTAAGTTATGGTAGTATAATATATGTAATTTCATGCAAACAGGTTCTTCTTAGTTTCTGTAGTCTTAGTGGGTAGGTACACAATGCATAAAAACCCTGTCAGGGCACAACCATTTTTAGATTCTTGTCAAATGTTAGCCTAAAATTGTAAACAATCATATTTATAAAATAAGTGAATATAGGAATGTCATGGTTCATGTCGTGATTAGGTAGGTACTTACTAATTTAATCTGTAGGTGATAGTATGTCAGCTAGTACACTTTCGGTTTTTTGTTTTAAATTATAAATAATAAATAAATAAATAATGCTGGACAATTCACACAGCATTATCTAGCTCCATGGTAAGCAGAGCTTGTGTTATGGGTACTAGATAACTGATATACATAATACAATACATTACATAGATAGATATTTTTTATAGAAAACGACCAGAACACCCGGAACAAATATCTGCAGATCGTACACACAATTTATTGTTCCGAGGCGGGAATCGAACCCGCAACCTCCTGCGTCGCAAGCGGACCTTCGCCCACCGCGCCACATCGGTCGCCAAATTGTCATCGGAGAAAAATTCGTGGATGAATAATAGCATTTTTGTAGCAGTAAAGTTTTCAAGTGTTTCATAAATATTTTATCTTTTGGTTCGCATTTTAGGATTTCAGGTAGTTTATTAAATATTTTAATAAAATATTTCAATTTAGTCTGAAATTGTCTGTTTTCAACAATTATAAATAAATAATGCTGGACAATCCACAGAGCATATAGACAATGACAGTATTTGCCACATCTGACAGTAAGTATCAGTAAAAAAAATGAATGAATGAATGAACACTTTATTGTACCCAAAATAACAAAACACCTTATATCTAAATCTTACATAACAACAGTACAATAGGCGGCCTTATCGCTTAAAGCGATTTCTTCCAGGCAACCAGGAAGTATATCAGTGTTTGCTCATAGAGCAATATTATCACTGAGCTTAATCGCTCATGCGTGTGAGTCCTTTTTGGCACTGCTACACACACGCATTTCTTAGTAATTACTTTTGATAATTATGTTTTATTTTAATTTTGTACTTTTATGATTAAGCTGATTAATTGACGACCGATGTGGCGCGGTGGGCGAAGGTCCGCCTGCGACGCAGGAGGTTGCGGGTTCGATTCCCGCCTCGGAACAAATGTGTGTACGATCTGCAGATATTTGTTCCGGGTGTTCTGGTCGTTTTCTATGTATAATAAAATAATATCTATTTATGTTATATATAGTATTATGTATATCAGTTATCTAATACCCATAACACAAGCTCTGCTTACCATGGGGCTAGATAATGCTGTGTGAATTGTCCAGCATTATTTATTTATTTAAATTGTATGTGTGTGTTATATGTGTCAAATAAATGATTTCCTACTTACTTACTAAGTATTTGTGTTTAACAATCAATTTCCTGTGTTACTCTAGTAGGGTGGAAATAACACGTAACGGAGGGCTTAACAATAGGATCCGACCATTATTTTGTGACCCTTTTATTCTTAATTAAAATCCCCTTTATTCTTAGATTAAAACACAAATTTACCCTTTTATCTGGCCATGAATTCGCTTCATCAGGCTATTCATCCAAATCCTAGGCCCATTAACAAAATATTGCGATTTTAATGAAGCCCAGTTTTCCCAAAATTAAATATTAATGGTTTGGTAATTTTGTACTAAATAATGCTCGATTATCGTGATGTGAAAATTAAAATTTAATCCGTTGGAACTTTCATGTTAATTAATTAATATTGCCGCGAAAATGGGGCTTTGTTTGTCAGTCTTGTCAAAGCGAAACTAGATATATGATCATCAGCATCAGCATAATATATATTAGTCCATTGCTGGACATAGCCCCCTCCTGAATGCCATAGCGGCCTGTCTTTAGCTTACCGTATCCATTATCTGCCTGCAGTCTTTCCAAGGTCATCTCACAATATTCTCTTAATATTATCATCCAGATATTTCTTTAGAAACGGAGCGGCGTGAAATTAAGAGCTTTAATATTTTCTGCGCTGAATTCTGGCGTGATGGTTTATTCTGGGTAAATTTATGGTGACGCTGGAATAACACCGTGACAGTTTGAGATGTGTTTTATAGGTATATAGGGAATATAAAAACATAAAATACATGCTCTACTCTGCCTGCAGACTTTCTTAGTATACCTACGGGATTTGTCGGAGTTAAACTTAGTCGACTATAGTCTGCAAAAAGAGAAGTCTCGTGGCGAAACGGTGAACTAATATATATTAACGCAAAAAAAGTAGTAAATTAGCACACGCGCGCCCTCTACTCTACTACTCTCTACTACTTGCACAGACTCTGGATATATACATATGTATTTTAATGTAACTTCTCTGAAATGTTTTACTTAAGTACATAGATTTATTAACAAAGTCAATTACAATTATAGATAATCTTGTATGTACAATTGAAATAATTGAGCTAAGTGCGGACTGTTAAAAATAATCTATAGTTAGCTCAACTGATTCATATATTGATATGGATCAGTCGAAAGTGTCCTCAAGGCGCTGCTGGCTGCTTATGTAATTTGAAATGTCAGAAGAATTCATTTTGACTCGAAAGGAAAATAAATAACACATTGTTTTTTGTCCTATTTAAAAAATCTTACCAAAAAATCGAACCAGCAACCTTCTGAGTCAGCCGCTCTTTGCTTTATAAGCCATAGAGGTTGTTTAAGTGGTTTGTTTATTTATATTAGTGAAACCTCTTCCATCCAATATAATAATATTAACAATATAATACATAATACTTTTTTTCTTCTTTCTTTAATTTAAACAATGAGGTATTAACAATTTGCTGGCTGATTACCCGAACACTCATGAAATTAAGGATTATGTTCAAAGAAAAAAATTCAAAGAAACTTTATCTCTTTTTGAGAATTTTAAGATAAATAAAATCCCATTGCCAAAGTGAACTGAAACGAGTTCTGAGAAAAAGATTCGTTCAGAACTTGTTTCTTGTATTGGCGTTATAAAGAACAACAGGATCTCAGTGTTAATTCGAGCGGAAAATAACTTGCGTTTCTATCGGCAAGGCCACCGTCTACTAAAGAAGCGAGTAATATTGTTAGTATGAATCTTGTTTGTCGTCCACTGCTTAACATGCCTTCCCCAAACATAGAGTTTTTATAGGGTTTGCCATAAGCACCAGGCTTGGCACGTGGATTGGTGAGTCTAATTGGAGGTGTTATAAATGTTTTGAATATTAAAAATAAATTCGAAATAAAACCGTTCTTTCGTGATAAAATAATATGATAAGACTAATTCTAGATCTAGCAGAATTTCAGAAAAGTAAAACAATGTAGGCTACATAAGTACTTTGCAATGGAATTTACGCGCCTGCGCACGAGTGCGAGGGAGACCTACGAGCCGTAGGCTCCGCGCCGCGTGCGTGAGCGAGACCGCGAGCTGCACTGGCAGGCCGCGTCAAAAACGACAATGTTATAATTTAATTATGCATAGACCGCGTGCTGCCTGAGCTCCCTAATTGTTTTTAATTATTATTCGTGTTAATACAGTGTTAAACCAAACAAACTGACTATCTGTGATCGGCCCTACCCCTTCTATACATAGGACTACATACCCTATAGCAATTTGATAGTGTGCGCTTTCCTCTCACACAATTCGCAATCATAATAAAAATAAGATTAAATGGTCGTTTTTAACCATTGGCTTTTTCGCGTATTCTCAGTACATTCATAGGATCCAGACAAACTCCCAATTGGGACTAATTACAGGACTTATCCACTACCGACGGCCGCTGGGGCAAACGTGTTCTTGAGTGGAGACCGCGACTCGGCAAACGTAGTGTAGGACGCCCTCCGACCAGGTGGGATGACGACTTGCGAAATACTGCAGGTAGATGCTGGATGCGGCAAGCTGAAGACAGGGCGCTATGGCGCTCATTGGGGGAGGCCTATGTCCAGCAGTGGACTGATATAGGCTGATGATGATGATGATGACAGGACTTATAATTAAAGCCTGTAATTAGCAGATTAGAATTGTTCTCCTCCGTAGACCGAGACACGTTCTTGGTGACCCCGTTGACCCACTCACTGACGCTAACCCGGAAGTGACGGCAACAACTCAGCTTCCGCACACTACACACCCGACCAATAACCGACCCCGCCGGACGCGGGGTCGAAGAATTCCCCGTTTCCGCCCTCAGGTGCACTCGTGCACCTAGGCGTTACCTCCCTACCCTCTTGTAGCATCTGGCAACAGCCCAAGCCGAGGCTCGCACCTAAGTGGTGGCCTTTGTGCGTGTTGTCCCAACCTAATTTTTACCGGCGAGGCGCCCTCTGCGCCCGCCAAAAGTCCGGTAACGCTGTCATGGCCATCTGAGGTCAACAGCATAATAGTCCATTCGAAAAAAAAAAAAAGATTAGAATTGTTATTTTCGATTTAAAAAAATCTTGGAATGCGTTAAATACCCACACGGGCCTTGTGAAGTTCTAGTTTTTTCTTACTTTGGTAGTCATAGTTCTTTATCCCCAAAAAACGCGGGGATCGCTTACCTTCCGGGCGCCATATTTCGTCAGTCGTCTTGCCAGAACTTGTTTAATGAACCGACAAAAAATACACAGGATTCCTCCTGTTTACCTTCAGTCCTTTTGTTCTTAGAAGTTTTTCTTTGTTGATTAATGGGCATAAACTTTGGGCCGGAGGATTGATTTGGGTAATAAAGTCAAAAAAAATCGCGAAAGTAGGTCGGAAAGATTGCATGGAATCAAATAGGATCATTTTCTTCGGCCTTTGGGAAAGCTTGTTAATTCGTTTGGAACTGATAAGCCTGATTTTCGGTAGAAATTTTTAAAGGTATAAAGTGCAATTCATACATGAATTTTTACAAGCATTATAAAGCTTAATAAAAACTTTCCTATATTACAAAAATTTCTTATATACAAAGTTATTTACTTAGATAGATAGATAGACAATACTTTTATTGCACACTTAAAAATAAAACAAACAAGGTAAACAATAATAATACAAGATATCTGACAATTTGGCGGTCTTATCGCTCAAGAGCGATCTCTACAAGACAACCGTGGATGGATAGGATCGTTGGATTGAAAAAGGGGATCTGTGTGCGTTATTATGTAGTTAATTACAGCATGAAATTTCATATTATGTTACATACAAATACATATCTACTTTAAATACATATATATTTTATAACTGTATATATGATATGAAATGTTAGAACTGCCTAGAGCAGTGAAATCCAAGGTACAAATTAAAATAAATAATAAGTTTTTATTTCAGAAAAGGCTACAAAGTATGTACAAGTTACATGCAGATCGAAGATTTATTTGTGAACAAGAAGCCAGAGTTCATCCCGACCTACTGTGTGTTGATACTTTATTCTTTACTAGTCTTTGAGTGTGCCTTTCTGGACGTTTTCCTGGATAAAAAGTAGCGATAAGTAGGTACCTTACAATACAATATACCTTTATTGCACCATCAAATATAAAGAAAATAATAAAAATAGGATCTTAATACTAACTAAATCTAGTGGCACAATCGGCGGCCTTATCGCTAAAAGCGATCTCTTCCAGGCAACCTTTGGATGGATAGGATCGGTACGTATTAAAGCTGACGGTGGCGTAATTATTTAGGATAATTATATAATATATAAAATAATTCATATTTATATTAAGAACGTACATAATATAAAAATAGAGCACAAATATACATAAAACAGGAACAATTAACATAGAAAAAAATAAAAATAAAAGTCAAGAAAACTTATCAAGAGTGGTCAGATAGTGTTGATGAACCATACTTTTGAAGATAGGAAGGGATTTCGCTTGACGGATAGAAACGGGAAGGGCGTTCCAGAGTTTGGCGGCCTGCAACGTGAAGGAATCACCATAGAATTGGGAAGTGTGTGACCTTACCTTTTTAGAATCATTTATTCATGTTGTTACACGTAATAAAAGTTGAGTAAAACGTAAAACGTAAAACGTAAAACGTAAAACGTAAAACGTAAAACGTAAAACGTAAAACGTAAAACGTAAAACGTAAAACGTAAAACGTAACCTAAAACGTACCCCGTTGGGCGCTGCAAAATCCTACAAAAGCCTATTTGTGTTCTCGCCGTTAATTTCGTAAGCTTTGTACTTTTTCATAATTGAATTGTAATTTTTATTAGTTCTTACTTTGTATTGTTTTATATTATGAAACGCATTTTCTATTCTTGATTTCGGACTTATCGTGTATAAAATAATAGGTATATATCAAACGCCACAGATAGATATATAATAAATAAATAAATAATGCTGGACAATTCACACAGCATTATCTAGCGCCATGGTAAGCAGAGCTTGTGTTATGGGTACTAGATAACTGATATACATAATACAATATATTACATAGATAGATTTTTTTTTATTATACATAGAAAACGACCAGAACACCCGGAACAAATATCTGCAGATCGTGCACACAATTGTTCCAAGGCGGGAATCGAACCCTCAACCTCCTGCGTCGCAGGCGGACCTTCGTCCACCGCGCCACATCGGTCGTATATTTCTTCTTATTATTATTTTTACCAACAATGACCCAAATTATTAGTATTTCTTGCTGCAAAAATGATTATTCCGGTAAACATTAAAACAAATTCCCTGAAAATATGATTGTGAATTATAAATCCACGGCATTAATTGCCGTCACGAATGGATTGAAATATCAAAATAGGGCAATTTCAATTTATTTTTATTTATAACTAGATGCACCCACGGCTTCGCCCGCGTGGTAATCTATATGTCAAATGGTTTATAAACCTTCCTCTCGAATCACTCTTGGAAAAAAGCGCATCAAAATCCGCTGCGTAGTTTTAAAGCTCTAAGCATACATAGGGACAGACAGACAGCGGGAAGCGACTTTGTTTTATACCATGTATGTAGTGATGGTACACACCTATAGAAAGCATGTACTGTGTATCCAATCGGACATGTAAACAGCAAATCAATATGTCAAGGCATTAATTCCATAGGCAATATGATCTGTTTGCCAAACGGATTGGAACTGAGAATCGATCGAGACACCTGCAAGCACTTCTGTTGAGTGCATTCGAGTATCGTGCACACAGAAGCATGTGTTGCTGGCTTAGTTGGGTCTTGCAGACTAGCGATAAGTTAGTAGTGCATTTGGGGTTTGGCACACACTTGGGCGCCATAAATGTACTGCATACCGGACTACTGCCTAGTCTACATAAATTAACTTGTCTAAGTGCTTAATTTGTAAGTCTATAATTTTGACATTTGAATGCGGCGGCGGCGGCGATATTCATACTAGTAAGTATCTTTAACAATAGTCGAATTATTTTTAGTAGTAACCAACCGGTCGCATTGACCACTAGTTGGTCGAATGAGAAGCTATTGGCCCAACCACTAGGACCAATAGGTCGCCGTCGTTGCCCGTATGCATCTGCCAATAAACACCTCAATAGCACCTGAGTAGGTATTATGTTACGGAATACATATAGCTCTCACTTATAACAAATATCTATTTTCGATGAAGTAACGCTATTGTTGACTGTACTTTAGTTGGGTACAGGTAGGTACACTCTGTATTTTAAACAATAAGGTTAAACAAGTCGCTTTTTCTTTACAATCGTGGAAGGGTAATTACTATCCCTGAAAGATAATAATATTTTATTTTACCTTAATCTACTAGATAGAAACTTAAGGTTAAACGAGTCGTTCATCTTAAGAAGAAGGGTAACTAAAAATAAAGAAAATTTGGTAATCGTTTAAAGTAGATACAACTTGCAATTAATACATATAGCTAAAAACTCAAAAACTACTACAATGTTTGCTGTTGACGACCGATGTGACGCGGTGGGCGAAGGTCCTCCTGCGACGCAGGAGGTTGCGGGTTCGATTCCCGCCTCGGAACAATTGTGTGTACGATCAGCATATATTTGTTCCGGGTGTTCTGGTCGTTTTGTATGTATAATAAAAAATATCTATCTATTTAATGTATTGTATTATGTATATCAGTTATCTAGTACTCATAACACAAGCTCTGCTTACCGTGGGGCTAGATAATGCTGTGTGAATTGTCCAGCATTAATTAATTAATTAATTGTTGACTATCCAAAACTAAGGATAATAGGGTATTTATCAGGGCATTATTTTTGTGTTTTTGTTATTATATGTATTATACACAACATTACTCAATTTAATCGACCCGGTACCGAAACGGGGCAACGGTACCCGATATCGGGCAGATGGAAAGAATCCAGTGAATAAAAAATATTTCATTATATTAATTGTAATAAGGTACAAAAACTTTACGAAATGTACGCCGTTTTACATTTAAGTTAGAACAAGAGAGAAATCGCTTAATTTTCCGTCTATCCATACGGCTATAAGCTTTACTTTAAGCCAATTCGTTAAATTATGTCACTTAGCTAATAGATAGAGCGCAAGTTATTGACAGGGTGACAGGTAACACAGTTAACCTATTTAGCGATACCTTGTAATAGGCTTTTTGATAACATTGAAAATATATATATATATAATATCTAGTATATTTTGAATGTTGAAATCATCAATGTTGTCAAAATTGTGGACGTCCTATCGATAATATGGTAATAAGTAAAAATATGTATTTCATTTAATTTGTAACTAAAATAAGGGGTATAGTTTTAGCAGATTACGATATGAAAAATATTATAATTTTAGATTTTTTTCTATGATTGGAACGCCCTGTGATTGGTTGCAGCTCTGATGACGTCACACGCAAGTAAACATAACTGTGTATTAATAGGTTGATGATGATCATAAAATGCGGATCTTTTTCTAGAACGAATATCCTTTTCCTTGCAGTTAAGCGACAGCATATGAAATCTAAATCCATAGAAAGATAGATAGAAAACACTTTATTATACCACACAAAACAGAAAACAATACAGAAATAAAAAAAAGAATAAAAGACGTATAAAGGGCGGCCTTATCGCTGAGAGCGATCTCTTCCAGGCAACCTTAGGATGGACTGGACTTGAAGGAATAATATAGACGGTGGCACGTTGATATATATATGGATAAAGAAAAGAAAACAGATATTTACACTACAGAACATACCATAAAACCTACATTACAAACATTATAATCAACTCATTCCTCCTCATTTTCACTCCATTTGATTCAGTATAGCATTCAAATGGTACAAAGTAGTACCTCATCATTATCATCATCATCAGCCTATAGTAGTCCACTGCTGGACATAGGCCTCCCCCAATGAGCGCCATAGCGCCCTGTCTTCAGCTTGCCGCATCCAGCATCTACCTGCAGTCTTTCGCAGGTTGTCATCCCACCTGGTCGGAGGGCGTCCTACACTACGTTTACCAAGTCTGTAGTCTCCAGTGGTCTCCACTCAAGAACACGTTTGCCCCAGCGGCCGTCGGTTCTTCGCGAGATATGGCCGGCCCACTGCCACTTCAGCTTGCTAATTCTTTGAGCTATGTCGATAACCTCAAAATTGTACCTACATATTTATTAAAATGGTTGATAACCAGTGCTCAGCTACTTGTATGCTAATCCAGCGCCTCTAACCCCTTACGACGTGCGTGGTGTGTTTTATAGCTTCAAGGCACATTAAGAAGACAAATTGCTCATTCTTCAGACGTTTGAGATCACATGCACGTCATTATTAAACTTAGCATCTTACCCTGTTCCAATTACCTACACAATGTACTTATACGTCGCGTAGATAAAGATTGGGATTAAGAATGACCTTTTTCCGTTCAATGACGAAACATAAGTAAAAAAAAATTCAAATTCAAAGTGCTTAATTTATTCCATTGGACCGTTCAGGACTCGTGGACACGTCGTCATGGTATGACTAAAATACAAGACTTAACATAATAGGTACATTATTTGTAAATAGATATTTAAAAAAAATCTAAATTGAAAAGATTAAAACTAGTTTACGCGGAAAATATTCAGATTCGTTGAGATCTTCCAGAAGTTCCGAGTTTGATTCCGATTTGAATCGCGACGTGACTGGCTTTTTAACTTTGTTCGCTGTTGTTACTCTCCGAGTTAGTTTCTTTTACGAGGTGTTCTGTGATGTTTTATAAGCGGTGGTTGGGATTAATAAAGAGCTATTTTTATGTACCTGAGTAAATAATAAATAAATAAATAATTCTGGACAATTCACACAACATTATCTAGCCCCATGGTAAGCAGAGCTTGTGTTATGGGTACTAGATAACTGATATACATAATACAATATATTACATAGATAGATATTTTTTATTATACATAGAAAACGACCAGAACACCCGGAACAAATATCTGCAGATCGTACACACAATTGTTCCGAGGCGCGAATCGAACCCGCAACCTCCTGCGTCGCAGGCGGACTTTCACCCACCGCGCCACATCGGTCGTCAAAGTAAGTATGTATATTTACTTATTTAGTAAATCATAAATTAGTAATTGCGATAGGACCCTTTATATTTCCTCTATTCTAAGTTTTTATTTGAATAATTAAAAAATAATACTATATCAGGGCACGCGGCAGCGTGACCAAGCCAAGTTCAAGCAAAGGAACGCGCCGAGTGTATCATTACACGAACCACTTGGTGCCACTTTTGACCCTTCTATAACTCAAAACCTCTTTAACGTAAACACATAAAACTACGTGTGTTGAATTATATCCATAAGGACATGTAGAAGCCCAAATTTCATGAAGCTAGCTCAAACGGTTACAAAGATATGAAGGTCGAAAAGTCGTAAAAATTCACATTGACTGACTGACATACATATAGTACCTAATTCTAACCTACTTCCAGATGACCTAGAAGGATGAAATTTGGAATCCAGCTCGGTAATTGTGTGTAAGCGTAGGAAAAAATCAAAAAATAAAAAAAAGTCAAAAAATAAGTGATGTTAGCAACGACGACCTTATGTCAATGAAATAAGGTTTAAATTCGAATAGAATCCGCATTGCATAGAATAAGCAATAGTACTAACGTCTCCGATTGCGCAATAGAATACAGTGTAGTTGTTAGGGACCGGCAAATAATAGATTCTGTTTTCGAAGTAACTACATATTTTTACTACCTCACACTAGATGTCACTAGTGTAGGGGACGTACTAAGAATTATTTTATTCACAAAATTAATTTTCCAGCAAAAATAACTGTTTTGGTTAATTGTTGTCGGTTGGTTGCCCTATCATTTTCTATGGTTGCAAAATGCTTAAAACGAATACCTATATATTTTTCAGCTATTAATTTAATCAGAAGAATAATATGATTATCAGCAAGAACAAATATTCGTATATTTCGTCGGAGTCCAGTCTTGTCTATTAATTTTTGTGATCCATTGCTGTCTTACATTATCTTGAGATGGAAATCTAGAACATAATTGCAATAATAGGTGGGCTTCAATTTAATTAAATTTACTAAACAACTACTATTATAGTAGTTGTCTCACGGAGGGAAAGTACTTTCAATATAGAATATTTATTATAAAACATTCCATAGGTGCATTCCATACATGCTATGTTTCAACATAGCCGTGGGACATTCAGTAAAATAATTGGATTCTAAATACGGCCCTGGCCCTGTTTTTCTTTATAAGTTAATGGTTGACGATAGATGGCGGCTTGTTTAAAAATGACTATAAAAACTAAAAAATTAAAATTTTGGGGACTAAAAAGTCTTTAGGAACTTAAGTTGAAGTAATTTCAGTACATATGATTATTAAAATATATTAACACTGAGCCCTACGTACCTATAAATGTTTATTTCCCATGATATAAAGTATCGCCATCTATTGTCAAGTAGAATTATATTTGGAAACACCGAGTCGCAATGGAAATGTTCGAGAACTTTTAAAATATGATGCGGTATTCAGAAAAATCCAAAAAGAATTATATTGGTCAGTTGTGTAGTTGAACAAATTTCAGTACAGTAGTTTATAATCAAATATTATTAAAATATATTATTACTGAGCCCTACGTAGGTTTATTTCCCATGATACAAAGTGTCGCCATCTATTGTCAAGTAGAATTATATTTGGAAACGTCGAGTCAATACCTGCCTAGTTTTCTTTACAAAAAGTAATGATATCCCACCAAAAACATAAATGTAAAATAGGAGAGCCAAGTTCAATGCAAAAATTATGATTGGCTGTGGGCTTCGCGGCAAAAAGAATTGATATCTGAATGAGTGCCAAGTCAAATCTATGTAGGTTAGATTTGACTTGGCCAGTTTTTATCAGAATTAAAACGTTGAATAACTTTATAAAATGACTGATGTAATGAAAACTGGCCAAGTCAAATCTAACCTACATAGATTTGACTTGGCACTCATTCAGATATCAATTCTTTTTGCCGCGAAGCCCACAGCCAATCATAATTTTTGCATTGAACTTGGCTCTCCTATTTTACATTTATGTTTTTGGTGGGATTCAAATCACTTATAAACTCTTACCAACTTGAATGAATACATCTCTTACACTTTGACTGCGGTTTTTTTTCGACGACTGCGGTCTTTTTTTTTACCTAAAAAGTTCGTGCTGCCACTCTACACAGCGGTTGTGTTGCGCCGCACATGCGTTTCGTTCGAAAAATATTACAGCTCTGCTGAGTCACAAAGATCTGTATTTTCTCAGCCGCTGCGCTAGTGTGGATTTACGCATATTAGTCACTTGTAGAAAACTCATACCGTGCGTTTTCAGCACTCAAAGTGTTAACACAAAGTTCGCAGTGAGAATTAGTGAATTATATATATGTATATAGGCCTCCTCATCGATTTCGATGACGGTGACCCTAATTAATCACGGATTTTTTTCTATCATGAGCTCTAATATGGCTCGCTAGACCGAACTTGGTCTTGAATATCCTACGGCACGCATGAAACACAGCACAGCGTTTGAGGAAAATCGCATCGAGGCAATGGACGCAAGACGCCAGATACGTAAACAGAGACCTAAGCCCTCCTACACGTATACATATAACTCATCGGGCCAACTCTACTGCCATGCGTGCCGTAGGATTAGTGAATAAGGAAGCACGGGGACGCTGCTTCTGACTGGTATTGATACGGATTGTCTGCAACAGTCTGCAGATAGCCTAATTGTAGTTCTTTTTCTAATTTTTTTTCTGTTTTTTGTGTAAATTAAGTGTTTTTCAATTCTCTAGCAACTCTTATGTATATCGTAGTACATTGTAGCACCTCGTAGCACTTGGTAGCATTTCGTAGGTATATCGTAGTACATTGTAGCACCTCGTAGCAGTTGGTAGCATTTCGTAGGTATTATCGTAGTACATTGTAGCACCTCGTAGCACTTGTTAGCACCTCGTAAGTATATCGTAGTACACTGTAGCACCTCGTAGCACTTGGTAGCATTTCGTAAATATATCGTAGCACTTTGTAGCACTTGTTAGCACCTCGTAGGTATATCGTAGTACACTGTAGCACCTCGTAGCACTTGGTAGCATTTCGTAGGTATATCGTAGTACACTGTAGCACCTCGTAGCACTTGGTAGCATTTCGTAGGTATATCGTAGTACACTGTAGCACCTCGTAGCACTTGGTAGCATTTCGTAGGTATATCGTAGTACACTGTAGCACCTCGTAGCACTCTAGCTCTAACTTTTCTAACGAACTACAATAACAATAATGATCTAAATATGTTGTTTATTATTCCTGCATCTTATGTAATTGTTTCAAAAATAATTGTATAACCTACAACATCACTGCAATGATGAAACTATCCGATCGACCTACACAAATAACATAAGCCTTAGCTTTTTCCTACAGGTAAAAGTATTATAGACACCCATTCAATCTCTTTGATGTGAAGTAAAGCCTTCTCCGTAACCTTTATATTTTCAAAGGAAAAATACTGCTAACACATATACTTGTGAAGCGTGTACTGAACCGGCCGGAGGCAAAAGAACTGCGTAAAGAGATCCCTAGTTTGTCTCTATCTTTGTATAGAACACTGTTGTAGATAGATAAATATCATCATCAGTTTATGTTATTCCACTGCTGGACATAGGTCTTCCCAATGAGCGCCATAGCGCCCTGTCTTCAGCTTGACGCATCCAGCATCTGCCTGCAGTTCTTCCCAGGTCGTTATCCCACCTGGCCGGAGGGCGTCCTACACTACGTTTGCCGAGTCGCGGTCTCCAATCAAAAACACGTTTATCCCAGCGGTTTTAGGATAGATAAAGAAGAAGAAGATAGAAAATATTTTATTGCGCTTTAAAAAGGAAACTATGTACAATAAAAACTAAAATCCGGTCAATTTGATCAATTTGATGACGACCGATGTGGCGCGGTGGGCGAAGGTCCGCCTGCGACGCAGGAGGTCGCGGGTTCGATTCCCGCCTCGGAACAATTGTGTGTACGATCTGCAGATAATTGTTCCGGGTGTTCTGGTCGTTTTCTATGTATGATAAAAAAATATCTATCTATGTAATGTATTGTATTATGTATATCAGTTATCTAGTACCCATAACACAAGCTCTGCTTACCATGGGGCTAGATAATGCTGTGTGAATTGTCAAAAAAAAAAAAAAAAAAAAAAAAAAAAAATTAGACATCCGAGGGTACAATAACTCGTACCCAGCTCAAAATTGGTAGGATTGTTCAAAACACCATCACTACATAATCGTAGTATGTACGAGTATAAAACAAAGTCACTTCCCGCTGTCTGTCTGTCCCAATGTATGCTTAGATCTTTGACTTCAAAAGCTTTATGGTATTTTACAATTTCATAATAGAGACTCAAGATCAACTTCAACTTCTTGCTAGATGGCTCTGCGTCTGGATCGATGAACGCAAATACATAGTTAGACAAAGTTCAAAAGCTTTATGGTATTTTACACATAATAGAGACTCAAGATCAACTTCAACTTCTTGCTAGATGGCTCTGCGTCTGAATCGATGAACGCAAATACATAGTTAGACAAAGTTAGACTAATATCATACCACCCTTTGCTAACATTGACAAAAGCTCAAACTGTAAAACAGATTACCGAAACACAATGTGTTCCAAAGTTACCATTGTGATTCAGGCCATCAATATCAACTTTGAGTCAGTATGCACATATCTTTCCCGCGTTAAACTGGGGCATCGTGAAAGCCGGCTGAAGTTTACATTATAATAAGGTGGACGCTTAGAAACCCTTTGTTTTGTCTCATTGTGTTATGGACGTTGCAAGTTGATAAGAGCAGGACAGGCGACAAGAGCGATAGTTTGAAACTTTTGAGATTATATTTGGTGTGACTTACACCTCACTTCACACCGTGTGAGCTTTTGAGATTAAAGAAGTGTGGTGTGCGGTAGGAACGACGACCGATGTGGCGCGGTGGGCGAACCTCCGTCTGCGACGCGGTCGCGGGTTCAATTCCGACTTTGGGACAAAAGTTTGTACGATGTTTGTAATAATGCTGGACAATTCACACAGCATTACCTAGCTCCAAGCTAAGCAAAGCTTGTGTTTTGGGTACCAGATAACTGATATACATAATACACAAAATACAAAACATTACATAGATAGATAAATATTATTATAAATAGAACTTATAATAACCAGAACACCCGAAACAAATATCTATAGATCATATATTTGTCCCGAGGCGGGAATCGAACCGGCAACCTTCTGCATCGCAGGCGGACTTTCGCCTACTGCGCCAGAGAGGTCGTCAAACGTATTACTTAGTTACTCAGACTTAGTTTAGTCACTTTGGCGCTTGTAATTGTACAAGCGCCAAAGAGACTAAACTAAGTAGCAACGTAGACATGGACATTGGTCCATGTCTACGTTGCCCCTAAAAACTTATTTCCGTTTCCAACCATAACAAAATATAACTTTGCATTGCTTAACGTTTCACAAAGGCCTAGTTTAGGATTCCGTGGCCTCTGACCAACAATTATGCAAATGTTTGTTTAGAAATTGGAACCACTGGTCTATTTAGATATTCACTGAATTTGGGTTTTGGGAATAAATCATTTTGTATACTTGACTTTGGTAGCTTCCTAAATTATGGAGATTAACACGAAGTAACTTATGAAACGACGGTGTAGCATTGGAAAAAGATATGCGGGGCAGTATTTGGGAACATTAGGATTCGTAACGAATACATCCGACAGAGAACCAAGGTTATCGACATAGCTCAAAGAATTAGCAAGCTGAAGTGGCAGTGGGCCGGCCATATTTCGCAAAGAACCGACGGCCGCTGGGGCAAACGTGTTCTTGAGTGGAGGCCGCGACTCGGCAAACGTAGTGTAGGACGCCCTACCAGGTGGGATGACGACTTGCGAAAGACTGCAGGTAGATGCTGGATGCGGCAAGCTGAAGACAGGGCGCTATGGCGCTCATTGGGGGAGGCCTATGTCCAGCAGTGGACTGATATAGGCTGATGATGATGATGATGATTTGGGAACTGCCGATTCAAGTGAAAACGAATTAATTTTATATTTTATTTATATTGGGAAGCGTGCGGTGACGATGGCGCGAATTTCACGTCTTTTGTTCACTCAAAAAGTCAACATTACCTATAACACAGTAAGGAAAGCGTTCTGTGACCATTACATGAGTATCATTATTTTTGGTCACTTTTGGGTGACGAAAAATAATGGTACTTGCGTGCTCAACGCGCCTAAAGAAGTTTTCACTTCAAAATATCTCTTCTGCCCCGGTGCGATCGCCTCGCTCGTTACGATCGCCTCGCTCGTTTATAGGCCGTGATTGTCTCGCCTAAGACAATCACTGCCCATCCTCTACCAGGCTTTGCAGTTGCTACGAACTGGTTTGACGTGTGCGTGCATCGTGAGAATAGGACCCTACTGAGTACTCAAAGTAGGTAGGTACTATTAAACATTTAATGTTATTTTTTCACGAGTAATATTTTTTTTTGATACCTGCACCCCACACACACACGCCCATCCTGACAGCCTCAAGAGACCGGTGTCCTCAAGAGCACCAAATGCGCAGATGCCACGCACTTGCACACTTGCACACTGAGTCTTAGCTGAAAATGGATACTACAGGTATCCATTTTTCTTTAAATATTTCAAAATGTTGTTTATTTTCAATATTCTACACAATTTTATTGTTTAGAAACCCTTTTCTTGATAAATTCATACGATATTTTTCTTTTTTTGTTAATTTGTATAGGGTACGTACTATGTTGGGATTCGTCAACTCTAATCCCGGGTTAAGCTCGCCTTTGTTATCAATTTTCTAGTATAACGTTTTGTATAGGCCCTATATTTAATCGTTCAAGAATAAATAACTTTACCAAGAATGGCATTAGTCTCCAAGCATCTATAAGCTCTATTATCAAGTTTACTCTCCATCCAGTCCAGAAGCTTCCATTATTTAGAAGGGTGTATTGTATAGGGTCCCCTACTAACGGTGCGTGATTGCTTTCAAGTTTCCAGAATGTTTACACGCCGTTTTGATGTGGGGGCTTAGTAGGGTATGCGACCACGTCATTATAGGGCAATAAAGTCTCGGTCAAAGTTTATTACAGTACTAGTTTCTGCACCTGGCTTCATTCATGAAGTTATCTGGTTATCGGAACAATGGAAAATAAATTAGAATATGGAAAATTTGTGTGTACGATCTGCAGATATTTGTTCCGGGTGTTCTGGTCGTTTTCTATGTATAATAAAAAATATCTATCTATGTAATGTATTGTATTATGTATATCAGTTATCTAGCATCCATAACACAAGCTCTGCTTACCATGGGGCTAGATAATGCTGTGTGAATTGTCCAGCATTATTTATTTATTTATTTTTATTTATTTATCTGGTTCGTACTTAAATATAGATTAATTTCGATCTCTTTTTCGTACTAGCCCTACAAATTCACATTGAAATTGATAAAAATAATTAAGTTAGGGATGAGGAAATCACAACAAAAATCATCCCTTTCTATCCTTTACAAGCCCTTAAAGTCACTCTCAGCTTAAGATAATTATTATAAACCCAAGCAATTTAAGCAATCATCGACATTAAAACAAGTTACATAAAGTTAAAATTTACTTTGCCTCGAAAATAGCACCGCTACTTACTTAAAAAGTTAAAACTGTATCGGCAGCTTTTTAACTGCAACTTACTTAACCCTTCGGTGATTGAGTTAACTCGCAGATTCGGCGATTTAAACTGAAAAATTAATTAATTAGGACGGTTGTCATGGTGATCAACTTCGAAAATGGCGGAATGCATGAGGTCGTCCTACTTTGTAATACAATCACTGAAGTAAAGCCAGTCATTTTTTTCTATAATCTATATTTATAAAAGAAAGTCGTGTTTGTTACAACACTTATAACTCGAGAACGGCTGGACCGATTTAGCTGAAAATTGGTGGAGAGGTAGCTTAGAACCAGGAGTCTAACATAGGACTTTTTATCATTTAAACAATTTGACACATAGATTTCCACGGGGGCGAAGCCGCGGGGAGCAGCTAGTTATATAATATATCTACTAGTGGCCCGTCCCGGCTCAGTTGTTATTTTTTTTCTTTCTTTCAATAGAATCATTTCATTTTCCTAGTCTCGCTCAGCAGAGCTTATATATATATAGCGAAGCGAGAATTTTGTACATACAAAACAAGGTAGGTTTGACATGTTTTGCAAGGGATGTGTGCTAGGGACGGACGCGAGCGGAAGAATTACAATCACTAGGCAGGCGGTGTTTCCCGCTCGCTTACTGGAAAGAGCCCGCTACAAATTCTTGCACCGTTGATCTGCACAGCAGCGTCACTTTTTCGCACCGCTCAGTTTGCTCGGACATCTCTAGTGGAAACGCAGCCTTAGGCAAGTGTTCTTTAAATCGATAATCGTACAATTAATATCTATACGATTCTATAATATAATAGCATTAATACGTCACAACTAACAACCACCCCTGATGCAAATTCCTACTTTTAATTCTTTGTTATCAAGTCAACATAATTTGGTTTTCCAATTTGTTTTTTCTGTGATCAACTACGATTAAAATAAAAAAAAACTCGTATTCATTCATTATTTATTTTACAAATAATACTCTTTTGTAGAAATTTGTTAGTTGAAGATACTCTTTATTATAATAAAACTTAGTATAATGAACTGCGGTTCGTGGAACGTGGCTCCTGCAACAATAGAAAATATCTGTTGTTAATGAGTCTAGAGTAGAAACGGGTTTAGAGTTAATGAAGGATAAAAGGACAAGCCTTGTATACGTTCGAATCAAGTGAAATAGTTTTAAATTGTAAATATTAAATTTAAATGTCGTTTCTTTGATTTCAGATTATTGTAAATTTATTGTAAACTTTTTATTATGTAAATTTTAAATTCTAATAAGATTAAACTGTAAATACCAACTAACATATTAATTCCAAATTTGTACAGCTTCTACTTATTAACCCTTTGTGTGTGCATGCGTTCTTAACTTTGTGCTGTTTTCCAGGTACAAATCAAAATGGTAACATACATTTGTACCTGGAAAACAGCACAAAGCTAAGAACGCATGCACACACAAAGGGAGTAGAGAAAGAACAGAATAAGATTTCATCTACTGAATCTATCTTTCTCTACTGAAGTTTATGAATCTTTTACACGGACACTGGCAGAGTTGTGGCAACTCAGACATAATCAGATATCATCTTTTTATCAGACATATTGCCAAATACAAGAATTCAAGTCAAGCCTCGTACAAGCCTTGTATGTTTGAATCAAGTGAAATAGTTTAAAATTGTAAATATTAAATGTACATGTCGTTTCTTTGATTTCAGAGCACCGCATTATCGTTTAAATTAATACAATAATAAATCTTATATGTATCTTATATTTATTTTTCTTACCATTATCTTCATCCGGCATAGTAATACTGTGCATCTCCGACTCCCTCAGAAAGATATACTCCGCCCTGAAGCCGGTACCGTCCAGGCGATCATTAGACCGGAAGGTGACTCGGAGGAAGTTCTTCTCTGAGGTCACCATCAGCTCTTCAAGCTGGCCGCAGTGCCGCTGGCTGGTGGATATCATCTGACTAGAGAATTGGACGTAGTCGCTCGCTGATACTGCTTCGCAACTGTAAAAGTTATGACAATTTATCAACTTAATCTTATCCGGCCTTTGTCCACAGCTGGACATAGGCATGCTCAGTAGGCCAAGAACATTGATGTATTAATAGACGAAAATTATATCACATTGTACACCATATATCAGGTATTGAAGCTGAAGAAATGAATTTCAAATATGTATTTTACGGATTCGATAACGATTAATTGTCATCTTTAACCGATTACAAAAGTAGAGATCGTTCTATAATAAACGGCTGTATGCATTTTGTTTTCTTCGTGAATTAAGGAATTTTATATAGTGTAAATCTCTTATTGGCCGTAAGTTAAGTTGATTTTAAAGTCTTTTAAAACGGGATATTTACCATGATTAAATTTTTGAGTTATCCAATATTTCGGCACAGTTTCATGCGCCATGATCACGGAATAACTATAGTTTTAGAATTAGTGTTTGTCCCGCTTCAAAAAGAGTGTAAGTATTGGGGAGTTTGAAGTCCGATTTTAGTGTTTTGCAAACAATTAAATGTTTCTCTAAGAATTAGCAAGCTGACGTGGCAGTGGGCCGGCCATATCTCGCGAAGAACCGACGGCCGCTGCTGGGGCAAACGTGTTCTTGAGTGGAGACCACGACTCGGTAAACGTAGTGTAGGACGCCCTCCGACGACGACCAGGTGGGATGACGACCTGCGAAAGACTGCAGGTAGATGCTGGATGCGGCAAGCTGAAGACAGGGCGCTATGGCGCTCATTGGGGGAGGCCTATGTCCAGCAGTGGACTGCTATAGGCTGATGATGATGATGATGATGAAATGTTTCTCTTTTCTACCCTAGAAATAAACCGCTGTGTTTGACGTAAAGTTCGTTTAAAGATGGTTCAATCGAGAGAGCATTTCTTATCCATCCGTCCAATGATTGAACACGAGCATCAAAGAGGAAGTTTCGAGAGGTTTACGACCACTCTTTATTTTCCTGTCTTAGGTTGACTAGAGGAAAAATAAAGAGTTTAATGACGTAGGAGAAAAGATATAAGAATGGATTTAGTGGAATGCGTTCTGAAAGCTTAGCTCTTAGATAAAAAATATATTTTGTAAATTATAATAGACTATAAAATAATAGTACTATTTATTTGCCCATTGCAAGAATGTACTTCATGATCCTTGACTCATGTGATTTCTACGTAGAGGCCGATAATATCTATACATATAAAAGAGAATAGACTCACTGACTCATCAAGAGATTATTATTTAATGAATAAGAATAAGATTATGATTTATTTATTTAACACATCTGTAAGTAAGCTCAAACGCTTGCTTAGCGATGAATTCTTTTTAAAATAACTAAATTTAATATCGTCTTGTGTTGTGTATTTCATTTTTGTTCTAATTTTATTTATGTCGTCTACTTTTACTGTTCGTCATTTATTAGTCTATTTAAATAAATATCTGCGGAAACTTTTTAATTGGCCTTCAGCACACATGCGCTGGTATTTACCGGCATGTACTAAGAAAGTAACTATTTTTAAGAACTAGCTGTAAGTTTTCCCAAAATTTTGAAAATAAAATAAAATAAATAAGAGATCTATTAAACTACGAGAGTTACGATCCTGAGACAGTTGTTGCGATGTTGCGATAATAGTTTGCATGGAAAGTAACACACGTTAACGGTTTACGGTTACGGTTTGGTGCACCTTAAGGCAACCTTAAGGTGCACCAAACTTGTTGGTCCCCACCACCATTATATATATAAAACTATCCCTGAAGGGAATCAAATATGCCTTCAAAATTAATAACTAGCGACTCTTGAATTTTTTTGATTTCCTTTACATATGAGTATAACTCATGCATGACTACTTATTGCACCCTTCCCGTGTATGAATTTACACTTTATTAAAATAAAAATAAAATAAAATAAATAATGCTGGACAATTCACACAGCATTATCTAGCCCCATGGTAAGCAGAGCTTGTGTTATGGGTACTAGATAACTGATATACATAATACAATATATTACATAGATATATATTTTTTATTATACATAGTAAACGACCAGAACACCCAAAACAAATATCTGCAGATAGTACACACATTTGTTCCGAGGCGGGAATCGAACCCACAACCTCCTGCGTCGCAGGCGGACCTTCGCCCACCGCGCCACATCTGTCGTCAAATTATAAATCGTATTGCACTAAAAGAAACCCTATATCTAAATATAAACAAACAGTACAATAGGCGACCTTATCGCTGATAGATTTTCCCAGGCAACCTAACGATGGGGAAAAGATATAAGTCTACTAAGTGATGGTAGAGCACAAAACAATTGAAATTAAAAGTAACAAAACTAAAAATAAAAACTACATACATTACAGAACAAAACTACTTAAATTAGAAACTAACCGAAGTTAATCTACAAATAATAAAATACAATAGGTAGGTACCGCAGAGATTAATAAATGACTAGATAAATAGTGCTGTTGTGCACGATATCACAGATAAACTCTCCGGCTAATGACTTACGACTCATGACTAACGATCAGTACTATTGACTCATGACTACTTACGGCATAACCCCTTCCACGTCGAAATGAGTGAAACTCAGATGCACTCGTTGGTTCTCATCGCCGTAGAAGAAATAGTTGCACTCTGTATCTCTCGGGTAGAGTCCGGGGTAGTTTGGTGACGTCACAATGCCACGTGACCTCTCTGTGCTGTTGTATACAAAGGCACATGGGAAGTCGGGTAGTTGGCTACCGGTTGGGATGCTATAGTCTGAAAAAAAAAACATAAATTGTTTATGGCACAAGCGAACATAAAAAACACTACGTTTTAGACAAAAGTGCAAGCTTAGAAGCGATATTTTCCAATTTTTTTTTTGCATGGAGTTGTGATAAAAAGAACATTTTTTTGCACAGCTCTATGATAAAACTGATAAAATATCATCGTCTCTATTATGTATGTAGCTAAATGTGAAACGGAAAGAAATTCCGGAACCTTATGGTGCGTGAACACGATCACATTGCCTTCAAAGCTTGAGGAAATGATTACATGAATCCATATTTATCCATATTTAGTAACTATAATACTCCATTGAACCTACTAATTTGTACAAACATAAAATAACATATTAATGTAAAAATAATCAATACAAATCTTTTTTTCTGTTTCGTTTCATTGTTGGTTTTATTGCCTCCCCCAAATCTTTCAAATGTAAGAAATGTAAGAACAATTAAAAAATATATTATATGTATATCAAATACATTGTTTGAAGAGTCCATATTCCGAGTTCAATTTAGACCGTTCCAAATCTGCTCCGGCTTACCACCGAAAACCTACCCTTATATTTAAAAAGGTCCATATTATCAGTCCTAAATGTCCTAATATATTAAAAACGCTTGAAAGAAGCCTGAAAGTAAAAGCCCCATCATAAAGATATCGTTAACAGTAAAGTACATGAAAGCGAGGCTCGAGTCACTTTAAAAGATTAAAACTATTTATCAAGGGACGATAATCTGGCGCTTAATATTACTTTCAAACTACATTAATATCCATTAGGTTCTTTGAAGGATTAAGACTAATAAATATTGCTGGATCACACAGCATCATCTAGCTCCAAGCTAAGCAGAGCTCGTAGTTACCTGATAATTGATAAACTTATAACAATACATTACATGGATCATCATCATCATTATTAGCCTATATTAGTCCACTGCTGGACATATGCCTCCCCCAATGAGCGCCATAGCGCCCCTGTCTTCGGCTTAACGCATACAGCATGCCTGCAGTCTTTCGCACATAGATTGTTAATTATAAATAGAAAATAACTAGAAAACCCGGAACAAATAAATAATATTATCGAAAATACTTTGAATTTAGGCGGAAATTTCAAATTGTCAGTCTATCTGTCTCGACGCCCCTGTGTCATGTCATAGCCACTTACGAGTACGTACGAGTACTATTCGACACACAGTAATTGGAACAACAATCTACATAAATAAAATTGTTAAAACCTATAAATGGTCCGATTTTTATTTATAATAACCCTTAGAACAGTACGTATGGGATTCGTTTTGATGCAGCAGAGGATTTAGACAGTTCTCCGCTGCCTGCAATATTTTCTTACAAAATTGACAAATCTCCGTTCACACTCTTCCAATCTATGGAAAACAAATCTCTATCTACCTCTACCCATTTTTTTTACAAAAGTTGTTGTTTGAAAGGAACCGAAAAAGTCCTAACAAAGATATCGGCCAAACTGCATTATAAACTTGACTAGAAAGGCATCCTTTGTGAAGTCAAATCCTTACCTTCAACAAAAGAGTACGATATCTTGAATCCCCGGCTATGTCTCGAAGAGTAGAGTCCTCTAAACTCGATAGATAGTTTCGGTCCATTCGACATTATCGGCTTCGGTCTCTCGCTTCCACAATAAGACGCCATCTTCTCGAGGCGGCCGTCCACGTATACAAATACGTCCAATGAATCCATGCTTTCACAGCTGGAAGAAAGATAACAGGGTAAAGGCTGTATCTAATTCATATTGGCTGAATGAAGAATGTGTAGAAACTATGTGAGAAAATCTAGGCGTATTCTTTGAAATACGGCGAGACGTTTTTTTTCTATTATTTCATATCGTAACAAAAATTTTGAACGTCGTCGTCGCCTTACGTATACTTTATGGTATGTAGATAAACTTTTAGGGACCTGAACTTTTTTTTTATTAAGAATCCATACATAAAATGAACACCGTACGGGAACCATGACATCACTGAAAGTAGCAAGACGCGTAACTTAAGGTACTTCTAGCTTCGCAGAGAGAAAAAATCCTGTACAGTTAGAACAACGATGAAAATTTTATTTATATAAAAAAACTATTGAAAAACGCCTCGTTAATATTACATTTACTTCGTTATAATGATATTACGCTCATGTTAGACTTAATGAGAGTTACATATATCATTATAGCACCAGCGCTTTTGTCGTTGCCTGTACTTTACCAACATTATAATCAAAAGGCCCAACAGAAGTTCCTTTGCGGGTCAATACCACAGTGTTGTTTGTTCGGGATCATAGAGAGCCGAAACAAATATCGGTTGATCGCCAAATAATCTTCTCTGCGTCCTGTGCCCATACGCTATTAAATAAGACACGAAATGAGAGATACATATAATAATCCTTACAAATATGTATATCGTTTCACCTATTCTTGAAAATCTTAACACAGCTGGCCAATGCCGTTGTGTACGTGAATGTACCACACATACCATAATTTACGCCGCTCAAGATTAAATTCAAAAATGCGTAATTTTGGGATGATATCATTGTTATGGTGATGCGATTAAGTGCATACTATTTATCCTAAAATCACATAGCGTAATAATAAAATGCAGAATAAAACCTTATTTACCCTATCTACTCGTATGATCAACGTGTCGTGACTTAAATCGGTGTGAAGTAGCAACTCACTCGATAACGTTTTCGCTTATCCTCTGAAGGCTGAAGTCTTCGAATACAAGTCGGACCCGCTCCCTGCCTCGCGCTAAGAAGTCGTAATGACACTGCGTTTTCTGGGGATACGGGGACGGGTGGAGAGGGGATGAGAATCGGCCGCTTTTCCCCTTGTCACTCCGGAATACTTGGTTGCAGGTTGATGCTGGATAAATAGATAGATAACATATTTATTTGACACTGCAGCTCGTGATACAAATGTCACAGAAAGGCACATCTTAACATTACACAGATAAAATTAGATTAAAAAAATATGTCATAGTAATAAATAGTAATGCCGGACAATTAATACAGCATTATCTAGTCCCAGGTTAAGCAGAGCTTGTGTTATTTTTTTTTTATTTTTTATTTTTTATTATTTTTTTTATATATTATTTTATATAAAAAAAAAAAATAAAAAAAAAAGTTATGGGTACTAGATAACTGATACACACAATACAATACATTACATACATAGATATTTTTTATTATACATAGAAAACGACCAGAACACCCAGAGCAAATATCTGTAGATCGTACAAACATTTGTCCCGAGGCGGGATTCGAACCCGCAACCGACGAATCCCATGGCACCGAAGTAATAGTAAACAATAGGTATAACAAAAGAAGAGATTCAAAAATTGTGTGTGTGCTGCAGCCTGCCAAAAGGCAATAGTAATAATAACTCAGCGAAAAGCTATGAGCAAAACATTGATTTTCAGTATTACCCTTTGAGGCAACTGATAACGACATATTTATTTAAGTAAAAAGAAACAACATTATTATACAGAATATTGTGACGTGTGTGAAGTCCTGTATGGTCTATAGGAAAAAAAGCACTTTGATAATTTGATATTCATTACATTTAGGTTAGAAATGCAAACTAAATCTCATCAAGAAGGCTTTCTACTCCATAAATGATTATCTCAATGATGTTAATGCTTGGCCAGATGTCGCTCAGTTTCGAACCGACAATAGTAGTAAGTAATTTGTTGTTGTGCATAGCTTTACTTAAATATTGACATGTATCGAATCATATTATATTTAGACTTAAATAGTCAAATAACCATGTATTAGACATATAAGAGATGAACATGCTAGTGGTTTCTTTTCACTTCTTCCACTAGTGGACAAAAAATTGAGGTGAACAGTAAAATAATTTTATTTGATAATAATTTATATATAAAATATGACTTTTCTAAGTGCTTATTTTGTGAGCCTAAAGAAATAAATGTTTTTTTACTTTACTTTTTTACTAACACTTCACTCATAGCCTCAAAGGTCCGCGCAGCCCCTCCACGGGGTCTGGAGTTCGACATTCGCGGGTAGGCTGGGCAGTGAATGCATTAAAGCCTATGTTAGGTTTATGTTTACGGCGAGTTCATATTATGTTGTGACAAAAAATAGTCGTGCAGTTTAAATAATTGTGGCTCCTATATTTAAATAGAGGTGTTCAAATACACGACGGCAGGAGTAACTGTCGACACAATCAATGTCGTCCACGACACTTTTTTCGTCGTGACGATATAATCTCAAGGCTATATCAACAGTAGGAACACCTAGAAAATATAGTCTTCCAACGATAAATTAATCGTTACGACATAATGGGAACGCGCCCTAAGAGTTAAATTACATGCCAAAAATTACGAGAATGCTCTACAAATTACACTCCGAGGTCAAAACTTTTTGGGACATTATTCAATTTCTTAGATAGAAATGTTTTTAAGATGTTGATCTTGTGAGCATCAGTTATCAGCGTGTGTGTATACCTACGGTGAAATAAACGAATACAACTGAGTTGCCAGAAAATAAATAAATAAATAATCATTCGCCTTTTATGTGTACTCAGTCTAGAACTGCATAATAATGTAAAATATCTGGCAGAATGATGATGATGTTTCTTTGTTAATGGCAACTGTGTCTGATTGGACGCTTTTCTGCCAGGTTCAAATAATGAAAAATAATTGTAAAATCAATTAGTTATGAAGGTGGTTTGATATTTTCACCAGAGCCTAGTTCGTTATCTAGCAGGGTGTACCATGTGCAGGTTAGGTTGGCTTGGGAGACGAGATATTGGAGTCCCCCTTACACCCCCTGGCAAAATGATCTAAACTGACTCTGGTTAGGTCTTTCTGCCAGACATCGCCTGAGGTGAAAGCTGACACCTATGAATTCGATACGCACTAAGCAAATCAAGCACCTTTGCCAACAACAGTAGCTAGATAAATTGGCCTGTAATTGGCAATCATTGTAACATGTTGCTCGTTTAAATCAATTGGTTTCGGGTTCAACGAGACACACAATTCAATATTATCCAAAAACATGCCATTTTAACTTAATTGATGATCCAAGAATTATTTAAGTGGTACCTTTGTAAAGTTTTTCGTATATTATTCTTTGAGCGAGTATAATATACAAGTCTTTGAGGCAAAGAACATTTCCAAGAGTTTACTGAATAGTAGCTAACTACAGACTTTCTTAGAATTTGCCTTTTTTAATGAAACGGGAATTATCTTCAAAGGCTCCAAAACATGTATACGTTTAATCATCTGAAAACGTAGGTAATTTAAACAATTCGTGTGTTTCACTATAATCATAAATATGCAATGTAGCCATTATGGGAATTCCGGCTTTTGTTGCCAGAATAATTAATAAATAAATTCATTTAAATTTTATATGACATGAACTTTATAATTTTAATACTAGCTGCGCCCCGCGGTTTCACCTGCGTGGTGATAGATATTTTGGATAATATACCTACAATATATGTTTATAAACTGTAGCCTATGTGTTATTCTGATGTATAAGCTATATTATTGTAAAGTTTCATAAAAATCCATTTAGTAGTTTTTACGTGAAAGAGTAACAAACATCCATCCATCCATACTTACAAACTTTCAAGTTTATAATATTAGTAGGATTTATGAATAACAGAATAACAACGGTAACTGCCATTTGTTCCATATAGGACTGCGTCATAGAATTAATGTTAACGCTTTGCTATCCCTGTAGTTTCATGGTAAAACTATCGAAACGGAGCCTGGTACATTTGTTCAATCATTAAAAAAAGCTATATACATAATGTAAATACTAGAAATAAGAATAAACTCGCTGTTCCCACAACTAGACTACATAAGATAAGTGCATCTTTTAAAGGGCAATGTATACGCTTCTACAACAAAACTCCAAGTGAGTTGCAAAAATTATCAATAAATAAATTTAAAAAAATTGTGAAGCATATTCTTTGTAAAAAGGCTTATTACAAAATATCAGATTATCTAGAAGATAAAAAAGCTTGGAACGAGTTTTGCTCCAACTCAAAATCTAACAAATTACAGATAAGCAAATCATATGTACTAGACACATAAGTTATGAACATACTATTCTTCTCACTTCTTCCACTGGTGGACAAAAAATTGAAGAGAACAACAATATAATAATGAATAGTATAAAATATGACTTGTCTAAGTGCTTATTTGTAAGCCTAAAGAAATAAACTTTCATTTCTTTTCATTTCATTTCAATAGAATCAATAATACTTGATAATGATAACTTATATAAGTAATATCATATATATTCATTATCATCATCATCAGCCTATAGCAGTCCACAGCTGGACATAGGCCTCCCCCAATGAGCGTCATATATTTAAAGATAAAGATATTTATTTGCCAGAATATATGTTACAATGTAGGTCCTAAATTTATCATATGTGCAGTTATATTCTACCTTACATAGGTATGCAAATGTGTATTTTACAATTAGAAAGAAAAGAAAGAAAGAAAATTATTTATTAAACACTAACACAACACACAAACAAGGTTAATTACACATAATTATATTAGACTACAAAGTACCTACTTAGGTACCTATTATAAAACACATCGACAAAATATAAAAAAAAAGTGAAGATACAAAATGTAAGTAGTATTGCATATGGTACTAAGTAGCCCTATTAAAACAATATTAAAATTTATATTTTTAAGTTACAAATCAAAAATAAAAATAATGGATAATAATAAAATTCAGAATATTACTATTGTAGAACAGTTAGTCCGTGGAACTGATTTTATAACATTTTATCCTCGTATTATATTTTATCAAATTATAGAACTATTGTAAAAAATTGTGGCTCTAAACGCAGAAAGATGCTTTCCATAAACCATCCAGAAACATCCTTCTATGAATAGTCTAGAATACTAAAAAATATCGTAAAATATTAGATTGTACTCTCTTCGTTTCGCACCGACAATAGTATGTAAGTAATTTGTTGTTGTGCATAGCTTTACTTAAATATTGACATGTATCGAATCATATTATATTTAGACTTAAATAGGCAAATAACCATGTATTAGACATACAAGAAATGAACATGCTAGTGGTTTCTTTTCACTTCTTCCACTAGTGGACAAAGAATTGAAGTGAACAGTAAAATAATTTTATTTGATAATAATTTATATATAAAATATGACTTGTCTAAGTGCTTATTTTGTCGCCTAAAGAAATAAATGATTTTTTACTTTTACTTTTCATTCATGTTGGACTCGAAAGCGCTCTCCACTTAGATATCGAGACAATTTATAAGAGCTTCCTTGGTTTCAGCTGATCACTCATTTCAACAGAAATCCAAATGGCCTCGTGTTGCCAAGATCCGGACTCTTATGGTAAAATATGGGGTTTAGAATCGCAAAGTCAGTGGATGAGAGAATTAATTCAAGTATAAAGCTTCTGCAGTCTTCTGGGAGTTAGTGCTGGGTTTCCATCAAACCTCGTAAAATCTTACAGTGGACTCGAATAGGTGTTGACTTATTCATTTACTATGTTTGTTGTTTATTTCCTGTGTTTTTTCAAATTTTGATCGAACAAAATGTGCAGATACGACACAAAAAATTGTTCTAAAGTTATTTATTCAACAATAAAAAAAATCTTTATTGTACATCATAATCAAATCATTACAAAAATACATTACATGCGACAAGTAGGTACAATGGACGGCCTTACACATGAAAAAATATTTATTAAATCATTTGGTACCGATGATGATAATAAAGGTTGCTTGGAAGAAATCGCTCTTAGCGATAAGGCCGCCCATCGTGCATCTGTATCTTTGTTTGTTTATTATTTACTGTTTTTTTTTCTGTGTTTGATGTGCAATAAAGCGTATTTGTATTGTATTGATGATAGCTCATTATAATCAACATTTTGTCCCGATCCCGATGTATACGAATATTTTTTTTGTCTAATATCCGCACATTTCATCAGATCAAGTTTCGAAAAACACATTCTATTTATATCAGTTATCTAGTACCCATAACACAAGCCCTGCTTACCATGGGGCTAATAATGTTGTGTATTTTTTTTTTTTTTTTCAAGTATCTATCACATATCCATCAGGGTGGGTACTTTACAAAATGTAATAAATTAAAACATGCTTGCTTTTGCACGTTAAAATGCGGAAATAACATATTTTAAGCTGTTCGTTGAACGTTAGCATGTGTAAATAATGAAGTCTAATTTTATAGCGAAGTTGAGTGTGAGATGGAGTGTTTGGGCGAAACTTTGAACTTTGTTCAAGGGACTATTTAACTTGCAATTTTGGTTTGGCACGGGCAGCGGGTTCACACGGATGGCCTGTCTTTATATCTATTGTTATTATGTCTTTGTCGCTGCCGCAGGATCGTGTTATCAGCCCGTTTGTAGAATGGCTACTCCATGAGTCTAAGCTACGACACAAATAACTGAAACTCACTTGCTTGGTTGGTGTCGAGTTTCAGATAAAAATGTAAGCAATATTTTGTTTAAGGAATTATCTTCAATCAAAGAGTTATGTAAATTGCGTATAAAAACACAATTCGGCAACAGTGGGTGGTTTGTTTACAAACATTTCACACGTTTTTGTCTAGTTTATAAATCGTCTATTGTGTTCTGCGAAATTATCAAACGTGACAAAGTTCATAGAATCTATCTATAGAACCAAAATAGAACTCTGTACCTAAGTTTTCGAGAAATAAGTCGTAAAATAAAATAATCTAAAACACTGTAAAGTAACTCACAATTCACTGACCTCTTATAGGCCTCTTCAAATGAGGCAGTGTTCAAGTCGGAACCCTTACCATGAGTTCTTATAACTCTATTCGTTTGCGACAATAGTTATCGAGTCATAAAGAAATTCAACCATATAGACGAGTTCCAACTCGTCTACGGTTCGATTTCTTTATGATCTATCACCGGTACATTTAATGATACCAGGGTTGGAAAAAAAACAGTTTTTTTTATATTTTATAAAACAAACAGTTCAAAATGTTTAAAACAACTGTTTTTTTTTTGTTTTTTTTTACTTATCAATTTCAAATCAATTATAGCGAATAATAAAATAATCCATTTCTAAACTATTTCCTATTTCACATTAGTAAAAATTTACAAAACGATAAATATTTACTTTTGTTGCATATCTCAGTACCTCTAATCTAATTATAAAAAAATATTATTATTATTAATCAATACAAAACACTTTACATACACATACAAGGTGTATGTAAAGTGTTTTGTATTGATTAATTATAATAATATTTTTTTAGTGTTGTAGGTAGGTACAGAACTAGAGAGAGAGCGGGGAATAGGTACCGTACCCACTAATCCAGTGAATGACTTTCTTTCGACGGCCGACATAGGGACTTTCCCTGCGGGACTTTACTGGCGGGGAGTTACCTATGCAGTGTATAAATACCACAGCCTGTCTGTGGTATTTATACACATTCATTTGCAATTAAAGGTAGTTTTAAACCCTGTTTTTTTCTTAATATAAAACATAGTTTTATTTCAAACTGTTTTAAACACTGTTTTAAACACGTGTTTTAAAACAACTTGTTTTAATCATGCCAACCCTGAATGATACATTTACTTACACGTGGTAAAACCAGATAAACCATGAGTTACATTCGTTTACGTTTGAAACATCTATCATCAAAATGCTTTAGTTTCTACAAGACTCTTCGACGTCACAAATTTCAATAAAATGTATAACTGGGGAATAAAGTGATCGCTTTGATTTTTTGGTTTTCTATAGTACTTACTAAAAGAATTCAAGGGGATGAATTGTGTGGTTTTAAGCTGTAATATTTTTCGAACGAAACGCATGTGCGGCGCAACACAACCGCTGTGTAGAGCGGCAGCACGATTTTTTTTGGTAAAAAAAAAGATCGCAGTCGTCGAAAAAAAACCGCAGTCAAAGTGTTAAGTTATCTTTTTGCATGGTGATCAGAAAATAGCTACAGTAGCTTGAGAATGGTTCTTGATATTGGCAGATATTTCAGCCGTATCATTATTTTTATCTCAACCCCAATAGTATCAAAAGTTTTTCTATATTAAAACCTCAAAGCGCTTTATTTCGTTTAGATCATACAGGACCCATCGGTAATTAGTAATTACAAATTACATAAAACAAGGAAATAAATTGGTCAATTCGATTTTTTTAGTCACGTAAATCAATACAAGTGACCAAGTACCCTTAATCTTATTGTTATAAATAAATAAATAATGCTGGACAATTCACACAGCATCATATAGCCCCAAGCTAAGCAGAGCTTGTGTTATGGGTACTAGATGACTGATATACATAATACAATACATTACATAGATAGATATATTTTATTATACATAGAAAACAACCAGAACACCCGGCACAAATATTTGCAGATCGTACACACAATTGTCCCGAGGCGGGAGTCGAACCCGCAACCTTCTGCGTCGCAGGCGGACGTTCGCCCACCGCGCCAAATCGGTCGTCATCGTCGTGTTAGGTTGTTAGTTATCGACTCATGGTATGGGACTCGTGGTAGAGGTCCACTTGAACAGTTTAAAGGAGGGTACTCACTGGCGGCGCTCACAGCAGGACCTAAGCCGGATATTGCCTCCGTGGTACTTGATTTTTTATTGCCCTCTGCATCTGTTGGCAATGATAACGGCTTAATGGATTTGCTGGTAAATTATTATGCAATATGAAAAATATATAAACCTCAGGGTTGGAAAAAAAACAGTTTTTTTATATTTTATAAAACAAACAGTTCAAAATGTTTAAAACAAGTGTTTTTTTTTACTTATCAATTTCAAATAAATTATAGCGAATAATAAAATAATCCATTTCTAAACTTTTTCCTAATTCACATTAGTAAAAATTAACAAAACAATAAATATTTACTTTTGTTGCATATCTCAGTACCTCTAATCTAATTATTAAAAATTATTATTATTATTAATCAATACAAAACTCTTTACATACACCTTGTATGTAGTGTTGTAGGTAGGTAGAGAACTAGAGAGAGAGCGGGGAATAGGTACCGTACCCACTAATCCAGTGAATTACTTTCTTTCGACGGCCGACATAGGGACTTTCCCTGCGGGACTTTACTGGCGGGGAGTTACCTATGTAGTGTGTAAATACCACAGCCTGTCTGTGGTATTTATACACATTCATTTGCAATTAAAGGTAGTTTTAAACCCTGTTTTTTTCTTAATATAAAACATAGTTTTATTTCAAACTGTTTTAAACACTGTTTTAAACACGTGTTTTAAAACAACTTGTTTTAATCATGCCAACCCTGATAAACCTGTATTAGATTACGTCATTAGTTTCAGTTGAGTTGTTTTTAGCATCAGAAAGTTTGAGTTGTTTTTAGAATCAGCAATTAATAAATCACTGTTATTGATAATTATCATTATCAATTAGTATAAAGAGTTTTTTCTATATTAAAACCTCAAAGCGCAGTAATCACTATTATTGATAATTTTCATTATCAATAATAGTGATTTACTATTACTGATAATTATCATTATCAATAATATTATCACTATCACACATCAATAATATTATCATTATCACTATTATTGATAATTATCATTACCAATAATAGTGATTTGTTAATTGCTGATTATCTCCACATTCTGGTGGATTGATTTCATTTAAAATAGTAAAATTTGCTTAGATCCAAATGCAAGTGAACGTAGGTTGTATAAATATAGGTACTACGTTTTCTCAGCACCAAGCGGTAGGTATTTAAAGTAGGTAGATTGCAATGTGTTTGAGTTGAACAGTGCTGAATATTTCGGTGCATAATCTCCATATTGGCCCCACACAAGTCCACAGCTGCAACAAACGTGACTTTTTTGCCGTTTTTATAGATAATAGTACGGAACCCTTCGTGCGCGATTCTGAATCGCACTTGGCCGGTTTTATTTATAAATGCTTACAAAACCTGATATCGTGTCGTCCAGTTGAAACTGATAGCTGGCCTTGAAGCCCTGTCCTGGAGTGTTGGAGTTGGCTGTGAACTGAATGAAGAGGTCTGGTCCCGTCGATAGAACTTCGTATCCTGAAAAATTATGATTTTAAGACGATAAATAAATAAATAATGCTAGACAATCCCCACAGCAGCATCATCAACCATTAGTAAGCATAGTTTGTTATGGGTAGTAGTGGATAGTTATTTGTTTTTTTATTATTATTATTGTTTTAGCGGTTATTTAGTATCGTAAAACAAGCTCTACTTACTATGGGGCTAGATAATGCTGCCTGAAAAGTCCAGTCATACAAGAGATCAAAGTTTCTTGCAAATCGTTCCTCTTGGCCTGGTATATAATAGCGAATCCATTCAACCTATTTTGATGATGATAATTGTAACTTATTCCTGTTAAGTAGCGAATAGCAAATGTTTTCGGTTTATTAAGAACTAGCTGCGCCCCGCAGTTTCACCCGCGTGGTGATAGATACTTTGGATAATATACAATATATCTTTATGAATTGTAGCCTATGTGTTATTCTGATATGTAAGCTATATTATTGTAAAGTTTAAACAAAATTCATTCAGGCGTTTTTGCGTGAAAGAGCAACAAACATCCTCACAAACTTTCGCGTTTATAATATTAGTAGGATTATGTTAGATTGCAATTGCAAAGCCAGAAAATTCCATATTTAAAAACTATGTTGCAGAAATAAATCATACAGAAACAATATACGACAAATGATTTTATCATTAAGTGTGTAATTTTTACTTCTCTCTTCACTTTGTCTCTCTCTGCCAATAAGGTTTGCTGGAAGAGAACTCTTTTTAGGGTTAAGTTCGCTTTTGTATTAATTTTCTAGAATAGTATTTGTACATAGTTTATCGTGCAAAAAGTATAAAATAAATAAATAAATAATAAGTGACCCTTGGCGGTGTTATCGCTCAACTCGAAGACAGATTAGATACAGCTGTGCCTATAGAATCGCTCAACTCGAAGACTTAGATACAGCTGTGCCTATAGACTCAGGATGGACATTCTAATAAATAATTATTTACTTGTATCATTTCCTTTTTACAAGTAGAAACGGAGGGTCATATAATGAACATTTTTGGTTCGTTATTATTAATATGACGATGTTATCAAATATTATTAATAAACAAGCATGTAATTGCCTGGAAGTTTGTAGCTGCCTTGTAGGATGTTTTCAATGATAAATCTTCGTTGTATTCAGGAGTTTATTCAGTTTTACAGTTACAATCATGGATAGACGCACGAGTTGGTGGCGTCGGTGAAGTCAAGAAGCAATTACAAGAAGTGTCAAAAAAAAGGGTCAAGTGTGAGCACTAATCAATTTGACATTGACAATTATTAATTTCTAGACTTCTTGGAAGGCTAGAACATAGCACAAAAGAAAACACAATAATTATAACGTATAATGAAATTATCAAGATATATTTATAGGCAAGGCAAGAGATATAAAAGAATAACAGAATATATTTTTCTTTGCGAGATTTTTCCAAGATTGAAGCTCGGTGGTCCTTTTTTGTAAGAAAAATCGTATGTTTTGTTAGAATCTCGGAATTCATAGGTACATGTATTTTATTTATCCAGCGATTACTTACGCAATTTCGCTACTTTGTTCGTATTGAATAGACAAGCTCTGGCCTATGCTTAATGCTTATACAAACTAGACATTATAGGGAAAGTGTGTTAGAAAACCTATATTGAAAGAAATTTCATTGTATAATTGTATTTATGTTTAGTTCCTTGACAATGCCCCTATACAGCAGCATTAATTTAAATCATGATTTAAATGTAAATTTAAAATTATTCTTCTTCCTTACATTATTTCATTGTATTTTACTTGTATATTATTTAATTTTGTACAATCTTTTTAGTATAGTTTGACAATGCCCTTATACAGCAGATTACTTACTAGACATTTTACTACTGACATATACATATATATACATACTGACTATATATATACATACTGACTATATATATACATACTGACTACTTACTAGACATTTTATCTAATTTATTATTCAATTTAACTTATACCATTATTTATTATCTGTTTTATTGTGACAAATTATTATAAATTAATTTATTTTAATTTTTTAAGAATGGCATGTCTGTCTGCTTTTTTTTGCACAATGCCCTATGGTGTTTCCTTTGTGATAAGTTAGTATGTGTTATAATAAAAATGTAATTTATCTTTTAAAATAGTATTTAACGACATCAAGTGTAACATTGTGTACCTACGGTGGAAATAAATAAACTGATAAACTGAAAAACTTTAGGATCACTTCTGTTTTCTTGTGAGTAGGTTAGGTGCTTACAAGATAAGTATCCTTTATTTTTAAAAGGTGACGTAGGTATTATACGAGAAGGGCAGTACCTTCCTTATGTATATAATTGAACACCTTCACTGCGATCCCTGAGCTTTCTTTCGGTTGTTAAATAATTTACAATACACTACAATACAAAAATAATTTATTGTACACCAGTTACAGATCATTATAAAATACATCACATGATACAAGTACAATGGGCGGCCTTATCGCTTAGAAGCGATCTCTTCCAGGCAACCTTTGGATGGAAAGAATTACGTGAATTGAAGAAAGACAGGGGGGGATTTGTTGCAGCACAAGATTTTCTAACACATTTTCCCAATAATGTCTAGGTTCACGCTAACTTCAGTGTCCTGTAATAAAGTCGACAGACAAACTTACCCACAACTTCATTACATAACATTGCGAGCACCGGTGCAATAGATGTCCTGCCGTCGAAAACTTTGATAATGTCGGCACGGTTCAGGCAACTGCAAGTAAAAGTTTAGTAAATGATCTGCATAGCGAGAACCACTTTTTTCAATGGGAAATAAAAAAAGAACATGCAGTCTTTGGGGACTGCCGATAAGAATAAGAATAAGAAAAAAATTATTAAGCCAAAGAAAAAATAGGGTTCAGTACAATAACACAATTAAAGCAGTTAAACACAGTACACAATATAAAAAAATAAACCTACAGAGAAACAAAAGTAATAATAAATAGATGGCTACCGTGCTAGCCTGCTGGCCAAAAAGGGTCAAACTCAGCTATGTCCACGCGTAGCGCGGCACAACGCTTGTTTTCAGTTTGGACCGATCGATAGAAGTGAAAACTAAGTAATTTTATATTTTATTTATACTGGGAAGCGTGCGGTGATGATAACATGATTTTCACGCGTTTTGTTCACCAAAAAACTACACATTTAGGAAAGCCTTCGGTGACTATGATCACGTCAAAAATCATGTTCGTTGAGCAATTTATGTTCACCCAAAAAGTGCTTAAAGCGCTAAAAGAAGTTTTCATTTCATAAAATTTTGTTAGGTTGTCGTCCTGTGGAATGGGGGGGGGGGGGGGGATGATCTGCGTTTGATGGGAATGTTGTTGGTACTTGGGCAAGCATCATAATTTTTACAAACCTATGTGATTGTTACACGGCTGACTCGCTAATAGCACTCCTTTACAAACGTTTGTGGTTTTCTTAGTTAATATTAAGCTTTCTTTGTAATGTTATTTTAAGTTGGTATATAAAAAAAATAACCTCACTCTATCGAAAAGACAGGCTGCTATGGCACTCATTAGGGGAAGCCTATGTCCACTATCAATTGATGATTGCGATCGTCTTATCATTGATTAAAAGAATTGATACTCGCTAGCCATGTGGTCGGTTTTTTCATAGTAAGTCGCTTACCTCTCATCACCCTTCTGCAGAAATGATTCTTCAAATACAAGTTTGATTTTCTCGTGTGATCTGTGAAAAAAAAATTTAAGTCAATTTTCAAATTAAAATTTGTCATATATTCCATCGAAGAAAATAATGGAATAAGAAAACTTAAAGGAAAGACTGGAGTCGTAATCGGCCTTGAAACTGATATTAGAGAAATGTTAGTGGAGGCACAAATTATTTGTTTCTGGAGGAATACATTCTGGTAGGTACCTATTATAGGTAGCAACAGTCTGGATGGAAGGCCTCCTTACGAAGGAGAATTTTAATTTTTCATCACAGATTGGTGGGAGATTGCGCGTGAAAGGTACTTAGTGGAAATATTTGGGGGAGGCCTTTGCCCAGAAGTGAGACGAATTAGGCTAATATAAAAAAATACTAGCGCTTGCGATGGACCGACGTCATTGTAGTTGCAAAGAGTCGATGGATAAAAACCGCTTAGGACCGATAAAAGTTGTCTTTGATGGAGGCCTATTCAGCGGTACACATAGGTACATGGTCTGTAATGTTAATAATGATGAGCTCACCTGCCATTAAACTGATAAGTGCAGCGTACGTTAGTAGGGTAGCTTGACGGGTACCGAGGGCTGTAGAGGCGTCCATGCGATGGGCGACTAGGCTGGGAGTTGAACACATAGTCACAGGAATCCTCTATCTGCACACCGTCGGTCTCGAAGTTTCCTGAGAATAAAATAAGCATCTTTATCAATAATCTTCTAATACTCATTTTGGAAGGAACGAGTACAACTTTATAATAAACTAGCTGTTTCCCGCGGTTTCATCCGCGTCAAATTACCGGTATGGTGATTATGTAACTCGCGACCGGTTTACGACAGGCGTAAATTAAGCAATCAGTGCTGTCAAACGTCAATTGTGACCAATTTTGTCGTTGTAGCTGGTGTCAAACTAATACAAAATTAACGTTTGACAGCTCTGATTGCTTAATTTACGCCTGTCGCAAACCGGTCGCGAGTTATATAATCACCCGACCTATTTCACAATTTCTAAAATATAATATAGCCTGTCACCCGTGGAGAGCTTCCCAATGGTGAAAGAGTTTTTAAAATCGGTCCAGTAGTTTCGGAGCCTATTCAATACAAACAAACAAAAAAAATCAAACCTTTCCTCATTATAATATTAGTAGACAACCTGAAACTTTGTAAAAGGTTAGCTCCATTGATACCTTCAAACGTGAACTTGCTAGTTTTTGTTGAACATTGGCCAATTTTATAATATTGTTAATTTCTAGAGAGTGTAGTTTAATTTGTAATGTGTAATCCTTTTTGTATTTTGTACCTACCTACATATATATTTTTTTTAATAATAATAATTAATAATAATATATTATATTATATATCATATTGTGCACCCGAGGATGATACCCGCTATGTGTAGCCATCGCCTTTTGATTAACTTCTCAAAGGGCCTCTGTGCTGTTGGCTTCGGCCCCACGCAAGCCTTCCAAAGGACCGGGTCACTTTATGGCCTGAGATCATGGTAAATGAGAGACATATTAATAATAAAAACGACAACCTATTTAACTTCTATTTATTGTTTACACTAAGCTTAAGAACTATTCTCATGTAACCTAAATAATAAAATATCTTCAAACCTAAATAATCATCATCCACAGTGGATTTTACATCCAGAAGTATTTGGCATTTTTTCTCACTTAACGTCCTTTTGGTGGCCCTCTCCTAAGTTAAACAATTATACGATTGAAGCAGCTGTAAACCAACCGTAAACCAAATGTACAGCGGTCACAGTGCGGGCGGGAGCATTGGCGAAGCGGAAAGCGGAATAGTACAGATAAACGAGGTTTTAGTAACAATATCAGCTAGGGTTGACGGGTGCGGGGCAGTGCACCATAGAGCGCTCTCCTAGTGTATATCCCCTGCGAGGTATTGGTTGCTATTTTGGTTAGGTACATCACCTAACATCAGTTATATCGTCTGCTTGTTTCGTCTACTAGGTACTTTATTCATGCAATATAAAACTCATTTTTGCTCGCAGAGCAACGGAATGCTGCTTTTTATTGAATTTTTTTAGGTATCTATTAACAATAACAATCATAATATACATTATAGATTGTTTTTGCTATAAAAACCTCGTGAGGTTTGCCTCGTATATATGAAAAAGCTATTACAGTGAGTTTTATATGCTCTAGAGGCTTGCATTATTACTAAAGTTTAGTTTCCAGATCAATACGTCTATGGATTTCCGTCTAAGGAATTCTTTCTCAATCAAATTTACGCTCGGGCTCGGCCTTTGGAAATTATCCGCTTATCGCTCCCGCTCCCAGTCTGTCCGTACCCTAAGCTAGTTCCCCGCCAATTCTAATCTTATTTCAGGTCAGTGCGGTTTTAGATCCCCTTCACTGATCTAGGATAATGCTTGTCTTTTAATCCTTTAAAACGGATTGCTATTGGCACAGTTGGGAAATTTATTTTCTTTCCACGAGATAGTAGAAAGAGGACTCTGCCAAAATACAAGTAGTTGAAATTGAAATAGAATGCCAGAAGCTCGTAGATAAAGAAGTTAGTCCGACACACACTTAAAAACATTTTACTTGGGTGTCTTATATTTCCGGAGTCTGCTAAATACTGACTTGGATTTTGCTCATGATTATTATAAATACGAGTGCGGTTTTGCTGAGCTGTGAACCGGAAATGAGAGCTTCTTGACAGTTTTCAATCAAAGTTTTGCCAACTGATCGAGATTTCCTTTCAAAACCAAGATAGTAGTAGTATGTAGTAGACTTTCCGTACTTCGAAATTAATTAGATTAAGGTTTTTATTATTATAGTGCATAAGCCTTCGCACCCGGGGTAAATATAAATAATGCTGGACAATCCACACAGTATCATCTAGCCCCAAGGTAAGTAGAGCTTGTGTTATGCGTACGTACGAGATGACTGATATACTTCATGCAATAGATTACATAGATATATATTTTTTATAATACATAGGTAACGACTATATCTAAAAAATTAAATAATACCCCGCAAGTCGCAGATTCAAGTCCCGCCATAATCGTTTTTTTTTATATTATTTAATATCCTAATCTGATAAAATTGAACCTCCCCCAGTCCGCTGTTTTAGTCACTTATTTCACTCTTAATATGAAAATCATGCTACATTTAATATTATAATATAAACGAACAGAGCGCGGGTAGAAACTAGTGTTTCATATGCGGAATCGTTATTTTGCTAACAACGTGTTGTCTGCCACATTGTTTTGAAACAAGCGAAATAGTAGCAGGGTCGGTATTGCAGTTTGCTTTCTTTATTGTTGTTTGGCTTTCATTATTTCACGATGCAGACGTCCTGATAGCAAGAAACTGTTCGCTTTTAAAGTTTAGAAGTTGGACGGCAAAAAGAGAATTTGTAAAGTAAACGAACGAAGTAATATTTTGTTAGAGGTAACTTAACTATTATATACTTATGGTGAATTTAACGAAGTGTAATGAAGAAACACTTATTCGATACTAGGCTATTATAATGAGCGTTTCTTTATTATAAATAATAAATAAATTATACTGGAAAATTTACGCAGCATTATCTAGCGTTATCAGAACTTGTGTTATGGGTACTAGATGACTGAAATACTCATTACATACATCACATAGATAGAACCCGGAACAAATATTGCATGCAGATTGTACAAATACTAGCCCCGAGGCGGGCATCGAACCCGCAACCGCCTTCCTCGCTGGTGGACCTTCGCTCACCGCGCCAATACGGTTGTCAATGTGTATGTAATGAAGTATCCCTTTGTATAGATACAGGACGTGACGAGAAATTAGTCTTCAAGAAATAATCGAAAAAGTGCTATTGGATGCGTATAATGCTTGAGAAAAGAAAACCCATAAATTAGGCTATGTTTCCGCCGACTCTTGCCCAGACGAAACTTCTTCTACCCTAGCTAAACTTTCAGGATGCACTGTGCTATAGTATTATAAGTCGTCAATGGAATTGTAATTTTTAGGGTTCCGTATCCAAAGGGTAAAACGGGTCCCTATTACTAAGACTCCGCTGTCCGTCCGTCCTTCACCAGGCTGTATCTCATAAACCGTGATAGTTTATTTTTTGCTTGTTTTTGATATTAATAAACGCAACAGGTAGATAATGGTACGGAACCCTTCATGTGCGAGTCCGAGTCGCACTTGGGCGGTTTTATTATTAGTTCCTACTTTGTATTGTTTTATATTTTGAAATGCAAATAAACATTTCTATTATGTTCTCACTCACGTCTATCAATAAATCTATAAGTCCCAACAAATCCAGTCGCATTGCTGGCTCTCTCGGTATGGAACTCCAGCACCAACAATGGTCCATGGGAGTACAGCGCCGGCGGTGCGTCAGCTCGGTTGCCGCAGAGGACCCTGGACCAGGCGGAGTACTGGTTGATTCCAGGCGGACCGGGCCCGTGCGTGCCGCCTTCGGAGTAGACCTTGAGGTAGTCTCCACGAGTGCAGCTGTGGAAGAGAATTGATTGGATTTAAATAGTTTATTAAAAACACAAGAAAGTTATTGACATAGCTCTAAGAATTAGCAAGCTGAAGGGGCAGTGGGCCGGCCATATCTCGTGAACCGACAACCGCATGTTTAATGTAAGTGTCTATGATTTTTGTTAAATTTTGTGGTGTACAATAAAGAGTTTTGTATTGTATATATTTAAATTCTGACTTCTGCTAGTGGTTAAATGCTACGAACTTAATTAAAAATATATTACGTTTTCATGGAGAATTTAACTTTCTATTGGTTATTATATACTATAATGTTAGACGACCGATGTGGCGCGATGGGCGAAGGTCCGCCTGGGACGCAGAAGGTTGCGGGTTCGATTCCCGCCTCGGAACAATTGTGTGTACGATCTGCAGATATTTGTTCCGGGTGTTCTGGTCGTTTTCTATGTATAATAAAAAATATCTATCTATGTAATATATTGTATTATGTATATCAGTCATCTAGTACCCATAACACAAGCTCTGCTTAGCTTGGGGCTAGATGATGCTGTGTGAATTGTCCAGCATTATTAATAAAATACATTAATTAATATTAATATTTTTCAAAATCAGACCAGACAGAAAACATGTTATTTTTTTTAATTCATCCTATAGTTCGGACCATATCTCCTTTGGCGTGTAAAACGCTTGCTATACTGTCCTATCATCACCCGTATATAAAATGGGCCGAAGTTAAAATATGTAGGTACATCCCTCTCTACCGAACTAATGAATCCTTCTAGAAAGGTTTCAATTATACATCAGAAAACACCACCGCGCAGTTTCATACAATTTATCAAATAAACATACGAATTACATTCACGAGGAAATTATAAGGGTCAAACGGCATGTCAAATGGTCGAAATTAATTAAAATCAGTGCCTTTGACTGGAAAAGTAGATAAATGATACACATTAGACAGGACTCTGTGGACCGAGAAGGAAGGGGGAAGTAAGGAAATGAGGGTGGGGGAGGAAAAAGGAACGGTAAAATATTCGACGATCTGAATGACAAAGTGTAAAATTTCTATGTGAAGAATCGCACGTAATTTTGTTGGAGTTATAAATAGGTGTTTTCATAACTTGGCGGAGCCTAACACGACTTATGTTTTGTTATAATAACTTTGATGAAACAGAAAATCAAATACGTCATATTGATTTTTTAATAATATCTTGAAGTATTTAATTTGAATTGTCTAAGTGCTTATTTTTTAAGCCTAAAGAAATAAAGGAATTTTATAATGAATATAGGCTATCGCTTGCTTACATCAAGTTAAGTGATGATTATGCCTATTTGGGGTAGTTAACTACACATACCGACAACCGATGTGGCGCGGTGGGCGAAGGTCCGCCTGCGAAGGTTGCGGGTTCGATTCCCGCCTCGGAAAAATTGTGCGTAAGGTCTGCAGATATTTGTTCCGGGTGTTCTGGTCGTTTTCTATGTATATTAAAAAAATATCTATCTATGTAATATATTGTATTATATATATTAGTTATCTAGTACCCATAACACAAGCTCTGCGAACCATAGGGCTAGGTATTGTTGTGTGAATAGTAATGGTTAAACTCTTATCAAATCAGATCGATAAAGTGTGATTTGTAGTTCAATATTGCAGAGTAAAGTTCCCATATTCTCAATCCAATGATGATGATCCAGCAGTGGACATATGCCGATGCCTATGTCAGTCCACTTCTGGACATAGGCCTCCTCTAATGAGCGCCATAGCGTCCTGTCTTCAGCTTGACGCATGCAGCATCTACCTGCAGGTTAGATGGTTGGATTGATTTAGTATTGATACCTAAAAGGAATAAATCACTCAACAGTGTACAACTGACAACAAACGTGAAAAGTTATTCTCAATAATTTGAATTCGAAACAATGGCCGCTGGCGAAATTATTATTCGAATCGCGATCCAATTTTAATCGAAAATTTAACTAAACTTTGCGCAAATAATTTGCGAACTACTAAATAAACATACAAACTTGTTTATCACAAACAATAAAGGTTGCTAATTGATTTGTTTGAGAACGTTGCAGTTCAATTAAATTTTGGAATATATTTAAATACCCATAGGCTGCGTTTTTGAGTCATTTGGCTGAAGGAAACAATCGTTACGAATCCTATCCTTCAGAGAAACTCCGAGCATAGCTCTTTCTATAGCTCGCTGAGCGACTTTGACTTTTCTTTTTAAGAAGTTGTAATTTCTGTTGAAATTCCGTTTTTTAAGCGACTCAGGACTAGCCCTTCTCCCATAACGATACGTCCAGGCGACTCTAGTATCTTGCGAGTCTCGGAGACTGATCGCCGCGGAGTATCTCACATACATTGGAATGCAGGCTCGCACACTATGCTACTGGTATCCTACGCAACTAGTATCGCGCGACTCGCCGTGTTCGTTGCTTGTGCGTCGCGTCTTTTGCGCGTCTCTTGCTTTATCACAGGAAAATGAAGAATAAGTAATAATTATAAAGTACATACTAAAATTTAATAAACATTTGATTACATATGTAACAATGGAGTATTATTTACCTTAGGGTTATCAGAATCCTTTCTTCCGCACCAACACATTCTCTAAATATAAAATGTATTTCGTTGATGTGTTATAGCAGGCTTTAACAATGTAACAAGATGCAGGTAGGTCTCTTTAGACATTCGGTAGAAAGACAAAACATTCTTATCATCATGTTGTAGTTCTTGTGCGGCTACAAAAACTCTACAATTTATGTTTCTTTCAATATATGGATGAATCCAGTATTTTCTACTCTTGCGTTGACGTCTTCTGTTTCTATAAAACAGAAAAACTGCAAGTGCTTCTTCGTCACTGGAATCGCTTGACGTAACGTCCGTCCACAGAAACGAGTTTGCACAAATGATGAATTTAAATACTTTTAAACTTACGCGATCTGAACACATATTTATTTGTATTAATACAACGGGTATTTATCGCGTTTATTTACCTATTTTTCCCGACGTTTCAACAGGTTTACACACTGTCGTGGTCACGGGATGACTATGATGATGTCATCCCGTGACCACGACAGTGTGTAAACCTGTTGAAACGTCGGGAAAAATAGGTAAATAAACGCGATAAATACCCGTTGTATTAATACTAATAAATATGATGAATTTAGTCATTTTTCAGTAGCATAATATGCGAGCGTCGGTTAGCGAACAAGTATCCTACTAGTATTCTACTCGAGTATCGTTTCCTACAAGTATCGTAATGGGAGAAGGGGCTATAAAAATGAGCTCGCTTAGTACATAATTATAGTCGTCATAAGCTTTAAAACCACTTTAAAATATGGATGAAATATTAACACTTTGAGTGCTGAAAACGCACGGTATGAGTTTTCTACAAGTGACTAATCTGCGAAAATCCACACTAGCGCAGCGGCTAAGAAAATACAGATCTTTGTGACTCAGCAGGGCTGTAATATTTTTCGAACGAAACGCATGTGCGGCGCAACACAACCGCTGTGTAGAGCGGCAGCACGAATTTTTTAGGTAAAAAAAAAGATCGCAGTCGTCGAAAAAAAACCGCAGTCAAAGTGTTAACAGATTGATTTGGTACAATTTATAAATTAAAATCGCTCTAGCATAAATCCTAGCCGAGATGAACTCCGAGCTAAAGTTAATTAGCAAACATATAAAGCATACGTGACACTGAAACGAGAAATTTCATGTCGGACCATGGCCCAGCTCACGATGAAAGCAGGTTGGTAAGTAGATGTACCGTTTTACAGTTTGAATCAGTTCAAAGATATTTATTTTCTCATTTACAACATACATGTTACTTACATGAGAAACTTAAGCTAAGTTGTATTATATTATCTGTGGCTAAGTATTAATATTATGTTATTTTTCCGCCTTTTTATGTTTAGTCCAGTAGCGTTACATCCTCAAGTATATATCTATGCAATTTGGTTTTAAACACGCCAGACGTTCCAGCACCTTTAACGTCTTCAGGTAGCCTGTTATAGAACTGAGCCCCTTCGAAAGTAATCGTCTTTTTACCCTGTTGAGTTCTTATCGTAGGCAAAACAAGATGGTCAGTTCTTCGTATACTGTATTTACTGTGTGTTTGGCTCTTCTTGATGAAAGTGATATTTGTATGAATGGTGAATCGTTTTTGCACCAGTCTTACTGATAAACTTACATCTAGTTTAGTTTCTTCTATAAATGTTTATACCAGTTGTAATCATCATCAGCTTATGATAGTCCACAGCTGGACATAGGCCTCCCTCAATGAGCGCCATAGCGCCCTGTCTTCAGCTTGAGGCCCGGCATCTGCCTGCAGTCTTTCGCAGGTCGTCATCCTACCTGGCCGGAGGGCGTCCTACACCACGTTTACTGAGTCGTGGTCTCCACTCAAGAACACGTTTGAACCAGTTGTAATGTGTCGTTGCAAATAATTGTTTTCATTTAAAAAAAAATTCATGTCATATAAACCGCTTCGCTCCTTGTCATCACAGTGGAGAGGAAATGAGACGATGTGTTTTTAAATCGTGTATATATGTAATTTTAATTGACGACCGACATCGCGCGGCAGACGAAGGTCCACCTGCGACGCAGGAGGTGGCGAGTTTGATTCTCGCCCTGGGACAAGTGTTCGTACGATCTGCAAATATCTGTTCCGGGTATTTTGATACGAATTTAGATATGAATTTTTTAGTACACATAGGTGTACTAAAAAATGCAAAAATTTTTGGTGTATTAAAAAATTTTTTTGTACACATAGGTGTACTAAAAAATTCATATCTATGTAATGCACTGTTCATGCATCAGTCATCTAGTACCCGTAACACAAGCTCTGCTTAGCTTGGGGCTAGATGATGCTGTGTGGATTGACAAGCGTTTTTTTGCTTATATTTCTTAACTTATAAATGTTGGCTTATGCTTCAATTTTCAAATAATTTAAGAATATCATCAAACAACTACTTACTTGTAAGGATGGTCTTCACTTAGCTAATGTTCTCAGGGAATTTGTAGATTGAAAGAATTCACAGACGATTAGACACTGTATTTATCTATAACAACGCACGTAGGTAAACAATGCACTTTTTGGGCAATTGGTAATTTTATAAGAAAATGCAGGATAAAAAAATGTACCACTGCGCTTCGATACCAGGCTTCAACTCACTTTTCCCCTATGTAGAAAAGTACTTTGTGCTTCAACTTCTTATCACCCTCGGCGCAACCGTAAAAGCTGTATTGCCAGCTACGTTTGGGTCGAGTGCGATACCTTTACTAAAGAGGTTTTTATACATACAAAATAAAATAAAATATAAGTTAATGAATAACATCAATAATTGGGTTTCTTACCACTGATTATTACAGTTTACAACGTGAACGTCTCGTGTCCACTTCCACAAGTGGACAAAAAATTGAAGTGAACAGTAAAATAATTTTATTTGATAATAATTTATATATAAAATATGACTTGTCTAAGTGCTTATTTTGTAAGCCTAAAGAAATAAATGATTTTTTACTTTACTTTGTGAACAATTTAAGCGTTCGGAAAAAATATGTGGCTTATTTCTGTGTAAATGCGTCGGTACGTTTAAAGTTTAATCTCTCTGTCCCGGGAAATGAGTTTTTTTCTGACATCACCAATTTGGTATTCAATTAGAACTCTTGTTACGAATATTCGGGTTTACATTTTTGGTAGATTTCATCATCATCATCATCAGCCTATCCACTGCTGGACATGGACCTCCCCCAATGAGCGCCATAGCGCCCTGTCTTCAGCTTGACGGATCCAGCATCTTTCGCATCAACCTGCAGTCTTTCGCAGGTCGTCATCCCACCTGGTCGGAGGGCGTCCTACACTACGTTTGGTAGATATGCGAAATGAAATGAAATGAAAGTTTTTTCTTTAGGCACAAATAAGCACTTAGACAAGTCATATCTTATATGTACTATTCATTATTATATTGATGTTCACTTCAATTTTTTGTCCACCAGTGGAAGAAAGTGAGAAGAAACCACTTTTTTGCGAAAGGGTAATTAAATATCAGGGGAATCAAAAATTTACTGACGACTATTAGTCGGATACTAAAAACTGAACGGGACGAAAAATATTCTGAACCTGAAATACATAGAAGCTAAATGTGAAAGTAGGGAAATCAAACCTAAGAAGGTTTGATTTAGAAACCACACAATGACTGCGAAATGGTCGTCTATGTACACAGAAGCGTTAGTACTACATAGGTATGTAGTTATTCTGTGACAGAAGCTAATTATGACATGGTACTGAAGGTTTGGTAAGTTTTATTCAGAAACCACCCGTAGGTAAAGAAGCGGCCTTCCCTTTCTTCATAGAATAGAAGCTAATATGTGACAGTAAGTTTAATTTTATACTAGCGGACCTTCCCGGCTTCGCACGGTTTTAGTGCGGATATCTAACTTTTTGGAAAATATAATATAGCCTATGTATTTTTTGTGTAGCTTCCCAACGGTGAAATAATTTTTAAAATCGGTCCAGTAGTTTCGGAGCCTATTCATTACAAACAAACAAATAAAAAATCAAACCTTTCCTCTTTCTAATATTAGATAGTTGTATTATTACACTAAGGCATTTTCCGCCGCCTGGCCGCTGGGGCAAACGTGTTCTTGAGTGGAGACCACGACTCGGTAAACGTAGTGTAGGACGCCCTCCGACCAGGTGGGATGACGACTTGCGTAATACTGCAGGTAGATGCTGGATGCGGCAAGCTGAAGACAGGGCGCAATGGCGCTCATCGGGGGAGGCCTATGTCCAGCAGTGGACTGATATAGGCTAATGATGATGATGATGATAACTAAGGCATTTTCAATATTTCTGACATCTTTAATTTTAATTTATTTCTGCTCGTTTAAATACTACCCTTTGCGAAATTGCGGTCGTTAAAACTAAAATTGGGGTGAAAGAAGGCAAATCAAAAATGCAAATCACATTTCAGTACATTTTTATACTTAGGCACAGTAGGTACGATGCTTGTACTATTTAGCTAGCTTCGTGCATCTAATGCTTTATCCAGCAGTGTTTATGTTCTCTGACTTTAATTCCATACTAAACGACTAAAACTACAAAAACTACGAACTTCTTCAACGTCACTAGAATCTCACTTCGTTATTAGGTAAGAATAAGAATAAGAATAAGAAAAATTTTATTGTAAAATTGTGTGAATCATAGTTACATGAAGGTCTTATAATTAAAATATAGTATCAACAATTTAATCCTATTCGGACATACAATATTTTTTAAAATAATATTAACATAGGTTCAAAGTTATACCAAAATATTATAGCAGCATAGTTATCTTAACCTATATTAATCTTAATCTAGGCATAATCTAATTATCAAAAAACTCCTTTAAATTATAGTGAGTTTTATCAACTAGCCATTTCCTTAACTTACATTTAAACATCATTCCATCAAGTTGCTTTATTTCTACTGGCAAATTATTAAATACTTTAATAGCTGTTATGTATGTGCTTTTATGGAACATAGAGTTGTTAACTTGTGGTATACATAGGTTACATTTTTTTTTTTTTTTTTAGTAAGTAGGTATGTACTAGATCTTCGCTTCTTCGAGCAATTATTGATTTAGCTGAAATAACTCAAATACATAGGTCACTTACTGTCAGCGTGAAAACGAAACTATATCCACCTTGCACGCTGACTAATATCCTACTAATATTATAAACGCGAAAGTTTGTATGTATGAATGTTTGTTACTCTTTCTCGCAAAAACTACTGAAAAAATCGGGCTGAAATTTGTATACACAGACGGATACAGGTAGTTACAGGCCCGGAATAAAACATAGGCTACTTTTTATTCTATAAATCAGTTCTCATGGAATATAAACAACCTTAAAACGTTTCCATAGAAACAACGCGTGCAAAGCTGAGGGCAAAAACTAGTATAAAATAAATTATGAGAACTCCTAAAACCTACTTCTACAACTTACTTCAATTTCTCCAAGACTTGATCTCCACAGGTAAGATTACTTATCCTTGTAGAAAGCAGAATCACCGTCTCACCTTGTAGAACGTGTAAAGTTAATTTAAACAAATCATTATACTTTACGGGTGAATTTTCGTTGAACACACCCTCGAGTGAAGTGTAGCTCAATCCGTTGGGATGGTGATTGTCGAGTGCATGTGACACACGGAGTATCAGGTTGACGAGCGCTGATTGAATTTGCCATCGGTTAGAATCTGTCAGTTTGACGTATCAGACGGTCTGATTGATTTATTAAGTAACTACGAGTGGCAGACCTTTATGCGCAAGTGGACTATAGTTTATGTAAAAACCATTGCCAACATATACACATTAGTTAAAAAAATCTTCTGAATTCCATACGAGCAAATTAAATAATAAATAAATAACGCTGGACAATCCACACAGCATCATCTAGCCGAGCTTGTGTTATGCGTACTGGATGCGGCAAGCTGAAGACAGGGCACTAGCACTGATTAGCTGAGGCCTATGTCCAGCTGTGGACTACACTACAGGTTGATGATGATGACTGACAAAGCATAATGTTCTAGTTTTAGTCGTCTTACATGTGAACCTGTATGTATCTAAAATTAACGAGTTGCGTAGATGCGCCGCCACGCTACTATGCCGTAGCAATGTCACCCTTAATTAATGAATCCATTCCTTAGGGAGGGATATTCTTTAATTCTCTTCGCCCTTATTTCAGTGAGACTAAGGTCGAAATTACACATGAGGTGTACGCGTAAACAGCTACTTGTCTTTTTACGATCGGTTGAGATCTTAGGGCCGAGAATTTAAGGGCTCTATTAAAAGTTTATTAGAGTTAATGGAGAAAAAGGAAGTGTAGTGAGTAATGCGAGGTTTATGGAATTTTCTAGGGGTTTGATGGCCAGTATTAAACCGTGGTGACGCGGAAACTTCCCAACAAATTCTGGCTTACAGATAGAGATAAAGAGCTTTGAGCTATTGCCATATAACCTATAAGAACTCGGCTTCACCACAAAAGCCTGGGCAGACGGTAATTTTTCCACGAACTTTTTTGTGCATGATGTCATTTTAAGTGTATAGGACGTTATATGAAATTCTATCAATGAAAATTATTGAAACTTACTATGTAATATCTATATTGTAATTCGATTACATACCTGAAGTATGAATTTTTTTTAAGGTATATATTACTATGGACCGTAGAATAAGTTAAATGAAATTTGTTACTTTTCTATGGTCTGAAATAAATGATTTTATTTTATTATTTATTATTATGTCTCTCATTTACCATGATCTCGGGCCATAAAGTGACCCGGTCCTTTGGAAGGCTTGCGTGGGGCCGAAGCCAACAGCACAGAGGCCATTTGAGAAGTTAATCTAAAGGCGATGGCTACACATAGCGGGTATCATCCTCGGGTGCACAACATGATACACCAAAAGATGGTATCCGCGAGGTGTAGAGACTATTGCAAAGAAAAATGAAAGAAATAAAACCAGGCTATTGTGATGGATGGATGGACTGGCTATAGGGGAGATTGCGGACGTTTATTATTTATTATTATTATTAATAGTTTAGGTAAAAAAATTCAAAAAAAACGTTAAATAACAATCGACCTACAAAACCGAGGACACAATTCGGACAAAACGTCCGTTCTTCTGTGCTTTTTAAGTAGTTAAATCATGAATTCACTCCCATTTTACCACTATCTCACCTGTGCAAGTGACGATGTAGCCAACGATGTGTGACGAAGTCCTAGAATACTCCTATTCAATCTGGTATTGATGACCGGGCACCCCCAGTTTGATAATTAATGATTGATAATTTAATTAGAAATAAGAACATGACATATAACTTATAAACGTTATTGTTCAGAAGCCACGTCTATCGCCATCTACCCGATCACGGTGGAACTACATGAACCAGAGTCAATGATACCAATAGCTGTCAAAATTATTTCTAATCTGTGTATCACTCTCATTCTTCCATTCATTTTCTTTCATTCTGTTCTTCATTCATTCGTTCCTTACCATTATAACATTTGCCATGTAATGCGAAGACAAGAAAAATTATACGCCATTTTTTTTATCAAATTTCAATACGAATATTAATTGAAGTACTCCTTACTCCTAATCCAGATAGGAACAGATGTATAGGCAGTTATCAATAAAGCTTTTGAAACTATCATGGTTATTAACACTAAAGTCATTTAAAACGGGATATTTATCATGATTAGATTTTTTTTATTTGTGTTGTGTGCCGCGATCGAGCTGCGTTCGATAATAGTGGAACCCGTGGTAGTGGCAACGTTCGTAGCAAAAGACAAAAAATGAGGGTAGATGTCTGCTCATAAAAACTCGCAGTGCCTTCGGTTATTCCGTGATCATGGCGCATGAAACTGTGCCGAAATATTGGATAACTCAAAAATCAAATCATGGTAAATATCCCGTTTTAAATGACTTTAGTGTTATCAATAAACTAAACTGATACTTGTCATTAGCAGGAAATACCAAAAGTCGGCAGCAAACTACCGCAAAAGTATCTGCAAAGATTCTTGTAGCCCACGTTCCGTAGGAATATATGAGTTTGAGTTATTTTCTCTTCTAACATCCGAAGACCTGACTTGAATATCGGAAATTCGATACCCTAGGTGCTGGAAAAGATTAATTTCCTTTACCTTACCTTCACTCAACATTTTCCATACTCATCTAATGAGTTTTTGACTGCTGCGCTGTTTGAAAGTGCTGAAACGTGTACTTCATTTTAGTTTCCTAGATTCAGCAAAGAAAAATGCAGAAAATACCTAAGATTTCTAAAAACTATGGTAAAAGTCAAGCCAGCGTCTGAAAATAAGTTATTTAATAAGTCCAGACTTTAGTAATAAAACAAAAAGTTAGTGCTTACTTATATTGAGTTAGAAAATAATAGTGAAAGTTTGATATTTTCTAACTTAAAGTGGGTAGGTATAGACTTGTCGATGGACAATAGGTGAGTTTTTCGTTTTGTTAAATCTGAACTGGGATTTTGTTTTTTCTGCTTGTTTTTATCTTTTGCGATCTATACACATAACTATATATAGATAGATAGATAGACAATACTTTTATTGCACACTTAAAAATAAAACAAACAAGATAAAAAATAATAATACAAGATTTGTGACAATTTGGCGGTCTTATCGCTCAAGAGCGATCTCTACCAGACAACCGTGTAATTGTAATTATAAGTACGTATGTAACGTACTAATTTATTTTAATAATATTATGTACTTATTTTATCTAGAAGCTAACTTTAACAATAATTCGGTTTGTCCGTAAGCCTCTTAGTGTCTATGGTATAATATAAAATTTCTAGTAGTTATGTATCTACCTTGTAAGTATGCTTAGATCTTTAAAACTACGCAACGGATTCTGATGCGGTTCTTTTTAAGAGTGTACCTTATGTAATTTTATAGTTAGAAATCGTTATTTATCTCAGAATCTGTGAAAGCTACCACCTTCATATTTAGGTAAATGATAATTCGAACTTTTATCTTGGATTCCGTCTTTTCAAAAACACGATTGGTGAAAATTTTCTCGATACTTTTATTTTTTGAAAAATACATGTTTTGCTCACATTTTGCTATTTATCTCAGGAACTACCTAATTTTTTTGTTGGATTTTTGTTTTGTCGAGAAACGTAGTAGAATTTCTTCGTTTTCGTCTTTTTAATTTTTAGATTAGTTGTGTAAATAACTTGTAATTAGGCATTAGGAAGTTTTGGCGCTTACGTCGATAAAAAATACGGAGCACGTCTATCGCTCTGTGCTTCTCACTCACAAGAAAATCATATCTTGTCATTCTGCTCTGAACTGAAGCGAAATTCGAATTTTGGCTGAGGTATGGCACGCTCTTAATTGATAGTAAACATATTCAAGAGGAAGGTTTATAAACCATTTGACACCTAGATTTCCACGCGGACGAAGCGGGGCTCGACTAGTTCATTAATACGTAAATTCTTTTAAAATCATTTACAAAAACTATGCTCTATCTATTCCCGTTCTCGCTCACAAAAGGCCGTCGACAACCGATCGTTATGTCCATTCTCACACCACTTCTTTCACCAAAGGGCCGAAGGGTTTTCCCAAAAGTTTTCTAATAACACGAAAGATAGTGATATCCCCATGCGATAATGTATTTACTTTTATATTAGATTCATTGTCTTTCTATTTAGTTATATGATATATATCGCTTGTTCTTTATAAAGTAGTAAATTTTTTATTTTATTACTTATTATTTTATAAGATTTATGTAGCAACAAGTTGTACCCACAGTGAATCAATAAATATATTTTATTTCTTTCTTTATATAGATTAAACCACTATTTTTGACCCATCTCCTACGAAGCTGAATAATAAATAAGCTGGACAATCCACACAGCATCATCTAGCCCCAAGCTAAGCTGAGCTTGTGTTTTGGGTATTAGATAACTGATATACTATACAATATATATATCCGAGAGACAAAAAGAGGAAACGCGGGAGACAATATAAAAGATGGGAGGACGAAATAAGAGAGACTGCAGGACAGACTTGGTCTAGAACTGCACGAGCAAGGGAGGATTGGAAGCAGTTGGAAGAGGCCTTTGTCAAAACCGGGCAAACAGATGCAATAGGGGTTGCCGATGTCTAATTTTAAGCATATTTGTAAAACTAGTTTATTAAGTATCTGAATAAAGGCTTTTATTAATATTATTATTATTTATACTATACAATACATTACATAGATACATATATATTTTTTATTATACATAGATAACGACTCCAATTGGAGTAGATTCTTAAGCCGTGACCGCCACGGGTCATTATTTAAACAATATCTACATCAAGATGTCAAGCATATTACCTGCAGACCAATGTACGGTGTTATTTTAACACCAGTGTAAAAAACGGGACCCTATTACTAAGACATACCGATCCTATCCATCCAAAGGTTGCCTGGAAGAGATCGCTTTCAGCGATAACGCCGCCGATTGTGCCACTAGTTATAATTAGTATTAAGATCCTTTAGTATTTTTTTTTGTATTGATGGTGCAATAGAGTTATTTATTTATTTTATAATTTTGGGAAAACTAACAGCTAGGTAACTAAATACTAAACACAGTGTGTAACTAACGGCTAATTATAAGTTTCCACAGATATAAGAAAAAGATACTAAAGTTAAATACTAACAGTCGATAAAAGAAAAAGACAGCACATTACACAGTTATATTGTATTGTATTGTGTTGTATTGTAAGACTTGGCTGTCCGTCTGTCACCAGGCTGTATCTCATGAACCGGGATAGTTAGTTGAAATTTTCACAGATGATATCATCATCATCATCATCAGCCTATATCAGTCCACTGCTGGATATAGGCCTCCCCCGATGAGCGCCATTGCGCCCTGTCTTCAGCTTGCCGCATCCAGCATCTACCTGCAGTCTTTCGCAAGTCGTCATCCCACCTGGTCGGAGGGCATCCTACACTACATTTACCGAGTCGTGGTCTCCACTCAAGAACACGTTTGCCCCAGCGGCCGTCGGTTCTTCGCGAAATATGGCCGGCCCACTGCCACTTCAGCTTGCTAATTCTTTGAGCTATGTCGATAACCTTGGTTCTCTGTCGGATGTATTCGTTGCGAATCCTATCCTTCAGAGAAACCCCGAGCATAGCTCTTTCCATAGCTCGCTGAGCGACTTTGAACTGGTGGACCAGCCCTATCGTGAGAGTCCACGTCTCAGCTCCGTAGGTCATAACGGGTAGGACGCACTGGTTGAAAACTTTCGTTTTCAAGCATTGCGGTATGGATGACGAGAAGACTCGACGTAGTTTCCCAAATGCTGCCCAGCCTAGCAGGATCCTCCTTTTGGCCTCCTTCTCGAAACTGTTTTTACCCAACTGCAGAATCTGCCCAAGGTAAGTATACTCGGAAACAGTTTCGAGAAGGTGACCATGTACGACCACCGGCCCTGGATCAATGTGGCCATTGATCATGACTTTGGTTTTATCCAAATTCATGCCAAGACCGATACATCGGGAGGCTGAAGCTAGGCCGTCCAGCATCCGGTTCAGTTCCTCAAGCGACTCCGCCATTAAGACTATATCATCAGCGAATCGCAGGTGTGAGATGTACTCGCCGTTTATGTTGATGCCCTTTCCTTTCCAGTCCAGCAACCTAAACATATCCTCCAATGCGCAAGTGAACAGTGTCGGGGATATGACATCCTCCTGCCTCACTCCTCTGCGCAATTGGATGGGATTAGATTGCTGGCCCTGTACTTGGACACTCATGGTGGCGGCCTCGTAGAGACATCTCAGCACCTCGATATAACGATAGTCTACTTGGCATCGCTGTAAGGAATCCAGAACAGCCCAGGTTTCGACGGAGTCAAATGCCTTCTCATAGTCCACAAAAGCCAGACACAGGGGCTGATAATACTCTTCGGACTTCTGTATAATCTGCCTCACTGTGTGTATGTGGTCTATGGTGCCATATCCTCCGCGAAACCCAGCCTGTTCCGGTGGCTGGAACTCGTCGAGTCTCCTGGCGAGACGGTTCGTGACCACTCGTGAGAACAGCTTATAGACGTGGCTCAAGAGTGAAATGGGTCTGTAATTCTTAAGAAGGGTTTTATCTCCCTTCTTAAAAAAGAGCACCACCAAACTCCCGCTCCACGCCTTTGGAGTTCTCCCACTGTGAAGGACGGTGTTATAGAGGTTCTGCAGCTCCTGTATAAAAGGAGCTTCTCCGGCTTTAAGAAGCTCTGAAGTAATTCTGTCCTCACCGGGGGCTTTTCCATTTTTAAGCTGCCTTAGAGCTAACACGATCTCGTCTTGACTGATGTCAGGCAGTTCGTCGGTATAGTGGCGTGTCAGGGTGGCTCTGGAATCTCGGTCATCTCGTCGGTAACGAAGGGCATGTGTAGCGTATAATCGGCCATAGAAATCCTCTATCTCGGCGGATATCTCCGGCTTTGACAATACGGTCCTCCCGTCGTGCGTTTTAAGCTTTGTCAGGTGGCTCCTGCCAAGCTGCTGAGTGAATACTTTGGACCCTCGGTTACGCTCTATCGCCTCTTGAATGAGGCGCGTGTTGGAGCTTCGAAGGTCGTGCCGTACCATCTTCGCAATCCGCTTGTTCAGGTCTGACCTCTCTGACAAAGTCGCTTGGGTGGTCTCCCGTCAGATGATATATCTCTGTTGTATGTATAATAATAAAAAACAGAATAAATTAAAAATTTTAAGACTGTAAAAACTTTTTTTATGATGTCAAAGAATATTTGAATTTTAAAACTAATTGACATATGTACTTGTTTGACTAATTTATTTTAATTTTATTGCTTTATCTACAATTTTTTCTTTCTATTTAAATCTGTATAATTTTTCATTAGATATTGGTTAAGATTTTGTATGATATTTTTATTGACATTAGAGACATTAACGATTTTGCACACCTGAGTAGGTAGTTTGTATCTGGACATATTTAGAATTAAGACCTTTACACATACATTCATGCAAATAAAGATTATGATTATGAAAAAAAAAAAAAAACATGATTTTTTTGCTCGTTTTTATAGATAAATGGCACGGAACCCTTTGTGCGCGAGTCCGATTCGCACATGGCAGGTTTTATTTCCTATAGGGTACAAATCTCTACTTCCGCGTGATAACATTGATCGCCTAAAAGGAGGCGACGATGGACCCTTTTGGGGACACGCTTAGCTAGCATAACAACAAAGTAGTTAATCAGTTTTAATTATTTCTGGTTTTGCTGTGCATTAAACAAATTATCAACAAAAGTTTTCGAATAAATTAACTGAAATGACGATCTCAAAGTTGTCACTGTGTTAAAACTTTTCACTTAGAAAGTTCTCTGGAAAGTTCTAGAACTGCCATAATCTGAACTTATCATGCGGCAAGGAGTAAACAACTTGTGCGTCCATTTACTAAATGGATTTCATGGTTTTCTCATTAAAACCTTATTCCTGAGAGGTTAAGATCTACATTATTTTACAATATTAGACTAACTAAAATCCTTACAACTTTAATTTGCTTTGTTTTGTCTTCCTTTAAATTCAATACCTACCTATAATCATATTTTATTATTAAAAATATTACGACTGTACAACTCTGTGCAATCGCTAATTGTCCAACTGAGAATGTTTCCAGTTGCGAATCCGTTCAATTACTACAGAGGGACTTAAACCTAGGCTTTAATGAATGTAGGAGTCTTAGTCAGATTTTTTGTATAATATAAATAATATATAAATAATAATATATAAAGACTGCAGGTAGATGCTGGATGCGGCAAGCTGAAGACAGGGCGCTATGGCGCTCATTGGGGGAGGCCTATGTCCAGCAGTGGACTGCTATAGGCTGATGATGATGAAGATGATGATGATGATGATGATAAATAATATTACCTATCAAATGAAATATTGTATGACGGGAAATGCACTTCATTTCGGCAACCTAGTCAGCTTTACTTATAAAACAATGGCAGCAACGAACAAAGCAAACTAATTGCATCCATTTTACCAAAATGGCTTTATTACCGCAGTTAAGCCGGCACTAAATTAGCTAACGGATTCGGACTTTTTTGGTAACATTTAGGAGGAAAAATAGTGGAAGCCCCCACAAACAATGCGGCCGCAGTTTCGACAATAATTTGTAGAAACGAGGCAGGCTGCACCCCTATTCCGAATATTGTACGAACAGAAATATAAAATGGAATACTCGTGGATGGACTAAATAAGGATGGGTCAGAGGGGGGCAAAGAGATGAGCTGTCTGATTTGCCATTTCAAAAGACACACACTGATTGATTGGCGTTTGAGATAGAGTATTTTTGTTATGACAGCGAGGCCTTTCTGAATGGAAGGAATATATAAGTGAATGCATGAAATTTCGTGCGATTAACATTACCTGGTGACATTAATTTAGTAATTTCATTCTGATATGGAATAACATTTAATTTTTTTAATTGAATTTTTGCTGTTGCATTATTATTTGAAATTTATATTTTTATTGAGTTCCTTAATCCTGATTTTATGCGACATTTGCATTATTAGTGTTAGTGTTAGCGGTATTTACCTACATAATATAATCGTTCTAATTAAATAAATATATTAGTTAAACTGAGCACTATTTAATATATCCATTATTTTATTTGAGTATCTTGTCTAGATCTTACTTACTTATGTTTAAATAACGAAATAATTTTAATTTGTGTATTTGTATGTAACAGTCTGTTACCTTAGATTTAATACTAGTTTTTGTCATTGATAGCCACAATTTTTATATTGTTTATTTCTTTCCTTAACCTACTGTTTTTTTTTAATTTTTAATTTTTAGTATACATTAATAATACGTTCTTTTATTGTAACCAAATATTTATCATAAAAGCGCCATGCGAGGTACTGAGCTCTAACTTGCCGTAACACAGTATTATTACTAACACGGAAGTTATGATTCATGCAACAAATGGAAACCTTAACAATTTCGTATACGAAAACCTACCTACTTAATTGCATAGTATTAAGATTTTTTTATAGTTGTGGTATAAGTAACTACTAATAAAAATAAAAATAAATAAATAAATAATGCTGGACAATTCACACAGCATTATCTAGCCCCATGGTAAGCAGAGCTTGTGTTATGGGTACTAGATAACTGATATACATAATACAATATATTACATAGATAGATATTTTTTATTATACATAGAAAACGACCAGAACACCCGGAACAAATATCTGCAGATCGTACACACAATTGTTCCGAGGCGGGAATCGAACCCGCAACCTCCTGCGTCGCAGGCGGACCTTCGCCCACCGCGCCACATCGGTCAAGGCTATCTTGTAAATTTTTGAAATAAATAAATATTCTTTATATAAGATAAACCAATAATAAAATTTAAGACACAACTAACTGACCAGAAAAGATGAGGTGTTTTTGACAATCCATTTTATATCTTTTAAATTCTATTAATTTAAAACCCATTAAAACTGGGTTCCTCTCAAATAACCTTCCAAATTTTAAGAATCACGATTATTTCCATTCGAAAATCTAATTACTACTGTTGCTACTACTATTTGCAAAATAGGTAGGTCCGCAATTAATTGATATATTTTTAGGCAAACAATTGATCCGCTCTGCTGTAAATCCAACAGAGAATAGCGTTTAAAACCTAGCATACAGTTATGTACATTCCAGTTCTATTTATCGCGTGATATTTTATTGGACCTTTAAATCTCGTTGGTCGAATGCCCATTCGTTCCTGATTACGTCCACACGATGTTTGTATTTTTGTTTCTCTGTTGTACTCTGTGTTGCAACCAGAATTATTTTTGTGACAGTTGAAACAATTTTAACTGTGAATGTGAACTTCGCTTAAAATTTAAGCGCATGTTACGATTAAAAAATCCCCGTTACTTTTTATTTAAATTCTTGTGAAAGCGGAAATGTTAATGTTTAGACGGTTGAAGTGTGGATTTGAAATCAATTTAGTGGTTTTTTGATTTTGTTACCGTACCATTCTCATTTATTATCTATTTATTGTTTTTTTAGACACTAATAGTACATACCCATTGAACAGACTATAGTCGCTGAAGAAATTTAATTTCAACAAAACCACAGGCATAACCTAAATCGTTCTTTATAATCGGAACAAGGCGGATGGTGATGATGATGATTGTGATAATAGAAACTTCAACATCAAAGTGCTTTTTTTCCTTTAGAACTTACAAGACTCTTGGACACGTCAAATTGTTCAAATTGCATTAGTAAAACTAGGAAACAAAGTGATCACCTTGATTTTTTGTTAACTTCAATCTTTTTCAGGTAAAGTAAAGAAGCGAACAAGAATCCTTTACCTTATTACATGGAAAAGGTGTCTGTTGGAGCAAAACTCGTCCCAAGCATTTTTATCGTCTAGATAGATAATCTGATATTTTGTAATAAGCCTTTTCACAAAGGATGAAGCGAAGAACCGACGGCCGCTGGGGCAAACGTGTTCTTGAGTGGAGACCACGACTCGGTAAACGTAGTGTAGAACGCCCTCCGACCAGGTAGTATGACGACCTGCGAAAGACTGCAGGTAGATGCTGGATGCGGCAAGCTGAAGACAGGGCGCTATGGCGCTCATTGGGGGAGGCCTATGTCCAGCAGTGCTATAGGCTGATGATGATAATGACAAAGGATGAATGATGAAAAAAAAACAAAAAGGTAGGTATACATTTTTGTACACACTGACAGTACCTACTGCATTGCTATTTCAAAGCCAAAGAGAATAAAACCACAACGATATATTAAAAGCTTTCAAAGGACAGCTTTAGGTTGGGTATGGTATTACTGCTGCAGTAAAACTCATTTCTGATTATAACCATAAAATTAAAGTATTCATTACGACCAGAAAATAAAAAGAAATAAAACTTTAGTATAAAAAAACCGCTATTGTTTTTAATTTCGCTTTATACGACTACGCGAAGCAGTAAAGTTAAAATAAAAAAGGCATTCATTTATTTCGGCACAGTAAGTTCACGCTAAATAAAACGAGTGAACACACGTTACGTTTGGGTATGGACTGACCGTGCTTGTGTTAGATACTGGTAGGGTGACCACGGGGTTATGGGTACTTTAGACACTCCTAACTCAGAACACAGAAAAGCATTGGGCCAAGTCTGTTATGTTTAACCGACTTAAAAAAAGGAGGAGGTTCTCAATTCGACTGCATTTTTATATTGAAATGGAACCACACGGAAAGTAGCAGCTTACAAATAAAAAAGAATCATCAAAATCGGTTCACCCAGTCAAAAGTTCTGAAGAAACAAACAAAACAATACAATCGCATTGAGAACCTACTCCTTTTTTTTAGTCGGTTAATAAAAAACCGACTTTGAATCAAATAATTTAAATACTAAACTGAACAATAGATTTTACCAGAAAAAAAGTTAATTGAGCTGCTTCTAAAGGTCGGCCAAGTATTGCTACAAAACTAAAAAAATGTGCTACGGATGTCCTTTCATGCTACGGAAAGTGCTACGAGATGATTTTAGAACAGGTTTTGCGGTTCATCTACACTCATTCGTCTAATCTAAAGTAAATACCTACCTATTTGTAAAGTTTCAAAATTATTTTAATTTTAATCCACCAATAAGATTTTTGTACATCTACTTATGAAAGAATTTCATGGAAAAATCGACGTCCTTCTTAATACTATCATAGACTAGAGTCAGACTACTGAAAGATGACACTGAAAAAGCTCGGAGAATTTCAAAAATATGAGTATGACAGCCCCCAAAATAACAAGGCTATAGCTGGATTGATAAAATTGATACTTTTATTATCAACATCTGCAGCCACAACACAAGCTCTACTTACTTTAAACGTATATTAGGCAGTGCGGAATATCTAGCTTTATTAACATAGATTTATTGATCGTACCCGTAGAGTGCCCACCAATAAATATTTCAAATATCTTCACATAAGTATGACATAAGTAGGTGTTAGCGACGACGACATTATGTCAATGAAATAAGGTTTAAATTAAAAATAGAATTCCGCATTGCATAGAATAAGCAATAGTACTAACGTCTCCGATTACGCCATAGAATACGATGTAGTTGTTAGTACCGGCCCGTGTATACGTGTACCTATAATATATATGCACCTGTTCTCGAACAAATGAAAGAAAAGGATAGTAGAAATGATCTAGACTATAGAATGAGATAGGTATAGGTCCAGAAAATCGTAGTATTCTAGTTAAGCACAGCGGAGGTATAAAAGCAGAGTTTGTTTGCTGGTTTAGTTAGTTCTTATTTTGCAAGTGACCAAGTGAGTAAGTCTTAAGGAAAGTTAATAGTGCAGTGCAATGACTTTGTAATAAGTGCGTAGTTGTGTGTATTCGGTACAATAAACCGTGTCGGTTTATTGTACCGAATACACACAATAAAAGAATAAGTGTTCTGAGGTGTTTTACTTGATCATCTCATCATTCCCGATCAGCCCTCGTTGAAGTCTTACACCTTCGACGAGCCCCTACAGTAGGTGTCTTGTGATTGAGCCGTCAACCAAAAAAACAGAAGTTCGTCTCTTTGCAGATAAATTTTGCATAAGTCTATGTTTAAATATAAGCGCCCTCTGACGACCACATATTGGTAATATTGGCATTGTGTAGTTCTTTGTCTTCAACCTTCTACGACCTCTCGAGTCACATCACAACGCAAATTGAGCTATAACTCAAACACACAAAAGGGTTGTTTGTTTCGCGCCCTAAAATCGACCTAAAAATGTACATTGCTCTTTAAAACGCACGTTCATGGCTCGAAAACAGTTAAATGCTTATGGCTGTCTTTAAGCGTTCAATACTGCTGTCTTTGGCCGTTTATATAGCCAGCTTTATCGCTACAAATGTGACGAAAATGTAAATGGGCCTTTATAGATTAGGATAGGACTTTACATATCTTTCCATGTCAACACAGTACCGCATAATATGTCTATATTATCTAGAATTTTAATCCTAGATTTATAAGGCAAAGTGGGCTCAGTTTTGCGAAACAAGCACGCGAGTACGCCTCGCGGGGAAGACGTTATTATTAGGTATTATGTATTGATATACATAATACATATATATTTTTCATATTCATATTTTTCATATTTATTTATTGCATCATTGTGTAGGTACATTTGTAGGTCTTAATATCTAATGCGAAAGACTGCAGGTAGATGCTGGATCCGTCAAGCTGAAGACAGGGCGCTATGGCGCTCATTGGGGGAGGCCTATGTCCAGCAGTGGACTAATATAGGCTGATGATGATGATGATGAATATCTAATGTATACGTGAAACAATGGTACCCAAGCAGGGTGTGGCCAAAGGGACGGAGAGTGGAAGAGTGGAGTGTAAGCCGGGTTTCAGAAAAAATCTGTTTACCTATTGAATTTCAGTCATTCAGAGCTTGTATTAACACTTTGACTGCTGAAATCACACTGTATGTGTTTTCTACAAGTGACTAATATGCGTAAATCCACACTAGCGCAGCGGCTGAGAAAATACAGATCTATGTGACTCAGCACAGCCGTAATATTTTTCGAACGAAACGCATGTGCGGCGCAACACAACCGCTGTGTAGAGCGGCAGCACGAATTTTTTAGGTTAAAAAAAAGATCGCAGTCGTCGAAAAAAAACCGCAGTCAAAGTGTTAAGTGTAGTACCCGTAAAAACTCTGCTTAGCCTGGGCCTAAATTATGCTGTGTGGATTATCTAGCATTATATTTTATTTTTTATCATTATCATACAGAGTTGGCCAGCCTTTGTGATTCAACCTAGCAGTTCAGCCGGTTATTACTAAGTTAAGGGTCAATATTATTCTAGCACGACAGGAATGAAAGGGAGATTCCTGTAGCGTTTCTTAATGAGACACTAAACATTTAGACCTTTTCGTAGGCTTTGTATTTCTGGATCGTAATGTTGGATTCATGTTTTTCCTAACCTATGTTAACACATTGCTGGGCAAAGTTCTACCATAAACTTCTAAGAATCACGATCGTTGGTTATTCTCGGATGATATTTATGGGATATATTTAGGAAATATTTATTATCTATATGTATATATATTTTGGGGATTTATTTTATGTAAGGACACTTCTACTTTTAAACATCCTGTAAATATAGATAAAATCCACTTTAAGTGACTTAAACTTTTTTTTTTGTGGTATATTGTGTAGATTATATATAATATAAACTTGAACAGGTATGTGCATTTATTATTGGGCATTTCTTTTTAGTAGATACTGATTGTATATTATTACAGTTCAATTGAAGGCAAATCCTTATTAATTTATCCATTATTAATCGGAAGGTAGGTACTTCCGCCTACAGGCTGTGGCAGTGAATATCATAAACTAAACGTTAAGTTAACAGTACCTTATTAAAAAAATACCATATGGTCTTTTTTAATTTATTTAAACGCACAAAACATAAAATAATCACAAAATATACAGAATTTGAATAATATAATATGTCGCCTAGCGCCCCAGGAGGTTGCAACGCCGCAGTGAATGTGTTAAGCAAAATATCATAAGAATGCTCGCGTCATTTCAACGAAACCTCCATACAGGTACCTACTATCTGGGGAGTAAGGGGGACTCCAACATCTCGTCTCACAAGCCAACCTAACCTGCACGTGTTACTCCCTGCTATATAACGAACTAGTCTCTGGTGAAAATAACAAACAATATTCATAATTTCATAACTCATTGAATTTACAATTATTTTCCATTACTTGACACTGACAGGAAAGTGTCCAACCAGAAACAGTTGCCATTAACAAAGAATCATCATCACCTCTGACAACATGTCAAAGCAACATTTTGAAGGTTTTTACTTTGGCAGCATGAAGGTAGATTTATTGTTCTAAAATGGTGCCTATGCTTTTCTCCGGGGGGTTATTTTGTGGGTCGACACTTCTCTTCGACATCCCCAAATAACCATACTGAATTTAAAAAAAAGAATAAAATAATTTAATGATAGCCACATCACACAATGTTAAACAGTTACAAAAAAAGGAAAACATACAAAAATACAGAACAACATCAAGTCGTAGGGATTTAAACTTTACATAATGTAGCGTGGTAGTAGAATTACTACCACGCTACATTATGTAAAGTTTAAATACCCAAGTGTAAGAAAAACTAGTCTTTCCCTATGTGCGCGGCTAATAAGGTCCGATCTCAGCTTGTTCTCATTATCGACCGAGGTCGATAGTGACACTGGTTTTCAGGCTATAAGTTCTTAATTTTTCGTAACTGATCATATTCTTATTCTATTTTGGCGCAGGGTCATGGAGGTAGTCTTATTTTAGTCTTAATATCACCTATTTGTGTCGTTTACCCCCATGATAAAATTCCTTGTTTGAAGTTTTTCTATGCCTGTATTTTGTACCTGTATCTAAATAAATGTTTTTTCTATTCTATTCTATGTAAGTAGTTTATGACACTCTGAAACAGACACTGCAGAGTCGTAGCGAAAAGCAAGCGGCGCCAAAACATAAAAGAATTTGAAGTTAAATTGGGGTGACGTGTCTCGAGTCACGGTCCACAGATTAAACATAACAAAGTTTTACATTATAGGTATAATGGTTAAAAAGTAAGAATAAAAATCAAGAGTTACTGTACCCTACATGCAGTATGAGACCTGTTTGCAGATTTTCCCCTCGAAACCAAAAAGGCGTAGGCCCGGCTAATATTTCAATATTGCGAATCAATAACCAAATTCCACAAGGAGTCCCATTAGGTTATGGTTTAAGGTACATAATAGGCGGGCTGAAAAGTTCGTAAGCTAGGATAGAAAAAAATGTATTTTTGATAGAATTTGATTTTATTATCCAATTTCCCTTCGAAGGCGATACAACGATTATAGCGGTAATAAAAAATTTCGATACCATTTTTATGATACGATTTGTCTTTAGCCTCAAAATATAACAATAGTTTCGGCGATTACCTCTTCATAGGAGCAAAATTTCCGTCCAGCGAGCATCCTCTTGTGGTCTGAGAACAGAAAAAAGTCGCTGGGGCCCAGATCTTGAGAGTATGGTGGTTGCAGAAGCAATTCGAAGCCCAATTCTTGCAATTTCGCCATCGATTTCATTGATTTGTGACACGGTGCATTGCTCGATTGTGAGCTCGCGCGGCACCCACTTTGAAAAGAGATTTCGCATATCCAAATATTCATGCACGATATGACCAACACGTTTCTTTGATATCTTTAGGATATCAGCTATCTCAATCAACTTTACTTTACGGTTATTAACAATTATTTTGAGGAGTTTTTTTATGTTTTCATCGGTAACAGCCTCTTTGGGGAGTACACTGCGTGCATCGTCCTCGGTGCTCATTTCGCCTCGTTTAAATTTAGCAAACCACTTATCTTCGTTTGATTTTCCTGGTACAGAGTCCGAATACTGTTTATCAAGCCAAGCCTTGGTTTTAACAGTACTTTTTTCGCCAAAAAGCAATGCTTAATGAACACACGAAATTCCTTTCTATCAATTTTTTCAAAGTAACAAAAGTTCTTTCACTAAAAATGCTATAACTCAGATACTTATAGTGCAACAGCTGTAAAATTTATACACGCGTCTTTTGAAGGTTAGGGATAACTATAATCATATGGATTTTATGCTAGTAGCACCATCTATGTGTCAGCCAACGAACTTTTCAGCCCACCTGTTACTTGTATTCAGGCTTTTACTACATAATTACTCAATACATGATTGATGAAGCCGAATGCATACAATACTTTTAAAACTACCGTCACTCAATTTTTATACCCATCATCATCATCATCATCAGAATATCTAAATCCACACGTGTACATAGGCCTCCCCCAATGAGCGCCACAGCGCCTTGTCTTAACCTTGACGCATCCAGCATCTACATGCAGTCTTTCGCAGGTCGTCATCCCACCTGGTCGGAGGGCGTCCTACGTTTACCGAGTCCGTTATTAAGTAAAAAAAAACTAATGAAATAATATATTTATTAGATTTTTACTTAATATTTTTTTCAGCCGTCTGTTTATAAATTAGGTACTCAAAGATGGCCCTCATAGCGTATCCACCCCTAATAACCCTTGATCATAGTAACTACCATAAACTCTTTGAAGGTATCATTCACTGCGCAGTGGTTTTATTCTTTTTGATGCCAGTATAGTTATTGTATTCTTTTTGGTCAGTATAACATATTCGTTGTCCATTTATTTTGGATATAAGTTGGTATATAAACATAAAATGGGAACTCTATTAAATTCCTAAAATACAGAGGAAATTACGATGTAAATTATTTTGAATTAATCCAAATGTAAATTCAAAATTATAAATGAATAATTCACTTATAAATTATTGTAACTGTAAATAAATGAAGGATAAATGATAATGATCTAAACCGGACGTCATAAATGGATAAAAAAATTTGTATAAGTTGATGAAATCGGTTCAGATTTCATAACTAAATATTTCCACAAAGAAAGCAAAATGAATTTTGGTCAAGGAAACGATGGTAAGTTTCCTTTATTTTACCAAAATCCTCGGATATCTTTTCTTTTTGACTCATCGTCAAGGAGACGCAAAGTTACTAAAAGAGATCCCCCAAATTTCCCTAAAGAATTCTATTGTAGCTATAATAGAGACTGTAACATACATAATCAATATACTAATCTACAAAGCCATAAACCTAAAAAGCGATATGATGTAAAACGATTTTTACAAAGAAATACAACCGGTCAGAGAAAAAAATGCAACTGTATGTTAAAGTTTTCGTCAGCCATCCCGCTAAAACCGCATGAAAACCGATATGAAACCATGGACTTCATCAAGAAACAACAACCAAGTAGTAATCTACCTAAACTTAATGAAAGCCATAGCGCCGGTGATAGTTCCATAACTCCCGCTATTGGAATAAAATTAAAATATATAAACAGTAGACATAAACAGTCAACTTCTCCAAGTCAGAAAAGAATAGCAAGTGATAGAAACTTGTGCATATGCCCTAAAATAGAAAATGCAAGTCCGAAAAGCAAGAAATTAGAAAATGATACACACACACGTCATCACTTCATCAAGAAACAACAACCAAGTAGGAATCTACCTAAATTTAATGAAAGCCATAGCGCCGGTGATAGTTCCATAACTCCCGCTATTGGAATAAAAATAAAATATATAAACAGTAAAAATAAACATTCAACTTCTCCAAGTCAGAAAAGAATAGCAAGTGATAGAAACTTGTGCATATGCTCTAAAATAGAAAATGCAAGTCCGAAAAGCAAGAAATCAGAAAATGATACACACAAATGGGAATGTCCTAAAATAGAAACATTAAGAGATGCAATCCTTGAACGATTAGACATTATAAAAAAGCAAAATACCGTCTGTGAATGTCCTGAACTAGAAAGATCTCGAACTGAAGTGAATCGATCATTATTTGCCTCAACTAAAATAAAATATATAAACAGTAAAAATAAACATTCAACTTCTCCAAGTCAGAAAAGAATAGCAAGTGATAGAAACTTGTGCATATGCCCTAAAATAGAAAATGCAAGTCCGAAAAGCAAGAAATCAGAAAATGATACACACAAATGGAAATGTCCTAAAATAGAAACATTAAGAGATGCAATCCTTGAACGATTAGACATTATAAAAAAGCAAAATACCGTCTGTGAATGTCCTGAACTAGAAAGATCTCGAACTGAAGGGAATCGATCATTATTTGCCTCAACTAAAATAAAATATATAAACAGTAAAAATAAACATTCAACTTCTCCAAGTCAGAAAAGAATAGCAAGTGATAGAAACTTGTGCATATGCCCTAAAATAGAAAATGCAAGTCCGAAAAGCAAGAAATCAGAAAATGATACACACAAATGGAAATGTCCTAAAATAGAAACATTAAGAGATGCAATCCTTGAACGATTAGACATTATAAAAAAGCAAAATACCGTCTGTGAATGTCCTGAACTAGAAAGATCTCGAACTGAAGTGAATCGATCATTATTTGCCTCAACTAAACGATCTAAAAGTCCAAGTCGACATCAAGAACGTACAAAAACTTCACCAACCCCAAAACCTAAACGATTCAAAAGTCCTAGTCGACATCAAGAACATACAAAAACTTCATTAAGAGATGCAAATACGTGTGCATGCCGTGCAGACTCATTTAGAAGAACAAAAACAGAAAAAAAGCGAAATACCGTCTGTGAATGTCCTGAACTAGAAAGATCTCGTGTTACAGTGAATCGATCTTTTGCGGCGTTGGCTAAACTAGCGACTTCTATTACAAAACCTTTGCTAGTATGCAAAAATACATGCCCGCGTCTGACAACAGAAAAATGTGCTGATTTCAAACGATCACTGGTTGGATTTACTAATCAAGTAATATCATCATTCAACAGTATGATAAAGAATGCCAAAATAAGAAATATAAACTCGGTTTCTCAATCAGAAACTTCGCAAAAGAGCAAAAGAGTAAATTCAAGTCCCATTCGACTAAAAAAGCAGTACACTGTTTGCAAATGTATAATTTCAAAAGCTTCTCAAAGTTCCATTATTGGTGCATTAAAAAACGCAGCTACGATGCACACAGCGAAAGATACTACAAGAGAACACGGAAAGAGAACAAAAAACAGAACATTTAAATGCAAATGTCTAAATGCAGAATATTCTCGATTTCCACGACACTTGGAAATCTCACTTGATAATTCTTTTAAAAAAGAAAATAATGGTCGAAACACAGTTAGTCACATGGAAAACTCAAATGCGAGTACATTATATAATACTGATCATCCGACGTCAAAAAAAAAAGGTATGAAATATCATTATCGAAAAAAACGATCTCGAAGGTTTGAATTTTCTTTGCCATTTTTAGGAGGATTTTTAAATGTAAAAAAATGTGAGAAGTGTTCATCCAAGAAGTTTAACTCTGAGGATATAACATCGACAAAAAACAAAAAACAGCCTTATTATAGAAGAAAACGGTCTCAAAGTCTTCAGTTACCATTATTGGGCTTTTCAATAAAGATTAACAATAAAAATAAAACTCCGCCTGTGAAAGAAAGAAAAGTGCATAAACCACTGAATGTTAAGGATAAAAAAAGTAAAAATAACTGCGTTTGTCCAGAAATTAAGGATGAACGTATTTGTGAAGACGGTGTATGCACCACTCATAGTCCACATTTTAATTGCAAATGCGTTAAAAGAAAGCAACCAAATACTTGCAATGAGGATACCTGTAAAGTACCTAGAGATAAAAAAACTAAAAAAAAAAATATTAAAGGATATGATAGTGCCGGGGACAATCTTGATTTATGTAATGAAGACTATCAAACTTCAACATTATGCAGACAGGCATACGAAAATTGTTACGAAAATTTTAAGTGTAGTTGTAAGAAAAAACCAAAAGAATGTACGGATTCAACTTGCCAAATCAAAAAAGAAACAACTTCTTTGTGTACAAAAATTTGTGAAATTCCTTATATTGGAAAAAATTTAGGCAATATATGTAACAGCAAATTTTTCAGTCAATCAGATAATTTATTTACAAGGCGTCATAAAAAGACACGTAATACCTTAAGGGGCCGTAAATTAGTTCGTAGGAAATCTGAAATTATTAAAAAGAAAAAACAAATTATAAATAAAAACATATTAAATTCAACGCCAAAACAAAATAAAACACTAAATGTAAAAAACCACTTTGACAAAACCCCCGTTCTATCAAGAAGCACGTCACTGAAAAGTACAAAAATCAAAACAAAAGTAGGTCTTGATATAAAACCAGATATGCCAGAAATCACAATACCGGAAAGTATACCAACAAAACAAAAAAAAAGCTTTGGCATCGGCACATCAAAACGAAGTATTTTAGAGGATTCGCAAACCAGTTTTGCTACATTATCACGCGTGTACCATAAAAGCACGCTGTGTAAATGCGATCACATATGCGAATGTCAAGAAGACATAGAAAAGCAAAAAGAAAAGCAAAAAGAAAAGGAACAGAAATTTAAGGACAAAGAAAAGGAACAGAAATTTAAGGACAAACAAAAAACAAAACCAAAGCCAAAGCCAAAAAAAAAACCGAAACCAAAGCCAAAGCCAAAGCAAAAAAAAAAACCTAAACCAAAGCCAAAGCCAAAACCAAAGCCAAAACCAAAGCCAAAACCAAAGCCAAAACCAAAGCCAAAGCCAAAACCAAAGCCAAATAAAGAAGCAATAAGAGAAAAGAGAAGAAAACAAAAGGAGAAACATATGCAGCAAAATGAGGCCTTAAAGACAAAATATAAAACGGACAAGAAAATGAAAAAACTATTGGAAAAGAAATATGCTAAGGAAATGAAGAAAAGAGACAAAATTCGAAGAGTTCAACTGCAATATTTACAGAGTTTGAGCAAAGGAAAAGCAGAAATGAAAGAAACTAATTTTTGTGTAGAATTCTGCACAGAAATTTGCAAGATGTTTATTGCTTCAGTATTTGGCATTGTAGCGTCAATATTTAAATTAATTTTTAAACCAAAACGTACATTAGCATATTTAGGAGAAAGAATAACAGCACCAGTCGAAACAAAACACAGAATTTGGAACTGGGCAGCCGGGCATAATGAACTATTTAAATTAAAGATGGAAAGAGCGATTGCCGGTTCCGAGAAGATGACGACCATAATAGATACTTTTAAAGAAAGTTCTTTATACCAGGCCTTTGCTGATAAAGGCAATACGCCTAATGAAAGAAAGATTATTGATTTAGAGAATAAACGACGTCAAAAACGGATTATAGACAGAGATAAGCAAGCGTTGTTTGGCTGTCGTCACATTCTTCTCACTACCCTAAGAAGAAGACCATGTTTGTGGGTATATCACGTTTGTCCCAATTTTTACCCGCAATGTCTGAGTTTGGTCATATTTTGGAAGAATTTTTCAAACATTATGTTGTTTTGTTTGGCTATGCTTGTTTGGACACCTTGTATCTTGTTCTGTGAAATTTGTAGAGGTGTTATGTGCTGTACTTTGTGCACTGCGTAGTTTTAAGTCAGAAAATAAAATTTTGTGATAATTTTAATGCTTTTACTACTTAAAGTTCGTAAAGGACCTGATCATATACATAACTAGCTGCGCCCCGCGGCTTCGCCTGCGTGGATATACGTCTCAAATGGTTTATAAACCTTCCTCTTGATTCTATTTTAAATTCTTAATTTTTTTGTCCAAATAAACCATTTGACACTTAGATTTCCACGCTGGCCGCGCGGGGCGCAGCTAGTAACTTGCATATACAGGGTGGAATTTTGTAATGCCACCTGGAGGGAAAGTACTCTTAATACTGTATATAGACAATTGTACTCAAAGAAAACATTCCTTTTATTTTGAAAAGAAAGAAAAATGCATTCAAACATTTTCGAAAATTCACTTGCCACACCAGGGGATCGAACCGACTAAAATCTGTAAAAAATACAGCCTGTACTTTTATTACATAGATAGTTAGGTTCAATAATAAGGATGAAATCTTTCTAACAAACTTAATAAATTAAATGAAAGGAAAACCATGAAATCTTAACTTATTTACAGTAAAAAGTAACCAAGCCCATTTCGAACAACTAACTAATTAGTTGTTCGAAATGGGCTCCATTTTCTTGGATACATAAATTTATTCTTCTAACGAATTCATTTCTAGTAACTTTTAATAACGTGTTGTGGTGAATATTATAAATCGTATTCTCAACTTCAACTCTCAGCTCGTTTACATTCGCATAAAATACATGTACCTATCTTATGCGAATCTAAACGAGTTTTGAATTAGATTTTTTACATATCCCCACAAAAAATATCTAAAGGGGTGAGATCTGGTGATCTCGCAGGCCATCTGATTGTGCCGTTGGTACCAATCCAGGTATTAAAATGGTTATTAATGTAGGCAGTAGTGATTCCGCTGTTATGGGCTGGATACCATCTTGCTGTAGAATTATTTGGTTTCGCTCTGCCTCGAAGAAACTATTTAACTCATGGTTTTCCTTTCATTTAATTTATTAAGTTTGTTTAAGAGATTTCATCCTTATTATTGACCCTAACGATCTATGCATTAAAAGTGTAGGGTGTAATTTTTACAGATTTTAGTCGGTTCGATTACCGGGTGTGGCAAGCGAATTTTCGAAAATCTTTGAATGCAGTTTTCTTTCTTTTCAAAATTAAAGGAATGTTTTCTTTGAGTACAATTTCCTATCTACATTATTAAGAGTACTTTCCCTCCAGGTGGCATTACAAAATTCCACCCTGTATAGGTAATGGATTTTTTCGACGGGTAGGTAAGGAGCTACAGAACCACTCGACTTTAGGACACTATCCACAATTTTTAGAGAAATTTTTTCCCATTCAAAGATTTAAAAAAAATCAGTCGAAGAAATTTAGCATTTTAAACAAAATATTTTTTAATGCATGTCGTGTCGATCCTGTTTCTTATACTGATTCATCATGATCTTTTATTGGACCAGTTGAGATTTGTGAACTAAATAATTTGACGTGTTTTTAAAAACTATAAACATACTTCAAATTCCTAAACAATGAAAATAAGTTTTAAAAGTTTCAATTCGTTTGACAAATGAACGAACAAAAGTTTTGAAGCGCACATACTTAACAAACTTTTTTGTCAGAACTGGACCAAATTAAAATGGGACAACACGGGAAGCACCAGCTTTAAAATAAAAAATCATCAAAATCGGTTCACCCAGTCGGAAGTCCTGAGGTGAAAAACATCTCCTTTTGTATAAGTATTAATACAACGGGTATTTATCGTGTTTATTTACCTATTTTTCTTCGCGCGGGTACTCCGGACTGTTGAACGTGCCGCGTTCCTTGTCGTCTGTTGATGTGATGTTGTACTCACTCAAGGTGGTCCTTATAAATATCGAAGTCTGTGAAGACGAGCTCGACGATCTCATGCGGCTGTGCAAGGAAGGTGTAGAGCAGACAGTCGAGACGCGGCGGGTAGGCGCGCGGGTACTCCGGACTGCTGAACGTGCCGCGCTCCTTGTCGTCTGTTGATGTGATGTTGTACTCACTCAAGGTGGTCCTTATAAATATCGAAGTCTGTGAAGACGAGCTCGACGATCTCATGCGGCTGTGCAAGGAAGGTGTAGAGCAGACAGTCGAGACGCGGTGGGTAGGCGCGCGGGTACTCCGGACTGCTGAACGTGCCGCGATCCTTGCCGTAGGTTGATGTGAAACGGACGCAGGTGCAACCTGGGGAAGATGAGACATGTTTGCTATGAAAAGGAAAGAGGCTTCAAGTAACATAAGACTTAACAGCAGACCAAGCACGGGGTTTGTTCTCTAGGATAGAATAGACAATAATGACATCGTATCGTCATTCATCATCAGCCTATGTTAGCCGACTGATGTACATACATACGCCTCCCCCAATGAGCGCCACAGCGCCCTGTCCTCAGCTTGCCGCATCCAGCATCTGCCTGCAGTCCTTCGCAGGTCGTCATCACACCTGGCCGGAGGGCGTCCTACACTACGTTTGCCGAGTCGTGGTCACCGCTCAAGAACATGTTTACCCCAGCGGTTGTCGGTTCTTCGCGAGATATGGCCGGCCCACTGCCACTTCAGCTTGCTAGTTCTTAGAGCTATATCAATAACTTTGTTTCTCTGTCGGATGTCGGTTAGTTGTATACAGGGGTGGTTGTTTGAGCAGTGAATGGCCAAATCCGAAACTATAATATAGAAACGTATCAATATAGTATAAGTTACTACTTATACCCAATTGCTCATTGGTGTCCGAAATACTTGGTGAAGTTGACATTGATGGATAAGTAGAAGGAAATTAGCGGAAAATTGGCATCAATGAGGAAAATCCCTAAAGTTTTAGCCATTGTAATACTTGTTTTTCACCAAGATAAATCACTCCGGGCACATAATTATAACTACTAATTTAACAGGTATTTATGGAGTTTTTTTTAACTATTTTTCTTTTTTTTGTGGTTATGGGATGTAGGTAAATAAACGCGATAAAAATACCCACTCAATTAAAATAATTATGTGTTCAGATCGCGCAAGTTTAAAAATATTTAATTTTTTATTTAAATCACTCCGGTATGGTGATTATGTAACTCGCGTCCGGTTTGCGACAGGCGTAAATTAAGCAATCAGTGCTGTCAAACGCCAATTTTGACGTTGTAGCTGGTGTCAAACTAATACAAAATTGACGTTTGACTGCGACGAGCACTGATTGCTTATTTTACGCCTGTCGCAAACCGATCGCGTGTTACATAATCACGCGGCCGCCGGTTATTAAAATCGGTTGCAAAGGGCAGGCCTATGTCCAGCTGTGGACTATTAAAGGTTGATGATGTTGTATGTATGTATATGTCGCAGTGAGTTATGTAGAGTATTACGAGTTTCTTTGAGCTTTTGAGCTAGAGTTTCTTTGATTTTTATAGTAATGCCCCAAGATTCCTCTGCTAAATTATTTGCTGTAGCTAGGGTATTCAATTAATATTATTACCATTGTGTTTTCTCTAGTTGGATGTGACGAGTTTTGTAATGTATTAATTATTGCTGCAATTTGAAAAGCATATTTTAATGAGATAATAAATCAATACGAATGCGAAGAACCGACGGCCGCTGGGGCAAACATGTTCTTGAATGGAGACCACGAATCGGCAAACGTAGTGTAGGACGCCCTCCGACCAGGTGGGATGACGACCTGCGAAAAACTGCAGGTAGATGCTGGATGCGTCAAGCCGAAGACAGGGCGCTATGGCACATATTGGGGGAGGCCTATGTCCAGCAGTAGACTAATATAGGCTGATGATGAATAAATCAATAACCTTCTGTAATCCAAAGCTGTTATGATTTTTACGTACGCCGTAAACCAAATTTTACGCCAATAGGAGAGGGTGGGTCAAAATTTGTATTTCTCGATTTTCAATAACACCATTTAAAAGTGGCCAAATGGTGTCGTTAATTGATACGTAAAGTTTCATTACATTATTTTAAGTTCTACTGCCTCCGGATTGTCACTGAATTATTAAAAAAGGAGATTTTTGACATCACTTCACTATTTTTTTTTCTGATGTTATTAATATCGGATTTCATGTGTAATAGTTTCTAGTAATCATAAATATGCAACTCTTTGTTTTCGTTCAATGACAAAGAAGTAGGGAAGGGGTGGGAGGCGGGGGAAGTGAGACAAGTGAAGCGCCATTTTGGTAAAACAATCATAGAATGCAGTAATTCGTTTTACGTCATTAGAAAAATTAAATCTCAATCTCAATCTCATCGTCTCATCATTGCAATTGTCTATATTCAACTTAATGTTAATTTATGTTCTTAATAAAATGGAACGCACTCGAAATAGTTGGAAGTTATTTGGTAATTTATGCGATTTAAAAGACAATATATTGCCAACTTACGAAGATGTGATGAAGTGGATCCGACATAAGTTAAAGTTTGAGAAGGAAACGAAAAAAGAGCCAACTTATAAAGAAATAGAGGCCATTGAAAAACTGATACAAATATGGGCAAAATCTTCTATTCCTACAGTAGAAGCAAAACGAATGAAGGTAATGTCACAAACTTAGCATTTAAAATGCAAAAACCTTCTTAAGTCTCACCCGAAAATACAAACAAACGAGCTGGGAGAGTTTCGGCTTGGAAGTAAAGTTTTGTTTGACATTTCGGCTTGCAAGTGTCGCGATTTTAGTAAATGTACTTGCTCTAAAAACAGAAAAATATCTACAAGAGAGCACAGTTTTATAATAGACCAACGAACTGCTAGGCAAATGATGATAGGCGGCGTAGACATTGGTACAGCAAAAAAAATTACAAGAGCACTAAAAAGAAGGTTGGTACGAGAAAAATCTGAGAGCAAACGACCAAAAGTAGCTGAAACATCTACGGAAGAAAGAAGCAGCACATCTGAATCCGAATTTGTGAAGATCCATTCGGATTGTGAAGAACCAGCCCAAAGAAGTCCAAGTACTGATTCGGCGAATGATACTACATCTGCAGTTGATTACGCTTTGCTATCAAAAACATTTGGAGTTTCAGACACAAGCAGTAGAAAGAGAAGTTAAAGCTGTGACTGAAGCTTCAGTCACTTTATGCAATAAAACAATGACAGAAGGCTTCATCAAAGCCCAGATAGATTCAAGAAAAGCAATGCCGAAATTCGACAGCAAAAAGGATTTCGCTACAAACTTAACCCTTCACTTTAATAAATATTATAGTATTATTCTCCATTATTTTTGTTGTAAAAATGGCTAGCCCTTAAATAAACCTCTAATTAATTTTGATTTAAGACTTTTATTTATAAATAGCATTCATTGGTGTCACTTTGTATGTCATGCTGTTAGGTCTTTTTTTACCATATTAGTTGACTATCCCACATGACTCCGGAGGCAGAAGATTGATTCCGATTGCGATGAAACTTCATAATCTGTTTACACTCATGTATATTAGCACTTTTTCGTAACTGTGCCCGTAAAAAAAACTTAACTTTTTTTTTCTCCATACATAAGTGACCCACCCTAAGAGTAATCAGAAAAGCGTCATTCGAAATTTAATTACCATTCTGTTGTATAATTAATTAGCTTTCCCCGTGGCTTCACGAAGCTATTCCTGGATAAAAGAAGAATTTTATTTTCATTGCTAGTACTAAAGCTCATCTTAGTACTAGTTTCTGCCCGCGGCTTCGTGCGAAGGTTATTTCTATCCCTTGGAAACTGATGTATGGGATAAAAAGCACATGTTTTACTCCGGGCCTAGAACTACCTGTAAAATTTCAGCCGGATCCGCTCAGTAGTTTTTGCGTGAAAGAGTAACAAACATCCGTATACCAACTTTCGGGTTTATAATATTTGTAGGGTATTTTCAACTACCGCAAAACCACCTAAATGTTCCTCGCTTTGCTCTCTGTAATTATTTTTTTCACACTATTCTTAAATAAATTAAATAATGCTGGACAACTCACACAGCATTATCTAGCCCCATGGTAAGCAGAGCTTGTGTTATGGGTACCAGATAACTGATATACATAATACAATACATTACATAGATAGATATTTTTTATTATACATAGAAAACGACCAGAACACCCGGAACAATTATCTGCAGATCGTACACACAATTGTTCCGAGGCGGGAATCGAACCCGCAACCTCCTGCGTCGCAGGCGGACCTTCGTCCACCGCGCCACATCGGTCGTCAGTCATTCTTGACTAGAATGTAAATAAAGTAAAAAAAATAGGAGGTGATTTCATAGAAAGCTAGACGGGGCGCGCCGCGCTTCCTGCCCGCCGCCGCCGCCTCCGCAACTTTGCCATTGTGATGTAAATAGAGCCTTAAAAAAGCCTTCGACTGATTGGTATTATCGTTGACTGTACCTATGGTAGGTGCGTTATAGTTTATTATTTTTATTTTAAATCAGATTATTATGAATTTATATGATTTTGGATTATCAATTATTAATTAATTAAAATTTAGAAAATGACGTGCATATAAAACGCATTTGTATAGTCGAAGCTGTACAATTATGTATAATATGGCTATCAAAATTCATAACAACTTGCCAAACGATGTAAAAGAACTAAAGGGTCCCTTATTCAACAGAAAGTTATTTGATTTATTAATTGAACATTGTTTTTATTCGATTGAAGATTCGATTGAAGATTACTTACCTTAATTTTAAGTTTTAACCTAGAGATTTGAATTTAGTGGATTTCTAGTGATTTTAATTGACAATTTATTATATTTGCGTTTATTTTATTTCATTAATGACATTTAATTTATTTTTATTATATTCACGTGCCTGCATTCGGGCGAGATATGCAGCTCTACTGTGTTATAAATATTACTGATTTACTGACATACATATAAAAGTATTATCTATATATATAAAAGAAAGTCGTGTTTGTTACAACACTTATAACTCAAGAACGGCTGGACCGATTTAGCTGAAAATTGGTGGAGAGGTAGCTTAGAACCAGGAGTCTAACATAGGATACTTTTTTATCATTTAAACAATTTGACACATCGATTTCCACGGGGGCGAAGCCACGGGGAGCAGCTAGTTAATAAATAAACTGAAACTAGGTTCAAGTTGAAGATATTGTTATAAACTTACTCGGGTTCACCGCAAGTCCCTCGTCGACCGTGTGGAGGGACAAGTGTAGGAGAAGAATCAGCACCGTCGATCCCTGGAAAGAAAAATTTATATATCAGACTCAGTTCTAGAATTTTCGACGATTCTGTGACGCGGTGGGCGAAGGTCTGCTTGCGACGCAGGAGGTTGCAGGTTCGATTCCCTTCTCGGGAATTGTGTGTACGATCTGAAATGAAATGAAATGAAATGAAATGAAATGAAATGAAATGAATGAAATGAAATGAAAATATATTTATTCTGATAGAGCAAAAAAACTTAATTATCTAACTATAGTAAAGGAATACAGCACACGACTTAAAAAGACTTAAAGTATATAATTGATAATATGCATTGATTTATATAAATATATTTTATTATTAATAGACATATCTAAATTAATTTAGTGTAGATCAAGCCGTGTGTGATGGTCAGTGCCGTGTTGCTGCGCTATCAGAACAGGTTCATGCTCAGCTGCATGTTGCGAGTGGCCCCACAACGCTGATTTTCAGCATGTACCTTTGTGATGATGACGTACGAGACTTTAAAAGCTAGAATTTAAAAAGTGAAGGCAACTTGTCTATAAAAGGTAATATAGATTAAAAACTAAAAGAGTACACGTAATTTTAACCTAAAAGAAAGAAAAATGTATAAAAACAATAACAGTTCGACACATTCATAGAAAAAATCAAAACTCAGCAGAGACATCAAGACTACAAAAAACACTCAAGGTAATTGAAAAAATCGACGGGTTTAATTTAATTTCAATGAATAGGGATAATCAGTTACAGAGCTAACTCTACCTACCTACTACAGCTGTAACGCGCTATGTGTTTTTCCGATAACGCTATATCACGTGTCCTTCTCTCATCCGAGTTCGTACGCCACTAAGCCTGCAGTGTGTGATGGGTGATTTTGTGTGTGAGTTAATCAGTGTATAGTAGATATGAGTGTATCAGGGTGTGTATGTGAGGGTGTGTGTATGTGTGTATTGTATGTGAATAAATCAGTGTGTTAGTGTTCTGTCAAGGACACCAGTTTCCGTAGAAGCTGAGCAATAGCAGACACTTTGAGTGTGTATATGGTTGCCCCGCCTCACTGCAATCTACTTTGAAGTTCCAATAGTTGATTTTTTAACTTCAATTTAAAATTGCACTTATTTTGAAGTTCGCGCAGAGGCGGAGGTAGTGAGTTCCAACACTTAGTGGCGCAGAATCGAAAACTACCGCGGAAGGCAGCTGTGCCGTGTCGCGGAGTTCGTAGCAAGAAGGAGCACGCACGCGGTGGGTTTCTGTTGTGGTCTCTGGCCCATTCGAATTTGTCGTAGAGATGCTTTGGCTTACCTGATTTAAACACTCCGAACATTAAAGTGGCAAGATGAAGATCCCGCCTATGTTTCATGTTCAAGATACGGTGTAGATTTAAGAAGGGCGTTATATGACTACGCGGTGGGACGTTGAAGCAAAAGCGCGCGCAAGCATTTTGGACTCTCTGTATGAGTTTAGAGGTTTTAGCCAAAAGCCGAGGTCCGTAGACCGTATCGACATAATTGAATCTAGACAACACGAGAGAGTCAACCAGCCGAACTCTGACTTCAGTGCTCAAGTAATTTCTGATCTTGTACAATATCTTCAGCCTATAAAAACTATTCCTGACAATTTCGGATACATGACGCTCAAACTTCAACTGCTCATCAATAATCAGACCAAGATTACGTGCCTCTGTGACTCGCTCAATTTTATCACTGTCGATGCGGAGTTCAGGGACACCTAGAGCTATTTTATTAACCTGAGCCTTGGTTCCAAGTATCATGTATTTTGTCTTATTAGCATTTAAGAGCAAGGAGTTAGATAGCGCCCATTCCTGTATACGTGCGAGGTCTTCGTTGACTTTAGACTCAGCAACACGTAAAAGGTCTGGTTTAAAAGACAGATAAATTTGTATATCGTCTGCATATACATGAAACTTACAATGATGTATGCTGTTAATCACATCAGCACTATAAAGGATGAACAGTAAAGGGCCCAGGATTGATCCCTGTGGTACGCCTCTCTTTACAGCCTGCATCTCAGAGATTAAAGGGTTTCCGTTGTCTCTCGGAATCTCCACATATTGCGAACGATCATTGAGATATGAATGAAACCATCTAATAGTTAGATGGTCAAATCCATAGAAACTTAGCTTAGAAAGTAGAAGTGATGTATTTATTGCGTCAAACGCACGGGAAAAATCTAAAAGGACAAGTATCGTTCCCATTCCTCTATCTTGAGCTTCACTGATGTTATCAGTTACATCAAGTAAAGCTGAATTAGTGCCTCTGCTTTTTCTGAAACCTGATTGGAATTCGGGTAAGATGTTATTTTTTTCCAAATAATCGCTAACCTGAGAACATACCACCTTCTCCAAAATTTTAGATAAGCAAGGTAGAAGGCTGATAGGTCTTAGATCTTTAATGTTCATTGGGTTAGAGACTTTTGGTATAGGCTTGATAATAGCTGTTTTCCAAGCATCAGGAAATACTGCTGAGCAAATCGATTGATTAACAATTGAAGTTATTGTGTGAAGACTATGAGGAAGCGTTAATGTTAACATGTCAATAGAGATTTTATCTAAGCCCGAGGCATTTGATTTTATTTCTCTTAAATATTTTGAGACGCATACGGGATCAGTAGGGTGCAGAGAGAAGGTAACATCACTATATCTGTTAAATTCAAAATACGTTAGGGTAGATATGTCAATAGCTGCATTACCTGGTATATTAAGAAAATGGTCGTTCACTATATTAGGGTTATCAAAATGGGCCGGCAGTTTACTTGATTTAGGGGGAAGGATTTTATGTTTTAAATTTTTCCATAGAGCTTTGGAATTATCAATGTGACAATTAATATTCTGTTTAAAAAATGCTTTCTTTTCACTGTGAATTGCAATGTTAACTTGTTTCTTAAGTTCTTTATAATATTTTTTATGGCTTTCTACTTTCGTTTTACGATGTCTGACGAGAGCTTCATCTCGAAGACGCATCATTAGCCTCACATTCTCAGTAAGCCATGGGCATGGCCTGTCCTTAATAATTACTTTCTTGAAAGGAGCGTGTATATCAAATAGCAATGTAATAACATCGCTAAAATCCTGAACCATTGAGTTAACATTATCACCAGAACAAATAATATCCCACTTTATGGAAAGTAAATCATTATTGAAAAAATCTATAGATATATCTCTTAAGGGCCTATAAACAACGTGTTTAGGTTGAGTTTTTGGTTTTTTGAATATAAACTCGCATGTTATAAACGCGTGACCAATATGAGATCCTATGAGATCAACACGTACGTTTCGCGAGCGAACATTCGAGCAAACAACATCAATTAATGTTTCACTGCTGTCAGTAAAATGCGTAGCCCTATCAATCAATTGAGTCAACTCAAAGCAGGTTAGGAACTCATTAAAGATCTTAACTTTAATGTCACCGGCATTTATAAGATTAATGTTAAAATCACCAACTAGAATGACTTTATCACATTTCGAGAAAGAAGCTATAGAGTCCGCGATCGCATGAAAAAACGTATTTACATTGAGCCATGGAGGCCGATAAGCTGTCCCAATTACCAGTTCTGTAGATTTGATATTCAGCCTGATCCACATCTGCTCAACATTATTATTAAGAGGGTGGGTGCACACGCGCGCTCTAACACCACGTCTAATATAGAAACCTATGCCGCCACCTCTTCCCCCACGAATGCATACTGGGCGTGGTATATGTTTGAGGCTGTAGTTTGGTACAACTGGTGCACGACCATCTTCCCCTGGCTTAAGCCAGGTTTCATTAATAGCCATCACATCTACCGAGAACCTCCCCATAGCTGCAATAAAATTATCATGATCAGTTCCCAAGGAGCCAGCATTATACAAACCAACATTAAAGAATTTATCGTTACCCATTATGAAAAAGTATTATTAAAATAACATAAAAAAATAAAATGTATATCCCATATAAAATATAAAAAAGTAAGATGAATGCTGGCAAATAATAATCATAGAATATATTAAATAAAATGTCAATTAAACGCAAGAAAAAAATATGCGATGTAAGTATTACGTACAGGAACATAGTAATATTAAACTTCGGGTCTACATAAAATGATAACAAATCCAACTTTATGACGGATGGAATATCCCTCGATAGAGTTATAGCGCAAGCACCACGACATCGATCAGCACACAGAAACAATGCAAAATGTACTACTTTAAAAAACATTCTAAAATTAGTTACAAAATTATTTTTATACCTACAATACTCAGTAGTAAATATAAATGTGGATACGGAATCAAGTAAATGGCTTGACTGACTATTATTTAGTATAGCAGTAAGGTATATCTCAGCAATTAGATTAATTATCACTAAAACAGAAATAAAAAGCTTGTACAAGGTTTTTTGTAATAATAGAGCAGCAGAAAGGTATATCTCAGTGTCTAAAGTAATAATTACTAAATTAGAAAGTGAACAAACATTAGAGAACCAATTTGTTTTCAACCTAGATTTAATATATAAATTATAAAGGTATAGAAACAAGTACAAAAAAAAGGATAGAGCTAACTTATGATAATTATAATTTACTTGAATATATATAGATATTCCACTCAGCAACACAGTCAAACGGGTCCCAGTGCAAAAATCCGATCTAAGTCAGATTGAGAACGGATCTGAAAGGCCTGCTTGCCGTCCGCTTCGCGCACGCTAATACGCCCCCGCTTGGTCCAGACGTAGCGCCAATGGTGCTTGCGGGCCAGCTCGCGGGCACGAGCGAAGAGCACGCGGTTCGCGCGGGTCAGCCGCTCGTTGATATAGATGCGAGCGTGCGCACCCCCGGCCGGGGCGCGGCCTACATCGGCGGTGGTGAGCGTGCGGCGCACGCGGGCCGCCGCCAGCAAGCTGTCGCGCACGTCACGGCGTGCCAACCGCACCACCAGACGGCGCGCGCGCGGCTGCTCGCCGCCCGCCGCCGCGCCCTGCGTCACGCCCACGCGCTCCGCGTACACGATGTCGCGCGGCTCCAGCTCAACTCCCAGCTTAGCCGCCAGCATGGTGACAGCCTGCTGCGCGCTCTCGCCGCGCTCCTCGGGAAGGTAGCCTATCTCCAGGTCGGAGAGAAGCGCCTCCTGGTCGCGGTCCGCAACCTCCTGCTGCAGCAGCCCTACGACGGTCTGCAGGTGGACGATTGCGGGCGAGTGTGCCGCGGGTGCCGCCGCCGCCGCCGTTGCGTATTCCTGTTCCACTGCTCCGAGACGCTGCTCCAGTCCATCCATACGAGCTGAGACACCCGCGAGAGAGACGCGGAAGTCAGCCATCTCTAGTCTTACCTCTCGAAACTCTGAGAAAAGGTTTGTCATATCTGCCTTAAGTGACTTGATATCTTTAGAGATATCATCCTGCATCTTGCGAAACCCTAGGAGAAGCTCATCCGTATTCGGCTTAAATGCGGTTTGGAACTCTTTCGCCGTCTGTTTAAGAGTCGTATCTGTAGTTGACGGCAAGGGATCTTCCTGTGGGACACACACTCCCGGGTCTTCGCATTGCGATCGCAGTAGGACGTCTTTGAAAACCTCCGTTACACGTACCGGCGTCGCTGGGTTTCTCCCTTTCGGCGTGCTCGCCTGGCAGTCACCGCACCGCCAATCGCTCGGCACCTCGCTGCCGACAGGTACTCTGACACATTCGTAATGTGAACGAGATGAGCACTTAGGACAAGTAACGCCCCCTTTTATAAATTTGCCGCATGCTGCACACTTCTGAGCCATGATCGATAGTAACAGAATCAATTTACGCACTTGGAAGCACTATTTTTGTTTATTTCAGAAATAATGAAATGAGGGTAGGTTGATTTTTCACTTTGTGATGTTATTTTGTTTGTTACGATAAAAACTTATTCACTGATAGTAGTTGGTTATTGGGGCTTCTGGATCAGGATCATTCATGAATGATCCAGAAGCCCCAATAACCAACCTGAATTTATAATATATTGATTGAATTATCATTTTCTAGCTCTATTCGTCATTATTTTCATCGATTCATATTGAAAAAATATAAGAAATGAATCAGAAAAATATAATCATAATCCTTATACACCTTAAATAAAAATTGGTCATCTATTCATCATTCAGATTGAGTGAACTATCATCAACCACTACATAGTACCTATTAGTCGATTCATATTGAATGAGTATTGAGTGAATATTCATTTGATTGCTTGTATATACATAGAAAATATTAGTCATTTCTCTGAGGTATTAGGTAATTTACCTACATAACTATTTTTTAAATTTATATAAGGAATGGTAGGTATTTATAACGAAAACAAAAAAATAAGAATATGATATTTTATTCGGTAAGTTTTCTCAATTTTACTTTTCTAATAATGCTTGAATTTTAGTTATAATATCCTGAGTGGATATGTAAATATCATCAAAAAGCACGGTTTTAACTACATGTTGTGCACATAATTCAGCTTTACATTTACACAATGTGTCTTCAGCCGAGTCAAAATTTTTGGCATCATATATCTCAATGCGTACAAGTTTATACCCTTGAGCTGGTTTTTTTATGAATGAATAATTGGTAGTAGGGACACCATCGTTCAAAGCAGGTCTACTACGACGATCATCAGTTCGGCTCTTGTATGGTCCGCATACATCTTCACCCGAAGGAATGAAGTTGAATAAGTGGTCGTGTGAATCCTGAAACATGAATAAGGTTTAGATAAGATTACTCAACATTGAATGAGATAATGAAGTGCTAATAATTATGCTAAGGTATGTAGGGTAAGTATAGGTACTTACCGACATAATTGTTGATTAATGTCTGAGCTTTTCAGATGAGCCTGCTGGTATCGACGAGTGACGAATCGTTATGAGCATTTAATAAACACTTTCCAACGCTTTTATAGACGTTTGTTAAGTATATTAGGTTGAAATTGCAAAGGAAAAATCTCAAATCAAATCCATAATGTACTTATAGTTATTATTATACAACTTAATACGTTCGACACATATATATTATCGATAGGTATCAAGCATTTCCAATGTACGTACCTAACCTTAATTAACAAAATCCGTAAGCGTTAGCTATATAGGATCAATTTAGTGAAAAATCTGATAACCTTAATACCTAATCAAACCCCTTAATTTGAATTATAGACCGCCAACCAACATGCCAAAACGGTCTTCGATATATTAGAATCATAATTATATAACTATAAGATTGGAATACAACACCTGTTACCATTTTAGGAGCCGTGCGGTGCTCAATTACATTCCTAAGATTCCAACATTGTATTTCTATTTTTGCTAGTTGCACTACCTGTGTAGATACCTACAAAAATAATGAAAAGCTGGACAATGCATACAGCGTCATCTAGCCCCAAGTTAAGCGAGCTTGTGTTATGGGTGGGTGTGGATGGCTCATATACTGATATACCTACTTAATAGGAATACATTACTAGATTTTTTATTTATAGATCGTACAAACATTTTTTACCAAGGCGGGAATCGAACCAGCAACCTCCGACGTCGCAGGCGAGTTAACGTTAACCCTACAGTTTTATTGTTCCAAGTTATTGGAAAATATAACTAGTGTTTACAATTGAAACAGTTGAGCAGACTGTTGGAAACAGTCTAGAGTCTGAGGCAGCTAAACTTCATCATTATTATTCTTTTACATAATACCAATGGTAAAGTACTTGAATGTTATGATACTACCAATTTTATAGTAGATGTAACTTATTTCGCAAATAAGTAGGTTATACAATTAGATCTGCGATAGGAATTGAACCCGCAACGTTTTGCTATGCATCACAAAGGTCTTAAGATGCACACGTTTTTCTCAAATAAAAAATGTGCATTTAACTGTGAAAGGTAAGTTAGTTAGTTTTACAACATACATAGTTATAATAGCGGTTTTTAAAATACGTTGTAAACTATTAAGATAGGTACATTCCTTATAAGATTTAGCAACCTGATATCATAGAATTATGTTAGTGTGAAATTTCGGGTAAGCATTTTGTTTATGTGTGTATCATTACCGCTCCAAAAATGGGCAAGGGCTGTATAGAGTAGCATGATATAAAAGCCGCATATCTGGATCAAAATTCAAACCACTTTCCTGAGGGATACAAGCAAGACGAGCTACAAATACAAGATTTTTAAATTTCAAAATGTAAGTACCTACCTATATAATGTACTTAATGTCTTATTTATCAGCAGATAGATTGTTTATTCAATCATTCCTCAATCTATCCATTCATTCAATAATTATTATATTTTTTCATCAATTTTTACGAGTAGGTTTCGATATTTTTTACGTAATATTAATATTTTTTATTTTGTTTGTTTCGTAGGTCGAAGACTACTGCTACTGCTGAGGAACTATTCGGAAGCATGTCCGATTCCAGTTCCGACGAGCGGGTGGAGAAGCCGAAGAAACTCACAGAAAAAACTACGAAGCGTCGGGCATCAAATTTTGTACCCTCCCCAGTTGCAGCACCATCGGAACCGTTGGCGAAGAGATCGAAACCGACGAAAGTCCGGATCAATCCGGTGAATGTCGTCAAAGCGACGGCAGGCGACTTGTTCGGATCCGATTCAGAGGAGGAGGTGGTAGTGCCGGAGAGTAAACAAGGTAAAAAACCGCAGCCTATTTTCTCTTATTATACGAGACGGTTGGCGAATGGTTTTAGCCGGCAACTGACAGAAACAAGGAAGGGATCTCATTATGTAGAGGTTAAAATATTTAAAACCTCTGAAATTGAGAATGTTCTACCAGTTAACAGGTGGAGACATTCAATTATTACTATAAAAAATCAGATAGATGAAGGAAGTAATACGTGGCGGAAGCTACAAGAATTGGTAGGGACCGCAAAACAGGATTTTAAAGGGGTCCCATCAGTGTTCCTCAACCAGTACTACTAGCTTTACCTATATACATTATACGCTGGCTCTTATGACTCACCTCATATTTTATTATTTTATAGATTCCCCTATTATAATCATAGACTTAATTCTTGTAATCATTAGTGTAAGCATTGTTAAATAAATTACTATATTTATATTTTAATATGATTTTTGTTTCTTTTTCAGTCCCGAACTTAAATGAAGTCACACACTGTAAACAGTGTAATATTGAATTACCAAGTTATAGATACAGATTTCATGTCAGAACTAATATTCACAAATCGAATTGTCTATTAAAGTCCGAGTATGAGAATGTTGATATAGTTGCCACGGCTTTTAAAAATAGAATTATGACATATCGTTTGAATGCCTCACAAGAAGTCGAGTACCTCACAGCTGAGGCGTTCTTGGAGGATAATAAACGAGTCATAAAAAAACTGATCGATGTATCCATAGAGAAAAATCAGTGTATTAAAATGAATTGTGAATTGTTTGCTTATTTTGTATTATGTAAATCAAATGAGAAACAATTAAAATCATTTAATACAAAATATGAAATTATTTACCATAGTACAGACTTTAATGAAATATATACAAATATCATAGAAAAATTCAGAGATAAATTAACAGAGTTCTCGCAGTGTGAGTCTGGATGGTCTTTTGTTGCAATAAGCCATTTGGAAATCAATATTAACAAATATTCTCCTATGAGGGGTGGTACCTATATTGAATTACCACCTAGGATAAAGAATACTAAAAGTTGCATAAATGTAAAAAATTCTGATAATAATTGTTTTTTATGGAGTATTGTGGCAGGTATGTTTCCCGCTAAAAATAATGTATGCAGGACTACTTCATATCCACACTACTCAACAGTTTTGAGAACCAAGGAGTTATCTATACCGCCTTCTAACAAGGACATAGTGAAGTTTGAAAAGATTAATAGTAATATTAGTGTAAATGTTTATGGTTTGGATGATAGACAAATTGTGACTGGGCCTCTTTATAGAACACTCAATAAAAAGCCAAATCATTTTAATTTGCTATATTTCCAAAGAAACGGAAATGGTCATTATTGTTTAATCAAAGACTTGGTACGATTAGTTCGTAGACAGGTGTCATTGCACAAAACTAAAATGTTCTTATGTGATACCTGTTTACAATTTTTCATAAGTGAATGTAAGCGCGATAAACATTATTGTTCTAATGTTTTAACCGTACTACCAGAAAAAGACAGTTACCTTAAATTTAAGAATTATGAGAGACAGCAAAAAATAAACTTTGTTATTTATGCCGATTTTGAGTGTCTGTTATTGAATTATAATGATAAATTTAAAACCAAAAATACCGAAACAAATAAAATCCATGAACCATCATGTTTCGCGTATTACATATGTTGTTCTCATGACACGAGTTTGAACAAACTTGTATCTTACCGAGGAAGAGATTGTGTTCAAGTATTTATTGAAAGTTTAATCACAGAAGTTAATAATATCAATACAATTTTGAGTAATAAAAAATGTATGAGTTTATTAACTGAAGAACAAGAACTAGAATATTGTTTCGCTAAAACATGTTACATATGTAACCAGATGTTATTCAATGACAAAGTTCGAGACCATGATCATGTTACCGGCGAGTATAGAGGACCGGCTCACTCTCACTGCAATTTGATGCATAGAGTATGTCCTTTCGTACCTGTCGTGTTTCATAATCTATCGGGCTATGATGCACATATTTTCATAACTGAATTGGCAAAATATGAAGGGGAAATTAAGGTTATACCAAAAACTAAAGAGAAATACTTATCTTTCACAAAATTTATCAAAGTAAATGAGTGTCCACAAACAATTCAAATAAAATTTATTGACTCATACCAATTTTTAAGTACAAATTTAGATGCTCTGAGTAAAAACTTATCCGATAAAGATTTCGTACATTTGAAATCAGAGTTTGATGATGAACTTAAATGCAATTTATTACAGCAAAAAGGTATCTATCCATATGAATACATGGATTCATGGTCAAAGTATGATGAATCACAGATTCCACTTAAAGAAAATTTTTACAGTAGTTTGAAATTGAGGCATATTTCCAATGAAGAATACGATCATGCAAAAACTGTTTGGCAATATTTTGATATACAATCACTTGGAGAATATACTGACTTGTATGTTAAGTGCGATGTATTGTTATTATGTGATATTTTTGAAAATTTTCGATTACTATGTTTGAAATATTATCATCTTGATCCCGCGTACTATATTACATCACCAAGTTTAAGTTGGGATGCAATGTTGCTGTACACTGGTGTAGAACTTGAATTGATTCATGATTTAGAGATATATCAATTACTGGAAATGGGCATACGAGGGGGCTTAGCACAGTGTTCAATGCGACATGCTAAAGCCAATAATAAATACGTACCATCCTTTGACGACTTAAAACCGTTAAATTATTTGATTTATCTTGATTGCAATAATCTGTATGGTCATGCAATGACAAGAAAAATGCCAATTTCTGACTTTAGATTTATGACTCAGGAAGAAATGAATTTTTTTGATGTATTATGCATATCAGATGATGCTTATTATGGCTATATTTTAGAAGTTGACTTAGAATACCCTAATCACTTGCATGATTTACATAGTGATCTACCATTTGCTCCTCAAAAAATGATTCCTCCTGAAGGGAAAAACCCAAAACTGATTGCAAATTTGTATAACAAATATAATTATGTCATACATTATGTTCATTTGAAAGAATGCTTGAAAAATGGTCTCGTTTTGTTGAAAATACATCGAGTACTGATTTTCAGACAAGAAATTTTTTTAAAAAGTTATATCGACTTGAATACTTATTTACGTCAAAAGTCTACATCAGAATTCCAAAAAGATTTTTTCAAACTCTTAAATAATGCGATATTTGGAAAGACTATTGAAAACAGACGAAAGCAAGTAGATGTTAAATTGATTAATTGTTGGAATGACTCTAGAAACAGAACCAACAAACATGTTGGTGGTGAAAAATTAATAACAAAACCAAATTTGAAAAGTATATCCATTTTTAATGAAAATTTTGTTGCCATACAGCTTAGTCATGAAAAACTTGTTCTTGATAGACCGATATACATCGGTTTTACTGTATTGGAATATGCTAAACAACATTTGTATCAATTTCATTATGACTTTATACAAAAAAAGTACGGTGATAAAATAAAACTTTGTTATACGGATACTGATAGTTTGCTCTATTTAGTGCACACTGATGATTTTTATTCAGATATGAAAAATGATATTGCCATGTATGATACAAGTAATTTTATGAAAGATAATCCTTATGCGATGCCTTATGTAAATGCTAAAATACCTGGTTTATTTAAAGACGAACTTGGTGGTGATGTAATTACTGAGTTCATTGGTCTACGAGCCAAGCTATACTGTATTAAATCCATTAAAACGAAACTAGTAAAAGCAAAAGGAGTATCTAAATCTGTTACATCAAGATTAAAATTGTCTCAATATACAAGAACATTGTACAATGATGAAAACGTAACATGTAAGATGAATTTGATTAAATCAATTAAACACAAATTGTATTCACAACAGTTAAATAAGCTAGTTCTAAATAGAAATGATGATAAAAGACATATCCTCGCAAATCAGATTGAAACATTGCCATGGGGTCACTATAGTATAATCTAGTGCATCAAAATATTATAATAATATTAAATGCTATTATTATAAAGCAACATACATTATAATACCTATTATATTAAGCAGAATGATGATATGAAATCATTGGATTGTAATTGGTATTACTGTAAATAATTTTGTCATATTAGTATAGAATGTTTCCATGTACCTATAGTATTAAATAGCATTATTAATAAATAAAATATGAACAGTACTGTATGGTTTTTATTTTAAGGTAATCATACGTCAATTATTTATTTCAAGTCTTAGACATCTTATCTAGTAAAGAGAAGGTATAGACAAAAATAAAAGCTCTATGATACCAAACCTATTCATACATAATACATAATTTATAGGTTAGGTACTTATAAAAACCAAAGCATTTGTTTTTTCGAGACACTACTTAAGCATGAACGTTATAAGGCAAGCGATATCTTTAGAAGTGGAGCAAATAGCTATAAAAGAAAATAATTCCAAAATAAAACACAGTATATTGTTGCCTAATAATATAAGATGCATAATATGTGGACCCTCTAACTGTGGCAAGACCAATGTTATGATCAGTTTGCTTGTTCACAAAAATGGTCTGAAATACAAGAATGTGTATTTATATTCAAAAACAAGTTATCAGTCAAAGTATTGTTTCTTAAAGGATGTATTGGAAAGAGTACCGGATGTGAAATTGTTTATTTTTGACTGCAATGAAGATGTTATTCATCCTAGTGATGCATTACCAAACTCGATAATTATTTTTGATGACGTCGTTAGTGAAAAGCAAATAAATATACGTAACTACTTTACTATGGGAAGACATAAAAATATTGATTGCTTTTATTTATCTCAAACTTACAGTAAAGTCCCGAAGCAGCTTTTACGTGATAACACAAATTTTTTGATTATTTACAAGCAAGATTATAAAAATTTGAAACATATTTACAATGAACATGTTTGTTCTGATATGGGATGGGATCAATTCAAGGACCTATGTTTTAAAATTTGGAAAGTTCCATACAATTTTGTAACTATAAGCAAAGATCATGAATTAAACAAAGGAAGATATAGAAAGTCATTACATGATTTTATTACATTTAAATAAATATCTATATAATGTTAATGCATTAATATTTTAGATCATTTTTGATCTTGTCATTGTGTACGTGGTACAATGGAGAAAAATATAAATATAAAAAAACAACTAATAAAATCTGTAAACGCAATCAAATTTAAAGTGAAACAAATCAAAGATGATGAATTTAATGCAAAAAACCATCTTAATTATTTTTTCAAACCAGTTGCTGGCCCTTTAAGTACATTGCTAGCTACAAATTCACCAATACCTCATGCAAGCTACAAAGATCTACCAATTTTCCAAAAGATTGAACCCTCAAAAAGTCATATGAAAATGTCTGATTCAGACAGTAAACTGAATACATCTGAACAGTTTTATTCAGATTATGATAGTATTAATGACGATGGTGATGATAACGAGGATGATGATGATTATGATGCAAGAAAAGAAGATGAAAAACCTTGTACTGAAGATAGATCACTAAGCAAGGAGGAAATTCTTGAAATATACGATGATATGAATATTCCTTTTGGTGTGCGTAATGTTAATAACAGGTTGATGATAGGAAATAAAGATGTTGAATTTTTTACATCTCAAGATAACTCAGATGATAAATGTTCTGTCATTAGCATTGATGATAAAAGATACGAGTTGACTCCTGGTTTGAAAGAATTATTGTTACGTAAAAGACCAAATTTAAACATTATTAGTAATCATGATAAGCTTATTTACAAAAATATTATTGAATTAACAAATGTTCACAAAAGAGATTACCTTTCATCAGCGCAAATCAAGGGTGATAAGGGAATTAAGTATCGTAAAATAATCAAGCCATTAATTGAATCATCTAGCATACATGATCTAGAGAATGAAAATGATCAAATGCAGCAAGGAGCTGGTTTGCCAACACTAAAAAAGTATTGTAAGAATACTGAACTAGTCTATTGGGATGATCCTAATGAACTGGTTGAAAGGCTCAAACTTTTAATCGCATCTAAAACAGCTGGCAATACTAGTTTAGACAATGAAATAATATCTATTATTGAAGAGTTACAAGAAATTGGTATAGTAAAATTATAAAAGCGTTAACACGAATATTTTTATTTAGTAAACAGTTTTTCGTTGTAAGAATGGTTTAACTTTTAAATAATGAGTGCATTAAAAAGACAAATCATAAATGAAATACATAAAAATGCTATGAAGAACTTTCCAAGGAGGCATGTTATACAGAAAGATATCGATGATTTATGGCAAGCTGATTTAATAGACATGCAAAATATATCATCTTGTAATAAAAACTACAATTATATATTAGTTGTTATTGATACCTTTTCAAAATATGCATGGGCTATACCCTTAAAAAATAAGGACAAAAATTCTGTATCCAATGCCTTTAATAAAATATTATATACTCAAAACCGATGCCCCAAAAATCTACAGACAGATTTAGGCACAGAATTTTATAATGATAAATTCAAAGATATTTGTAGACATTATTCAATAAACCATTATTCCACATTCTCAACAAAAAAGGCTTCAATCGTTGAACGTTTCATCAGAACAATTAAAAGTTATCTGTATAAAGAATTTAACTATAAAGGTAACTATCGATGGATTGATAGAACACTTGATGATGCAATTGAAATATATAATCATAAAAAGCATAGGACTATTGGAATGGCACCCAATGATGTTGATGCTACAAATAAATTAATGTTGTTGAAAAAGTATGGTGAAATGAATACCATTAATAAAAAAACAAAAATAAAATTGAAAAAAGGAGACTTTGTTCGTATAAGTAAACATAAAGGTTGTTTTGAAAAAGGATATACCCCAAACTGGTCTACAGAGTTGTTTCAGATTCAAACAATAAAGAAAACATGTCCAACCACTTACTTATTAATAGATTCAAAAAAACAACCTATATTAGGATCATTTTATGCTCAAGAGCTGCAAAAAACACGCTTTTCAGACATTTATTTGGTTGAAAAAGTTTTAAGACGTAAAGGAGATAAAATATTTGTTAAGTGGTTAGGTTTACCATCAAATGAAAATTCATGGATTCATAAAATGAATGTATTATAAAGCACGAACATTGTATTGTGTCATCACTTATTGTTCATAAATGAGAGGAGGAGGACTTGTGAATACTTTAATTAATAATTTACCGTTTGAGCTTCATTTACCGGGATATAATTATTGCGGACCAGGAACAAAATTGTTTGAAAGACTTGCTCGAGGAGATAAGGGTATCAATCAATTGGATGAGTATTGTAAGGCTCACGATATTGCATACAACAAATCACACAGCTTAAAAGATCGTCATAAAGCAGATTTAATTCTTATGAAAATGGCGAGAACAAGATCTGTAGCTTCTAATTCAAGTAGAGGAGAAAAAATTGCAGCGAATTTGGTGAACAAGGTTATGTTAACAAAAGTTAGTTCTGGAGCTGGACTTAAAAAAGATTTCAAGAAAATAGTGGCTCACACAAAAAGAATTCTTAAAAATAATAAACCGAAATGTAAGAAAAAATTAATAGAGCTGGCTTATCATGTAGCAAAAGAGCTAAGCCCAGATTCATGTATGAAACTACCACGTATCATACCGATACCTAAATCAGGCGGTGTTTTACCCTTAATTCCTATATTCGCTGGTTTATCTGCAGCTGGTAGTTTAGCTGGAGGAATTTCTGGAATCTTCAAGACAATAAATGAATACAAACTTGCCAAAAAACGTATAAAAGAATTGGAACGACACAATCAGCAATTAGAGGGTGTGAATATAGGCAAAGGACTAAAATTGGATCGATACAAAAACGGATTTGGTTTGTTTCTTAATAAGTGCAATGCAAAAAACTAAATCGCTGGCTACCTAAACGTGCTCTCACCAATATAGATATCATGAAGTTTGCTTCAAGAATACCACATTTTCGTGGAGTATATATGAGAGATAAATTACCAAAATATCCATTTTTGAAAGAGTGTGGAATTGTTAACTTGGATAGTTCTAAAAACCTTGGTACACATTGGGTAGCCTACATAAAATTAAATGAATATATTGAATACTTTGATAGTTATGGTAATTTGAAACCACCAATCGAACTTATACGTTACTTAGGTCCAGATATCAAATATAATATTTTCAACATACAAAAATCTAATCCATTCAAATGTGGCCACTTTTGTTTAAAATTTTTAATAAATTTTTGGAATAAGCATGGTAATTGCACTATAAAAAGAGAGGCGTAGTGATAAACATTGCGGTATTCAGTCACTATTGAATAAGTGTGGTCGTTTGTAGATTGTCCTAGAATCAGAATGATACTCTATCATATAAAACAAAACACATACCGAGGTAAAACTATTTCTTCGCTGAGAAGCAAAAGGCAAAGACGTAAAAAAGTTGTAGCAAAGAAGCTTACCAAAGAAAATAAATTATTCTTACAAAGTTTGGGGCTAAGAGTAATATGAATTACCTCCACATTACTGATTCTCCTCGTTTTGATAACTCAATAGTCAGTTATGAAATACATACTTATAGTCCGTATAGCAGCAGTTTTAAAGAAAATGATGAAATAAGAATACCTATCCATCAACAAGATATTTACGTGTTACCGTCGGCCAGTTACATTTACATCGAAGGTCGTGCTAGTGTATTTTCCAAAGATGCATTAACAGGAAAACAAATAAAGAAAAAAGTGAAGTTTAGCAACAATGCTATATCTTATCTTTTTCAAGATATTCGGTATGAAATCAATGGTGTTGAAATAGATCGAAATAAAAATGTGGGAATCACTACGACACTTAAATCTTATGTCTCTTTAAGTGATAGTGAAAATAAAACTGCTGCATTATGGGGTTGGAAATTGAATGGTTTTAAAAATGATGACGGTATTTTCAGTGCTCTCATACCTTTGAAAAACTTGTTAGGGTTTGCAGAGGACTATAAAAGGATAGTAATGAATTGTAAACATGAACTAATTCTTATAAGGAGTAATACCGTTACTAATAGCGTCATTAATGTCGATGATAATGATACAATCGATTTTCATATAGACAAACTACAATGGCGCGTTCCTCACCTAAAAGTTACAGATCGTGAAAGGCTAGCTTTGCTTAAACACTTAGAAAATGATCGCGCAATACAAATGGTTTTTAGAAATTGGGATTTATACGAATATCCCTTATTACCTCAAACCACTAAGCATTCTTGGGCCGTTAAAACTTCTTCACAGATAGAAAAACCCAGATACGTAATTTTTGGTTTGCAAACAAATAGAAAAAACAGTAGGAACAAAGATTCTTCAATCTTTGATCATTGTAAGTTGTCTAATGTGACCTTGTTTTTAAATTCTCAATACTACCCATATGACTCTGTAAATGCTAAATTTGTTGAAGACAAGTATCATATATTATACGAAATGTATAAAACATTTCGTCAGTCTTACTATGGTAGCGAGTCTGAACCCATGCTTGATTTGGAACAATTTAAAAATTACGCACCACTTTTTGTAATTGATTGTTCGAGACAAAACGAAGCTCTTAAGACAGGAGCTATCGATGTGAGATTAGAAATAGAGAGCTCTGAAGATATTCCACAAAATACTACTGCATATTGTCTTATTATAAACGATCGTTTGATTGAATATAAACCGTTGAGTAACATTGTAAAAAGAATTATATAATGTTTGCCGTTGTTGATCTGCAAGGATTTAAAACAGACAATAATGATTTTATTGTTAAAGAAATAGCAATTTTGTGCGAAAATAATCAAATGCTGGTGTTGCTCATAAAACCACCATTCCCCTTTAATGAGTTATCGGAAACAGAAAAAATACAGGTGCGATGGATAGAAAGAAATAGACAAATATACTGGAGGGAAGGAATAATTCCTTATTCAAATTTTGAACAATCTATTGGTGATTATCTTGAAGACAAGACTATTTATGTAAAAGGATACGAAAAAATATCATGGTTGAAAAAAATTATTAAAAATGATAAGATTTTTGATCTAGAAGATAGTCCTAGTTTAAGGCAATTGAATTTAGATTACGGTTTATTTCCTAGAGGTATATTTAAATGTATATATCATTCCAATGTCTGTGCTCTTAAAAATGTTACATGTTTAAAAAAATGGTTAGAGTATAAAGAGACTTTTATATAATAGTATAAGGCAATTGAATTTATCAAAATCTAACTTCACTTTTGTAGTCAAATTATAATCTTATTGTTTGACAGGGCTATAATAAAATGTTTATATCATTCTTATGTTAGTGTTAAAATGTAATATATTTGAAAATGGTTAGAGAATAAAGTTTTTAAAAAAATCTACTTTGTTTTATTACATAAATATATAATTTGCAATCATGGATTGTGAGTGCAACAGAAAATGAAGATAGGGTTGTTTATCCCACATATTTTTCAACATTCCAAAATATGGAGGTCTGGAGCAAAATCATTCCTAAACAAGGATGAATAGAGCATATAGAGCTAATTCAATCAATATAAACGATGAATAATCTGACAAATTTATTTCATGTTTTCAATTTGAATCGATGAAAACAAGAATGAATACAGCTTAATATTTATTCAATCAATATAACGATGAATCTAAATATAAGTTCAGGTTGGTTATTGGGGCTTCTGGATCATTCATGAATGATCCTGATCCAGAAGCCCCAATAACCAACTACTACTACTGATAAACTCAGTCCATATTATTATTCACTAGATGCACTGTACTGTTATGAACGTAATTATAATTAATCTCGGGTTCCGGGAGTTGATTAACTATTTTTATTCGCGAAAAAATCGTAGGTCAACAGTCGTGACGTCAACCAAAGCTTGTGTTAATCTGCAGATCTTTGTCCCGGGTGTTCTTGTCTTTATCTATGTATAATAAATAATAAAGGAATAAACGCAATAAACACAGCATCATCTAGCCCCATGGTAAGCAGAGCTTGTTTTATGGGTACCAGATAACTGATATACATAATACAATACATTACATAGGTATATATATTTTACTATACATAGAAAACGACCAGAACAAATAAATGAAGTGAAATGAAAATGAAATGAAATGAAAATATTTATTAAAAAAGAAATACACAATAACAATGGTTAACTCTATGTTAAGCTAAAGTCAGGTGTTATCAGTTTCTCGTCAATTAAATTAATTATAATTACATAAGTTCGTTTGAATTAGGCATTTAGAGATCAGGAAAGGTTCAATAAATAAGATCATTGCCCTCCCGCCATTTTCAGCATAATCCAAAAACCTCAAACTCATTATCACCCATCCCTGATCCCTACTAATAATAAAACATTATATACACTCGCAAATCCTTTCATTTTAACATAAGCTGTTTTCGTGTCGTTTCGTGTGACGCGAGGATAAAACGAACGAAACCCAAATTGTAAACATAATAACCCAGCAGTACAGAATATGAGTGCTTGCTACAGCTATGTTTGGATAACTTGCAACAAATTTATTATCAATCCGACCTAGGTATTTGGACTGTATTAACTTTCAAAAGATGGCGTATACTCGAACGTGACCAAAAGAACTGAAGTGTTCAAATCTAAAGATGGTGCTTTTCACTGGAATAACACCTGAACATGTGGGTCACGCTCGAGTACATATGCTTAGATATTTCCAAGACCACATCAGCCGATTGTAGAGAAAATTGTAAAAAAACTTATATAAGGGGTTTTAAAGTTTAGAACGTCATCATTCATCATCAGCCAGTGTGATACCACTGCTAGACATAATCTCATGATGAGCATCACACACTGTGGCCCCACCGCCCTGTCTTCAGCTTGACGCATCCAGCATCTGCTTGCAGTCTTTCGCAGTTCCTCATCCCACCTGGCCGGAGGGCATCTTACACTACGTTTGCTGAGTCATAATCTCCACTCAAGAACACATTTACCCTAGCAGTTTAGAGGTTTATTATTATTACTACACACGATACTTGCCGTGGTACATAAGTTCCGGCAAAGATTTGTACAATAAGAAACGTGTGTCAAATCTTATATATATAAAAGAAAGTCGTGTTTGTTACAACACTTATAACTCGAGAACGGCTGAACCGATTTAGCTGAAAATTGGTGGTAACTTAGAACCAGGAGTCTAACATAGGATACTTTTTATCATTTAAACAATTTGACACATAGATTTCCACGGGGGCGAAGCCGCGGGGAGCAGCTAGTAGTTTATAAAGCTCCTTCTTGAATTCACTATCTATTTTAAAAAAAACTGCATCAAAATCAGTTGCGTAGTTTTAAAGATCTAAGCATACATAGGGACAGACAGACAGCGGGAAGCGACTTTGTTTTATACTATGTAGTGATAAAAGATGTAAATTTTGACACAATTTTTCGAGCTATACTCGCGATCCGTCTACGAATATGTATCTGATAGATTCCCTGCAAAGAAGGATGAAAGATGATGAAAAAAATATTCAAAATAGCTGTGACGGAGTGGTCCTTGGATCAACTCGATATTCAAGTAAACCCAAGCTTTATGTTGATCTATGGTTTATACGAGCCCATAGCTTTCTATCTAGCAGAGTTGTTGAAAGACTGGGAATAGGTGAGCTATTTTGTTTGTTTCTGTTTTTTGAGGGACTTTTTATTAATATATTTTCAATGGTTTAGGTTTACTTTGATTGATTTTTGATTGATGATGAAGTTTAAGAAGGCTTAATTGGTCAGAGTGTCCCCATACTAAAGGAAAATTCGCGGGTTCAAGTCCCGCAGAAATCGAAAATGTTTGGGATATTATTTAATTTCTTACATAGTGAATGTAAGAAATTGTTTGGGATATTATTTAATTTCTTACATAGTGAATGTAAGAAATTAAATAATATCCCAAACATTTTCGATTTCTGCGGGACTTGAACCCGCGAATATTCCTTTAGTATGGGGACACTCTGACCAATTAAGCCACGAAATCAATTAACCGATGACGGCGAAAATCTTTGGGACTTCCTACGGCTCTAGCGCCGTTAGTTCCACCTACAGGGGAAACATTGAACTTTATTTTATTAATTTGTTTAGGTTTTTACCTCTACCTCTAAACTTATAGGTACTATCATCACATCATTCCTCCTTAGGTATTTTTATATTCAGTAATATCCGTAACCTGAACAATAGCAAACTTTGAATTGTCGTACTTGTATAGGCTCCCTCGATAAAGGCCTAGCCTAGTGAGGGTGCCATCAGAAATTACATACCATTGTAGATAGGTACATCTCGGCAATAACACAATGTATTACACTAAATTTCAAGTACAGGTACTTTAGTAACCTACTATATCTAACCTCTTAAAACTTCTCACCATGTATATGTATGTAAGTGCTAATTATAAGATTGAAGATCTTTATCTTTATCCAATCCAGCTCAAAGACTAGGTTTTGTAAATTTACCGCAATTTAATTATTTATAAAAATTATAATGTATTCGGTATTTAATTCGATTCACAATTGTAAATCTAAGTTAATTGGTAGAATGTGGTAGAAAATGTGGCTCAGATTGCGGGTAGCTAAGCGCGTCAGTCGGGCGGGCGGCGTCAAAAATGACAGAGGCCGGCCGACCGAGCGGGCACTTTTGCTCGAGCCGCAGTGGGCGACGGATGTGGACTGAGCTCCGTTGGTCTGAGCCACGTGGCTGCCCTTGGATTTGGATTGTTAGCTGTGCTGAAGAAGAATAAATTCAATATATAAGTCCGTACTGCGTTTTACTACAATACTTTATAATATAATCCAAGCGAAACTCGCTGCAACTGCTCTGATTAGCGAATATCGCATACGAGGTTTGAACTGGCCTTTCAGGTTTTTCTAGCTATGCTTTGACAGACGATAGGGTCATCAATCAAGGTATTTGCCGCCCTTTTAGGTACCTACCGACCGGGAATGACTTATATGACTCGATTTTTGCTTTGAAAATCATAAGTAAATATTTAAATATTTTAGCTTTAAAAATCTTAGTAAATATTTAGCCACCGTCAGCTTTAATACTTACCGATCCTATCCATCCAATAGTTGATTGGAAGAAATCGCTTTTATTTTTATTTTATTTATTTCGGAACACCTTTTAGCGATAAGGCCGCCGATTGTGCCACTAGATTTAGTTAGTATTAAGATCCTTTATTATTTTTATAATTTTTTTGTATTGATGGTGCAATAAAGATTATATTGTATTAAATAATACCGGTCCTCTTTTATTAAAATTAGAAAAAAAACTTCACAACTATAGATCTTAACTCTTGTACTTTCATGGACACGTCTCTCAAACTGATATTTAGAAACAAAAGAATACCGAATTCCTCAAATGAGGTTAAGTCGAGGTTGAGAAAGTTTTAAGAAACGTCAAATAATAGAGAGGCCACTCATTACGATTTCAGGAGAAAAGTGGAAAGTTCATTTTCTGCAGTGGTATTTCAAATATCAAGCTTCCCAAAAGGAAGAAAATTGTGGGAAATTCCATTCGCACCTTTTTCCTGTTCACGTCGAAATAGACATCGATTGGGGTATTAAATCTTGTGTGGTAGATGGTCCTAAATCTTCCCATCGTTTACTCCCTATGTATTAGTGTTTTCTTGGAAGATACCACCGCATTATTGCGGCAGTATATCTTCTGTTGAAGTATTATTAACGTTGGTAATTAATGTTTATCCGTACAGTTTTAATTAGATAAAGGACCGTGTACTAAAATAATCAAAGCTAAATAGAAATACAAAAGAATGAGTATCTTCTTAAAGATTATTTATCGGGTAATTATCGCGGGCCTTTTGTTTTATTTTTCCCTACGTTAATTACCAGATCTGTTGAGACCGTTTGTATTAGAAACGCATACCTTTCTAATGTTATCGACATAGCTCTGAGAATTAGCAAGCTGAAGTGGCAGTGGGCCGGCCATATCTCGCGAAGAACCGACGGCCGCTGGGGCAAACGTGTTCTTGAGTGGAGACCACGACTCGGTAAACGTAGTGTAGGACGCCCTCCGACCAGGTGGGATGACGACCTGCGAAAGACTGCAGGTAGATGCTGGATGCGTCAAGCCGAAGACAGGGCGCTATGGCGCTCATTGGGGGAGGCCTATGTCCAGCAGTGGACTAATATAGGCTGATGATGATGATGATGATGATGACCTTTCTAATACAAACGATCTCAACAAACCGTCGGTGTAGTAATTAAGTCTTGAGAGTAATATCATCATCTATACTATAAAATCAATTAGCGCTTAGCGTCAAGAATATTCAAAAGAATGTTGTTGTATCGACTGCAATCCCCAAATGCATCAGCCAACCGCAGTGATTATGTCAAAACCGCCTTATTTCTTTGTTCTATGCTGATATCAGATGTTTAAGTAATTTTGTGGTACCCGCTCAATCAATAAATTTATTTCCGGCCCTGGTGGGGGCACAGAGAGGGGCCTCGAGGCTTGGCCTCATTACCCCGGCGTCAACTCGAGGGGTGACGACCCCTCGGTCCTTGGGTTTTATGGGAATAACTTTTTTTCCCCCTTCTCAATGTTTTTTTTGGCTGCATTTTGGTTTGTATATATATATTTTTTTGTTTATTGAGTTTTTTCTTTTTTTTTTTTTTGGTACCCGCTTCACAGAAGCCAAATAAACAAGGCACTAAGATTGATATACAATCCGCATTAATTATATCAAATTAAACCGCTCGCATAACTGGAGCAGTAATTAAGTGACATTACACAACAAACCACTTAAGCGTAGCTTAGAACGATAATAGTATATATTATTGAGTTAAACGTGCCAGTGTGACTTATGCGTTAGTTTTATTATACAGGGTTTTCTATAGACCGTATGTCATGCCGCTTGGGCAAACGTGTTCTCGAGTGGAGACCATGACTCGGTAAACGTATTGTAGGACGCCCTCCGACCAGGTGGGATGACAACCTGCGAAAGACTGCAGGTAGATGCTGGATGCGGCAAGCTGAAGACAGGGCGCTAGGGCGCTCCTATGTCCAGCAGTGGACTGCTATAGGCTGGCGATGATGATGATGATGAGTAAGTAAAAATTTAATCTTTTGTCTATTTCTATTTTTTTTTATGCACATGTACCCACTTCTCTATTCACTTTGTCTCTCTCTCTCAATAAGGTTTGCTGGAAGAGAACTCTTTTTAGGGTTAAGTTGTCCTTTGTATAAATTTTCTAGAAAAAGTTTTGTGTTATGGTTTTCGTGGAAGAAGTATAAATAAATAGGAGGAACCAAGTGCAAAAGCTTGGCTGCTTTTTAACCCTGAAAAACCTTTCGGCTATTGTAAAGGTTTTCTTTATACAAGGTGTTCTGTAGACCGTGTGTCAGGGTAATTGTGGGTAGGTGGAACAAAGTGCCAATAGCTAGGCTGTTTTTTAGCCCTGAAAAGTGATGCAACTCTTTTTACAATTAAATAATTAACTGCATTTCTCCGCTTCTGCGTAGGTACAATAAAGTTATTTTGTGGCTTAGGCTCAACTCACACCAAAAGAGCGTCGAAGCGCAGCGAAGCGGAGCGCAGTTTCAGTGTCATATGAATTTTAACTTTATTTTCATTACAATAAAACTTATTATCGCATGAGAAACTCGAACGAGTCGCGCGGATGCCCGCGGCGCCGCGGGAATTCCGACGAATTCGACTCGTTCGAGTTTCTCATGCGATAATGAAGTTAAAATAAAGTTAAAATTCATATGACACTGAAACTGCGCTCCGCTTCGCTGCGCTTCGACGCTCTTTTGGTTTGAGTTGAGCCTTAGGGTACTTTGTCTCGTCATATATGTATGTTACTTACCTTCTGAGATTACTGTAGGTACATAATATAAAAAAACGACCAGAACATCCGAAACAGATATCTGGAGATCGTACACACATTGGTCCCGAGGCGGAAATCGAACCCGCGAGCTTCTTCGTCGCAAGACCTTCACCCACCGCGCCATAGAGGTCGTCGGGATATTGATCTCTTACGAAGGTATTTAGTATGTAAGTACAGATAAACCGTGTCAAGCGAATGAAGCCTTTTTTTCACACGTGTGTTGAATCAATAGTGGATTTCAGGTAGTTTGCAGAAATAGGTTGTACGAGCAGGTTGTTAGGGAAGCCTTTTAAGTGCTTGTACTAGGTGTTTGTGCTGGTTAAGGTGAGGTTGTAGGAACGATAAGTAGCGCCAACGAGAGATAGATAGAAAATACTTTCTTGCACTTTTTATAGGAAACGACCTATGCATGTATATATGTACCCTGGTACTGTCCACGATCCTATCCATCCATGGTTGTCTGGTAGAGATCGCTCTTGAGCGATAAGACCGACAATTGTATCTAGTTTTTTAAGTTTTTATTTTACATTGTCATTTTATACTTAGTGTGCAATAAAGAATTATCTATCTATCTATCTATGTATGTATACCTACATTAAAAACTTAAAAATTAGTAAGAAGTTCCTTTATCTCGAGAATTTTTTTCTAGCTTTTGTGCCCTGCGAGATATTGCTCTGTTAATGGCATCTGCACAGGTAGGTGATGTGCATCTACTATTCCATCGATTTATTGTAGATATATAGCTAGTATCGTTTATTGTCAAAAAAAAAACATGCTTTTGGTAGATAGTGCCTTAAATCCTAAATTAACTTTAGACTAGACTACGGTCTTCTTGAAATAGCAATACATATCTATATAAATAAATAAAATAAATAATGCTGGACAACAATTCACACAGCATTATCTAGCCCCATGGTAAGCAGAGCTTGTGTATATGTATTGCTATTTAAAGACATATTTAAAATACATATATAAATCATAAAATACTTTTTTTTTAACTCTAAAAAACAATGTAAATTAGGTAATTTGTAGGAAATAAAAGGCTTTTTTATTTTATTTATTTATTATCTATATGTATTGCTATTTTAGGAAGAACAAATTGTATTCAATTGTAAGGAGGATCCAGCTGGGCTGGGCAGCATTTGGGAAACTACGTCAAGTCTTCACGTCATCCATACCGCAATACTTGAAAACGAAAGTTTTCAATCAGTGCGTCCTACCCGTTATGACCTACGGAGCTGAGACGTGGACACTCACGATAGGGCTGGTCCACCAGTTCAAAGTCGCTCAGCGAGCTATGGAAAGAGCTATGCTCGGAGTTTCTCTGAAGGATAGGATTCGTAACGAATACATCCGACAGAGAACCAAGGTTATCGACATAGCTCAAAGAATTAGCAAGCTGAAGTGGCAGTGGGCCGGCCATATCTCGCGAAGAACCGACGGCCGATGGGGCAAACGTGTTCTTGAGTGGAGACCACGACTCGGTAAACGTAGTGTAGGACGCCCTCCGACCAGGTGGGATGACGACCTGCGAAAGACTGCAGGTAGATGCTGGATGCGGCAAGCTGAAGACAGGGCGCTATGGCGCTCATTGGGCGAGGCCTATGTCCAGCAGTGGACTGCTATAGGCTGATGATGATGAAATTGTATTTCGGTTATGAAAAAGAGGTTTAACCTACTTTATAATCAAGAGAGTCGCTACCTAGCGCTACTAACGTCTGAAGCAGCAGTTTTTATGCAAAGTGTTGGTGTAGCGTAATAAGGTTTACACTGCGGAGTAGTGTACCGGAAGGTGAGGCAAGTGTAAAGACACGGGGCTATGTAGGTAGGTAAGGTACCTACGGAATAGAATAGTAAGAAATACATTTATTTTTAACTAGCTGTGCCCCACAGCATCGCTCGCGTTAAAACCTTTGAGTGTTCAAGAGTCGTAAATATTTTTAAGAGGTAGAGACGAACACGGTACTTTCTGCTGTAATAATTAGGTAGTTGGTCTAATATTGGAAATTCCTCACAATAATCATCTCAGAAATATGATCCGATGGCACTAAAGTACCAGTACTTGGGTTCATCATCAGCCTATGATAGTCCACTGCTGGACATAGGCCTCCCCAATGAGCGCCATAGCGCCCTGTCTTCAGTACTTAGGTTACTAGCAGGCAAAGAGTGTTAAAAAATCTCGTTTGTTTAGAACACGATGTGACGTCATATCTCCTATGAAGGGTCATAGGAGATTATATTTTGCCCAAACCAGACATAGGAATGTCATAGGGAATAACCCCCCAGTAGTGTGTACAAGACCCAGTCCGAATTGATCACCCTGACTCCCAGCTCGAAACTAACTTCCCAAGCACTAGGTACATTAAGGAGACTGCAACATCTAATGATTATCATTACAGCGAAGTGCTTCTAAAATGTTATTAAGATGTTACCACATTACTGGCGACATCAGCCAGCTGGAGTCTAGCAAATTGCATTATAGCAGCTATTCCATATGCAGCATGGTGTAAATTACTTGAAATGAATTCCTTCACGCCCGTACCACGTCTCTGCCGCGAAACCTTAGCAGCGAAACCGCAACACGAGTTCCGCTGGGTTCATGTAGTAATGTTTCGTAGCGGATCTATAAGTTCGAGTAGCGGACGGAATATACCTTTTCATGTAGTAATGTTTCGTAGCGGAACATTTCGATAGATGGATTTATTTAATATGTTAAAGAATTTTTTTTATTCGATACAAACAAAAATAATCTACATAAAGGCGCTCTAGAATCAAAAAAATACTCTAAATGACGAAATAAATTAATTATCCTTAGTTTTGGATGGTCAACATCAAATAGTGTAGTAGTTACTAAAATAAAATAAAATAAAAAGAGCTTTATTGTTCCAAAAACACTAATGTTAACAATATTAACTAATAAAGGCTTAAGCAAGTATACTATTTGTTTATATAAAAAATAACTTTCCTAAATTACTTATATACTAACTTATATAGGTATTTAGTTAGTGTTAGAGGAGGCTTTCACCGCCTAAAGCGGTGAAAGCCTCCTCCAAGTTACTCCATTTCTCTCTGTCTATCGCTGTGCGGGGCCAGAGTAGTAGTTACTAGTTACCCTTTAATATTTTTATGGGAAGATTTGTAGATCGTACAAACATTAGTCCCGAGGTGGGAATCGAACCCAACTACCTCCTACGACGCAGGCGAACTTCGTCCGCTGTACAACTTCATTATTATTATTAGCTTGTATTTCCGCGTTGCTCTCAACGCCTCATAAGAATTTTTACTCTTCTAAGCTCTCAAGAGGCCGTACCAAAATACTTTTCTAAGAATATCTCGTAATCTACATCCTGCACAAACTTATTCAGGAAAACATTTTCATAAATAGCTAAACTAAATCAGTAGCAGAATGAGATGGATCGAGTTATGAACGGCAGACTGCGTTCGAAAAGCGACTTCAAGTAAATCACTATCGTCCGTAACGTGCCACAGGTAAGTATTAGCTAAGTCACTTCAGGATCCAGGCGTTGAAAATAATATAGGTATTATTTTCAACGCCTGGATCCTGAAGTGACTTAAGTGAAAATAAACCTTTTATTGAGTAGGCTCAATAAAAGGTTTATTTTGTCATAAATCATATTATTGTGTACTCTCTGACTAAGAGCAATATCATACTACACACTTTTGCGAGCGATTTTGATCGCAAACCGACAGTGTGATGAGGCTTTAAGTCTAAGTGAGTGTGAGAGAAAGCGAGAGACATATAATTCGATGGAACAACAGACTGACACGATCGGGGAGAAGTTAGGCAATTTTAAATAAATAATTAATAATGCTGGACAATTCACACAGCATTATCTGGCCCAAGCTAAGCAAAGCTGTGTTATGGGTACCAGATAACTGATATACATAATACAATACATAACACATATAGATATATTTTACTATACTACATAGAAAACGACCAGAACACCCGGAACAAATATTTGCAGATCGTACAATCGCAGGCGGACCTACGCTCACCGCGCCACAGACTCAGTATAAGTATATACAGTACGGAAACTAGGAACAAACACTCGAAACGGCACACTCACACAAACATGCACATCGACACGGCTTCTGGGTGATTCTCGGGGATGCTCAGGTAGCGGTTGTCGCGTCTAGCCGTGCGGTCGCGTGAAAGTGAAAAATGACCCGTATGGTGATTATGTAACTCGCGACCGGTTTGCGACAGGCGGAAATTAAGCAATCAGTGCTGTCAATCGCCAATTTTGACGTCACAGCTGGTGTCAAACTAATACAAAATTGACGTTTGACAGCACTGATTGCTTAATTTACGTCTGTCGCAAACCGGTCGCGAGTTACATAATCACCCGGCCGCTACAGATATTGCGTTGCATACGGCTGTATGAACTCGGCTTCATCAAAAGCGGAGCTGTCGTATTTTAAACTTCCTGCTGATTTTGAAAGGTAAGAATAATTTATTATTATGATTGTTATAGAATAATGAGTCCGTGTGATCGATCATACATAATGAATCCGTGAACTTATATGTAAATCAAGAATGGCTGCGGTTTTGAGGATTTTTAAAGTCAATTGACGACCGATGTGACGCGGTGGGGGAAGGTCCGCCTGCGACGCAGGAGGTTGCGGGTTCAATTCCCGCCTCGGAACAATTGTGTGTACGATCTGCAGATATTTGTTCCGGATGTTCTGGTCGTTTTCTATGTATAATAAAAAAATATCTATCTATGTAAGTAATATATTGTATTATGTATATCAGTTATCTAGTACCCATAACACAAGCTCTGCTTACCATGGGGCTAGATAATGCTGTGTGAATTTTTAGCAGCATTATTTATTTATTTATTTAATGAGATTTTACAAATAGAGACGTCATACTCATTGTAAAGAAATAATAACTTGGCGATAATTTATTAAAGTAGCCTAATACCTACCTAGCACTGTTTGAGCAGACAACGCAAAGCGGCAACAGTGATTTTAGTTCGAACAGACGAGACGCCGCGCGCCGCCGCACGGCATAATATGTCCTTATCTCTGTCACTCATAAACGCAACGCACGCATTACTTGTCTCGTTCGTGTAGGTGGCAAAGCGGCAACCTCGCGGTTATTTTTGAGTAAATATAACATCATTGTTTAAACTTGATTGTAGACTTTCAAAATTTAAATATAAGATGAATGCAATCAATTATGACATTTTGCATCATGGGTATCGTTTTTATGGTTTTCGAGGGTGCTGAAGCCGATACTTCTGTCAAAATGTGAATCCAAGATGGCGGCTGCTATAAATTATAATTTTTTCCGTCATGGGTGTCATTTTCATGGTTTTCGAGGGTGCTGAAGCCGATACTGCTGTCAAAATGTGAATCCAAGATGGCGGCTGCTATAAATTATCATTTTTTCCGTCATGGGTGTCATTTTCATGGTTTTCGAGGGTGCTGAAGCCGATACTGCTGTCAAAATGTGAATCCAAGATGGCGGCTGCTATAAATTATCATTTTTTCCGTCATGTGTGTCATTTTCATGGTTTTCGAGGGTGCTGAAGCCGATACTGCTGTCAAAATGTGAATCCAAGATGGCGGCTGCTATAAATTATCATTTTTTCCGTCATGGGTGTCATTTTCATGGTTTTCGAGGGTGCTGAAGCCGATACTGCTGTCAAAATGTGAATCCAAGATGGCGGCTGCTATAAATTATCATTTTTTCCGTCATGTGTGTCATTTTCATGGTTTTCGAGGGTGCTGAAGCCGATACTGCTGTCAAAATGTGAATCCAAGATGGCGGCTGCTATAAATTATCATTTTTTCCGTCATGGGTGTCATTTTCATGGTTTTCGAGGGTGCTGAAGCCGATACTGCTGTCAAAATGTGAATCCAAGATAGCGGCTGCTATATATTATCATTTTTTCCGTCATGGGTGTCATTTTCATGGTTTTCGAGGGTGCTTAAGCCGATACTGCGGTCAAAATGTGAATCCAAGATGGCGGCTGCTATAAATTATCAATTTTTCCATCATGGGTGTCATTTTCATGGTTTTCGAGGGTGCTGAAGCCGATACTGCTGTCAAAAAGTGAATCCAAGATGACGGCTGCTATAAATTATAATTTTTTCCGTCATGGGTGTCATTTTCATAGTTTTCGAGGGTGTTGAAGCCGATACTGCTGTCAAAATGTGAATCCAAGATGGCGGCTGCTATAAATTATCAACTCGGATTTTGAAACGCGGTACGGTTCGCAGCCGCTCATGAGCGTTGCGCGCGCGCTGCCTGCGCTACAATGTCTGTGTGCGCCCGCTCGATCCGACGAGCTCACGAAACGTTTACGTCCAACCGCGGCTCACACGCGACGCCATGAGATTACCTATTTAAATTGTATTTGTAAGCAAATACTTTACTAACAAAGAAAATTTAACTAGTTAGACAATTGACCTAACTGCAGACTATTCTAAACAATCTACAGGTAGCTCAATTGACCCATATCAATACCAGTCGGAAGCGTCCCCAAGACGCTGGTTGCATTGCCACGCTGTATGGCAATGCTGGCTGATGCGCTGCGCAACATACTCGTCAGATCTCGGATCACGCGTCGCTTCGACCAGACGAAGATATTATTATATTATACCAGACCACATTTGTAAGCTAGTTATTTCAATTCCATTTATTGATCAGAAAAAAATCGTCTTAATAAAAAATATATATCAAAAACAAGAAAAGTGACAACCCTAGTGCTATAATGGAGCGTAGGTATTTATTTCATCAACTAGGCTTAGTTTCCATACTGTTCTATATGTGTACTGTGCCACAGAGTTCGTCATTATAAAAAAGGTAATTTTTTTTGTTAGCAAAATCACAATAACACAAATCTTGGTCCGACCCGGGATTTGAACCCGGGACCACATTATCAGTAAAATAGAAAGAAAGAAATAGCTCGTACAAAACCAAGGTAAAAGCTAGTAAAACAAAAATGTTTATTTTGGGTATAACCCAGCTGCCCTCAACATTCTAGCACCAAAGAACCTTTGTCTGCGAACAAGGGATAAGGAACTACGAGTATAGAGAAGTTTGGACAACTCCCTCACAAGATGGATTTCCGTGTGTGTTCTCTTTGTATTGATGTTGGCAGTTAAAAGTTTGAGTAACTCTGGGATAAGGGCGCGTTCTAAGGGCCTTATCTTCCGTCGTAAAGAGTTCCCCAAGTATTATTGAATAAGACAACGAGTTGAACAACTTGGTTTAGATTTGCTTAGAAGATGCCGCTTTATTCCGAGTTATTTTAACTTGTACCTACAGTCCTACACCCTACACTGAACAGCATGGCATATATTAATAAAGGCCGGTTTAGACCACCGCAGTATTTAATTCCGTTATCCTCAACTGGCCAGAGTGATTTCGCTTGGCTTTCGCACTCGGTTTTGCGTGGTCCACGGTATTGTGTGGAGTATTAAATTAATTCGCGCGGTTGCCGGATCTTCTATCACGTGCCTTGAGCGCGAAAGTTGCTCCGTGGAATCCGCCTGTATCAGAATGTGGCAGTGGATCTCTTTGACACCGACTTATTTATTGACAACGTCGATTATTTAAATAAAGAGGCTGCGACACTCCGTGCACTCACCGTGCTTGTCTGAAGACTACAATCCTTGCGGACTGGAACCACGCAGATTCCGCCATGTCTCAACTAGCTCTTAGCCGCCACAAAATGTGAACCGCATAGGTCGCGGCGTTCAACTGCGGCAGCCAACCGATGCGATGGTGCGTAACGGGCCTTAACAAGGAAGTTGAGAATCTCCACTTTAAACTTGCGCGGGGCATCACTGTATCTATGTACGTTCTTAAATCACATTTACAAAAACCTTAAGTACAGTCTCTTCTACGCATTCACCGTATAGCAGAGAATTTTTTGGCACCAATAATGATAATGTTGGTGATAGGTTTTTGGAGTAAACATTATTGTTAATTTTGTAACCTAAAGATAATTATCTAATTTAACTTTATAGATGCTATATGTACCAATTCACTTTATTTTCACAGTCTCTTATTATATTATTATGTTATTTATCCGTGAAAACCTTCAATAAGCTTTCTAGTATTTATGAACTTTTTATTGTGTTATATATAAGCTTCTGGTTTTCCTTTATATAAATATATAACGTTTTGAGAATCCGAGAAGAGCCAATTCAGTTATCGAAGAACCATTATCCTTACGGATTATACCTCTACCTATAAAATAATCAAAACATTTCAAAGTGCCTTTTATTAGAAGAAGGGTCCTAAGAAAAAGGTTTGAAAACAAACCAAAAGATACACAAAAACAAATACAAAGGTCTTAAGAGAAGAAAACCCTTTTTAACCCTTAATTACTCGCGTAGGGTGTTTAACACCCCAGCGACTGTTTGATTGTCTCTAGTTATTGGAGTTTCGAATTTACAACGCAAATTTTTAAATCTTAATCATAAATAAAAGTCTGATTTTGTATGTATTAGGTAGTTTTTTTCTAATTCTAAAATTGGGGTGGAAAGCACGCCACGCAAGTACTTATGCATTTATTTATTTTTATTTTTCTTTCTTAGGGAAAACAAACAATATCACTTAAAAATTAACTATTAAACTTAAATAAACGTAATTCTAGAAGTGAACCAGCCCCGTTATCCACTTATTACTTGTACAAGGGGTGGTGTTAGTGAGCATTTGCAACAATGTAATTCACATGAAGAGTTAAGTACAATCGAAAATAGTATCAGTTGACAATATCAGGTTGATGACTGTTCTATACAAAGCTGGTGAAGCAGCAAATGGATCTGTTTCAGAGAAGTACTTATTATATGCTGTAGTCATTCTATGCAGTGGAGCACGCACACCTGCGTTCGTAATATGTATGTTTTTATGCGCGAGTAACTAAGGGTTAATACAAGAAGGTCTGATTCCACTTCAATACCTCATCAGCTACTCAATTCTTCAGCGTAACCTTACAAAAGGGACTTCCCAAGTATCTACCTTGCCCTCAAAAGTCCCTAAGCAGGGTTTCAGAGGGTCTTGCAGCTTAAGTGCTGTTTACACTATCCAATTTAGTATGATCCGATTTATTTTGTGTATTTCGAGATATAGAGACATGTCAAGTGTGATTCTAATGAAATTGTGACGATTTTATTCAGGAAAAATCCAGTGTTAATAATTAATATTTAACACCTAATAATTAACGATCTCATGCTTTTGCCATATTTTTCTTTTTACCTATACTATATTATTATTTTTATTGGCTAATACATACATAGCGTCATCTACACTCAACCTAAGCAGAGCTTGTGTAATAATACATAACTAATATACTTAAAACAATATCTACAGATCGTATAAACATTGGTCCCGACCGAGGCGGAAATCGAACCAGCATCCTCCTTTGCACGTCACAGGCGGACCTGCGCGCTGCGGCGCCACATAAGTCGTCAAATTAAAGCACTATGAAAGAATGAGATCTCCCAATGAGCGCCATAGCGCCCTGTCTTTACACATAAGTCGTCAAATTAAAGCACTATGAAAGAATGAGATCTGCCAATGAGCGCCATAGCGCCCTGTCTTCAGCTTGACGCATCCAGCATCTCCATGCAGTCTTTCGCAGGTCGTCATCCCATCGGGGCGGAGGGCATCATACACTACGCTCACCGAGTCGCAGCCTCCACTCAATAACACGTTTAGCCCAGCGGTCGTCGGTTCTTCGCGAGATTAGGCCGGCCTACTACTAACTTAAGTTTAAACAGATGTGTCGTATAGTGTATAGGGGACTTGCTGCCCAATTTAGAGTATGTTCACGACAAAATATGACTAGAATACGATTCAGCAACCAATCCGGTCTTTCGTGTGTTGATTCCTTAATTCATATGTTTGTTTGGCCTCAACTTGAAGCAAACTTCCGACTTTGTTGACTTGGGCCCCTAATTTCGTATTTAAGACGACGGATTAGGGTGTATATTCTCTTGCATTGTGACGTCCTAAGATTAAGTCCAGAGAATTGTATGGGATTAATCCGTTTTGGCAACAAAACTGGCTCAAAAACAGAGTATAATGAACCGTAATTCACTTGAAAAGCTATTATTCAGAGTAGGTAATTTGTTTAACATGAGCTTTGTTATTTTACGAAGGTTAAGATGTAGGTTAAGTACTGACTGAAGTGACTGAAGCCTTAATTGACTATTAGAGAAAGAAAGCAATATATTGATTCTGTATTTCTGTACTAATATTATAAAGGTTTGATTTTTTATTTGTTTGTTTGTAATTAAAGGCTCCGAAATTACTGGACCGATTTGAAAAATTTTTTCGCCGTTGATAAGCTACACTATACCCGGTGAACATAGGCTATATTATATTTTCAAAAATGTTAGGGATCAGTACTAAAACCGTGCGAAGCCGGGAAGGTCCGCTAGTAAACAATAAATTGGCTTTTTACAAGTCCATTTCATCATCATCATCATCAGCCTATAATAGTCTACTGCTGGACATAGGCCTCCCCCAATGAGCGCCATAGCGCCCTGTCTTCAGCTTGACGCATCCAGTATCTACCTGCATTCTTTCGCAGGTCGTCATTCCACCTGGTCGGGACGTCCTACACTACTTTTACCGAGTCGTACCGATCTCCACTCAAGAACACGTTTGTGTCAGCGGTTAATGGTTCATTAGGGGAGGCTTATGTCTAGCAGTGGACTAACAGAAGCTGATGTTGATGATGATTGTATACCACCAAGGTAGCAAACAAGCTTGTGGGCCGCCTGACGGGACGCCGGTACCGACGCCTATGGACGCCTGGAAGCATCTGAGACATTACACGCGCCTTGCCGACATTTTAAACATATAAATGACCTTTTTTGAAGAACCCCATGATCTAACACTCTGGGTAAGACAGCTAACAAGTTTTAGCTGGTGTTGCCATCCACAACAGCACCAATCCAGATCTATTTCGATGCCGAGATTGAAACACTATCGCCGCCGAAATGATCGATGCTGAATACTTTGGTAACAAACAAGTGGGATACTTGGTCCGTATAATTCAGCGAATTTGCCGAAATAGGCCGCAAAGGGCCGGCGCTTCATGATCAAAGTTCTTCGGGCATTAGTGAAACTACACAACACACATTACGGAACACACGGAACATTTATTCGCTAATCGAGTCGGAATGTGGACAATCGATTTACTTTTACCGATTGCAGCAGTTTATGGTTTCGATACTGTTGTTGAGCTGTTTTGAAACCAGGTACCTATTCATATTTATTTATTGCATACACATACATTGTCAATAATATTATAAGCTAAGGTCTTATTAGCGAGAATCTCTCAGATGACCTAGATATAGAAAGGGAGCGCAGGGCATTATCGGTAAGAGCAAATTATGTTGGCCCGCAGATTCGCGCGATGCAGTAGAGCAGTTAAATGCAAAAAAAAATTAAAGCGTACTGCCAATCTTTTTATACGTGCAGTCTGTGGGTTAACTACACGCAGATATGCTGGAATGCCCTGCGCGTCCAGTATAATATCGCGTTCAGAGTGCTACTGGGACTGCCCCGCTTCTGTAGCGCGTCCGGGATGTTTGCAGAGTCCCGCGTTGATGACTTTTACGCAATCATCCGCAACAGAACAGCATCCCTGATGCGCCGGGTAAGGGGCGGCACCAGTAGCTATCTGAACGTTATAGCTGGAAGGCTGCACGCGGACTGCGCTTTTATGAAGCACTGGACGCATATTCATAATGCCATGCGTCTGTAAACGCAGGATGTGTCCCTTCCAATAAAAAAAAATAAAAAAATTAGTTTTGAAATTACATATGTCTTAATTTAATCTTTACTCTTAACTCTCTATGGCTGTAACATGTATTTTGTGAAGCTGAATTAAATAAATTGAATTGAATTGAATTCCAGGTAGGTGCATGTACCCTGTAAGGGCGCAGTAATTTATTAATAAATAATAACAATAGTAGTCAGTATTTATAGGTAGGTAACATACTAATCCGAGAAATTATACAATATTATTCACAACATAGTACCCATTCATTTCTCTTCAATAACGATGCAGTCAATGCATCTGAGAATAATTGTATAGTCCACTCATACCGATACAATGTCTAGTCAAACTTCGTACAATGCTGCTGAAATCACCTGTTTTCACCCTTCTAAACGCGCCAAGGTACCTACAACCGTACCGACTGTTGTAAAATATCTGTTAATACCAAATTTAATCAACATAGCTGAGAATCAATGGTAAAATTCGAGTTCTGCTTCCGACGGAGAAATTATATATACCTACGTGTTGATTGAACTCTTAGAAAACTCTCTGGAACTCTTGAATTGTTGATTTCTTATTCTATGGTGTTGTTAACAAAATAACAATAAAGCTAATGTAAATTTAAAAAAAAACTATTTTGTACTGTGTGAGTAGCAAATCAATGTTTGTTTACGCCGACGTCTTTGTCTATATTACAATACCTACCTGTGCGATACTAATGACTAACTGTTTCAATATGTGTTTGCGATAATTTGTTGGCATAAGGTTCTTGTTTTTGGGAGAAATTAAGGTCACTCTGATGTTAACCGCAGGTACGTTTGTGCCACAAGGGGAAAAGACTTGTTATGTTAGAAAAAATTAGAAATGTTATTAAAATATGCATTAAAAAAATTCGTCAGTCTTTATTGTCTTGCGTCTCGTAAACTCCAGACTGACCGAAATTAAAATATAAACATTATCTATACTAATATTATAGTAAAGGTTTGATTTTTTGTTTGTTTGTAATGAATAGGCTCCGAAACTACTGGACCGATTTGAAAAATTCTTTCACCGTTGGGAAGCTACGCTATCCCCAGTGAACATAGGCTAAATTATATTTTCAAAAAGTTAGGGATCCGTACTAAAACCGTGCGAAGGCGGGAGGGTCCGCTAGCAGATATACATATGTATAAGAGAATGGCGGAGCTAGTTATAATTCTGCCGATGTTGAGGAAACAAAATACCACCTGCCTGCTGAACACTTTATTCTTAGTACGTATTTATTTCTGTATTGTTTCGTGTGGTATAACAAAGTATTTTCTATCTATCTACTTAACGCGGTTAATGACAATTTTGTAGGAACCTTAAACCGTTCCTCTTTACAAAGTGTCTAGTCAAAAATGACCCTCCCATCACTATGAGGTGGAGATGCTTAGTGATTTATAGATACGCATAGCTGTTTTGCCGGATACCGGATATCTGGCCGCCGAATATCCGACAAACAAAGCCATGATCGGATGGACTCTTGTGAGTTCGGACCTTTCCGTTCATGAGCGAAGGTAGTGCTTCATTCAGTTCATTATCTTATGGAATTGAGTTATCAAACTTGAGCGAGTGCCTCTTTGAAATTGAAAGCAGAATTAGAAAGTTGTTTTAAGTTTTCCAACTGATTAACTACTTACTACTTACTAAACTTGATTGCAATGCAACTATGCAACTTACCTAATAACTTATCCCAATCGGTCTAGATAAAGACCGATTGTCGCGATCTTATATTATCATCATCATAATCATCATCAGCCTATATTAGTCCACTGCTGGACATAGGCCTCCCCCAATGAGCGCCATAGCGCCCTGTCTTCAGCTTGACGCATCCAGCATCTACCTGCTGTCTTTCGTAGGTCGTCATCCCACCTGGTCGGAGGGCTTATATTATGGTAGTCAGCTAATGGCTACACACTACCTAAACATAGGAAAGTTTGTTAGATTTTATTTTTCAGCGCTCTCCAGCAAAAACAGCGAAATACTTTTTTCAGAAACTGGCCTTGTGGCCCTGGAGAAAAGCGAAGTTTGATACCTCTCAATGCAGGGAAATTGGTATTAATTCATGAGAATTTTCGTGAATTCACCGCTCAGTAATGCTACATTCGTGGCGTTCACCTACTTGTGCGTCTTGGAACATGAAAGAGCCAATAGATATTTTGCGCCACCGATGCCGATGACGGTCCAGTCTCAGGCACATGCGGCCTAATTCAGTCTGCCTTATAAATTCTTCACACCGGCTTCGAAGGTACTCGTAACCCAATACCCGAGCTCTAATCCGCTTATCCTAATATGAAATGTGCGAAGCCTTTTCGTTCCAGCTGTACCTATTCCTACCGACACAATATGAGCTATACATATAGGGTGTTTCCTATAATCTGCAGTTCCGAAAAGTGGTAAAATTCCATCTGATAATTACTTGCATAATTGCTAAAACAATTATATATTTTTCGGATTCTGAATCATAATTCAAAACTAGGCTTTTAACTAGAAACTTTTATAGGAAGGATGAATTGACGTTACAGTTTAATGTTACCTTTTTAAGTTCAATGCTGGAATATTTAACGACCGATGTGGCGCGGTGGACGAAGGTCCGCCTGCGACGCAGGAGGTTGCGGGTTCGATTCCCGCCTCGGAACAATTGTGTGTACGATCTGCAGATATTTGCTCCGGGTGTTCTGGTCGTTTTCTATGTATAATAAAAAATATCTATCTATGTAATTTATTGTATTATGTATATTAGTTATCTAGTACCCATAACACAAGCTCTGCTTACCATGGGGCTAGATAATGCTTTGTGAATTGTCCAGCATTATTTATTTATTTATTTTATATCCACACAGCGTTATCAAGCCCCACGCTAAGCATTGCTTGTGTTATGGGTAGGGCCTAGATGACTGATATACTTAATAGTAGGTATATCTCATAATTTGCTGCACGTTTAGTAGAGTTTTTCATGACAGGGGTGTACGGGGGACTCCAACATCTCGTCTCCTAAACCAACCTAACCTGCACGTGGTACACGGGGACTCCCACATCTCGTCTCCCAAACCAACCTAACCTGCACGTGGTACACCCTAGATAACGAACTAGGCTCTAGTGAAAATATCAAACAATCTTCATAATTTGGTAACTCAGATAATTTACAATAATTTTTCATTACTCGACACTGGCAGAAAAGTGTCCAACCAGACACAGTTGCCAATAACAAAGAATCATCATTATTTCCTGTCACTTCGCGCAACACTTTTATCCATCATTTTATATTTCCGTTTTCAGGATTACCGCTTATCAGGGTACACCCTGTAGATATGTACATAGGAATACCCCATTTGGAATATTTCATCCGAGTACTGTCAATGGATGGAATAGTGTGAAATAGGTCGGATTATTGCCTTTCTGCCCGTCGGATTTATATTACAACGGATATTCGCGGTGATGTGAGAGGTTTCTTAGTATTCGTTTACTTTTCTAGAAAGGTGAACAAAGTCGTAACCCTAGAACAATATTAATACAGCTTTTGGTTTATAAAACATAACTTATTATATCACTCAGCTACCATGTTACTTTATATTTACGCCTCCCGATTTCGATGATGTACGAGTACCTACTTGGAGCAATAAAAATATTTTTTTCGACGCGCGAACCCCTTTTATTTCTGTAAACTGAACTGGATATGAGACGTTATCCACGCTACCATGAGTGTTGATAATTTTATGAAATAGAAAAGGACCACCGCGCCGACTTTCAACAATTTACTATAAAACTTCTGAAACTATCATGGTTATTAACACTAAAGTCATTTAAAACGGGATATTTACCATGATTTGATTTTTGAGTTTTCCAATATTTCGGCACAGTTTCATGCGCCATGATCACGGAATAACTGAAGACACTGCGAGTTCTACTGAGTAATCTCAACAGAGCGACACTACATACCAAGAATGGTAGTGGAGGCCATTGAGATTAGGAAACACAGGAACTTCAACCGAGAAGATGGTTGCCAATTATCGGGAACCTGGAACCCTGTTGTGACAATGTAGGGTAGATCGGTATATCTGCTCATAAAAACGAACTCGCAGTGTCTTCAGTTATTCCGTGATCATGGCGCATGAACTGTGCCGAAATATAGGAAAACTCAAAAATCAAATCATGGTAAATATCCCGTTTTAAATGACTTTAGAACAATTTACTAATAATAATAAAGCATTAAATTTCCATTTCTAGTTATAGATAAGTGTATTAGATAAGAGCTAAGATAACAAACAAGTACTTAGTGCATGCAGTCACATTTTTGACAAATAATGACGAATTATTTCTGTGAATACTTACTCGTACAATGCCCCATGAAAATGAAAATGTAAATGAAAAGTTTATTTATTTCTTTAAGCTTACAAATAAGCACTTAGACAGGTCATATTTTATAGTTCACTTAAATTTTTTGGCATGGGCAAATAATAAAAAAAAAACAATATGGCGTTGTTGTTATTTTTCGAGCGAAACTCGTTTCAAGCTTTTTTATCCTCTAACTATAATTAATTAGATAATTTTTTCACAAACCTTTTTTCAAAGAATTATTATTTTTATTGTTCTCAATTTATTTACTGCCAATTTTTTTGATATATACCTACCCATTTAATAATCAAGAAATGGTTACCTATATCAAGACTGATCCCTTCATTCTGCAGAGGACAGGTACAATGTAACATTCCCTAATCTCCGACTAGGTCAGACCTCATTCCGGGTTCACTCCTGCATGTTTTATGACAGGTCCCAGAGTTGTGAGGGACCAGGGAGAGATTTATCCCATTTGCGCCCTTAAATCCACTTTGAAGACGGGAAGGATTGCAAATTGGACGTTCTATTTTAAGTTTCATTTGATGTTGGGATCTTGGGCTGCACAATTTGTTTGAGTTGAGCTTTTGGTTTAACCGAGCGTTGGCTACTTTGAATATAATATTGATGATGTTGGCCTCCTAACCAAATTTCGGACTTGGCCTTTGCTTGTATTTCGGCCAGTGTGTGCATAAAAGCATATTTTCATAATTAATCATAACTCATTTATTGTTTGTGAATTAGGTAAATTACAGTCAGTTCATAAGACTTATTTTAAGATCGCTGGAATGAATGAATTAATTCTTTATTGCACTTAAAACTAAAAAATAACACCTTATAACTAAACATTACATATTAAAAGTACAATAGGCGGCCTTATCGCTGACAGCGATTTCTCCCAGGCAACCTAGGGATGGAGAAAAAGATAAAAGCTAACTAAGAGTTGGTACATCACAAACAAACAGATGGAGAAGTATCAAAAACAAGAAATAAAAATAAAAAAAGGATACAAACTATATACATTGCATGCAATACAAAGCTACTTAAATTAGAAAATAACCTAAAAGATAAACTATAAAAAAAAATAACTAAAGACAATAGGAAGGTACCACAGAGATAAATTTCATTGGATTGACTGGATTTTGCATTGTAAAAATATTGTTGCTATCAATCAGAATTATAATAATTATTTTATTTAATAGTATGCAGTTATATTATATTATTTATATTCAATACTTATTATTTTCTTTCAATGTGAAATTATGAAATTTAATTTAGAATAATATACATATTTATATTAATCGGGTTAATATATGTATGTCCTATGACACTCACAAATAACGTGGCTTTCTATTGGTAAAAGAATTTTCAAAATAGGTTCAGTATTTCCAGAGATTATCACTTACAACCTCAGAAACTCACAAACTTTACCTCATAAAAAATTAAATGATAAGTCACTTCTTATTAAGTGAACACATCAAATGAGCCAGCTATTGAATGACCACAACCTATGTATAACCTTAACCTAAGAATCCTGTTCTCATGTAAGTGACTTTAAATTGTCTTTTTGAGAATAAATGAATATTAAACGTATAATATAATTATAATATTTTTAAACTTTCGCGATATGAACACTTACCTACTTAACGCTAAAACTTCGGAAAAATATTGAGAATTTATAATTATAAATTCAATTTACCGGTTACGTAACCTAGGTTGTGTACGTTACAAAATGTTTAATGACTCGAGCATCCATCAAATAAGGTAAAGTAGGTAGGCTTTGAGCATGCATTACAATTTGTCATCGCCCTAGGCCAGATATTAGCATGACAAGAGCTCGGCTTCAACGTTCCCTCGCTATTAAATGTCATTGAATAGGGTTGGCGGTTTCCTAATGAAATAATATTGAAGTTTAATTAACAATTCAATGAATTCCAAGTATATTTTCGTCAAAGAGAACTTTCTGCTTGTTGATTTTTAGTTATAAATTCAAAAATCCCTGCGAAATCGCGTTCGAACTCGGGTAAAAAGTATTGTAATTAGGTAGGCCTAACTGAGGGCCTAACATTATAATATAGAACAATAGAACTTGTCATTTTTCGAAATGTCCATTATAAATAAGTAATTTCTAAATTGTGATTATAATCTGCTAAAAGGAAAGGAATTCCAATCAATTTACCTACATGTTACCTGATTTATACGATTTCATTTTACAAATTCACGTGCGTCTTAATCTAGCAGCGTATCAATCAAGTATCAAGCTCCTCAAGAGAATAGTCTAAGGTAGTTTCTGGACCAACTCAAACTATCGAAGGGTTAATGGCAAGATGGCAACCCTAACCGATGGCCATTTGTTAGACACAACTTGAGAAGCACCTTTGTTACACAAACTGAACGGCAGAGTACTTTAAAAGTTAGGGACTGAACTTCAGCCGAATAAATACTAGCAAGTTGGTTTACTTAGATGTTCTCTAGATATATTGGAAGTCGAGAATGTTAAACTTAAGTATTTAGTGTTTCATTAGTTTAGTTTCACTTTCTGTTAAATAATAGGTAAGAATATCGCTTCAAGGTTTATAAAACAAAACCTAAGTGAAAAATATGAAAACCGTGATTCAGTTTTATTCGATGTTTGTGGGCGTTTTGTTAAGGTTTTGATAAGATGATATTTCTTCTTCATTCACCGTAAGTGTATTCATAAAAGTGCCCCCCAGGTATTTCATTAAGTAAATTGTAGCAATATCAACAGTTCTTTGTATCTTAAAAATGTATTTTGTTTTCATCTTATTGTTGCTATTATATAAAAAGTGTCGGATCGAAAGTTCGATTTCGATTTTGGCCTGTTTTAGCAAAAGTATTGATGTACGACCGTTATATAATTCGAATAATAGCCAAAACGAGGCGCTGTCTTTCTATTCTATTACTTAGAACATGGCAAATTTGTGGCTAAAATATAAGTACGAAGACATATCAATCTCTGTGTAAACTTTGAAAACAAAAATAATATCAATTTCCGCCGCATTATGAAAATGTAATCAAAGTTAAACCGTTTCTTGTTCGCGTATCAAAAACACAACAAGGAAGCGTTTGGGAATTTCGTTGAGGGGGTATCTCTTAATGTGGTTTGTAACTTATTTAACTCGCTACGTACAAGAGTGGAAGAAAATTTCTCTGTTCTGAGAGTGGAACCAATATCAGAGAGTACCTAAACGACAATCGATTTTATTCTAGAATCGTCTTTGGTTTATGATATAAATGACTATATGTACGTTCAAAGCTCGTAAGCTAAAAAATCCCTTTACTTTAACACTGCAACGTAACTACATATTTCCAGCTATACATCTTCTGTTCTCGTTACACTTCACAGTCATTAATTCGATTGTATCCAAAATAATATGCAATCACACATCATTATGAAATATAAAAATCATTATTATTAATAATGATAAATGATAAATGAGATCATGGTAAATGAGAGACATAATAATGATTTTTATTTTATATAATTCTATACTTATTCGTTCTGTGCTGTAGCTGTGCTTAGTCCAATAAAAGTTTCTCTATCTCTATCTCTATCTATCTCTATTATCATGTCAATGTATCGTTCTTCTGGTCGCCTCAAAGGGTAATACTGAACATCAGTGTTTTGCTCTTAGAGCAAAGCTTTTCGCTGAGCTATTACCTTTTTGACAGGCTGTAGCACGCACACAATTTTTAAATCTCCACTTTTTAATTTTTTTATTCTATTACTTATTGTTTACTATTACTTTTACTATTGTTACCTTTATATCATGTGCTGCAGTGTCGTATAAATGCTTTACCTATCTACATACATTTGTCCGTAGTGGAGATTTTGCCGAAACCGACACAAAGTCGCTAAGATAACCCAACGATATTCTTGTTTGTAAACTTTGTGAGTTTTCACGTCGCAAATATAGAGCCCCCATCATTCTTTGATTAAGCCATCATCTGACCAAAGTTTCATAGACTTTGCAGGAAGATCACTGAAATTCATAGCTCAGTTATCGGGTCAGTCGTTCATTAAAACTTTCAGTTCTTACATCATCTCGCATCTTATCCCTCAACCAGATTTACCGCCAGAGGTCGCTAGAGGGTACAAGTATAATAAAGTTTCTATGAACTAAAGCAAACTGCTGATCCTGAAGTCTTGAAGGATTATAAGTCTGTATGGAAAAGATTGTCGGAAACTATTTTTTTCTTTACTATGCCTACGAAGATTTGAAGGTGTATTTAAGGAATAAAATAATCAAGCTACATAACGTAGATACATTATGTACATAGGTTAACATATATCTCGTTAGAAGATACATTTTTTTTGGATATTTATAAATTATACCTTTCCTTTTCTCGCTGGAATTTTATTAATTTTATAGTAGCACGATAGTACTTAGTAGTATTTTATAGACACAATAGTATTTTTCTATAGTAGGTATAGTAGCACAATAGTACTTAGTAGTATTTATAGACACAATAGTATTTTTCTATAGTACCTATAGTAGCACAATAGTACTTAGTAGTATTTTATAGACACAATAGTCCAATGTTATATCGCCATGTACCTTACATTCCTTATAATACCAGTACTAATAGTGTTGCAACAAAATTTGACACGGACGCGCTACGTTCGGGCTTTTAATTTAAAGAGTCAAAAACTGCTCCTCCTCTTTATAAATGCAGGTTCTTTATTTTCATAAAACCATTTATATTTTATACAGAATTCAGTCTTGTAATCTAGATAAATCTAGAACAAAACCCCTCTTTTACGGCATTCGGTTCTCGTAGGTAATAAAGCTCAGTTTGCGGATTCCAGAACAACTTTTAACGCTTCTGATGTTTCAATGGGAGTTAAGCACAATGCTTCGCTCTGAACTTTAGCTTTTGCATAGAAAATAAGCGTTTCAGCGCTTAAGATATCTTTCAACTCTATTCAGGGAGCCCAATCTGCTCGACTTTTATTCAAAGATTTATGAGAAACTTTCCCAAAGTGTCATTCATTCCGTAACAACGGGCCTTTACGCTACTTTTAGCTGCTTGGTAGACAGAAAAAGTCTGCAAAAAATGACCAAAGTTCCGGTTCTCTGTTACATCATAAAAAGTAATAGACCAGAATATTATATTAGTCCTCTCCGTGCTGACAAGCATTCAAGCAGCGATTTTATTTTAATTATTTGTTTATTTATAATAATCGTGTATTTTTGATATAAATTACTTGCCTTATTAAGTAAAGTACTAAGCAAGCATGCCTTGGTCCGCAATGTTTGCCCTGCTAGCCACATTATGATGGCCTCAATCTAAGGTTGCTTGCGGTCTCGGCCTTCATTCAGCTTGTCCATGAAGGAGTACAAAAGGCTGCTAGCTTGGAACTAGATGATGCTATGTGGAATGTCCAACATTATGATTATTATTTACGTTCAAATTTCCTAAAATTCTCGCCTCTCAGCTCTTGCTGACCGCGCAATACTTGCTTGCGCTCTCGGCCTCAAGGCATCAAGGGCTACAAAAAGCTAGGAGCTACATAGATGATGCTGTGTGGAATGTCCAACATTATTATTATTAATGTTCACATTTCCACAAACTTTCGCCTTTATAATATTAGCAGGAAGTAAGACAAAACTTTGTTAATAGAAGTTATGTAGTAGGTACGGGACATGGAATTATTACCCGTCCTTATTGAAACTAAAGTTGTTCATGAGATTTATACCTCTGCGTCGGTTGATCAGATATTTATGGAGATGGAGCGAGCTAATCTGCTAATGGCATACTGTAATATTTAACCAGTGTATTATATCGACGATATCTATACCTAATATTACCTATACCTCTGTGGCGCGATGGGCGAAGGTCCGCCTGCAACGCATGAGGTTGCCGGTTCGATTTCCGCCTCGGGACAAATGTTTGTTCGATATGCAGATATTTGTATCGGATGTCCTGGTCGTTTTCTGTATATTAAAAAAAAACTATCTATCTTATGTATTGTAAGTATAATGTAAATCAGTTATCTAGTACCCATAACACAAGATCTGCTTAGCTTAGGGCTAGATATTACTCGTACTGTGTGAATTGTCCAGCATTATTTATTTATTTATATTCACTGAGCTATTTATTCATGATAGGAGAGATCATGATCATATGTAATATTTTGTTTGATAAAGTGGTTTATCCCGTTGGTTGTATATTAATTTCGTTAATATTCATCATTTTTCATATTTCATTATTTTTCTGAAAAACTCTCGCTCCAATAAATTTATATTGGTCCGTACAAAATAAAAAACGAATTGGTGCAGTGTACATTTTTGATACCGTTTTTCTTAAATAGATAGAGTGATTCAAGAAGAAGGTTTATGTGTAGATAAGATAATACATGGTTTTGCACCCGTGCGAAGCTGGGGCGGGTCGCTAGTGTTGTTATAAATGTCTTTCTATTAAATTTTTTTCTATTTGGATCTATTTCTACTGCATGAATGTTTAGTGTGTACCACGTTACATGTAGGTCAGTATCAACCTTTGGTCATACAGCGGGCTTCTCGCGTTAACCATAACCGACTTTTAATATATACATCACATACATTCATACATCATCAGCCTATAGCATTCCATAGCTGGACATAGGCCTCCCCTAATGAGCGCCATAGCGCCCTGTCTTCAGCTTGCCGCATCCAGCATCTACCTGCAGTCTTTCGCAGGTCGTCATCCCACCGGGTCGGAGGGCGTCATACTCTACGTTTAGCGAGTCGTGGTCTCCACTCAAGTTTGCCCCAGCGGCCGTCGGTTCTTCGCGAGATATGGCCGGCCCACTGCCACTTCAGCTTGCTAATTCTTAGAGCTATGTCGATAACCTTGGTTCTCTGTCGGATGTATTCGTTAAGAATCCTATCCTTCAGAGAAACTCCGAGCATAGCTCTTTCCATTTAATATATACTATCACCAATTCTTGCGCTTCTAACTACCCTTTACTTACTACCAGAGGAAAGCGTTTATCACCAAAGTTATTAGTAATTCTGTAGAGAATTTAATAGTCTTCTTATTTGCATTCCGCTGTAAGTTATTCGGGAGACAATCCACCTGAAATTGTCTAGAGTAATAATTGCTAACTGGCTTCCAATTACAAGTCGTTAACTGATGGCAGGGAGAGATTAATGACGTCATCGGTTTAGTTCGAGGTGTTTCCGTTCGGGTATAGATATTATGGGTATACAACATTATTGATTCGATCATAACTGAGAAGGTACGATACGAGCTAGCGGTTTGACTGCGCTGAAATCACACCATATGTGTTTTTTAGGAGTGACGCATGTACACACTCAATATGCAAATTATTGATTCGATCATAGCTGAGAACCTACGATACGAACTAGCGGTTTGACTGCGCTGAAATTACACCATATGTGTTTTTTAGGAGTGACGCATGTACACACTCAATATGCAAATTATTGATTCGATCATAGCTGAGAACCTACGATACGAACTAGCGGTTTGACTGCGCTGAAATCACACCATATGTGTTTTTTAGGAGTGACGCATGTACACACTCAATATGCAAATTATTGATTCGATCATAGCTGAGAACCTACGATACGAACTAGCGGTTTGACTGCGCTGAAATCACACCATATGTGTTTTTTAAGAGTGACGCATATGCACACTCAATATGCGTAAATCCGCACTTATGCAGCGACTGTGTAAACACACGTCTGTGTGACTCAGCACAACAGTAACATATTTTTTTGAAGGAAACGCCTGTGCGGCGCAACACAACTGCTGTGTAGAGCGGCAGCTTAGGTTAAAAAAGTTCGCAGTCGACACGTTAAACTGACTTTGAAAAAATGTTCCATAAAAAAAGAGATATTTAATATTTTGGTCTCGTAAACTACAGACGGCGATGGAAGAAAAGGAATTCCAATATATATAAATAACATATATATCCCATATATATAATATAACCCATATATAAAACTGATTTATCGGATAAAAAATATCCTATGTTTTTAATTCAAGCCTGGAACGACCTGTGTTTAAAATTTCAGCTCGATCCGTAAAGTAGTTTTAGTTGCATGAAAGAGTAACAAGATATACAAACAAACTTTTGCGTTTAGGATACTCTGCTTAAATTTACGGTACACTCACCTGAATGTTCTTGTATCCAGTCCGCTGCATGATAATCTGAAACACAGATTAGATGGTTAATATTCAGATGCAATCTTAGCTCGGTCTGCCGATCTATGTCTGGCTTGTTTTAGTTCAACATAGGTAGTCGATACTATTTTAATAGTAACTCTATTTGAGGTAAACCCAAGACTTCGATTGTAAAATTATAGCTTTCTTTCGGCTTCGCACGTGTAGTTCCAGAAAAATTAGTTGGTACCTATATTATGCCCCTACTGTAAAATTATAAGCAAATCAGCTTCGGGCAGCTTTGCTCAAGTGACTTTCCGGAAAAAATAGTAGATAGGTGATAGGCCTATGTGTCCCTTCAAATCATGTAGGTAGCTGCTATATAGGTATAATTAAATTTGGCTAATATGTATTAGCCAAATTTAATTATACCTATATAGCAACTTTATAAAGGCTTAAATATAGTTCAACATAATTCATCGATTAATTCGGCATGCAAAGACATAAAAAAACTACAAAAATAATTTTAAAAGAGCAAAATGTAAAATGAATTGGAAAAAAAGTGTCTAAATGTCAATCTCGATAGTTAAGGTATGGAGAAATTACAGTATAAAATAGATAATTTGTCGCTATGCGGTTTGATTTTGAGCCACTTTTTTAACTTAAATACAACAGCTTTGCAAACTAATTCCTTATTTCACCAACAGATAACTTTATCTTTTCACGAAAAAACAGGCAAAGCTTAATGAAATTTAGTAAGGAGCTTGATCGTTGGTTGCTAAAAAAAACACATTCCTCGCTTCGCGTTGGTGGAAACATTATGTTATAAATAATTGACAGGTGGAAATCCGCGACAAAAGAATATTAATTTATTCGAACTGATAGGACACTGGCGAATGTTTGTTATGTTTAGACTGACTGACATCACTAAAGTGTATAACATCTTTGTACACTTCACTGTACATAGTCGCCACAATAAGTGGCCCTTTATAGTTGTATTATAATATGTTGTAGTAATTTGACAATATCCTTATACAGCAGCATATATTTATTGTGACAAATTATTATAAATCAATTTATTTTATTTTTTTAAGAAGGCATGTCTGTCTGCTTTTCTTTGCACGTGTTTCCTATGTCAAAAGTTAGTGTGTTATAGAATAAAATGTAATTTAACTTTTAAAATGTATAGTATTTAACGACATCATTGTGTACCTACGGTGGAAATAAATAAACTAAACTAAATAAGTGGCCCGTTTGCTGTGATCTCATTCCACGGAACCCAACAGAGCTGCCATCTTTGCTCCGTGGGAGTCCGCGTTATTGAGTTATAAACTTACCACCCAGTTATGTCGTGGAAATATTTCTCCAAACATTTTTCATTTGTGAAACGCTTTGTCGGGAAACTAATAAATTTGTAGCATCCCTGACACTGCATTTTTGCTGGTTTTGCTCTGCTTCTGTGCTTCCAAATCGTGCTACCAATCTTAATCGGAAAACTTTTAGATAATGCTCATTTATTAGCACGGATCAGCATTGTGCATCTTTCTTTCGTTTCCTGGCAAAAATGCTGTGATTATAGTTTGACCGAAACCGCTGTACCGCTCCTTAGGAAAGTGCAGCGAGGTGGGGGGCGAGGCAAAAAGAGCAAGAGTACGCGTTGACGGCAGACTGATGGATCGGAGCGGCCGATATTTCCTCCCCTTCCCCGTCTCGCCGCTCGTATATACCTCAGGCGCGGTACAGCGGTTTCGGTCAAACTATAATATTCTATCAGTCGACGTGGTGCCATGTTTGTTTGTGTCAGTTTCCATCAAGAGTAACTACTTATTAAATATGGTTTAGCGCAAAAAACCGACGGCCGCCTGAGCAAACGTGTTTTTCAGTGGAGACCACGACTCGGTAAACGTAGTGTAAGACGCCCTCCGACCAGGTGGAATGACGACCTGCGAAAGAGTCCCAGAAACCTGCAGGTTGCTGGATGCGGCAAGCTGAAGACAGGGCGCTATGGGCTTATTGGGGGAGGCCTATGTCCAGCAGTGGACTGCTGATGATGATGATGAAATATGGTTCAGCAATATTAATCACGTACCTTTTGTTATATTTTTCCCTAGGTAAGAAAAACGCCTTTTGGGGATTACCTTATTACCCACGAGTACATACCTACATATATGATACTAGATTATATTTCAAATTTAAAACATTTTTTCGCTTATTTGGTCTTGCCTTGCGCGATATTCTAATTTCTAATTCGAAACTTTTATTTAATAATAACAGTATTCATTAATTAAAGCTACGAAGAAAAACTTCACGTTTTGCCTTCATGCCTAATTCCTTCCACATCTCTCTGTTTTGCAAAAGAAGGTACACAAATATTTCTTAAAAAAGACCGCTTCTTATAATATGAATTAGACTCTTGAGTTACCCCACATTATGGAAAAATCCGGAGCTCACCTTAAAAGGTCTTAATCTACCTATAAAGGTAGGTACCTAACTCTTATAACCTTATGGAGACCATGTCATTAATTGGAGTGAGTCTACTGACTCGGGTCAGATGCCTAATGAGTTTAATTAATCTCCCTATCTCAGCAAATGAACGTTTAAAGCACGAGTTTTGAGAAGCTGAATTTATACTGAAAACTGGGGTCAAAATCGTGATCACAAAAGGTTTGCGTACATCATCATCATCATCAGCCTATATTAGTCCACTGCTGGACGAGGCCTTCCCAAAGAGCGCCATAGCGCCCTGTCTTCAGCTTGACGCATCCAGCATCTATCTGCAGTCTTTCGCAGGTCGTCATCCCACCTGGTCGGAGGGCGTCCTACACAACGTTTACCGAGTCGTGGTCTCCACTCAAGAACACGTTTGCCCCGGCCGTCGGTTCTTCGCGAGATATGGCCGGCCCACTGCCACTTCAGCTTGCTAATTCTCAGAGCTATGTCGATAACATTAGAAAGGTATGCGTTTCTAATACAAACGGTCTCAACAGATCTGGTAATTAACGTAGGGAAAAATAAAACAAAAGGCACGCGATAATTACCCGATAAATAATCTTTAAGAAGATACTAATTCTAACTAATTCCACGTTGCGTACAGCGGGAAGCAATTCTATCCTAAGTTAACGCGCCGAGGACATCGAGTTAAAAAATAAAAATCTCGACGGACTCGTCGCGGATTAGGTGTGTGATGTCAAAGTCAAAGTCAAAATAATTTATTTCTTAAGGCTTCAAAAATTAGGACTTAGACACTGGCAGAGTCGTAGCGAAAAGCAAGCGGCGCCGAAACAAAAAAGAAGTTTTATTTATTTATTTATTTATAAAAAATACAGCAGTTAGCTTACAGTCTAACACCAAAACACTAACTACTAGACTTAAAAAAGACAGAATATATTAAAAACAATATACAGTATATAATAATAAATTAAAAACAAGATTACAAATAGGTAGGTAGTCATACATAAATAAACAGATTATTTAAAAGTAAGGTACGATCTTAAACTTAAGTAGATAAGGCTTAAACTATCATTAAATATGTCCACATGTTGGAACTGTTGCAAGAAATCGTTGAGTAGTGCGAGTGCTCTGAGTTGTTGAAGTTGAAGTGAAGTTGTAGATATTGCAAATGTTATACTATGAACAGTGAAAAAGAAACCACTAGTTTGTTCAGATAGGTTCAGATATCATAATATCTATATTTCATTTGCACTATTTTATTAGATGTTTATGATACAAAATACATTCTGAAGTTCTATTCTGTCGGCGGCTTTGACTTTCCGTTCTACTTAGAAAATGCAATAGTAAGTATGTACATTAAACTCAAAGTATATGATAGTATTTACTGATTAATTTTAAATTATTACCTATATGAATGTTATTTTATGAATTGATTATCAGAAATGTATTTTGAACGTAATTTAATTGATATTATTTAAATTTTAATGATGTTAGTTCAGCTGGTATTGTTAATAATTATCTATGTATTTTAAATCTATAATATATAGTAAATAATCTATGTATTTTAAATCGGATATGAAAAAAAAACCAACAAATTTGCTTGCGGGTTTTTTAACAATGAGGAGGAGAATTTGTCATATCCCAACTCTTCCTGCGGGTGTTGTAAGAGGCGACTAAGGATATCCATCGGGGGGCGGGAGCGCCTCTTCCAGAACAATTTATTATCAAACTTCTACCCACAAGCATGCCCAGCGTGGGGATTATGAGCACTACCCCCATAAAATAAAAGCCAATAAGGCGCTTATGAGGAGGAAGCCGGCGTCCAGCAGTGGCCCAATATAGGCTGTTGAGGTTGAGGATTAGAAACATTTTTTTTTCCGACAAAAAATAGGGTCGAAATGAAAATGTTGGGGGTGTGCGATTTCTATGCTCTCGAGTGTAGTGATTTTAAATATTCCAGCTGAAAACAAGCCTTCCGACAATCTCAGCAGTCTACTTTAGAGCCTAGATCTACGAGTATTATATTATTCCGGTACTGTTACCGGCTTTCCACCAAAATTCAGCCATCTTTTTTTTTTTTTGTATTTAAATAAAATAAATAATGCTGGACAATTCACACAGCATTATCTAGCCCCATGGTAAGCAGAGCTTGTGTTATGGGTACTAGATAACTGATATACATACATAATACAATACATTACATAGATAGATATTTTTTATTATACATAGAAAAACGACCAGAACACCCGGAACAAATATCTGCGGATCGTACACACAATTGTTCCGAGGCGGGAATCGAACCCGCAACCTCCTGCATCGCAGGCGGACCTTCGCCCACCGCTCCACATCGGTCGTCATCACTAAGAGCAAGTTGCGTATTTTAATAAAACGATCTCTAAAACTACTGAAGTAGAAAATTATACAATGAAAAAAGAAAGCTTTTATAGACTTTTTCTCTATAAAATCATAAAGTTAAGATTATCCTCAGATAGTGGTCATAACTCAGTTTTAATAAACTAAGAGCATCAAGCTATTCGTCTGACTAATGAAATTAATTTAAAAGGTTATTTTTTAAATAGCCTAGCTTTATTCATTATTAAAAACAATTTATCCCTTTCACTTTCAATTTAGCTACACTAATGAGTTTCTAAGAAAACAAAGACACTTTTCGCGTAAGCCAGTCTATCCCTAGATTAGAACTTAATAGAGCTCAAAGGATTTAGATATATGACGGTTTAATCCTAGATTTCAAATTTGGATATTCAAGTAAATTATTGGTGGTGTTGGCACATTAGAGAATTTAAATTAAATTGGTTTAGAATTTCATCTAAACTGGATTAACACGTCGTAATATTTTCTTTTTAGCACTAATTTATATGGTTTGTTGTTCGACTGCAAATTTATTTGTAGATTTATATCTTAATTATATTAATAGATTTGTGTCTTGGTAAGTATCATTCCATACTATTATTAACTAGCGTCTGTTTTCGTGGTAGCAAGAAGCTTATAAAAACATCATTCCAAGTGGAAAAATATCTAAGTAAATTTGTTTTCTATCGGTTTTAAGAATTTTTCTATCTAATGAAATGTGTTTGTGAGTGGTTTCTTTTTACTTCTTCCACTAGTGGACAAAAAATTGAAGTGAACAGTAAAATAATTGTATTTGATAATAATTTATATATAAAATATGACTTGTCTAAGTGCTTATTTTGTAAGCCTAAAGAAATAAATGATTTTTTACTTTTTACTTTTAAATATAAAAGTAAAATGTAGCAATAAAAACTATCGTATCTATAGTATAAGGTCTAGACCTAATATCTCGTAATTATATTCTAGGCCTATGTCCAGCAGTGGACTAGTATAGGCTGATGATGATGATGATGATGATGATATTCTAGGTCTAATTTCAACCCGATACTTTTAGTAATGTTGGGGTAAGAAGAACCAAACATACATCCTTCCAAACAATACACAACCATCCAAACTTTCGCATTTATAATATTAGTGTCATGCAAAAAACTACGTAGTGTATACTTGTTCTAACTCTTCATGTCCATCCAAAGGTTGCCTGGCAGAGATCGCTTTAAGCGATAAGGCCGCCCATTGTACAACACATTCTTTATTTGTCTTTTTCCTGTCCAGTGTATCTGTTTTTATGGTGTGCAATAAAGAATAATTGTATTGTATTGTATTGTATTGTAGTGTTCACATACGAGACCAAGCGTCTTAACGCATCTTTATGGAACTTTGCAGGAGCTAATAATGTTCTACTATAAGTTCACAGGCAGTATTCTCATAGAAAACCTTCATAAACTCACTACTACAACTTCAGTAGCAGGAAAACTGACCACTCGAACGTCGATAAATGGCCTTCACCCTCCAGATTTACCCTTGATGAGGCCGTAAGCCGCAGTAAGCTGTAATGAACGCATAGATCGTCATCGACACAGGAAGCCTACTAAGCTAAACCGAAATTTCGTGTTATTTTTTTCAATGTATACCTAAAAACCATGATTACATTCGGCAAGTAGTTTGAAACTCAGGCGGGAGCTATTGACTCGTCTGCATTTTCATTTTCGAAATCGTCAGATTTAGTAATTTGTTCAACAAATGGTCAAAAAGATTTTGTAGAAAGTGCCGTTGAAAATTCACGAGCGTAGCGAGTAGCTCTAAAGTAGACTGCTGAGCTTTGAAGGGGGATTTGAAGCGCTGCTGTTTTTGAGCTGGAGTGTTGAAAATAACAATTTATATTAAATTAAGTAAGGTACGTAAAACAATGTAAACAAAATTTACCGCACTAAAATGGTCAATTCGGACCGAAAAAAAACGAAACGATACTATGCTCGTTTATGTACTTTTAGACACTCACGTTGCATTTAGCGTTATAACTTCCCATCGTTGCGGCCCCGTACCTCGCAACTGCGGACGCATTGAACTAAAGTAGGGGTCCCGGAAAAGCTACCTGGCTTTGCTTTGCAATGACGCTGCGAAATTCGACCACTGTTTGGTTGAGGCCCAGGTTTATGCCTTACCTTCAAATTAACTTGCTTACAAGGCAGGTTTGCTGCCCACAGAGTTAATTATTGGTAAATCGCATGTATGAATAAAGCATGTATGGAAATGTTAATTCAATTTCTTGGAATAGTTTCTCTGCCCGTAGATATTCAATTATTATCATTCTAGGATTTTTTTTACTAGACGACCGATGTGGAGCGGTGTGCGAAGGTCCGCCTGCGACGCAGGAGGTTGCGGGTTCGATTCCCGCCTCGGAACAATTCTGTGTACGATCTGCAGATATTTGTTCCGGGTAAAAAATATATCTATCTATGTAATATAGTATTATGTATATCAGTTATCTAGTACCCATAACACAAGCTCCGCTTACCATGGGGCCTAGATAATGCTGTGTGAATTGTACAGCATTATTTATTTATTTTTGCCGTGCCTTGGCATCATTTTGAACACAATAAAAGACAAAAGATAAAAAACATTCAGATGAGAGACGAAAACAATGGAAAGCTTCATCGGAATTCTTGTTATTTACCATCGGTGAAGGTCCGCCTGCAACGCAAGACGTATAAATCTGCAAATATTTGTAAATGGGTTTTCTGGGTGTTTTCTACGTACCTTAACACTTTGAGTGCTGAAATCACACGGTATGTGTTTTCTACAAGTGACTAATATGCGTTAATCCACACTAGCGCAGCGGCTGAGAAAATACAGATCTTTGTGACTCAGCACAGCCGTAATATTTTTCGAACGAAACGCATGTGCGGCGCAACACAACCGCTGTGTAGAGCGGCAGCACGAATTTTTTAGGTTAAAAAAAAGATCGCAGTCATCGAAAAAAAATCGCAGTCAAAGTGTTAAGTAAGAAAAATTTTGGTACCTATCTGAGTTATATAATATAGTACCTATAACACTAGCTCTGCTTACCTTGGGGCTAGTGCTGTTTGGATGGTCCAGATTTATTTAGATAGATAGATAATTCTTTTATTGCACACTTAAAACATAAAACAAACGAGATAAAAATATAAAATAAGTGACAATTTGGCGGTCTTATGGCTCAAGAGCGATCTCTACCAGACAACCGTGGATGGATAGGATCGTTGGATTGTGTGAAATGTGTATATTAATTTATGAATTTACTTCTACCTACATATTTTTACAGCGGGAAAGAAAGTTTTTGCCTGATGAACAATCTCGTACGTTTCCTCGACTTCCCCAATTCATCTAACAGATTTATATTAACGAAATTCAAATTCGTAGGTACGAGTATATGTTAGAGAAGGTAATGTATTTCATAACTCTTTCGAAGCAATAAAATTACTTGAGATCAAAGACGACAGGAAATAAATAATGAAAAATGCTGATCATAAAAAAGATGTCGATATCCAAAATTGGGGGCAGAATAAACGGCTGAGTCGTTGAATAAAGAATAGTAGTATCGTAAGGTTCTCCAAGATCTCAGCAACCGATGGAAAATTTAGAGTACAGTCATCAAGAACGGGATATTTACCATGATTTGATTATTGAGTTTATGAAATAAATAAATAAAATAAAATAAAACAGCTTTTATTTCTCACACTTAACTTAAATACTAATCTATATATATTCTCTATCTATACATATGTAAGTACCGCTTTCAGCGGTGAAAGCCTCCTCCAGCTCCTTCCATCTTCCTTGATATTGAGTTTATACTGTGCCGAAATATTGGAAAACTCAAAAATGTAATCATGGTAAATATTCCATTTTAAATGACAATATTATTAACCTTGACAGTTTGAAAAGTTTTTTTGTAAAATTGAGAGTTTGTAAAGGTACATTTAGAGATAATATAATATAGTGTAATATAGATATAACAATATATTGCACCGAACTAAGGTTTAGTTACAAGTTAAGATTATTTTTCATTGTTGTACCTCGACTGCAGTGACACGTATCGCAGCATTAACCAAGCACATTGCAAATCGCAATTGGTGATGCTTAAGCCACAGAAAAGCGTCATTCAAGCATAGATGGAGGTTGCGGGTTCGATTCCCGCCTTGGGAATTTTTTTTGTAGAACTACATAGGTACATATATGAGTAGTGTTATGTATTAGTTACGGAAAAAACAAATTAGAATTAGTATTTAAAATTGAAACAATTGAGCTAACTGCAGACTGTTGCTAATAATCTACAGGTAGCTCAACTGATCCATATCAATAACAGTCGGATCCGTCTGGTTACTTCTTGGCTAGGATAGTCTCTTCACTCAAGCGTAGACTTATATCGTGGCTCGTTTGGGAAAGCGCTTGGCGTTTTACAATGAAAACGAAAAGGTACGAAAAAAAAAATTTGGTTATTAATTTTATTATCACTAGGTACATGGTATAAAACAAAGTCGCTTCCCGCTGTCTGTCTGTCCCTATGTATGCTTAGATCTTTAAAAGTACGCAACGGATTTTGATGCGGTTTTTTTAATAGATAGAGTGATTCAAGAGGAAGGTTTATAAACCATTTGACACATTGTTTTTTATAAATAACATTTACAAATAATTATTTTCTGATCTGTATTATTTTTACCAATAAATTGATTGCTAATATTATTCAGTTTAAAAAACATAATGGATTAAGTCCCAAACAAACACTATCTCCATGCAATAAAGCACATTATAGACCAGAAAAAGCTGTGGAGTGACATAGCAAGCTGAGCGAAGGCAATATCGGAAACTCATTAATAACGTTACAGGGTGTGCCTAATTTCAACGTGACTCTGCCATATTTTCCAAATGGATCAATTTTGCGGATGCTGACGGTATTGCAAACTTACTGATTTGATTCATTCCATTCTGTGTTTTGAATTTTTATTTCTCGATATAACGTGCGTAATTATATAATGGTATTGAGAATGACGTCATATTTCATGATGTCCTGTTGTCCAGTTTGAATGAATGAATGTACTTTTTATTGCACTAAAAAAATACAAAATAAAAAAACCTTATATCTAAATATTAACTAACAGTACAATAGGCGGCCGTATCGCTGATAGCGATTTCTCCCAGGCAACCTTTTGATGGGGAAAAAGATATAAGTCTATTAAGTGATGGTAGAACACAAACAGTAAATGAATAGTAAAAACAAAAAATTAAAACTACATACATTACAGAAAAAACGACTTAAATTAAACTAATTAAATTATAATTTGAATACGATTAGAGCGAGACAGAATGCGAGTTAACGTTATTCTCTATTCCATTCCTGAAGTGTTTAAGTTATATTTTGACTTTTTGTGAAAATGCAACAAATACTAAATATTTTTTTAGGATTTTTCTCTTCATACATAGAATTTACGTAGCAGTAAAAATGAGCTACTTTCGATTGCAAAGACTTTCGTAGGTATACAATTTGTGTATATTTATATATTTGTGAGTATACATAGACACAAATTGTATACCTATATATCAGTTTTTACACTTGTCGTTTTTATCAATAACCCAAGGGTATTGACGGAAAAATAAGAAATAGAAAAAAAAAAACAGTTCACTAGAAACCCGATCAGTCAAAAAAGGAATGGTTTTGCAAGAACTTTATTTCATTCTAAACATCCTGTAGCTCGAATCTTTCGTAACAAGTAGTCAGTTCTTATCTCTTATAAGACTTAATTTTCTCTCTCTGATTATTCCTCCATAAACTTTCCTCTCTGATTATTCCTCCATAAAGGTCAGTTACATTACCAGATCTAAGTTCGGAGCAAACAAACTACTGTACAACTGAATAAGAGATTATCTTTGAAGAAGGTCAATGGTATTTCAGGTTGTACATAAACTGAAGGTATAAAAAAGCTATGTTAGTGTTAACAGCCTATATTGGTCCAATCTTCCCCCAATTAAGTGCCTTATTGGCCATCCAATTCAAAAAAGTTTATGTAGGCATTAAGGCTTACAAAATAAGCACTTAGAAAAGTCAAATTTTATACTAAAATTATTATCAAATAAGAAATAAGGTGTTATTGATTTTCCGTTTACTTACATTTTTTGTCCACTAGTGCAAGAAGTGAAAAAAAACCACAAGTGTGTATATTATACTCGTAGTATGTATATTAAGAAGCTTTGGCTGATAAAAATATATTTTGTGATGTGATAGGTACTGAAGCTAAGGTTGCTGTTAATTAGCTATAAGTTTAAATGTATTGTGACTTATCTAAGAACATATATATTGTGTCAAAAGATAAATAAATGAATTGAATTGAATTATAGTATCATAGTAATGCCCATAACCCCCACGATGGGCATGCGGATTGTGGATCGCAGTTCACTGGTAAATTGTTCTGCAGGAGGCGCTTCTGCCGCCGCCCGCCCCGTGGTGATTTATAATAGATTTATTACAAAAAATAATCTCAAACTCAAAACACATCAATCTCAAAGTCTTGTACTGTTTCGAAATTGAATTGTAATTTTTATTAGTTCTTACTTTGTATTATTTTATATTTTGAAACCCAAATAATAAAATTCTATTCTATTCAAATACTTTTTTGTGTGAGACTGATAAATTACCATTTTGACATAATACGCAATTACTTATTTCTGATTTTTAAAACAAGAATATCAATTTCGTTGGTTGTAGTTTTCAACTTAGCGATTTCACTCACTTTATCACGAGCAAAGCCATATAAAATGTCTAGTTGTAAAAGTGAGGCATCCTCAACAGTCATAGAGATTAAATTCTCCCGTCCCAAAATATTTTTCTAGGAAATTGTTCTTAATTTAAGGAAAATGAATAATAACACTCCAAACTACGGAAAATTAATTGAAGGTGTGTTAGTAGGAGCAGGAGCTAAGGTAAATACCGGAAATTTAAGGTTAAAATGGCGAGGCTGACCCTTTGTCCTCGACAGTACCAAGGTGAGGGTCTAGCTAGGGTAAACTTCGAGTACCTAGGTATCACAGAATAACTATATTATAGTACTGTAAGAATTAAATAATATCCCAAAAATGTTCGATTTAGGCGCGACTTGAACCCGCGGTTTCCCTCATGATGTAAATTAGTATATTTTTTAATATCTATCTATCTAATTAAACACCCAGAACATACGATATCTGCAGATCGTACAAACATGTTACCCGAGGCAAGAATCGAACCAGCAACCTCTACATCACAGGCGTATCCTCGTCCACTGTGCCACAGAGGTCATCAACATAAATAAATAAAATCAAACTAAGCATAAAATAAAACGATCCGGGATCCAAACACCACAACACCCCAGACCCGGGGCAAATATTTGCAGATCATGCTAGCCCCGCAGCGGAATACATCAAATGTCCCTATTAGCATTTACAGTTGGCAAAACAAGATAGTTCAAAAGGAAATTGAACGTACGAACCAGTTTTACCATAGTTTATTTCCCAAAGTTTTATCATAGAGTTTATATTTTGACGACCGATGTGGTGCGGTGGGCGAAGGTCCGCTTGCGACGCAGGAGGTTGCGGGTTCGATTCCCGCCTCGGAACAATTGTGTGTACGATCTGCAGATATTTGTTCCGGGTGTTCTGGTCGTTTTCTATGTATAATAAAAAATATCTATCTATGTAATGTATTGTATTATGTATATCAGTTATCTAGTACCCATAACACAAGCTCTGCTTACCATGGGGCTAGATAATGATGTCCAGCATTATTTATTTATTTATTATTATATACCATAGTTTATTTACCATGGTTTATTTACCATAGTTTATTTACCATGGTTTATTTACCATAGTTTATTTACCATAGTATATTTACCATAGTTTATTTCCCATAGTTTATACCACCAAACTGTGATCCCCAACCCGCATGCCCAGTGTATTTTGAGCATTACCCCTCTATGAGATAAAATCTAATGAGGCGCAAATCAGGGAGAGGCCTGCGTCCAGCAGTGGATCAATTAGGCTGCTGAGGTGCGGGTAAGTGAGGGAATTTATTGAATTGAGCTAAATTAAATTATAATTATTCTTACCTTCCTTATTTGAAGGTAGCAAAATTCAAAATATCTGTATGAAGTCTTTTTTCTCACCATGTTAGAAAATCAATACTTTTTTGGTTGAAAATTAGTTTTCTATAAGATAGGAGGCAGGTGATTTTCAATTTAATGGTTTACTAGTAAAGTTGAAATTTAACTTACCAAAATAATAGTAAATCTAATGAACTTAATCTCATCTACATTGTCTACTATATTTAATTTATACATATAATCCATGAGTTATATCTATAACAAAAATAAGAAAAACTTTATACTTTTTCTAAAACTAGTCTGCTTGAACATTTGTATAATTTCAAAATTCGTTTAATAATATATAATTTTTATTTACTTTGAAATAATGTAGTTATCTCAGCCTAAGTTACCAACCGTACCAACTAACCAGGTACTTCATGTTGTGACTAATTGCCGTAAACAATTCAGTTCCGAATCATTGTGCCAAATTGATGAGATCTCACGCCTGTGTTGATTCCAAACATCTCATTATTGTGCGTTGCTATTTGATTCACGTTTCTACTGTTTGATAACGATAAATTGTGTACTTTACCTTATTTTTCAATAAGAAAAATGATACACCTACCATTAATTTAAAGTAATTTTATCAACAGCTATAATTATATTTGAAAATTTATATTTGGACTCGGTTGCTTAACTAATAAACGTTTTTTTGTTATTTTTTAAATTTCGAAGAGATTTTTTCCAAAATTAAAGTCGTTCATAAACTTACAAGTGATACTCACATGAATAAAACTACTCAAACAAACACAAACACGAAGCCACCAAGAGTTATCGGAATCGATGACAAAGAGGATTTAAAATTCAATTTGTACGACAACGTATCTACGGTGCTACGCTATACGCTACGCGAGCTACGGAGCTCCGGCGTAGCGGCCGCCCTCGGCGATTCCCACGCTAGACTGACTAGCCGGGCAGCGAATGCTAATACCTATTCTCCACTCTCACTGCAACATAATTCCTACACTTTAAGTATCTGAAAGCCTCGGACTTGGTTGAAGTAAAAATTCAATTTTTATTGGAGAATTCTCGCTAAGTGCTCAGGTGGAAACCTTATAGCCGTTAAGGCCAAATGTTAGGGTATTATATTTGCGTCATGGGCTAATGGATTTATGTCGGTAGAGTGGCCGCATACGGGCTATTTACAGATTTTTCTGGGGAAATATGTTGTATAGTTCAATGTGGCCATAGAACTGCGTATTTGATTACGATCTCGCTTAATAATAACTTGATTTTGTAGTTAGATTTGTAGTAGAGTGGTTTTTACAATCTTCTTGTATATTTAGTACCCTCTTAATATCTTCTTGTTTTTAAAATAATGAAATAAATAATGCTGAATCAATCACACATAATTATCTAGCCCCAAGATAAGCAGAGCTTAAAATGAAATGAAATAATTTATTTATATTTTATTTTAGCTTCGATTAAGAGTACTAGAATATTTATGGATATACTCCATAAATATTTTTTTAACTTGTTCCTGCCCGCGGCTTTGCACTCGTAGTGTCTATGGAAATATTAAGATTACTTCTCTGCCATGGGAATTATTTTTTGGGATAAAAATGGCCTATATTTGTTACATCTATGCAAAATTTCAGCCTGATTCTTTAAGTAGTTTTGGCGTGAAGATAATGGATGGAAAGATGTGAACCAGGTGTGCCAACGGCTGAGCAGATTTGTATTCGCTCTTAAGAAGGTTCGCCAGGCTGTTTCTTTTGACGCCGCTCTAGCTGCTTACCATGGTCATGTGTCTTCAGCCCTGGGGTACGGGTTGTTACTGTGGGGCAACTCAGTAGATGTCAAAAGAGTATTTAAAATTCAAAAAAGATGCCTTAGAGTGATAAACAGGTCTTGGTTCCTTGATAGTTGCAAGCCTCTCTTCAAGAACTGTAGGATCCTTCCTCTCGCATGTATGTATATAAGGGAAGTTTGTATGTTTGTAAAATCATATCCAAAATATTTTCAAAAACGTAGCGATGTAATAACCCGGCAAAAAAGGCCGAAGTTTCAAAATGCACTCTATAAACACCAATGCCATAAAGATATTTATAAAAGAAATGTCTATAACATGTGCATAACTATTTACAATAAATTACCGGAAGAACTAAAATAATTAAATGGAAATATATTTAGGAAAAAGTTAAGAGGATGGCTACTTGAAAAATGTTTTTATACTGTGAACGAATATCTAGAGATTTAAATTGTTACTTATAATGACTAATATAATTAATTTAATATATAATTATAATAATATGACTCGCATAACATTTGCACGCCTGCATGCAGGCTGAATACATGTACTAAATTAGTTATAAGATCTGACATTGTATAATTTTGTATTCTTGCAAATAAACGATTTGATTTGATTGAGATTTGATTGATGGATGTTCCTTACAAACATCCATCCATCGAAATATCCAAACTTTTGCATTTATTTTAGTGAGATTATATTTTTTTAAGTTTTCTCGTAATAAAGATATATAAAGTATTTTTTCTTACTATGTTAGAAAAAAAATACTTTTTAGTTAGAAATTAGTTACTTTTTAGTTAGAAATGCTAACCTAACCTAACCTAAATTATAGTAAAACTAATATACTTCATCTAATCTAGAGGTATATTGTCTACCATCTGCTCTATATTTTGTTAGAAAAATTAATTTAATATTTTAAAAGATAAATGAAATTTTCAAACAAATTCGGCAAAACAAACAAAATACCTACGACCCAAATAACAATAAAAACACAATCAAATTATATATTTTAAAAGTAAATTAATGGTTTTCTGTGAAATAAATATAAGTAGGTACATATTATTATATATATAGCAGTATATTACTCAACTGCCCAAACGAGAATTGTTTCCTTCTCAGTGAAAAGCGTTCGAAACCACAGGCAGATATGTATCTCCCCAATGAAAATTGCTAGTTCCTATCTACATATTAGATTTCACTCAAATCCAGAGCTAATGTAAAAACGCCACATCCTCTCGGATATTGCCAATTCCATTCGTTCTCTTTGTAATTTATGTTACGGTGGAAACATATCTTCTACAGAAACTTGACTTCCATCCACCACAATAGCTTTACTACACAACATTGCATTTTTAACCTTACTGCACTTACAATAAGAATTCCACCAGTGGCCGAAAGACATCTTAGTGTCCCCGCACACGGGCCACCGGCCACAACCACAAAACGCCGCCACCGGCATATATTCTGTAGTTTTCATACATTTTATATGGACACGCCGCACAAGGTTGACGCCGGTGGCCGCCACACGCTACAAATCGTCGTTGCTCGCTTCTAGTGGCCCATACCGGCCTCTTAACGCCGACACAAAACGCCACCACACGCCAGTCGCGCGAGTTCCCATCTCTTATCTTAGTTTACCTGTCCATTATGATGCGCGCAGTGCGCATGGGTTAAAAAATAGCAGCAACCAACTGTAAGTGTCGGTGGTTGACACTTACAGTTGGGGGCTGCTATTTTTTCACAAGTGGTTGTCGCGTGCTTCTGCTACATTTGTAACCGCTCCTATCTTCTCGTAGCGGCGTTTGTGGTTGTGGCCGGTGGTCCGTGTGCAGGGACACATAAAGTAGATGGTAGAGTTTCTAGATTCGACAGGCAAATGAAAACACATAGCCCCACGGGGATTCCCGTACGAATTTTATCAATTGATTTCCTTCATGTGTCTTGGGGATGGCGTATGCATAGATTTTTGTTTTATTTGGATATTCCTGGTTATGTTATGTGCCTTTACGATTTAATACGGTTTCTTTGAGAAGGGTACACGAATGTTTACTGGGTTATATATTGGAATTATTTCCTTACCGATACTTTCTACTTTATTTTTCGCCATCGACGCAGGTAGTACGATTCTCGCTTTGGGGCAAATGTTTGTACATCTACATTCTCATCATCAGCCTATAGCAGTCCACTGCTGGACATAGGCCTCCCCCTATGAGTGCCATGGCGCCCTGTCTGAAGCTTCGTATTTGTATGATTTGTAAATATTTGTTGCAGGTGTTTTACGTTGTATTGTATTTGTTGTTGGGTTTTATGTTTACTATAGATAGATAATGTGGTTTTAGGTATTTTTAGGAAGTATAAATCTAGATATAAACATTTTTAAATATATATGTATTTTCTGTCTACATCAGTAGCCTTGTAGGTACCTACAACACAAAGTCGGATTCTTTTGTGGCTAGTTGTGTGAATGATCCAGCATTATTTATTTACTCGTTTCTGCCAGCGGTTTTACACGCATTGTTGCTATGGAAACGTTTTTAAGATTATTTCTATAGCATGGAAACTGATTTATGGGAGAAAAACTATATTTTTTCCAGGCTTGGGACTACCTGTATGAAAAATTTCAGTCCGATCCATTCAGTAGCTTTGGCGTGAATAGGTAACAAACATCCAAACATTCGGATAATACAAGTGCGTATAATTTCTTTAAAAAATTAGTTTTGGTAGCAAAAGCGTGAAAGTTTTGTGTTGTGCCTGTTTAAAAAACATTTACTTGTAACTGTTTTTAAAAATAACTTCGCTCCCACTTCTACTGCCAACAGAAAATGCTCCCATAAAGGCGTAAAAGTTCATTTTCAAATACATTCGCCCCTACAATATTAGGTTCAAACAGTTTAGTCAGATCGTATAAAACTTCCAATAATGGTTTTGATAGTCTGTTATTACTACTTACACTGTATTTTTACGATCCAGCCATACTGTAGCTGTTGGGTGAAAACTACCTATCAGCCCAGATTCGCACTCAATATAGAAATTTAATTATTTTCTTGTCGTAGAAATTCATAGCAATATCACTTTTATAGTCAATTGCTTTAGGGTCCGGCGACCCTCGCTTGCAAAAATCGCCCCGAATATCGCTGTCCCTGTTTAACCCTTGCGCCGCGCCACATGCGTGCGCGATAGCAATATTAGCCGTTCAAAATTTGGTTTGTTCCGTAATACCAAAAATTATGACTGAGAACTTTTTGTATTCTTCACAAAGTATTGCTATTCTGTAACTAGACAGTATAAGCTATGTTCCTTAATAAATAAAACGTAAGATATTGATGTTTTTAATTCGAAACAAATAGCAAGAAAACATGTCCATTTTCGCATAAAAATGTGCAAAATGAGATTGGCTTTCATTTCATTTTAGGTAAGTATTTTGAAAAAAAATCTATTTGGGAACCTAGATAAATACTATTATAATACAAATAATGCAATATTATAGTGGAAATAAGCTTGAATTAGAAATAATTTTGGTATTACGTTTGTATGAAGAATTTGTCCCTCCGGAGGCCCCTTAAAGTTCTAATTTAAAAGCTCTTAGGTCCGTGAGTTTGCTTGTTTCTTTATATCAGACTAAAAAGAGGTGTCCAATTAACGCGTATCTTTTTATCTCAGCTGTAATTATTGTCTACGGGAGTGGCATAGTCAATGTTGACTAAACTCCTTTAAATAAATAAAGAAAAAAAAACACAAAGTAACAAAAAATTTAATGTCCCTAATTTATTTTCTTGTGATATGACGAGCAGAGGATAATCAATCAAGGAAATAGTTTTTTATTATATATAATAAAAAACTATTTCCTCAATATATATATATATATATATATAGTATAATATTAGGTAGGTATTTATAAAATAATATCCAAGATTATTTATCGGATATTTATCGCTTAACTTATTATTTTCCTTTACGTTTCGTTTAGATAATAAGTACAGTCAGTCGATTATAAACCTAATTCATGAACTTCTCCAGAATTAGTTTTTAGAAAAGGGCCGTCGAAGACATAAGCTTGTCTGACTGCCTCTGACTAACAACATGGAAGCCTAGGGCCAATTGAGACTAATGTTCTACTAACGACAACTTACCTTCATCATCATCATCATCAGCCTATAGCAGTCCACTGCTGGAGATAGGCCTCCCGTAATGAGCGCCATAGCGCCCTGTCTTCAGCTTGCCGCATCTACCTGCAGTCTTTCGCAGGTCGTCATTCCACCTGGTCGGAGGGCGTCCTACACTACGTTTACCGAGTCGTGGTCTCCACTCAAGAACACGTTTGCCCCAGCGGCTGTCGGTACAAGCTTACCTTATAGGGTAATAAATCTACCAATCAAGCATTGATTACTCTGTTTACGCCATGTTTCACCTCCTTTTTACCTTCTTACAAATTAATTTCAAAACGCAATCCAAGATTTCATAAAATACATTTGAGGCGTATAGTTAGGTCCAACCCTTTGCAGAAACTCCTAATATTTTGAAGAATGCCTCCAACGCAAAACTTAAGCTATGCATAGTTTTACAAAATGAGGTTCTATAACCTTTCAGTACTAGCTGAAAAGCACTTTGCATTTTAATAGTTGGGGGATGGTTTATAATGCTTTCGATAAGAATTCTTATTAAGATTTTTATATACAATGAACGAATAAGCGGAGGATAAGTGAAGGGTTCTGGGGCAAACAAGCTATACCAGATCGCGATCATGTATAAAAACTGATGACATAGGTATTTATTTCAGGTGACATTCTGTATCGTACTCCTGTACAGTAAAGCTCAATCTACCCGCGCCGCAGTAGCCGCACTCGCCGCAGTCTTCGCAGTTTCTAAATCTTTATATGAATATTAATAGTATGCAACATCGCGCACCTATCCGCGCCGCACTCGATTTTACTGAAATGCGGCGCGCTTTTCAGTAAAATCGACTGCGGCTCTTGTGTCGCGAACAGGTGCGCGTTCAGCGAAGTGACGTTGAAATAGCCATAGGAACAAAATTCCCAAAATCTTCTTTATAATTATTCCAATAATAATTACCTATATAACAATTAACTTTCCAATAAACCAAAAATGTGCATAGTGTGGAAGTGTGGAGTGGAAACAAACGACTATGCGAATCTATGTGATGACGACGTAGTCTTTTGTTTTTTTTTGCCTGGCGTGAGGGTTTTTATTCCCACGCGTTTTTTTTCTGAGAAAATTTACGATTAAGTCGCTGTATGTTTCCACTATTGTCGATGTTGCATGGGTCACTATAGAAGCTGGTTGACAGCGCCGTGCAAACACACAAATTAAACGTAAATATTCACGGCGAAAAAACAGTGCATTAGAGCCCTTCAGCGAGCAAAGTTCAAACCCAAATGCATTCACAGATCCATAAGATATCACAATAAACTTTGCAAAAACGATGACCCAAAAGTGTGTCATAAATCCCGATTGTACCGTGGATAGTGAATAATAAATGACAGCCATAAATCTGGTATGAAAACCGTATAAATCTAAATGGTAGTTCTGCACAGGTTTACCACAGACTGGTTGGATTTACCAACATTACCTGGCGTGGTTTTCGTGCCCCGAGTGGGTTGAGCTTGCAAAATAATTACATGAGACCTTGTTGGAGCTTGGTACAGGATGCTATTAAAATTGTAACATTTCTTTTCTACTTACATAACGAGGTGATGTTGTAGCTTTTATGTTTATTTACTGAATGCTTTACTCCAATTTAGTATCAAAGATATTTTATGTCGACAAAGACATTTCGAATAGAATAGAAATAGATCATAACAACTTAAATTAACAAAAGACAGATCCGACATCGTTACCATGTTGAGGCTCCGATCGGGACACATTCCCCTCGCTCGTTTCGGTTTTCTTATGCGGAAGACTGATTCACCAAACTGTATGTGACGTAGTGGAAGATGTGTACCATATTGTGTCCGGAACGAAGCAGAAAGATATAATTTTTGTTTTAAATACAATATTGATTTATTTTGTATCGGTGTAGTCAATTATATTTTGGCTACTCCGATCTCAGAAGAAGCACTTAATATGTTAAAATTTGTTAAAATAGGAATTAAGCGTAGATATAATAAGTTAATTAAGTATACTTTTGAGGGTGACATAATCATGTTGATTAAACCCTCTTTAATCAATATTATACAAAGATAAAAAAAAAATAACAAAAGACACACTTATAGAATAGGTACATAGAATAGAAAAATCTTTATGATGATGAGGTACATGTAGAGAGTTGTTACAAAAAGGCTCTAACTCAGCATAATGCTGGCTGAGCTCCTTAAGAGACTTAGCCAGTGCTGGTCTCCGTTAGAACCCGTATAGGTGACATCACAAACAGGTATACGCAATCAAATAAAAAAAAATTAGGTATAGTAATAGTAAAAACTTAATAAGAACACTAAAAAAAATTCGTTTGTGAATGAAAACTTAACCAAAGCTACAATAACAGAAACCCACAAGGTTATCACTGAAAATTAAAACACAAACTTCAATAATGCATAATAATACCTCACATGTGCAGCGACAAATATTAAGATTTCAGTTCAAAAACGAACGAGTACGTTGTACTTGTCGTATGTAATATCTTTTATAATAATCTGTATCTGGTGTACAATAAAGTATTTTGTACTGTACTTTACTGTACTGTATTGTATTGTATTGTATTGTATTGCATTGCATTGCATTGCATTGCAATGCATTGCATTGCATTGCATTGCATTGCATTGCATTGCATTTGACTGACTTTCAATGATTATTCTGAAAACGATTCAATCCGATTTCTACGCGCGAGGTGCGGGTTTTTTTTTTAGAGTGTGTTTGACGGACATAATTGATGCTCTTTGAGAGGTTAAGTATAAAATATTAGAGTACCTATCTAGAGGATAAAAAAGGTTGGGACGGGTTTTGCTGCAACTCGAAACACAAAAACTACTAACAGGCTACCTTAAGCTTTCTTCGTCGCTTCTTTACAGTGATCATCGTCTACATACCGAAGCGACGAAATCAAAAATATCGCATTGTTTCCGTCAATCTCCATCAGATTCAATCCGTCAAAAATATCTTTGTTTTATTTTAAGAATTAAACCTCTTCTACGTGTACCTACATTTATTGTATTGATGAAAATAAATAGTTTTTGATTCTTCTCTTTATCTTCTCGTTTCCTATTATTGGTATAATACAATACAATACAATACAATACAATACAATACAATACAATACAATACAATATAATACAATACAATACAATACAATACAATACAATAATAAGAAACGAGAAGATAAAGAGAGATTTATTAAATGACGAATGAAAGCTTTTAAAATAAACTAAAAAAATCTACATAGTTTATGTGCATGTTCGATGATACCTATGTCGTTAAATATTTTCCACCTATATTCCTTGTGTTTTGTAATGCCTTTGTATACAAAAAATATCCATGTTTTTGAATCGGAGTGCGTTTTCTAATAAAAAAATATCTATTCACTTTATTTACGTATGAGGTACCTGGTACAATCAGTTATCTAGTACCCATAAAACAAGTTGTGCTAAGCTTGGGGCTAAGTGATGCTGTGTGAATTGTCCAGTATTATTTATTTATAGGTTTTCTCCGGTGCTGCTTGCTACGATACTGAATTTTCTTTTACTATTTTATTAGACAGCAATCTTAATAAATAAAAAAAATAAAAAGTTTCTTTATTCAGACAGGTTGTCCAGATACAAATTACAAAAATAAAACATAAGGCCTTAAATTAAATTAAAATTAGATTAAAATTAAATTTGCAGCAGTCATTCAACAGACTCCCACCCAACCCATGGAGTCTAGTGAGTGAGGACTCTGTTGAATGTCTGCATGATGGGCGAGGCAAACTTGCTGCCCACAACCTGCAGGATGGAGTTGCGGTTGTTGGTTGAATGCGGACTGCTGCCAGTGTTGTACACTGATTTAGTAATTAGTGATAAAAACTCTTTTCAAATTTGATCATTGATAACTTAAGAATCAAAAACTCTTTATTTTCATCAATACAATAAATGTAGGTACACTTAGAAAAGGTTTAATTCGATATATCTATCTATGTAATATAAAGTATTATGTATATCAGTTATCTAGTACCCATAACACAAGCTCTGCTTACCATGGTGCTAGATAATGCTGTGTGAATTATTGTCCAGTATTATTTATTTATATTTTTGACGGATTGAATCTGATGGAGATTGACGGAAACAATGCGATATTTTTGATTTCGTCGCTTCGGTATGTAGACGATGATCACTGTAAAGAAGCGACGAAGAAAGCTAAAGGTAGCCTGTTATTAGTTTTTGTGTTTCGAGTTGCAGCAAAACCCGTCCCAACCTTTTTTATCCTCTAGATAGGTACTCTAATATTTTATACTTAACCTCTCAAAGAGCATCAATTATGTCCGTCAAACACACTCTAAAAAAAAACCCGCGCCTCGCGCGTAGAAATCGGATTGAATCGTTTTCAGAATAATCATTGAAAGTCACAGAAACTTAATCGGTCTAACTTTAGGCGGTTTTCAATCTCCAAAGTCGATTTCAATCTGTGCTTAATTTCAATTCCTATTTTATTTCCAATTACGGAAGCAAGAGGGTCTACCTGGAATTCCGTTATCAAAACGTTTCAAACTTACCTACCTACTATAGCCAGAGGAAGTGTTCAACCCTCAGATTAAGATACCTCGAGAGGGCCAGGACGATTTCCCTTTATTAAGCTGAAAATTTCAAAGCTAGAGGAATTTGCGATTAAATTGAATTTAACTCGTCACCTTTCTCCTTTGAAAACAGACTTTTGTCCAACAATTAAATTCATTATTTTCCAGTTACATTTTGTTGTTCAAAGAGCTGTTCTTTTCATAGGTTGGGCCTTCACAATTTTGTGGATTGTTATGGATGTTGAATTAAGTCTCTACTCAAGTTCATTTTTAACTTGGTTACGAGACAAGATGATGTTTTATCTAAGCTAACAAAACACAGTTACCATGGCAGCTGTAAGGACTTGAATTAACTTGCGCACGAATTAAGATGCCTTAGGGTGCATTCACACAGCATCCGTTTTAGTCCGTGATGGCGTATGTATTTGTAGGAAACGATTAAATCGAAGTAGCAAGGATCCGTAAACAACGGTTCTCTAAAAACGGAAGCGATAATGTGCTCTACTACGTAGTGTAGGATGCCTTCCGGCCAGGTCAGATGAAACCTGCAAAAGACTTCAGACTTCTTAGATGCTGGATGCGTCAAGTTGAAGACGGGTTATATGGCGCTCATTATCAGGCCTATTTCCAGCAGTGGAGATCTCAAAAGTGAGATGGGCTTAATATCCCTGTAGAACCTACTCCGTATAGTCTGTAAATAACAAATGATTTAGGTATTACAATGGACCGCCATAGTAATGAGAAATGGGTGTGCAAACAAAGAACTACGAAACAAATAGCACAAAACACTTCATGCACTATTTTCTTCTCTCCATAATATTTCTCAAGACCCCGAGGCATCGACAAAAGTTCTCTTCGCAACTTGCAACAGTAAAGAAATGATTACTAAACGGTATTGACACTCCCAATTGAAGTGAACTATAAAATATGACCTGTCTAAGTGCTTATTTGTAAGCTTAAAGAAATAAAAACTTTTCATTTTCATTTCCAATTCTGAGGTAGGTACCGAAAGTTTCAGTGTCATATTAATGCGAAAATTGATATGTTAAAATGAATGGATGTTGTGACTTCTTCACGCCAAAACTACTCGGAGCGGTTTAAAAGTTTGTTGTTCTAGTCCTGGAATAAAATATAGGCTACTTTTTATCACATTTTTATCACATCAGTTCCATCATTATAGAAATAATCGGAAAACGTTTCCATAGAAACAACGCGTGCAAAGCCGCTCTAAATTATAGTATTGTGTCTTTACCGTTTCATTTTATATTTATTCTGGTAGCTGATATATAATGTACAAGTTTAGTTTCAAGTGACCCGGTTGTTCCGTTTGTCATAAAAACGAGGAACTAATAATGTGTATCGATCTAACGAATAAAAATTAGTAGATAAGTTAGAGAGGGTAGAAGAACATATTTATATTTACCTTTACACTACTATGCACAATACAAAAGTGATCGGGCTGCGTTCGATTATTACCCTTATTACCCTTGGTATTGGTAACGTTCGTAGCAAAAGACAAAAAATGGTAGATCGTATGACTACCACTAAAAACTTACTCGCAGTGCTTTCAGTTATTCCGTGATCACGGCGCATGAAACTGTGCCGAAATATTGTAAACTCAAAAATCGAAACATGATCATCATGGTCGTCATCATTTCTTTAAGAATTTTGTGTTAATTAACCATAATAGTTTCAAGCAATGATAATTAACTACATTATGCGACAAATTTTTGTGCGTAGCACTGTTTATGATAAATAAGGCCTTCCTCAGCATTACGCTGTGTGCACACTAATGTGTCCACTCAGCTCTGATTTTAGTGAGGACCAGAGGGATAGTGTCATCTCACGGTAGTCAGGTGCGTGATGAAAACACCAAAATAGTTTATAAGATTACAGATAGTTTTTAGTGAAAAATAGCGTTATATCGTAGTCACGTCACGGACACGGACGAGAGAGTGTTGCTCTTGCGGTCTTTTTTACTAAACAAGTGGTTTTTCTAAGAGTTGCTATACCTATCTCCGTACCAACTTATGGATTGCAGTGTTGTGAATAATGGGTGACATTACGCTTAAAAATATTCTCAGTGATAACCGAGATATTCCATAAAATCAGATCACTGTATTACGGCAATATATTTTTTTCCTACCCCCGAAAAGTGAATTTTTAGGCTCTTAATTATTCGATTACTAAGTGCAGTGTGACTACCGCGCGTACTTTGGTGCAGAAATACGAGTAAGTGCCGTCTAGTGCTGTTTACATCCTGGTTAATAAGCGCCAATTATATAAATACATTTTTAATAAATCAACCTCAAACTTCCTGGCCTAATTTTATTTGTTTACTTAATTTAGGTATTTTGGGAAACATGAATATTACATGCATTTATGTTGAGGGCTATTTATAACGTTTCGAATGGTAAAAAAAAAACATAAACACATGTTTCAGTCGACATAGCTCTAAGAATGAGCAAACTGAATTGGCAGTCAACATTGAAAGAAACTATTCGATTCACATAAAAAGTATTACTGAATGGAAACTCATTGAAAACGACTTTGAATGTATTCCAAAGTCTTTTGAAAACCTGTCCAAGCTCTATGGTCTCAAGTAAGTTAGTTCAACTCTAGGAAACTACTAATTTGTTCTTCAATCGAGCCACAACATTAAACGGCTGCAATGAAAACTTTGGCCACATATCGATATACTAGATACCCATTACTGAGTGAGAGCTGGTTTCAACTTTCGCAACACTAAAATTAATATGCCTGTAAAATTGTAGGTACTGGTAAAATTACTCTTTTGACATGAACACTGCAGAGTTGTGGCAACACAGATACAGCGAGCAAGCGCAAAAACAAGAAGTTGAAGTTGAAAATGCAATGATTTAGTTGATAGCGAAATGTAATATTAATGTCCTTGATGTGGGTTCATTTCAGGTGTACTGGCGGAACAAACTTCTGTTGCCGCTGTCTCTCTATATGAGTCCACATATAAGATACTTAGAATAGAATAGAATATAATAGAAAGACATTTATTCATAACCACTTAAATTAACATAAAAAAGACACACTTATAGAATAGGTACATGTAGACAGTTGTTACAAAAGGGCTCTAACTCAGCATAATGCTGGCTAAGCTCCGTGAGAGACTTAGCCAGCGCTGGTCTTCCGTTAGAGCCCGTACAGGTGACGTCACGAACAGGCCTACGCAATAAAATAAAAAAAATGTAGTAATAAGAACATTTAAAAAGCCATTGACAAAAAAAAACATAATAATAGGCTAATACCTATCAATTGATTAACTTGTAAATACTACTACTTGTAAATATTGATTAACTAGTTATAAGATATCCTATGGGACTGACTTAGTCACTATTAGACTCAAAGTCCCTAATTACATTAGAAAAAAAAAACTTCCTCAGATGTGGTGTAAGGGGTAACTCTAAGCCTAACTAACACGCACTACACCCTTCTATATTTATTATTCTATATTATGGAGAAGCTTTGCTATCACTGGAAGTAAAAATTACAGCGAGACATTGATAAAATCTTTTTTATATCAACTGAAAAGATTTCGTATTGTAAGCCAGTTATAAGCAGTAATTCCATTTTCTACCTTGTCGTTTTGACCAAAACTTTTTTAATAAAACCCACTTTTCGCTTACTTACGTAACGGCATAAATTTCCAAAGGATATGGCTATTTAAAAAGGGGCGAATAGGTAATTTATGTTCGTAGCTACTCGCACCTACATAATATTGGTTCGAGTTACGGCCGCGTCCAAACTTTTTCGGATTATGTGAACGTTATACAGGCTGTGTAAATGCTGTATACATAAAGATTCGCGACTGCTAAATCTTATTAGGGTATTTTATGTTGATTTTGTGGTTTGTGGAATGTTTGTGGAGCGCATTTTGTATATTTCTTCGGCAAAGAAATTTCCATTTAGGTTTTTAGGGACAATCCTTCAACCTTTTGAAATAAGGAAATGGGCTATTGAAGTACAGAACGTAAGACTCGTTCGCAAGACTAGATGATCTGGCAATAAATCTTCTCCTAAACCAGACGATGCGAAATAACAAAATATCAGTTTCAGTGCTTCATTAGCGGTTCATTAAATTCAATTTCCCATTTGGATCAAAATATTATTTTTCACAAACTTATTATTAGAGCGCGAAAGTTTTTGCTATTGAATTTCAACAACAAGCATGATTTCCCACGAAGAGTGGAATTGGCTCAACGCTTTTTGTATGTTGGTCAAGTTTTAAAATATCTACCTCGTAAAGGGATGAAATGTTGACGTTCTTCCAACACAAATCGGTTGCAAATTAGGTTCGCTGAAACCTGTAATAAATTCGTCTAACTACGATAGTTTTTAGTATATGATCTCACGATCACGGCTCGACAAGCGTAGTGTAGAATGCCCTCTAGCTAGGTGTGAAGCGGCAAGCAGGGCACGCCTATATCCAGCAGTGGACTAATATAGGTTCACGATGATGATGCCAAGTGGAATACTACTCAAACGTCCACCGCTATATGGCTCCGCCAACCAAGAGGGACTTTGCCATAATTAGGTACCACGCTTGGCAGGTGGATTGGTAATTCGCAGTTGTGGTATCAATAAAATATACAGAAACAGCAGCTGCTACCTTTCCTTTTAGTAGGTTCTCTTAGTCGCATCTTACGACCTCCCGGCTGATATGAGTTGAACTTGACGGGAATGATGCCAAGTGACCTGACGAGCAATTTGCGAGTCAATTGGCGATACCATAGCCTTTGGAGGTGCTCATTTAGCAAATACTTACCTGAGAATATTTTTAGTCCACTCGAGCGAAAAAATACTAGTGAAAAAAGAGTACTAAAGCCACGTCTCGTTTAGCGTCGCAGGTAATAAATTGCATCAAACAAAACTGGCGTCCCTGGCGACTGGAGTTTGCGCTTCATTCAGTTTAAAGTTTTTAACACTATTACCGAGGTTTTAGGTTGCAAGTCGTGTGAATTTAAATGTAATATTTTTTACAGCTCAAACAATTTCTCACTTCTCTGCATTTGGATCTCAATAAGGCTACCGTAATGATTTGATTGTTGTCGGTTAACTATTACATATCATGATGTTGATTGTAAATGACGATGCTCTGATTAAGGTATATGTTACTTAAGCCCTCACTACATACTCAGAGTTTTTTATGAAATCAAATAATATACCAAAAGTTTTATCGACTTTGAAAGGGTTTGAATCGGCAACCTTAATAAAAGTCGAAAGGCATTTTTGGCATATTATTTGTTATCGCCCGGCTTGGACTAGTTCAGCGGTGACTGATATAGATATATTAATAAATAAATAAATAAAAAAGCCTTTTATTTCCAACAAATTATTAAGTTTAAGTACATTGTTTTTTAGAGTTCTTTTTAAACTAGAAAAAGATGCCCATGTGTCTCTGTCCTGTGCGGTCTGTTTCCAGTTTGAGCCGGCTGCCCTTACAATATCCTCGTCCCAACGTGTCAGCGGTCTTCCTCTGCTCCTTTTACCTCGAGGACCTTACCTCTATAGATATATTATTGATGTATATTGTTCTAATTCGTAATATTTTGATTCATTTCATACCTATTGACGGCATCAGATGAGACACCGCTCGCGGCCACTGGTTTGAAACTCGTGGGAGCCCTTTTGCCACTGTAATGTTTATAGAGACAACGGATTCAAGTCCATATTTGAATACATTTTCGTTCTGGCTGGTAGCTTTTAATTTTCCCCTAAAAAAGTTGGTTAGGTTCGATGCATCATATCCACGCCAAGCTATAGGGTAGACCGGGGGCAGTAGTAAAATTTTTTGGTTTTCAGACGATTGTACTAAATCAACTTGGATATTTTCTATAGTCATTGTTTCTAAAAACCTAAATTAAATAGCTACAAACCATTTTTTTTAATTTTACGTAGGGCTTACAGAACATAGGGAAAATTAGGTAAGAATGATGATAGGTCGAGTGCTACTATTGACCCCTACTCTGGGTCAATTGTACCAAAAATTCAAAAAGAAACAAAAAACAAACGAATTGAGTAAATTTTTATATTTTGGTATAATCACTCTGGTCTTAGCTTTGATTGAGACTTAACAAATAGCTTATAAATCTAAAATTGTTGTAAATAATTGACAGGTATTACTTTCTATGGAGTTACAATTGACCTCTGGTACAATCGCCCCTGTAAAACTTTAAGTAAAATAATTATCTATCCATTAACATTGATTGCATATATTATACTTAACTAAATTGTATTAGGGATCATTTGTACCACGGGGTTAATTGTACCGTTACAACTGTCCCGATTGACGACGATACAACTGACCCCAAGTATAGATTTTGGAGAAATAACTAAATACCTCGAAATACTGTTGAGTTTTAGACACACAATATTGGGAATTATATGGCTGGATACCTATGTAAACGCATGGTTAATATATAAGTACATAAAACATAATAACCACTGAGTGACAAAGCAATCAAAATAGCAAAAAAAGCTTGAAAATAAACAAATGCTCCTGCAGACGTGCGTTTCGCAGCCACCTCGCTGTCGACTAGTAAACAAGGCAGGACACATAAGGCGCGTGCTCTCGCACACACACACAGGTCGACTAGTAGTTGAGATATTCGCAATGTTACTATTGCCTCGTGTTATTAGTGACCCCGGTCTACCCTACCATCGTTAGATTTAAAACGCTTCATTATTTCCATTCTTCACAAATACCCGGCAAAATAGTATCAAACAGTATTCAAGGCTTAACCTGGTTTCCGGAACCTTTGTCGTCGTGCCAACTTTGAGTTCTATTTGTTCGGCAAAGCCCTTTTTAATGGTGATGGATACCTAATGAGAGAACTGGGTAAATAGTTTTCTGTGATCATAAATTTGCACAGAAAAGATGATATATGATCAGTCTCTTCTTACAAAACTCTTATCTATACGAATCAAGACCGTACGAGGCATCTAGACAATAATGTTAAAATATTTCAAAACTAAGGTATCTCGATGCAGATGGGATAAATCAGCTATCCGAGAGTAAATTGAAAAACAGCACTGCTGTTAATGCATTACAGCAAAATGCTGAGCTTACTCATTTTGTATTAGTTTTTACTTTTATTTTAATAGGTATAAGTTTAATTATATCTTGTGTCTTTTCAATTCAGGCAGTAAATGTTTTTCTATATGTCCTAATGTTTTTTCTATTCTATTTTATTAATATATTTTATACATATTTTATTAATATATTTTATACATATTTTATTAATATATTTTGTACATGCATATTTTCATACAACGTACGACACTTGGTACACACAAAAGCCTTTATTTTCATACCAAACTACAGTCACATCTTTTTATAAATGGGATATTCTGTAAATACTTACATCCTATAACCTGTCTTTGTGCCATCTCAAAGCCCATAATATGCATTGAGCCTACAGATAACTAGAGAATATTAAACCAGAACAGGTAAAAGCCAAAAATCCTCGGTTAATAAACAAAACCGTTAAAATACCGATCAGGGTGCCCAACAAGCTCTCATTTTTGGCGGGTAAACCGCGCATAGCGCTAAGTAGGATCCATGAGCACAATAAGTTAGACAACCAGAAGACAGACACGAATGAGAGACTGTTTCAAGAATATTATTGCTACGCTTTGGTGACTTAGGCCCGAAATATAAAAACTTACGCAGTCAACAATATAATGCTTGAGTAACGATTATGGCATGAGCGCTACTCAAGCATAGATCGAAGACTGAGTTTATGTATGACTGACTGAGCAGGCTTTCGTAATACGGACTTTAGACGTAAAATCAGGGCTAACATAGATCTCCAGAAGTAGTAATACAATACAAAAATTCTTCATTGTACACCATAATCAAATCAATCACTATTATTATTGTCCAGCATTATAATCATTACAAAAATACATTATATGCGACTTGTACAATGGGCGGCCTAGTAACGATGCTGCCTACGTACTGATTTTCAGGCATAAAATGTAGATTTTTTTGTAGGTAAGTTGGTACCTAGTCTACCAGACTTCTGCGATGCGACCCGCAACGGCGGCAGCGGCACGCCCAGAAACAGGGCGTGTGCAGCATTGGCACTCTACGTGTTAGCGAGTGTTGTTTATAGCTGCGGCTTGATAGCACCAAAATCTAGTCCAAATAGCCACAATGTATCATTATTCAATTAATTATAACAAAGAAATAATAATTTATTATTTATTCATAAGATTACAAACCGACTTTACTGCTAACCACCTACACCGTGCCATAATTTTCCCTTTAAATAGGAATTATATCCCGCGAGCCTCTTTATTACGAAATTTCTGTAAAAAGAAGACTGCTAATGACGTCATTTTAGAGATCCTCGAACAAAACTGCCATTGGGGTCTTTCAAATTGGAAAAAAGTGTTTATATTCCCACCTTGCCCAAAGCTCGAACATTAAAAAACAAAATGGGCCTACAACATGAGACCTAACTGCTATAAAAGCTTAAATGGCTGATTTCTTCCAATTTAAAGATATGATTCGATAAATGTAAATAGGGGCCACAAAATTAAATGTTGAACAAGTCATAGTCGCTTTTAAATTTATAATAATTAATTTTTAATTTATAATATTAGTATAGACAAAGACACACACAGACTCACTTTATGGAATAGGTACATGTGTAGGAAGAGTTGTTATAAAAGGCCCTAACTCATAATGCTGGCTAAGCTCCGTAAAAGACCTAGCTGGTCTTCCATTAATATTAGTACCTACAGGTGATTCACGTACAGGCCTACGCTATGCGATAAATGAAATATTCATCGAAACGAAATGCTCAAACCATTGTAGCAAATATTTATCAAGCTAAGTACAAATAAAACTAAAAGCATAAAAATAATTGCGAGACGAAATTAATACTGACAGAGAGGAAATACATTCAATACACTTACGGTATTCGATTTCTGTAACCACAAACTACTATTCGAGGACCATTTAGACTAGAGTTGGACCATAATAAGAAATATTTAATTGATATCGATAGTTTTTATGTAGGAAACTTTTGAGACTTTGTCGTTTTGTTTCAGTTTGATCAGATAAACTGAATTGCCGCTTTTAAAAATTAAAGTTAAATAAATAAATAACTCTGTACAATTCACACAGCATTATATAGCCCCAATCTAAGCTGAGTTTGTGTTATGGGTACTTAACAAAATACAATACATTGGTTATGTGATATGATTGTATAACCTAAATTTCAGGATCAGGAAATCAGGGTATTTGAACTAGAGGTGTGCGGGTGCGGAGTGTTGCGAAGTACCTAGTATGCGACCAACCATAGAATCAAATAATATCCCAAACATTTTCGATTTCAGCGGGACTTGAACCCGCGACAGGGATGCTCTCACCAGCTGAGCCACGAAATCAAGTAACCTACGAGTCGAAAATCTTTGGAACTTCCATCTTTGGTGTTCTAGTCACTTGATTTTATGGCTCAGCTTGTGAGAGCGTCCCTGTACTAAGGTGATGGTAGCGTTCAAGTCACGTCCAGCATTATTTATTTATTTCTTAGAGATTACGCCGCAATACGATAAGTGCAAAGGCATAGACACTATATAATACACTATATAATACATGCATCGAGGTGCGCAAAGTATGTCGCCGGCCGCGGCTGCAATCACAGCGAATACTTTGCGGTCGCCCCGCCCGCTCCCCGCGTCCCCGCGCGTACAACCTGCACGTGCGCGCGCGCCTGCTTTCGCTTCCGTCGCCGCTGCCGACAACGCTGCGCGCTGCACCGCGCCCCCTGCGTTCCCGCTGCCTGCGGCGCGCTCTAAAAGAAAAGGAGAAAAGCAGTCCTGTGAACCATCACGTAGTACCGGGGCTGCGCCGGCTCCTGGGAAGGGTGAGTGACGCAGACGGATTCATCGTGGTGGTTCGCAAGAGGCGTAAGCCCACCAATCGCAACCAGTGCTGTACTGGGCCGAAATACATGAATACTGGTTTCCGAGCGGAGGTACCAACTACCCAGCTTTACGTCTCACGCGTTCACTTCAGTGTGGAGGCCAAGGCTGTGGAGGAGTACCTACACACGAAGACCGGGTTCACGATGCGCGAGAAGCTGAACTCTCGCCATAATGTGAGCTTCAATTCATTTATGGTGAGAGTACCAACCCATCATCTCTCGACATTCCTAAGTGCAGAGTTTTGGCCGAAGGGTGTCAAGTTCCGAAGGTTCACTGGCCGCCTGCACCGAAAACAGCTGACACCCTGACTACACGCTGTCGACGTAATCAAAAAAAAAAGCGTGTTATTATTAATTTAGTCCTTTTATATTTTATGTATGCTAGTTTTAAGGTATATATTACTATGGACCGTAGAATAAGTTGATTAAGATCTGTTACTTTTCTATGGTCTGAAATATTATTATTTTATATTTTATTATTATTATAATAACCAGAACCTTAACCATAGAATCGACGAAATTTTTTCATTTTATCGACATCTGTACCCAAATCATGATCATCAATGGACATCCCTACAGCACATTATTATTTATCCAAACAAGCACTCTATCACAGTGAAGACAATAAAAGATGCAGTCGACCTCACGTACATACGCCATTATACCCAAAGGGCTTATGGAGTCCCGTATAGGAGAAATGCTTTTATTACCCTGTTTATGGGATACGGCTTTGATATTTAACTACCGTTAAGATGTAGGGATACAGGGTGCGACAAAACATGTGTACTAAGACGAAAAGGGGTGATTCTGAACGCCGAGGTGATAAACTTTTTTCCGAAAAATAGTTTTTTTTAGTTTAGAACATACTTTTTAACCTTTTTGAACTTTCACCTCAAAATGTTGAGAGTTTTTTCTTCATGTTTGTGTTATTTTATATGTATTCTTACATAATTATTGTTATCAAATATCAGGAGGAAAGGATTAACATCAGTTCTTTGTAGTTAATATAAATAAATAAATAAATAATGCTGGACAATTCACACAACATTATCTAGCCCCATGGTAAGCAGAGCTTGTGTTATGGGTACTAGATAACTGATATACATAATACAATACATTACATAGATAGATATTTTTTATTATATATAGAAAACGACCAGAACACCCGAAACAAATATCTGCAGATCGTACACACAATTGTTGTTGAATATCTTTGGTAATATCATGACAAAGCGCTGGTTTTGTACAAATCAAGCAAATTTATTTATAGTGCTAAGTAAGAACACTCATGCGAAGAAAACAATTTTTTTATTTAATATGTTAACAAATCGCGAAAGTTTACACGCGTTACAATGATGATGACCCCTCCGACCAGGTGGGATGACGACCTGCGAAAGACTGCAGGTAGATGCTGGATGCGTCAAGCTGAAGACAGGGCGCTATGGCGCTCATTGGGGGAGGCCTATGTCCAGCAGTTGACTAATATAGGCTGATGATGATGATGACAATGATGATGAAGCATTTGATTGATGCCTTGGGGTGTTTACGAGAACTTAAGCTCAAGTTATCGTCTTGTTTGCTAAAACTACCCCTACAGATAACGCAATTGACTGGCAATCACGTATTTTATATAAAACTAGTTTTAGCCTGCGGCTTCGCACGCGTTGTTTCTATGGAAACGTGTAAAGTTTATTTATATTCAATGGGAACTGAATAATGGGATAAAAATTAGTCTATGTTTTATTCCGGGCCTGGAACTACCCGAATGCATTTCAACCCAATCCGTTCAGTAGTTTTGGCGTGAAGAGCTAACAAACATCCATACATCTAAAAATGTAAACATGCAAACTATCACATTTTTTTTATAATATTAGTATGATACGTGACTAAACGGATAAATTGTATAAGGAAATAACATTGAATAACGACATAGAGGTTCATAAAGAAAGGAGACGTATTGTCAACATAGCTATGAAAACATACACACTGATAGCTATGAAATGATGCGCTGAAAATTAAAGGTCGCGAGGAGGTCAAAAGCGAGTCGCTCATCTTTCCATACAAACGCATAATAATGCTGTTTTAGGCTCAACTCACACCAAAAGAGCGTCGAAGCGCAGCGAAGCGTAGAGCAGTTTCAGTGTCATATGAATTTTAACTTTATTTTTATTACAATAAAACTTATTATCGCATGAGAAACTCGAACTAGTCGAATTCGCCGGAATTCCCGCGGCGCCGCAAGATGCCCGCGGGGCGCCGCGGGCATCCGCGGGCATCCCGCTCCATAATAAGTTTTATTGTAATGAAAATAAAGTTAAAATTCATATGACACTAAAACTGCGCTCCGCTTCGCTGCGCTTCGACGCTCTTTTGGTGTGAGTTGAGCCTTAGTATTATCACAGATAATATAATACATACTGTATCTCGATAGTAATGAAATTCCAAAATTTATGTATTTTTTGATTTAAAAGCATTCCATTTAAATATATTATACTCAAGGGTATTTCCTAAAAGGGTGCAGACATTATTAGAATGAAATTCTTTATTTTTCTATTAATTTACACAAACCTCGAACACTAATCGATACACCTAAGGCCATCTGTTGTAATTTTTTTGAACTGCAAAAACTCATCTATGGAATGAGACCCCATGGTATTATTATGATTTTTATATATTTTAATTTGTAATTCCTCGGTCACATAGGCCCCAGCGGAAAACGAGCGCAGGTTTTTTTTACCATCTGCATACTTATTATTATTATTATATTAGTTTTAGCTACAAAAAGATCCTTAGTCACATACTAATAAAGATGTGACTTAGGACCATTTTGTAGCTGAAAACTATGTTTGATAATATTATATTATATCGTATATGGTTATAATTAAGTACCTAACGGTTTATTTAATTGTGCATTTATGTTTTAGTACCTACTAGCGTCCCGCCCCGCCTCCGCACGATTTTCGATATACATACATACATAATATAAACCTTCCTCTTGAAACACTATTTAAAAAACTTGAAACTCTATTTATTAAAGAAAACCGCATCAAAGTCCGTTGCGTTGTTTAAAAGATACATATGGACAGACAGACAGCGGGAAGTTTTATACTATGTAGGATTTACTTTACAGAAAGTGTATCGGTAGCAATAATAATAATAATAATAAGCCCGCAGGGCAGCTTGTGGCGAGCTGTTGGTGAGTAGCGACACCACGGGTACCGAGTGCTCCCGGGGAAGTTCCTGGTTCTCGTCTCCGCTTGCGGAGTGGCATCCCAAGAGAACCAGATCCCCACCTCTTGCTTGCCTTCATTGGCCGGTCTGAGTGGACTCGCGAGAGATGCATCTTAGGATGTAGACTCGGGGGTGGAAGTGTCTAATGGCGTAATAGCGAGGAAACCCGCTCACGAGCAGTCTTCGTGATGGTGAAATCGGGGCCGCACCTCTCGACACCCTCAGTCGTTTGCGCCGATGTTGTTCCTCTCCGGTAATTTACTCCGGCTTTTTAAGGAACCCATCCAGCATTCGGCAAGCCACCGTCTGCCACTCTTCTTAACATTATGATTGACTTGTTTATGGCAGACGTCCGCAATCTCCCCTATAACCCGATTACCCAGTCCATCCATCCATCACAATAGCCTGGTTTTATTTCTTTCATTTTTTTTGCAATAGTCTCTACACCTGGTGGATACCATCTTTGGGTGTATCATATTGTGCGCCCGAGGATGATACCCGCTATGTGTAGCCATCACCTTTAGATTAACTTCTCAAAGGGACTCTGTGCTGTTGGCTTCGGCCCCACGCAAGCCTTCCAAAGGACCGGGTCACTTTATGGCCCGAGATCATGGTGAATGAGAGACATAATAATAATAATCATTTATTTCAGACCATAGAAAAGTAACAGATCTTAATCAACTTATTCTACGGTCCATAGTAATATATACCTTAAAACTAGCATACATAAAATATAAAAGGACTAAATTAATAATAACACGCTTTTTTTTGATTACGCCGACAGCGTGTAGATGTTCTCAGGGTGTCAGCTGTTTTCGGTGCACGGCGCGGGCGGTGCAGCGGTGTCCCGTTGCAGGCGGCCAGTGAATCTTCGGAACTTGACACCCTTCGGCCAAAACTCTGCGCTTAGGAATGTCGAGAGATGATGGGTTGGTACTCTCACCATAAATGAATTGAAGCTCACATTATGGCGAGAGTTCAGCTTCTCTACGCGCATCGTGAACCCGGTCTTCGTGTGTAGGTACTCCTCCACAGCCTTGGCCTCCACACTGAAGTGAACGCGTGAGACGTAAAGCTGGGTAGTTGGTACCTCCGCTCGGAAACCAGTATTCATGTCTTTCGGCCCAGTACCGCACTGGTTGCGGTTGGTGGGCTTACGGCTCTTGCGAACCACCACGGTGAATCCGTCTACGTCACAGGGCCCCTTCCCAGGAGCCGGCGCAGCCCCGGTACTACGTGATGGTTCACAGGACTGCTTTTCTCCTTTTCTTTTAGAGCGCGCCGCAGGCAGCGGGCACGCAGGGGGCGCGGTGCAGCGCGCAGCGTTGTCGGCAGCGGCGGCGGTGGCAGCGGCGACGGAAGCGTAAGCGCGCGGCGCAGGCGCGCGCGCACGTGCAGGTTCCTCGCGCGGGGACGCGGGGAGCGGGCGGGGCGACCGCAAAGTATTCGCTGTGATTGCAGCCGCGGCCGGCGACACGTCCGATATCGCTGACTCTGCCAATGACACCGACATACTTTGCGCACCTCGATGCATGTTGACGTACGAAGTCTCTGGTGACCTAGTTTGCGTGGCTGCACGCAATGATGCAACCTCGGAGCGAAGGTCACTGATGGAGACTTCTGACGCTTCCATCTTCATCTTCATTTCAACTAGACTAGCTTTCAGATTAGTGACATCCTTCAGCAGTCTAGTCACATCGACGTGGTCGAACGTCACGGGGGGCAGCTTATGCAAGTCCTTCGCGACGAAGTCAGGCACGTCGTCCGGGTCCGTGCACTTGAATAGCGCGATGACATCCTGTACACTTTTTTCTCCTCCATCCCTGCCTACTAAACTCGTACCTACCTGCCACTAATGTATATCTACTCGTACACATCGACCAACTAAACTCCAACGAAGTAAGCGCCAACGAAACCTATTTGGCTATCTAGCTCCGCGAGTTTCTAAAGTTGGTAATTTGTTCTAATTTCCCCGTACAGTTAACACTCGGTTCAGCTACACAGCTACAAAACGCAGTCGAAGCCAATGGGCTTCGACTGCGTTTTGCAGTTAATTTATAAATCACTCAACGGTAGGAATGTACCTACAGGGTAGCAAAGCAAGAGATACGATATATAAATAACTAGCTGCGCCCCGCGGTTTCACCTGCGTGGTATCGTTACGAATTGTAGCCTATGTGTTATTCTAATATGTAAGCTATGTATTGTGTAATATGTATTGTGATGTTTCAGCAACAAACATATTTACATACATCGTCACAAACTTTCGCGTTTATAATATTAGTAGGATTGATTTAACAATTATTTCCGTTACTTGACACTGGCAGAAAAGTGTCCAACCAGACACAGTTGGGATTAACAAAGAATCATCATCATCAACTATCTGTAAGTAAACACTAAATATAGGAAAATTGATAAAAAAATAGCTTCAGGCTCTTAGTCCAACAGATTTTATTGGACTTTATTGGCTTTCAATTTCCATTGGCTCGTATCGATAATACATATCTCACATATGATTTTAATTAACAATACGCCTACAAGACGATGTAGAAGATATTGTAGGAAGCAGGGTTCGATTGTATATATATATATACATACATTAATATAATACAGGATTTAAAATACAATTTGGGTTCACATTTAAAGCGGTTTGGGTATTTAAGGATATTCATAACAATAATAGTAGACCATAATAATAAAATATATGAATAGTAGTAGATTATTGGTTATGTCAAACTCTAAGAATTTAAACGTTTCAGTTAACAATTTAAATTGTGTATGAATGAATACTTATAGCTACAAATAATCTAAGCACATTCTAAACAAAATAAAATTAGGTAACTGAATTAAAAGCATGGGATTATAAAAAATTCAATTTATTGTTTGCAACATAATAATTAATTTCGTCTGATAAACTCGTCAATTGTATAAAAACACACCTTCAGCAAAAGTTTTCTTAAATTATTCTTAAAAATATTTGGTTTGTAAATTGCCTTCAATTCATTAGGAAGAACATTAAATAATTTGATCGCTTGATATCTTCTCTCGGACAAACCCCGAGCTCTAAGGTCTTTTCTTCGTGTCAGAAGTATTTTTGTCGTTAAATACTAAACTCAACTTATAAGGTTGTTTAAGAAAGTTACAATCAAATAATATAAACAAACAAAAAAAAATAGAGTATTTACAATTTAAAAGGTGGGACACTTTAGTCACCTCATGGAAATGTCCTAAGGGCAAAAGAAGAATTGGTAGACCCCTAGCAAGATGGTCAGATGAAATAAAAAAATATTTAAAAACACAAAATTGGACAAGCGTCGCAGAAGACCGCAAACACTGGACAGAACTGGAGGAGGCCTTTACCCGAGAGGGGTCCTAACTACTTATTAGATATATGCATTAAATTCAATCGAAATAAACAAATTTTCAAATACATTATTAAATAAACTAATAAACATTAATCATGAAATCTACATACTGACATTTTCTATAATATTTGACATACTTACATTAGATTTAACAAATTTTTCATAAGCATGATTGATCAATGTTATTTAAGGTTAAGGAATAAAAGGCTTTTTTATTTTTATTTATTTACAATTTAAACAATTGAGGTAACTGCAGACAACGACTACTGTGGCGCGAAGGTCCACCTGGCACCTGAAGCTAGGCAGTGAATGCGACGCGTGTAGGGTCCTTATCAAAAAACTGTCTCACAAGATTCAAGGTATTATCTGTGGCCAAAGTAAAAAACACACAAATTTTCTTTCATCAGAGTGAAAAGTACTCGTATAATTGAATTCTTTTAAAGAAGGACTTTGTCGCTTAGCAACTGCTCCGTCCTATAAAAATCAATCAACTTAATACAATTACAACTACCTATCAGGGGTGTAAGGAGGACTCCAACATCTCGTCTCCCAAGCCAACCTAACCTGCACGTGATACATCCTACTAGATAACGCTGTGGTTAAAATATCAAATAATCTTCATAATTTCGTACAAGATTCAAGTTATTATTCTGGGGCCAAAGTAAAAAACACCAAACTTTTCTTTCATCGACTGAGTGAAAAGTACTCGTATAATTTCAATTTCGCCGAAAGTTTTGGAATTCGATTAGAATTAGCTTAGCTTTTAGATTCCACTCTCCGTTAATTGGATTATCAGTTAATCTTCATAGATTCTCGTCCGGAATTTTCTTAGTGCTATAAAATATTAACTGACGACCTCTATGGCGCGGTGGGCGAAGGTCCGCCTGCGACGCAAGAGGTTGCGGGATTCCCGCCTCGGAACAAAGGTTTGTACGATATTCAAATATTGGTTTTGGTTTTTCTATGAATGATAAAAATCTGTCTATGTAATAAACTAAAAGCTTTTTTTCCTGGTAAAATCATTAGCCGCTTTGGAGACGTATTGTGGCCACCTAGATCTCCTGACTTAACCCCAGCTGACTTTTTTTTATGGGGTTATCTCAAAGGAAGAGTATATGATACCCCTCTTACGAGTTTGGAGCAGTTAAAGGCCAAAATAACTACAGAAGTGCGAGCCATATCAGTTGACGTTTTACGGCGTGTCTCTGCGAATTCGCTTGTCCGCTTTGAAGAGTGCATTCGCCGTGAGGGAAGACATCTTGACGGTGTAATATTTCGTACATAAAATCCGCAACATTACACTATAATTTACAACAATTATAACATTTCTAATACAATTTGTTTTTTTTTTATAAATATTTAAAGTTTAAAATCGGCGCTGAGACACCCTTTATATTGTACTAAGTATATCAGCCATCCGAAAACACAAGCTCTGCTTAGCTTGGGGCTAGATAATGCTGTGTCCAGCATTATTTGTTTTATTTATATGATGATCTGTTCTATAAATCATGTTCTGTTTTGTTCAGCTCTTAATTTCATTTTAATCATCATAATTTCGACAATTGTTAACATAAAAATTGTTTTTTCTAATTTAATTGCATAGCGTATTTAATTTTCATGCTGTCATTGAGCCGAGAAGGCCATTTATTAGCTTCTCTGTTGCTAGGTTAATGTTACTTCTTTGTTACATACAAAGAAGTAACATTAACCTAGCAAGCTGTTAAATACATTTTTTTGCATATTTTTTTTTATTATTCACTTTCTATTTTTATTTGTATTCTTCATTAATTTTATTTATATTAGTGCGTTTTTGTTTGTTTGTTTGTATAGCTGTATGGAGTAGTCAGTCCGTAACGCCAACAAGTTGCTTTGCCGGAAGACCAGCGTTGGTTGCTAGCATGCTAGTCATCCAACTCATGCTGAGGCAAAGTTATTTTGTTACTGGACTTACATGATTACCGACACGTTTAGTTTACCTTTAAGTTTAAGTCTATTATGTTCTGTTTAAGTCTTTTAACAAATAAATTCATTTCATTTCATTTTCTCTTAGGCCTTCTTTAAAATAAATAAATATAAAATACATAAGACAACTTACTTTATGTTCTGTACCAACCGTGCGGTCGATACAATACTTACGAAAACAACAAGCAAACTCGAAAACGTTCTGAGAGAAAACATTCCTAATTAGAATACTTAAATTATTCATTCGTTCCCAACGACTAATGAGAAGTGACGTATTTTGCACATCCATTTTACGAATTCCTTGAATAATTGTTGGAAAGAGAATATTAGGATAATAGAAAAGACATTAGACGTCTTTGAAGGTAGATAGAGTGAAAACATATTTTTATACACTTAAAACAGGAAAAGATACAGAAATAAAATCAAAGAATATAACGGGCGGCCTTATCACTGAGAATGATATCCAACATAGGGGAGGGGGTCGATTCTTACGCGACCTCCACAACTAATATCAAATATCAATCTCAATCAAGGACTCTAGGACACGTCACAAAATCAAAATTAAAAAGAAAAAAGAAAATAAAGTGATTACTTTTTTGTTCAGTTAAATCTTTTTAAGGTAAAGTAAAGAAGTAAACAAGAAACCTTTACCATGTAAGGTTGTTAGTTTTCGAGTTGGAGCAAAACTCGTCCCAAGCGTTCTTATCTTCTTGATAATCAGAATTTTTGTAGTATGGCCTTTTAACAAAATATATCTTTGACAATTTATTTTAATTTATTTGTTGATAATTTTTACAACTCACTTGAGTTCGAAGTATTGTAGGCGTGTTGTATGGTACTTAATTTTATGTCGACGTAGTTTTTTGCACAGAACTACTGGGAATAAGCAGCCGTTTTATAAAATTAACCGTGCTGTTTAACTGCAAATAAAACAAAATATTAGGCTAAAACCTAAATACAACTTTAGATTAAATTAAGGTTGGTATTTACCCTATCCTGCGTTTATTTGCGGTTTATTAGAACCCTTTACATACCCCTTAACCCCCTTAACTACGTGATTTGAATACCAGGTGTGTATTCTTAAGCCTGAACCAATTACAGTAATTACAACCGGAGTAAAACAGCCCTTTATATAACGTTCAAATTAAAACTATTAATTTGCAGAGGAAACGTTTGTTCTTTTGAAGTTTAGTGAGAGTCAGTGTGAAAAGTCAAAACTGAATTGATAGTGGAAAAAATTAATTCATGTTATTTATTCATACAGGCGGCAAAATCTTTTACTTAGGCCTCCGCAAATATGCGATAGGCACTGCAAAATCTTTTACTTAGGCCTCCGCAAATATGCGATAGGCACTGCGAAATCTTCAATAAGTAAACTCTAAGTAAACATGAATTAATTTGTTCAACTATCAATTCAATTTTGACTTTTCACAATTTTGACTTCCACTAAACTTCAAAAGAACAAACTTTTCCTCTGAAAATTAATAGTTTTAATTTGAACGTTACTATTTAATTATATACAGGGCTGTTTTACTCCGGTTGTAATTACTGTAATTGGTTCAGGCTAATGAATATACACCTTGTATTCAAATCACGTAGTTAGGGGTTAAGGGGTATGTAAAAGGGTCTAATAAGCCGCAAATAAACGCAGGATAGGGTAAATACCAACCTTAATTTAATCTAAATATCCATCTATCTAAACATCCACATTAACTTTAGTATTTATAATATTAGTGAGATAAAAAAACAATGATGCAGTTACAGTAAGGGTCATGGCAAACACAGAGAAAATCAATAACACCTTATTACTTATCAGTGATAAGTACCTAATAAGGTGTTTTTGATTTTCTCTTCACTTCAATTTTTTCTTTAAGAGCGTGCCATACCTCAGCCAAAATTAGAATTTCGCTTCAGTTCAGAGCAGAATGACAAGATATGATTTTCTTGTGAGTGAGAAGCACAGAGCGATAGACGTGCTCCGTATTTTTTATCGACGTAAGCGCCAAAACTGCCTAATGCCTAATTACAAGTTATTTACACAACTAATCTAAAAATTAAAAAGACGAAAACGAAGAAATTCTACTACGTTTCTCGACAAAACAAAAATCCAACAAAAAAATTAGGTGGTTCCTGAGATAAATAGCAAAATGTGTGCAAAACATGTATTTTTCAAAAAATAAAAGTATCGAGAAAATTTTCACCAATCGTGTTTTCGAAAAGACGGAATCCAAGATAAAAGTTCAAATTATCATTTACCTAACTATGAAGGTGGTAGCTTTCACAGATTCTGAGATAAATAACGATTTCTAACTATAAAATTACATAAGGTACACTCTTAAATGTGTGTTTGTAACGAACATTACTGCAACTGTATCATTGTTTTTTAGCTATATAAACCTACATTATCCCTTATTTTAGGTATTCCAGATTTTATGTGATCTCGTCACAGAACATAAACACAAAATTGCAAGTCTGTCGTTATTCAAAAAGCAATCAACTTTTAAATCAAAAACGTCGTTTTGGAGATCGTTAAATCTTTCTAAACTCGATTTATAGAGCGCTCTCGTCAAATAATTTCGGAGCTTGGAGAGTAAATAGAAAATCTGAAAGAGATAAGTAATTTATTAGATTCTGAGAAAACAACGCAGAAAGTGGTTTTGCGTGTAGGGTTCCCCGGAGAATTGTGTAAACAAATTTTATTTTAAGAAGTTAAATAATGTCCCCAACAATATCCAAACAGAATTTTGTATGAGTACCTATTGTATTTGTATTTTTTTTACTTCGGTGGGACTTGAACCCACAACCTCTCTCAGTACGGGATGCATTGCTCATTTATAGTGATAACAAATATTTTTTTCAAACGGCATGTGCACTTTGTTTGGTTTTCGTTGTATTGGTGCAGGTCGATTCTATTAATATATTTAGTAAAAAATATTTGTCATCACTAAAAATGTCTCTATAGAGATGCTGAGATACGAATTTGCCTTTTATTGGGCACCAAACTCTATTTTTGCATCTCAGCCTAAACTATACAAAATAAAACGATACAGAGGCATTAAAAAAAAACCGTATTTTGATAGGTAGCACAAACTGCCCGATTAAATTATTGAACTTTCCTTTGTTCAACGTAATAATAAGATAAAATAGGTGGCGGTGTTAGTGTGCCTCAGGGTACCAGGCACACCAGCATCTTAAAAAACGACAACTTCAGAAGTTCAAAATTATTCCTGGTTATTCCTTTCCCATTATAAATAACTTGGGACAATGCCGTTGGCATCATACTCCCGCTTGGCACATTTATTGCAATAACTCGAGACGTGATTGAATTGATCACAAGATACGGGTCAACCACTTATAAGTCTGGCAAGAAATTACTAGGAATCAATAACGTCTTTGACAGTCTTTGTCATAGCTGTGCAATGTTGTTTTAAGGTTTTTGTTATCATGGGTAATCTCTAAGAATATTAATTATTAATGTGTGCCTCAGGGTACCCCGAGGCACCCATTGAATTGATCACAAGATACGGGTCAACCACTTATAAGTCTGGCAAGAAATTACTAGGAATCAATAACGTCTTTGACAGTCTTTGTCATAGCTGTGCAATGTTTTTTTTTAAGGTTTTTGTTATCATGGGTAATCTCTAAGAATATTAATTATTAATGTGTGCCTCAGGGTACCCCGAGGCACCCATTGAATTGATCACAAGATACCGGTCAACCACTTATAAGTCGGGCAAGAAATTACTAGGAATCAATAACGTCTTTGACATAACCGTGCAATGTTTTTTTAAGGTATTTGTTATTACGGGTTTTTGCTATTATATCTCTTAAAATATTAATTATTATTATTTATTGTTATTTGCAATGTTTTTTGTTGCTAGACTGCGTTAATAGACACTCCATAATGGATTGTGGAATACATTTAACGCATTTACTATTGCACGAAGCTGTTGATAGGCATGTGCGTCGTGGGCGAACAAAGTGTTAGAATCGCATTCACCTAGCCGACCCGCAGGGGCACCCAGTGAGACCCCAGTCAGACATACCGAACTACCCTTCGATCTACCCTCAGTTTTTGTCTTCTTGTTATGTGACATGAAACTGTGCCGAAATATTGGAAAACTCAAAAATGAAATCATGATAAATATCCCGTTATTAATGGCTTTTGTGTAAATAACCATGATAGTTTCAAAAGTTTTATTCAATATAATTACACTGCAAAAAAACAAAACTAAGTACTGCTGGTTCCACCACAAAAATATGCGAGCCCAGTTTTGCATAAACACCTACAAACTATGAGAGTTTCCCTAGCACTTCACCATTATTCTGTACCTGACATCATTATTTGTGGGCGTCACTTTCAGCGCTATAAATATATGGCAGAACACAGCAGACAACTTTGGGAGAACGACCTGGATCTAGGTTGTACTGGAAACGACAAGCAAGAAAAGATAAAGTGTCAAGGAATTTTCATGACATAAACTTAGATCAATGACCTCGATATCTTACCATTGTGATTTTTATTATTAGACTAGTTTCTGCCTGCGGCTTCGCACGCGTTACAACTTTAACGTCTGTGGAAAAAAAAAAATAAGGACCAGATAACTTCCACATAGAGATTTCTCCTTCGAAAGTTCTTTGACGCTCCGATACACTCGCCTTAGAATGTGTTCCCATAACCTTAAGAACATAAGACCGACGACCAATGTGGCGCGGTGGGCGAAGGTCCGCCTTCGACGCAGGAGGTTGCGGGTTTGATTCCCGCCTCGGAACAATTGTGTGTACGCTCTGCAGATATTTGTTCCGGGTGTTCTGGTCGTTTTCTATGTATGATAAAAAATATCTATCTATGTAATGTATTGTATTATGTATATCAGTTATCTAGTACCTAATACCTATAAAACAAGCTCTGCTTACCATGGGGCTAGATAATGTTGTGTGAATTGTCTAGCATTATTTATTTATATTTATTTGTTTATTTATACAAAATATACTGAATAAAAAAATATATTGTTTAAACATTTTGTTCATAACAAAATTCGTCAGAAGCGGCCAAATGAAATATCTGCAATTTAGTCCTTCATTTATCTTTTCTAGAAAACAGAACGCCTTCCAGCAAACCCTGAACAAAGAGTCAAAATAAATCCAGCGTCACGGGTATGTTGACGTAAACAAATGCATAACGTCTCACGACGAGATACCAATGCGACAGTCGACAGTCTTTATATTTCCTAACAAACGAGTGTGGCTTCAGCAGAGGGGTAAAAGACGTAGGGCCACATTTAATTGTTCAGACATGAAAAGATATACAACTAGCTTCTGCTAACCCTGAACCTGGATGGATAAGGTTGCTAATGAACAAAGGGTTTTTCATAATGAACATTCAAAATAGAGGAGGGTTCTCACTCAATTAACTATTATAAGTCAGAAGAAAAAAAAACCGTTGTCATGTCATAAAAAGAAGTAAAAGAGAAAACCCAGAGTATTTCTACGTCGCAAGCGACGCCAATCCTGTAAAGACACACACACACACACACACACACAAACACACACACACACACACACACACACACATACAAACACACACACTGGGTCTCCTGTTACCCAGACTCTTAAGAGACTGGTGCCTCCGGAAACCACACACACACACACATACATACACAAAAACCTACAAACCATACTGTCTCATATGAAATTTGCAATAGCCAGATAAAAAACTCATAATGTACAGTTATAATTAACTTTTTAATTTTCATATTAGTTAGTACCTAATTTATATGTAATTTTTAATTTAACTTATTTAGAAATCTAGGAGTTGGGCGTTGACATTACCACACAGTTTGTAAAGCTTCGGTAGTGTCATCGTTTCAATATGTATCTGTGATCCTATGTAAACATGTTCTAAATAAAGATTGTTTTTTTTTTTAATTTTTTTTAAACGCATCCACCAAATTACAGGGCCAGCTCGACAAAATCAGCGTCTGGCTTCAAAAATGGTGAATTAAGTCCAGCGGGACAAAGTCCACACAGGTCACCTTAACACTCAGAAAAGGAGATTGTGCTCCTGTTCGAATGGAAAGAGGAATCCTGCCAACCAGGAACACGGTGAAATACCTAGGCCTGCATCTAGATACCTAGACGACTGACACAAAAAAAACACATTAAGGCCAAAATAACAGAAGCGAACATTCAATTTAGGAACTTCTCCTGGCTATTGGGCCGAAAATCACGACTCTCTCTTTACAACAAGCTTCTTGTCTACAAGGCTATAATAAAACCGATCTGGACATACGGTATAGAACTCTGAGGATCAGCAAGTAACTCCGAGCTAGAGATACTCCAGCGATTCCAAAACATCTCTCTACGGACAGTTTCCAGCGCATACTGGTTTGTGAGAAACTCAGAAATACATGAATACCTGGAAATGCCATTTTTTCTGTAATCGATTCACATCACTTACAGTCTACAGTCAGATAAATAAACGAAAACTGCCAAGACGACTATATTATTTTAGCAGAGTTCCTCATCCAAAGTACCAGGTAACAAGAACTATAACGACCCTCCGTTATAGTTCTTGTTACCTGGTACTTTGTTTCTAAGATTAATTTACAAAGCCTCTGGAATACCAGGAGATTATAAGTGTATTGGAGATAAAATAATATAACGAGGTGTCAATGATTTTAGTAGCGCGACAACACTTCTGCGTTATACTTTATTTTATAGCTCTGTAAACAATTTTACTTCCATGAATGTAAAATGTAATATGAGGAATATCGTTTAACTATTCTCTGGTGTTATTCACCACCAGAGATTCATTGTCTTCGATTTTGTAAACTTTATTATAAATGCGAAAGTTTGAATGTTTAGATGGCTGGATGGATAGATGTATGGATATTTGTTACATACTTCTTCACACCAATACTATCGAGCTGATATTTTACATACAGCTAGTTTTAGGCCTGGAATAAACTCGTGCAAAGCCGCGGGTAGAAACTATTATTATAAATGCGAAAGTTTGGATGGATGGATAGGGGTGATTGTTAATTCTTCACGTCAAAACTACTGAAGGGAACAGGCTTATATACAGGTTATCTGGAACAAAACGAATGCTAATTTAAATCCCATAAATCAGTTCCTATGGGATAAAAATAACCTTAAAACGTTTCTATGGATTGTAGGAATCGGCGGAAGATCAGCGTTGCGTGTATTGGTTCAGTACCCGTAGCATTTATGCTGAGCCGACTCCTAACTTTTTAGCTACAATCTACAATATACCTAATGTACCTACTCTTATTATTAAAGTTTTAAGTTCTTTTCTGTGTGATTGTAGTTGAAAATAAATTTATCTTCTTTCCATAGAAACAACGCGCGAGAGGCCGAAAATCCGTTGGCTGGATGGCTTCCGCTGAGCAAGGAAAAAACACTAATTATCACGTTGCCTATTGCTACAAATACAAGCATCAAATTGTGCTGAACTATAGCCATAAAACTGGTACAGTGAACAGGCTCAAACGAGGATGAATAGCTGCAGAAGCTCCTATTGTTCTTCGCGTAATTTAAACTTGGCCTATGCAAACTCACTATACCACTCGGATTTACCCCTTGGCAAAAAATATGGCCCTGCTCAAGGTTTATACTCGTAATATTATGTGCTTACAAACTTTATGTAGGGATTTATCAATTTTTTATTTCAAAAGTCAAAAGTCAAAATCTATAAATTCATCTATATATCTATATATAAATTCTTTAGACTTACAAAATAAGCACTTAGACAAGTCATATTTTATAAATTAAATAATTATCAAATAAAATTATTTTACTGTTCACTTAAATTTTTTGTCCACTAGTGGAATTTGACGACCACTGTGGCGCATTAGGCAAAAGGCCTGCGACGCAAGAGGGTTATGGGTTCAATTCCCGCCTCTCCTATTTAACAGTAAAGTGCCTGGAAGAAATTGTTTCTAAACCATAAGGCCGACGGCCATATCAATTAATTGTTCTTTAGTTCCTAACTTGAATTATTTTATATTTTGAAACGCAAATAAATATTTTATGTTTATATTTATTTCTACTTTTAAAATGAATGCCAATGATGTATTTTACGTATTTGTGGTGTAAAATATTATATAGATGTGTATGGTATGTGGTACAGTCCAGTGGTAAAGCATTCATAGCTATGCTAACATCATCTATGGCACTGCGGTACCCAACAATAGCAGTCGGAATAGGCCCATTCAGCAGCGGAACTTGGATTTTCCGAACGTGCCAGCACTTTTGGCATCGCCTGTATAACTGTACGTGTAAACCTATTTCATTGGCTGAATGAGAGTTGTATTACTAGGTCTATTGTCATTCACTTCTCAATTGTGGGGTAAGTACCTAACTACGTACTAGGGTTAAATCCTAGAGTCCACCAAAGCGGAGATATGCGAAGATGTCTGATGAGACTAGGGTGAATATTTTGCTATTGTTGGCAACAATTACAAAATAGACACAATTTTCCAAAACGAGCGTACGAAATAATAATAATTATTTTAATAAGTAGGGCTTTGAGTGTAGCATGTACGTTTCAAAAGTGATCTCATTATTTTTCCTTGTAAGCCTAGCTGAATGTGTATACTGTGAACGAAACAAAATGGCGTCATCATAAACATTTCTGAGCTCAGTGCACCACGTCAAACGCCTGTCCATAGACCAACTGCTGTAAATTACCCTGATATCGATGAATTTCAACCTCGACGCACGTTCTCCATTTGTATATTCTGTAATCTCTCCTGAATTTCAATCTTAACGCGTATCAATCCATCTGGATATTCTGTAATCTGTCGGTTGCGTACACTGAAAAGCCGCCGCACACAGAAACCGTGGCCGGGCCGGAGGCGAAAGCATGCGGGTTGTATCCTAAGAATTTATATAAATAAATAAATATAAAATAAATAATGCTGGACAATTCACACAGAATTATCTAGCCCCATGGTAAGCAGAGCTTGTGTTATGGGTACTAGATAACTGATATACATAATACAATAAATTACATAGATAGATATTTTTTATTATACATAGAAAACGACCAGAACACCCGAAACAAATATCTGCAGATCGTACACACATTTGTTCCGAGGCGGGAATCGAACCCGCAACCTCCTGCGTCGCAGGCGGACCTTCGCCCACCGCGCCACATCGGTCGTCATACACCGCCGGGCGGTGGCGGCGCGGTGCACGTAAATTTGTATGAAACAACCCGCACGCTTTCGCTTCAGGTCCGGCCACGGTTTCTGGGTGTGGCGGCTTGTCCTAGATTTAATCCAAAAGGTCAAAGAAGAACAATATAAAATTTCAAATACCATGTTGCTTACTGTATTATTAAAAAATTCAACCAACCCGTTGCATGACACAGGTAGCTAAAACATGCGATTACAAAATGGCGAATCCACCAACTTCTCTCTATTCATGAAGCAATTTAAATAGCACACTGTTAGAACTGTCTGTTTATGAATATTTCGAAATATTTCAGCTCTGTTGCTGTTTCTAGCCGACACGGAAACGTGAACTCTATTTTTAACTAACGGTCCCGGCTTCGCCAGGGTGGTCATTTGTTTCAGGCAATTTTTTTTAAATTTTCTCTTTTTTCTCTCAGTAAGAACTATCCTGGTACTTCAAGGAATATTCTAAAAAAAGAATTAACGATTTCGGTTCAGCTGCTCTCGAGATTTGCGCTTAGCCTTCAGCGATTCATTTTAATATTATAGAAGACTACTGTCTGTATCTTTTGTAATGTATGTTTACCCATTTCTCCGACAATTGTAGACCTTTTTTAATGATACCAATAACTACTATTTTTCGATTTTGTACAGAGAATGATCCCGAAACGGTCCTGAAAGATTGCTGTTATGTGTATGTTGCCACTATTAAATATTTTACCGTAAAATTTAAAAATATTAGTATTTGTCGTTAAACAATCGCTTGTGAGATGATGATATTATGTGAAAGACTGCATGCAGATTGTGGATGCGACAAGTTTAAGACAGGGCGCTATGGCACTGGACATATATTATGTCGCTTGGTTACGTAATGTCGAAAGAAAATTTGAATTTGATGACAATCCATCGGAAATGTACTTACTATCTAGCTGTAATTTTGGCGAACCAATCTGCCTTTAATCTAGCAGTAGTAGGTACTACTGCTAGATTTAAGCTCTTATTTTGTAATTTTTTTTATTTTCTAAGCCTTTTTGCCGCTGATTACCATTGCTGAAAGAATACTCTTATTTTTGTGATCACTTTCTGTAAAAATCTTTGAATATATTCGAATTTGGCACCACGCGAGCATTACCTTAGTTAGAGCGCACGCACACGTAAAACATCTTTAATTTTAGTAAAAAGTTACACAACTGAAAATAAATTAATATACGCCAATGATGTTATATATACGTAGATACGTTGTACCGAGGTCTGCGTGGCAAGACGAAAATGAGGTAATTGCCTGAATTGAACTCAGTTCGTCCTGCTTCTGGCCGCGACACGGACGTACGTTGAAGCACGACTTTGGTTTTCGGAATATAAATATAACACTAAAATGCAAAGTTGTGTGTTCCGAAAGTGCAATACCTATACTACGACGGCTGTAAAACGCAGAAAGGATGTATATTTTCATTTGTAAGTACTGTTTAATCTGTTTAAAATGTAAAATCATAAATATGATTTAACTCAACAATCATTGCCGCGGCGTTGCCGCTTTGCCACCTACACGAATGAGACAAATAATGCGATGCACTTATATGAGTGACAGAGAGAACGACATAATGCCGTGCGTAAAATATCGCCATGTTTATATTTCTTTAAAATGAGTATGACGTCTCTATATGTAAAATCTCATTGATATACGCCGATTAAAAAGTAGTAAGTGCGGCAATTTTAGAAATTTCGCTTATCGTATCTGCTAAGTATTGCATAAATAAATCGAAAGTGTCATTGTGCATTATAATGCTAAATGTCTTTTAATACTTACTTGGTAGCTACCGAGTAAAAGGGCACTAAAACAGAAGACAATAGTAAAATGACCTACTGAGTATATTTAAAATACAAGGACCTCAGAATACAGAGGATTTATTGCTGAACGGAAAAAGCGCGTAGGTGGTATTTAGACATTTAATATTTCAGTGTAGCCGACTGTACAGACCAGTGTAAGTCAACAAGTCTAATAAAAACAGTACGTAAGTTATATTGAATAACAGGTTTTAACCCAAAAGTTGTCTCGGTAAATTTTTCGCAGCGACTGTCCACATTAAAAATCCGTAGGCAACGAATATTTCAAACCAACTGTGGTGTTGAATTCCAATGCGGTTCACAAAAAAGTTTGTTCCGCTCGTGCATATTTATTGCACAAAAAACACCACCCTGTGAATATGGAACAACAAAACTCGTAATAACTTTGTATGAATAAAAACTCCAAATATACGGAAAACCAATTGGACTCATGTGGATAAATAATAATGGAGGTAAAAGCTTTTTGTTACGAACTGGCTGACTCGTGGTAATCTAGACCTTTGATTATTATTTACCTCGTCTAAAAAGCCGTAAAGGTGTAGAAAAAAATTGAAATTAAAGAAAAAGAAGAAAAATAAAACGTTCAACTTTTGCCTACTCCGCAACCCGCTATAAAATATAATAATAATAATAATACTTAACTTCTCAAAGGGCCTCTGTGCTGTTGGCTTCGGCCCCACGCAAGCCTTCCAAAGGACCGGGACTTTTTATGGCCCGAGATCATGGTAAATGAGAGACATAATAATAATACTATATTTGCGACCTGCGACACAGTATTTTACTTCTGCAGGTCGCATCGCTTCATATTTTTGTTCTAGCACCTAAGTATCTTTCAAAATAAAGACTACTTTTTTACTTTACTTACTTTACCGCCTTACATTGTGATTTTACATTTCTTAAATATAGTATAGCCTATGTTCACTGGGAATAGTGTAGCTACCCAACGGTGAAATAATTTTTCTAATCGGTCCAGTAGTTTCGGAGCCTATTCAATACAAACAAACAAAAAATCAAACCTTTCCTCTTTATAATATATGTATAAGAAAGAAAATACATTTACAAAATACAATACAAAATACAAAATATTTATTCAGAAACTTAAAATACATTATATAACAGTGTTTGAGATCCCCTTTTAAGTAAAGTATTTTACCTGTGTTAGGGGAATCTCGCTCTGCCGCAAACAATAGAATTTGGAACGTACATTAAGTTCAGCTAGTAGTTATATAGTATACATTTATTGATTCACAAGTAGGTATAGCTTGTTACTACATAAATAAGAACATAAAGAAATTAAATTAACTACTTATCTATCTATATAAAAGCAACAAGCGTCTCTACAAAGCAAACCAAGAGGTCCAGTCTCATGTTGCTCTATTTCTCCAATTAATATTAGTATAGATATATGATAAACTAGCAGGCGTTCACTAGTTAAGTCTAAAAATACGGAATTCACAATTGTTTACGCCAACTCAACCGGAAAACGACATTTAAATTGAAGCCAGATCAAATCTATTGCGAATAAAATTAATTGGAAACAATAGCATTGTGGGTTTTATGTCGAGTTTGATAAAACTGACTTTATTTAGATTAATCTGGATTTAACCACAAATCATGATCCTTATTAGAATGGGAATAACGAGTTTATTTGACAAAAGAATTGAAATATTGGGATTATTGTGGATTTTTGCGTTGAGGATAGAAATATCATGAACTCGTTCTTTTTAGGGTTCCGTACTCGAAGGGTGAAAACGGGACCCTATTAGGTACTAAGGCCCCGCTGTCTGTCCGTCGTCTGTTCTCTTGAATTTTTTACAGAATGTGTCTGTCCTGTCTTCAGCTTCATGCATCCAATTCTACCTGGTCTTTATCCCCCCTGGCCAGAGGGCGTCCTACACTACGTTTGCCGAGACCTGGTCTCCGCCCAAGAACACGTTTAATCCAGCGGTTTATTGATTCTTCCCGAGATATGGCCTACCCACTGCCACTTCAGCTTGCTAATTCTTAGAGCTATGTCGATAACTTTGGTTCTCTGTCAGATGTATTCGCTACGAATCCTATCCATGAAATATCGAATTATAAATGAATTCTGTGTTAATAAGCATGATATTCAAAAGTTTTTTAAGTATCTATCCTATCCTTCTGAGCGACTTCTCTCGATCTTTTAAATATATAAATTTAAAAAAGACTTAGGGCAAAAATATCTTCGGAAAAAAATACTAAAACAAAATACATTCAACAATTATTTATTTTTAGTTGTACTACATAGCTAAAACGTTACCATATTGACTATTTTTCTACAATTTCCTGCTGTTAAATTCTCTAAGGTCCAATTTAACCGTTGCAATTAAAGGCGTCCAACTCAGTTTAGCATTTAAAACAAGTTCAACACATCTGACCGACTGACAAAATGTTGATCCAGTTCAAGCACTAATAAGTATTACGAATTGGATCTCGATCAAGCTGAACTTAGTTTATTTGGGTCTTTAGTCGTTTCGTACCACAAGCAAAACGAACCTTTGCGAAAAACTCAAGTACTGTTTCTAAATGGGTTCTTTCGCACTGCGCGAATAGGCCAGACCTTTTTTTATATCGCAGAGAGTAACAATGCAGTTTTCTTTTTGTTGTGGTGCGAAACTATAAATGTCCTAGACACATAAGTTATGAACATACTAGTGGTTTCTTCTCACTTCTTCTACTGGTGGACAAAAAAATTAAGTGAACATTAAAATAATAAAATATGACCTGTCTTAGTGCTTATTTGTAAGCCTAAAGAAATAAAAACGATTTCATTTTCATATAAAGCCCCTTTTTTTGATCTTAGTTTTGCCAGCAAACGGTCAAATTGGACCTAAATTATTATGACCTAATAAACAACCATTCCCTTCTTATACTCAGGACACTGAGTGTACGGTATACATTGTCCCTTAGCATCACGAAGTTCATTCTCTTCGCATATGCATTCCGGGTGGAAGCAGTCAGGTGATATCATGGCGCAAGGAATATCGATAGACAGATGTGCACAGGTCTTGAAGCAGTACTTGTCGGTGCAGTCGACATAGCGCTCTTTGGCGGGACACGCTGAAAAAAAAAACAGATTTGTATCGTTCATTCGAATAAAAAAAAAAAAAATATTATATACTAGCTTCGCCCGCGTGGAAATCTATGTACGAGTATTATGTCAAATGGTTTATAAACCTTCCTCTTGAATCACTCTATCTATTTAAAAAAAACGCATCATCAAATCAGTTGCGTAGTTTGAATGATCTAAGCATACATAGGGACAGACAGATAACGGGAAGCGACTTTGTTTTATATACTATGTAGTGATGACTAAGGTTACCCTGATGTTAGCTACCGTGACTTATTGCTCTTATTTAAAAAAAAACACTTTTATTTTGTAATTATAAATAAAATAAAAATAAAATGAGAAAGCCATTTATTCCATAACCTTATAAAATAGTGCATAAGTATTTGACAAGTAAAAATAATAATTGATTCTATATGTAATGTTACTAATGTATGTATGTAAAATAAAATAAAATAATTGATATATAAAATTAAAATTAAAAATACAATACAATCATCTAAACTTAAAAATTAAATTGCATGCATTTACTTAGATGCTGATTTTGTTTACGGATACATATAGATTTCCATTAATTAAACTATATTATTAGATATTTCTTGGTTAGGACCCCTTTCGAGTACAGGCCTCCTCCAGCTCATTTATGTTAGGTAGTTCTTGAAGCTAGCTTTGTTATGGGTGTAATTTTTTCTGATCATTGAATATTTCGTTGTTGTAATATATTTTGTAATTATCCTAATAAATATACCATTAATTAGAAAGATACAAAAAGCAAAAAAACTAATATTACATAGGTCATATGTAATATTCGTTTTTTTGCTTTTAATTCACAAATAAAACAAAATTTGACGAAAAAAGGTATCAAAATAAAAAAAATACTTACTTAGTGGTGCTGGTTTATCGGATTTCTCCGTCGGGTTTGCTTTCACTATCGATGCAAAAGCAACTAAAATAATAACTAAAAATAATTGAGAATTCATTTTTCTCTCGAGGTAAAATCACTTATTCCTACTTGTAGCGAATCTGGTCAAGCAATGGTCGAGTTTATATGCGCACTCCCTAAATATAACATCACTAGCAATCCATCCGGCTTCGCACGGATACCAAGTCCATTACAATCTTTTTTCTTTTGACGACCAATGTGGCGCGGTGGGCGAAGGTCCGCCTGCGACGCAGGAGGTTGCGGGTTCGATTCCCGCCTCGGAACAATTGTGTGTACGATCTGCAGATATTTGTTCCGGGTGTTCTGGTCGTTTTCTATGTATAATAAAAATATCTATATATGTAATGTATTGTATTATGTATATCAGTTATCTAGTACCCATAACACAAGCTCTGCTTACCATGGGGCTAGATAATGCTGTGTGAATTGTCCAGCATTATTTATTATTTATTTATTTATATTTAATCTAATGGACTGCTTTTTAGAAGGAATAATTCCTTATTAAACGTTTTCATGTTGCTCTATTGGTTTACGCACGCAAAGCACGAGAAAATAAATGCTGACCAGACCAAACATTCAACCATTCAGTATGTTTTATTCTGACATCTTCAACAATCATCTCATATTTCAAGTAATTCACAAAAAAACTCTCAAAATTATAACCAACTAGCTGTTCCCCGCGGTTTCACCCGCGTTAAATTCGAATTTCACTTTATTATGTTGATGATTTTTTTTTTCACCTTGGGTTACATTATTGGAGTTTTAGTAAGGATCCCTAACTTTTTTGAAAATATAATATAGCCTATGTTCACCGGGGATAGTGTAGCTTCCCAACGGTGAAAGAATTTTTCAAATCAGTCCAGTAGTTTCGGAGCCTATTCAATACAAACAAACAAAAATCAAACCTTTATAATATTATATTAATATTATTATAACCAAAATGTCTGACAAAACTGTACATAAGGCCATCCGTTCGGCAGTTTCTAAGTATATCATGTAAATAAATAAATAAAATTCTTTTATGTCGGACTACTACAGATCCATAATTTATTAGTAATGATCTTATAATAAATGTTAGTAATTCTTACGAACTAAAATAAAATTAAATTGAAATGAAAATTAAAATGAATAGTAATAAATTAGAACAAATTAGAAAAAAATAAAATAAATTAAAACAAATCAAATTATATAATTATATTATAATATATATATATATACAATTATATAGTAAAGACAGGAATAACCGGAATGGGACTTTACCTCTATTTTATAAATTATAAAATTAGTAAGTAGTAAGTATCCAGCGGGTCCTCGACCCGCGGCTTCGTACACAATTTTCCGGGATAAAATGTAGCCTAGTCATATCCCGGAATAATGTCTATGTCCCTGCGAAATATAATCAACATAATTTTCAACCGTATAGTCGACAGACAGACGACCGATGTGGCGCGGTGGGCGAAGGTCCGCCTGCGACGCAGGAGGTTGCGGGTTCGATTCCCGCCTCGGAACAATTGTGTACGATCTGCAGATATTTGTTCCGGGTGTTCTGGTCGTTTTCTATGTATAATAAAAAATATCTATCTATGTAATGTATTGTATTATGTATATCAGTTATCTAGTACCCATAACACAAGCTCTGCTTACCATGGGGCTAGATAATGCTGTGTGAATTGTCCAGCATTATTTATTTATATTTTATAATATAAGTATTAGTATGGATGTAGTATTAGGTAGGTAAAACTTATCTAACCAGGATGTGTATATCCGTTTCAATTAAAGGTCTTTGCTGATAACGGTCATGTTTAGCTGCTAGTTGATAAGAAACCTTTAATTTATAAAAAATTTACTGTTATTCTAATCAAGCATCGTGGCAGTCGCTGTATATCAAACGAATCAAACATTTCAGATGTCGGAAAAAAATATAGATAGGAATTACTTTATTATACTACTACAAAACAGAAAACAATATCTACAGAAATATGTATATATTTAATAATTATTTTTGCTGCAGATTTTCATTAAATACATTACATATGCTTTTGGTTTTGGTTTGGCTTTATGGTAGGCATGTGTGCGTATATCTATTTAAATCCACACTTTGAGTGCTGAAAACGCACGGTATGAGTTTTCTACAAGTGACTAATATGTGTAAATCCACACTAGCGCAGCGGCTGAGAAAATACAGATCTTTGTGACTCAGCAGAGCTGTAATATTATTCGAACGAAACGCATGTGCGGCGCAACACAACCGCTGTGTAGAGCGGCAGCACGAATATTGTAGGTAAAAAAAAAGATCGCAGTCGTCGAAAAAAAACCGCAGTCAAAGTGTTAACTTCATAATTACAAGATAATTTTGGCAGTATGCGTAGAGGTTTGACGTTGTGATGTAACTTATTTCTAAAGGGTCAACATAATACCAGCGCTGAGTAGGTATCTGTACTTATCTACCCAGCAACATGCTGAGTTGACACCTTTTTGACTCGACACCAAATGCTTTGCCAGGAAGGTTGTGGAGGTTATTAGTTGGGTACCTAGTTTTTTATTTTTAATCATTAATTTTTGAGCTCTAAAATAATTTGGGCGTATTTTGCTGTTTGACCTCTATTATTTTAGTAATTAAGTTTGTACCTAGTTCTTAGTTATCCTTTGTGTTTTTAAAATTGTAATGTGTCGTGTCAAATAAACCTTTTTCATTTCATTTCATGTATATACTTAAAATAGAGGAAGTATAAAGGGCGACCTTAACGCTGAGAGCGACCTCTTCCAGGCAACCTAGGAATGGACATGAAGGAACATTATAGACGGTGGCGCTTTAGCTTCAACCATCTTCTTCATATCTAAGTCAATTCAATTTAAACCTATTAACTTTCATCAGGAATACTTTCGTCCAAGAAAGAGAACTAAAGTAAAGTAAAAGTAAAAGTAAAAAGATTTTTATTTTGTCAGAACAGAACAGAGACTCTTATAAACTAAACTTAGATTAACAGACGACTGAGATTGACAAAACTCGGTCTCCACTCAGCATGTGCTATGGTAGAGCAGATCGTACCATAGAACTGTAGATATTAATATCTGTTCGATAGTTTTTGAATTTATCACGTTGTGACAGACAGACAGACGCGACGGGGAACTTTGTTTCCCTTGTTCTTTTAAAGTCAGATTATATTTTGTTCATATTCTGCTTACGGCAGATTCGTTTTATGACATATTCGCTTTAGGACAAAAGAACAGTGAATGGAAAATGTAAGCAAATGTATCTTTAAACATTTTATCCCACCAAAAACATAAATGTAAAAAAGGAGAGCCAAGTTCAATCCAAAACTATGATTGGCTGTGGGCTTCGCGGCAAAAATAATGGAGATCTAAATGAGTGCCAAGTCAAATCTATGTAGGTTAGATTTGACTTGGCCAGTTTTTATCAAGATTTATCTACGAAAATACATTACGTTACTATTTATCCAAGAAAAATGCAATCAAAACCGCGTTAAAACCAAGTATTTTACACATTTATCACCTTATTTCACACCGTTTTAATTCCAACAAAAGAAGGTCCGCAAGAATTAGTAAACGTGCTCTATCTCTGTTTAGCAGACAACAGATGTTATAGGTGGTATTAACCGTTGTATATTTAGGACAGTTCAGATCTGCCCGTCCAAATGTTGGTTACATTTGAATTCAGTTCGTTGGCTTTGCTTGGTTGTAATTTTGAATGTAGGGTTGCCACAGGTTGCGTGGACCGGTTACGTTTAAACAGGGCGAGATTTTGAAACACTTCAAATTTCAAAATCATTTATTTTGCGAAACATGGGTTACAAGGATGTTAAATTAAGACTAGAATGAGCACAAACATTATCGACGACCGATGTGGTGCGGTGGGCGAAGGTCCGCTTGCGACGCTGGAGGTTGCGGGTTCGATTCCCGCCTCGGAACAATTGTGTGTACGATCTGCAGATATTTGTTCCGTGTGTTCTGGTCGTTTTCTATATATATAATAATAAAAATATCTATCTATGTAATGTATTGTATTACGTATATCAGTTGTCGAGCATTATTTATTTATTTATTATCAACTTAGAATAGAAATATACATAAATTACTAGTTTCTGATTGCGGCTTCGTACGCGTTGTTTAAGGGTGTTATATCCGTTGGGCGTAAAAGTAAAAAAAAAAGTAAAAAATCATTTATTTCTTTAGGCTTACAAAATAAGCACTTAGACAAGTCAAATTTTATACATTAAATTATTATCAAATAAAATTATTTTACTGTTCACTTCAATTTTTTGTCGTATGTCGTAGATACGTTGTACCAAGGTCTGCGTGGCAAGACGAAAATCAGGTAATTGCCTGAATTGAACTCAGTCCGTCCTGCTCCTGGCCGCGACGCGGACGTACGTTGAAGCACGACTTTGGATTTCGGAATATAAATAAAACACTAAAATGCCAAGTTGTGTGTTCCGAAAGTGCAATACCTATACTACGACGGCTGTAAGGCTCAACTCACACCAAAAGAGCGTCGAAGCGCAGCGAAGCGGAGAACAGTTGCAGTGTCATATGAATTTTAACTTTATTTTCATAACAATAAAACTTATTATCGCATGAGAAACTCGAACGAGTCCCGCGGAGCATCCGCGCGACTGCGCGAGAAGTCGCGGGAAGTCCCGAAAATGCTCGAGCAGTCGCGAGCGGCCGCTGGCAATATCCCGCCCGACGCGCCCGCTCTCCGCGCGCGTCTCTTGCGCGCGAGCATTCGCATAAATTCTTTGCCGCCTTCTCTACCGAGCGGGTCGCTGCGCTTCGCTGCTCTTCGCCGCTCTTTCGGTGTGAGTTGAGCCTAAAACGCAGAAAGGATGTATATTTTCATTTGTAAGTCCTGTTTAAAATGTAAAATCATAAATATTATTTTACTCAACAATCATTGCCGCGGCGTTGCCGCTTAGCCACCTACACGAATGAGACAAGTAGTGCGATGCACTTATTAGTGACAGAGAGAACGACATAATGCCGTGCGTAAAATATCGCCATGTTTATATTTCTTTAAAATGAGTATGACGTCTCTATATGTAAAATCTCATTGTTGGGAACTGATTCATGCAATAAAAAGTTATTTTATTCCAGGCCTAGAACTACTTGTATGAAAAATTTCAGCCCGATCTGTTTTGTAGTTTTTACGTGAAGACGTAACAAACATCCAAACTTTCGCATTTATAATATGGTAGGTTACGTAGAGGTAGTTAAAACATTTATTTAATTCTGTTTTTTAGTATTTGTTGTTATAGCCGCAACAGAAATATCATCATCTGTGGAAATTTCAACTAACTACCACGGTTCATTCACGGCCTGGTGACAGATAGACGGACGGACAACGGAGTCTTAGTAATAGGGTCCCGTTTTACCCTTTGGGTACGGAATCCTAAAAACGAAGATAAATAATTTTTATTGGTGTCCTTATTTTGTAAATAAATACTTTTTTTTATTGCCATATTTATATTTCCTTATTTTTTAACATTCGTCCTCCCATCTTTTGGGAGACGAAATAAGAGAGACTGCAGAACAGACTTGGTCTAGAACTGCACGAGCAAGGGAGGATTAGAAGCAGTTGGAAGAGGCCTTTGCCAAAACCGGGCAAACAGATGCAATAGGGGTTGCCGATGTCTAATTTTAAGCATATTTGTAAAACTAGTTTATTAAGTATCTGAATAAATAAATAAAATAAAATAAAAAAGCCTTTTATTTCCAACAAATTATTAAGTTTAAAGTACATTGTTTTTTAGAGTTCTTTTTAAACTAGTTGTTTATATAACTTAATTAATCTAACGTGTAATTTAGTTTCATACAATAATATCTGTAGGAACCCCTTATTGGGTGAAGGCCTCCTCCAAAGATGCCCATGTGTCTCTGTCCTGTGCGGTCTGTTTCGAGTTTGAGCCGGCTGCCCTTACAATATCCTCGTCCCAACGTGTCAGCGGTCTTCCTCTGCTCCTTTTACCTGGAGGACCTTTCCATAATGTCGCTTTTGTCTGAATAAAGGCTTCTATTATTATCATTATATTTTTTAACATGGCAGCCCTATCCAAAAGCTTGTTCTCTCGTCAGGTGCAAGGAGACAAAGACAAGCAAGGAAACAGCTGTTTAGCGCCGGATGCTTCGCTGAGCACAGCCCAGAGATTAGTGCGAGCACGTGGTGAGAACCTTTGGAGATTACTTTGATTACATCTGAAGGTAACTAAGGTGATTTTTATAAATAACGAACTAACCCACCCCAGCGCCGCACAGGTGCAAATGCATGTATATAATACACTAGCTGGGCCCCGCGGTTTCACCCGCGTGATGATAGATATTTTTTATATACAATATATCTTTATGGATGTGGTTATTCTGATATGTAAGATATATTCATTCAATAGTTTTTGCGTGAAAGAGCAACAAACATCCTCACAAACTTTCGCGTTTATAATATTAGTAGGATTAGTAATACATGTAAACCTTCCTCTTTAATAACTCTATTTAATAAAAAAAACCGCATCAAAATCTGTTGCATAGTTTTAAGGATCTAAGCATACATAGGGACAGACAGACAGCGGGAAGCGACTTTGTTTTATACTATGTAGTGACGAGCATCTGCCTGAAGCTTTGCGAACGTTGTATTGGTTTCTTTTCCACTTTTTCCATTACTTAATGTACAAAACAAATGTGAAGAGAATCAATTATAATAATATTGTCTTCCTTTTTTGGCAATCTACATTACAAAAATTAGGTTTTTATGTTTAGTAAAACTAGTAATCGCTTTCGCAATCTCAAAAATGTAACAGCAAAGAGCATTAAAATAATAACTACCATATCTCAACTTGAACACCTAAAGGCAACAAAAGAACTCGGAGCGTTGTTTCGCTACTTTTTGTGGACACGTAAACACAAACAACGGCACCATTAGTGAAATGATTTTCCTCTTAATGTGTCCACGGGGGCGAAAAATATGGTACTGCCATATGCGACATGGAATAAGAAACTACTGGAATAGTAGTTTTTTATTCTTTAGTAAACATTGATCCGTAACGAATACATCCGACAGAGAACCAAGGTTATCGACATAGCTCAAAGAATTAGCAAGCTGAAGTGGCAGTGGGCCGGCCATATTTCGCGAAGAACCGACGGCCGCTGGGGCAAACGTGTTCTTGAGTGGAGACCGCGACTCGGCAAACGTAGTGTAGGACGCCCTCCGACCAGGTGGGATGACGACTTGCGAAAGACTGCAGGTAGATGCTGGATGCGGCAAGCTGAAGACAGGGCGCTATGGCGCTCATTGGGGGAGGCCTATGTCCAGCAGTGGACTGATATAGGCTGATGATGATGATGATGAAACATTGATCCAAGTTTATGTCATCCTGTATGGAGGACATGAGATTAGCCGCCGTGGTCGAAAATTTGGATAGGAACCTTTTGAGTTATTCTAGTCCCAAAGCATTCAGCAAAACTGATAACTAGAAAAATAATTATTCCAGTTTTCCCCCACTTCAGCTGATGATCTGCGAAAGACTGCAGCTAGCTGCTAGGAGAGTCAAGCTGAAGATAGTAGGGGAGGCCTATATCCAGCAGTGGATTAATACAGGATAATGATGATGACGTAAATGTGTTGATAAGAAGAGATGAGAAGAGATGTTGAGAAGTAGAGCAACCATTAACAGTAGCCAGTTATGTGCGTAAGATGCGACTTCTTTTAGTACCTATATTTGTATTAACTACTAGCTGCGCCCCGCGGCTTTGCCCGCGTGGAAATTTCTGCGCAATTTCACCATGTTTTTTCACCCTTTAAACCTTCCCTGGACTACGACAAACATTTCAAAATCTAAATCGGCCCAGTCGTTCTCATGTTTTAGCGAGACTAATGAACAGCAATTGATTTTTATATATAAAAGTTTTTTGTTTTGTCTGTATTACTAGTTATCTAGTACTACTCGTAAGTAGTCTTATGTTCGTGTTACCTACGTTTTTTTTGTGTGTTCAAATTAATAATTTTTCTTCCTATTATTTTCTTAAGATTCATAAGCTCTAGTAGCTCTCTGGTAGGCTGCAGAAGCTGCTTGACATTTAAAATAGTGTCACTCGACAGCGACCGCAGACAGATAAAGTGGATCAAATAGAAATTTGTCTCCGTTTTCTACACTCCCATGGGGGTCTCTGCGCAAATTGCCCATGGGCATAATAATCGTTTCATGAAATGGTTAAGCCATATTTTTTTATATAGGTACATAGGGACTGCAAAGTGAGGCCGTGTTGTTTTTTTAGCTGTTCACGAGAGACTTACCTACTAAAAATAAAGCTTTATAAGTTTGTGTGTCATAACAAGCCATTTTCTATAAATAGGTATTCTGAAAAGTGTCCAGTTCTACTAATATTATTCCTATTTTGTGTTTTATTTGGACCTTTGGTGTCTGGAAATAAAGAATTTGAAATGAATTGAAAAAACACGAAAGTATGGGTATTAGTCTCGCAAAAACGACTGAACGGATCGGCTGAAATATTGCATACAGGTTTACTTCCAGGCCCGGAATAAAACATAGGGTGCTTTTTATCCCATAAATCAGTTCCCATGGGATATAAATAACATTAAAACGATTTCATAGAAACAACGCGTGAGCCGCGCGGAGAAACTAGTAAAAATATACAAATGTCATGAATTTTTGAATTGAATATAGCGTCAGAGTATAGCGGAATACATATTATAGCAGAATATAGCGTCAGGTCGTTTCCAGTGTCTGCCCTTCTACAAACTCTCCCATCAACATTATAACACTAATGGATTTCTTCATAGAAATTGCCAAGTGATAGCAGAGATTTGGACGTTATTCTTCCAATAGAGATTGCAACTTTTTCACGCTCTCGTATATTTTATTACTGTCATATAAAGAACAGCTATAAAAGAGCTATGAAATCGTCGTGTTCGATACATCTGGAGGTGATTTGGAGCTTTTGTTATCTGTATTGATCAGGGGTTTTCGATGTGACAAGTTGATTTATACATTTTTGAGTTCGGTTTATCTTGGAAACTGTGTCAAAGTAACAAAAGGATTACAAACAATATACACGTATACCCAAACACATATTATGTAAGACGAGAAAGAGTCAACTTTATGACTAACTATAGTTATTGATCAGGGGTTTTCGATGTGACAAGTTGATTTATACATTTTTGAGTTCGGTTTATCTTGGAAACTGTGCCAAAGTAACAAAAGGATTACAAACAAGTATACCCAAACACATATTATGTAAGTCGAGAAAGAGTCAACTTTATGACTAACTATAGTTACAGCTTCGCTTACGTATTTTTGGTATTAAAAATTACTATATAGTATAACCACGGCCATATCTCGCGAAGAACCGACGGCTGCTGGAGCAAACGTGTTCTTGAGTGGAGACCACAACTCGGTAAACGTAGTGTAGGACGCCCTCGGACAGGGGTGGGATGACTACCTGCGTAAGACTGCAGCTAGATGCTGGATGCGTCAAGCTGAAGACAGGGCGCTATGGCGTTCATTGGTGGAGGCCTATGTCCAGCAGTGGACTAATATAGGCTGATGATGATGATGATGAAATGGTATAACACAAAGTCGCTTCCCGCTCTCTGTCTGTCCCTATGTATGCTTACGGATTTTAATGCGTTTTTTTTTAATAGATGAAGGTTTATAAAACATTTGAGACGGATTTCCACGCGTGCGCATCTAACTCCAATAAAATTTCAGCCCGATCCGTGCAGTAGTTTTTGCGTGAAGAGGTATCAAACATCCAAACATCTTTAGTTTGGCATTTATATAATTGTTTTCTTTGTCTTTATAACGTATCAGCACTGACGAGCATTCAGCATATAACCACCCGATGCACGTAAGACAAAATAAAACATCTTCCCCATCAATGCGAAATGCTCACCTAAAACTGCATAGGTCCATTAAAACCAGCTGCGGTGAATGTTATCGCAATATCTTTTTTTATTGTTTTGCTTATTTCTGTTTTTGTATCACCAGCGATTGCATTCAATCGGGTACAAAAAGTTTTCCTTTTTCATTGAAACGCAATCAAAACCTCCCAATCAAAATGCTTTGAGAAACAAATTGAAATATTTTTTCTGTTTAAAACCGAGCTTTGCATGCTCAAAAATAAAGTTTATATTCTTCATAATTTGTTATGAAAAGTAGTGGTTTTATAGAGAAAAGAACTTCAAAGCAAAAAAAAAATTAAAGAGCTTATTTTGATGTATTTGGTATTTGATGCACTAAAAAATAGAATAAGAAACCGCAAAAATGTTCTCTGATAATAAAACGTACCCAAACATTTGTAAATAATAACAATAATTTATTTCCTGGCATCACAAGAATTTGAAACGATTTTTTTAATTTTCCTCTTCAATTTTGAACCGAAAACGTAGAGAGCTCAAAGATTTTCAGGTCTCACTCACTCAGATGCTTGCATTCAAAATACGAATTACTGTAATAACCGTACAAAATGGGTTGTTCGCTATAACACGACAAGTGCCCGAGGCGCGCGGGCCACCACAATTATCCAGGTAATTGGCTCATTAAAATAGTTGAACTGAATTTTGAACTGCATTTAATGCAGAGTATGAATTTTAAGTTGCTTTTTGAGGTTGTTGTGGTTATGTTGGAATGTTTGGGAAAAGCTTTCATTACTTATCATTACCATCTCTAATTTTGATGAACTGTTTTTCACTTATAGCTCGCACCATCATATTTTAAATCTAGGGCACCTAGTTCAAATCCTAGATCGGGACGAAGTTATTATTGGGTCTTTCTTGCTAGAAAAATCACAGTCCGGAGTCATTCACAGTTCACAGCCCATTGATTTGGATATATGTAGATAAAGAAAAAAATATTTGTCATTTACATAGGTTAGACATAGGTTACACAATAACATAAATATTAATATATTATCCTAAGTAGCTATGTATAATTAACTACTTATACATCGATACTATACTAAGAATTAGCAAGCTGAAGTGGCAGTGGGGCCGGCCATATCTCGCGAAGACCCGATCGCCACTGGGGCAAACGTGCTCTTGAGTGGAGACCAATACTCGGTAAACGTAGTGTACGACACCCTCCGACCAGGTGGGATGACGACCTGCGAAAGACTGCAGGTAGATGCTGGATGCGGCCAGCTGAAGACGGGTGCTATGGCGCTCATTGGGGGAGGCCTATGTTCAGCAGTGGACTGCTATATATATATATATATATATATATATAGGCTGATGATGATGATGATGACATACATAGATACTACACCGAACATCAGTAGATAATACCATCTACTGATGCTCTGTGTAGTATCTATGTAACTTTGTATGCAGATCTTCTTTACATGTAAGGAAGATCTGCATAGAAAGTTAAATAAAAACTGCTCTTTAGGATAAAGCTCGCCTTAGCCGTGTCTATTCAAGAATTTAAGAATTCAAATTGGGTTATAAAACGGTCATAATAACCTTTTCAAACGATTCCCCAGCTAACTTAAAATGCAACTTTTGCGTTTTCCATCTCCCGTTCACCAAATGCAATTAAAGAGCTTTAAAAATCTGCCTCAGCGCTTTCAATATGAAACTTTTTCAAAATGAGAGTTTAGACCTGGGTGGAACTTAATTGCATAATGATTTGCTTCGGGTTCTTGGTTTAGTTAACCCTGAATGCTATTTAAACAGTACCTATAACACTATTTAAATAGCATTTAGGGTTAAATACTTGGAATTTAATATTCATTTAGTTTATCAAAGGATCAAAAAGCGTTTTTAAGACCTTTTTCTGTCGTTTAGGTACTAGAAATTTTAAATGAAATGAAACATCAACGTAAACGATTTTTTAAACCAATCGAACGTTCGCACCTGCTTCATCCAAAAATGTTTTTCCCAATCCTCGATTCCTCACCTTTGTACTAAGGCGGCATTGGCTAGGATTTGCCAACTTGATTGTTTCTTTGTTCGAACCTGTTGGAATAGAAGCCCAGATGCTTTGGAGTTTGCTACCTACATCGCACCGCTTAAATACACTTCAGTGCATAGGAAAGCAAAGCTATGCAGACAGTGTAAAGCTTTGTAGGTACCTAGGTAAATAGAGGTTTACTTTGAAAAACGAACGAAGTTGACGGATGACGTCGATTGCACGGATCGAACAACCTTACCACCAAGTGGCTTTGGACTCTTTAGTAACTGACACCTTTCGTTTTGGGTCTAATGTCAGAATAATTTTAAGTAAGTGCACCGAAATGTTTTGTGCGTTCCGACCTCATCCGTCAAGCACATAGATTAGGTATACAAGGTGATTTTTCGAATCTTGTTGACATATTTAAAACTAGCTGTTCCCCGCGGTTTCACCCGCGTTAAACTCGAATTTCACTTTATTAGGTGAATTTTACACCTTGGTTACACACTTTATATTATTGGAGTTTTAGTAAGAATCCCTAACTTTTTGAAAATATAATATAGCCTATGTTCACCGGGGATAGTGTAGCTTCCCAACGGTGAAAGAATTTTTCAAATCGGTCCGCTAGTTTCGGAGCCTATTCATTACAAACAAACAAACATACAAACAAACAAAAAATCAAACCTTTCCTCTTTATAATATTAGTATAGAAAATAACAAAGTAATTTATTTATAGCCACACACAATAATAAACAGTTACAAAAAAGGAAAACACACAAAAATACAGAACAACATAAGTAGTATGGATTTAAACTTTACATAAAGTAGCGTGGTAGTAGAGTATCAAGTTAAATAAAAACTGGTCTTTCCCTATGTGTGCGGCTAATAAGGTCCAAGCTTACATAAAGTAGCGTGGTAGTAGAGTATCAAGTGAAATAAAAACTGGTCTTTCCCTATGTGTGCGGCTAATAAGGTCCAAGCTTACATAAAGTAGCGTGGTAATAGAGTATCAAGTGAAATAAAAACTGGTCTTTCCCTATGTGTGCGGCTAATAAGGTCCAAGCTTACATAAAGTAGCGTGGTAGTAGAGTATCAAGTGCAATAAAAACTGGTCTTTCCCTATGTGTGCGGCTAATAAGGTCCAAGCTTACATAAAGTAGCGTGGTAGTAGAGTATCAAGTGAAATAAAAACTGGTCTTTCCCTATGTGTGCGGCTAATAAGGTCCAAGCTTACATAAAGTAGCGTGGTAGTAGAGTATCAAGTGAAATAAAAACTGGTCTTTCCCTATGTGTGCGGCTAATAAGGTCCAATCTCAGCTTATTGTCATAGTCATTATTGACCGAGGACGATAGTGAAACTGGTTACTATTTTATGTTGTAAAACAAAAATTATCGACAAAAATCGAAAAAAAAGTTGGATAAGTTTGCTATCTCAAAAAATAAGGCGGTTTTTTTTAAATGAAATTAAATTCTTAGTTTCATTTAAGGCAAACTAGTACCATGGTGGGACAGCGGCTTTAGCTCCATGAAATTCTGGCAAATAAGCAACCAACTTTAAAACCGACTAAACGAAACAATCTCAAAAGTCTTACCTTCACTTTTAAAACCGGATTTAAAGGTTTCTCGCCTAAACAAACTTTTAAGTATCATACCTTCCTAACCAAAGATCAAGCTTTCGCAAAGAAAACAACAAAATTATAAGAGGATTTGGAGAAAATCCGTCGACACCATCTAAACAAATGGCGAGAATTCGTGAGAGCCACGAAGTCGGCTTAGGCTTTTCAAACTTTCGAATATTCGATAGGATTCTACAGTTTTCAGCGGTAGAAAAGATATTGGATTTATTGGAAGGCTTTGTGAGTTTTCAATATAATAAGAATAGAATAGAAAGATATCTACGTAAATACAATCATCATCATCATCATCATCAGCCTATAGCAGTCCACTGCTGGACATAGGCCTCCCCCAATGAGCGCCATAGCGCCCTGTCTTCAGCTTGCCGCATCCAGTATCTACCTGCAGTCTTTCGCAGGTCGTCATCCCACCTGTTACCCACTACGTTTACCGAGTCGTGGTCTCCAATCAAGAACACGTTTGCCCCAGCGGCTGTCGGTTCTTCGTTCTTCATTCTACTTACTAAAATATACTAAACTAATTAGTACCTAAATCACTAAACGGATCTCTATCTCGTGTGAATCCGCGGCCAGAAGCCAGTAGTCAATTATTTTCAGCTCATTAAATCGCCGTCCGTGGTCGAACTCTAGGATTAGTGTCGGTCGGTGTCGGTCAATGTCAAATTAATGTTCATAATAGGCATTTGGTGTCGATTCTGTTGGTCCATAAATAAACTAACATAAGTAAGTAGATAAAATACTAAAAACATCACGAGTTGTACCCATTACACAAGATCTGCCTAACTTTTGGCTAGATGATGCTGTATGGATTGTCCAGCATCTATAGTATTGGAGGACCTCAGTTGCGCTAGAGATTGTGGGTTCGACTCTTGCCGCGGGACTAATGTTTGCACGGTCTGAAGCACTGTCTGAAGATATTTTGTCCTGGCCTGGGTGTTTTCTATGTATTATAAAAATATATATAATGTATATTTTGTATTGAGGTACTAGCTGTTGTCCGATTTTCGTCGGCGTGAAATGGAGTTAGAAATTTCCCAGTTTTTTTAAACCGTATGAAATTTTATGTCGCTTTAAAAATGAAGATTCCTTGTTAACCAAACTAGAGAAAACTACGTATAGACCCTGTAACATAAGCTCTACTTACCGTAGCCCTTGCTGTGTGGATATATGCAACAATATTATTTTCTTTTAAAGAAACAACCCTTTATGTGCTGTCAAATTAGTTTCTAGTTCAATCAACAGAATCGACACCTTAGTCGGGTTGATAATAAGTCTATAGATTTAATCCCTTTGTTGAACGTTGGCGTGAAGTGAAAATAATTGCGAAATCTAACCTCAATTTTAATTGTAGAAGGATATTTCCGCTTAGGATACATTTCACAATCAATTACTTTGTATTGTTACCTTTCTTGGAATATTATAACGAGCAGAATTTGATGATATAACCAACAGATGAGGAGTATTTTAAATAATATAATAATAATAAATGCTTGACAATCTACACATCATCATCTAGCAAGTAGGTAAGGTACTAGACCGACTGATATACATAATACAATACTTTACATCGGTATTTTTTTATTATTGGTACATATGAAATAGCCAGAACTCTCGGAACAAATAACCCGCAACCTCCTGCTTCTAAGGCGGACCGTCGCAAATAACCAGAACTGTCGGGACAAATATTTCTAGATCGTAACAACATTTTTCCAAACGCGGGAACTGAACCCGAGATTACTCCGAAGGTGGATATTCGCCCGCCTCGCCACAGAGGTTGCCAAAATAAGAAGTGCCATACTGAGCAATAGCAATTGTGTTGACCTTGGTTAGTGATTTTTACACAGAACTGCGGCAAATGTTCAGTTTTCGCTCGCGGTTAATACCTACCCGCTATAAACAATGTCCACAACTTAGGCACCTACGCAAAATTACCGCTTCCAACAATATCGTGCAAGTACTTCTAGCAATACCTACTTTTTGAGATTATTATACTTAGGTACAGTCAACGAACAAAGTTAAAGTCAAAATCAAAAATTATTTGTATTTTATTTAGCAGGCTTACAAAATAAGCACTTATACAAGTCATATTTTATACATTAAATTATTATAAACTAAAATCATTTTACTGTTCACTTCAATTTTTTGTCCACTTGTGGAAGAAGTGAAAAAGAAACCACTAGTATGTTCGAACGTATACGTGTAGGTACCTATAAGTTCGTTGACTGTACTACTTAAGTCTTATATCAAATAAATAATATTATATTGTGTGTAAATAAATAAATAAATAATGCTGGACAATTCACACAGCATTACCTAGCCCCATGGTAAGCAGAGCTTGTGTTATGGTTACTAGATAACTGATATATATAATACAATATATTACATAGATAGATATTTTTTATTATACATAGAAAACGACCAGAACACCCGGAACAAATATCTGCAGATAGTACACCCAATTGTTCCGAGGCGGGAATCGAACCCGCAACCTCCTGCGTCGCAGGCGGACCTTCGCCCACCGCGCCACATCGGTTGTGTACGATCTACAGATATTTGTTCCAGGTGTCCCGGTCGTTATTTTATGTATCTAATTATGTATTGTATTATGTATATCTGTCATCTAGTATCCATAACACAATCTCGGCATAGCTTGGGGCTAGATGATGCTGGTTCTAAGTGCTGGGTAGATTGTCCAGAATTTTTTATTTTATTTATTCTAATTTGAATTCACCATAAATTGCTGACCACACTAAGTAATTTTGGATATCAATGTTTTGTTTTCGGATGATGCTGTGACTGCCCCGATTCTGCATTGCATCGGGGATGTTTGCGCAGTACCACACTGATGGCTTCCATGCTATGATACGCAAAAAAACAGCATCCCTGATGCGCAGAGTGTGGGACAGTCGCAACACCATTCTGGGAACTGTAGCTGCCTATCATCTCCAGTCTGGTGTGTTTTGTGCGGAGGGTGATTAACGAAGGAAGCTATTTTCTTGATTTATTATCCTCTGTTCATCTCATCTTATCATAAGTGCCTATTTTATTTTGTTATTTTGGCTTTTTATCTTTAATTTTATATTGTGTTGTTTGTCATAAAAACTCGAACCATATGGACTCATATTTTGTTGTCTGAAATAAAATATTTTTATATAATATAATATCAAATCTCATGCTGACGATACTAACTTATATAATAACCTACTGCCTACTCGTTTGAGTGAATTAAGGAAAATGGTCTTGAGGAAAAATCGGCTGACGCTTCCATTGTACCTACCATTAGGGGCATTAATTTCTAGCTTATTACTTTGTTCTAGTAAATGGGATAATTTCTATTGTGTTGCGGCCTCTAGATCTAAATCACAGACAAACTGGAGATCGCTAGATATTCCCAAGTAACAATTTTTGGTTCTATAGCAGTCCATAGAACGTATCTCAAACACCATTTTTGGTACTATAAAGGTCCAAAGAAGGTTGAGTAAAGCCGATTTGGCGCAATTATATCACCAAAAAGTGACATAATAGAACTGTACTCCATCCATCATTCCGCCGCTTGCGCTTGGGTGAGCCGGCCGCGCCCCTACCACCTCGCTCGCGCTCAGTGACATTTACGTCTGACGTCACGCAGTGCGTTCACGGCCGCCATTAGTGTGCGTTTGCATAGAGTAAACAACGTGCAGAGAATTCAACATGGACCTCAACAGCACGCTCGGCTTAGCCGATCCCTCCGTACAAGAACTATCCTGTGAAATGTGTGTTGATACATCGATCATAGAAAAGGAGTCGCCCCCGCAGTACGTCACACACAGAAGAGGAGCTGATTCCGACTCCATCAAGGACCTGCGTGCCGAAATGAAGGCTGACCTCAAAGCCTTTGAATGCAGCTTATCATCCATGCTGAACATCGGCTTCTCCAAACAGGAAGCTAGACTCGCGCAGTTCACCGACGACTTCAACGACATCAAAACCTCTATAAAGTTCATCGGCGAAAAATATGACGACCTGAAGTCAAAACACGATGACATGGCTGCCCGTGTTACAAAACTGGAGTCAGAAACTAAGGAAACTCAGAAAAACACTTCGTGTATTGCAGATCTCGGAGCCAGACTAGATATGATGGAACAGCAAGCGCGCCAGTGCAACCTTGAAGTGTGTAATCTGCCAGAGAAACGAGGTGAAAACCTCATGGCTCTGTTCCTTGACATCACAGCCGCCGTGAAAGAGCCTGTAATCAAATCAGACATCGTTGCTATACACCGCGTTCCGCAAGCTACTGCGGCAGGTAACCGTCCGAAGAACATCATTGTGCGACTTGCAACCCGTCAAATGAGGGACAGCGTGGTATCAGCTGTACGTCTGCACAAGGGCATCACTTCAGAACAGCTGGGCATTGCTGGCGTCTCGCACAGGATATACATCAACGAACATCTTACGTTGAAGAACAAGGACATATTCAGAAGAGCACGGGAGGCAGCGAAGCAGCATGGGTTTCGCTTCGTGTGGATCAAGCACGGAGTCATCCTTGCCCGGCGCAATGAGACCTCGCCTGTCTTCGCTGTGCGTTTTGAGGCCGACTTGGCCAAATTTAACATTCCAGCTAAGTGATTATTATTCCTGTGTTTACTTCTGTGTCTGGCACTACTATTATTTTTTATAACATTATTAATATTTAGAGTCATTCTCTGCTATGGACATGGACAAGTTCGTGATTTTTCATACTATTTTTGCAGTCTCTGGAGCGCATACTACTCTATGTGTTTACGTACAAGTTCGCCATTTTTTATCATTTTATTTGCAATATTGTTCATTTATGCGTTACTTTTTCATGCTAATTTAGGTAAAATTAGGCAGTCTAGGTACAAAATTTCGTACTCTAACCTATGCAATAAGTTTACAGAACTTCTAAACAGCACTTTATTGCTTTTGCATCGTAATTACCATCTCATTTATCATAACCACGGCACCTTCTCGAGGAGTATGTTTTCATTGTTTTCTCAAACAAATCAAACATTTTGTGATTCTACTAGGAGTAATACTATTTACATTTATCTATATCACAATGTTATCCGATAAAATCATGATATACTACCAAAATTGTAGAGGACTTCGAACGAAATTGAGCACATTGTTTACCAATGTTTTGGCGGATTGTTACGACGTGATAATATTATCCGAGTCATGGCTAATACCTAGTATCGCGGACAGTGAATTGGTCGACTCCCGGTATACAGTGTTTCGATGTGATCGTGATAGACTGGCGACTGGTAAACGTGACGGAGGCGGGTTGCTGGTGGCAGTACGGCGTGAGCTACATGCTGAACGCGTAGTACTACGTCCGGACCTTCGTGAAAGCTGCGATGAAGGTAATACTGTTTCTCCATCTATTGACTACGTCTTGTTAAAGATCCGTGCAAAAAGTAAGTATCATGCTCTCTGTGGCTTGTACATACCACCAAATCAAAACCTAACCACTTACTCAACTTTTTTACATTTATTACAATATGAACTGAGTGATAACCTTATAGAAACTTTCTGCATAGCTGGTGATTTCAACATCCCTTCTATAGACTGGCATAACCCCAGTTTATCATATTCCATCTCAAGTCAGCCTACTGATAATAACTTTTTAATTAGAAAATGCTTATTTGATTTTTTGCAATACACAAACAGTAAACAATTTAACCAGATAAATAATAATATGGACCGAACCTTAGACCTCTTTATAACAAACACAGACATATGCACCTGCCAGCCACCACTGAACCCGCTGGTACCCATAGACAGTCTTCATCCACCGTTCTGTGTTCTAGTTAACCTTAGCCTATTATCACAAAACCCTATGAAACCTTACTCTGTACCTAGATATCGCTACCTGGAAGCCAACTATTTCTTATTAAATGAACAAGTAAGTAATATAAGTTGGAACTTTCTTTCTGAGTTACCCTTAGAGGATGCAGTCAATGCTTTTTATGAAAAAATCCATGAATTGATACAGACTCATGTACCTGTGCGACCCATAAAAAATAAAAGTTTTCCTACATGGTTTTCTCGACCATTGATTCATATATTTAAAAACAAAGAAAAAGCTTGGTTAAAATGGAAAAAATACAAGACCACAGAACACTATGAATGTTATTCAGTTTTAAGACAGCGTTTTAAATCGGTAAGTAAAATCTGCTTTAACTCATATATTGAAAATATTGAAGAAAGGTTGAAGGTTGATGTCCGAGCATTCTGGTCATATGTGAAAAATAATAATAAAAAATCTGGTATACCATCCTCTATGAAATACAATGAAGTTAAGACGGGCCAGCCCGAGCAAATCTGTGAACTCTTCTCAGATTTCTTCAGCTCTGTCTATGAGCCTGAATGTGATGAAAGTGTTGACCTCGAAACCTCTCCGTCTAATAGTAACTGTGATTTCTCCCTTCACAATTTGCACTTTTCTGAGGATGAGATACTCAAGGAACTTAAATGTTTAGATATAACTAAAGGGCCCGGCCCAGACGGTTTACCTCCTTTCTTTATTAAGCACACTGCAGGCACTATGGTCATTCCACTATATATTTTATTTAATCGTAGCCTTCGAGAAGGCACCGTTCCTAATCTATGGAAAACTGCACATGTCACTCCGGTTTTCAAACAAGGTCCTAAGAATGATGTTACTAACTATCGACCTATCTCGCTTTTGTCTACTCTGTCGAAGGTTCTAGAACGTTTAATTCATAATAAAATATACCCTAGCTTACATAAAATAATTATACCCGAACAACATGGTTTTGTCAAAAAGCGGTCAACAATCAGTAACTTACTTTTATATACTAATTATATTTTTCACTGCATGGATAATCGTATTCAAGTTGACTCAATATACACAGACTTCTGTAAAGCCTTCGACAAAGTGGATCATGAATTGCTACTAAAAAAGCTTGCATTTAATGGAATTCGAGGAAACTTACTGAGATGGTTTTGCTCCTATGTTAGGAACAGAACTCAACGTATCGCCATAAATGGATACACTTCGAGGATCATTAAAGTTACATCTGGAGTCGCTCAAGGCTCTATCCTGGGACCTTTGCTGTTTGTCCTCTTTATTAATGACATCAGCTACTGTTTTAAGCACACCCAATTCTTACTCTACGCCGACGACTTAAAAATATATCGTAAAATAACTTCAGTCCAGGACTGTATCTGGCTACAGGAAGACCTCGATCGGCTTACTACATACTGCTTAACTAATAAACTACATCTCAGCTTAGCTAAATGTAAGTCCATCACTTTTACAAAAAAAATAAACATTATAGACTTTAACTACTCTCTATGTGGGACTCCGCTCGAAAAGGTACCTTATATTAAGGATCTAGGCATACTTATTGATTCTAAACTACACTTTGATGCTCACATCGAGTGCATAGTTAATAAGGCTCTTAAACTTTATGGCTTTGTTATGCGAACATGCGTCCCTTTCAAAAGACCTGAATCATATCTTCTTCTTTATACATCCTTAGTAAGATCACAGTTAGAATACGCCACGTCGGTCTGGAACCCTCTTTATGATAAATATAACAATCAAATTGAAAGAGTTCAGCGTAAATTCTTACGCTCAACTAACTACCGATGCTCCCGCTCGAAGTCCTCCTACGATCACCTACTTGATAAATACTCTTTTTCTACACTAAAACAGAGAAGACTGCTCCTTGATCAACTAATGCTATATAACATCTGTCATAACAAGTTTGACTGTAATAGTTTAGTTAAACAAATTTATATACATGTACCATACTGTTCTCGCCCAATTAGAGAGACTCGTAAGCGTGCGTTATTTGCTACCACTCCTTGCAAAACGAACGCAGGTGTGCGTGCTCCACTGCATAGAATGACAACGGCATATAATAAGTACTTCTCTGAAACAGATCCATTTGCTGCTTCACCAGCTTTGTATAAGACAGCCATCAACCTGATATTGTCAACTGATACTATCCTCGATTGTACTTAACTCTTCATGTGAATTACATTGTTGCAAATGCTCACTAACACCACCCCTTGTACAAGTAATAAGTGGATAACGGGGCTGGTTCACTTCTAGAATTACGTTTATTTAAGTTTAATAGTTTATAGTTAATTTATAAGTGATACTGTTTGTTATCCCTAAGAAAGAAAAATAAAATAAAATAAAATAAAAAATAAAAACTGTAGAAGTGTTAGCGGTGACATTTTAGTTCTATAAAGTTGATATAGTGGTAATCGTATGACAATCTATTGACATAGTGGGTACAGTAACGCTACTTTAGTGTTATTTTATACTGTAGTAGCGTTCGTGTTACAATTAATTTTGACATTGAATAACTCGTTCAATACTGCAAAATTTTCGTGCGACAAAATTTTAACCGATAGATTAGTACTATTTTTATTTAGTATTTTTAAGGCGCCATTTTTAAGGAGTGGAAAGATTTGGGGGAGGCGTTTGCCCAGCAGTGGGACGAAACAGGCTAAATAAAAAAAAAAAAAAAGGCGCCTCCGATTTATTGAGTTCTGAATAAAATAAAATGTTAATATAATATTAAAGGTACCGCAGTTTTGTACTATAGAGCAAAATGGTAACTCCGTAACCCTTATTGGCCAACTATAGTACTCATGACAAAGTTTCCGGCGCCATCGTGAGTAAAATTATTCTATAAAGGTGATGAAATATCCGCTAAAGAGCAAAAATGCTCTATTATGGCGTCGCTAACACTACTAAAGACCATGGACTATTGTAGTGATTTGTGGAACCACGATGTCACTAAATGGTTGTATTGTTGGATATTCATTACTGCTATAACGCAATATATATGTATAACGGTAATCAGGGAAACCTTATAGAGCAAATTAGATACGTAAAGGTGAATTCAAACACAACTATAGAGTAATATTGCTCTGTACTGGCATATTTGAAACTTTTATAATACCTGTCTATAATGGCTCTATAAAATGGTGAAGTAATCTTTTACATTGACAGGTAATAGGATAATTTGGCTCTATAGCTTACAGAGCAAAAACATTTCACCAAACGCTTCTATAGGAAAGAACCCGTAGGTATCGCTAAAAACCTTTATACGACGTTTACTCACCCCTTTTAGTGATATAAACCTAAGTTATAGATCCAAAATGTTACTTGGGTTATTACGATTTCTCTTAGGTGTCGGTGCTTACGGTTGTTATGAGGGTATCATGTATAAGATTGGGGACTTACGGGCACGTTTTGGTCTAACGATGCACTGTAGTTAGAGCCTAAGTATTCGTTTTCTTTGGAGAAATCAAATCGAACTTTCGAGTCTCTTACAGATCGTCATCCCACCTAGCCGGTGGGCACCCTACATTACGATTGCCGAGTCGTAGACTACGACTCGTAGTCTCGACTCTCGACTCAAGAACACATTTATCCCAGCATTTGTCGGTTCTTTGCGATAAATGGCCGCAATGCCACTTCAGCTTGCTTATTCTTTTTTTTCTAGGTCGGATGAGGGTATTCGTTACGAATCCTATCCTTCAGAGACTAAGCGACTTTGAACTGGTGGACCTACCACGAGTAACGGGTAAAATGTGGGTACCTACGGAACTCTAAAGTTAACTACTGAGTTCTTTGTCTTCTGACGTGACGCATTAGTATCTTGTCGCAGAGAAATGAATGGCCAATAAATGATGCAAGCAGGTAAATCATGATGAATCATCATCTTTGGTACTAACACTTTGCGTTTAATTGAGTCGGTAGTTATTTTATCGCTTTTGACTTCATTGGACGTGATTTATTTATATTCCTTTGTCTTTGTTGAATTTGTTTGTAATTTTTATCAATGAAATGGCTAAGGTTTTTGTGATTGGACTTTTCTGGTCATTTTGGATTTTTTTCATTGAAAGTGAAGGTAAGTTAGTTTGTATTATTTCTTAATAGTTTTTTGGCTTTAGTTTGATGACTTGCGTGTAAAAAAATCAAAAGATTGCGATTTTTTTATGCTAGCCCCAAGCCAAGCAGAGCTTGTGTTATGGGTACTAGATAACTGATACATAATACAATACAATACATATATTGATATTTTTTTAATATACATAGTAAATGACCAGAACACCATGAACTATTTACAGATTGAACAAACATTTGTCCCGGGTATTGAATCCGCAACCTCCTGCGTTGCAGGCAGACCTTCGCCCACCGCGCTACAGTGGTCCTCTAATAACTAGCTAATGAAACTAATATGAAAACAGAAAAATCGTAGAAAGAAGCTTATGCCCAGAAGTAACAAACCAAACAATAATTAAATAAAACTTTTAAATTCTAATTTATCTGGGGAAAATTTTAAACTGACAACTTTGCTACCCTTTCTCTGTTCCCTTGGGCGGCTTTTATGTTATCTACGGGATGAGTTGAAGGGTCGATTTTTACGTTATGAACACAGAATCTCTGAATAGTTCCTAGTACTCACCATCCCTTAAACTTCCAGTTGTAAAACGATCAGCCTGCAAGACGAATGAGATGTTCGTGGAGTGTTCGCACTGCGGCCCGAAGACCTGTGAAGACCTAGGCTACCCAATTCCGTGCGCAGGCGCAACCGCCCTGTGCAACCCGGGCTGTGTGTGTGTTGATGGCTATGTGAGGGACGCGAACGGCACGTGTATACTGAAAGTGGATTGTCGTAAGTCTATACTAATATTATAAAGAGGAAAGGTTTGATTTTTTGTTTGTTTGTAATGAATAGGCTCCGAAACAACTGGCCCGATTTGAAAAATTCTTTCACCGTTGGGAATCTACACTATCCCCGGTGAAAATAGAAAAAGATAAAGATCATTTATTTGCATAAACATATTGTGTTATTGAGATGTTACAAACAAGTAGATTATATTATATTTTTAATATAAGTATATAAGTTAGCGATCCGTACTACAACCATGTGAAGCCGGGAAGGTCGATAGTATTTTATAAATAATTTCAAAGGAATTGCCAAATAAATTCTTTTTAAAAATTCTTATTGGTGTGAGTTGAATTAAAGAGTGTGTGACAACGGGTTTGTGTGTGTGTTTTTTTATTATTTATCACAATGTGGTGGTGTGACACAGGAGATTTTGAAAAGTAAGCAACAGTAAAACGTAGTATATACAATATTTTCAAAATATTTTATTTCTTTCCAGCTGTTTGCGGTGGCGATGCCAACGCTATGACCGGTTGCGGCAACCACTGCGGGCGGTCCTGTTCCGACTACAAGGAGGTGAACAAGACCTGCTTCTCCGGGTGTCGGTACAACAGCTGTGATTGTCGACCTGGGTTCGTGTTCCATGAGGCGATAGGGCGGTGTGTGGCTGAAGACAAGTGCTAAAAGCCTGGAGAGTATACCTTAAAACGAAATAACAACCTAACATGGTTAACTTTTCTTTACCTTAAAAAAAATATGTGAACAAAATATCAAGTGATTACTTTATTTATTAGTTTGCAATTTGAAATGAAAGAAATTGTGACGTTTTTAATTTTGGCATTATAATGTATTTCGTACGAAATAAAAAGGAATGGGCCAAAGTATCAACAAGTTTCGACTTTTATAAGGTTATTAATATATTGGCCGAAGTCGTCAAAGACGTAGATACCTAATTGTTTTTGTTCTGTTATGCACCTCGTGCCAAGACGGTTATTTTAAACTTTAGTAATATATATAGATATAATAATAAATCTAACTTCAATCCTATGTTTTCTGCTATCTACTTTCTTCATCTATTCTATCGTGTGTGTCTCCTACTCCTTCTGATTTTTATTCTGAACTTGTTTGTGAAAGCCAAATATATGTGTATGGTGTATACAAGTGTTTTCACTGAATCTACCTACCTACCTCAAGCACACATCCCAAACATACCCTAAAATAAATTATGTCGCAATTAAAATTATTAAGTAGGTACGGTACCTATCTCAGACATTTTTATACTCTGTGTCTTTCCCCCATATCTTAAGTCGTACCTCGACCACGATTCAACCTCTACTCAAACTCCAAACGCGTTTCGGTTGATCGGTTATGCTTGATCGTAAAAAATCCCGTCACTCGAACTAAACTTCGAAAATTTTCTCATACAAATGAAGATATAAACTGTCATCTCAAGCTACCTAGCGACCTACCTTGAATGCTCCTCAAAGGTATATTACATTGGTCGAAGACTTCTTAGGCATTTCTGCTTGCTTTCGTTCATCAGCGCTGGACATGCCGGAAGCGAAATACTATGGTTTATACTCGTAAGTGTGGGACTACAGCTGAACACTACCTGATTTCGATTTTAATAATATTATTTTTTGTTTCTGTTCTTTAATTCAATCACCAAGATAGTTATATATATCTGAATGATGATCCAAGACAGTCAATAATTATTTTCAAACAATATCGAATTAACCTTTGATTTTTATTACTGGTAATAAATATGATTATAATTTGTTTCTATTCTTTAATTAAATCACCATGATTTATTTTAAGTATTATTTATCTGAATGATGGTCCAGGACAATCAATAATTTTTTTCTAACAATTTCGAATTAACCTTTTATTTTTTAATGCTGTAAATTTGAAAGCGTCAGAAAAATCACTGAACTAATTGGCCAACCTTCCTTAACATTGTTGAATAAACAATTTTCTAATTAGGACCAACCAGGATTCTTTTTGCGAAACGCGCTTGTTTTTAGAAACATTTTATGAGAAAAATAAAAGAGGGTGAAACAGGAATCTGTGGAGTTTTTTTTTTGAGAAAATCAAAGGATAATTAATTGCTTTTTGTGAGCCATCTTTTAACATGTAATTAAGCAATAAATATACTTTTACTTTACTTTTTTATTAGACAAGAAAGTTTAGTTGATAATCAATATAATATTCCTTGCTTAAACTTTGACTAGGTAATTCTTAAACTTTTCTAATTTTGATCTGACTATAGAATAATTTGTATAGTTTTTTTTAATATATATTAAGGTTATTTCTTTTTAATTGGTAATCATTTATGTGATAAACCATCTATCTATCTATCTATTAGTTACTTTATAAGTTTGCAAAGTTTTCTTCAAAACCTACACAAAATTTTACAACTTAAAATTTTCGGTCAGAAGTAGGTATAAACAGAACTTCCTATATATTTGATCTAAAAATGCTCAAAGAATATCAAATAGGGTGAACCGTGCCGCCTTTATAAATAACCATAACCTCAGGTGTACCCTGATCTCACTCACGTTGTGTTATTTGTAAACGGTTAGGTGTAATATAAAGATAGTAGATGAAGAAATCGGTTTTTTTAATACGTCCTTCGTTAGACCACAATTGCACTCAATTCGATGGTAAATAACGATGTGGTCGACGATGTATCACGAACGTAAGGTTAAAAAAAGAAATAAAAATTGTTTATTGGTTCACTGAACTATACTGTAAAGTAGGGAAAACCTGCAACTATTATAATATACATGAAGTTTCTCTGAAGGATAGGATTCGTAATGAATACATCCGACAGAGAACCAAGGTTATCGACATAGCTCAAAGAATTAGCAAGCTGAAATGGCAGTGGGCCGGCCATATCTCGCGAAGAACCGACGGCCGCTGGGGCAAACGTGTTCTGGAGTGGAGACCATGACTCGGTAAACGTAGTGTAGGACGCCCTCCGACCAGGTGGGATGACGACCTGCATAAGACTGCAGGAGATGCTGGATGCGGCAAGCTGAAGACACGACGCTATGGCGCTCATTGGGGAGGCCTATGTCCAGCAGTGGACGGCTATAGGCTGATGATGATGATGATTATAATATAAAAGTTTTATATAGAAGAACATAACGCCGACAAGTGCGAGCCGGACTCGCGCACGAAGGGTTCCGTACCATTACCTATCTATAAAAACTAGGTAGGTAACATATTATATTTACATACTGTGGAAAATTCGTGGATTAGGACAACCGCACGTCATCATCATCATCATCAGCTCGTATATGTCCAAAGCTAAACATGAGACTCCCCCAAACAATGTCACGAATAGCGGCGTTATACCATACGTCAAAACGTTTATAAATAAAATTACACATAGAAAGGCAATTCCCAAAACCCTACTCAGAAAGTTTCCAGAAAAGAACTCCCAAACAAGTGGGAACTAGACAGACAAGTAAACAAACTCCAAGTCAATTACTGACGGAATAACATTTGTTCGGTCCAACTCATGTCCAATTATAATATATGGAACCACAGTGGTGCGTCCGCTGTGGTTTCATTCTATAGGGAATCCATACTTACATCACACGTTACCTGGTTATCCCCCCTGTTCCACATATCCCTACTGCTCTATTTCTACTGGTAGGGAAGAAAGGATTTTTTTTCCACATTTAGCTACTAGGGGGGACTACTTTTCCGCTTATCTCTACTGATAAAATAATTCAGGAAAGTGGTATCTTCACAATCCTACTAATATTATAAACGTCAAAGTTTGTAAGTATGGATGTTTGTTACACTTTCACGTAAAAACTACTGAATGGATTTTAATGAAACTTCACAATAATATAGCTTACATCGCTTACATCAGAATAACACATAGGCTACAATCTTTTTTTTTTACGATTCGTCAACTCACACCAGTTGGGACAAGATTCCTGGTGTGAGTTGACGAACGACCCCTATAAAGACATATTGTCTATTATCCAAAATATCTATCACCACGCGGGTGAAACCGCGGAGTGCAGCTAGTATATTATAAACTAGTTTCTGCCGCGGCATGTTTGTTTGTACGTATGTTTTATTCCAGGCCTAGAAATTTCGCATACAGATAGTTCTAGTAGCTACCTGTATAGGTAACGGGTTCGATTCTCGCCTTGGGACAAATGAATGTACGACCTTAAAATTGAGTGCCGTGTTTTGGGTATTTCAATGTATTATAAAAAAATTCTAACATTATCTATTAAGTATATCAGTCATCTAGTACAATTTTTTTTCCCTTTTAGGTGGCTTCAGTGGCTTCGGTATCACTGCGGTCATGATAGGCCTATTCTTTGTGATCGCCACTTTGTTCGTTCAGACCTGAAGCCGCGGCGTTCATAATTCACCACTTGACGACCGATGTGGCGCGGTGGGCGAAGGTCCGCCTGCGACGCGGGAGGTTGCGGGTTCGATTCCCGCCTCGGAACAATTGTGTGTACGATCTGCAGATATTTGTTCCGGGTGTTCTGGTTGTTTTCTATGTATAATAAAAAATATCTATCTATGTAATGTATTGTATTATGTATATCAGTTATCTAGTACCCATAACACAAGCTCTGCTTACCATGGGGCTAGATAATGCTGTGTGAATTGTCCAGCATTATTTATATAATAATGTAATAAGAGCATAAGAGCACTTATCCTTGCAGCTGCTAGGAACTGTACGATTTTCTTCGGGGTGATGTCTTGTTGCTCGTCTGGGCTATGCAGATGCTTGCCTAGGAGGATTCTACGTTTTTGCATCAGTGATCCGTACTCTCCTAGCAGATGAAGAGGCATTTCATCCGCTTCATCGCAGAATCTGCAGGATTTTGTGTCCCTTAGCCCTAGTTTGAACATAATGCATGTTAAGGCGACAGTGTCCAGTTAGGGTTCTTGTCACCTGGTACCCATAACACAAGCTCTGCTTCTACTTCTTGAGGAGAAGTAGAGCAACATTATGCTGAGACAGGACCTATTGGTTCGCTTTGTGGAGTCGCTTGTTGCTTGTATATAATACATACGTAGTTAATTTTATTTATTTCTTTATGTTCTTGTTCACTTATATATTATTATTATTTAGTAGCAAGCTGTACCTACTTGTGAATCAATAAATGTATTTTCTTTCTTTCTTTCTTTTCTCTGCTTGGCTTGGGCTAGATGGTGCTGTGTGGATTATTTATGTCTACATTATTTATGTCTACTGTGTAACTAGTAGATACATGGTTATCTTTCTTCAGAACTTAGTAAACTTTCGAAACACATTTTCCTATTGTGCTACGCCTAATGGATTTACAAAGCAAGCTTTCTCAAGCTTATGAATATATATACAAGGAGAAAAACTTTTTGGAATGTTCCCTGAATGTTTCCGCGCCGTTGGATTGATTTATCGTCCGGGAATAAGCACGCTCTCTACACGCAACCTAGTTCCTAGGGATTGTTCTAGAATGTTTTCACTTAAACACACGTACCTAGGTATATCATCATCATCTAGTTTTCAACGAATGATTTTTGTACATAGTGATCGTTTGGCGGCGTAATATTATAAACGAAAGTTTGTACGTAGGGATGGTTGTTACTCTTTCACGCAAAAACTACTGAACGGATCGAGCTGAAATTTTGCGTGCAGGTAATTCTAGGCCAGGAATAAAACATACTACTTACTTACATGCGACGCAGGAGGTTGCGGGTTCGATTCCCGCCTCGGAACAAATGTGTGTATGATCTGCAGATATTTGTTTCGGGTGTTCTGGTCGTTTTCTATGTATAATAAAAAAAATATCTATCTATATAATGTATTGTATTATCAGTTATCTAGTACTCATAACACAAGCTCTGCTTACCATGGGGCTAGATAATGCTGTGTGAAATGTCCAGCATTATTTATTTTATTTATTTATTTATTATCCTATAAATCAGTTCCCATGGAATATAAATTATATTAAAAAAAATCTATGGAAACGACTCGTGCGAAAACGCGGGCAAAAACTAGTCCTCAATAAACAGATACGGGATCTATCAATAGCTAATAACGACCTTCTTCACTTAAAAGTTACAAGTACAGATAGGAGGTTATTAAAATATCAATTTTACCATCTACGGCAAAGTTTCCCGATACTCCGATGAAACTGAAAACTTTCAGTAACGCCGCGGGCCGCTAAGCAGGGATGTCATTGAAGAATTTTATATTAGAGTTCAAGTTTGTTTCATTGTCGTCTATAATTAAGGAAAGTCTTTGGACTCGTTTGGAATTTTTTCTTGTTAAATATAACAACGCTCTTGTTGAAAAATATTTTGGTTTTAGGCATGGAAAAAATATCTTTTGTTTTGTGGTTGGAACCTTTTCCCATCTGAGTTGTTTTGTGAACTTTGGTCTATTTTTGGTGTAATAAGCCTTCTTAAGCTGCGCGTCCATCGCATCGGCATCGAAATCAGCAGCGTATGCGTTAGCTTTTGGTCCAGGGAATTCCCTGTTCCTAATTTCTCAGGACCTCCTGCCTCCGCCTGTTCAGAAATTCCCGGGAAATTCCGAAAGCCTCTGAAATTTGCATAACGATTCATCTGAAAATGTATGTCCCAACTGTTTTTTGATCAGATAGCGTAGTCTCTAAATGTTATCTAGTATTATAATTGTTACTGTGGCTATGTCAAGCAATGGCCTAACATAGGCTGATGATGATGATGATGATAATTGTCAAAAATACGAAACCTTCAGCGCACGAGTCAAACCCGCACTTGATGGATAAATAGATAGATAGATAGATAACACTTTATTACACCACACAAAACAGAAAATAATACAGAGATAAAAACTTAGAATAAAGGTATAAATGGCGGCCTTATCGCTGAAAGCGATCTCTTCCAGGCAACCTTGGGATGGACTGGACACGAACAAACAATATAGACGGTGGCACTTTAATAAATAATTGGTAACAAATACACTAAATACCTACATTACAAACATTATAATAAACTTACATAGACATAAGATAAGGCAAATCTGGATCTTGTTTACCTCTGTAACGCGTATCAATATGTTTTGCAATGAGGTTTTCCTTGTGAGTAATTAAATAAGAAAACAGCATGTGAACCGGAAATTCTCGGGACCAAACCGTACCGCGTACGCTGCGTACGATTCCGATGCGGTGGCCGCACAGCTTTACGCCGCCCAATGAGTAAGTTAAGTATAGAGTAAACGTTGTTTATGTATACGATTTTTGCAATCGTAAGTTACCAAAGATAATAAAACCACTCTGTTAGTTACTCGGACGAAGGAAATCCCAATCAATTACCATAGAGAATATACTAACTACGTAGGGGTGTAAGGGGGTCTCCAACATCTCGTCTCCCAAGCCAACCTAACCTACACGTGGTACACCCTGCTAGATAACGAACTAGGCTCTGGTGAAAATACCGAACAATATTCATAATTAGATAGGTCAAATAATTTACAATTATTTTTCAAAGATAATCCAATAACTACAACTATGTAATTTTCCATTACCTACATACTTGATACTGCCAGAAAAGTGTCCAACAAGACACAATTGCCATGCCAAACAATCATCATCTTATGATGATGATTGTTTGGCATGGCAATTGTACATACTTGATACTGCCAGAAAAGTGTCCAACAAGACACAATTGCCATGCCTAACTAGCATAACTAACTAGGCTCTGGTGAAAATACCGAACAATATTCATAATTAGATAAATCAAATAATTTACAATTATTTTTCAAAGATAATCCAATAACTATAACTATGTAATTTTCCATTACCTACATACTTGATACTGCCAGAAAAGTGTCCAACAAGACACAATTGCCATGCCAAACAATCATCATCTTATGATGATGATTGTTTGGCATGGCAATCGTATGACTTTGGGTTAAAGCTCTAAGGGTTATCCCTTAGAGCATTAAACCCAAAGTCATAACCATAGTTATTTTATTCTCTATGGTTATGATGATGATACATCATAACCACATCATAACTATAAGTACCTATGTATATCCAAAACAAAACAAATAAAATCATGCAATAAAATCAATGAAATATTTAAAGTAACAAATAATTCACAAAACTTCATAAATACTCTGTAATGAGACAAAAATATCTGTTATCTACTCGTAGATTCACAAAATCGGTAAAATGCAACCACCTCATATAAAAGAACAACAACCAGCTCTACCAATTTACAGAAACTTCATCAGCAGTGGAAACAACGGGTATTATTCTTGAATTGTGTTTTGATTATTTCGTTTACGGTATCAATGGTGCGTTCTCTATCACTATCAATCTTATGATGATGTTGGGATGGACGAATCAACACAATGGCAGAGACATTAGGCGTTCCTATGCTAACGCTAGCTGAAATGGCAGTAGGTCGGCCATATCTCGCGAAGAACCGACAACCGCTGAGCAATCGTGTTCTTGAGTGGAGACCACGACTCCATAAACGGTAGACACCCATCCGACCGGGTGGGATGACGACCTGCGAAATACTGTAGGTAGATTTTGGATACGTCAAGGGCGCTATGGCAATCATTAGGGGAGACTCATATCCAGCAGTAGACTAACATAGGCTATTGATCATGATAGTTCAACGGTAGCCCGTTGAAAGGCAGTATTTTTTTGAATCCTGGTTTAATGGCATAGTCAGAAGACGCTACAAAACTGCTAAGCACTTTTATTTCTTATTTAATTAAAGCACTATTCGTTTCATTCCAGAAAAGCGGCCTACTTAGAACGACCGGCTGCGTTGGTTTATACACCAAATAAGTTTGTTTTTCCATCTTCGCTAACTATTATCATTGGTTATGAAATCGTTAATGCTCACGACATTTTTGGCTTCAGTAAACATTATCAGTTATGTGCAGCATTGTTAAGAAAACCTCCGTCTACGAATGGCCAATGGGATCGTCTTAAACTTCCTTCCAATTGTTTTAAAAGGTAAGTTGAATATAACCAGCTTTGTATAGGATAGCCATCAACCTGATATTGTCAACTGATACTATCTTCATCATCATCATCATCAGCCTATATCAGTCCACTGCTGGACATAGGCCTCCCCCGATGAGCGCCATTGCGCCCTGTCTTCAGCTTGCCGCATCCAGCATCTACCTGCAGTCTTTCGCAAGTCGTCATCCCACCTGGTCGGAGGGCGTCCTACACTACGTTTACCGAGTCGTGGTCTCCACTCAAGAACACGTTTGCCCCAGCGGCCGTCGGTTCTTCGCGAAATATGGCCGGCCCACTGCCACTTCAGCTTGCTAATTCTTTGAGCTATGTCGATAACCTTGGTTCTCTGTCGGATGTATTCGTTGCGAATCCTATCCTTCAGAGAAACCCCGAGCATAGCTCTTTCCATAGCTCGCTGAGCGACTTTGAACTGGTGGACCAGCCCTATCGTAAGTGTCCACGTCTCAGCTCCGTAGGTCATAACGGGTAGGACGCACTGGTTGAAAACTTTCGTTTTCAAGCATTGCGGTATGGATGACGAGAAGACTCGACGTAGTTTCCCAAATGCTGCCCAGCCTAGCTGGATCCTCCTTTTGGCCTCCTTCTCGAAACTGTTTTTACCCAACTGCAGAATCTGCCCAAGGTAAGTGTACTCGGAAACAGTTTCGAGAAGGTGACCATGTACGACCACCGGCCTTGGATCAATGTGGCATTGATCATGACTTTGATTTTATCTAATTAATGATTGATACTATCTTCGATTGTACTTAACTCTTCATGTGAATTACATTGTTGCAAATGCTCACTAACACCACCCCTTGTACAAGTAATAAGTGGATAACGGGGCTGGTTCACTTCTAGAATTACGTTTATTTAAGTTTAATAGTTTATAGTTAATTTATAAGTGATACTGTTTGTTATCCCTAAGAAAGAAAAATAAAAAATAAAAATAAAATAAAATAAATAATGCTGGACAATTCACACAGCATTATCTAGCGCCATGGTAAGCAGAGTTTGTGTTATGGGTACTAGATAACTGATATACGTAATACATTACATACATATATATTTTTTATTATACATAGAAAACGACCAGAACACCCGAAACAAATAAAAAAATCAAAATCAAAATAATATTATTTGGAACATAAATGGAAATAATCTTTATTTGGAACACAAGGGAAATAGATAACTTATGTGAAAACGATAATACACGCAGTAGTTATATAACTGTGTCGCGTGCATTAACGCCCTCCTCCGAATACAGGGAATCTGCAGATCACACAGTTGATCCGAGGCGGGAATAGAACCCGCAATCTCTTGCGTAGTATGAAGTATCTATGAGACCACCAAATCGGGTATGCCGATTGCAAAACGGCGCAAATCAATTATGTATTGCATATGCCGATTGTTCATCAATTTAAATTCAACAATATGTCCAAAGGCTACTTAGCCATCTCATTGAATAAAATTAATCAGGTATTCCCGAAAAAATATGCGTGTGTTTTACAATCGGCCTAGTCATTTAATAAAAGTACGATCCGGCGACATCTACACAGTTGACTTCCAGTTTCACGTAATTTTATGCATGTTAATTTATAGACAAGCTTTAGTCCAGTGGTGGGACACACAAGGTTATGATGGGCGGCGTCATGAAGGTGCTCGTAAATAAGGGAAAATCAACGGCTAGGACCCTGATTTTACCCCAAGTTTTGCCAAATTGATGAAGTGGCTATGGAAAGCGATCTTCGCGAACTCGCATGAGATAGCTCGGAGCTAAGATTCTGGGAGTACGTAGTGTAGGACGCCATCCGACAAGGGGGGATGACGACCTGCGAAAGGCATATGTCCAGCCAGTGAACTAATAAAGGCTGATGATGATGAGATTTTGGGAGGAGCCTTGTGTAGGAGGGCAAAATGCATTTTGAATCACTAAACCACAGGAGTACCTAAACTACATATCTGAGAAAAAAAAAATGGACAATCCACACAGCATCATCTAGCCCTAAGCTAAGCAGAGCTTGTGTTTCGGATACTAGATGACTGATATACTTAATACAATACATTACATCCTCCTGCATCCTCTTGCGACGCAAGCGGCGTCACATCGATCGGCATCACGTCAAAAAATATTTGTTAAATATATATCCTTTCTTTAATTTCAGAACTTTTAAAAAGGAGGTGTTTGCTAATTTGTGGCGTGCTGCTGCGGCCTTCGCAAAACGATCCATGGTGGTGAATGCGGCACGTCTGGCGACTTGCTCACAGGTACGACGGCCATCCCTCTACTTTAAAACAACGTACAAGCTCGTTGAAGAGATCTCTGCACCATTTTGCCATCGTTAATTCTACTATGTAGTATTGCGAGAGTTGTAAGTTTCAAGAAGTGAAAGTTTAAACTTTGTTGATAAAAGTCCGGGCGTGGTTCAAATGCTCATTTTTGCTCGCCTTTTAGAAATTTAGACCATGTTCGTAAGGCGCTAAAAGAGCGGCTGAAATTATGTAAACAGAGAACCAAAGTAACCGACATAGCTCTAAGAATCAGGAAGCTGTGTGTGTGTGTGGCAGTGGGCCGGCTTTATCTCGCGAAGAACCAACAACCGCTGGGGTAAACGTGTTCTTAAGTGAATTTTCATATTCAGTTTCATATTCAAATGAAACTGTAGAGTCATGATTGATTGCGCCCGTGATTTATATCATTCGTAGTCTGCTTGTGGACAAAAAGTGCAAAGAATCAATAAAGGTATATTGTGATACAAGCCAAAAAGACAGATACATCTATGGACGTCAAATGCATATCATACTTGCAGTCAATCTATAAAATATATAACACAACTTCATCAAAATCAATAACTTTTTTTTTAATGTAGGTAGATGAAATTGTTAGCTTACAAAATAAACCTCAAATATAAACAAAACACAAAAATAAATTTCTTATTAGGGGTGGCCCCTGTCCACTGGACGAATATATATGGTTGATGTCCTAAGCTTACAGAAGACTGATGTTTCATGTAATGTACCTAATTGTATATCAGTTATCTAATACCCATAACACAAGCTATACTTACCTTGGGGCTAGATAATGTGTGAATTGTCCGGCATTATTATATTGTATACTATATTATTATTATTATATTTCAGGTGCGAGATAATGTGTCAATTGTCTGGCATTATTATATTGTATAGTATATTATTATTATTATATTTCAGGTGCGAGATAATGTGTCAATTGTCTGGCATTATTATATTGTATAGTATATTATTATACTTCAGGTGCGAGATAATGTGTCAATTGTCTGGCATTATTATATTTTATTGTATATTATTATTATTATATTTCAGGTGCGAGATAATGTGTCAATTGTCTGGCATTATTATAATGATTGTATAGTATATTATTATACTTCAGGTGCGAGATAATGTGTCAATTGTCTGGCATTATTATATTGTATAGTATATTATTATACTTCAGGTGCGAGATAATGTGTCAATTGTCTGGCATTATTATATTTTATTGTATATTATTATTATAATACCTACTGAAGTTTGCCCCTATGTCACTCGCTATATATTTACTCAATGTTCTGTCCAAAAACAGCGTAGACATATTTTACGAAAACCTGCCGAAAGCCATGAAAAAGGCACAAAATGATATTGAAACAAAATTATAAATTATTTAGTATTGTGTGTACAATGTACAAAAATATGTATATTTATAGTATAAGTAGTTATAACATCGCCTTAGGGCTTCATAAAAAAACCTGTTATGATGTTATTATCTCAATAAATAAATAAATAATATTTCAGGTGCGAGATATCCTCCGGCCTAGAATTAGCAACAACAGGCAACTTTACTTCACGTCCTCCATGATAGCTGGTGTAACAACGTCATTATGTGTGCTGTCCGTCAACATGTTCAAAATAAGGTTATTTGAATAGCTATACTTTGATCGGGTTTACCTTGTACTTTGTAGTACCTTTCACCTTCATCATCACCCTATGTTAGTCCACTGGAAATAGGCCTCCCCGTACGAGCGCCATATCGTCCTATTGCCCTATAGCTTGCAACATCCAGCATCTGCCTGCAGTCTGCAGTCTGTTGCTGCAGTTAAACTATATCTCATACAAATTCTAAGGATCATCTGATATATTTTATCTTGACGACCGATGTGACGCGGTGGGTGAAGGTTCGCCTGCGACGCAGGAGGTTGCGGGTTCGATTCCCGCCTCGGAACTATTGTGTGTACGATCTGCAGATATTTGTTCCGGGTGTTGTGGTCGTTTTCTATGTATAATAAAAAATATCTATCTATGTAATGTATTGTATTATGTATATCAGTTATCTAGTACCCATAAAACAAGCTCTGCTTACCTTGGGGCTAGATAATGCTGTGTGAATTGTCCAGTATTATTTATTTATTTATTTATTATGCATAGAGTTTTAGGTGTTATAAGTTTTAATTACCTATGAGGCAAAGCAAAGTATCACTACATAGTATAAGTTGCTTCCCGCTGTCTGTCTATCCTTATGTAGGTATACTTAGATATTTAAAACTACGCAACAGATTTTGATGAGGTTTATTTTAATAGATAGAGTAATTTAAGAGGAAGGTTTATAAACCATTTGACACATAGATTTCCACGCGGGCGAAACCGCGGGTCGCATCTAGTATTCCGTAAGTTGATAATATTTTCTTCTACCCGAGTTTCGAAGTAGGGGTATTTTGAAGTTTTGTGAAATAATCAAGCTAAAGTTTATTTTCAACTAGTATCTGCTGCGGCTTCGCACGCGTTTGTTTCTATGGTATAATGTTATTTATATCCCACGGGAACTGATTTATGGGATAAAAAGTAGCCTATGTATTCCATGAATATAATGAAGACAGGGCGCTATGGCGCTCATTGGGGGAGGCCTATGTCCAGCAGTGGACTAATATAGGCTGATGATGATGATGATGATGTATTCCAGGCTTAGGCAGTATTCAGCCCGATCCATTCAGTAGTTTAAGCGTCAAGAGAAGAATCTAACTAAACTATCGCATTTGTGATTTTAGAATTCAAAACGCTGCCAAAGGAACAAGCAAAGTGTCAGTCCTCAGAGGCATTATTAAAATTGAAGGAGCTCAGGCGCTTTGTACAGCTTTACCTCCCACATTTGCAAAAATTGGACCCCAAACTGTAGTATCCCTTGTAATCATGGATCAGTTTAGTAATTTGTTCATGAAATTGAAAGCATTGAAGTTTTAATTTGATTATAGTGAATTAAATCACAATTCTACAAGATTTCAGTTGAGAACTTGATTCGTCGGCGCCTTCACATTTTTTGTAGATATTGCAGCGAGAAATCAATATTTTACATAAATGTTTTGGTTAATTCTTCCAAAATAATTACTACTTATAATCTATTTATAGCGTAATTAGGAGTCTTGAGTCGTAAACGATCGATTACTAAAATCTGAAACACATTGATCAGTAGTTCAGTAAAAAGCTTTGAGATTAACTAGATCTTCAAGTTAAAATTGTCCAATTTTATGCGTTAACAACAAAAAAAAACGTTGTTAAATCTAGGCTTAATGATATACTACTAAGAAGATATATTAAGATCAGGGTAAAAATCAGCTACTGTAAAATGTGGACACACAGAAATTGTCGCGTGTTGTGTGTGAATAATCGCTTCCGCTGTCTTTTCGCTAAGATCCATTAAACTACTCAGCGGTTTTAACGCGGTCAATAGATAGAGTAATTCAAAAGGAAGGTTTGAGACATATATATCCACGCGGGCGAAGCCGCGGGGCGCAGCTAGTCAATAATAAATAGCAACGGGTAAAGATTTTTTTGGTATTTGTCGCTTTAAACAGTCCAGTTTTCAAGTAATGTCCTGTAATTTCCAAATACCAACTTTGTCATAAGTTTACTTATAAAATAAAATTAATTTGAAAAAGTGTACCACTTTGTTTGTTTTAATGGTAGCTTAGCACATAGATAAAATCCCTCGGTTACGTTTGCACCATTGTTATGCCCCATTAATGGTGCAGACATAACTGGTTAGTAATATCGACGACCGATGTGGCGCGGTGGGCGAAGGTCCGCCTGCGACGCAGGAGGTTGCGGGTTCGATTCCCGCCTCGGAACAATTGTGTGTACGATCTGCAGATATTTGTTCCGGGTGTTCTGGTCGTTTTCTATGTATAATAAAAAATATCTATCTATGTAATATATAGTATTATGTATATCAGTTATCTAGTACCCATAACACAAGCTCTGCTTACCATGGGGCTAGATAATGCTGTGTGAATTGTCCAGCAATATTTATTATTATTATTATTATTTATTTATTAATATGAAAATGTGTCATTTTGTGACGATGTCATGGCTATATTGACAGGCCATAGGATAAATAGAAATCGGGAATATTATCTGGTAGCGGGTTGAAGCTGGCTCTCAAAAATAATTGAAATAAAATGCTTGACCATCAAAATTTGGAGTGACGATATAGTCAAAGTAGCTGGAGTTACTTGGAGTAGACTGGCTTTGGATAGAGAAGCATGGAAGGACCGGAATCTGGAGGAGGCTTTCACCACTCAAAGTGGTACTGCCACAGAGCTATAGTTTAAATTCAGTGTATAAATAAAAATTTAATTAGTTAATACACTATAAAAAATAATTACGGTAGTAAATAAAGCTTATTTTATTTTATTTATCATACTGCTACCCCAAACTTGTTTCATTACTCTACGAACATCAATCTATCAGCGTTTGTCAGCTCCAGAATTCAGTTTATTTACTCCAAATCAAAATGAATTTGTATTTTCTAGTTGAGAACGTTTCTAAGTCGAAGAGAAATCTGCTGAGGATTGAGACAAACGATCTAGATTTATCTCCGTCGCATGATAGAAGATAAAAGATAGGAGCAATTAGCCCAATAATACGCGCACAGTATGAACTGGTCCGAGCGGATAGAAGCTACAAAATATTATAAAGAAAGGTGATATGTACGACCTCTGTGGCACGGTGGGCGAAGGTCTGCTTGCGACACAGGAGGTTGCCGGTTCGATTCCCGCCTTGGGACGAGTCGTGGTTGGTTATAATTCGAATTGCGAGGCTTACAGGGTAATGAGAGCGTATATATAGTTCGTTATTCGTTAGTTATACATAGTTTCGTACGGAATTTTAATTTCGTAGACGTAGCTACGTTCTTAGAAGGGCTACATTTCATAAAGGTGCTTCATTTTGTAGAAGAGCTACATTTCGTATAGGTTCTACATTACGTAGCTAAGCTTCATTTTGTTGAGGAGATAAATATAGCTACTCACCTCTATATTATTACGTAGAGGTACATTTCCTAGAGGAGCTACAATTCGTAGAGGTGCTACAATTCGTAGAGGAGCCACACTTCGTAGAGGAGCTACAATTCGTAGAGGAGCTACACTTCGTAGAGGAGCTACAATTCGTATAAAATAATATTTAACAGGTTGTATGTGTGTAATATTTTGTGGAAGAACTACATTTTGTTTGACTTTATTAAAGCGAAAAATATTCTAATTCTAGTTCGAAAACGGACGAAAGTTGTATAAATTAAACTTACATGTGTAAAAAACTGTCAAAACCTAAAATTGATTCGAACACATCTAAGATACGTTCCGGGGTTTCCAGTTGGCCCGGCTCAATTAATTAATTTAAGAAAAATTACATCACATCATCATCGAATGCGTAAAATATTTACAACTCATTCCTTCAACTTCAATAAATTTACGCAATGTATGACGATGCGATGTAATGTTTTTCTTTTCTACCCTAGACAACAATCCTATTATTACAGTTTCAAAAAATATTTCATTACTTTTGTTAAGAATACAAATATTTAATATTCTAGAACCTATTGTGTAAGTAAGGAGTACCTACTGTGAAATATTGGGTATTTACCTTATAACAACATTGAAACGTGATTTATTTCCACTAATCATACCTACTGCTTGATAATTTTATCGTGACTATTATTCCTCCCCACTAATTACTTTATCTCCTTTATTTTTCTCGGTGATTTGACGCAAAAGCAATTTGATAACCATCCGCCGTCCAATGGGAATTTAGATTCTTTGTTTTTGCAGCTAGGGCATTTTTCAAATGGAATTTGTTACAGTGACACATTGGATAGATTTTATTGCAGTTTGATTTTTGTTAAAGTGATTTAGTGGAGGCGAGATTTAAGAAGATTTATGTAAACTCGTCGTGTGTAGCTTGAAAACGGCGTAGAATTTTAGACAATTAAATTGGCTAAGTGAGAGCCGACCGATTTACACACCGACGGTTCCATACTAACTGTAGATACATAACTATTTCGCGAAATTGTACGCCTACATAGACATGTATTCTTGCTGACTACTTCAACTTCTTGTTAGATGGCTCTGCATCTGGATTGCCGTGGTATGCAAGCTGTTGAATTCTGCCAAGTTCCGTCTCATGATAGCATCGCAAGCTTTCTTTATGGGTAACACACTAGTATAGTTATACATTTAGAAAGAATATTTACAATAAAGAAAAACATTACCTATGTATCAATTTATTTGATTTGGAAGGCGGACTAGTAATCTCAGTAAAGCTGTTTAAAATACACAGAAACAAACTGCTGCCTTTCGTAGAAAGCAGGACAATTAAATGAAAATACAAAACTGTAATAAAAACTTTTTATTACACTTACAAGTACAACATCGTCAAAGAGTCTCATTCAAATCAGTTTTTCTCTTTACGATTCCCTTTCTTTCCCCTCCCTTTTTGTTCCTTCTCCTTTTGCCTGTTTAACTTCCGACACTCCTCCTCGCAAACGCAAGTGCCATCGTCCCTTCTAAAATAGTTCTTCTTGCACCGACAACTAGGGTTACAGTTGAGTACCAGAGTGTTGCAAACGGTTTTTGGTTCGTCAACAGCATCGCAGTTCTCGGATTGGGATTCTGAAGGACAGGGATTCCATTCTTCGTTTTCAGGGCAGGCAAGAGGCGCTGTACATATAATAAATCTTAGAAATTATGTTGATAACGACTACGGAATAAAAGAAAGAGATAACTATAGATTTATCTGTGTCATAATACTATTATACTATCTTATAATATACTATGACATTTTCGTGTAACAGTGTTTGTAACAAAACTTCTCCGAAACGGTTCGACCGATTCTTATAAAATGTTGTTTGTATATTCAGTAGGTCTGATTATAATGAAGTAAACTATTATTCATATCCTCATATTTTTCATATTTTCACGCGGGCGAAGCCGAGGGGCGCAGCTAGTTAATATTATAAATTCGAAAGTAACCCTCGTCTATCAGTCAGTCTGTTAGGCTTTCGCGCCTAAACTGCTGAACGGATTGTAATGAAATTTCATGGATATTGATGGTATAACGGGGACGGACATAGGCTTTTTATCCCGCAAAAGCGCGAGCGAAGCCACGGGCTAGCTTGTATTTAGATAATTTTAACAGTTTGTCCCTATATGTGGCAAATGGATCATGATCATCATGATAATAATAATAGATAATCCCCTATAGCCCGATTACCCAGTCCATCTATCCATCACAATAGCCTCGTTTTATTTCTTTCATTTTTCTTTGCAATAGTCTCTACACCTGGGGGATACCATCTTTGGATGTATCATATTGTGCACCCGAGGATGATACCCTCTATGTGGTAGCCATCTCCTTTAGATTAACTCTCTCAAAAGGCCTGTTTGCTGTAAGGCTTCGGCCTCACACAAGCCTTCCAAAGGACCGGATCACTTTATGGCCCGAGATCATGGTAATGAGATTTAACTTAATAAAAAAATTATAATAAGAAGAATAGATTATTATGACGACAAATCTCAAGTCTTTTCCACCTGCTTTATCTTTAAAAGTTCCCTGTAGATAAATTTACCAAACTTTCTTCCATTTAAATGATAAATATACTTACGGCAATCGGAAGACTTAATACACTTAGGGTTCTCCACGCTCAGTCGCCTATGGTTTAACTGACACGTACATCCAGAGTTGCAGGGAGCAAATGGAGAGGTTTCGCAAACAGGGCCCACTCTGATGTTCTCAGTCGGACAGAAGTTTGATGGGCATTGGTTTAGGCAGGAGGAGAACATTTCATTCTCTCCACATGGATTTCCACCTAGAATCATAAGATGATTGGCGGACTGATTGAAAAAATATTATACAGGGTGTCCCAAAACTCAGCGTGGAGCCTAAAATGGAATACAGATGGGTTCATGACGACGCAGAAAAAACTAAAAATCATGGAACTATCTCCAATGGCTTCTGACTTACTAACCATCACTACGTAATACACTTTATAACTTGAGTAATATTATATACCTTTTATAGTAATGTTAGAGTAGGTAGATTATATACTTCTTTACTCTCAGTCTACATTACTCAAGACGAGTTTAAAGGAACTTTCCTGCAAATCTTCCACTAACCTGGACACTCGTTAGGTAGAATACAACTGCCGTTCTCCCCCCTCAAGTACCCCGACTCGCATTCGCAGCCGATAGGGTCACACTTCCTCTTACAGACGAGGTACGCGTTGGGAATCGAGCAGGTGGACGGGCAGGGTTGTGGGCATACCTTGATGCGGGCGTGGGGGTCGTTATTGCAGGTTTTAGCTGGGAAAGTAAGAATTCTTATTAATGATCAAACGACCTTACTCTTCCGTGAAGTTCGATTATAATATTATGTGAACAACTTTATTTGACTGTCAAGCTTACTTGAACTAGGTTAAAGGCTCAACTGACTTACCCTGACATTCCTCGACTTTGATGCACTTCCCGCCGACTTCCGACAGCACGAACCCAGCCTGGCAGTTGCAGCTGTCGATGTTGGTTTCAGAAGGCGGTATGTACGGGCAGTCTGGTGGGTTTGGTACGGCGCAGGTAGGTCTGCATTCTTGTCGGACAGTGCAGGGTTTTGCTGTGAATAGTTTATTTATTTCTTGAACCGCCAACGACAGATTCACCATAAATTATAAAATACAGGAGGATTGTGTTCCCTCAATTATACCAAGTTAAGTTAATTCTTGCGACTGTTGGTTTTACTGGAGCAGTGTTGGCTGCAGGGCAGGGCAAGATGCAGATGGTAAATATGCCGATTACTCTAAACGGGTTACCATCTCACTAGACTCAAGATCTTTTTAATCTTAACCTTATATTTATGACAATCTAACTGCACACACGTTTCGTCATCGTAGCTGACTGTGGCCAACCTGGCTTGCAGGCCACTTCTGGCTGGTCGGTATATTGACAACAGTACTGATAGGTGCAGGGGAAGGCGATGTTGCTTGTTAGCTGGTTGTTTTACTGATGGCAATATTGGCTGGGGCAGGCAATATTACCGTCAAAGGCAAATGTGCCGTTTACTCTACAACAAGGGTTATCTACTATCTAATTAGGTTCAAGATCTTTTCAATCTAAACCTTCTCATACTCACGACAATCCTTCTCCAACACACACGTCTCATCATCGTAGCTCAGTTTCAGATATCCAGGCTTGCACAAACAACCAGAGGCGCAGGGCCGACCTGGCTTGCAGGCCACCTCTGGCTGGTCGACATATTGACGACAGTACTGATTGGGGCAGGGGAAAGCACAGTCGGCGAAGGTACCGTTTACTCCACAAGGGTTTCCACCTGATAGATTTATTGCATGTTAGTTTGAAATACCTTTATTTATTACCTATCGACGACGTTTAGAATAGAAGAATAAAATTAGCAGTCCGTAACACTGGTTCCATCTAGCACGGCTGCTAAAGTTCATGTTATTGTGAGTTAGTTGAGTAAATATATATAATAAAAAAGTACAATTATGAAATGAGGTTATAGCTACTCAGATACAATGGTAGACGATTCGAAAAAGATTATGAATTAGCAAATTAGGAAAATTGGTGAGATTAGAAAATTCATAAAATTAAAGGACAATCGTCGAACTGGGGCAATATTTAAAACAAGTATTATTTTATTTATTATTATTTATTTTAAGCCATTACTGTCCCACTGCTGGGCAAAACAAGTATACGTTATGTTAATTCAAAAATAAGCAAACAATATAAAGAGAGTCCTCAGTTTAAAAAAAAGGAAAAACCTGGACCCTAATTTCACTAAACGAATCACTTAACAATTACTATAGTCTCGTCTCAGAATGGACACATTTTGGCATTTTACCTTATGCAAGAAACTACAGAAAGGCGCGTATCAAAAGTGTCAAGTTTGATACCAGTCCGATTCTGCGACGACACCATTGTCATAGTAAAGCGATTGGTTATCAGAATTCGGATGGATAATGGAACCTGGTTGCTTGGTTTCTCTATATTGCTTCATGGGATTATAATGATATTTGGTGAGAACAAGAAAATAGACATAAAAAACCTCACAAAACCACTCACATTTACACTTCTCTGGTTCAACACACTTCCCAGTCTTCTCTTCCAAGATATAACCTGGTTTGCACTGGCAGCCGACAACATCACACTTAAACCCGAATGTTCCTGCTTTAGGGGAGTTGCAGGTAGATGGACATGGCCAGGGGCAGGTTGTGACCTTGGAGTTAGGGTCACCGTTGCAGCCAAGGTCTGAAATCGCAAGGAATTAATCTGAGAGTGACTTGGTCTCTCAGTTGATGGGTTTCGATGGATTGAAGCGGCTAAGGATCGCTTTTTGTGGCGTCGAATTTGATTCCGTTTTTATTGGCCTACAATTACCCTTGTAAGCAAAGAACTTCCGTCCGAACGTACTTGTATTATACGTACTTGTATTATACTACGTACTCGTATTGTGTAGCAACGAGCGTATTTGATGATTATAATGATGAAGATAAATCTCGAGCCTGTAGTTATTTGAGAAAAAGGGCGCAACACGAAAAATCTTAGGTACTTTTGAGCTATGATATTTTTGCTTAATGCCGGTCGGTTTAAGAACTGCCAAGGAGAGATATTGTATATCTATATAATCTATACTAATATTATAAAGAGGAAAGGTTTGATTTTTTGTTTGTTTGTAATGTATAGACTGCGAAACTACTGGATCGATTTGAAATTCTTTCCCCGTTGGGAAGCTACACTATCCCCGGTGAACATAGGCTATATTATATTTTCAGTATTCAGTATTTCAGTTTGTTAGGGAACCGTACTTAAACCGTGCGAAGCCGGGAAGGTCCGCTAGTAAATAATAATTTGTATATCGTGTTAGTTACACTATTTATAACTCAAGAAGTTCGCGGGGTCAGCTAGTATATTTATAAAGAATCTATCATAATATTGAAACTAGTTTTACCGCCTGATATTTTATACAAAAACTAGATAGGTGTTATTAAAAATAGCCACCCCAAACCTACTTCTTTATCAACTTACCAGGACATTCATCAACCTTCACGCAGGGTCCATTCGTTGCAAACAGTATATAGCCATCCTTGCATTTACATCCATCAACGTTTTCTAGAGGTTTAGAGGATTCCAGATAACATCCTGGTTCGGGGTTGGCGCAAGTTGGTCTACATTCAGGAGCAATATCACATGTTGGTGCTGGAAAAAAATTTAGGTCACAGAAAACTTTGACGACCGATGTGGCGCGGTGGGCGAAGGTCCGCCTGCGACGCTGGAGGTTGAGGGTTCGATTCCCGCCTCGGAACAATTGTGTGTACGATCTGCAGATATTTGTTCCAGGTGTTCTGGTCGTTTTCTATGTATAATAAAAAAATTCTATTTATGTAATATATTGTATTATGTATATCAGTTATCTAGTACCCATAACACAAGCTCTGCTTACCATGGGACTAGATAATGCTGTGTGAATTGTCCAGCATTATTTATTTATTTATTTATATCAATCATTTTATGTAATAGAATTTAGATGAAAAACATTTCATAGTAAAGTAAACTTTTGAACTTTTTTTTTTGCTATCACTAATATGTTATGGCCACAATGACGCACAAGCTACACAAATGTTTTTTTTTTAATTTGATCTCTAATCTTTGTAAATCGAAGACAAGGCTCTAAACCACACAAGGGTATTAACGGGTCTAACCTGAAAAGCACTCTTCGTTGGGAACACAGACCCCGCTCGCGTTTCTCAAATGACCATCCATACAATCGCATCCACCTTTACATTTCGTTTCATTGCTACACATGTATGTAGTAAAAATGCTGTCGCAAGTAAGCGGCGGGCATTCTACTTTACACTTTTTGTAATCCTCGTTGTATCCACAGGGATCTGAAATTTAAATGAGCGGTCGGGATTAAGTTTTTCTTGGCATAAAATAGCCCCTGAGGACCTTTGGGACAAATCTACAAAGAGTTGTTTTGTTTACAAAGCACTATTATAGAACAAATTCGTACGTTAGTTCCTTTGTGGGCAAAATGTTAACAGGCTTCCTGTTTGTTCAGGAAAATACCTACAAGATCATTGTATATATGATAGGAAAAGTCTTAGAACTTTAGTCACAGTCTTTCAAATTAGGGATTTTTAAAAATCCCTAATTTGAAACATACTATCTTAGTTGAACCGCGTACAAATGTTTATCTGCACTTTTACATTATTATTTGACGACCGATGTGTCGCGGTGGGCGAAGGTACGCCTGCGGCGCAGGAGGTTGCGGGTTCGATTCCCGCCTCGGAACAATTGTGTGTACGATCTGCAGATATTTGTTCCGAGTGTTCTGGTTGTTTTCTATGTATAATAAAAAATATCTATCTATGTAATATATTGTATTATGTATATCAGTTATCTAGTACCCATAACACAAGCTCTGCTTACCATGGGGCTAGATAATGTGTGAATTGTCCAGCATTATTTATTTATTTATTTTACTATGCACTTATAATTCTTAACTTTACCGCCGAAATGCGTTCCTGTCTTACATTACCTGAATAAAATCCGTTTTGAATTCCAATGTTTTGATGACTGACTTTATATTACATAAATTGAACGCGTTTAATTGCCACGAATTGATTTTGGGCTTATGACGAGTCATCGCAGTCACAGTGGAGTGTGAATATCAACTCTAGATATTATCCGACTCTACCATGTTACCAAAGTTATCGACATAGCTCAAAGAATTAGCTAGCTAAAGTGGCAGTGGGCCGGCCATATATCACGAAGAACCGACAAGCGCTGGGGAAAACGTGTTCTTGAGTGGAGACCACGACTCGCCAAATGTAGGACGCCCTCTGGCCAGGTGGTATAACGACTTGCGAAAGATTGCAGGCAGATGCTGGATGAGGCAAGCTGAAGACAGGGCGCTATGGCACTCATTAGGGGAGGCCTATGTCCAGCAGTGGACTACTATAGGCTGATGATGATTTTGGACTTATGGACGATCCATCGCAGTCACAATGGAATTCGAATATTAACTCTAGATATTATCTGAATGTACCATGTACTTACTCGAGCACTGTTCACTGGGTATACACTTCCCGTCAGAGTTCCTCAAATACCCCCGGATACAGTCGCAGCCCCATTCACAAGTGATGTTCTCTGCACATTTGTACAGGGTGTACCGGCTAGCGCAGGTCTGGGGAGGGCAGGTAATCGCGCACTTCGATAGCTCTTCGAATTCTCCGCAAATTGGTATTACTGGAGCTAAAAGAAAAAAAAACAATCTATTTAATTAAAATAAATAACAAACTGACATTCCTACACCTTTATTGCTGAGACAGAAAGTATTATGGTTGGTTTCTATGTAAAGTAAAAAATATCTAGGTATCTTTGTAATGTTTTTGGATGTAGGTATATCATGTTAGATATCTAGTACCCATAACACAAGCTCTGCTTAGTGCTGGATAGTCCCGCATTATTTATTTATTCATATAGGTTCACGGAACGCTCCACAATGCGCACCAAAAAAATTAAACCGTACGAAACAATAGATCTTGCATAATACTCGTAAGGAATTGTTTGGCTTAGTGTCTGGAGTTGAAAGTTTGAGTTAGGGCTTCTTGTGAGTTAAGTTAAAGTTTGTCTGGGGTCTTAGGCACTTTTCGGAAGTGTGAGTTTACCATCTGTTTGGATGGCGGGGGCGTAAGGGAACCAACACTGTATGTATATGTAATAAACTTCTATAATAAGGTATGAACTGTATGTATTAAGGGCTTTACTATTTAATTTGTGCTATGGTATACACCCGCGACCCGGTAAACGTAGTGTAGGACGCCCTCCGACCAGTTGGGATGACGACTTGCGAAAGACTGCAGGTAGATGCTGGATGCGGCAAGCTGAAGACAGGGTGCTATGGCGCTCATTGGGGGAGGCCTATGTCCAGCAGTGGACTGATATAGGCTGATGATGTGATGTGATGTGATGGTATATAATTATTTTTTGAATACAACTGATATCTGAACTGATATAGGCCGCCCATTGTACTTGTATCATGTGATGTGTTTTATAATGATCTGTAACTGGTGTACAATAAAGTATTTTTGTATTTGTATTTGATATCAATTTATGGTTTACTGAATTATTTTTCACTTATACTTGAATAATATATTTTGCTTATTATAAGTATTGTGTTATTTTTATTTTGATCACTGATATATTGAACTATTTTGCTCATTTTATTTTTATTAAATTATTTTTGCTGGTAATGTATAACGTTATCTACTCTATAGTATTTGGTGATGCCTGTAAAAATAGAAGTTTTATTTTGAATAATTACAAATTCAAAAAAAAATTACAGATATACATTAAACTAAAAGCCGAAGCAAAATGATTATCATGACAATCATCTATAATACATAATAAGAATAATCAATTTATTGATATAAAAATTTTAAAGGACAGAAAATAATTAAAAAAACTACGAAACATATAATAAAAATATAATTATAATTAAATTTTTCGCTCATAATCGTCCATAATCGACAACACTGTAGAACACCTTCTCGACGACCCACGATTTAAGTCTACGCTTAAATTAAGAGAAACCGACTCAAAATTGGCTATCATACAAATTTTAATTATAAATAAGAATGTAACCTATACGGTCTGTATGTTGCATTTTCACGCTTAGGTAATTGGCTCATAGATGTCGCAGCGCGCATTAACTCCGATCCTTATTTGTTTTAAATAATGTTGGTCTTTTTCCAACACAAATACCCGCGTACTGATTGAGCGAGCAGCCTCGCGCTGAGGCTGCCTAGCGAGGCAAATCCTCGGTCGATCAAGACGTGCCTCGCCTGAGGCAAACGCACGCGCTGCCTCGCCCGAGCGTGCCGCGGCCCGAGCCGAGCGTTGTCGGTTTTTGTCGATGCTCAAAGGCGCCTCAGTACGTTTGCCGCGTTCACTCAAGACGGTAGTGTTTTGCCTCGCTTATTCGTTGCGTGTTAGTTGTGCGTCATGGATAAAGAACATTGTCTTAAATTAATACAACTATATGGTGGATATAGACGACTTTGGGATGCATGGTGGTCTCGGGCAAACTATACGCACGCGCGGTCTCTATTCGACTTCAAGTTAAACTGAGCGTCGATGCTCACGGTGGTGGCTCGGCATCGCCGCGCGAGGCAGCCTCGGATTAGAAAACTTACAGACCGAGGCCGCCTCGCGCGGCATGCGTACTGCGGCAAATGTCCGAGGCTGCCTCGCGAAGCCGCTCGCTTGGTCAGTACGCGGCTAATGAGATTCATAGTTAACCTGCTGACATCCATAGTGGATTATAGTGTGGATTATAGATTACTTTAAATCCTCGAAAACGCCTCCAAAGCTGCAAACAAAAGCCAGTTCTAGAACTTACGTGGCGGGCACTGATCTTTCGGTATGCAGACATCATTGGAGTCCCTCAAGTGCCCCGGCAGACATTCGCAGCCAGCCACGCACGCGGCACTGTTCAGACAGATATAGTCCGTGTATGCGATGTCGCAGCGTAGTGGCGGACAGGGCTTGCAGTCTACGTGGTGTTCGTTGACACCGCACTTTGGAGGAGGTTTGACTGAAATATAAAATAAAAATAAATAAATAATGCTGGACAAATCAAAAAAATATATATAAAATTATATATAAACATCATCGACACTTGGGTGTAGTGTCAAATAGCAAATACAGAACTGGCCTATTAGCATTAGAATACGGTGATGATGATGATGATTCTTTGTTAATGGCAACTGTGTCTGGTTGGACATTTTTCTGCCAGTGTCAAGTAATGGCAAATAATTGTGAAATTAATAAGTTATCAAATTATGAAGATGGTTTGATATTTTCACCAGAGCCTAGTTGGATAACCAACTAGTCTCTGGTGCACGTGGTACATCCTGCTAATAATAGCAGGATGTACCACATGCAGGTTAGGTTGGCTTGGGAGAAGAGATATTGGAGTCCCCCTTACACCCCCAGAACTGGTATATGAGCTTCAGCATATGGTGAGCGTAGATTTGTACCTTCTATCGAATCTGACACCAATCACGTGGTCATCACAGAAATTACATGATGATTCACTTCTTAATAAGTGAACACATTAAATGAGTCAGCTATTGAACGACCACAACCGATGTATCTATCTATACTTAAACTAAGGTTGCTTGGGAGAAATCGCTGTCAGGGATTAGGCCGCCTATTGTACTTTTAATATGTAATGTTTAGATATAAGGTGTTATTTTATATTCATTCATTCATTAATACCCTTTTGTCATGTAAGTGGCATTATAAAATTTGTCTTTTTGAGAATAAATGAATATAATAATATAATAAATACTTGCTGCGGCCCGCGGCTTCGCTCGCGTAGAAATTTCTGCGCAATTTTACCAAATTTTCTCACCGTTTCAACCTTCCCTGGACTACGACAAACATTTCAAAAACAAAATCAGCTACATCGGCCCAGCCGTTCTTGAGTTTTAGCGAGACAAATGAACAGCAATTTATTTGTATTGTATAGAAGTTATATAAAATGAATTATATGGATATTTTATACTCACAGCACTCTTCCTTACTAACGCACACGTCATTGTGTGTCCGATAGTACCCCGGCTTGCAGGCACATTTTGGTCTACTGGGAAATTTAACATGACATTCTCTGTCCTTCCCAATGTCAATGCATTCCTCGAATAGACATGGCGGTGGTCGGGCGCAGTACACTTCGTTCGGCCTCCTGCATTTTATTGGCGCTGGGGATAAAAGGCCTCTGTTAGGGATAGGTGGTGGAACATTCAGGAACTGTGTTTCCTGAAAGCTTATGGTAATGCTAAGGGTATAATTATATATGACAGTAGCGGCCCGTCCAGGCTTCGCCCGGGTGGACATTTGTTTCATAAATATTTTGCTATGAACGTAGAGTAAATGTTTATTTATGCACGAAAAAGCTTTTTAATTTGTCGGATATATAGCCTATGACACTCACAAATAACGTGGGATTTTTCGGGTTAATATTATAGGCGAAAATAACGTAGCTTTCTATTGGGGAAATAATTTTCAAAGTCGGTTATATGTAGTGGTGGCGGTGGATATTCTTAACCTCACAAACTTTACCTCTTTATAATATTATATTATAGATTTGGGTAGAAAATGAGCGGTTGCTCGTAGAAAACTATCATTATCTCCTGCGTTCAAATCAAATCTATAATTATCATTCAATAATTATTTCTTTAAGTACCCCACTGCTTGCTATCTTTCCATGACTGTTGTTCACCATAGTCTTTCCTTAAAAACTTGGTTACGTAAGGAATATCATAATAAATAACATTAGAACGGCTGCACTGATTATCATCAAACAAAGCCAGGAACACTCCTTACTTAGCGGGGATTATCGCAGGCATTTGTGGCGTAAGCCGATCAAGTGGCTCACCTTTCAAACAAAACTTTTGGACTTTAGTTCCTTTAAGCTTTGAGAGTTACGATGCCATCGACAGACCTTATTTGTTCCTTTTGTACTCAGACTTACACAGGTCCAACATGTTAAACTTTTAGCTGCCCTGTTTGCGTCGAAGATGAAAAACCAGCTAAGTACGTGTTTGACTCGCACAGGTAGGGTTCCTTATAATCCTAACAAGATACTGTTAACTTTTCCGCCGCGTAACTCTCCAATTGCATACAATAGTGAGCCAGCGCGAGCGTCAACACTTCGTGCCAAAAAATAAGGATTTCTATCCCCCATATCTACTGCCAATATAAAACATGATTTTTCGGCGTGTTTGATTTTGGTGCCTCATTTCAATCTATTAAAATTATTATATTATATTAGCCCGGAGTGTCCCACTGCAGAGCAAAGGTCTCCCTCCCCTTCTTCCACCCATCTCGGTCCTCAGCAAGGAGAAACAACTCTTTGTTGTATAGGTCGAGCTCATCCCGCCATCTCTGCCTAGGCCGTAACGTTGGAGACGTTACGGCCTAGGCAGAGATGGCGGGAATGTAAGAGATGGCGGCGCAGTAACGTTTTTCTAACGCGGTCTGTAAGTCTGACTTCCAGGATACTGCGCTCGATAGCCCTCTGGCACACCCGGAGGCTATTAAAATTATTAAATTGAAATGTATTAAATTTTAATTCAATTAATAACACCTAATCGTTATAGCGAGTGGTGATGGCAATAAAAACTCTGTTTTTTTCCGGACGGGTAAACCTAAAAATGTTGACCACCCTGTGTGTGTAGTGTAGTCTGTGCTATGTTCTACATGTTGAATAGGAGTTATGGGGTAAAGACAAAGAGAAGTATAATAGGTTGTTTCCGTGGCTCTGTGATAACAAACGTGAATCGAATAACTGAACAGGAAGGATGTGTTTAATTACGCAATCAACCTGCTTTCCTCCCTGATAAGGACATGAATATTCGGGATGAGATTGTTCGAGAAGATTTCGGAAATGAAAACAGAATTGGAATATTTGGGCGATCGTGGGCGAACGTTAGATGAGGTAATTATCGAAGGTCAGATGTTAAGGAGTTTTTGATTACGGCTGGGTCGAATGGTGGGATTTGTTGTGCTTTTATTGGGTAAAATGGCAATTTATATTAATTTTCGTACTCGTTGTTCTACGTGACCGTGGAATTAATGGCGATTTACGACTCTTTGTTAGCCTTTGTTAGAGTTGAATCTTCTTTGTCTAGCATTTGCATTATCTCAATTCCTATTTCCATTTGAGTGTTCAACAAATCCTCTGGCTATGTTTTCGGGATTTGGCGCTGATTCCCCAGGTATGTATGGGTCTAAATTGTGCCAACCGTTCTAACATACACATACTGGGTTATGTTAGAACGGTTAACTATGGTTTTTGTGTAAGCTTAAGAGTTTTAACCCCTGCATCTTTCGCTGCGCCACTTATTGGAGTGGTCGAAACTCATATAAATAATTGCAAAAAAAAAAATCAACAATCTTTAGGGTATGGAGGAGAACAGGTGATGATGCCTCTTTATTCATCTTCAGGACAGTCGTATATGAGACAACGATCACCAAGACGATCAGGGCAACAGTTGAGATTCCTCGAAAAGCCAGCAAAACTCTTTAGGTCAGGTATAACTTACCACAATCTGAATACAACAGGCACGGTCCATCCCTGCTCCTCAGGTAGTCCTTGCGACACGCACACCCTGATGCACAAGGGTATGGAGGAGAGCAGACGATGATGCCTCGGTAGTCGTCTTTAGGACAGTCGTTTATGAGACAACCATCATCAAGACGATCAGAGCAACAGTTGAGAATCCTCGAAAAGCCAGAAAAACTCTTTAGGTCAGGTATAACTTACCACAATCTGAATACAACAGGCACCGTCCATCACTGCTCCTCAGGTAGTCCTTGCGACACGCACACCCTGATGCACAAGGGTATGGAGGAGAGCAGACGATGATGCCTCGGTAGTCGTCTTTAGGACAGTCGTTTATGGGACAGTCGTAATTGCAGAAGACAAAGGTTTCGTTGGCTGAACATTTCTTTGCTCCTGGTGAAGGTAAAACAAAGGCATTACAGTAAAATATTAATGTTACAGCTGTAACAGCTGAAATAAACAGGTGCGAAGTACAAACATAAGAGCATACATGAATCATGGTTGAAAGAGTTTGATTACGAAGATATCAGATTTCTTCTATATGAAATCTATTTTTCTTTGCCTCTAATTTTTACCACTTTTATTGTTTGATATAATATTTTTTTTAACGTTAAAAGTTTTTTTTTTGTGATTGAAGAAAATCATTCCTTATGAATGACTAATAGCATAATTTTTAATTGTTTGTTCCTCTTAAATCACTATATCTATTGCTGAAAACTGCATTGAAATCTGTTGAGTAGTTTAAAAGATCAAAGCGAACAGACAGCGGGAGCGACTTCATTTTATACTATGTAAAGATGTTATTCAAATTTATGTAGACCTCCCACCATCTCACCTGGACAATCATGAAGTTGCACACACTGCCTCCGGTCATTCAAGTGGAAGCCTGGCCTACACTCGTACCCTTGCTGCAGCTGAGGGTTGTGTAGATTCAAGAGAAAGATTTATAAACTATTTGAAACATAGATCTCCACGAGGACGAATAAACCTTCCTCTTGAATCACTCTATCTATTGAAAAAGCATTAAATCCGTTGCGTAGTTTTAAAGATCTAAGCATACATAGGGACAGACAGACAGCGCGAAGGGACTATGTAGTGAAGATGTAATTCAAAGTTAGTTATGTAGAGCTCCCACCACCTCACCTGGACAGTCATGAAGTTGCACACACTGGCCCCGGTCATTCAAGTAGAAGCCTGGTCTACACTCGCACCCTTGCTGCAGCCGAGGGTCGTTGCACGGACGACCGCCGGGATAGGAGCAGGTCCTAGGGCACGGATTGGGGTTTAGCTTGAAGATGGCGTTAGGGTCGAAACAGCGACATTCGTAGCCTGGAAAACAAAAAAGGAAGCCAATTGAAGCGAATGAATACGTTAGAGTTGAGGAAGTGACTTGCTTGCGAATATTACATTTATTTTTTTATCTAGAAAAGTTAGATTCAGTGCCCTCGTTGAAAGATGTTATGTGGCGTTGCAATGAGACAGTTTTTTGTTTATACAATATAATGAGTACTAATACAGCCAGAGATGGGTGGGAGAGGGCATTAAATCAAACTTTTCTAGACCCAAAAATAAATGTTATAGTTCCAAGTCACTTCATCAACTCTAACGTATTCATTTGCTTCAGATTAGATGGCTGTAGTAGTATTGATGCACGTGCTACATTAGTAATGCTAATTTTTTATTTAAAAATTAAAATAAAAGGCAAACTTTTATTTAGCTGCTAAATAAATGATTGCCTATTATTTTAATGTTTAATTCCAAAATAGCTTTTAAATAGAAGAAATAAAGAGAAGAAATTTCAATAGAACTACTATGAAATAGGCAATCATTTATTTATCAGCTAAATAAAAGTTTGCCTTTTATTTTAATTTTTTTTCCATAATAGCTTTTACTATATCTATAGTTTTGAAGATCATGCGTAAAAATAAATCTGGACACTTGACTGCTCTGAACGAGGGTATACTTTTACCGTACATAGTTTCTATTTAACGTGCAATAAAGAATTTTCTATCAATCTATCTATACTAGACTTGAAAGTAAAACGCTCACGACGTTATTAGTAGATGCCAGCCGGAGGTCGTAGTTCGCCCTCCGGCTGGCCTCTTCTAATAACGTCGTTTACCGAGTCGCGGTCTCAACTCAAGAACACGTTTACCCCAGCGGTTGTCGGTTCTTCGCCGGCATATGGCCGGCCCACTGCCACTTCTGCTTGCTAATTCTTAGAGCTATGTCGATAACTTTGGTACTCTGTCGGATGTATTTGTTACGAATCCATCAGAGAGACCCGTAGAGGCTAACTACCAGTGTAACAAATAATAATAATAATGATCTTTATTTCAGACTACATGGGTCCATATAAACTTAAAAGTCATCATCATCATCATCTTCATCAGCCTATAGCAGTCCACAGCTGGACATAGGCCTCCCCCAATGAGCGCCATAGCGCCCTGTCTTCAGCTTGCCGCATCCAGCATCTACCTGCAGTCTTTCGCAGGTCGTCATCCCACCTGGTCGGAGGGCGTCCTAAACTTAAAAGTACACAATAATAATTAAAAAGTCACATAAATCTGCAAAAATTAAAAATAAACATGAGATGATTCAAGGGAAGAATAACAAAAACAAAAATAACAAAATAATATAATATAATATATAATAATATAATAGTAACGCGTAAGTAGATGTCTGTGTCAAATAACATTTAAAGCTACCTATTTAAACTGCTAGATAAAATACCTAACAGGAAAACCAAACAGAATAAGCACTAGACTACTTACCTTGATTTTGGGGATATCCTGGTTCCGCACCGATGACAAAAAACACAGCGAAAAATATTATAGGAACTGCAAATGAGCGTAGCATCATGGCGTCTACACAAGGCAGCCTGTTTCAACACAACAAAGTAAAGAATAAATTACAAATTTATATTACTTTTAACACATTATTTCTTTACCGTTTATAATCTCTATCGTAAAAGTTTATTAGAACACAACACCTGTTTAAGCAAAAATACAATTAATATGCAAAGTATTTGCATTTTGTTTTGCGATACAGATATTATCAAACAATAGCATAAGAATTTATATGTACATAGCGAATGAAACTGCAGCAAATAAAGCATGAGTATAGAGTATATCGAGCTTTCTCTACACTGTCGAGTTGATGGATGTATACTATGATGATGTTCAAGTATCCGAAATTCGCCCACTGAGCACCAATCTGACCAATCTGAGATTTGTTGTAAGAAATCTCATGAAATCAAATCATTTATTTGCTGAACACATTATTATAGGTACAAGTCAGGTCTTATAACTAGAGTAGTGTCACATGTATTCAACCCGCAAGCAGGTGTGCAAATATTAATATTATATTACAATTTAATAATATCACTGTGATTTAAGGTAGTCAACAATTAAAATAATCAAGTAAAATAAATTTAAGGTACATTCTAAAATAAACAGTTAACTTTAAGATTTACAATCATGGTCAAAACATAATAAATTTTTCTACTTAAGATTAATATATTCATTTATACTATAGAAACATTTGTCAAGCAGCCACTTATTCAATTTTAGTTTAAATAAATTGCCATTGAGGTCTTTAATAGGTTCTGGTAACTTATTAAAGATAGTAATGCACATATTAAATATTTTTTTTTCATAAATCCGCTTGTGGCATTGCGGTTTGTAAATCAAATTATCAAATTTTGCTCTTTTCTGTCGACTGATAATATCCTTACGTTTGGCAAAGTGTTGTGAAATCTTGCCAACACTCCGAAATGGATCATTTTTAGTAGTAGGTACTATAGTATACTAATTCTACGAGAAAATATATGAACCACAAAGTTGTATAGAGCAGTTATTTAGGAATAAGAAAAACGCTTCAATTTCTCATGTTATCAGGTTAGCAAATATACCTACGTAAATTGGATTTTTAAGTAATGGAGGTTCGAATGTAATTTATTATTAACAAATATTTCACAGTTAACTATTAATATCAAAACTATTGTGGGTGCCTGGAAGAAATCGTTCTTAGCGATAAGGCCGCCCATTGCAGTCAGTGTAATAACTACTCTTTGAGTTAAACACTGTACTTTTGATCCCTCTGTGTATTCACCTTTAAAAGGTGTAGGTAGGTACGTCTCTAATATTATAATCGTCATCAGCTTTATTAGTCCAATGCTGGACATAGGCCCCTAATAAGCACCATAGCGCCCTGTCTTCAGCATCTGCCTGCATTATTTCGCAGATTGCCATCCCACCTGGCCGGAAGGCGTCCTACAATACGTTTGCCGAGTACAATACGTTCGCGGTCTTAAGAACACGTTTTCCTTAGCTCCAATAATAATGTGAAAGCACAGTGTTGTCCACTTCAGGATATTACTGACGACGTACTAAGTATTACCTATTCAACATAGAATCAGCTATTCAGTAGGTATTCCACACCAGCTTTACTGCCGGTACAGACGCTGAGAAAAGCTTTGCGTTTGTAGACAGGTTTGGTATGAAATAGAAGACGTTTTTAGCATTAAATCGCAGTTGCTTAGGTATAGGCTACTATAAAATAATTAACAATAATAATGCTGGACTATCCTCACAGCATCGTCTAACCCAAAGCGAAGTAGAGCTTGTGTTATGGGCTAGATGACTACAATGCATTACATAAATAGAATATATTATTTTAGTATTAATTAACATAGAAAATAAACATCCAGAAAAAATATTTGGAGATCGTACAAGCATTTGTCCGAAGGCGGGAATCGAACCTGCAACCTCCTCGCAGACGAACATTAGTCCACCGCGCCAAAGAGGTATTTTTATTCAACAACGTCAATATACCAACCAGTAGATAACATTTGAGCTTTTCTAGATTTACGAATACTAGAAAATTAAAAAAAAAACGGCTCGTTCAGCCGATCAATCAGCCGATGTCTATGGTTTATATTCACAATAGGTCAAACAGCAAAAAGGTTTTACTCCAAAATCCGCCATTATGGTATTATTTCAAAAAAAGAACCATGTGAAAATCGCACGTGCGCGTATAAATTACGACATTGAGTTCACCATTTGAATTTACTCAAGAGATTTTGAATTAAAAAAAACGATTATATTCCTCGTAGTTGTAGTATAAAGCCCTATATATAACACTCGGGAGAAAGGGCGATTCCTACCTCGTATGTTTTAAGGTCCTTGGCTGCGTTCCGGGCCTTAAATAACACACTCGATAGGAATTGGCCACTTTCTCGCCTAGGACAATCCCTCCTACTAATATGTAAACGCGAAAGTCTGTATGTTTGTTACTCTTTCACGCTAAAACTAGCATCGATCTAGAATTTTGAATACATGTTCGTTCCAGGTCCAGAATAAAACAAAGACTACTTTTTATACCACAAATCAGTTCCCATGGGATAGAAATAACTTTAAAAAGTTTCCATAGAAACAACGCATGCGAAACCGCGCAGAAACTAGTATACTATAATATTTCAGTTAACAAAAAACCACTTCAAAGTTATCGAGCAACTTTACCATACAGGCTTTGTTCACTCAACTGTACACATACACGTATGAAAGACCGGTCCGACCATTAGGCAAGGTAACATAGAATTTTATATTATTCGACGTTTTAGTAATTTCAGTTGTAATAGCCACAGGGGACGCAACAAAGAGATATTAAATTTAAAAATGTACGCGGCCCGGATTGCTGTACGAACGTATGACAACCGCTGTGAATTTCGTAGTGAATGCGTTTCATGAAAGAAGAATGGGTAACCTAGAATAGAATATTGTTTATTGTATGTGTGAGCTACCGTGCTACGTCGTTGTGTCTATAGTTTAGTGTTTTGTTTTTAGTCTATAGACTTTGCTACGTAGTTGTGTTTTTAGTCTATAGACTGCTACGTAGTTGTGTTTTTAGTCTATAGACTTTGCTACGTAGTTGTGTTTTTAGTCTATAGACTGCTACGTAGTTGTGTTTTTAGTCTATAGACTTTGCTACGTAGTTGTGTTTTTAGTCTATAGACTTTGCTACGTAGTTGTGTTTTTAGTCTATAGACTTTGCTACGTAGTTGTGTTTTTAGTCTATAGACTTTGCTACGTAGTCGCTGCGCAAATGTAACCCTACCACCTAATATAATCTAATATAATCTTTATGAAGGTGCATACAACAACTTATCCAATAACATTAGAAACTGTATATCATGCACTTATTATTTAAGATGCGAATGAAACAATACATTTATGACAAGATTTATTAAGTTAGCGTAACAACCATTATTGTAAAACTCGCTACTTAAATAATTGGCAAAATTTGGTTATTTTGTATGAATTCATTATGATATTATGTTAGACTAGTTGCGCCCCGCGGCTTCACACGTGTGGTGATAGATATTTTGGATAATATACTATATATCTTTATGAATTGTAGCCTATGTGTTATTCTGATATGTAAGCTATATTATTCTGAAGTTTCATTAAAATCCATTCAGTAGTTTTTAGGTGAATGATTAACAAACATCCATCCATCCATACTTACAAACTTGACGTTTATAATATTAGTAGGATAATTGTAATTGTTCTTCTGAGTAAATAAATTCGTTAAACTGAACTGACTTCTGTACGGAAATACAGAAAACCTTAATTAAAGTAAAAGAAGAAATTTAATTAGGTAATGTCTGTAACACATGAAAAGACTCATTTTATACATAATTTGTTAAATGCGAAGTTACGACGTATCATGTTAGCACTTGCGTAGCATCTTCATAGCACGGACTAAGAACTAAAACGTGTAGAAGCTACGAGATACCATAATAGCATTAGCGTAGCAAAATTTGCCTACGTGCTACAGAAACAGAAATTATGACGTAACTGTAACGCTTAGTAGCTTCGAAGCTAGGTCTACGATCTACAAAGCGTGCAGAAAAGGAACGTGTAGAAGCAACGAGCGACGACGTAGCGAGATAATTTGCATAGAGTCTACGAGCTACAAAAACTATGATGTTCAGTAGCATTCGCAAGATGTATCATTTTCGTAGCAAGGAAAGATAAAGATCGATCAAAAAATTAAATACTTCGAAATTCTCTAATAAGGGAAGCATCTTTGTAGGACGGTCTACGAGCTACAAAACGTGTAGAAGGTACGAGATACCATAATAGCATTAGCATAGCAAAGTTTACGAGCTACAATATAGTGCAAAAGCATCACAGCAAGGCCTACGTGTTAAAGAAACAGAAATTATGACGTAACTGGAACGCTTAGTAGCTTCGAAGCTAGGTCTAAAGCGTGTAGAAAAGCAACGTGTAGAAGCAACAACGTAGCAAGATAATTTGCGTAGCAGATTTTTAGCGTGTACGTGTCATCAACATCAACTATCATGGAGCTCAGCGTACCTTGCGTAGCAAGGCAAGAGAAAGGTCCTAGACCGATTTTTATGAACGCTACAGTTTCGGGGCTAAAGTAATAGTGGCGATCACAAAGGCCTATCAAGGCCGCAGTGACACCCAAGCCACCCAAAGAAAATAAAGTAAAATAAAGGTCCTAGATCGATCAAAAAACTAAATACTTCGAAATTCCAACACATTTCCTCTTCTGTAAGCAAGGTGAATGAAATTTTAACAATATTTAAAAGTCACAAGTCAAATACCAAACATTAAACCTTCTAAAAAGGTACCGTAGCGGCGACCTCCAAAAAACAATTCAAAACTTTAATAAAGGGCTTATTCAAATAAATTCATTATTCAGTGCCATTGTTTCCTACTATTCCCACTCAAAGAAGGCTGTGATCCACCAAAGCTAGATTTATAAAGAAAGACGTAAACCTCTTTTGATGACCTCTGTGGCGCACTGGGCGAAGGTCCGCCTATAACGGAGGTTGCGGGTCCGGTTTCCGTCTCGGGATAAATGTTTGTACGATCTGCAGGTTTTGGATTTGTTTTGTTGGTTCTACGTGTTTTCTATGTTAATTTTTATTTATTTGATGTATTTTATGGAGTAGGTACTTATTTCAGTTATCTATTACTTACCCATAACTTATCTATTACCCATAGCTCGGCTTAGCTTGGGGCTAGATAATGATGTGTGAATTGTCCAGCATTATTTATTTATTTAGCTTGGACCAGCGATTTTATTTGTGTGACAACAGTTGATTTCTCTAGCTAGAATGTGATAAACCATTTATGGGTACCTACTAGGACTTTGAGATTTTTATGAACCACCCATAGTGCGTAAAACCTCGCACTCAGGAATCTCCAAGAAATTCAACAATATCACCAAAAAATAGGATTTCGGCAGGAATTGAACCCACGCCCTTCCCTCAGAACCTACGGAAATGCCAACTGACCTCAGTTGGTACATACCTATTTTGTTTTAGTGTGGTTAAAAACATTTGATAAATAAGTTATGCATCCAAAACTCGTTCAAATTCCGAATGTCAATAATACTAGCGCATTATCTATTAATTCATAGTTTCTTACCATTGGTGGTTCCCATATGTCATTTTATGTGTTATGGTGTACGTAGTATTCGAATTTTGAATTCAATGGAACCGCAAACTCATTGTAGTTCAAATATGTTATAATGTTTGAACTACAATGAGTTTGCGGCATAGAGCTTTGCAAAGCTGGCAACTCGCTTAGCTAATTCAATAACGACTGCTGTCGTAATTTTGTAGTACCTATGGTTTGGTATGTTTTAAAGGTAGCAGTTATCTTGTCACGTTTCGTTTGGTCGTAAAGCGAATTCCAAGTCTTTATCCCCGAAAGAAACGTAGTTTACGTTGTTTTATTCATAGTATAACGTAGGTAACCTACGTGACAAAGAAACCTCTATGGTACTTACCTATGTATTGTGGGTATACCTATATATCCCTCTCTGTTGCTTCTTTGTGGGTAAGTACCTACGTCATTATGGTAACAATCAGTAGGTACGGTTTAGTACCGGTAAGCTTTTCAACTAAGTATATACCTACCTAACTATCAATTTCAAGAACTGTTTCAAAATATTTTGAATATTTAATATCTGCACAAACCGAGGTTCCAATAATAGGAAGAAAGAAGATTATAATCTTTTGTTTGTCCTATTTTATTATTTATGCACATGTAATTACTTCTATAATATTGTATCTCTCTCTCAATGAGGTGTGCTGGAAGATATCGTAATTCTTGTTAGGGTTAAGCTCGCCTTTGTTATTAATTTACTAGTAGGTATAATGTTTTGTATTATTTTATCCGTGCAAGAAGAATAAATAAGTAAAAAGAAAGGAAATAGATCTATTTAAAACCATACATAAAACGACACATAACATTAACAGGTAGGTAAGTATACAAACAAGAAATATGTTTATATGAATAAGGTAGATAAAACACCTACAGATACAAATAAGGCAAAATTGACCGATTAAAATCAATGTTAGGCACAGGTTCAGTGGACAATGTCCTTAAATAACCAAGTTTCAGTTTCCTTTGTGAGATTTCGAGGGAATTCTGTTTGATCATTAAAATTCAATTTGACACGGCCATTCAAAACGTTTGGGCTCGGCGCGATGGTGTTCGGCCCTTTATGTAGATGATAGGGCTTTCAAAGCTGGATTAGAATGGTATTAATGCTAAAAGAAACAGTTTATGAAAAAATAATGGGCAGTTGAGATACGATTTGAGAGGACTTATAACATTCGAAGGACCTCATTATACCGGTTATCATGAGGACAAATAATGCTGATGCAGCAGTTCAGTTTTATCCCCGCTGTAGGCATGCCTGGTTCGCAGAGTGATCCCGGCTAATATATCCTTACTATGAGGATCAATCTAGGAAAGGGACAGCCTATGTAATATATTAACAATGTAGGTAAGTACTAACGCGTTAGTACAATCTTAAATTAAATAAAATAAAACAATTGAAAACCTAAATTAATTAATATATTACATAGGCTGTCCCTTTCCTAGAGTGATCCCGGCTAATATATTATATTAGCCGGGATCACTCTGCGAACCAGGCATGCCTACAGCGGGGATAAAACTGAACTGCTGCATCAGCATTATTTGTCCTTATGAAAACATTGATAGCTCTATCTTATGTCTATATAAGTTTATTATAATGTTTGTAATGTAGGTATTATGGTATGTAGTGTATTTGTTTCCTTTTGTTTATCTATATATCTACTAAAGTACCACCGTCTATTTTGTTCCTTCATGTCCAGTCCATCCAAAGGTTGCCTGGAAGAGATCGCTCTCGGCGATAAGGTCGCCCTTTATTCTATTGTTTGTTCCTGTATTGTTTTCTGTTTTGTGTGGTAAAAAAGTGTTTTCTATCTATATATCTAACGAAGGGCAAAGTGACATTAGTTATTGACCCTGACTCAAATGAAATGTGGGAACAAGATCTACATTTCAAGTGTCAACATGGCCTTATCTTGAAAACACCTTTACTCTCTGTAGATCTATTGATCAAGATCCAATTGGTTCTATTGAGAACTTTTTTTCCCAATAAATCTATTTTAAAAACTACGTCACAAATTGGACTTAGAAAATTACTAGATCCATATTGGTTCCATTAAGAATCTTTTTTCTCATTAAATCTATTTAAACAAATTGCGTCCCAAATTGGATCTACTGAGAATAAACTACGAAACTGACGTATATAAGGCCTGATTTTTAAATTCAAACAACTTTTACAATAACTGGTAAATGAGATAGATAGTGCTTAAATCGGGACGAGCGATCCTGTCAGTCATGATCAATCCTTTTTGTAATAAGCCTGCTAGAGTGAATACAACTTTTGTAACTATCATGGTTATTTTATTAATCATGGCGCATGCAACTGTGCCGAAATATTGGATAACTAAAAAATCAAATCATGGTAAATATCCTGCTAGAGTGGTCAAATACTAAACTTACATTACTAAAATTACAAACACTGTATCTAAGAAGGAAGATTGAAGGAATTATGAAATAAAAATACGCTTACTTCTTTGCAATAAAATTAATTTATTTCCAGATAACAATCTAATTCAAATTCTACAACACTTCCTAAAATAACGAAATATTATTGTACAAGATTTACAAAATTATAGAAGGTAACTTTTTACAAGCTTAGCCAATTAATTACGTACAAAATGATACAAAAATACGGCGAGATTGTTAAATCAGTGTCCCTAGTATATATTTCTAGCAATTTTTATTTAAATTGAAGCCATAAAATCAAAAAAAAAATCAAGATATTCTATGTATATTCTGCTAGCAACTGCCCGCGGCTTTGCACGCGCTTTTCAAGTATCCTTTTTCAAGTCTCGGGATGTAGCCAAATTATTAAGATCAGTTCAGCCGCGTAGGCGTGAAAAGGTAACAGACAGACAAACATACTTACTTTCTAATTTATAATATTAGTACGGATGTAATCAAATTTTATGGCTATTAGACTTTTAATTGACTCATTTGGTAGTGCTAGAAACGTATGCTTAGGGACATTTTGGCACACACAATTTAGCCACATGGAATGTTGAAAAAATCTGAGCATTTAACTACAAATAGGTAAATATATTAACTTTATAATTTTTACTTACAATTACATTACAGTAACTGGCACAGAATTCATACAAAAAGAACTAAAAATTTAGTTTTTCATTTAATAAATACGGCATGCGTACTAAATAAAATCACATTGAAATTAATTAAAATAAGAAAATTATTCGTTTCATGATAAAGTATATATCAAAGTATTTTTAAAAATACTATTCCAGCTTGGTTCTCTGTCATATACATTCATTCTTTGTAAATATAATTAGTATTAGGTATACAGAAAAACAAAACCATAAAATTATTTGCAAAATAATTATCCTGTCGGCTATGCAAAGTATTTTAATACGTCCATTAGACTTCTTTCAGCATACACGGTGGGGCAAAGCGACACATTGATTCAAAATATAACTTTATTTACTATGCAAAAGGTACAAATTTCATTGACATAATAAGAAAACTCAATGTGGCGCCAATTGCACCAATTTGTGTCTTTTTGCGTATAAATAAAGTTATATTTTGAATGAAAGTCGCGCCACGGTGTGAGCTGACCCTCTAAGTCCGAAACAAAATGTTAAAACGAAACGTTTTTGTTTCATATTTAAGTAAAAATACTTAACAAATCGACGCCATTTTTAATTAACATTTATTTAAAACAAAAGACTAGCCTTTGCTAAGTAGATACATTAAAAAATTCTAGAAAATCATTAGTATTGGAGCATTAATTTCAGTCGTAATACATTCACTATAAAAATGTTTAATTCGTTGAACACATTTTACAATTATTATGCTATTATTATTATTCCAATACGGACGGACGATATCACTTTCATCTTAAATAAAGTTCACTTTTCGTAAAGTTCACTTATTGAGATTCACTTAATACCACTTAAAGGTTCACTTTATAGTTCCGTGGTAGTTTCTACGGGAGAATTCTCGTAACAGTAACCGGTGAAGTTTCTCTTGCCGAAGGTTACGTTGTCGTTTTCTGATGCCCTGAAAAGAAAAACATGAATGAATGAATTTTATTTGTTATACACAAAAACACAGAATATAATAAACTTAAACTGAGAGAAAACGTGTAAGTTGTTAAGTCCAGTAACAAAATGGCTTTGCCTCAGCTTGAGTTGGATGACTAGCATGCTAGCAACCAACGCTGGTCTTCCGGCAAAGCAACTGGACTGTACGAAGTGCAATGTAGATATTATCAGGGCAGATGTGCATTGCAGAGCTAGAACTGTAGGAAGTGAACTAGCTCTCGTACGTATCTTCGCCTTAATTACATTGTACTTTGTACACGGACTGACTACTCACTACCGCTATACAAACAAACAAAAACCTACTAACATGGGTAAGCTCGGTTTTCTCTGTAACTTGCACAAATTATTAAGTATTATTAACTGAGAAACCTACCTAATAACTCGGCTACAGACTCAGTCTTTCCTACTCAATCTAATTACGCAGTCCAAACTTCAGTACGTCAACGAATGCACAAGCCCCGCTTCTGCCTAATATACGCACGACCTTACCTGCACAGACCTTACCCGCCTCGGGATAAATGTTTGTATGATCTACAGCGATAAATAACACTCTGAGCCAATATCTGCAGATCGTACAAACAAGTGTCCCGACGCGGGATCGAACCGTTGAAAGACCTCCGCCTCCACCGCGCCACAGAGGTCGTCAAATGTTAGTTTTAGTTATAATATTTTTATTTTAGGTATATTGTTCTATTTTGTGCACTGTATTTTTGTTTGTGATATAGATCTTTTTGTGCCTGCATTAAACTGATTATATTTTATTTATTTATTATTCTATAGTATTCTAGCTGCGGCCAGCGGCTTCGCTTGCGTGGAAATCGATGTGTCAAATGGTTTATAAACCTTCCTTTTTAATCACTTTATCTAAAAAAACCCGTATCAAAATCCGTTGCTTATCTAAGCATACAGCAGACAGACAGCGGGAAGCGACTTTGCTTTATACTATGAAAGTAGTAATTCTATGCTATATAGCAATAGTACAAGCTCACCTCTGTAGCCCTGGAATCTCATCATAAGCCATGATCGGATGCGTCTTCTTCTTATGATTATTCCCGTTGATCTTCCTACCCAGCGTCGCCGCTAATAACCCCCCAGTCAGGTTATTATTAGCACGCGGTAACGTTCCTATCGCGTTGTTCAATGCGTTGTTGTTAGGCACGCGTCGGTTAAGCGTCTGTGTGTTGCGAGCAGTGGTTGCGTCGAAGGAATGGTTGTTGAGTGTGTTGTCGTTTACGCTTGAGGCGCGAGCGGTTGTGGCGGTTTCGGATAGTGTTGGGCTTCTTTCGCCTGAAATAAAGCAATAATAGTTGAAATAATTACTTTCACTACATAGTATAAAACAAAGTCGCTTCCCACTGTCTATCTGTCCCTATGTATGCTTAGATCTTGAAAACTACACAACGGATGCGGTTTTGTTAAATGATGAGAGAGCCGGGATTATATGTATAATACATGCATTCGCACCCGTGCGAAGGCGGGGCGGGTCGATAGTAGTAGATATTAAAAAAATAACGACAAGTAATTTAGAACAAGAAAACTGACGGCTTCTGTTGCAATTTGAATTAACAGCTTCGAAAACTCGAAGTTTTTTGGTTATTCGATGGACAGCAGCGCTTCCACGATGCAGCCGATAAAATTGCCATACACTATCCGAACTTGTTGAGTGTATGTAAACCAACCGCCTATAGGTACGCCATAAGTAACCTAAAATTCACTGTTGCCGCTTTTTATTTTATTTTATTTTTATTTTTACAATCTTAGGAAAACTTACAGCTAGATAAAGATAAGATACTAGAATATTTAACTTAAGGCCAATTAAAAGTGTCCACATATAATTTAAAAAAAAAAAGCAGCAATTTAGAAAAAAATTACAGAAAGTAGACGATTTATATTATTAAGTTAAAAGAAAGAAAAAGTTACACACACAAAAAAATATTTATAATGAAAATGTGCAATTTCCATTACTTGTCGATTTGAGAGCATTCCTTCAATAAATATAGCTTATTATATCTGAAATTCGACGCCAAGCAAGTGAGTTATAGCTATTTGTGAGTTAATATTAAGTTAACATTGAGTTTAGCTAGTGTATATAAGTCTGTAAATTTAGGGCCTAAATTAACATATACCATGATAGTATAGGTAAATGGATGTCTACATTTGTTATACATACATGGAAATTCCCAGCAATTAGTCAAGAATTATTATATTATTGGAAATGTATGATGAATCAATTATAAAAAACTCACCACTCTTTGATAAATAATCCACGCTGTGAATGTTAAAAGCATGGTTGTTTGAACTGAAGTCCAACTGTAAGTCAGCATCGTCAACCGCCATGTTTAGAACCTGTAGACAAAATTAATAATTAATTAAATTAAATTTATTACGAGCCGTAAACAGAACACATTATATTCACATTACAAAAAATTCTATCAAAGCTAATGCGACAGAATCAACCAATAAGTTTGCTTGGTTTTCAAAACTAAGCTATTCTATTTGCTGTTATTCAGCCAAGAACATATTCAGCTGCATAACTCTGGTTGAAAAACACTCATGCGACTAAATGCTAGCTTTTAACATGCTATGGTACTTAAATGTTTTATAAAAAGATTGTAGTTTAAAACGTAGTGCCTTGGTCGTAAAAACACAATAGTAGAAACAGCTTACTTGCAACTCTTTCGAGCGAAACTAGCGCCACCTTTTTATTCCAATTGAGTATGCTATGCAAAGAAACTATCAAAAACCAATGTAAAATATGATTAAAATTGTTTCTTTATTGTCTTTAAATCGATTTTGTTACACGTTGCTTTTTGATAATTCCCTTAGCTCTCAAAGAACTTTGTTTTAAGAAACCCTTGGTGCAAAATCATGCTTTTTTCGTGAAAAGAACTGATGCAACTTTAAAGAATTTTCAAGCCCCATTTGCTAGCACTGTGAACAAGTGAGTAAAGTCATGCGAAGCTAAATGATTTTGCTCACGCTTCGCATTGGGATCCCATGCGTTTGCTGGTCCCGGTAGTAAGGCGGCGCGCCATTATGCCACGATTTACTTGTCTGGGAATAAGTAATTTCACAAATACATGTTTTTACTTTAGACTTAGAATTTTGCTTAGTGTAGAACTTATTTCAATATTTCTTCGGAAAAAAACTGTTTTTACCGGCTTACGAAAAAATAACATAAAAAAACGCAATGGGCACAGCATAACAATGAACATTCAAATGCATGTTTTATCTGCATTGCTGTAGAAATATTTTGCAATAACAACCAATAGCGAGCTTGCCGCAGTCTGAATCCTTCGATGTTTCACTGTTTACAGCTTGCTTCAAACCAGCGGCAAGCAAGAAGCCGGTAGTTCTCTTAAGTCTGTGCGAGCTATGCTATAGGTGTCGCTGATTGAATCGTTCAATCGGACAGCTTGATCCGGCTTAACACAAGCTTGACACCGAAAGTGCCATTCATTTGTGAAATGACCCCGTTTCAGCGAGTTTATTTGTTCAAATTATCAGCGCCAACAAGGATTCTCACAAGAACTTTTAACAAAGCGTGAGTTAGCTTATATCAAAGCTACATTACCTGTGTCTCATATCTCGGAGCGGGGTCATCTTCACTCGACTCGTACCCAGAGGCAGGCCGCGCGGGTGGCATGCTAACGCTGAGAGTGCCGTATTGTTGGATAGCTTGCTCTTTGTGCTTCTTGTATCTGTTGGGGAAAGTTAAGCTTTAGTACGGTGTGGTAAGATTTAATATCCTTATATTAAATTGGTACCATCTACATGCTTCATCATCATTTCAACAGGCTTATTGGTGTAACTGTAGTGCTATTTGCCATATTACTGCTATTATGAATTCACTTGCCCTTCCCAAAATCATTAATTTATTCTAAGCGTAATCTACTTTAAAAAAAAACAGTTTTGGTGTATTAGAAGTAGGTATAATTACCCGTTTCGTTTACAGTCCGCCATTTCGTCACGTAAACACGCTATTTTGAATCCACTTGTCTGATCTAAAAATGGCTTCAAACCGGTTGATAGTCGTCAGATGGCAATCCATGTAATGACTGTCACACCAACACACTAACCATTTTTTTCTCTTTGTCGCGTCTTATGGGGGAGGCCTATGTCCAGCAATTGACCTGTATGGGCTGTTATGATGATTGGTGTATTTGTAGTAAAATCCAGGATAATACCGCCATTTTGCTACATATCCGCCATTTTGTCACCTACCGACGCCATCTTGAATAGTCTCCTGTCTGAGATTTAAGATACCAACCTATTCCAAGAAGCGCAGATATAGATGACAGCGGCCACAGCCACCACCAGCACGACGGCGGCGAGCGCTATCAGCGCGGCCGGCAGCGCCGTGGTGAGAGGCGCGGCCGCTACGTGCGGCTTGCGGGGGGGCGCCAGCGGAGTGAGGGGGGGACGGAGCTCGCTGACAGGGGACTGAAGGCGGGCGGCGATTGATTTGTGGATGCCGTCTGATTTGGTTCTGGAAACAGATAAGTATAAAAATAAGGTGTAGATTATTATAAAATTGGTTGTACCAGGGACGCAGCCGCCCTGGACGTGTGACGTGACCTTTTCGCTCACCACGCTATGCAACAAGACCACTTACAATAAAATACTTTATTTATTTATTTATTAAAGGTACACCAACAGAATGTCATATTGTGCTTATATATAATAAATGTTAGCATGAGACAGGTACTAATATACTTTTGAAAGATGGACACAACATTCATTAAACGTATTACATAACCTTCAATGCAATCACAATTTATCGGACAAATCGTTTTTAAAGTACACACTCCTTGGTTGTAGAACAAGGAGCTATTTCTCCATAGCTCCTTAGCTTACATTAGCTTTCCGGTATGTTTGCACACGACAGCTACAAAGAAAACTAGCATAAACTGTTATGCCGGTTGGTGGTATAACATCAAAACAGAGAAAGAAACATCACTCACTTTTTAACAAGCTCGGAATCCCTGCTCAAGATCTCCCCACTAGTGGGATTCAAGAGATACAGCCACGCCTCGCTTCCCTTTCGATCCAGTTGTAGCGATCCATTCTCCCCTCTATAATGTCTCGGAGTAAGATTCTGTAGTCCGGCCACTAAACCACTCTTTTCTTCAACCACGTTGAGTAATGCTCGCGACATTCGACGCATCGTTTCGGAGTCTAGATCTGGTATTTCAAGGACTAGTTGGTTTTCTGTTTTGAGCAGGTTTATCTAGAAAAAAAGGATTCAGCTTATTTATTTTGCTTTTGGAATAGTCGCATTGGAATTTTTTATATATTAAATTTGACTCACTTCAGCTGGTCAGATTTTTTTCATCTAATACAATAAAATGATTCCTACAAGGGACTGAGTCGATTGGCATCAAATATATTTTTTTAACAATTTAATTCATTTTTTAAGGCGCTACTCACGTCTAACCAGAATACATTTAAAGTCAAAATTATTATCCCCAAAAATTTGCTATTTCAGAAGAAACTGCACCTATGTATATCTCCCCTGGTTATGGGTGCCCTCGTACTGTCCCAGTTATTTATCTGAGACATCCTTGACGCCTTGGTTGGAGTTTCAAGTAATAAACGATAAAATTAATTTAAAAAAATGGTAATCTTACCACAACAGAAGCTCTTGCAATATTATAATCCTGCGCGGACTTAGGATTATCCCTCGCAGTCACGCTAAACTTGAACGGTAACGCTTCTTTTGGAACATTCTCGAAGGTCTTGATGTTGGAAATGATGCCAGTTTCAGGGTCCAGAGAGAAGTACTCCTCGGCTTCTTTGGTCCAGGAGTTCTTTTGGTATTGGATCTTTCCGTATTCGCCGCTGTCTTTGTCTTTAGCCTGGAATGGAAAACAAACTTGTGTTTATAACAAATAATACACTTCATAGTATAAAACAAAGTCTCTTCTCGCTGTCTGTCAGTCGCTATGTATGCTTAGATATTTAAAACTATGCAACGGATTTTGATGTTTTTTTAAATAGATAGAGTGATTCAAGAGGAAGGTTTATAAGCCATTTGACACAGAGATTTCCACACGGGCGAAGCCGCAAGCAATTCTGTCTCAATATAGCCGCAATTTCATAGAGATGCCATTGTTATGGTGAAGTGATTTATTTAGTGGAATTGGGGCCCAGGTATATTACATATTTGGTATGTTAGTTTACACTATTATCTTAGACTTATCTTTATAGACAGAACATAAGTGTCGCTTCAAAACAATAATAGATGGCGCTTCTACTCACCTGAACTTGGAGCACATTAACCCCCAAATTCATATCCAGAGTAACGATGGCGAGATACTTCCCTTGGACTGACTGTAACAAATAAATAACAATGTAGTCAAAATTATCAATTTATTACTTACTCGAATCGACTCTTTTCTTATTTCTTGTGCTATTATGGTAAGCAATTTAAAAAGAGTCATTTTGGCCCATTTTAATCATTTAGGGAGCAAATGTAGCACCTATTTAATTAATTTAAGGACCAGTATTTTTCTCACTGTAGTCGAATCCGTCGAAAATACTACAATTATCTAATTTAAAAACCTTCGTGTCACAGTGTTTGTAAAAAAACCACTCCGAAATGGCTTGACCGATTCTTATGAATTGTTGTATGTGTTTATTTAGTAGGTCTGTGAATAGGACGTTAATTATTTTTCATACCCCTCATATCATCCAATTCTCATCCATCCACGCGGGCGAAGCCGCGGGGCGCAACTAGTGATATAAAAAAATTACAATAATAATGCAATAGCATGTAGTCTTTTTTGTCATTGCATCTGGTGTACAATAAGGTATTTTATTGTAGATGGTGATAGATTCTGGATGCGACATATGAAGACAGGGCACTATGGCGCTCATTAGGGGAGGATATGTCCAACAGTGGATTACTATAGGGTGATGATGAAAGTATTTTTGTATTGTATAGTCGATATTACCTGTATACCAGACTGTTCGTTTATCACGAACACTGGCGCGTTATCATTCGCATCGGTCACGTGGACCCGGATCGTTGCTTTGCTTCTATCCGGGTTTATGAGACCCTGTATCGACTCGAGCTGAACTTCAAGAGAGTATTCGGAAAGCGTTTCGTAGTCGAGGGAGCTTGTGTTTAGGTAGATCGCGCAGTCACGGTCTTCTGTTAGCCTTACGAAGAAAACTCCTGGAAATAAATAAACGAATATGAATAAAGCTTAGTAAGTTTTTTTATGCCGGACAATTCACACAGCATTATTTAGCCCCAAGCAAGCAGAGCTTGTGTTATGGGTACTAGATAACCGATATACATAAAACAATACATACATATTTTTTTATTATACATAGAAAACGACCAGAAAACCCCGAAAAATTATCTGCAAATCGTACAAACATTTATTCCGAGGCAATCGATCCCACAACCTCCTGCGTCGTAGGCGGACCTTCGCCCACCGCGACACAGTGGCAAATAAAAATAATAACAAAGAAAATTACAATCAAATAATAAAAACTTACGAAGAATTAGAACTAGTATTTACAAAATTATAACAATTGCGTTTCCATATTCTGTACTAAAAGTTCTTACCTTGTTGTGAAGACTCTGTAAGCAAGCACTTGAGTGGTGTATCAGGTGAGTGTGCCCTCTTGTTCAGAAGCGGTAGAACTCGAATTAGAGTTCCGTTTGGAGAGTTTTCGGCGACGTGTTCCGTATATGTAACGTCTGCGAAGCCGAGGCCGACCTGAAAACACGATAAGATTGATTAGATTTGAATTACTCAAAACATAATAATTGAAAAAGTGTTCGTGTTTCGTTTTATCTTTTCTTCTGCATTATATTTTCTTTGACAGACTTTATAGATATGATTTAGCATACATATTTTATTTTTTATTTGATAATATTGTATATTCAGAAATACTGCGTGTCAAAAATGATGCGTAAAAAATGATAAGGAGGCAACCATTCGATGTGAACTTACATCAGGCGGTACTGTAGCAGAATGGCTGATGTAGACCGTGAGGCTGGTGACTGAAGACATCACCGGGTCGCCGTGGTCGTATGCTTGGACGTCCACCTGAAAGACATACACATAGTCATTCATTTATTTGCTGCCGCAGTACAAAACAAAAACAAAGTATAACATCTTTATTTATAAAAGAAAGTCGTGTTTCCTTTGATATTGTACACACTATTTTTAACTCAAGAACGGCTGAACCGATTTGGCAAAAAATTGGTGGGGAGGTTAGGTTTAGAACCAGGAGACGGACATAGGATACTTTTTATTGACGTAGCCACCCGCGGGATGAGTTGGGGTGGTGCGAATCGTAAGCCAGCATCACGCAGTATCAAAAAATTTAGTTATTAGAACAACGATAAACCAGCTTCGATATATCTTTATATTTTAAGGCTTGAAATTACAATTTATTTCTAGAACTTACCGTATATTCACTATCAGTCTCCTTCCTCAAATCATCCCTCACTCGTATAGCCCCTGTATCAGGTTCAACGTGGAAGTATATCGAAGCTTTGCCTCTCCCCACCAGCTTATATCGAACTCTATTATTAGGTGCCGTAGAGTCCAAATCTGTTGCGATGACAGTGGTGACGAGGCTGCCTATTGACGAGGAATCTTCGATGGTTACAGGTCGGATGGCGGATGTGAAGATTGGTGCGTTGTCGTTTTTATCCTGGAAAGGGAAAGTGAAGGTTACGTATCATTAAATAAGGTCTAAGCTAGCGTGTAATTCGTTTGTCTTTGCCTGGTGTTCTAATAAACACGACATTTCTAATCGAGTCTCTATCAAAGGCAGGCAAGGTTCATAATTCTGAAATTTTAAACGGCGAAAAGTTCCAACTAGGTTATTAGATACGCTATCTAATAATTGTAACTTTTCGCCTTCTTTCTTCCGATTATATCTGAACCGCGGCATTCAGTAACAGTCAGCCCATATTTAAATATCTACACATTTTTGTAGCGTTGGATTCATGTGCGCAGTGCTTTATCTTGTCACAGTACGGACATAGTAACTTCCGCATTTATAATATTAGTAGAATTTTTTACTATAAGGTTCAAATTACTTATTTTATTTTTTTATTTTTCGTTTATTAAGGCACAAACAGTTTAAAATATTCTTAAAATTAACAGTATATACAGTATATAGTTTTGTATAAACCAATCTATGTAGATGCCACTTATAGAAACATTATATTTAAAAAAAACACAACATGTGTTTCCTGGTTGGCAGGTAGAAAATGCCTCGGTATTAAGCCCACCCTTTGTACCTTTAATAGTGCAATAAAGTTTACATAAATAATCAATAAACGTTATAGACGCTAATTCAGAAAACTAATAAAACAACAAATCATGCATGAATTATACAAATATGTATATTATTTAAAGCAAATTAACCTAATTTTTTAAAGTTATTCTTAGAGAGCAAAAATGTATGTCACATTCAGAAAATTGTTCATTATGTAACCTACTTAGGTACTCTAGTAATAAAAGAACATTACTTACATCGACTATAACTTCCACAGTGGTGGTAGAACTTGGTCCGATATCTTCATTTTCTTCAGTGCCCACAGTTAGCTCGTGTCTTGCTGTGGCCTCTCGGTCTAAAGGCTGTAAAGTCCGGATCAAACCGGATTTCCGGTCGATGGAAAAAGTTTCCATGTCTCCCATTAGGATTGTGTATGTAATCTCTTTCACTGTATCTGGGTCTTCAGCCTGTATAGGAAAAACTTAGTATAAGATAGATAGCTACAAGATATCAAATATCGTGTTTTATTTGTAGTAGTAGTGTTTTATTTCCTTTAGTTAGACCTAACAGGACTCTTGACACGTTACTAAATTCAAATTACATAAAAAACTAGGAAATAAAGTGATCGCTTTTATTTTTTGTAGAAAACCAAAAAAAACCTTTATCTTCCTCCTTCTATTCTATCTGGTTGTTAGTTTTCGAGTTGGAGCAAAGGTCGTCCCAATCTTTATTACCGTCTAGATAATCCGATATTTAGTAATAACCCTTTTTACAAAAGATGTGTTTGACAATTCAATGAAATAGGCTGAGGTTTTTTACGCCATCTACTGAAGTATCCTAACACATATGCACATTAAAATACTCACTTGAACCTTAACAACAGGGTAATTAGGTGCATTCTCCGGTACATGCACCGAGTACAGAACATGCTCGAATATAGGCGCTTCGTCAGGGATATCTTGAACTAAAACGGTCACTGAGGCGGTGCCGAGTCGTTTGTCAACAGCGCCATCTGTTGCTGTTACGACGAACTCGTATTGCTGAAAGATAGAGGTAATGTTTTACTTAAACCATCTATTACTGAACTGATTCCGTCAGCCAAGCCGCCGCTTTCGTGTATTTCATTGGTATTTAAACATAGTTATTAAAAATATCATTTTATCTAGTAAAACTGCGAATTTATTTAGAAATATTTAGTACCAAAAAATGTACCTATAAGTTCCCATGAGATATAAATATTTTTAATGTTTCCATAGAGATAGAGCGTACAAAGCCGCGGCTAGAAACGAATAAAAATATAAAAAGCAGAAAGCATCACATTGACCCACTTTCAGTGAATTAGAGAAGTAATATTTGCTATTTCCTTTTCTGTTACTCATTTCCTCCACAATAATGAAAACATACTTAGACGGGGCCTTATTAGCCGCGCACATAGGGAAAGACCAATTTTTCTTAATCTTGGGACTCTACTACATGCTGCTTACATTATGTGTATATTATTCTGTATTATGCATATTTTTGTGTTTTTCTTTTTGTACAACATGTGTGCGTGGTTATGAATAAATTATTATATTCTTTTTATTTTTTTTTCTCAGCATACAATTTCATCAAACTACCTATTATGTAATGTGTCGTGTTATGTGTTATGTATGATCTCAAATAAATGTATTTTCTTTCTTTCTCCTTTGTTATCAAACTCTCACCTACCTCTTTGTAACTATAAATCTGCCCCGTGTTGTTGTTTATACTGATAGACTGGTTGGATGGAATTTCTATTTACGTTTTTTGTACAACATCTGTGTGTTTGTCAAAATTATTTTATTCTTTTGATTTGTTTTCTCGACATAAAATTAGATCAAACTCTCACCCTAGTAATCTCGTAATCCAGTTGAGTATTAGTGTAGATCTGCCCCGTATTGTTGTCTATATTGAAAGGCAGGTTGGTTGGAATGCTGTAGCTGACCAAAGCGTTGATGCCTTCGTCGGAATCCGTGGCGTGGACGTAGCCTACGAGTTCGTTGGCTAAACCTGAAATAGGAAGGTGGAAAATCAACTTTATTAGCGTACAAATAAGGTGACGCTTTCTACATTCAATTCAACTGCTTAGCCTCTTCTATCGGCTATCTTAAAGATAATAAAGAATAACTAACAATTTAATGGTGATATTTTTAAATAAAAATCAAGTAACATTTCACTTAGTTACAGAGCACTAAAAGAAACAATTTTTAAAGTTTCCACTTAGATCAGACAATATCGTCCATCCCAAGGTTGTCTGTAAGAAATCGCTCTTAGCGATAAGGCCGCCCATTTTACAACTATGTTATCTGTTTTACTTGTATTTATTATGTATTTTCTTAGTGTGCAATAAAGTGTTATGTATTGAATTGTATTGTATTTATATTAACTTGCGCTTGGTGGCCACCAAACTCTATTTTCACATCTCTGCCTATACTATACAAAATAAAACTATTACAGAGACATTAAAAAAAACATATAATAGGTATCATAAACTGCCCAACGAAGTTTTTGAATTTCCTTTGTTCAAATAATAAGAAAAAATAGGTGGCGGCGCTAGTGTGCTTCGGGTTACCGCCTTAAGAAGAGAACAATATTTTTTTGGGCATGGATTCCGGTAAAATATAAATGACATAAATGTAAAGTAACAAGGTAACATTGAACAGCTGTGTGTTCCTCAAATTACCACAATACAATGGACTCAATACAAGTTATTCTCGAGAACAGAGACTTTAAAAATGTATCTAATAATTTGTTATAACATACCTTCTTTCACATGGAATTCATAGCCATCTTCGTCAAAATTCGGGTTGTTGTCATTAATATCAGTCACCTTGATGTTGACCGTTGAAGTGCTGGATAGCTTGCCAGGGTCTTCAGCTTTTACCATCTGGAATCAAAAACACGCATGAACACATAAACTTTTTCTGTTGGTTAAACTTTACAGCGGATGGGAATCGGATAACCTAAATTTTCCGAATACAAGTGTGGTTACTACAATGGTAACAGTATAACACACTGTTTGTTACTATCCACTTTTCTCATAGGTCATTTATAACGGAATATTTACCATGATTCGATTTTTTTTATCCTATTATAAACGATATAGAATAGAATTTTGTGTCTTATTTCATTTTATTTTTTAATATACGCTGTTTTTTTTCTAAAGCCATCTAAATTAATGTCAAACAAGAGATAGGAAACTCACCAGTTGATATCTCGTCAGCACTTCTCTATCCAAGCTCCTGATGACTGCGATGATGCCGGTGGTGGCTCCGACGGCGAACTGACGCAGGTCGTTGCCGGAGACGATGGAGTATGTTACTTGCTCGTTTTCAGGGTCTTTAGCCTATAAAGATAAAAATAGGTCAAGTTATTATCAATTTTACACTAAAATGGATTCTACTATAGAAGGGCAAAAGCTTCCGCCCCTTTGGCAAAGGCGGTTTATTACAAATCCTACCTTTCTAGGGGAAGCATAATATGTTCAGCTGTTGACGCTGTGTGGCTGAAGTGGATGTTATCTAGATAGCGTGAACTTAGTATTGCGTAGTTTTAAAGAAAATCTAAGCATAAATAAGGACAGAAGCTTTTACCCTTCTATTATAGAATCCATTGCTCGCCTATTACGACATCCACGACTGAGTGGGGGTCGATTCGAGTCTTCCCGACGGCCACAGTAGAGGTAATTTTGTTGCATATACTAGTAACGCCATCTAGTTATACTCACAGTAACAGTAGTAACAGTAGAATTAATAGCAGCGCCTTCGGAAACCAGCGCATGATACTCTCTGGAAGAGAACTGAGGCGGTCTTGTATTCGGTCCGGGAGCGACTGATATTTCCACTATGCCTTGAGAGCTCAGTCCTTTGGCATCGGTCGCTCGAACTGTCATGCTGTAAGTTTCTCCAGCTTGTAAACGGCTTGTGCTGGCTAGAAGGGAGATAATAATAATTAATACGTATATATTGATGACCTCTGTGATCAGATATCTACATACTGCAAAATATCTGACGATATTTGCAGATCGTACAAACATTAGTCCCGAGGGCGGTAATCGAACCCGCAACCTCCTGCGTCGCAGGCGGACCTTCGCCCACCGCACCACTGAGGTCGTCAGAAATTTGATGAAATGGGGTTGGAAATTAGTTTGTTAATAAAATCTCAAAGTGCCGAAGCGCCCTTTCGGGTCGCCCCGCAAAGGCAGTGAATGGATTAACACAGCGTCAAATTGCTTAAAACTTTAAGACGATAATTTCATATAAAACGTAAAATTAGATAAAACTTGCTTTTCAAAAAAGTGCAATATTTACACAAAACACGCATCATGCGATTAAATAATATTCATAAACATGCTCAAACAAACATCCCCAAGACACACGATTACCATACAATCTTGCATCTTTTTATGAAAAGTTTTGATTTTTTCCGTAGATTTTTGATGATGTTGTTATGTGGGATCTCGACGTTGTGTTGGGTACTTTATCGAATTCAGATATATCATGATATTCAGCAGTTTACACCTCGGTCCTGCGCCTTTCTGGGCCACATAACCCTTGGTTTTACAAATGACACCGTGAAAAAATTATATACCTACATCACAAAATGAATAAATATTTTTTATTAATTACTTTGATCTTTTTTTATTGCCTCGTTTATCTTCCAATTTTAAAATGGTGAATAAATACAAATACATATACAGATATAGTGCGAGTGCTTACATATAACTCCAGTGCTAGGATGTATAGTGAATTTGTTTCCGCCATTGTTAGACACGTGATAAATGCTGTACGTGATTCGTGCGTTCTCACCCTCGTCGATATCCACTGCGTCGATCTGAAATTAAATGCATACAAACTGAAACCATAATATAGTCAAGTAAATTAGTTGAACCGGCTGTTTTAAGTTATGGTAAAGGTTTCTGGGTAAAATGGTAAACTTTTATTGCCTCTTGCTTTTATACTCATGCAATCTTTTTACACTAGCGCTGTGGGCTACATTGTTAATATCTTTACATAGTACTAAAACAAATGTATAATAAGTTAAATGTAGTCGTTTGTTATTCCTCAATAAATAAATAAATGAAATCATAGAAAATACCTGTGAGACCTCATTTTTACTACAAAACACTTTTAGTAGGTACACATTGAATTGAAACTCGTTCTGCTTGCTCTCAAAAGGTCTGGCTGAAAATCGGTTCATGCTTCTCTAGGAAAATATAACACTGAGTCCAGGCCTTTTCGACATACTGCAGCACACACAGACATCTTAGCCATATTTAAATTACATCATTGTTTGTTTTTCTTTTTTTAGTTAACTGTGTTTCATTATTTTTATTTTCCTGTGTACTGTATAATTGTAGTGTTTTGTATGTGTGTCTGAAGTTGTTACTAGAGAATTTATCAATCTATCTAGAATATCCACATAAACGACTTTTGAGTCAGCAAAATTGATAGTCAATAGTTACCTTATGCACCGGCGCAGGTTCGATGCTAGCCGGCACTATGATTGGCAGAGTCTTGGGGATGTTGGGTGCGTTGTCGTTAACATCCAGTAGCGTAACGGCGAGGGAGAACGGCGCGGACGCAGCGCCGCCGTTAGCTTCTCTTGCAACCACCTGAAATAAATAAATAAAAACATAAAATAAACAAAGCTTTATTTATTTATACCTATTTTATATTTATATTTGTATAAATGTCCTAGTTGCACCTGTAATGGACATTTGTAAAGATAAAGATCATTTATTTTTTATTTACATTTAAGATAAGAAGTTAATGATAAGAAACATACTCATATAACCTCAAGACCCTACCGGATAATAATACAAAAAATAGGATCCCGGCATTGGATATTCAAGGAAAAAATATAAAAGATCTGTGCCATACTATATATATATTCAAGTAATATGGTGTAATAGTAGTATGGTGGTGTGGTAATGTTCGTAGCATAAACAAAAAATGAGGGTAGATCGGTATGTCTGCCCATAGAAACTTACTCGCAGTCGCAGTGCCTTCAGTTATTCCGTGATCATGGCGCATGAAACTGTGCCGAAATATTGGATACTTAACTCAAAAATCAAATCATGGTAAATATCCCGTTTTAAATGACTTTAGTGTTGATAACCATGATAGTTTCAAAAGTTTTATATATATTCAGCGTTTTACATTCCAAAGTGTGTGCTGTGTCAATATGGTTTGTACATAAAATATGTTTGATGTAATTTATTTGCATCATCATCATTAGACTAAGTTAGCCCACAGCTGGACATAGGCCTCCCCCAGTAAGCGCCATAGCGCCCTGTCTTGTGGTTGACGCATCCAGCATCTACCCAATTTATTTGCATGTGATATATGTATGTGTAAAATATAAGATTTACAAACTGGAATATTGGTATCAACATGATTTACCGGTGTAAAAAAATTGTGATCAAATCCATCTATTAAGTGAATAAAGTAACAGGACTAACCTGGAACCTATACTTCCCGCTGTTAGGCTGATCCCGGTCCAGATTGTCGTCACTGACAACGAGGAAGCCTTTCTTGTCGATATCGAAGTAGTTTGTCGTCAGCTCGAATGTGTACATTGGCACTGGATCGCCTGGGCCCTGAAAACACAAAAATAATATTTATTATAAGTCATTTTATGCAACGCCATCTAGTTTCAATAAGCAAAACTTGTGGTGTAACAGGGAATTTAAAATTCCCGGACGACGTCACGAAAATCGGTCTCCGAGGCTCATTGCGTTTATAGTCGATTCGTGGGGGTAAATGTTTGGATCATCTGCAGATATATTTTCAGTGACTTCTCATCTTCTTGTTTTCGTACGGCTCAGAGTTTCCCATCTTGGATTTCATGGACAACTTTTTATAAAACTTTGGGTAGCTATATTATAGCTCTCGCCAACCGATATCGATCATTCCAAGATTTTAAAACCAAGTTTGAAATCCATTTTCGTTATTTAGGAATTTGAATTCGGTTTATCTATATATTTATAAAAGAAAGGCGTGTTAGTTACATTATCTACAGCTCAAGAACGGCTAAACCGATTTGGCAAAAAAGTGGTGAGAGCTTTGAACCAGGAGACGGACATAGTATATTTTTTTATATATTTTATCATTTAAACAGATTTCCACGGGGACGAAGCCGCGAAGCGCAGTATTTTAAAACGCACCAAATTATTTACTCACCAAATCTGCATCACTAACTAGCAGCATAATTGGCATCCCTTCATCATCCAACACCCTGGTGCCTTTAGGGGAGTTCTCCTCGACTGTCCCTTCATCAGCCGAGGCCCCTATAACTGGAGGATTGGCGTCGACCGGTCGCACTGTGATGGTTAATTTGGCGGTGGTGAATCGTTTCACTGCTGATACTTCTTCAGCCTGTGAAAAGGAATGTTGGTTAATTAAGTAGGAGCTTTCTAGTCGTGAGATTAAAGGTATAAATCCGAGATGGGCTGCAGACTGCAACCGCAGGCGGCATTGCGGCTAGCGGCTGCGGTTGACCGCAGTGCTGTCTGCGGTTGTTTCTATTTCAGGTTATTTGCATAGAAGAGTTATTAGGAGGATACATAAGAAAACATTCTTGCAAAATATTCCTTTCATTATTAACAAAAAAATTACAATAAAATTATATTAACAAATTAGAACTAGTAATTAAAATTGATATAATTGAGCTAACTGCAGATTGGTGCAAATAATGTAAAGGTAGCTTATTCATTATCTTTTAATTATGTGATGTATTTGGTTGGAGGTATTATTAGAAATTATTATTTAGTTTTATCAATGACGCATCGAGTTTTTTAGCTGTTACTGCCTCAGCACTGGACAAATCCCTATATTTTCTTTTTCCACGTCTTGCGATTTTTATCGTCATCATCAAACACATATACCAGTCCACTGATGGACATATGCATTAGAAGATTCTAAAGTAAAGTAAAGTAAAAAATCTAATGAACGTCACAGCGCTTCGTCTTCAGCTTACCGCATCTGCCAGCAGTCTATCATCTCACATGGGCACAGATCGTCCTATACTACGTTTGTCAAGTCGGGGTTTCCTCTCGAGAACACTTACCTTTATGAGCAAGTGGAACTTCTTAGCGACAGTGGTGTCCAAAGGCAGTAGCTGCCTCACAGCGCCGTTGTTGGGCTCTATCGCGAAGTAAGTACTCCAGTTATCGGGCTCGCCGCTCGCTATGGAGTACCGAATACGCGCGTCTAGGGTGTCTATGTCTACTGCTTGGATTTTTTCCGGCTCTATGGTTAGGATTCCGGAGAGGATGCCGCTGTTTACCTGGAATTAGAGGTTTTGATATGAGAATAAAAATAAACAAAACGGCTAACTCAGTTTTGGAATAGATAGATAGATAGATAATTCTTTATTGCACAGATAATTTATAATAATAATATAAAATAAAAATAAACTTAAAAAAAACTGTATACAATTGGCGGTCTTATCGCTCAAGAGCGATCTTTACCAGGCAACCATGGATGGATAGGATCGTGGACAGCGGGATTTGTGTGCTTTTAGGTTATATAATATAAAATAAAATAATTAGAATATATATTACTATTATATTCTATACTTAGAATTATAGAATATAATAGAATAAAGATTTTATTAAGCCCACACATAATAACAAGGAATAGATAACGGAACACTGCACTGGAGAGCACATAAGTTTAAAACAGTGTAAACAGAAATCATGGAAAAAAAAAAAACATTGAGAAGTAGGGAAAAAAAAAGATATTCCCACAAAACCCAAGGACCGAGGGGTCGTCACCCCTCGAGTTGACGCCGGGGTAATGAGGCCAAGCCTCGAGGCCCCTCTCTGCGCGACCACCAGGGCCGGAAAGAAATTGATTGATTGACAGAAATCATGGATTCATATTACTGTAGTTTTTTACTAACCAATTATAAATTTCATCCAATTTCAACCAATTCAATCAGTTAATACGTATGGCGATTTGTTTGGCAAAATCGGGTTCTAGGAGATCTGCCGTTTATACAAAATAAAATTTACTTCATCATCATCAGCCTATGATAGTCCACAGCTGGACATAGGCCTCCCCCAATGAACGCTATAGCGCCCTGTCTTTAACTTGACGCGTCCAGAATCTGTCCGCAGTCCTTCGCAGGTCGTCATCCCACCTGGCCGGAGGGCGTCCTACACTACATTTAGCGAGTCGTGGTCTGAAGAAGACGTTTGCCCCAGCAGCGGTCGTCGGTTCTTCGCGAGATATGGGCGGCCCACTGCCACTTCAGCTTGCAAATTTTTAGAGCTATGTCGATAACTTTGGTTCTCTGTGGGATGTATTCGTTACGAATCTTATCCTTTAGAGAAACTCCGAGCATAGCTCTTTCCATAGCTCGCTGAGCGACTTTGAACTGGTGGACCAGCCCTATCGTGAGTGTCCACGTCTCAGCTCCGTAGGTCGGTAGGCACTGGTTGAAAACTTTCGTTTACAAGCATTGCGGTATGGATGACGAGAAGACTTGACGTAGTTTCCCAAATGCTGCCCAGCCTAGCTGGATTCTCCTTTTGGCCTCCTTCTCGACATTGAATTGACTCATACAGATTCATATTACTTATTTTAGACTACTTAATTATGATAGTCATACGTACAAAAGTAGTATACTCCGGATTGAAACAAGCGCCGTCGTGCAGCCTGCATCCTTTGTAGATGAAGGAGGGATCCTGGTCGTCAGCGTCCAAGACATTCACTGTCAGAACGGTTGTGCTGGACAGTCTTCCTTTGGTATCACGGGCGCGGTCCTGGAAAAGATTAAGCACGTTTTTAATGTTGTTTGTTATACGTTTAATTTTTGTCGTGAGTTTTTGCTTAAATTTTAGCTGAGTTTCTCAAAGGACTTTGCATCTTATGGCAGCCCCACTCCTTCATTAGTTTTGTCAGGAAACAAGTTTTAACACAAATAACTTCTCACTGTTGGATAAAAGCCCCACTGACAGATATTTCGATGATTTATTTATGATGTTTTATAAAGTTGTAATACCAATTATTAGGCAGTAACGTCTTACTGTTAGACACAAGTCTATATTGATCCTGGATTCTAAGCCAGTTGAGCCCTGGTTCACGTTTTATTAAGTTATTTTACATAATAAGAATAAGAAATCTCGAAATCTTAAGGTACACTTTTTTTTCTTACACTTACCGAAGCAACAATAGTGACTAGATACTTCTGTATACGCTCGTAATCCAAGCTCCTGTTCAACGTCACAACTCCCTGGTGAGGAGACGGTATGGCGAAGACGCCGTACCCATCAGCTGCATTCTCCGCCTCAAGTGTTTTGTTATCGCCTTGGATGATGTAGTACTCGGCCAGGCCGTTCACACCTGCGTCTAAATCGACTGCGCGGAGTTTTTCGAATACTGTATCTCCGACTGGTGCCAGCTGGAAATTTTAAGTGGAATGTTACTTTTCGTCATCCAAAATCATACACAAATAATTCAATAATGCTAGAGGTCTAAGTTTTGGACGTAATTAAATGTTTGAAGGTTTCATCTGATGCAAGAAATGTCTATACAAACTCGGGATAGGATCGCCACGGCTTCAACTTAAGCGAGGCGACGGAGGAGGTTGCGGATTCGATTTCTGGCTCAGAACAATTGTGTGTAAGATCTGCAGGTGTATGCACAAACACAGTTGCACTCGCTATTCCCTCGCTATCATGATCCAATGGAATAGGCGAACCGATACGACTGGACAAAGTGTATGACAAATAGAAATGGTTCTTGCATAAAATCAAACGACAATCGGAAACCATATAGCTAGAAGTAAACCTGTTTGAGAAAAACCAAGTTTGCTTTAGAATCTTGTGCTAGATTAACAATAGGTACCATACAATGAAAATACCATTAGTCTTCTATAATAGCCAATTGCTCACAGCACACTTCACTTGACACCATAATTCAGATAAATAACAACAGTTCACCTATTACAAAATAATTTCCTCGTTAAACGATGTTCCACGTCGGAGAGTTAGAAACCCGTAACATGAAAGCTAACAATAATTGGCTTGACACTACGCAACGAACAAGCCCTGATAGAACTAGGTACATTTAGAACCTAATTGCTTAGGACTAAGGTCAGTAATAGCTTACCTCGGACACGTTGCTTTCATAAGGGGTACCCTGAAAGACCGGTGCATTATCATTGATGTCCGAGACTCTCACTATTACGGGAATGGTGCGTCGCTTCTTTGTGGCTTTCACTTGGCACACCAGCTGCAATTATTTATGGGGGTTAGGTGCGGAACATATCGGAATGATTTAATCTTGGAAAGGCAGCAACTGTCATTTCGAATAAATTTCCGACGCGCCCAAGATAACTAACCAACGAAATATGAACTGATCGCTACTGAATATAAGTTCTATAATCGGATGAAACATGTATCATCGTTAGATCGAGATTTCTTTCTCTAATCATATTACAATTCTGTGACGGAAACCATCAATTCAGCGATGAGTATCGCTCGAGGCAAGTCGATTTCACAGTAACACCCAATAAATAAATGTGGTGTCAAAATAATTTCATTTATTTGTCTCAGTTAGATATACGGTTTCGATTTCATTTTATTGGACAAATGTTTTGTGTCGTAATTTGTTCTAATGATTAAATAGTGATCAGTTATCTGTGTCAACATTGTATTAAATTAATTAGTGGAACAGTTAAGCATTGTTGCGAATTGTATTCTATCAAGAAATACTTTAGGCTGATTTTTAATTAATGAGCTTTTATCTGATATTACAAAAATATTTTCAACTTTTCTCTAATTAAGAAAAACAACACATGATTTTCTAGCGAATTACATCGACGACCTCTGTGACGCAGCGGCCGACCTGCGACACAGGAGGTAACGGGTTCGATTCCCGCCTCGGGACACATGTTTTTATTTATTGTCGATATGTAGATTGTTCCGGGTATTTTCTATATATTTATAGTAAAGAATATCTATGTAAAGTTTTCTGATATCCATAACACAAGCTCTGCTTAGTAGAGCTACCTTGAGGGCTACATGATGCTGTGTGAATTGTCCAGCATTATTTATTTTATTTATCCATACTACAAACCGTCATGGTTTACTAAACGCTCGCATCCAAACAATACACCACTAGGTTCAAATTAGCATACCAAGACGCCAAATGCGGCACCTCGCAGTATTCTCCACATAATTTACAGTCCTATTCAATATAAAACACGGTTCATATTACCATACCTGAAACACCATATGCGACAGGTTATCTGCATCCCTATCTAATGGCTGCAGAAGTTGTAGTTGTTTTCCCTGAAGCTGGAACAGCGTGGGTCCTTTTGGGAAGACCGTGGATAGAACTATGTCTACATCAGGATCGCCGACTATCGGCAGGTCTTCTGGTATTGTGCTTTGGTTTACTTCTGAAATACGAAAAAAGAGGGATAATAAGAAATAGAGAACATCGTTTTCACCACTCCCGCTCGAAGACCGCGACTTCGTTGCTCTATACAGTGTCAAATCGGTTGTTGGTAACATTTAGACATGTGACCAAAAATAAACCGATGGACCCCGAAGGAGAAACCGAAGGATATTATTAAGATTGTTGAAATAAAGTAATTTGAATTCAGAATGTTGTCGTACTAAATTTCGATCGTGTAATAAGTTGTTGATGGTACCCTATGGTCCATTAGTTGAATTATTATTTATGAAAATCACCTCCCAAAGTTTAGGAGATTGAGAGTTTTAAGGAGCATTGGATACTTACGACTCCCTCTACTCTCTTCTATGTCTACTATGATACTGGACTGCCCCGTCTCCACTTCACAAGGACCTGTAACAAAGTATAAGATATAATAGATAACAGATAAGCATTTTATTAAAATCGGCTTCGCCCGGATGGACACTTGTTTCATTCACATTTTGCAATGAACGTAGAGTAAATGCACTTTTATACACGAAAAAGATTTTACATTTTTCGAGTACTATGCCAAATAAAAAATTCCAAATAACACGGCTTTTTATTTCGTGGTCAAAGAAGATTCTAGGTTAATAAGTGACCCCTCGGGAATATGTTTTTTTTCAAAAGTCAGTAAAAAAAAAAAAAAAAAAATTGCCATCAAATACCATTCACATAGTATAATCTGTAAACTTATTACACAATCCCTATTTTCATTCGAACGTTGCACAAGATACCTAAGCTTTAGCTGCAATAGAAAATCGAAGATGCAACGTTAACTGCCATTTAATTCCTCCAAAGAATTTTGCGTACATAATGTAAATAACTTTTTGACGAGCGCTTTATTTTGTCCGCCATTTTATTTGAGCCCTCCATTTTGGAGTGCCTAATTATGTTCTCAGGCACACCTTTATAATGGTATGTACACATTTGCTTTGTTGAGAAAAGTTTTGTCTGGAATAATGTTGGTACAGCCTTTATCATTCATCTTATCGAAACTTTGATAGCGACACCACTAAATGGATATTTTGATAGTAAATTCGTGTTAGAAAAGCAATATTTCCTTATTGTAAAGCAAAAACTGGCCTCTTTCTCATTTTGATAAGATATTATAGGGAAAAATGGTAATAAGTAAATCCTCGGGAATATGCTTTTTTTAAAGTCTATTATAAAAAAACAAATGAGCTTTTTGCTGCCATGAATTGCCATCAAATACCATTGACATAGTCAATCTGTAAACTTATTACACAATCCCTATTTTCATTCGAACGTTGCATAAAATACCTAAGCTTTAGTTGCAATAGAAAATCGAAGATGCAACGTTAACTGCCATTTAATTCCTCCAAAGAATTTTGCGTACATAATGTAAATAACGCAAAAGGAAACTATCCATTCAGGCCATTTGAATAAAACTATTCAAACAGCGTTTAAAAAGCACGCAATATACCTGCACTGTTGTTGAACTAGTGTGGGACAAAGACCCTATTGCATTAATACATCGAAAAGCCGGAATAACTTTTCACGGAAGAAGCCCTTGTATTATTTTAATTACACACGCCTCAACTATGGCACATACGGGAGGCGATGATTTTCAACATCGTAGAGTCTACGATGTTGAAAATCATCATCTTTTAGGGTTGGTCTACGACGTAGACCAACCCTAAAAGCCTAAATCTATTTAGCGAGAAGTTTCTCGCTTTGCAGTTGCAAAAGCTGTGATCCATTTTTTTTACGGAAAGCTGGTACAAATATCACATGCATTCCCAAAAAGCTCAAAAGCGCGTTGAGTTGACGACATACTTCTAGTCAAAGACGCTGGGAATATCTGGATACGAAAGGCATGGGACAAGAATTAAAGGAATCATTTACACAGAGTGGGTAACATAGGGGCTAAAATGATGAATGTAGTAATCTGTGTGTGTCAATATGCCCACAAGATAGAGAGTTTAGATAGTCTTTAATTTTACTCATATTAAACTAATGAGATCTCCGGCTATTCATCGTTCCGAATAACCGGCAATTTCGCCCTTAGCTTCGCCATCTCTAGTCAATAGTTATAAAGGTTTACGTAAAGAGTCTCGTTCATAAATAAACACAGACAGGTGGGGTGCGGACACATGCCTTCGTTAGTGCAGGGGACTAATTAATTAACCGAGCTAAGCCAACGATTCTATTGAATTCAGTTTTAATTATTCCAGTGTTGAAATTGTTCAGTTCCGTGGGATTTTATTATTCTGATGGTTGTGTAACTTTTGAGTCTAGAGTTATTGTAGCCATGCCATCACACGAAAATTATAAATGTTTGGATGTTTAGTTTAGATGGATGGATGTTACTTATTCACGCCAAAACTACTGAATAAATCAGGCTGGACTTATTTTTTACGTAAATATAGCACTGATCCTGGAATCAAATATAAGCTATACTTTTCATCCCATTAAACAGTTCCTATGGGATAGAAATAACCTTTAAGCGTGCGAGGCCGACGCGGCAGAAACTATTTTATATAAAGTCAAATACGAAAAAGAAAGAACAAACGGCTAGAGTTTAGAAACTGAGAGTTGACCCGTTTTTAAGTTAAGACTTCGATAACCTTAAATGTAAATAAAAGCAACATAGCTATGTACTAATACTATTAAGCGTACTGTGGCTCAACATACTGATTGAGATAAAACAATGGGTACAGTCAATTTAAACAAACAATCGAACACGAAAGTAATTTTCATGATGAAACAGTAACAAGATCAAATCAATGATAATACTGACAAGCTGACAAACATATTATTTGTTGTATAGAACACGATGACTCAATGGGAAATGGGGTCTAATGAGAACGCAAGAGACGAAACTATAAATTTATCCCCGAGGTTTTTGTGCTTTGATTAATATTTTACGCAGAGTCAGAGGCAAAGCCTACCGAAATATATACACTTTGAAGTCAGGCGAAAATTTTAATATCCAATTTATAATAATTTGATTGTTAAGAAAAAATTAAAACCATCTTTGAATCCCTTAATTTTTACATGTTTTTAAGTTTTGCAGGATAAACACAAATCCCTCCGGAATAAATTTTTTTATGGGACTCGGGATCATTTTCCATACAATAGCGAAAAAAAAAAAAACGGTCCATAATTGACGAACTTACGAGACTTTATAAGAGACAGAAAGTATATAAGAAAAAGAAAGACACAGAACCTCTTTTTATTTCGAAGTCATAACTACAATCGTTCGAAGCTCCGAAGTAATAAATCGTGTCACATACACAGGAACACGCGAAAAACAACCAACCTCATGGGTAAGAAAATAAAATATCACACAAGATAAATAGGCAAGAAAAGGTGAAAACGGATGAGAAACAAGGACGCAAGAAATTAAAACAACATTGTATGAATGAATCGTAACTTCAATATACATAGAATGAATATCTTAGTAGTCTGAACAAAGAAAGTTAGAATCAAATAATAGAAAAAAATGGAAGTAGTATTTACAATTGAACTAAGTGCAGGCTGTTGCAAGCAATCTATAGGTCAACTGATTCAAATCAATACCAGTCGGAAGCGACCCCAAGACGCTGGCTGCATTGCCCCGTTGTATGGCAATGCTGATGCGCTGTGCCAAATAATCACAGCTCTCTCCAGTCTTAACTCATTAGAGTTATACCGAAGAAACGGGTATGAAAAATATACCTACGAAGGTGAAATATATAAAAACAACTTTGTTACTTCAATATATAGTAAATCTAGACACCTCGCCAAGCGACCGACACAAGCTACTTACATAATATTAAGTTGTCCCGGTTACCACAGCTCATTAGTTATAGATATGATACCAATATCAGCTAATGATCAGATCAACGCAAAATTATTGCGGGAATTCTATACGTTTTCCTAAACAAGAGTATTTATGCTTTCTAATTGGACGAAGCGCTTATATGGATAACATAGATAGTAAATCTAGTGGAAATATGAGTTGATAACGTGTGTTTGTATTTCTGCTAATTAGTTACCTATATGGCTAAGCTGGTGGAAGCGATATGACTAATTATAACTTCTCGTTTAGCACCAGCAAGCTTAATACTTACGATCGCCCTAGACCACGATTAGTCTATGGGTAAGATATATACAATAATGGATGACATAGAATCGTCATCAAATGCGTAGCATAATTAAATTACGTGAACTTTAGTAAGTTAAACATTGTCTGACATTAAACTGTTTACTAGCCTAGACCAAGGCCTTGTGTAGGTTTGTGGGAACTCTCTCATGTCTAAATGGATCTAAAATTATGTCTTACGTAATAAAACGGCTTGTGTTAAAAGTGCTGAAATGATGCTTCTATCTGATGAACTTATATTTTACAAATAATTTTTGTTTAGTTTTATTTTGACGAGCGCTTTATTTTGTCCGCCATTTTATTAGAGCCCACCGTTTTGGAGCGCCTAATTATGTTTTCAGGCACACCTTTATAATGGTAGGTACATATTTGCTTTGTTGAGAGTAGTTTTGTCAGTAATTGGAATAATGTTGGTACAGCCTTTATCATACATCTTATCGAAACTTTGATAGCGACACCACTAAATGGATATTTTGATAGTAAATTCGCGTTAGAAAAGCAATATTTCCTTATTGTAAAGCCTTCTGGGCAATAAACTGGCCTCTTTATCATTTTGATAAGATATTATAGGGAAAAATGCAAATGAAGTCAGCTATACCGAGAAATCTTGTATGAATCTACTTTTGAATCGAAAACTCATAAAGTTTCATTATCGTATCAATAACCTGTAACACGTAGAAGTATATCCAATGAATTATGGATATTTAATACCAGCTTTATTACTACAGACAGACATCCTTTTACATTTTCTCGAGACTTTTAATGATTTTGTACTCCACTCCACCTGTTCTATAGGTGTCACTAGTTTCTAATATTTGATTGTTTCTGTTTCAGTTTCTATCGATTTTTACTGCTCGAAAGCTTCAAAAGACCATTGGTATTATGTTATGGCAGAACCATGAAAGCTTTCGAATACTATATAATTTGTTAGTAATGTCCAAATTTATGGCCATCAAGTTTTAGAATTTTATATACATACTAGCTGCGTTTGACAAGATAATAATATACAATTATCTTTGAGTTGTAGCCTATATGTGTTATTCTGATATCATCAAAATCCATTGAGAAGTTTTTTTCTAACATACATCCCCACAAACTTTCGCGTATATAATATTAGTAGGATATGTATATAGCCGTATAAACGTTAGCGTATAGAGCTTAGCAAAGCCATTATTCATTAGACTATATAAATTTCTGGATGATTTATCCTTACGAGACGGTATCAATCGGTGCTACATAAACGTAGGTAGATTCTAAACAGATAGTAGTAATACGACAAATCTAGTCAATAAACAACAGTAAATAGGTTCGTAATGAGACCGAGCGATAAACATTTAGAAAACGACCCTTATCCCGATAAAATAAGAGCAAAAACGGCTATAAATGTGAATAAAACGCACTTTGCATGCTTCGAAATTTCCATGGGAATTCAGTTTCACTATAGCAATGTAAATGCTGACTCTAGGGTCGATCGGTACTTGATAGCGCCAAATTAAATTTTTTGTGATTTAAATTTTTTCTGCGTTCTACAAGAAATAAAACGAACGGAAAAGTTATTAACCGCAAATAGTAAAAACTAATTTCGATTCACCGGAAATTTTGGAGAATTTGGCATATGAGATTTTGGGCTAAAAATCAACATTTTTTTTAAATAAACTTCGATTTGCGGTTTTATTGTATTCCTTGTCAAATACAGAAAAATTAAAAACATTTTGAATCTCGCGCCAACACGAAATGTTCAACCTTAATACGATAAATAGCCTTCGAGCAGTCAATTCAGTAGCTAACAAGATACATGTTTATCTACATAGCAGTTTATTCGCAAAATAATTTAATTGTTGGGCTGTATAGGCTAAATTTAAGGCTCTTGCCCGTATTTATTTGTTCATAGGAATGTTCGACGTTTCTGGCACCTGGTTGATAAAACATGGCTTATTGCAAATTTCTTGAACCGGTATGTGAATTATGAATGTCGTTGGAGGACGCTGGAATGGTTTGATTTGTCTGAATGAGCAAACGAACTAATGAATTTCGTATAACGGCTTTACTTGTCGCGAGGACTGACTAGGTTTTGGTCGCGAGTAGAATTTGCACTTAATTAATAAGCCTTTGAACGTAAAATCGAATACTGGTTTCTGTCTAACCTTACGTTGGGTACGACGTGCCTAGACGATGTAGGTATTTCCAGAACGGGGCGTTTTTTTCTCTCCTATGGACTAAACTACTGTTGACCGCAGACGGCCATGACAGCGTTACCGGACTTTTGGCACGCGCAGAAGACGCTTAGCCGGTTAAATAAGGCAGAATTGGAAATTTTTAGTTATGGTAATATCTTATTGTGATCCTATTCCGCCGAAAGGTAATTATGGGCGAAGCATTTGCCGAAATTCTAGAATAATTTAAGAACTCTCAATGTTTATAAATTGCAATGCTAGCTTTGAATGGTGGCGCAGAATCTATTTTTATTTAAGAACGAGAGGATTATGGCTAATCAATTATCGAAGTTCGTCACAGTTTCTTAGAGTAAAATGACATTAACGAAGCTAGAGTCTATTTGCAAGAGTAGTACCTATCTTCTAGACGTTCGTGATAATTATATCGTCAGCCACATCGTCAGTTTTTGTGAGATAGTGGACAAACCATAGTCTATTTATTAAATATTATTTAAATATTTATTAACACTTTGAGTGCTGAAATCACACGGTATGTGTTTTCTACAATGTGACTAATATGACTAAATCCAAACTAGCGCAGCGGCTGAGAAAATACAGATCTTTGTGACTCAGCACAGCCGTAATATTTTTCGAACGAAACGCATGTGCGGCGCAACACAACCGCTATGTAGAGCGGCACCACGAATTTTTTAGGTTAAAAAAAAGATCGCAGTCAAAGTGTTAAAAGACGAATTGCCTGCTCAGATATTAAGGAATTTTCCTGTGCTAATCATCAATTTCAGGGAAATATAGAACTTACCAGATCTCGCCGTGGATCGATGTAGCAAAACAAATAAGACGAGCCATAATCTGCCATCTTGCGACGCTCTCCACCGCGCCATCTCACTGCAACAAGCAAAATGACAAATCAATAACACATTTTATTTATACATAGTTGGGTTACACACGTATGTGAAGAATAAAAGCAAACGTAAACAATATCAATATGACATATATAATCACTACGTATAAAACAAAGTAGCTTCCCACTGTCTGTCTGTATGCGCAACGGACTTTGATGCGGTTTTTTTAGAATGATTGTAGAGAAACGTTTATATGTATACTAGCTGCTCCCCGCGGCTTCGCCCCCGTGGAAATCTATGTGTCAAATTGTTTAAATGATAAAAATCGTAAGTCCTATGTTAGACTCCTGGTTCTAAGCTACCTCTCCACCAATTTTCAGCTAAATCGGTCCAGCCGTTCTCGAGTTATAAGTGTTGTAACAAACACGACTTTCTTTTATATATATAGATAGTACATGCATTTGCACCCGTGCGAAGCCGTGGCGGTTCGCTAGTACGCAGCAAAATAATGAGTATAGACTTAGGATTGTCACAGTCGAAAACTATGAAATCTTACTTTTGCCCGCAGTATCACATTCGTTTTCTGGTTAAAAAGTCTAGAACTATGTACATTAAGCAAAATTTCAGCCCGATCTATTAAGCAGTAGTTACGTAAACCGACGACAAACATCCATCCAATCAGCCTAACTTTTGGCTTTTATAATAATAGCCAATTATTATGAGAATTATTGAATGATTTTCCCTTTTCCTCTAGCGTCGCTAAGTTCTCAAAGGAAACTAAATAAAATAATTTACTAATTGTGTTATCTTATTATTTGCAAACGTTTTTGGGGCAAACGTGTTCTTGAGTGGAGACCACGACTCGGTAATCGTAGTGTAGGACGCCTTCCGACCAGGTGGGATGACGACCTGCGAAAGACTGCAGGTAGATGCTGGATGCGTCAAGCTGAAGACAGGGCGCTATGGCGCTCATTGTGGGAGGCCTATTTCCAGCAGTGGACTAATATAGGCTGATGATGATGATGATTATTATTTGCAAATGAGGAACAAAAACACCTTTACATCATGATAAACATATAGATGTAAAACATCATTCATAGAAAAATCCTACAAAACCGAACGGACGTTAAAAACCTGAAGAAAATTTAATCAATTTTCTAATCAAAAGCAAAGCATCGGAAGCAGTTATATAACTTAAAGATTAAAGTCCAATTACTAGCTCGTAGATTACCTCGTAACTAACTGGACTAGCCGCGTATTTCATAGCAAAAACTAGCTTCGTAAAGATAGACATTATCTGTAGGAGTAAATCATAAGAAACGTTAAAAGTATCCTGATCTGAAGGCGGGGCTGCCAATAAATAAGATAGCGAGGTAAGAAGATTCTGTTACCTATGGTATTGAATAGACTATAGGTAGAGCCATTCGCCCTTTGTTTAATATCAGGTCGGTAAAGGTCTGTCTTGAAATTGTAACCTTTGGTCTACATTTCTAAATGGTTCGAATGTTTAGTAGGATATGGATTTTTGAGTTTTCAATATAAGTCTAGAGTCAAGCAATCGTCGGTGATTTGTGACTTTGCGATGTGCCCCCCGGGATGCTTCGCTTAAGTTTGGCTGTGAACGCGATAAGAGTGGAAAAGACAAAGGGCATATGAGTTTCTGGAAGAGATAGCTTTCAGTGACAAGGCCACTAATTGTGCGATACTAGATTTAATGAGTTGTAACTGTTTGTGAAATTATTTTATAAGGTGAAGAAGAAGGTGAAATAATGATATTATCTATCATTCTTTACTCGATCACTACCGAACTTTTGTTAGAAGCACGCCATTTTGAATCACGACAACGACCGTAGAATCTTTTGTTTACATTTTCACTCTGAAAACGGTCAAAATTCTAAATTCATAATCCATTATATCTTTAGGCTTACCAAAAAAGCACTTAGACAAGTAAATTTTTATACTAATAATTATGACCAATTAAGAAATAAGATGTTTTTCACTTTGTCAAATTTGTATGTTGTTAAGAATGAAAATAAGATTAATACTTTGAGTATACTCGACAGTTTCTTACACTTATCCGTTGTTTTGGGATTGATTCCCACGTTTCGACGGATGTCGACGTCAATATTGGCACGACTTCCTTGACGAAACGAGCGATTAATTTGTTTATACTGCAACATATTCCTGTTATACAACGATTAAGGTTAGTATTGTGTTGATGAAGCGTGAAATCCTTTAACAGTATTATGTATTACGTTCAGTGGGACACCTTAAGGGGCCTCCGGAGGGACGAATTCTTCATACAAACGTATTACCAAAATGATTTCCAATTCAAGCATATTTCCACTATAATATTGTATTTATATTTGAATAGTATTTAACTAGATTTCTAAATAGTTTTTTTTTTCAAAATACTTACCTAAAATTAAATGAAAGCCAATCGTATTTTGCACATTTTTATGCGAAAATGGACAAGTTTTCTTGCTATTTGTTTCGTATTAAAAACATCAGTATCTTACGTTTTATTTATTAAGTAACATAGCTTATATTGTCTAGTTACAGAATAACAATACTTTGTGAAGAATTTAAAAAGTTTTCATTCATAATTTTTGGTATTACGGAACAAACCAAATTTTGAACGGCTAATATTGCTATCGCGCACGCATGAGGCGCGGCGCAAGGGTTAAACAGGGACAGCGATATTCGGAGCGATTTTTGCAAGCGAGGGTCGCCGGAGCTTAACATTGCTCTTATCCAATTAAGAGTAAGAATGGAGTAGTCAAGTAAATAAAGGAATACATTGAGACTTTTATGTCATCATATCATTGTCGACTGCAAGGTATCGCCCTAATATAGGTCTATAGGAGTATCTATAGATCTTGCCAGTCTTTTTGTGCAATAGTTTTCGCATCCAAGATATGGCTATAGGGCAAAGTCCGTGTTAACGCCCCAAGAGACCGTTCCTCGGTGCTAAAAAACCTTCTGTAAATTACAATCAAGTGTTGATAGGCGTATGTATATGTAGCTAGGAACATAAGGGAAAAATGAGGTATATAAATACTTAATTGCAATTTATAGAAGTTAGGTTGTTAGACAATATAGTGTAGCGACTAATGTCATGCGTGTTAATTATTTACTCGATTAAACCAAACTTGTAATGAAGTTTGGTTTAATCAAGTAAATAATTAACGCATATATTACGGTCGTTTCGCCCTTAACAGCCAGTTCATCTTACGCTGATCTTCTCTATAATTAACTTATCATCACAAATCATTCATAAGAAGCAAAGCCTCTTCAGTGAGAAGAAAATGAATATAGATCAGTGTGCCATAAAATTCAGTAGCCTGATTTAGCTCCTGTCTGTTCCGCTGTCACAATTCTTAGGTGTTTCGAAAGCATAACTTACTTTTTCAATCTAACCGTCCTGTCCAAAGCTACTTCTATGAAAGATTTATAGCGCGATTTAACTCCTTTACTACCCCGTTATTCAAAAACCACTAAAATGTTCACTACAAATTATTGCTTCGAGAGTAAATTACTTAAATAGGCATGAACTATAAGTTAACTGGTTGTAAATTATAAGTACAAAGCAAGGAAACGTAAAGAATTGTAAAGTTTAATTTAACTTTAGTGTAGTTACTGGAACATTAATTTGCACAATACTTTACCTATTGTGCGGAATCCCACGTTGCAATGGCACTTTTAATTTTAATTAAATATTTTCTTCTGCCCTCGACTTTGCTAGTTTTGTTAGAGCAAATATTGGTCAAAGTCCTTAGCAATGCTGAGAAACCTGGATATTGTCTATTCGTCTGTGTCTATTTCGTTTTACCAGGAAATAAACTGAACCCTCAGAATCCAATCAAAATTAATCTTACAAAGAAGGCTGTGTTCTCGACGAAACCCTTTAAGTAGATGCATACTTACATAAAGTTCTCAGTTCTGTTAAACCTCTCGAATACCTTTATTTATGAGAGCAACACGTTAACCAAACAAAATCATAAATGTCTCAGGGCACACTTTAATGCTTTCATGCCCACTAAACTAAGACTCGGCAACTATTTCAAATGTTGTCGGCTTTCGCGTCAGGTTTGTATTCACGCCACTATAAAGTGTGGTGGAGGGAACGACCGGGAACGCCAGGATAAGTTTGTTTTGTATCCTAGTTTCAGAAAGCGAAAAAGTAATGCAGTTTATTTATTTAAGAAGATATGACTATAGCGGGTCAGCTGACGCCATACTGACCCGCTATAGTTAAGCTAGAAGGTGATCTAATATCTACTTACCTACTTTAGCTTCTAAGCTAGAGAGCCTTTCGAAATTATCAAAGACAATCGCGGTTTTTTCTGTTTTCTGGGAAAAAGCAGTAAACCACCCGTTTCTGGATGAATGTTAGAGAATATGTCTCTCTGTATCTGTGTCGCTCGTAACTCAAGGCCCGCACGGGCTTGCCATTGTAAGCAATTAATGAATCCCACTACGGATAGGGTTTATTTATTTATTTATTTATTTATTTATTTATTTATTTATTTATTTATTTATTTATTTATTTATTTATTTATTTATTTATTTATTTATTTATTTATTTATCTATTTATTTATTTATTTATTTATTTATTTATTCAAGAAACAAAATCCACAGCCTTTAAAACTAATATTAACATACTTAATTACTAAACTTAAGGCCAATAAAGGATTTTCTTTGTATAAAATTAAAAAATTACTATCACTATAAATCAAATTAATAAACGCTAAAACAATTTGAATGACATAAAAAAAAGAGTATAAACTAAATTTAAAACAAAAAGAAACATGAAAATTAAAACTAACATACTAAATACAAATCTCATTATTTCAGAAGGGTTCAGAAGAGAGAGTTAGTATTCTTAACTCTCTCTTCCGAACCGTGGTTGCGGGAGGTTTTGCAATAAGTCATCAGTGTGACGAAAAGGGCTAAAAAGCACCAATATAAACTTATTGGTTATGGTACCGCGAGTACAGAGCCCAATCGGCGCTGAATATTTTGGTGCTTTGGTGTTTACGTCGAACTCTGGTATACAACTGAGTTGTTCCACAGCAAGTTCTACCTGTGGCATCGAATATACCATGAAATAAATAGCTATTTGACGTCCACAACAGTTCTCTATATTTCTATTCCACGCACGAGTTATTGTAAATCATAATGGACGCGTGTGGGCTATTACAATAAAGCATCGATCATTGCGAGAACAATCGTCGCCGTTAGCTAAGTAAATCGAGGGGTGGGTACGGAAATGATGCGATTCTATTCATGTAACGGAGCTTCGGTGAACTAAAGGTCTTCTAAACCTTTAGTTCACCAAAGCTCCCTTTGTAGTCATTTACTAAACTCTATTCCTAAACAGGGTTTAGTAAAAGAGTACAAAGGGCTCAAAAACAGTTCCGAAATCAGAATTATAAACTCAGATATGTAAGGTTTGGCACTCTTGCTTGAATTATGGATGTATGGTATCGTGCATGATAGTGATCTGTTCGGTTGAATTTCATGAAACTAAATGAAATTCCCTTTTTGCTCGATTTCTTTCGAGAATCGACCTCTACCCAATGCAATATTGACGCTTACGTACTCTGAACTGTTAGTCGTGATTTTTCAAACTGTTATGTTGTATTTTAAGCTTGACATTATAGCCGAACATAAAACCTCAACCTTTTTTAATTTTGAAGTCGGTTAAACTAAAAATGAATGTCGGTTTAACTGTGGAAATAAAATCTCCAACCCAACAAATGTTTCATCAGAAGTTATTTTTCATCGAATAGACTTATCACCTTATCGGATATTACATTGACAAATGGAAAATGCCTGACAATAGGCGAAGGTGCAGCAAATATGCGGCATAAACGAACGGTCAGGTTACAGGTAGGTATTTATGTATACATAAAGTAGCTATGTCTCTTGCCACCCTGAAAGCTAACTGAGACCTTTCAACGACATCTATTTCAACTACGTAACCATGTGAATGAGCATAGTAATTTATGTACCTAAGGACATGGTAAGTATGGTGGTAAGTACGTTACATAAATTCTTTGTAAGTACCAAAATATACATAGAAATTATAAAGCTACATCAGAGACCAGTGTTGCTATTATACATTTCAAAATTCATGGAGTGGAGTAAAAAAATTGCGACAAAGACAAGGTCTATTCTTCAACTTCTTGATGAATGGTCAAAGCCATGTCTGTATACTTGCAGATCCAAAAACCCTTTGATAGACGCCAAAGTAAGCATTTTGTCCGGTTCGTAGGACAGCCTTAAGAGATGCACTCTCATAAAGGTTTTCCATCAAGCGAGTCCAATAGATTTCTTCTAAGTTGCGTAGGCTAAAGGCTATTTATTGAGCTTGTAGGTTCTATCGAAGCTCATCGACTCGATGTTATCAAAATGCGACAAACTGCGTAAATTCTTAAAGCTATTAGCGTATCTTTGAGCTGTAAGGAACCAGATAAAAGCTTGTTGCTTAGCCGTTTAGTTTATGGTGATTTGCACAAGCAAATAATGACAATCGCTTTTTAAACATGGCTCTGACTAATAAAAACTTCTAACTACCTGAATGTATGGAAAACAATATACATGTTGTAACATGTACATTGTTTTCAGCGTATTTTAGCGATTAATATTTGTTGTACTTATCTAGGGCAAACAAACAAAAATAATATGAAGATATCTAATCAAGTAATCAATTAGGTGATGCAAAAGGAAACAATTCAGAACACGGAATCGTCAACATTTAAGTCACTCATTACAATTATGCAGAGCGGAGATATTTGAATTTGAAAAGCTTGAACTAGATGAATCAATAATTTTATACTAAAAAAACCTGCTTCTCAAAATAAACACTGTTTTTTTTAAATTTTGAGCGACAAATACTTATCCGAGTGATAAGTATTTTTATGCGACCATATCTGAATCATTTTCTCTATACAATAGCGAAAGCACCATCCAAATTGGACCACAATTGACGGAATAATCCACGAATATACATACAGCGGAACATAAAACCTCTTCCTATTTTGAAGTCGATTAAAAAGAGTCGAGATATCTAGTTTAAAAAAAAATATTTCGGCTTCGTAAGTATTCTTAGAATATCCCACCACGGAATTGCATCGTTACTTACCAATTTACCCTCATTACAGTAATCCCCATAAATCATGGCGTGAACATGTTAATTTACATCGTAGTTTACATCAGTCATCGCGTCTCACGTCCTGACCCGCTGATCTTTACTTATTACGCAAAATGCAAATCGAGGATGCACCTTTATGTAAACACTTTCACGTTTCAACTAATATCTGTAAGGAAAATTATGGGAAATCGTGGCGAAATGCTATTCTGTGGTATTCATTTGTAACTTAATGGCATTGTTAAGCAACTTTGTATTTTGTTTTGTTTTAATGCTTGGCTTGGCTTTCCCATCGTCCAGTACCGGAACACAAATGAAAATGAAAAGTTTATTTATTTCTTTAAGCTTACAAATAAGCACTTAGACAGGTCATATTTTATAGTTCACTTCAATTTTTTGTCCACCACTAGTATATTCATAACTTATGTGTCTAGTACATTTGATTTGCTTATCTGTAAGTTGGTAGATTTTGAGTTGGAGCAAAACTCGTTCCAAACTTTTTTATCTTCTAAGTCTTGTGTTATGAATGCTGGTATTATCAAATGGAATCAATCGTGAAGATGCTTTCCTTTTATCTTCCTCGTGGAATCCTGTGCTAAATAAGTGTGGGCGTCGCTCGTGATCCGACTGTACTGCACTCAGACAGACTCAGACACAGTAAGTGTAGTCGACGATCGAATGTGGCGCGACGGGCGAAGATCCGCTTGCGGCGCATCTACAAACATTTGTTCCGGGTGTTCTGGTATTTTCTATGTTTAATAAAAAAAAAGCTTTCCGTGTAATGTATTTTATGAAGTACTAGCTGCGCCCCGCGGCTTCGCTTGTGTGTAAATCTATGTGTCAAATAGTTTATAAACCTTCCTCTTGAATCACTCTATCTATTTTAAATCTAAGCATACGTAGGGACAGACAGACAGCGGAAAGCGACTTTGTTTTATACTATGTAGTGATGTAGGTATATCAATAATCTAGTACCCATTACATAAATTCTGCGTAACTAGGGCCTAGTCGCTCGCTAGATGATGCTGTGTGGATTCTCCTGCATTATTTATTTATTTAATTGACTAAATGACTACTCTACCACTACCATTAGGTCCCAAGAGTACATCTTTGGAATTAAAAGGCAGGCCAGTCGCGTTCCTGAAATCAGCTTGGACAACACACGTTTGCATAGAAACAAGCGTTACAAATCTAATCACATTGTAACGAAGGGAAACTATCCCAGGGTGTACAAAGCCTTCAAGTCCATTACAGAGAAAACATTAGCATTGTATCACGCCATTTCCTGCGGACACTCCCACTGCAGATGGAAATTAATAGCACTGGCTGCCACTAACCGGAATTTTACTGGAGACAGTGCATGTACCTAATGCATCTGTGGCACTATAAAAGACGCGCAAGCCACTAATGCCAATTGAAGCTCAGTTTTCACCAAAGAGAAGCGTGTGTAAAAACAAATAGATGTTGAATACAAGTCTTATGAATATTTTAACACAAATATATTGGTGGTTCTGAACTTAAATTATATTCTATATACTTAATATATTTATACTTTATTTACTTTCAGCCCAAGAATACTATTTTTGAGAAAACTAGAACTTGCGGATTAAAGTGTATGTCGAAGAATGTAAAAATATACTGTAGCGAGTCTTGATAACCTAACTTAGGCAGAACTATTTCAGTACAAAACCAGGGACAGAGAAAAATATTTGATGATGGAGAATATTGGGGGAGGCATATATCCGCTACTGGAGTAGATGCTGACAATGATGATGATGATTTAAATACATCCGGACAGTAACACTATACGGACATTGAATATAGGTAGTACCAAACCGAATTATAGAGCTGTGATTTAAAACCTCAGGTAAGAGTAAAGTTCTAGAGATTCCCGGTTACTGTTAGGAAGTAAAGTTATCAGCTTTTAGATTCCAAGCTGTAATCAATCTTAAGTCGAAGTAATAAGACGTATTGTCCTTTAAAGGCCTATCGGGAGTAACAGGAGCGGATCCTGCCACCTGGCTCAGTCTCATTATACCTTAGATGCAATCTGCACGCGAGTGTGATGCGATCAAGATGCCACCGAATAAATCTCCGCTGAGATAACAACTTTAAATTAATTGGGATAAGGTTGAGAATAAGAATTTATTTACATTTAGATAGGTCTTAGATATTTGAAACAGAGGAAGAGAAAAAATCATAAAAACTAGAGTATTTTAGTTTGTTGAAGTAATATGATTTTTAAGGTTATAGGTAAGTAATTTGATATTACTCATCAAGTTTACCGGTAGAAACTATAAACTGAAATATAGCCATCAAATTAAGCAATAACTCTGAAACGCACGACTTTACTAAGTAACACATCTTGTTCACAGCGGATCTTCTTTATGGGTATCGGATAACAATCTGTCAGACAACTTACCTGAAGATACAGAAGGCAAAGTTTCTAATGCTTGTTGCAATGTACAAACAACTTAAACCCATCTTTATAATCTAGGAGATAAGGATGCTATTGGCGAAGAAGGAAATCTTGACGTTGCTATTTTAAATTTGCGTGAATTTATGCTAAACGAAGCCAAATGTCAAAGGGGAACAATGAGTGACCATCGTAAAGCGGTAATAGGCTCCTAGGATAATCTTTTATTTATGGAACGGGAAGCGAGTTGACACAAATTCTCATAAAACCCCGTGTCGGCATCGAACTAAGATTTATAGGATCTTTTTGAGTACGGACGTGCATAAATCAAACATTAATCGAATCGTGTAAATACGAAAATGGCTGTTAGGGCCATGATTGAGTTCTTTTCATCATAAGGGAAGAGTATATCTTGAAAACGAAGCGTAGCAAAAAGTAAAAGAAAATTCTGCTTGTGTCGACTGCCATAAAATGCGACACGGATAATAAGAGCTCATCATCATATAAAACACGCACGTCACAAGCCTAGAATCTGAACGAACCGCTCGTTAATCTAATGAAGCACATCAAAACATCCCGTTTTTAAATTCAATCGATGAAGCCAATGATCTTGGAGAAAATAATTGACAGATCCCATGAATATTAAGGGAAGGCAATTGTCCTGTCAAACTTGAATCCGCTGATACGGAGGCGGCTTCTCATGGGCTAGCCATCCAGGCATCCATTTAAGGAAATAATCCATTAACATTTTACCTGTGACTTCAGTTCACTATCAGGCCAAATGTGAGCTGGCGGTTTAGCACGATTATGTAGCTGTAATCTAGGGTTCATGACGTGGGATGAGCGGCGCGGCATTTCCTAGTGCGGTGCCGATTATTACGAGATGGTGAGGTTTACATGGTTCATGCGAATCGTATTGCATTCCGCCGCCGTCTCAAATACTTTAAATTGAGTCTAATAAGGTCAGCAGCACTCTTGACAGCCTTAATCGGGTGTTTATTTACATTATCGCTACAAATGCTAATACAACTTAACGGGTAAAAGGATGCCTTGATTATGTCTCGGGAGCGGCATTGGTTTAGCATAGTAATGCTTCTGCCAGGTGCCAGTGATGAAGCAATCTTGAAGAACTGCCATCGACTAACGGGTGTTGCAAGGTCCTACAGATTGCTTCCCATAATATTACCATTCACTATTCAAGATATTGTTTTAATAATAATAATAGCCAACATTATGGCTTCTGCAGACAAACTGCTAAGGATTGGTCAGCGAGCAACTAACAGGTTATTCAATAAAATAAAGGCAGTCTTAAAAATTTACCTAGGAATCATTACCAACATTCTGTCAATAAATAAAGCTAAGCTAGGAACTGACGGAGTCAATTTGCGAACGAACTGATGTTTCTAGATAATGCAGTCTTTTTCGTATTCGAGTCTAGCCTAAGCCCGCGTTAAACAGCACCCAGCTGCATTCCTGAGTACAAAGCTCCAGTTAGTCCAGTCATTATCCTGAACAGGTAGCCGACCCGCTATTATACAACTATTATACGCGGCGACTTGTAATTTGTTTGGCCACTTGACTATTGAGCGTTTCCGAAGTCGAGAATGTAATATGGTCTGTTTGGTTTGAGGTTTCATTGCATATAAGACTGTGGGTTGGTATTGAAAGTAGCATTTAGATTAAATATATAAACTTAAAAATCTCCGGGGGCGGCGAATACCTTCATTTATAGACAAAATATAACGATGATGGAGGAAGCAGAAAAAAAATTAGAAACGAAACACTGATTCAATCAATTTAATAATTTCTAACTGATGACATAGTTTGAGATGAGATGTCAAGACCAATCATGTTATTTTTATCAGATAAATCATGAAAATTATGCACATAATTAATTTGATTATGTAACATTCAAATTACTTTTTGATGATCGATTATGTCACTGTGTTAACAACTTAATTGCATAATGAAATTTCTAGATCGTTTAAAGATTATTTTTGAAAAAAAATATATAAATTTAAAGATACCATAATAATTAAATTATACATGGTTTGTCCAAAGCCACTTTAAACCGAGAGTAGAAGATACATAATAAAATGCTAGAATAATCTTCAGAGGCCTTTAAACTACGAGACTAAATAATAAAGTATGGAATACAATGGTGTAATATATGTAACAAAATATAATGTTTAGAAAGCAGGTGTTATAAATTGCGAAGAAGCCTCGCACCGGATACAGAGCGACATGTATAATTTGAAACCTGTTTCAGCCACAGCTTATATATTGAGTAACATTAAATATATCATAATATATGTAGTTTTCGAAACCTAACAGATGTTCTGCGCGGCATTAATATTTATAAAGCTATAATATATAAATTTGAAAGATTGATGATACATTATGTGCTATTTTGACTTCTATTATTCATTTTATTAACTGAACAAGTATATTAAACAATCTTTAAAGCAACAATAGATGAAATATACCAGAGATATATCGGAGATTAACATATTCCGGGCAAGATATGAAAAGCCGTATAATTAATACTATATCCATAAAAGTGTGTATCACATAAATTAAATGCCACTACCCATCCGACTTCGCAGGAATACTCATATGTTATCCCTCTTGTACAGTATCTTATTCTATTCTCCAAGCCCTTCTTATCTCAAGGAGCGCTTCGAATTCCTCTCAAACTCTCACTTACTCTCTTTGCGTTCCTCTGAAACCCTCATCTTGAAAGTCCCTGCTCACTCTACCTCTTTCTATGACAAATCATTCACTGTACAAGCTACCCGTCTATGGAATGCTCTCCCTCTGGACATCAGACGTGCAAAATCACTCCCTATATTCAAAAAACTGCTGCATCAGCATTATTTATCCTTATGAAATATTGATAGCCTTATCTTATGTCTATGTAAGTTTATTGTAATGTAGGTATTTTGTGTATTTGTTACCAATTATTTATTAAAGTGCCACCGTCTATATTGTTCGTTCATGTTCAGTCCATCCCAAGGTTGCCTGGAAGAGATCGCTCTCAGCGATAAGGCCGCCCTTTATACCTTTATTCTATGTTTTATCTCTGTATTATTTTCTGTTTTGTGTGGTGTAATAAAGTGTTATCTATCTATCTAAATGAGATATAAGCTCCAGTGAAAAGGGATAGTATTCACATTCAAGCACGTTCGCATATTTAAATGCATATAATGTTGGTATCTAACAAACTTGTTTATGATATCTTTTTCTTATCTATGGGTCCATGATGTCTACGATTGTGTACTACTCTATGGATAGAAATAGTTCGTAGTTATTAGTAGATATTAAAAAAAAAGTTTCGACTATTATGTCTGTGACATGTGGTTTGGAGAATACATTATGTACATTATTTTGTTACATTCCTAATCTTTCTAATTTTATTTAAAAATAAATAAATAATGCTGGACAATCCACACAGCATCATTTCATTAATACAGTGGTTGTTTATCAATATCACTCCCCAAACAGGCCACCGTAACTCATTATAGCGACTCCCATTTAGTGCTGCACTAAATCATCGATATTATTTTGGCGTGCCGTCGCCACTTTTCTATTAGATAGAAACTCTACACACAAAAAGTATTATATAAATGAATGTTATCATAAAGCCTTTGACGAGCCCAGATATTCCACATTTATTTGAAAACTATTTTCTGTCCACGGCATCGCTTTGTTTCTATAAAAACGTTTAATGGTACCCATGGGAACTGAATTATGGGATAAAAAGTAGCCTATATTTTAATTCAGGTCTAGGCCTACACACCTTTGCAACAATTGTTATAATTATATAAAATTTACAATTTATAAAAGGTATGAGTGTGATCTAAATATCACTAAGAATAATAAGCTCTAAGAATTAGCAAGCTGAAGTGGCAGTGGGCCGGCCATATCTCGCGAAGAACCGACAACCGCTGCGGCAAACGTGTTCTTGAGTGGAGACCACGACTCGGTAAACGTAGTGTCGGACGCCCTCCGACCAGGTCGGATGACGACCTGCGAAAGACTGCAGGTAGATGCTGGATGCGGCAAGCTGAAGACAGGGTGCTATGGCGCTCATTAGGGGAGGCCTACAGTGGACTGCTATAGTCTGATGATGATGATGAAATATCAAAGTGAACTTCCAGGAAATATTATTGTACTATGCGTTGGCGTTTTATCATACCAACATCCTTTCAGAAATAAGGCCGGATACGCTTATTATGTATTTTATAACACTTCATTACCCACTCTACAAAGTAATTATGTACTCGTTTGTCAAAATGTATGTTGCGATTTTATCAATCGTTCAATTTATATCTGTTTAATAGTCAGTTAAACATCTTATCATGATTTTAATTATATATTCAGTTCATATTTGAAAACCAATATCGATATGTGGTACAACATGTCATAATTGCAAAATCGATATTTTACAGTCTTGTCTATAAGAAGTTTACGAAATACTTTATCGGCTTTTCACATCGGATGGATTGACAGCCGATCGAATCGGTACCCGTTTTATCTCGTCTAATAAATCGCTTGTTTTAGTTAATTTATTTCCGTGTTTATTTTATTGTTGAAATTGTTTTTTAAATACTTATACATCAGCTTAGTGAAGTTATAGTCTAACTAAACCATCATCATCATCAGCCTATAGCAGTTCTCTGCTGGACATAGGCCTCCGCCAATGAGCGCCATAGCGCCCTGTCTTCAGCTTGCAGCATCCAGCATCTACCTGCAGTATTTTGCAGGTCGTCATGCCACCTGGTCGGCGGGCGTCCTACACCACGTTTACCGAGTCGTGGTCTCCACTCAAGAACACGTTTGCCCCAGCGGCCGTCGGTTCTTCGTATAAGTAACTAACCATAAGTTTAGTTAATTATAATATTTTAGACCCTATTAACTATACAATAAGGTGGTTCAAAATGATAGAATCTCAACAAATAAATGATAGCGTATTGTCCGACCGGTATCATTAATTGTCGATGTCTTCATTAGTGGATTGTGCTTACAAGTTGTTTGTTTAAGCTTTCTAAACGAGTAGGCAGGTATGTCGATGAATTTATTGTCGATCTCGTTATCGATGAGAATCTTGTAATTGGACAGCACTTGTCCATACTGAAATTGAAATACTCTTAAAAAAAAAATGGTTAATACGATTAAAGTTAAAATTTAATCTATTTCTAATTTAAAATATCTATCTATGTAATGTATTGTATTATGTATATCAGTTATCTAGTACCCATAACACAAGCTCTGCTTACCATGGGGCTAGTTAATGCTGTGTGAATTGTCCAGCATTAAAAAAAAAATATATATATATATTTATGCACATGAACCCACTTCTTTGCTCTGTCTCACTCTCCCAATAAGGTTTGCTGGAAGAGAACTCTTTTTAGGGTTAAGTTTGCTTTTGTATACATTTTCTAGAATAAGTTTTGTGTTAATAGTTTTCGTGCAAGATGTATAAATAACTAAAACAGAAGTTGGGAAAATGAATATAGCATATTTTGTGAGGGTAATCTATAAATAAGGGCTTTGGCCACTAACATCACGCGAAATTTCATTCTCTCACGCTTAACATAAGATTATGTTACCAAATACATAATGCAAATATGCAAAATGCATTTTGCATCTATTAGGTTATTTCTAGTTAACATGTGTGACTTCTTGAATTTCATTAGCATCAGTATAATCTGAGTGTTTTTAGTTTTAACACATTTATATAGGGCTTTTAACAAAACCTGGCATCCTTACTATATTATTAATTCTGTGGCAACTTTTATATGACAGCGTCTATAGATACTATTAGGATTACTAATAAACTACAGTCTGAAAAAAGGCAAAAGAGGCAAATGTTAACAATTTGTCAAACGTGTATAGTTTTAATTTTAGTTACTTATTTATTTTATAGTTCTTACACGAAAACCATAATACAAAATGTATTCTAGAACATTTTTACATAGGCGAACTTAACCTTAAAATGAGTCCAGCAAACCTTATTGGGAGAGAGAGACAAAGTGAAGAGTGAAGTGGGTACATGTTGAAACTGTTTCAGACTCTGTTTGAGACTTATAAAAAATAGGTAATCAAATCATACATTATAGTCATCATACTAATATATCTCAACAGTAATTTGTATAAAACACCTCAACACATTAAATACCCGAGTTTCGAAGGGAAACCAGGTCCCCGGCTTTGGTTACATGAGGTGTACGGTTTCGTGGCGAATATTCCGTTTCATATGTTAATGATATTAAGAAATCGCTACTGTCAGGATAGAAGACATTGAAAAATATACTTAGATGATGTCGCAATACGGATGAAAATGCTATCTAGTACAATAAAAGATTAAACAAAGCTATATCATGGAAAGAATACAGAACAAAACAAAACAGAGAGAACTGATAATAATCGAATAACTGAAAGATATCTTATTTACGACCGATAAATATCGAAGGTATGTCTATTTGTATGACAAATAAAATTAAGTGAATCAATACGAAATCAAACATTCAAAAACGTTACCTACATCATGTGTAATATATGATAGTACTGGAGAAATGGTTGTGTGGGGGCGTGGATGACAATATACTATAGAAATGGCGCCTTCGAATCTCCATAGATTTATTGAAAAATTCCTGTTGTTCGTGTATTACAGATAACGTTTGAATTGAATTTGAATAATCCGACAGAACAAGCCACTACTATCGCATATAAATTATTGTCAGAAATACGGGGTTTGGATTAGACAATCTGACGCTTAAAGATCAACGGCAAAGCCTTTCAATTCAGATTAGGCTAAAGCATACCTAGACACTTTGAATTTTAGGTGTAAAATAAGTTTACCCAAGAAAGATTGGCAAATTCTTTCATCATTGGGAAGCTACACTATCCCCGGTTCAAAAAGGATCCTTACTAAAACCCCAATAATGTAAAAAATCGAGTTAAACGCGGGTGAAACCGCGGGGAACAGCTAGTTTTAATATATATTTACAAAGTTAAATATATCTCGATCACCATCGAATATGCGGAGGCTATAAATGGCAAAGATCTATACAAAATCTTAGAAGAGTTACATGGGTACTGATTCTGTACCACAGGAATGTGGCTCAGAGTGGTGACGAAATAAAGGCCGAGTCCGGTTGGCAAGTCCTGCTGTGTTGCCAGGCGTAATATATTACCCAATTACTTACCGATATTAAATTATTGAATGACAAATTAGTTTACATTGTAAAGTGGTTAGATAGCAAGGTTATATCGTGATATTGGTCTCTGTCATCTCTTCTATGCAAAGAAAAAGTCGTCAGCAATGAAAAGAGGGGCTTGTGGTTTCTTATTTGTAAATACCTACATCAAGAACAGTATATACATATATTTTGTAATGGGTAAGACCAAGAAATGGTCGAGAAAATTGATAAGTTCACGAATGAGAGAGTTGGCGTTAGCAAAGGGAGGCCTACACTCAAAAGAGGGACACAGGATATTACATGCTATAAGTACAATGGGCGGCCTTATCTCTCAACGAGCGCAAACTTTGGATGGAAAGAATTATGTGAATTTAAGAAATACAGAGGGTGTACTAAAGTTTGACTAAAATAAATATGAAAATAACATTTTGAATACTTAAAGTAACCAGTAGGACCCAGTAACTCCAGTTGCAGATTTTAACCAAATTAAAAGTGCTCTTATGAATATCTATTGAATTAAATAAGACGTGTCCACTCTACTAGCTAGATAGTCGGTTTTCATTAGGTACATTTTTGAGTACCTTTCTCAGCGTCTTAAATTTTAATTTTCCGTATAAAGTCTATAATAAATTATTCAATGTTCATGTTATTTTCCCCCGGCAACCATTGAACCACCCGTAGCGCAGCCCACCTATGGAATAGGCGAGTCGACAGGTGCTTGAGCATTTCCTTTGTATTGTACCAGTAACAGTATCTGATGGGTTAAATCAACTTGCACTATGAGTTCCATCTCTAGTTTATGGAAATAAGGCCGAAAATTGACTGTGAGGGGTTAATCCGAAGATGTGTGTGAGAATGGTGGCAATTAGCAACCGTAAAGTCTTATAAATAGAGTTCAAGAGGGTTAGATATGGCAGGTGCGTTACATTTATTGGCTGGTTTTCAATAAATAAGAAGAAGCTATTGACTTGGTTACGTCTTGGTTCCTCTATAGAAATTTTAAAATCATACAATTTATAAAAACGACTAATTCTATTACAGTCATCTAGGTTTTTTTATTTGATCAATCATTAACAATCTTTCACAAGAACATAGACGAGTACCAACCTCTTCAACCTCAACAGCCTATATTTGTCCAATGCTGGACGCTGGCCTCCCTCATAATCGCCTTATTGGCTTTTATCTCATCGGAGGTAATGTTACCTATGTTACCAAATACCAGAGTTATTGTTTGGTTCACCTAACAAAATAGCTAAGCAGTGAACATTTTGCAAGAGTTACTTTAGGAGTCTACGAATTACGAACTTTACTACTACAAAAATACTATTATTTCAATCCACGAATTTTTCTCCGATGACAATTTGAAACAAAAAACCTAATCATGACATTCCTATAATTCCTATATGACATTCCTAATTTTATAAATAATGATTGTTTAGAATTTTAGGCTAACATTTAAAAAGAACCCAAAAATTGTTGTGTCCTGACAGGGTTTTATGCATTGTGTACCTACTCACTAAGACTACACCTAAGAAACTACCTGTATGCATGAAATTACAATAAATGATATGAATATGAATGAATTAGAATATGCCTAGTTTGTATTTTCGGCCGGATTGTACATACAAAGTTAACGTTAGACGAGTAATAACTGCGGGTTATAAATGTTTACTACGTCATAAAGGCTGTTATCGCGGTGTACCTACAACTGCTAATGGAATATTAACCAGCTTGAAAATTATGTTGTATGCGAAAAGACAGGGCCCTTATTCCACTAAATTAGTAGCATAACGACGGCCGCTGGGGCAAACGTGTTCTCGGGCGGAGACCAAGACTTGGTAAACTGTAGGACGCCCTCCGACTAGGTGGGATGACGACCTGCGAAAGACTGCAGGTAGATGCTGGATGCGGCAAGCTGAAGACAGGGCACTATGGCGCTCACTGGGGAGGCCTATGTCTAGCAGTGGACTGCTATAGGCTGATGATGATGATGATGAGTCGCATAACACTGTTATAGTCTCAGAATCACACATTTTGGAATTTTAATAATTCTACAGATGGAAGAACGTATATCAAAAGCGTCATGGCTGAACTGTATCCTATCTATCATTCTCTCCGTGAAAAATAGCAACGCACGAACTATCTAGAGTTTCTTTTATCAATGGAAGATTCTGGGACCATTGTCATTGTAAAGCGATTAGTTAGCAGAGTTCGGCCCCACAGAATATGCCATTGACCAACCTAGACGGTTGATAAATGGCATGGCAACCTTCCTGGTCGCCATACCTGGCCAAAAGCAACCTACCTGGTTGCTTTAAGAGGAATGAAACCATCCATGAATGAACATACTACATAAACTTATACCGCGTCTTCGTGCATTTTTATTGTATTTTAAAAACATTGAAAAGGCCTCAAAAAACGAAAAAATAAAATAAATAAATAATGCTGGACAATTCACACAGCATTATCTAGCCCCATGGTAAGCAAGCAGAGCTTGTGTTATGGGTAGGTACTAGATAACTGATATACATAATACAATACATTACATACATAGATATTTTTTATTATACATAGAAAACGACCAGAACACCCGGAACAAATATCTGCAGATCGTACACACAATTGTTCCGAGGCGGGAATCGAACCCGCAACCTTCAGCGTCGCAGGCGGACATACGCCCACCGCGCCACATCGGTCGTCAAAATGTTATTGTACTTACACTGAAGTTTTTACACCGATGTGTTAGCATTACTTGATTTTTGATCTCCGCTGGTCATCTGTAACAAGAGACAAAAAAATTAGATAAAGCATTTTTATCTGTATTTAATATGAATACATATAATATCACATCATTTACTGAACTGCAAATAAACGACCACGCGGGTTTTGAACCTACGACTCCTTTTGATGTATTCGAACCGCCCACTAAGCAGATACGTAACATCATCCTACTAATATTATAAACGCGAAAGTTTGTAAGTATGGATGGATTGGATGGATGGATGTTTGTTACTCTTTCACGTAAAACCTACTGAATGAATTGTAATGAAACTTTACAATAATATAGCTTATCCATCAGAATAACACATAAGCTACAATTTATAAAGATATATATCCAAAATATCTATCACCACGCGGGTGAAACCGCGGGGCGCAGTTAGTATAGCTATTAGCTATCCTTAGCAGCACTTTGAAAATAATCAATGAGAGACCCAGGAACTAATTACTTTATTACGCAACAAAACTCATAAAACCGAAGAGTACGTAGGTATAATTAATTCGGTAATTACAGAAATAGATTACTGCAATTGGAATAGCGACGGTTTAATTGGTCAAGTCTTACATAAGTACCAATCTCAATGTGTGTTTTTAAAATCATTATTAAAACTCCTACGCGTCAAAAACTGCTGCTAACAACTAGTGAAGTGAAACTTTAATGGTTAAGGCCGAAACCGAATCATAGCCGAAAAGTTCGTTTATGTGACGCATAAATTATTAATCATCATCATCATCATCAGCATATAGCAGTCCACTGCTGGATATAGGCCACCCCCCAGAAAAAATAAAAAATGAGCGACTATTCACACAGAACTGTCTAGCCACAAGCTAAGCAGAGTTGTGTTATGGGTACAAGATAACTGATATATATACATAAAACAATACATTACATGGATAGATATTTTTTATTAAACTTACATAGAAAATGACCAGACCACGCGAGATTTTTTGAATTACAGACAGAATCAAGGGCGGATCCAGGGGGTGGGTCATGGGGGTCATGACCCCCCCCTGGGCTGGGTCCACCGTGGACCACTATTTAAAATTGTTAAACATAGGTTTTAAGTAAATATATTTTGTCTCACAATATAGATTCTATGTAAAACCTTCAATATTTAATCAATTTATTATAAATTAATATTTTGTATGATGGCAAACGCATTATTCGGGAACGAACGCATCGAAAATTTGAATTTTACCGAGCCACCGCCTCCTTTCATCTGATGTGACATTTCGTGTGACACTGACTTATGTTTAGGGGTAAATATTTTTAAGGGTTGGTAACCCTGGACCCATGCGTGTCCCAGGGGGTGGTCGAGGGGGTCATTACCCCCCTAATCTTAGTTTAGGTATAAAAAATCACTAGAAAAATCACCCGAAACCTTAAATAAGTTTTAATTTTAGACTCTATTCTACCTAACATGCAACTTAACAATATGGTTCACCGCGTATACACTGCGGTAAGAAAAAATCGGGGCTCGCTCCGCTCGCCGATATTACTCGTGTTTTGGGCGTTTTGTTATGTTGCGTATCAGTTCTGCAAAAGCAACGGCACCTATTCGACAACAAATAGAGCAAAATCAGATTTTTTTGTCAACAATTTTTTCGCGATTAGTTCCACAAACCAATAACAATTGTTCCTTCTGGCAATAGAAAAAAGCGATTTTTTTTTAAAAATAACACAAAATTCTAACAAAAACTACAAAAATTTTGCGGCTCACTCCGCTAGCCGACAATTTCTTCTGTTTCTTGAGTAATCAAGTGCTCACATTAAGATAATTTTGCCAAACACGAAAACTTGCAAAGATAGTCTTGCATTTTCAGCTCTTGCTCCGCTCCTTTATATTAATTTTTTCGTACAAGAAGAGTACTAGTTTGAGAAAATTAACAAAAATTTGTATAATGACATTTCTTTTGTATCGCCAAAAAATCTCGAAATGCTGCGCTTATCTCCGTCGTTTTTCGTGATAAGTTCCACAAGCCAATAGCAATTGTTCCTTCTGGCCGAAGAAAAAAGCCAACCCCACTTTAAAAAATTACGCAAAAATCTACCAAAAAGTTCCACAAACCAATAACAATTGTTCCTTCTGGCTATAGAAAAAAGCGAAAAACTTTAAAAAATAACACAAAATTCTAACGAAAACCACGAAATTTTCGCCAATGTCTTCTTATTCTTGTGTAGTCAAGTGCTCACATTAAGATAATTTTGCCAGACACGAAAACTTGCAAAAATACTGTTTAATTTTCAGGGCTCCCGCTCCTTTTTATTTATTTTTTCATACTCTTCTTAACTAGTTTGAGAAAAGTAACAAAAATTTCGGCGGCTCGCTCCACTCCCGTTATATATTTATTTTGTGTCGCCTAAAAAATCTCTAAAATGCTGCGTTTATTTCCGTCGTTCCTCCGCCGTTGTAGCTTCCTCGTCGTTCTTGCTAAACCGACCTCACCAAAGTCCAAAATTAACGCGGCTCGCCCGCCGTTTAATCTACCCATTATCTATCAATACCAAGTCCTTACATCCTATATTTTCAGGGTTCGCTTTGTTCGCTGTTCCGTTTTTACCAGACTATACATACATTAATAAAATACCTACTTTTTACTTTTATGTATGATTATAAAAAAATTATTATAACTTCTTGTGACTTGACCACGACTATGTGACCCCCCCCTGGCACCAAAGCTGGATCCGCCCTTGGACAGAATCCGTTCCAAGAACAGCTATCTACTACGAGTATATTTTATCCAAAATAGGGTTAACTTCGGAATTCCGAAGCAACCAGCTTGAATTACTACTGTAACCCTAGACTGGACTAGTATACCGACGTATGTAGTATGCTTACTTATTTACGACCTTTGACCGAAAGCAACGAAACCGAGAATAATTACCTACCTACACAAGCATAACACAACAATATCTTTTAAAATGTATGGGTGCAATATTAGTCCCATTCACTTGATAGTACCTCGGATCGTTTTGTAATCCAAATTGGACCACAGCAACTTATCTGGAGCACACTGGCACTTTAGAAAGGTTGACTTTTACGCGTGTATTGTCTTGTTGAAATTGGTAAAAATATGTAAAATATTTATTGAGGACTTCAAATGACCCAACAAAAAGGGGATCGGAAACATTTATTTTTAAGATCACGGTGCGTTATTGAACAACTAACATACCGATATCGAATGAGACTATCAAAGGACCAGTTGGACAGTTAAAAAGCCAATGTAAGCAACCCTTTGTTCAATTCCTAACCAAGTCAGGGTTCCGAGAAAAGATCGCTTCCTCGACAAGAGTATGGTAAAAAGCAAAGGTGTTCATTGCATCATGATCCCTAAGGTCAACTCCCAAGATTGTTTGCACCACAATAGCAATTGTGAGAAAGAATCAGCAGGAGAAACAATAGAACAGACTCAACAATTAGCAACTAATTAAATATTTGTTGTGCCTGACCAGTAAAACAAATGAATTAGATGCACAGTGAATTTCTAAACAATTGATTGTATCTGCACTAATTGAATAGAGAGTATTGAATGCGATTCAAGATACTGGAACAATCGGTAACAATGTAGGGCAATAGATTTAGGGTCATCGATACAAATAACTATTGGAATCTACGACAGTGGACTTAAGATACCTAAATGAGATGCGAGATATTTTAAAGATAGCGCCAAATCTAGTATTCTACATCTTTTGCGGAAAGGTGATTCATATCATCATCATCATCATCATCATCAGCCTATAGCAGTCCACTGCTGGACATAGGCCTCCCCCAATGAGCGCCATAGCGCCCTGTCTTTAGCTTGCCGCATCCAGCATCTACCTGCAGTCTTTCGCAGGTCGTCATCCCACCTGGTCGGAGGGCGTCCTACACTACGTTTACCGAGTCGTGGTCTCCACTCAAGAACACGATTCATATCAAACACAAATAAAATAATTTACAATTATTAGAAGCCAACTTGTGAATAAACAAATTGTGGATTTCGGAAATAAGGTCGATAGCTTTGGTTAGGTTCTTTTAACCCATATATAGGAGTCATAATAATATACGTTTTTATCTCTATTGGTGGGAGACTTTCCAGGAACACCAAACGTCACCCTTGCACAAGTGACATCTATCGGTGGGAGACTTTCCAGGAAAACCAAACGTCACCCTTGCACAAGTGACATCTACAGCTGAAAGTGCGTAGGTGCAAGGTGTGGTGGGAACCGGTCGGCATGACTCATTTATTGGATAATAATTTTGGTAGTCCGAAACACTTGCGTCACGAAGTTAATCGACTGTTTTACTGTGAAATGGTTTACGGTACTTTATATTATAACTAGAACTAATTTTATAAGGTTATGTTTTGAAATTGGTTTCGAAATTTCATCTTCTTATGAAAATAACGAATAAGTATTCGATTTTGGTCTTGTTAGGTTTCGTTTCCGGACAGTGCGTGTTGCGTGGTAAAACCAATTATAATCGCTGTCGTTGGTTAATTGATTAGTCACAAAAAATTTACAACGTCAATCATACTTATTAATTTGATCATTTCGGTGTATCACTTTAGGTGTAAAAATAATTATAGTTGTAATTATTTTTACAGCTAACGTGTTATTTTTTTACTTTTTTTTTTGGTTTGATTCCTTCACAACTCAGCTTACTTCGTTCTTTTGGCAATGTATTGTGACGAAAAATATGGTTTTGTGTAAAATTCAAGGAACGGTATTTTTAAATTATTTTTGTGTAAATATTATTGTCCAATACCTTTTAAATATGATATAAGAAACGTGAACAAAATGCAAGGACTTGCATATTGGCTTTATTGTGCTAAAACACGAAGCGGTCAGTAATCTACCTGCAGTCTTTCGCAGGTCGTCATCCCACCTGGTCGGAGGGCGTCCAACACTACGTTTACCGAGTCGTGGTCTCCACTCAAGAACACGTTTTGTCAGGAGCTCATTGTCATGCGCTGTATGTTGTTGCATACGTTGGTAACTTTAACGTCACCAAAAGGCTGTGTAGGAAGACTAGCGTTGGTTGTAGACCTAAATGAATATACTGAGTTGTTTGCAGCAAGCATGTTTGTTTTACTATTTGTTTACTGTTTTTACCGTACGGTTCTATTCTATTGATATCACTAATAGTGCTGGTGCACAAAAAATTACACTGTTTTAGAGGTCCATCTCTGTGGTTAAGACGCAACTTATATATAGCGATTTTTTTATTTTTTTCAATATAAAGCTGTTAAAAATTCGTCACTAGTCTACCAGCAAATTAAGAATTAAGAGTAATAGGGGGTTAAACTTTTAAAGAACGCAATACTTAAAATAATCGCAACGTAATTTTCTTATTTATTTCTACAAAGCTCGCAGAGATGCGTACTTCGGTGTCGATGACACGATATCTTCGAGTACAAGCTGCGGTTTCGCATTCCCACCCATAGCACAGTTCACTTCACAACTTTATATGGAATCCACAAAAGAACATGATTTTTCAATGTTTGTTCGCTATGGAAAAAGTAGCGCCCATATTTGTTTTGATAAAATAAGCACTGTAATAATAACTAGCTGCGCCCCGCGGCTTCGCCCGCGTGGAAATATATTATGTGTCAAATGGTTTATAAACCTTCTTCTTGAATCACTATATACATATTTTAAAAAAACGCTTCGAATCCGTTGCGTAGTTTTAAATATCTAAGCGTTCATAGGGACAGTCAGACAGCTGGAAGCGACTTTGTTTTATACTATGTAGTGATATATAACAAACGATTGAATCGGAGCTAGAGATAATATACTTCCGACCAAAGGACTGCCAAAACTATCAAAAATATTCATTTAATTTACTATGAATTACTCTAACTTATTATTTAAATAAAGTAAATAAATAAATAATGCTGGACAATTCACACAGCATTATCTAGCCCCATGGTAAGCAGAGCTTGTGTTATGGGTACTAGATAACTGATATACATAATACAATACATTACATAGATAGATATTTTTTTTTATTATACATAGAAAACGACCAGAACACCCGAAACAAATATCTGCAGATCGTACACACATTTGTTCCGAGGCGGGAATCGAACCCGCAACCTCATGCGTCGCAGGCGGACCTTCGCCCACCGCGCCACATCGGTCGTCTCGATTTCAAGGATTTTAAAACAGGAAATAATTAAATGAATACCAAACAGAATAGCTGTTTTAAAAATAGATAATTTTTCGAAGCTGAACCTCAACAGGACGTACATACAGACATCTGTGTAGATAAAAAATATTACTTAGGTAGGTACCTACCTATTCATTCTACCAGCTTTCGCTGTGTGGGCGATGGGAGTAACTGGCTTCAAATTCGGTCAAGCAAACATTAACAGGTTGAATAAATACATCGACGCTACATTGTATTAGTATGATGTAGGATATTGGTTCAGGTTATTACATCATAGAATATGGAATGCTAAAGTGAATATAATCGAATAATGAGGTTATGTAAAGCGTTGAAAGTACTTGACTGTATTTACTTTTAAAACAGGAAATATAAACTTCTAGCCCAGATTCTACTTCAGTAAGTAACGAATTAAAGCCGGATACCGTAATCACAGATCAGCTAATAATGGTAAGATATAGCAATAACTGAAGGTAGATGCTGGATGCGGCAAGCTAGACTTAGGATTGTCAGAGTCGAAAACTATGAAATCTAGCTTTTGCCCGCAGTATCACATTCGTTTTCTGGTTAAAAGTCTAGAACTATGTACATTATGCAAAATTTCAGCCCGATCTATTAAGTAGTAGTTACGTAAACCGACGACAAACATCTATCCGATCAGCCTAACTTTTGGCATTTATAATATTAGCCAATGATTATGGAAATCATTGAATGATTTTCCCTTTTCCTCTAGCGTCGCTAAGTTCTCAAATGAAACTAAATAAAATAATTTACTAATTGTGTCATCGTATTATTTGCAAACGTTTTTGGGGCAAACGTGTTCTTGATTGGAGACCACGACTCGGTAATCGTAGTGTAGGACGCACTCCGACCAGGTGGGATGACGACCTGCGAAAGACTGCAGGATGCGTCAAGCTGAAGACAGGGCGCTATGGCGCTCATTGGGGGAGGCCTATGTCCAGCAGTGGACTGCTATAGGCTGATGATTTTGACTTGTAAAGTGGTTTTATGAATAAATTGTATTTTTGTATTTCTGATGATGATTATAGCAATAAAATACTTACATATATGATTTATTCAAAAACTTAGAATATGAAGATTGATAAAAGGAATATGACAGGTATAATTTTCAAAACTTCTTTGGCTGAAAAACAGCGCTGATCATCAATGTTCAGCACACGGTTTGCCAGCCCCTATTTGGGCGCAGGGTCATGGAGGCAGTCTTATTTTTACCGTCACCCTTTTGTGTAACTTACCTCCATGTTAAACTTCTTTGTTTTCTCGTTTGATTATTCTATGCCAGTATTTTGTACCTGTATTCAAAACATTTTTTTTTATTAGAACACGCGGCAGCGTGTTCAAGCCAAGTTCAAGCAAAGGAACGCGCCGAGTGTATCATTACACGAACCACTTGGTGCCACTTTTGACCCTTCTATAACTCAAAACCTCTTTAACGTAAACACATAAAACTACGTCTGTTTAATTATATCCATAAGGACATGTAGAAGCCCAAATTTCATGAAGCTCAAACGGTTACAAAGATATGAAGGTCAAAAAGTCGTAAAAATTCACACTGACTGACTGACATACATATAGTACCTAAATCTAACCTACTTCCAGATGACCTAGAACGATGAAATTTGGAATCCAGCTCGGTAATTGTGTGTAAGCGTAGGAAATTTTTTTTTTATCAGAATTAAAACGTTGAATAACTTTATAAAATGACTGATGTAATGAAAACTGGCCAAGTCAAATCTAACCTACATATAATTGACTTCGCACTCATTTAGATCTCCATTCTTTTTGCCGCGAAGCCCACAGCCAATCATAATTTTTGTATTAAACTTGGCTCTCCTTTTTTACTTTTATGTTTTTGGTGGGATTCTATTCAAATCCACCACCCATCCAATGCTAAGAGGCGACGTGGAAGGCCCAGGATGAGATGGCGTGACGAACTCGAGGCACATCTTCCATCATGGCCTGTTGCAGCGTTGGATCGCGAGGAGTGAAAGGAGAAAAGGGAGGCCTTTGCCCAGCAGTGGGACACTAATGGCTCAAAATAATAATAATAATAAATCCATCACAATAGCCTGTTTTTATTTCTTTCATTTTTCTTTGCAATAGTCTCTACACCTGGCGGATACCATCTTTGGGTGTATCATATTGTGCACCCGAGGATAATACCCGCTATGTGTAGCCATCGCCTTTAGATTAACTTCTCAAAGGGCCTCTGTGCTGTTGGCTTCGGCCCCACGCAAGCCTTCCAAAGGACCGTGTCACTTTATGGCCCGAGATCGTGGTATATGAGAGACATAATAATAACAAATAACTCAAACCACCGATCTGTACATTTTTGAAAAACTAAAACAAACCTGCAAGCGACGCAATGACCTTTCCGCCAATCCAAGCACAATATTCCAGCCATTGACCACTTGACACTATACAAGGCTTCAACAGAGACTGGATGCACTTGTTTACTATCTACACATCATATGACTATTGTTTTAAATACACACTACAGTCACCTATTGTTTGTTTTCAAGTCTTCAGATACTACATAGCTGCGGCATTACAAAGGCATCCAGGAAAAATAAATATAAGATATCTCGCGTCTATTGCTTTCATATATATATATAATGCTGGACAATTCACACAGCATTATCTAGCCACATGGTAAGCAGAGCTTGTGTTATGGGTACTAGATAACTGATATACATAATACAATACATAACATAGATAGATATTTTTTATTATACATAGAAAACGAGAACACCCGGAACAAATCATTGTTGTCGTTAGTTTTGCATGGAAACTTGTCTAAGCAGGTTATCTATTGAAGGCAGTTGTCATTGTCTTACGGCCTACTTGCATAAAACCAGGACAGTACGGTTCAGGGATATTTAGGAGTGGATGCAAATCTAGTAAACAAGTGGCTTCGCTACTATTGAACTTTGGGGAAGATAAACTTTCTTCCGCAAAGTTCAAGCGATAGAAAACACACGAATACGGAAGCTTAGAAAGGTAGCGAATCGGTTACGCCTTTATAGTGAGCAGTATAAGATACCAAATTGCTTAGTTATAATAAATAAATATAAATAAAAAATAAGACATGTTGGACGATTAAAACAGTGTTATCTGGGCCAAGCAGAGCCTGTGTTCTGGGTACCAGATTACTGATATAAGTAATACAATACATTCTACAGATAGATATTCTTTATTATACATAGAAAACTGATATAAGTAATACAATACATTCTACAGATAGATATTCTTTATTATAAATAATAAATAATAAAATTTATTCAAAAATATCTTAGGACTAAAGAGTAACAAAAAAAGTACCTTACTTAAATTCTGATGGAAACAACAATATGGGTGCCTGAACTAGGTGAAAACCTGTTTTTCAGGCTGAAAGAGTGCTAACAACAAATAAATAATCAATTTGAACTTGCTTATTATACAAAGCGACGAACATGTATACTTTATGATATTAACTTATGCTACTTACACTAAACTAAATTTAAATTATAAAGGTGTACACAAAGATTTTTAGGTCTACTTAAAAACAGTCAATAAATTTTCTGTGTCATCGTATGACATACATTGCAGTGTATCCTTAAGTTTTTTCTTACAACTATTATAATTTAAGGGATAAATATTGGCTAATACATTTAATCTATTGTATAAAAAAGGACCAAGGATACTGTAAAATTTATTTGAAAAGGTGTGTTTCCAATCTAGTTCTTTAGGGCAAACGTTATTTTTTCTTCTTTTATTAGCGCTTTCATTGACATAAGGAAGGGCTGCGTGTTGTTTGAGACTATATTCATTATGAATAACTGTCGAACTGACAACACTCCACATGATTTAAACAGAAGGTTTGTAGAAAAAATAAAAGGACGGAAAGTTGATACTTTAAGTATCGCTCTTTGTGCTCTTTCGACAGTTAGTAATAATGTTTTACCCACTCCACCCCATGATGTAATGCAGTAGGTCAAAATGGATTCGCATAGGGCCCGGTAGACTTGTATAATAAGTTTTTGATCCGCAATATGGCGTAGATTTTTGAAAACAAAAATCAGTTTGCGGACTCTACTTACTAAAACTTCTATATGGGGTTTGAATGAGAGTGTTTCATCCAGCATTACGCCAAGGTATTTAATTCTATTTGTTTTATTTATGGTAGGGCAAATACATACGTTATTGTCAGCATCTACACAATAATGCGCAAACAGGCTGGGGATGATTTCGTTAGAGGGCCGTTTGCGCATCGAAAATCTTATATACTTAGTCTTATCTGCATTTAGAGTTAGTAAATTTTGCTGAAGCCATTTATTTACAATATTGAATCCATATTGCGCAAACTTGTACACTTCTTCTTCGGAGTCAGCGGAAAAAAGAAGAGCGGTGTCGTCAGCATATGAAATGATTTTTCCATGATCTAATTTTAAATTGCAAAGTTCATTGATGTAAATTAAAAATAGAGTAGGTCCCAAGACACTCCCTTAGGGGACACCAAAGTCAGTGTTTTTCTGATCACTGCTGACGACATCGCCTATCCTGACGCACTGCGTGCGTTCTTCGAGGTAGCTCGTGAAAAGTTTCAGTTGAGTGTCTCTAATACCCAGTGTTTCAAGCTTGCGCAATAGTATAGGTATAGAAACGGTGTCAAAGCATTTGGCTAGGTCTAAGAATATTCCAATTGTATGCTTACTCTGATCCAGTTCTTGTTCAAGATGGTTAGTAAGGTGATGAACTGCATCTGCAGTAGATACTTTAGCTCTGAACCCGAATTGCATATTTGATAAAATATCCTTTTCATCTAGGTACTTGACTAACCGTTTATTTATAACTTTTTCTAATATTTTGGAGAAAGCAGGAAGTAGGGATATCGGTCTGTAATTGGTGATTTGGTCTTTAGGGCCAGATTTATAGACCGGTATAACTACAGCTTTTTTGAGGCATTTGGGGAAATGCCCTTCGCTCAGGCATTTATTAAAAATATTTGTCAGCGGAGGAGTAAGAATGTGTCTGTTTAGCTTAATTATTTTGGTAGATATATTGTCCCAACCTACTGCGCATTCGTCCTTAAGACTCATTATTATACTATTTATTTCAATCTCATCAGTTTTAAGCAGAGCAAATGAGGTTAGTGTGGAATAACATTTAAATGTTGTGCAAGTAGGTAGTTGCGGCTTGACTTTATCCGCCAAGCACTTACCTACGTCAATGAAAAATTTATTTGCCATGTTAGCAGATTCAGTAGGTGTAGAGCCAACTTGCAATAAACATGAAGGTGACTCACGTTGATTCGAGGTATGAGTTACAGTTTTAATACAATTCCAGATCTTTTTACTATTGTTCCCGGCATTTTCTAGTGACATTTTATCGTAACTTATCTTAACTTTCTTTAAAATGTTGTTACAAAAATTTCGGTATCTCTTGTAAGATAACTGGAGAACAGAGTTAGTAGGATTTGATTTTGCTTTCATATGTAACTTGTCTGTGTTTCATACACCGAATGAGACCAGCTGTGATCCAAGGTTTTATGTTAGAGTTCTTTTTACTCAGTCGAATATTACTTGAATTTTTAATGATTGCATTTTGAACATTTTCTACAACAAACGACATGGCAAACTGCGGATCAGCGGAATCGTAAACTGGGGCAAAGTCTATGTTACGTAAATCAGCTTCAAGTTTATTCCAGTTTACTTTAGAATAAGTACGTATGTTGTTATGTTTAGGTAATTTACAATTTAAGGTTAGTAGGACAGCATTGTGATCGGTTACGGACGAATTTATAACAAGCGAAAGTGATGGAAAGTTAGATTTCAGTATGATGTGATCCAAACAAGACCCAGCTTGATGAGTTGGAAGCGTATGCGCAGGAAGCAAGCCATGAAAGGAACATAGATTTAGGTATTCCTGTGCACCAGGGTCGTTACTTCCTGGAAGAATGTTGATGTTAATATCCCCAATAACAATGATATTTTTGAATGATGATAGATTTTGCAAGGTGTCATTTAGTGAATCATTAAAGTTGCTTATATTTCTAAAGGAGGGGGGTCTATACAGAGCAAGTATGGCAAAATCTAAGCCAATTTTGATCAGTAGCCTGTTGCAGTCTTGAATATTCGGTTCTTCAACAGATACGTTCAGGTGGTCCCTTGCATAAACTATTACCCCATCGTTTTGGTTGTAATTTTTGGTACTTTGGTAAATAGTATATCCAGGCATTAGTGGCACTTTGTATTGTTTAACAAGCCAGCATTCTGTTAGTACAATAATGTCACAATTGATGTTTAAGCGATTTTGGAATATAGCAAAGTTGTCAAAATTTTTAAACACACTGCGAATGTTTTGTGTAATTACGGTCAATGGATTACTAAAAGAGGAAAGATAACGCTTGCAATTTTCTACATCAGCTAATTTAGACTCTGAGATGGAAAAATTATCTAGGTCGTGGATTACACTACTTATCATTATTTTATTTAAAAAGAAAAAAGATGTATATAAGAATAGGTCTGAAAACTAATTAATTTAAGGCGCTCTTAGGCGCCCCCATAATCGATAGAATTAATGTACCTCCTTTCGGCAGCAATTTTTGCCGGACAGTCGACGGAGCCGGTGGCATGTTGGTTCGGTTTCTTATAGTGTAAACAGGTTGCACATTTAGGGTCCTCGGCCTTCTTTGAACACTCAGTGACGGTATGTCCTTGGCCTCCACAGTGTCCACAGGTATGAGCGGTCTCACGACATGACTTCGCCGCATGTCCGTACTGTTGGCACTTGTAGCAGCGGGTAACAAGGGTGAAATCTCTGACTGGGCATGAAGACCAGTTTACGAATATACGGTCCTTTGTTATAAGTGCTTTTCGTACGGCAGCTGGGACCTCAATAATAAAGTTACAATGCTCTGCGTCCTTCCTGCCCGACTTGTGGCTTAAACGTATAGAGTTAAGGAACTTTTCCAGGTCACAGTTCAAAATATCGGCAAGGTTTTGGTGGTAGATACAGGAGTAAACTTCTTTATCAGGCATTGAAGTCGGCACTCCGATGACAACGACTCTCGGCTTTCGCTTAGGCGGCTCATCAATTGTAAGACCCGAGTTAGTGATCTGGACAGTGCTTTTTAATTTTTCAATATCGTCCTTGGAGTCAGTGCTGATGATAACACCACCGTTCTTGGTCTTACGAAGCCCTCTCACATGTAGCTTCATATCCTCTGGGCAGATAATTTTTTGTACGAGGGATTTGGTGTCCTCGCTGGTCTTCATTTTATCATTCGGGTAGATTGCCACCGAACTTACATTTGTGGGCTTTATATAATTGTTGATCCCTTTTTTGACCATGTCGGCGAATGAAGTTTCTTTAGCAGATGATGTTTTTGATGACGTTTCAATCGTCCTTATTAGGTCCTTCAGCTGGTGGGATTGGGCAAGTTGGTTTTGCAGCATTTCTATAGTGCTGTAGGCCTTTACACATTTGGTTTTCAAGGACTGATAGTGGACGGCCATCTGTGAGGTGCCGTGAACCACTTTGCGGCAGAGGGCACTGACTCTTTGTTTTTGCTCAGAGTTCATTTTACTTGTTTCGGTAGTGATAGAGCACACCTCATTTAGAAATTGGTTGATTGAGGACATCCAGCCTTGTATTTCCGGAGTGGTTACTGCCTGATACTCGACTTCTTGGGAGTCGGGTTCATTAAGGCGAGGAGGGGGGGACTCAGGTACGGGCACGGTGGGGGTAGGAGGCGGCGAGCGCGCCGTCCTGGTGCTCCGGAGCCCAAAGGGACTAGACATTTTACGCTAGTTTAATGTTAGTCAGCAAAAATATATCATTTTTAGTATACAGTCCACACACTTCACTGATTTCTCACTACCGGCACAAAACCAGGTCACGATTTTGCAATTGATTATTTGCAAATTTGTTTACAGTACGGCACGTCTTTCCTCAACGACGACGTTAAATGTATCTATACATTATAGATACATTTAACGTCGTCGTTGAGGTCGTCGTATACATAGAAAACGTCCAAAACACCCGAGACAAATATCTGCAGACCGTACAGACATTTTTCCCGAGGCGGGAATCAAACCCACGACCTCTTGCGTCTCAAGCGGACATTCACCGGTGGATGAAGCCACAGAGGTCGTCTATAAGAAAGTGCGCGCAACACAAAACTAAAAAAAACACATATCCACTTAGCAACTTCATTAACATTGATTGCGAGTTGATAACTGAAACCGTAATTAAACTCTGGTTTAACTTATAACTTCGTGATCATGACAAGTTTACGGCCATCCGCAGTCGTAGTTAGGCGAACACGATTCCATTAAGTACTGATGAATCCACTTTAAACACCCCTAGGGGTGCTCGTAAAGTCTCCTGTACTACTCACTAATTGTATAGATAACCTGTGAAAGGGATCCTGCTAGCAATGATGTTTATAGTCTTCTGGGAGGCTGGAGATGTTAAAGATAAACTACTTTTAACAATTTTATATGTTTTGATAGCCATCGGGACTATTGTCTTGTTCTTATTGATTTAAAAGGGTTTCGTAAATCAAGACTTGGTGTTCTGTCCGAAAAAAAGAAACGTCTGAGAGCTATTAAAAATATTTATCGGGTATTTATTACGTAAGTCTATTTTCCCAAATATTAAGTAATAATACAATACAATACATATTATATTTTAAGTATGCTAGTTTCAAGGTATATATTACTATGGACCGTAGAATAAGTTAATTAAGATCTGTTACTTTTCTATGGTCTGAAATAAATGATTATTATTATTATTAATACAAAAATACTTTATTGTACACCATATGTATACTTACATACGCACACACATACAGATCATTACAAAAAATACATTACATGCTACAAGTACAATGGGCGGCCTTATTTAGAAGCGATCTCTTCCAGGCAACCTTTGGATGGAAAGAATTAAAGTGTTAACAAATCACGAAAGTTCAAAAAGATCTGAGAGCGGTTATTAAGTCAATGATGTCGATGATGCTAGGTCGACAATACAAAGTTTTATTTTATTTTTTTATTTTATTTATGAACAAAATCCACAGCTCTTAATTATAAATTAACTTATCTTATAACTATCACTAACAGCCAATAAACGGATTTACATTATTATTATTAAGACAAATAAGGACGACATCACCAAAAGTGCCATTATAGAGGCCAAGAAGAATATAATAAATGAATAACAACTTAAAGACATATTATAAGAAAAAAAAAAATTTTTAGCTTAAAATTTGGCACTCATGCAAAACAAAATAGGTATCAGGAAATTACCTATACTATGTAATAGTTTATTTACTCCTACCATTTCACAACATTTTAAACCACTTAAAATTATGTATCTAAAATTTATATAAACCTATGTTATGTACACATAATATCCAAGTTGATATAATTAAAAAAAAAAAAAAACATATAAATAAATAAATATAATAATTAAAATAAATAAATATAATAATTAATAAAAAACAAAGTTATGAACGGTCCTAAAGATTACATTATCATCCTTATTTATTTAATTATTAACTAGCACGATTACTTAATTACAACCAATTACACTAATTAATTACAATACATATATTAGAACAAATGAAACATAAAAAATTATACATACAATTATATATCACAATAAGAAAAACCAATAATAATTGATCATTTATAAAAATTCCAGGCAAATAAAATTGTATAAAAACATTGTTAAGTTTCGGTCACTTAACACTTTGACTGCGATTTTTTTTCGACGACTGCGATCTTTTTTTTACCTAAAAAATTCGGGCTGCCGCTCTACACAGCGGTTGTGTTGCGCCGCACATGCGTTTCGTTCGAAAAATATTACGGCTGTGCTGAGTCACAAAGATATATATTTTCTCAGCCGCTGCGCTAGTGTGGATTTACGCATATTAGTCACTTGTAGAAAACACATACCGTGTGATTCCAGCAATCAAAGTGTTAAAGTATTCAAAACTATCACCTAAATAACATATTAATAGAATGAGTCACAATGAAAATTAAATGTCTCACTACACAGAAATAAAAATGATATTATAGTTAATAGCAATTGCAAAATAACGACCAATGTTCAATTGAAACTTTATTGGCATATTTATATCTCAATACGAATTTAACACATAATAATTCTGATAGTTATATGATGCAGAAAGTGTATTTCGCAAGAAATCTGACCTTTAGTTATATTTTATGGACCCGGTACGTGGTGTTTCTTTTTAGTGCCCTTAAAACGAAGGTGTTTTCGACCGTGTAAATTATCATCGTTCAATAACTTTATTTGATTTCTCTTTTTCTTCTGGATATCGAATTTTGAAGTTTACTTTCTAAGGGCCCAGTTCTATAACAGGCTACCTGAAGAGGTTAAAGATGCTGGAACGTCTGGCATGTTTAAAACCAAATTGCATAGATATATACTGGAGGATGCAACGCTACTGGGCTAAACATAAAAAGACGGAAAAATAACATAATATTAATATTTAAGTTTATCATGTAAGTAACATGTATGTTGTAAATGAGAAAATAAATATCTTTGAAATGAAGCTTGCGTTGAAAATGTGCTCTCTCAACTTTGTGTAGGTACAGTATTATTATTATTATATTAACCTCTGCAGAGGCACACTCCGTGTGCCACTGCAGAGCAAAGGCCTCCCTCTCCTTCTTCCACTCATCTCTATCTCATCTTACACTATTAGAACTTTATTATTTTCTTGTTACTACTCACTCTTTAATGATACACATACACAATACATATTATATTTGTTGAGTTTCTTTAAGATGATGGCGAATATTGTTGTAAAAAATATTGAGTTACAATTAAGTCGCGTTCTTTATCGTCTATCCGACCGATTCGATTTATGATGACCGATGTAGCGCGGTGATCGAAGGTCCACCTGCGTCGCAGGAGGTTGGGAGTTCGATTCCCGCCTCGGAACAATTGTGTGTACGATCTGCAGATAATTGTTCCGGGTGTTCTGGTCGTTTTCTATGTATAGTAAAAAAATCTATCTATGTAATGTATTGTATTATGTATATCAGTTATCTAGTACCCATAACACAAGCTCTGCTTACCATATGGGGCTAGATAATGCTGTGTGAATTGTCCAGCATTATTTATTATTTATCAATTATTATTCATAGTTTCAGCGGTGTGCCCTGAATAATGAATTCATCCGTTATGAAATAGGTACTTCAAACAAGAAATTTCATAAATAAATAAACTTAAGAACCAGCGTGTAATTATTATGCAACAAGAATAAAATGAAGTCAAATCAGTAACAGATTAGCAGTAATTCGCGTTGCGCAAATTAACCGGCGACATAAAAACCAGCAAATGTATGTGCAAGCGCAAAAGTGAGTTGACGCAAACCGCTCACTTTTTCACAAAACACGTGTCTTGTCCCATTCACTTGTCAATGCTGCTTTTAATTGCAAATAAGGAATTGCTGAATCGATACCATACGGAGAATTATGCCAAGATACGAAACTTCGTTATTACGAAGCTTCGTATCTTGGCATAATTCTAAAGAAATTCGTAAGATTCGAATGAATGAGCCAAAATATGAACAGTTAAAGAAGATAGTCAAATGAACACTTTGATGCGATCTTTTTTTTAACCTAAAAAATTCGTGCTGCCGCTCTACATAGCGGTTGTGTTGCGCCGCACATGCGTTTCGTTCGAAAAATATTACGGCTGTGCTGAGTCACACAGATCTGTATTTTCTCAGCCACTGCGCTAGTGTGGATTTACGCATATTAGTCACTTGTAGAAAAAACATACCGTGTGATTTCAGCAGTCAAAGTGTTAAGAGAGCAAACCAATTAGAATGGTTTAAGATGATATCTGTGGCGCGGAGGGCAAATTTCCACCTTCGACGCAGAAGGTTGTACCACCTGCTGATATTTGGTCCGCGTGTTCTGGTTGTTTTCTTTCTTTTTTTATCTGAGCTGATCAAATGGATGGACCAAATGGTATCTTTGATGTGTTAGAAGGTGTAGATGACAGAATCAATCAATAGATTTCTTTCTGGCCCTGGTGGGGGCACAGAGAGGGGCCTCGAGGCCTCATTACCCCGGCGTCAACTCGAGGGGTGACGACCCCTCGGTCCTTGAGTTTTGTGGGAATCTTTTCTTTCCCTTATTCTCAATGTTTGATGACAGAAAGACAGCAGAATAACTAAACACACCAGAATGACTCGACTCAGAAAACACATCAAAATGTCCAAGTCACAGGTGAACAGTAAACACGTTAACTTCAAGTTAAAATGCGGCTAGCTAATCTAAAATCAACACAGGACCGGCTTCCCACTAAACCAGAACTGTATTTCACTATACAGTAACTTGAGATTGCAAATGCCTTAATAGCTAATGAACTAAACTCACAAATCAAGCAAACACGTTTAGCTTCATTCATACTATTCACTATATCCCCGTCTGGTATATTATTTTTAGTTGAGTCTGATATTAGAATATCCAGTCCAGCTTTAGCAATGTTATATTTTTATAGAGACGAGATTTATATTAGACCTCTGTGGCGCGGTGGGCAAAGGTCCAGTCAGGAAGTTGCGGGTTCGATTCCCGCCGGGGGGCAAATGTTTGTAAGATCTGTAGATATTTGTTCCGGATGTTCTCGTCGTTATCTATGTATAAAAAATATAATATCTAACTACTCGTATGTATTGTATTGTATTGAGTTTAAAAAAATTCCTTGTGAAATTTGAGCTGAAACAGAAGACGGACAATTTGGTTTGTGTGCATAGCTGTAAAATTCATTATTGAACATAGGCTTTCCATGTTCTTTTTAATCTGGTTCCCACGCGATCGCAGTATAGAGCGGATACTAGTTATATGCGGATATTGGACCGTAAAGTCTTAGCTGACTATTGTTATTAGCCATACTAACCAGCCCATTCAAATTTCCTCAATAGATAATCAAGAATATTAAATTTCACGACTATAATTTCGTGGTTTGAGTATTAAATTCTATATGAAATTTTAACATCATTAGACGAAGTTTGGCTACCATATTTTTCGATATTGCTTGACCTGTGCTTGACTCAACTGACAGAATATTTTAGAATAAAAGGGTTAATGCAAAATATGTCAATTTATGGCTACTAAACCTGATTTTTAAATGCGTTTGAATTGACTCTACATAGATTTACTTTAGAAAACGCCAAACGTCTGTAATACCCCAATAGCTATACAATAGCTACGTATCTATTCAAAGTTTGCCTGGAAGAAATCGCTCTTAGCGATAAGGCCGCCCATTATGCATCTGTATCTTTGATTGTTTGCTCTTTACTGTTTTTCTCTGTCTTGATATGCAATAAACCATATTTGTATTGTATTGTGAACCTCTAGCTAAGGAACGTGGACGGTTTGCTAAGTTGGCCATAAGCGAACAAATGCGATAAAGATGTATCGAGATAGATTGAAGTAAGAAAAGTCAGAAAATATACGGGATAAGGAAATCATATGCAAAGGTAGAAAACGTGATTGACACCAATTTCACACAATACCTCAATAATAGGAGTCAATTTCGTGTTCCATAAACCATTAATAACTAGCCAATTAAATCACAGAGATAAATGGCAGAGCGCACGTGATTGGCTAATAGGCGCTTGACAGTTTACCTCTGGCTTGACGATCACGTTTGATTCGTGATGAAAACACCCACTTTCTCAGATACAGGTCTTTAAGGGTTCAAATCGAACAGTCAAGGTCCAAAGATTCCGTTATCGGACCAGCAAACTCACGATACACCTTTGTGATGCACGCTTCGAACCTTTCTAGTACTTTAAATAGTACTTTGGGGCACGGAGCTTAAGAACCTAGTGCACAACTCGTTTTCATTGTCTGTGGAAAGCCTATAATGTGAGTCATGTTTTGTTGTTCTTGCAAAAACTTAAACATGTGTAATAAAGAGTGCACCAGTGTTTGCAAACTTGTGCAGTATTATTTGGCATGATGATGCCATGCCGAATTTCGGTCAGCCATTCGCGCAGGATAGATAATAGTGCACAAGTGTGTGTGCAAACACAGGTGCACTCACTTATTACGTGAAACTGGTATTTGTACGCCATCCATGGCTCTAAAAGTCTCTTATAACGATATTTACCATCATTTTTTTTTTTCTAATAATTCGGCGCAGTTTCATGCGCCATGATCACGGAAAAACAGAAGGCACGGCAGTGGGCCGGCCATATCTCGCGAAGAACCGACGGCCGATGGGGCAAACGTGTTCTTGAGTGGAGACCACGACTCGGTAAACGTAGTGTAGGACGCCCTCCGACCAGGTGGGATGACGACCTGCGAAAGACTGCAGGTAGATGCTGGATGCAGCAAGCTGAAGACAGGGCGCTATGGCGCTCATTGGGGGAGGCCTATGTCCAGCAGTGGACTGCTATAGGCTGATGATGATGATGATGAAAGCTGCGTGTGATATTGCCAGCACACCTCCCATTATTTTTAAGCGATATCTAACACGTTAAGTGCCTTAATCCAGTTTAAGCACGTAAGGGCAGTAACCAGAACTTCCGTGAACATCGATTGATATTAGTAACGGTTACGTTTGTAGTGCCGGCTAATGTTTTACCCCAGATTTATTACGCAATTTGTTGGGTGATGGAAAACGGGGGCTTACCTCGGGTTATTATTAATGAGCTGGACTTTAACTGTGATCTGTGTTGCCAACTAGGGCTTAACAAATACGCTGATATAATGGACCTAGTGGAGCATAGCTTCCTTAGCAACCTTACTTGAAAACTAAATTTTACGTAACTCAACCTCATCTATATGAATACCAGGAACTGTACGTACTTAAAACTAACAGACAGAAAAGCTTTCGATTAGTATAATCCTTCTCTAAGCTATAAGGCCGCCCATTGTACCTGTCGCATATAATGTATTTTTGTAATGATTAATTTGATTATGGTGTACAATAAAGAATTTTTGTATTGTATTGTATTGTAATCCTATATATAATAGTGTGCGATAGGTAGTAACTTCAAGGAGTATACGAGCGGCGATTTTTTTTACATACCCCCTTATGTAAAAAAAATACTGGTAGCTAATAAAAATATTTTTTCGTAAGGCTGTGAAAAAAGCCAATACCTACTTTTATACACTTCCTTAACCTATTTCCGCTTGCACACCTAGTACACTTAGGAACGACTAGCTCTCCTACAAAGACCAAAGGCTACCTAAGGCTGAACTCAGGCGCAGTGGAGTCGCTGCTCGCTCGTGATTGGTGGATCGCCTGTCATGTGATCGGCTGCCAAGCCATGCAGCGGACAGTGAAGTCACTGTGCTTGTTGCGTGACCGCCTACCGCGCTAATTACTTTAATTTTAATTTTTAACATTATTATTGTTAGGAGAACTCTAGTGTCTATATAAACCTATGTTAGGATTTAAGATACTATAAACAAAATGTAACAAATTTGTATCAATAAATAAATATATCTATCTATCTAACAAAATTACCTAAATAATTTAACTTCACAATACCACCGTAATTAATCAGACAGTCGGTAATTCGAAACCTGCAATTGGATATTAAAATCGGTCGTTAAATACCGCTTCATGTTGGCAATACTGATGAAGTTTCCCCGCATTTATCACCTTATCGGCTCGCTCATTATCTCTGCCTATAATAAACACACCTATAAGCCTGGAAAGCTTCGGGTCAATTGTTTCTAGGCTTTAATTGAATCGTAAAACATGGTGCAGAGATTTACACTTTAGGTACTTATAGGGTAATATGGTTACATCAGAATCATCGTTACTAACGAATATGGAACCGTCTGTGGAATGCTGTCCCTCTGGACATCAGATGTGCAAAATCTCTCCCTATCTTCAAAAAACTGCCGCATCAGCATTATTTATCCATATGAAATATAGATAGCATTATCTTATGTCTATGTAAGTTTATTATATGTAGGTATTTGTTACCAATTATTTATTAAAGTGCCACCACCGTATATTGTTCGTTCTTGTCCAGTCCATCCCAAGGTTGCCTGGAAGAGATCGCTCTCAGCGATAAGGCCGCCCTTTATACCTTTATTCTAAGTTTTTATCTCTGTATTATTTTCTGTTTTGTGATGTGTAATAAAGTGTTATCTATCTACCTATCTAACGATTAGAAATTTTAAGATTGGTTTCTATTTGATATTAACGCCGTAACTATTTTACGGCGTGTTGCAGGTCATAGGCTCATTGAGAAGCAACAGTCGGTTGACTAGGATGTTAACAGTAACTTGTCGCTATAAAATTAAATGATTTAATGCGTGCCTTGTGTCAATAAGTTTTCTTCAGTTTGACAAGGTACTAACGTGCACACAAATGTCCTAAGGCTCAACTTACACCAAAAGACCGTCGAAGCGCAGCGCAGTTTCAGTTTCATATGATTTTTAACTTTATCAGGGCACGCGGCAGCGTGACCAAGCCAAGTTCAAGCAAAGGAACGCGCCGAGTGTATCATTACACGAACCACTTGGTGCCACTTTTGACCCTTCTATAACTCAAAACCTCTTTAACGTAAACACATAAAACTACGTCTGTTTAATTATATCCATAAGGACATGTAGAAGCCCAAATTTCATGAAGCTAGCTCAAACGGTTACAAAGATATGAAGGTCGAAAAGTCGTAAAAATTCACATTGACTGACTGACATACATATAGTACCTAATTCTAACCTACTTCCAGATGACCTAGAAGGATGAAATTTGGAATCCAGCTCGGTAAATGTGTGTAAACGTAGGAAAAAATCAAAAAATAAAAAAAAGTCAAAAAATAAGTGATGTTAGCAACGACGACCTTATGTCAATGAAATAAGGTTTAAATTCGAATAGAATCCGCATTGCATAGAATAAGCAATAGTTAGTACTAACGTCTCCGATTGCGCAATAGAATACAGTGTAGTTGTTAGGGACCGGCAAATAATAGATTCTGTTTTCGAAGTAACTACATATTTTTACTACCTCACACTAGATGTCACTAGTGTAGGGGACGTACTAAGAATTATTTTATTCACAAAATTAATTTTCCAGCAAAAATAACTGTTTTGGTTAATTGTTGTCGGTTGGTTGCCCTATCATTTTCTATGGTTGCAAAATGCTTAAAACGAATACCTATATATTTTTCAGCTATTAATTTAATCAGAAGAATAATATGATTATCAGTATTATCAGCAAGAACAAATATTCGTATATTTCGTCGGGAGTCCAGTCTTGTCTATTAATTTTTGTGATCCATTGCTGTCTTACATTATCTTGAGATGAAAATCTAGAACATACACAATTTAAAATTGCAATAATAGGTGGGCTTCAATTTCATTAAATTTACTAAACAACTACTATTATAGTAGTTGCCTCACGGAGGGAAAGTACTTTCAATATAGAATATTTATTATAAAACATTCCATAGGTGCATTATGTTTCAACATAGCCGTGGGACATTCAGTAAAATAATTGGATTCTAAATACGGCCCTGGTCCTGTTTTTCTTTATAAGTTAATGGTTGACGATAGATGGCAGCTTGTTTAAAAATGACTATAAAAACTAAAAAAATAAAATTTTGGCGACTAAAAAGTCTTTAGGAACTTAAGTTGAAGTAATTTCAGTACATATGATTATTAAAATATATTAACACTGAGCCCTACGTACCTATAAATGTTTATTTCCCATGATACAAAGTATCGCCATCTATTGACAAGTAGAATTATATTTGGAAACGCCGAGTCGCAATGGAAATGTTCGAGAACTTTTAAAATATGATGCGGTATTCAGAAAAATCCAAAAAGAATTATATTGGTCAGTTGTGTAGTTGAACAAATTTCAGTACATTTGATTATTAAAATATATTATTACTGAGCCCTACGTAGGTTTATTTCCCATGATACAAAGTGTCGCCATCTATTGTCAAGTAGAATTATATTTGGAAACGCCGAGTCAATACCTGCCTAGTTTTCTTTACAAAAAGTAATGATATCCCACCAAAAACATAAATGTAAAATAGGAGAGCCAAGTTCAATGCAAAAATTATGATTGGCTGTGGGCTTCGCGGCAAAAAGAATTGATATCTGAATGAGTGCCAAGTCAAATCTATGTAGGTTAGATTTGACTTGGCCAGTTTTTATCAGAATTAAAACGTTGAATAACTTTATAAAATGACTTATGTAATGAAAACTGGCCAAGTCAAATCTAACCTACATAGATTTGACTTGGCACTCATTCAGATATCAATTCTTTTTGCCGCGAAGCCCACAGCCAATCATAATTTTTGCATTGAACTTGGCTCTCCTATTTTACATTTATGTTTTTGGTGGGATTTTCATTACAATAAAACTTATTATCGAACGAGTCGCGCGGATGCCCGCGGCGCCGCGGGAATTCCAGCGAATTCGACTCGTTCGAGTTTCTCATGCGATAATAAGTTTTATTGTAATGAAAATAAAGTTAAAATTCATATGACACTGAAACTGCGCTGCGCTTCGACGCTCTTTTGGTGTGAGTTGAGCCTAAGATATACAATAATAGGTACTGTTAACTTTGGTAGATGGGTCGGTATTTAGATCTATTTCCGATAAAGGTACAAGGTACTTGTGTTATTACGTGCGGTCTTATCGCTCAAGAGCGATCTCTAGCAAACAACCATGGATGGATAGGATCGTGGACAATATCAAGGGATCTGTGTGCTTGTATGTAGGTTTTATAATATTACAAATAAAAATGTTAATGCTAATCTTCTACAAAAAACGACTATCTTTAGTCAACTCTAACTCCTAGACGCAAAAAAAAAATAACTATTTAGCGTTTCTAAACTTAACACTTTGACTGCGATTTTTTTTCGACGACTGCGATCTTTTTTTTAACCTAAAAAATTCGTGCTGCCGCTCTACACAGCGGTTGTGTTGCGCCGCACATGCGTTTCGTTCGAAAAATATTACGGCTGTGCTGAGTCACAAAGATCTGTATTTTCTCAGCCGCTGCGCTAGTGTGGATTTACGCATATTAGTCACTCGTAGAAAACATATACCGTGTGATTTCAGCAACCAAAGTGTTAATACTATTAATATATTTTAGAGAAATAGCTAAAAAAATAATTTCTACTCAATTATTGACTTTTGATCTTTAACACACATTATTTTATTTCACACATACATACATATAAAGGTGGTTAGGTATAACAGACACATAATGTGACAAAATTAATAATAGGATTGCCGCTTGATATGGGTGGTGATAAAATAAAAACACCCCGCTAGTGTGGATTTACGCATATTAGTCACTTGTAGAAAACACATACCGTGTGATTTCAGCAATCAAAGTGGCTCAGCAAAAATACAATGCTACACGAACGCAGCTCAAGTACGTGAGCTTTTGAACTATTCCACGCTCAGTCAGGTTACAAGAATAATAAATATACATCGCATACGTTATTGAAACTCCTTTCACCTTCGAAAGTTCTTAGCCTTAACTTTTCCTGAGTAAAGAGCACTTAGCACATTTAACATGCTATAAGCTGTAACCACTAAACTGATACGGCTATGCTATAGCCCTAACCTAAAGCTCAATCCACATCATCATCATCATCAGCCTATATTAGTCCACTGCTGGACATAGGCCTCCCCCAATGAGCGCCATAGCGCCGTCTTCGGCTTGCCGTATCCAGCATCTACCTGTAGTCTTTCGCAGGTCGTCATCCCACCTGGTCGGACGGCGTTCTAAACTACGAACCGAGTCGTGGTCTCCACTCAAGAAAACGTTTGCCCCACCGGCCGTCGGTTCTTCGCGAGATATAGCCGGCCCACTGCCACTAATTCTTAGAGCTATGTTGAACTCAATCCACACAGGGTTATTAATGAATGGATTCAATAGCCGTTAAATCTTCACACATAGGTGAGTCACACTGCTATTGCAGTTCTAATGGCTCTCGAAGCTCGACTTCCTGCTATATTGTGATAGTAAGATAAATAAATCAATGACTTTTCATTATTGCGGTAGATTTATGCGTGGTCAAAGCCCCTGTTAATTTTGAGATCGATTTAAGGCTATAAAATAGCAGGATCTGGGTAATTTTATCTGTCAGTAATCAAAGGAAGCATTAAAACATCTTTGAGATTAACTTCGTAAGGAACCAACTAATTTAAATTATCCTGAGAGAAGATAAAGTACATAAGTTTCGACGGCGGCGGCGAGTGTCCGGGGTGAGATCATACATCACAAATTATAGTTTAATTCTAATCACTGATCTAGATGTTCAACTGTTTTTATCTAATGCAGTTCTTCACCTGTTCTTATCCAATATCGGTCTTCAGCTGTTTTCATCCATTGTCTGCCATTTTCTCGGTACATTTCCTCAACTTGAGATGCCTCGAAACGGGGCAAGTTACAACGAATATTAACCCAGCTTGAACTAAGGGTCAACGCAATGAATTGAAACAAATAACTAACCTGTCAGTTTAAAATAATAAATTGAGTTGTATCGAAGATAGATTGATGGACGGTCGTGGCGAAAGTGGAGGCGATGGGTTTGTAAGTCGTAAAATATCCGAACTTTATTATTATGATGTCAATAATTTACACTAGCAATAGCTCGTGACTTTTCCCGAGAGGATGATAATTTGTAAGTTGCTATCATCTAGGAATGTTTACTTGCACTACACGTACATGGCGGAGCGAATGGCATAACATAAATAAATAAAAAGTTTATTTGAGTACTTGCCCATAAAGAGAACCGCATTTAAAATCCGAAGCATTTTATTACCTGTGTCGGGTAATGGAACGCAGTTAATGATGATGTTTTTAAGCTTTTGCCTAGGTACATACCTGCCTTTATAAAGTAGGTAGGTATAGAAAGTGGACCGACCAGATAAATGTACGTCTTCTAAGCTCATGATTCATCTCATTACCAATTCTGTAGGCACAGATGTCTTCTGTAAGATTTCATAGCCAATCGTACTAGCCCGGGGCAAAATATACTAGAAAAATAATTTATTCCAACAACCTCATTTGAATTTATCTCAAAAGCTCGAAGAGGCAACGCGCGACGAACGATAGCGAAACGTTAAAGCGCTAAAAGTTGGAGGAGTCGTCGTCTTCGCGTCGAAATCGTATAACTTGGAGTGCCCACGACAGAGAAAGCCTGCAGCGAGACGGCGCTCCTCTGCCCTCATTCACTGCCCAGAATCCCTTAACCGTTATTTGTGGGCCTTCTAAACTTTTTAATGTTTCGAATCTTCTAAGAATTATTTTCACTACCGACAGACAATGGATTTCGATAACATTATGGTTAAGAAGTAAGCGACGAAAAGTCCTCAGCGGCTGTTTAGGACTTTTTATCGGGACTTATAATATTCTACGCATGATATTTTAAAACGAGATCTAGAGACGCGTGGCTCGATGTATGTGGGCGAGATTTGTTCAGCATATAACATGTGTTTCTCGTTAGAATTATTTTAATGCAACCTTACGTTTTTGCTAACTAGAACCATTTGTCTACGAGCACTTTCGATGAACACAAATACACCGCCCCCGATAGCCTTTTTAGGATTAAACTGACGATTATGAGCATATAGATAAGAATCTCTTTAATGAAATCGCAAGTGGTCGGCCATTTTAGGTCGTAATGATTAAAACCTGATTTTCACGAGCTTAACGTTCACTTTTATGAGGATTGGTAGAGGTTTATAAGGTTAATCAGTAGGTTATTAAAGGCTAGACTAACTCTGTTAATACTTGATAGTGAAGTATAGGTAGTTTGATTCCGTCTCACCAAGATTTCTATGTGATAGCCTAAAAGGGAAGTACATTTCACTGTCAGTTTCTACTGGTTGCTGTTATATAGCATATTTGAGCCGCGCTTCAGTTAAAGTGTTATCGATGCGTCTCTTGTATGTTGTTTCTACTGGTTGCTGTTATATAGCATATTTGAGCCGCGCTTCAGTTAAAGTGTTATCGATGCGTCTCTTGTATGTTGTTTCTACTGGTTGCTGTTATATAGCATATTTGAGCCGCGCTTCAGTTAAAGTGTTATCGATGCGTCTCTTGTATGTTGTTTCTACTGGTTGCTGTTATATAGCATATTTGAGCCGCGCTTCAGTTTAAGTGTTATCGATGCGTCTCTTGTATTTTGTTTCTTTATCACTAAACAAAAGAAAGCTAATAATAAGTTTACTAAGTTTAAATGAAATCTGACCGTTCAAAGTGGGTCAAAATCGAGTCCTAAGGAGTCGGTTACAAACAAAAGTCGAGTAGGAGTCGGTTACATACATACCATACGGATGAAGCTAGTAAAAGCATGGTAAAAAAATATCTACTGTTGGCGACATCGTGTCACCGAAATAAAAACATGATCAATCCAGGCCATAAGGTTGTGGAATGCACTACCAGAGTCCATTAGAAAAACTATATCCTTGCCTGTTTTTAAAGGTCACGTCAAGGAGTTTTTCCTGCCAAAAGAATGAATATTGGTACTTATTATTTATGTATTTAAGTAGTGTATTATTTATTGTGGAATTTGTAATATTTATTATTTGTTTTTTAGTATTCCTTTTTAGATAACCTGTGGTACACCCCCTGCCTTTTCTTAAATTCATTTAATTCTTTCGATCCAAAGGTTGCCGGGAAGAGATCGTTTCTAAGCGATAAGGCCGCCCATTGTACCTGTCGCATATAATGTATTTTTGTAATGATTAATTTGATTATGGTGTACAATAAGAATATAGTATAATTAAAATAAGAAACAATAAGAATTTTTGTATTTGTATTTGATCAATCAATAATACGAAGGACACGTAAACATGAATGAAAATTATTACTTAGCAAGACATTAATTCAATATTAAATAACCTTTCCGTACTTGTTCAGTCCTTGCGCAGTCCAGTTAATACGAACTTACTTGCACGTGTGACCATTTTACTGTATGGTGAACAGTCTGCTCGTATTTTGCACAGTCAACTGCACAATTAACACTTTGACAGCGGATCACGTACTACGCACGTGACGCTTATTTTATGCCTAAATATTCATCTAAGCATTGACGTGACGCGGATCACGCCTACAGGCCGTTGTTTTAAAGTAAACAGTATTGAAATTCACACACGTACGCAGTACGTGATCAGCGTCTAAGAAAAAACTGTCACGGACAGGGGACGTGATCGGCTGTCAGAGATTGAAAATAAATAAAATGCTTGGCTGTCAAAGTGTAAAGACGGAGCGTGTGGCCGGGCTATAAGGGCGTCTCTGTATCACTTCGCGAACTGTCTCTTTGCAAACAACTAACTTGATTGATTGCCATAGACATTCATTACTACGAATAAAGAATTCTATTATGCTGGTTTTTGTAACAATTGTTTAGAATGAAAGTGAGTGAACTAACAGTAATCTTGGTCAATTGCAACTCGATTTCGTTTCACACAAAAACTATCTGGCGAACCCGCCTATCACGAGGTCGCGCTTTTTAAGGTAAAGCCATATTTGTAGCGCGGCAAATTCCATTCATGAACGTTTGTTTGTAGATACCTTTTTAGACTTTGTTAGCGCTTTGAAAGTGTATACTGAAATGAAAAGAGATCTCATCATCATCATCAGCCTATATTAGTCCACTGCTGGACATAGGCCTCCCCCAAAGAGCGCCATAGCGCCCTGTCTTCAGCTTGCCGCATCCAGCATCTACCTGCAGTCTTCGCAGGTCGTCATCCCACCTTGTCGGAGGGCGTCCTACACTGGTTTACCGAGTCGTGGTCCTCACTCAAGAACACGTTTGCCCCAGCGGCCGTCATTCTTCGCGAGATATGGCCGGCCCACTACCACTTCAGCTTGCTAATTATAATGCTGGACAATTCACACAGCATTATCTAGCCCCATGGTAAGCAGAGCTCGTGTTATGGGTACTAGATAACTGATATACATAATACAATACATTACATAGATATATATTTTTATTATACATAGAAAACGACCAGAACACCCGGAACAAATATCTGCAGATCGTACACACAATTTTTGATTCCCGCCTCGGAACAATTGTGTGTACGATCTACAGATATTTGTTCCGGGTGTTCTGGTCGTTTTCTATGTATAATAAAAAATATATATCTATGTAATGTATTGTACTATATATATCAGTTATCTAGTACCCATAACACAAGCTTTGCTTACCATGGGGCTAGATAATGCTGTGTGAATTGTCCAGCATTATAATTAGCAAGCTGAAGTGGTAGTGGGCCGGCCATATCTCGCGAAGAACCGACGGTCGCTGGGGCAAACGTGTTCTTGAGTGGAGACCACGACTCGGTAAACGTAGTGTAGGACGCCCTCCCTCCTTATACATAGAAAACGACTAGAACACCCGGAACAAATATCTGCAGATCGTACACACATTTGTTCCGAGGCGGGAATCGAACCCACAACCTCCTGCGTCGCTGGCGGACCTTCGCCCACCGCGCCACATCGGTCGTCAATTATATGAGATATGTCGATAACCTTGGTTATTTCGAGTAAAAATTTACAATTCGACTTTCACTGCAATCCTATTGACTTACCGACTTGCCTGAAAATATCAAAATGCTATATTTCCTTGGGACCTTACATGAGACTTGTGCATAGCTTTACTTAAATATTGACATGTATCGAATCATATTATATTTAGACTTAAAATAGGCAAATAACCATGTATTAGACATATAAGAGATGAACATGCTAGTGGTTTCTTTTCACTTCTTCCACTAGTGGACAAAAAATTGAAGTGAACAGTAAAATAATTTTATTTGATAATAATTTATATATAAAATATAACTTGTCTAAGTGCTTATTTTGTAAGCCTAAAGAAATAAATGTTTTTTTACTTTACTTTACTTTACTTGGACACGTCACTAAATTTAAATTTAAATCTAGACTAAGATCACAATCAAACCTAGAGTAGCCTTAACAACAGCGTTTAGCTTAATTCTACGCTTACAGGGTAACTACGAAGTTCAAGCTTGGAAGCATTTTTTTATCTTTCCGTGTTAAAGCTGCCATAATTCGGCAGCGGTTGTCGGTTCTTCATGGCCGGCCCACTGCCACTTCAGCTTGCTAATTCTTTGAGTAATTCATAATTCAGTAGTATACCTTAACACTTTGACTGCGATTTTTTTTCGGTGACTTAGATCTTTTTTTTAACCTAAAAAATTCGTGCTGCCGCTCTACACAGCGGTTGTGTTGCGCCGCACATGCGTTTCGTTCGAAAAATATTACGGCTTTGCTGAGTCACACAGATATGTATTTTCTCAGCCGCTGCGCTAGTGTGGATTTACGCATATTAGTCACTTGTAGAAAACTCATACCGTGCGGTTTCAGCACTCAAAGTGTTAAGGGTCCGGCGACCCTCGCTTGCAAAAATCGCTCCGAATATCGCTGTCCCTGTTTAACTGTTGCGCCGCGCTCCATGCGTGCGCGATAGCAATATTAGACGTTCAAATTTGGTTTGTTCCGTAATACCAAAAATTATGACTGAAAACTTTTTGTATTCTTCACAAAGTATTGTTATTCTGTAACTAGACAATATAAGCTATGTTCCTTAATAAATAACACGTAAGATATTGATGTTTTTAATACAAAACAAATAGCAAGAAAACTTGTCCATTTTCGCATAAAAATGTGCAAAATGAGATTGGCTTTCATTTCATTTTAGATAATTATTTTGGTATAACGTTTGTATGAAGAATTCGTCCCTCCGGAGGCCCGTTAATTGCTACTACTGTACCAACGTTTGGTGAGGATCAATACGGTCCAATCCTAACTTTTGGCTAGACACGAGCGGTAATGTCAACTGTTGCGACAGTCACGAAGTTCGTACTTAATCACATTTGCGGATAAACACGAAAATTTATCGCTTTATATTTGAGTGCCGGGAAATATTATAAATAATATATAATGCTGGACAATCCACACAGCACAATCTTGCCCCAAGCTAAGCAGAGCTTGTGTTATGGGTACTTATCTATATATATTATTGTTTGCTGAAGCCCAGGTTGATGGCTTTCACGCCATCATCCGCAAGAAAACAGCCTCGCTGCTGCGCAGAACATGGAGCAGTACCAACTCCATCCTGCAGGTTGTGGGCAGCAAGTTTGCCTCGCCCATCATGCAGACATTCAACAGAGTCCTCACTCACTAGACTCCATGGGTTGGGTGGGAGTCTGTTGAATGACTGCTGCAAATCTAATTTTAATTTAATTTAAGGTCTTATGTTTTATTTTTGTAATTTGTATGTTGTCTGAATAAAGAAACTTTTTATTTATTTTTATTCATCATCATCATCATCATCAACCTATAGTAGTCCACTGCTCGACATAGGCCTCCCCTAATGAGTGCCATAACGCCCTGTGTTAAGGGTACTAAATGACTGACATACATAATACAATACATTACATAGATAAATACTTTTTACTATACATAGAAAACGACCAAAACAACAAATATCTGCACATCGTACAAACATTTTTCCCGAGACGGGAATCGAACCCACAACTTACTGCGTCGCAGGCGAACCTTCGCCCACCGCACCACAGAGGTCGTCTGTATTACCTGTCTTTAGGATAACCCCTTTAGCACGGGTTAAAAGCGACTGACTACGTACATATATATCATCAAGAATAGATTGGAAATGCATCAGCAGTACGTCTTCAACTGCTTGTTTATTTATCTGAGTCTGGAATTCTGATGATATATTTCCTGGTGAGAACCGTTCCGTAAAGGTTTCCGGGTGACTCTTTAGTATCGTCATCATCATCATCAGCCTATAGCAGTTCACTGCTGGACATAGGTCTCCCCCAATGAGCGCCATAGCGCCCTATCTTCAGCTTGCCGCATCCAGCATCTACCTGTCTTTCGCAGGTCGTCATCCCACCTGGTCGACCTCTTTAGTATACTGCAGGTCAATGAGGCTTTACATTATTGTCGATTTTATTCGTCGTCGGAAAATTGTTGACAAATAATAACTTAGTTACCCTAGTGTCTAGTCTAGATAAACCGCATCTATAGTAATATTTTAAGAATACGTCTGATAATAATTGTTGACAAAAAATAACGAAAGGAGTTTACTTATTCCGGCGAAGAAACTAAGCGGCAAGGGTTGCTCGAAAAATTCTAAGTGCGTCAATCAATTCAATCAAATTAGTCACTTTGACAAGTGCCACAATAAATTAATATTATTTTAGAGAGGCCACTATGATTGATAACATGATCTTAAAGAGGTCCTATTTAACCTCTTATAAAACAATTTGAGACATAAAAGTATTATAAATGTTCCATTGTACAAAATAACAAAAAAATATCTTATTTTGTCCGATGACGTCATGTTGAATAGGACATTGGGAACTACCCTACCAAAAGGGTAACAAGTATAGATGTATAGATAAAAAATTATTTATTGTACACCAAGAGCAATCTCTACCAGACAACCGTGTATGGATAGGATCGCTGGAATGAACATGTATTGTCAAAATCAAAATATTTTATTTCTTTAGGCTCCGCGCAAATGGGCCACCGACCACAGCCACCGGTGGCTGTCGCGCGCTACGACCACATTTGTAAGAGTGTCAGAAACGAGTGGCCGCCACCGGCTACACGTATGCGGCGCGTCTATACAAAATATATGAAAAAGTATGTTAAGTGGCTGTCGCTGGCCACCAGTGGCTGTGGTCGGTGGCTCGTTTGCGCGGAGCCTTAGCCTTACAAAAGAAGCACCAAGTTTAATAGTCGCATGTAATGTATTTTGTTATAATCTGTATCTTGTGTACAATATATGTAGTATTTTTGTATTGTAATATCCACTTTATTAACCTAGAAATCTGCAGTACTACACGAACCCATTACCGAAAGTGGTCGGTGGTCTCAGAACGCTTATTTACAGAATAATCGCCTCAATTACTGTGAAATCGAGTTACGTTCGTACTATTTTCACGTTTTGTTTCTGCTCGCGGTTACCGTATTTGGGGATCTAGGTCAGAGTGCGTGCGAAAACAGGCTTTGGTGGACGTAAATGTGTATGTTACGAAAGCTATTTTCGCGTGTTGCAGTTTTTGTTGAAGTTTTTTCATGTTTTATTTCAATCAAGCTAGTCTTCATATATACAATAATAATAATTTTATTTGATAATAATTTATATATAAAATATGACTTGTCTAAGTGCTTATTTTGTAAGCCTAAAGAAATAAATGATTTTTTACTTTACTTTTTACTTCGTTTACACATCGATTAAGTTCATTTTTCTTTGTCCGTAAGAAGTCCCAAAGATTTTTGTCTCATCATCTGTTACTTGATTTCGTGGCTTAATTGGTTAGAGCGCCCCCGTACTTAGGAGAAGGTTGCGGGTTCAACTCTTTTTCAATTTTTTTAGGATATTATTTAATTTCTTAGAGATTACCCCCAGGTGCTAGGACTTACGCACTATAACAAAAACCTAAGTTCATTATGTTAGCGTTATGTAGCTTGGAAGCTTGATGATGTATGGATCTATGAAAGTGCTAGGTTTCTTAATTCTAATCGTAATCAGCACATTAGATTCTTGTTTATATTTTAAATTTTTCGTTGCATTCTCACAATCATTAGAAATTGAGATTGGTATGGTGATGATGCGAAAAGCACAGAACTGAAGAGGCAAATAAAAAAGTAGACCTGTGCGACTACGATGCACGCTATGTAAAGTGTGTTTCGTCTCGATAACTCAGGAATCGAGCTCAGCGAAAGCGGCATCTCGAGACATCTTAAGATCCCTATAATACTAAGAAGGGGTAGGCCAACCTAGGCTACACTACTAATCAATGATGATGATGATAAATGATGAGCAAAAAATAATAATTGAATATAAAACTGAAAATGCGAAGACTGCGGCGAGTGCGGTTCCTACGGCGCGGACAAGTACGCATTCAGCTTAATGTTCCTAAAATAATCAAAGTAAATATATTTTTATCAATTAAATACGTAAGTAAGCAGTGCGGCTGTGGAATGACTTACCACTGGACATTAGAAAAGCAAATACACGTGATACTTTCAAGAAATCGGTGCGAAGGCTTTTTCATGAGAGGTTATACAACCATAGCTCTTCATAAAACGTTTCTATTTTTTTTTTTATTTTTTTTTTTCTTCTTTTGATTTGATTTGATACTTATGCTATATTTGGAACTGTATATTTATTGTTTTAGCTGTTTTTCTTAGGTATATAGATATGTATAATATAATATGTATTTTAGGTATATATATATATAAATTATAATTTACTACTACTTATATTTGTATGTAATGTTAGCACGCCAACCCTTTATTTAAATCATGTGTTTTCCTGGTTGGCAGGTAGAAAATGCCTCGGCATTAAGCCCACCCTTTGTACCTTTAATAGTGCAATAAAGTTTAAATAAATAAATAAATACGTTCCCAATCAATTAGTTAGAAAGTTAATTTAGAAACTTGATGTCACTGGAACTAATTGAGCCAATGACTGTAAGATTGAATTTACGCTTTCATGCCCTTTGCTTATTGAAAATTAAAGATTTAGATTGTGTCATGGCTACGGTCTAATCAATAGGAATCTACGAAATAGTAGCAGAACGAAATGATCTAGCAAAAGCACACTCAAAATCGCGGTAGACGCTCAGACAAATAAAAAAAATAGAAGTGTCTGTTAATTATATCAAAATAACCGTTTTTTTTATAAACTCATATAAGTTTACACGATACTGATATAAAACACTTTTTTTTTTTGGAGTTACCTACTTATCTCCGGAACGGCTGGACCGATTTTTACTGGACTTTCGCTGGCAAATAGCTGATTTTATATCGGGTAACTCAGGCTATTTTTATTTTAGAACAAGAATAAAGGTTCCGCGCTAAACAATTAAAACCCATTTTAATGTGAATTCCTACTCAAGCTAAGTTGCGGGCAAACCTCGTTTCAAAAATATATCGTTTTACATGAAAGAGAATTGATTAAAACTAGGTTTGCTGTAAATTAAGCACTCATTTATAATTTGATAGCAATGCAATTAAATTACCCACGGTTAATTATAAACTTGATTATAAATTATCAATAACATTGAATACACGCAATAATTTACACCGCGGTCTATTAATAAGTCTTAAGAGAGGCAAAACGCCCTTTCTCCTTTGGAAGGGCCCAAGCTGAGAATGTATAGAATATTTTAAGGTGCAGAAGGTATAAAAGGTACTTGAAGTACCTAGTGATATGTGGAGGCACGTACGATAAGACTATTAAACGCAAGTGAAAACACAACCGCATAAGTGGCCTCTAGGTCAAAAATAACTGAATATAATACATATACCAATTGAAACCTTTGTCTTATAGAATATATTTAACAACAGTGTGAAGTCAAAAGAAGACCTAGACACTTCACACGTTAAACGGAGGTTGGTGCAGACAAGCGGTTAACTTTGGCGACGACTCGTTTCTGTGGCTGATTTGATGAAGAAAATTCTCTCTTAACAGAGAACACGCAATAAAGATAGATAGTTTGAATGATGATAAGAGAGAGAAAGAAGTGACAAGCTGGACAAAGACGGGTGACAGAGTTCGAATGATGATAGGAGAAAAAGGCAACGACGGGTCAAAGAGTGAAGAAGAAAACGTAGGAATGAAGGTGGACCACACCTGTCGTGCTATGCTTACACCAAAGAACCTAGAAGGAATGGTTACTCTAAAAATCAACTATATCCCACGCACTTTACACACTTTGCACCATGGTATATTACAGAAATTCTCACAAAATAATTATGAAAACAATCCTATCTCTGAATTCTCACAATAAATAATTCAGTGCATTATGAAGCATTACATATATTATACCATTATTTATTATCAACCCGGGTTTACAACGCATCCTGCAAATTATAAATGCTAATCATCCGTATTCAATACAATAGGCTATGATAATAAGCTAGGATTTAGCATTATCATATAAAGCAGAAGCTATCAGTACTTGAAAAACAAACAATCTCAAGGGTTATATTAAAGATTTGAACACAGAATCTGTTAAAGCAAAAGAAAACATAAATGTAACGTGATAAGATTCGTTTTTAATCGTACCACGGATGGCAATTTCTTTTGTCTAAATATTAATGAGTTTTTATAGCGTAAAATTATTAAACAGACTTTATGTAATGTATTTGTTTTGGTGCTGGCGTTCAATCCTTTTGAACTCTAGATTAAAGATGATAGAAGAAATGAGTTAGAACTTAAGCTAAACGACGATTCAGGTTTCAGATCAACAGTAACTTTGAATGAAGACAGTTTATCTATTACCATAGAGTTCAGAATTCGAGATAAGCCGGTAAACGCCAGCACACTGCTACATTACACACATAACCTGAGTTACGTCTAAATAGCCCATAACCATACAATAGTAAATCAGGTCCAGTTTAGAAGCAGGCACCGTATCCGAAAGCAAGACGCTATAAATCATAAGCTGCCGTATAGATCGAAAATATATTGAATAAGGCATGCTGTTTATCTATTTCAAATGTTTAGGTTGCATCTCTTGAAAACGGAGTTGTACAGCAAGTAAGATTATATTATTGTAGAGCCAGACATAATAATTGTAAGATGCAAATAATGGTTTGCAAGATATTGGAGAATCATACGGCATTATTGAAGTTTGTAGTTTTATATTTCGCTTGATTTAGAAAAAAAAATAACGTTGCGATACCCTAGATGGATAACACTTAATATAGAGTTTCCATCACTTTTGTATTTAACGACTAGCGGGGACCTTCCCGGCTTCGCACGGTTTTAGTACGGATCCCTAACTTTTGTGAAAATATAATAGCTATGTTCACCGGGGATAGTGTACAACGGTGAAAGAATTTTTTAAATAGGGATTGTGTAGCTTCCCAACGGTGAAATAATTTTTCAAATCGGTCAAAAAATTCGTATACGAACTAAACCTATGGTCCAAGAGTTTCGGAGCCTATTCATTACAAACAAACAAACAAAAAATCAAATCTTTCCTCTTTATAATATTAGTACAGATAATTTGATACAATCGAATACAACTCATAGGAAGTATATCAAGAACTAATAACGATAAATCTAATAATTCGGAATTTGCTAATTGTATCAAAGTTATTGAATAGATAAAATGAATAATGGTTAAACAGATAGTGATTGCCATTCTCCTTCGAATCTTGATAGCTTAGATCGCGGAATAGACAATAGATATCGATACGTTTCTGTCCTAAGAACTGATAAACAGAGGGGCTTAGAATCAATAAATTTCTTTCCGGCCCTGGTGACACAGAGAGGGGCCTCGAGGCTTGGCGTCATTACCCCGGCGTCAACTCGAGAGGTGACGACCTCTCGGTCCTTGTGTTTTGTGGGAATATCTTTTTGTTTCCTCTTGTTTTTTTTGGCTGCATTCGGTTTATATATTTTTTTTGTTTTGTTTTTTTTTGTGTTTTTGAAAGGGGCTTAGAAAATTCCATCTACGACACAATAATTACAAAGATAATAGAGGGATTGAGGAAAGATTGGGGGAAGAGTAACAACTCTGTGCTGTCGATTCCCGGGAGCTCGAACTAAGATCGCTAAACCACGGTTAATATATCGGTAAATGAAAACAAATCAGTACCTGACATATACTTTTAATTATGTAGACCGATTGTATTGAAAATTACGTGCTTTTCCGTTCAGCGAACTTCTTTCCATTCGTGGGACGTATGCTACGAACTACTAGAAGTCACGGTGCATAAATGCAGCTTAAGAACTAGATTCAGTCCGCGGCTCTGCATGCGTGTTTTGGAATAAAAAGTAGCCTATATGTTATTCCAGGTCTAATCTCTATGTGTGCAAAATTCCGTAATATTAGCGTTTTCTTCGGCCAAGCATCTTCACAGCCAGCGGCACCAACCTTCGCCTTTATTACGAGTACATACATATATTGGAAGGCTATGGGGACTATCTTCTTTATAAGTATAAAAAAATTATAAGTCAAAGTAAGCTCGTATTCTAATGAATTTAATTAAGTAACCGAGACACAAAATGGGTCCTTTGGGCAAAAAGACAAAAAGACGTAGACGTACCTACTCGTTGCAGACCAAAGCGTTGATGGTAGCGACATGGAAAAGAGAGTATGAATGAATGAACACTTTATTGCACTTAAAACAACAAAAAAACCCTTTTATCTCAGTATTATATATGAACAGTAAAATAGACGGTCTTATTGGTGACAGCCATTTCTCCCAGGCAACCTAGAGAATGTTAGTGGGAGCTTTATGCTCTGCAGGGTGACCATAGAAGAACCCTACGCAGTACTTTTAAATGTCAATTCTGTGGTAGGAACAGACTCCTAAAAACCGTATCGTTTCAAAGTAACGTTATAAATGTGAATAGTATAAGACTGCTCTTCTCAGCGGAAGTTAACACTTTGATTGCTGAAATCACACGGTATGTGTTTCCTACAAGTGACTAATATGCATAAATCCACACTAGCGCAGCGGCTGAGAAAATACAGATCTTTGTGACTCAGCACAGCCGTAATATTTTTCGAACGAAACGCATGTGCGGCGCAACACAACCGCTGCGCTGTGTAGAGCGGCAGCACAAATTTTTTAGGTTAAAAAAATGATCGCAGTCTTCGAAAAAAAATCGCAGTCAAAGTGACGTACTATTCACCATAGGATTTAATAAGTCAATAATTCATAGCAATTAGCCGCGTACTGACCAAGCGAGCGGCTTCGCGAGGCAGCCTCGGACATTTGCCGCAGTACGCATGCCGCGCGAGGCGGCCTCGGTCTGTAAGTTTTCTAATCCGAGGCTGCCTCGCGCGGCGAGGCCGAGCCACCGTGAGCATCGACGCTCAGTTTAACTTGAAGTCGAATAGAGACCGCGCGTGCGTATAGTTTGCCCGAGACCACCATGCATCCCAAAGTCGTCTATATCCACCATATAGTTGTATTAATTTAAGACAATTTTCTTTATCCATGACGCACAACTAACACGCAACGAATAAGCGAGGCAAAACACTACCGTCTTGAGTGAACGCGGCAAACGTACTGAGGCGCCTTTGAGCATCGACAAAAACCGACAACGCTCGGCTCGGGCCGCGGCACGCTCGGGCGAGGCAGCGCGTGCGTTTGCCTCGGGCGAGGCACGTCTTGACCGACCGAGGATTTGCCTCGGTAGGCAGCCTCGCGAGGCTGCTCGCTCAATCAGTACGCGGCTATTGAATAGCAACAGTTACGTTTCCAGCTCATAACCTGGTAAACAATCTTATAGGTCCCGTGTGAATTATTACTGGACTGACCGCAAGTTTACCACAAAGCTAGGGTTCACATAGTTGACAGGAGGAATTACTTGTCGAATATAAACATCATCGGAGTTATTACTGTAAATCATTAAACAGGTAGTAGTGAGAAAACGAAAAGGGCGTGTTAGACGCGCGCAGTAGAGGATTCAGTTGATTTCAGTTGCATTATTAATTACTAGCTGCGCCCCGCGGTTTCACCCGCGTGGTGATAGATATTTTGGATAATATACAATATATCTTTATAAATTGTAGCCTATGTGTTATTCTGATGTATAAGCTATATTATTGTAAAGTTTCATTAAAATCCATTCATTAGCTTTTACGGTAATGAGTAACAAACATCCATCCATACTAACAAACTTTCGCGTTTATAATATTAGTAGGATTGTTTTTAGCATCTAATTTCATTTTAGGATTTCGTACCCAAAGGGTAAAACGGGACCCTATTACTAGGACTCCGCTGTTTGTCTGTTCGTCTGTCAACAGGCTCATGAACCGTGTTAGTTAGTAAGTTGAAATTATCACAGATGATGTATTTCTGTAACAAACACAGAATAAAATAAATATTTAAGAGGACTCCCATACAACAAACGTGATATTTTTGCTCGTTTTTATAGATAGTACGGAACCCTTCGTGCGCGAGTCCGACCAGCACTTGGCCGGTTTTTTACACTTGAACGTGTCACGGGTAGATAGACAATGCTAACTCTTTCAACGAATGGAACAATCTGCTCCTTACATGGCTGAAACCATACCCTTCTTATCAAAAGCATGTGCCACTTGTGGCAGAAGAAATGGTGGCCCTTATACAAGCTTTCCACAGAGTCTCTACCACCAGCAAAAGTAATGATCAAAGATTACATCGCAGGAGACGTTTTAAAACAAACTAACCGAGAAGTACCAAGTACCGCTAGGCTACCTACGTAATAAATTCCAAGTCATTTAGCCGCAAATGACTTGAGGATGGAAATGCGGGTCCGTTCTCAAGCGAGTAACCGCGTCTAGGATATTCTACATTGTAGTATTTAGCAGTTACTCTAAGCTCCACTAGTTTTATAGGTTTGAAAACAAATTAAACATGTACAAAGGTTTTGCTCCTACCTGTTCCACAACATCTTAAACCACTTCTTTTAAAAAATAAATAAGAACAATAGCTTGGTTATTGTAAGGCGGATAACTTCTTAAGAACTATTTTTTTCCGAAAATACACAGAAAAAAAACACGAAGTCAAATGAGTTGACAATAATTTATATAGAAACTTCCACTGACTGATGAGCATTTCTCCATACTGCGAGATATGACCAACAATACCTACTCGTTTCACCTTTATCAATCGAAAGGCCCTGGAAAATTCTAGTAGTTACATCTACGGATAAAGACGCCTAAGACCAAGATATGGTGATTTTTCTTTCTTTATTCCTGATTAAAGAAGCTAAGCAGGAAAGCAAAGTAACGAAACATCGTCGTATCCGTTGCGAATATTTTGCGAAGTCCCCAGGATAGTTTCCTTCGTCAAAGGCAAAATACGGACCACCTGTCTGCCAACGGCTTAGCATAACGAATAGTAATTTATAGAGCTAGCGACTCCCTGTGACTTCGTGCATAAAGGATACAAGTTATAAAGGCAAGTATCAACTGAAGCTGATACGATCATATAAAAATCAATAATAGTAGGAGCACAACGACGCAGCAGCTGATATTAAATTCAGATGCTATCTTAAAGAAAGAAAGAAAGAGATATTTATTCATTTAATAAACAATATAAATTACCGTTCTTATCGTTCGTATTAACTTTTCTCTGCTGATATTATTCGATAATAAACGTAGTAGGTTATTATCGAGTAATATCAGTAACAATAAAAGTAGGTTATTATCGAATTGACATTCGTTTCTTATTCGAGATATGCCATCGATTCGAATCGATTTTCGGAGTAATCCAAACATTCCTGAAAGGATATATTCTTGTAACAGCGAATAAAATCATTCGTTGTATATAGACAATTTAATTGCCTACATATACCCCACAGCTCCTTCGAGACGCACCGCATAGTGTGATTAGTGAATCTATCTATCTATCTAATCAGCCAGTAACTCACACTGATGAGTATAAGCCTCTTCCTTATCTCGCCACCCCTGGCGGTCTTGTGCCAGTCATCCACTGCTTCCCTACAGCCCCCACAATGTCGTCTGACCACCGGGCAGGTGGTCTGCTTCGACGCCGCCGCATATCCCTAGGCCACCATTCGGTGACTGCTTTGGTCCAGCGGTGATCCTCTCTCCTTGTTAGTGAATACTTTTATCAAATCACAACGAAAGGAAAACGTAAATTTTAATAGCTTTAGGACGCAAACACGTCCAACGGCTTTGCTCTCTGCTTTAGCAGACCTCACCATTAACGGTCTGTTATAGCGTCGCAAGATTTATGTCATTTGAAACTCCTCAAGCCCCGTGTGCTCAATGAAAGCTTTAAATGAGGTTTGTCACTTCTCTGGACACTCGCAGTCGAGTGGCATTGCAATTCAGACTTTGAATAACATTACTGAGGGTACTAATTTCATTGTATTTAACACCTTACAGGTCCCTGAGCTGTTCAGAGTCGAAGCCGAGAGTAGGAATGATGATAGAACGATCTATTTTTGTCTAGTTTAGAATGAAAATTGGTGACACACGCACGGGACAATTACTGTCTCAGTAATTCTGTACAGAACGAATAGCACACGATTACTGGGAATAGGTGGAGCACTTACAAGTTCCTCTATTTTTTTTTTTACTTATGTTAGCTCTCGTTGATAGGCCTAACAATTATTTTTATGGTTAATGAGATCTACGTTTTAACACAATCTCACCCGATGGAAAGCGACAAAGTTGTATCATAAAGGAAGACACCTAATAGATGATATCCTTAGTTAAGGATTTACTTAGAAGCTAAACCAGGAGAAAAGCCATTATTTAAGCACCTCACAACTGCAGAAGTTTTGATCGCGTAGGTTTTATTATAAGAACATTTAATCATAACTTATCTCCATTTAAATACATTGAATCGCATAGGATAATAGCTGATTATTATTATCTATTTTTTAAATGAGCTTGCTTCAGGATCAACTAAAGACATTGCACGCAACTTTCGCAGAGCGTAGGTGGTTAGAGTGGGTGTACAGATAGCGAACTGTAGCCATCTCAGTAAATAAAAGTAACGAGCCCTATCTAGTAAGTAGGTACGGATCAACATAGTAAATTGCACCTGTTTTTATCTACATTAAGTTGAATTGAGAAGCAACACGCTTCTGAGCTATTTTTAAGAACAAAGTTTAACATAATTCTTCTCGTGCTAAATATTTAAGTGCAAAATGGTATTTTCATGTATTTCATTTTTATAATAAATACATAAATACAGAGTCCATTAGAAAAACTATATCCTTGCCTGTTTTTAAAGCTCACGTCAAGGAGTTTTTCCTGCCAAAAGAATGAATATTGGTACTTATTATTTATTTATTTATGTATTTAAGTAGTGTATTATTTATTTTGGAATTTGTAATATTTATTATTTGTTTTTTAGTATTCTTATTTAGATAACCTGTGGTACACCCCCTGCCTTTTCTTAAATTCATATAATTCTTTCCATCCAAAGGTTGCCTGGAAGAGATCGCTTCTAAGCGATAAGGCCGCCCATTTTACCTGTCGCATATAATGTATTTTTGTAATGATTAATTTGATTATGGTGTACAATAAAGAATTTTTGTATTGTATTGTATAAATAATGCTGGACCCACAGCATCGTCTAGCCACAGCTGAAAGATGGTATGTCCAAGCTAAGAAGAGCTTGTATTATGGGTACTAGATGACTGATACACATAATAGTGGTTTCTTTTCACTTCTTCCACTAGTGGACAAAAAATTGAAGTGAACAGTAAAATAATTGTATTTGATAATAATTTATATATAAAATATGACTTGCCTAAGTGCTTATTTTGTAAGCCTAAAGAAATAAATGATTTTTTACTTTTTTACTTTACTTTAATACATACATATTTTTTTATTATCTATACATAGATAACGACCAGAACACCCGGAACAAATATCTGTAGATCGTACTTATATTTATCAAACATAAACATTTATTGAATCGAACCCGCAACCTCCTACGTCGCAGGCGGAACTTCGCCCACCGCGCCACAGATGTCGTCAAACCAAATGTATAAGTACCTTTACAAACAGATATCTACATAAGACTTTCAGTCTCTTTACTATAGGAACAAATAACTATATACAATGTGCCCTAACGGTTCTTGGTTAGGTTCACCGCAAGCGGGCAACTTTCGATACATAACAAATCTCATGCTTGCTTTCTGCTGTTTCTCAATAAAGAAATTAATATTGGTAACTGTGACAGCAAAAACTTAATCAGAATCGATTGATTTTAATTAAATAATTTATACTACTATTATAATGTGTTAAAGTAAAATTTTTGAGGTTGTAGCGGGTAATCTCTGAATCTACTGAAAAAAAATTTAAAATTATTTTACCAATAAATAATAAATAATGCTGGACAATTCACACAGCATTATCTAGACCCATGGTAAGCAGAGCTTGTGTTATGGGTACTAGATAACTGATATATATAGTACAATACATTACATAGATATATATTTTTTATTATACATAGAATACGACCAGAACACCCGGAACAAATATCTGCAGATCGTACACACAATTGTTCCGAGGCGGGAATCGAACCCGCAACCTCCTGCGTCGCAGGCGGACCTTCGTCCACCGCGCCACATCGGTCGTCAAATCTTTACGCATGAAAGTCTAATTTTTCGGGTAATATACGTATATTTATAGCCTATGAAATTCACAAATAACGTGGCTTTCTATTGGTCGACCGATGTGGCGCGGTGGGTGAAGGTCCGCCTGCGACGCAGGAGGTTGCGGGTACGATTCCCGCCTCGGAAACATGGTGTGTACGATCTGCAGATATTTGTTCCGGGTGTTCTGGTCGTTTTCTATGTATAATAAAAAATATCTATCTATGTAATATATTGTATTATGTATATCAGTTATCTAGTACCCATAACACAAGCTCGATACCCTAGACATCACAAGGGCTAGATAATGCTGTGTGAATTGTCCAGCATTATTTATTTTTATTTTATTTATACCTTCGTCGCAAATTGCGTTCATTTAAATGCCATGGCTGACGAAATTTGAAGATAGTGGTGCCACAAAAGTGGCCCCACTTGTCGCAAGTCTCCGACCCTTAGCACGTTAGATGTAAATCCACGTATCCGGCTGCCGATATCGTGTCTGGTTTAGCATATCGCCCAGAATATCTCTAGAGGTTAATCAAATATGTAATGAATCAATTTGCGATCTCGTTCCTTAGCTTTTCACGCTATTGTTACTTTCTAGAGAATATTAAAGCTTTTAGTTCCGCAATATTTGATGTGTAAAGTTTGTAAGTGAATTAGGTCAAATGCTGGATGCGTCAAGCTGAAGGCAGAGGGCTATGGCGCTCACTAGGGGAGGCATATGGCCAGCGGTGGACTAACATAGGCTGATGATGATGATGAAGCACTTAACTGTGGAATTACACTAATATTAAAAATGCGAAAGATTGGTTGTTGTTACATCTCGCCAAAACTACTAAACGGATCGGGATGAATTTAGCATATGGAGTTTTAGGCCTGAAATTAAACATGTAGAATAGAATAGAAAAAATTTTTATTTAGACACAGGTACAAAAATACCTACGGAGCTGAGACGTGGACACTCACGATAGGGCTGCTCCACCAGTTCAAAGTCACTCAGCGAGCTATGGAGAGAGCTATGCTCGGAGTTTCTCTGAAGGATAGGATTCGCAACGAATACATCCGACAGAGAACCAAGGTTATCGACATAGCTCAAAGAATTAGCAAGCTGAAGTGGCAGTGGGCCGGCCATATCTCGCGAAGAACCGACGGCCGATGGGGCAAACGTGTTCTTGAGTGGAGACCACGACTCGGTAAACGTAGTGTAGGACGCCCTCCGACCAGGTGGGATGACGACCTGCAAAAGACTGCAGGTAGATGCTGGATGCGGCAAGCTGAAGACAGGGCGCTATGGCGCTCATTGGGGGAGGCCTATGTCCAGCAGTGGACTGCTATAGGCTGATGATGATGATGATGATGATGAGGTACAAAATACAGGCATAGAATAACGGCAAATAAAGTAGTTTATCATAGGGGTAAGTGACACAAATAGGTGCATGATATTAAGAATAAACAAAGACTACCTCCAAGACCCTGCGCCGAAATAGGGGTTGGCTCAGCGTGTGCTGAACATTATTATATGTGCTACTTTTTATCCCATAAATCAGTTTCTAAGGGTTTATTTTTTTATTTTTTTTATTTTTACAATTCACACAGCATTGTCTAGCCCCATGGTAAGCAGAGCTTGTGTTATGGGTACTAGATAACTGATATACATAATACAATACATTACATAGATAGATATTTTTTATTATATATAGAAAACGACCAGAACCGGGAACAATTATCTGCAGATCTTACACACAATTGTTCCGAGGCGGGAATCGAACCCGCAACCTCCTGCGTCGCAAGCGGACCTTCGCCCACCGCGCCACATCGGTCGTCAAATTAGGGGATAGATACGGGATAGAAATAACCTTATATCGTTTCCATAGAAACAACGCGTGAGCCGCGGGGAGAAACTATTTTCTGATAATGATATCCTTGACATTTGCAAGTTATGTTCAAGAATCAACAACAAGCCATAATAGTGTATTTGCGATCTTTTAGTCTGGAATTTAAAAAAGATATCTGTGGTTTTATTTAGCTGTTTCGTTTTGTTATTTTTTTTCCTCATTTTCATAGTATATGACGCCGTAATTATGAACACAAATGTGTGTAAAATTTGCTTCACAGTGCTTCGCTTCACACTGCTACCTAAATAAAGCTGTAAAATCCATGATTCATATGCTGTAAACTGTTAAGGAAGACACTTGATAATAAACTATTTAATTTACACAACAATTATGTTTGCTCAACCCGGTAATAATGAGCTTTTCTCTCGAGCCGGTTTCTTCGAACAGATTTTGTTTCCAGGCGAGACATTATTTGTCTCAGTTTGAAGCATATGTAACAGGAATTAGTTCAGTTTAGTTTAGTTTATTTATTTCCACCGTAGGTACACAATGTTACACTTGATGTCGTTAAATACTATTAAAAGATAAATTACATTTTTATTATAACACATACTAACTTTTGACAAAGGAAACACCATAGGGCATTGTGCAAAAAAAAGCAGACAGACATGCCTTCTTAAAAAATGAAAATAAATTCATTTATAATAATTTGTCACAATAAAACAGATAATAAATAATGGTATAAGTTAAATTGAATAATAAATTAGATAAAATGTCAAAGTAATCTGCTGTATAAGGGCATTGTCAAACTATACTAAAAATATTGTACAAAATTAAATAAACATTTGTAACTATGGTGAGCCAGTTACATGTTTAAGCGAGACCAAAATGGGGACGATATAGACTGGTATTGATATGGATCAGTTGAGTTACCTGTAGATTGTTTGCAACAGTCTGCAGCTAGCTCAATTGTAAATACTTGTTCTAATTTGTATCTGTTATTTGAGCAAAATTTAGTTCTGTTTAACACATTGACTGCTACAGGGAAGCTAAATTTTGTACATTGTTCTGTTCTTCAGGTGGTTGTACAGCAGCGACGCGATGACGCAACCAATGCGAACCGCCCGAGGAAGACACAACGCATGGCAGTGAAGGCGTTAAAAAATGAACACCGGGACATCGACAAGGACCCAAAAGAATCTTATTCGGTACGATCAAATTGGTCCAACTCGACCGCGGGACCCACTAGCACTTTCATACCTCTAGTACAGAATAATGCAAAGCTTAGCCGCAAGTATGCGGCCAAAAACGACCTACAATTATGCCGACAATAGACGATGAACGATTTAACCTTATAAGCGGCAAACAAGCTAATACGCCCCTTAAACAACGTGACATAGGCGTGGCAATCGATATCACATTCCTCTACACCGAAAGCCTTTTAGCAAATATTACAAGACTCCAGGTTAAATACGAAACTAGTAGACCTATCTCCCCTTTAGTATCGACACATACTCGTGAAAATAGCCATATAAAATAGCCGTAAGGGCACACAATAGCGACATAAATCTACTTGACGCGCCGCGCTGGTGGCTTCCGTTTCTTATCGAATAGACTGATTTTTTGTATTTACGTTTTGTATTCGATTCTTGCGTTTTGTGAAAGAAGTGTGGCGAATAAATACAATTGCGATTCTGCGTGTCGAATCGGTTAAGATCACGCCGGCCTGTGCGTGTGGGTGAATAATTTTAGAAGTTTTCGGTGTCAGTGACTCAATCTACGTGATTGAAAAACATATTGAGTAGAGATTTATTTATTCCCTTAGATATTACTGAACGATTGGCTGGGTGCCATATAGAATAAAGCATAGAGTATAACTGTGGTATAACTCTGTTCTCGAATCCTAGATATTATTTGTAAGCAAAGGGGTGACAAAACCGAATAAACATTGTTGGAAAATATTTTAGGACACTGACTGATATCATCAGAGCAACTCAAAGATTTTAATTATTTAAAATATAAATACAATTTATATTTTAAATAATTATTAATTAATTATTTATTTAAAAATCTTTCATTTATCATTCTATTTCATCCCTAGTCACCTTCGAACTGGATTTGCACTTATGCATTGATTGAATTTTTGGTTGGTTACTTGCTTGCTTTTACCTTGTTCCTTAGAAGAAACAAAGAAGAAAGAAAGAAAATACATTTATTTGACACCGTACATAACACAAAACAAAACACGACACATTAAATAATAAGAAAGAATACATACAAGAAAAAAATTATAAGTATCCTTCTGTTATTTTCATCAGTTTAAAGTTTTCATTCATACATATATATCCTTAACGATTGATAATTTACATATAATCTTGGATTCGTAAACCGAGTATCCAATCCTGTGTGGATTGGACAATTGCATACGGTGGAGTTTTCTCAAACAGTAGCCGAGTCTAAATAAATATCAATCCACGTCTAACTGTAAGTCTACAAGTGCGAGCATTTTATTATCCGCCATTATTTTCAATTAAGGCTGATTTAATCCGTGAGACACCTTTTGTGACTGAGCGCCGTCGGTACCAAAAAAGGCTGGACACTTATTTAGATCATGATTGCGCTATGCTTGAGGCGTTATTTTTAGGTCTCGTGCAAATCGCAATTACGTTTCGTAAGTACACTTTTGATCGATACTATTTTAGGATAATTTAAAATCTTGCAATAATTTTGGAGTTGGGAAGGTAACAGACAACATTAGCAACTAAGTACGGATACTTTAAAGGGGACCATTCAGCGGTCTAAAGACCGGTATTTTTTAAATTTAAATTGGGGTAATAAAAATAAATAAATTTTCGGATAGCGCACGCAGGACTGGTTATTGTGGTGATCTTAGGACTAATAATACTGGACAGTAGTGGACGCATTTCAGCTAAAATAATGATAATACCACATACTACAGTATAACATCGAAGTCAGAAGTTTTTGTAACGCCGATGAACAAGCAAGATAACTCCAGCGCGGCGCGATTTGCGCACAAAAGACTTAAACGCGCTCCTACCTCGTTTACAGAGGAATCCTTTGCTCTATAGATATGTAACAATACTTAGTTACTAGATTCTGCTTGGAACTTTGCAAACTTTGCGAAGATAATCATTGTGGAACTTAAGGTTTTTGTTATTATAGTGCGTAAGCTCTTGTACTCGGGGTAATCTCTAAGTAATTAAATAATTTTCGATTAAAGAAAAATCGATTCCAAAGAAATCGATTTTAACGATTTAAGAAAAAAAAATATGCCGTGTGGATTGTCAAAATTATGTATTATTATTATTATCATCAAGGAACATAAAAGTTTTTTTTTAAATAATCAAATAATTTGTCATGGTTATTTACATTAGCTGAACCATTGCTAAGTACTTTTATATCTAGTCCGAAATCAGTTCTTTAACGTTAAAAGTGTGTCCAATTACCAATAACTACCTACCAAATTCAAGGTGAATCACAAAACAACTATATCGTGTTCTCAATTACACAATTGCGAATTCGTGATCGAAATTCTTTTAGCTTCATTGTCGCAGTGGAAGAAAACTCGAAACGCAATCGCTTACGATCGTATTGCGATATTACGTCTCAGTCGATTTTTATCAGTTATTTTAATTTAATTTGTGGACAACTTTACTTTGTCTGAAAGAGATTGTGAAGTAAGCAAAATAAACATCGATTATTTTACTGGGTAGTTTTTACTTATTGGTTTCAATCAGACAATCATTATTATGAAAGCTATTATTACGAGTTGCGTAGTGTTCTATCAGTAGATTAATTTGGTGTTTCGTTGATGACAACGTTTGTAGGTTGTTGGCAAAGAAGTGTTACATAGATTTTGATTCCATTGCGTCTTTTCCGTAATTAACTTTAAGCGCGTGCGCAAGTTTTTTAAATTGAATATTGGTGATACCCCACCAAAAGATAGAAATGCTCTGTCAAAAAAAAAATTCATGAAATGGGATGAAAATTAAACGTACAAAAAATATGAAAATAGTGTCCCGTTTTTACCTCCCGGTTACGGAACTCTAAAAATAGACACTCAACCTTACGAATCTAATCAGCTCACTGACCCAAAGTCTTCCAGTTACATAATTATTACAGCTAAATACACATACAGCTAAACACTTCATTTTATGAACATCTAATATCATACACCACAATAATATGACTTTATTAACTACCTAAAACCTACGCACTTACAACATTTCTCACTAAACGATCCTCATGGATGGTTTTAGAATCTCATAGCGTCATATTTATTTAGATAAGGGGCTTTTACACTACCCATTACAACTGGTTGACCAATATGATTAAATCGCCCACTGACTGTTATAAACATTGCAATATAGTTGACTATGTTGTATGATACATAGGAAATCCATTAGGAAGTTTTAGTTTGACTTTTGGATTGTATGTGTGTATGTTTTCGAAATAATGGTGTCGATACGTTTATGGTTAGGGTTTCAAAGCCACGATTGTTATTTTTAGCCGTGAACATTGGCATTCTTCTATTAGGGCGCATTCACTCTACATTAAATGGTGAATAAATCTGTCAAAACCATTTTTTTTTTCTAGATTGTTTTTTTTTCGGTGATGTCGTTAAATATTTCCCACCAATATTCCTTGGGTTTACAGCCCATTATAATTTGATATTAACCCTTTTGTAAACAAAAAGTATCCAGGTTTTTGAATCGCAGTATACTGTACTTACACTTGTAAATTGTCTTACCTACTTGCTATTAAATCCTAAAATACCGAAGCCCTAACTAGTTATTTTACCCAATACCGTAACGGAGCGTCAGTAGCGAATCGTGATCGATAATTTATCGATACTCGAACGGTACTCGACAATCGGGATCGTTTACGTATCGCTTTATCGCGAATCGCCGTTGGTATTTAGGGTTGGATGCCGGAGATAGGCTATAGAATGGCTAGGTTAGATTACCTTCCTTATTTATACCCAGTTTAAGGTTTAATTTGCTATACATACGTTAAAGCTAAAACGTAGCTATATATAGAGCATTCTGGACTCTATATTTTACTGTATAGGATATATTATTAAGAAGCATTTTGAACCAGAGGAAGAAAGTTAACTTCATTATAGAATAAGCTGTGTTGATCGGTTGATCCTAAGGGTAATCGGTTATTACTGTAAGAATAACGGTCCTATAACGCACGTAGGGAGCATTCTGGACTCTGGACCTTATTTGATAATAATTTATAGTATAAAATTTGACTTTTCTAAGTGCGAAATAAAGTTAAAATCTGAAATCCGCTACTATGTATAGTTTAAATGTTACTATTTAAGCTACTACTTACCCTACTAGTTAAGTTGTTTTGTATTTTTTATGTGTTTTCCTTTTTTTGTAACTGTTTATTATTGTGTGTGGCTATCAATAAATTCTTTTATTATTTTTTTATTCGTTTTAAATCTGAGTAGCAAACTCAAAGTACATAGAATCCAAGCGCCAACTTAATCGAGTTTTAACATTTTATACCAAGGACTGTATATTTTATGCTCAGTTTAAAATTAACCGGTCAAATGTGAAAGTTTCCGTGTATATCGATAGTCGATACTTACGCTATTGCCATTTCAAAAACGGGTATTTCTTATGAAACTTATTAATTTTATTAACACCCACTTATCGGCATCAATCTTAGTTAAATTGCCATCATTCGATCTTTTAATATTGAATCGCCTGACCTTCTTTGGTCTGAATTACAACGACGTTCGACGACCGATGTGGCGCGGTGGGCGAAGGTCCGCTTGCGACGCAGGAGGTTGCGGGTTCGATTCCCGCCTCGGAACAATTGTGTGTACGATCTGCAGATATTTGTTCCGGGTGTTCTGGTCGTTTTCTATATATAATAAAAAATATCTATCTATGCAATGTATTAAATAAAAAATAAATAAAATAAATAAATAATGCTGGACAATTCACACAGCATTATCTAGCCCCATGGTAAGCAGAGCTTGTGTTATGGGTACTAGATAACTGATATACATAATAGATTACATTACATAGATAGATATTTTTTTATTATACATTATATTGTATTATGTATATCAGTTATCTAGTACCCATAACACAAGCTCTGCTTACCATGGGGCTAGATAAAGCTACGTGAATTGTCCAGCATATTTTTTTTTTTTATTACATTTTGATATTTTATTTAGCGCTAACTTGACCTTTATGGGAATAAGAACATGCACTTTTGCAACCAGTCGACTATTGATCAACACAAACAAGTGATTATGTCAAAAGTAGTACAGTCAAAAGTCTGGTGTCGCCAAGGTTGCTGAGCCACAGGAGTTGAAAGAGAAGATAAGAGAAAATTCATGGGTTAGAGTGATATCTACATCGTTTTGTCAACACATCTTCTAAACAATAGATTTGTGGTTAAAATTACGAGTGGTCCCACTCGCCTAACGAAATAAACAAGAAAAAACTAATCAGGTAACTGGGACCGCGGTCACAGTTTTGTAGTGGGCCCAGTCGCCTGTATCCTCAAAGGATCAGATGAGAAGCATTCAGTTCCCTCCTCACTAACACTAAATGAAGAGATTTGTTATCTATACTTAATATTATAAAGAGGAAAGGTTTGATTTTTGTTTGTTTGTTTGTTTGTAGTGAATAGGCTCCGAAACTACTGGACCGATTTGAAAAATTCTTTCACCGTCGGGAAGCTACTCTAACCCCGGTGAACATAGGCTTTATTATATTTTCAAAAAAGTTAGGGATCCGTAAAAACCGTGCGAAGCCGGGAAGGTCCGCTAGTGATTTATAAAAAAACGACAGAAACAGAGTTCACGTTATATTATTCATGGTGGTTATTTGTAACAAAAAAATGCTTCTTTGTTACAAATAACCACGATGAATAATATAACGTGAACTCTGTTTCTGTCTATTTTTGGTTAACTTTATGATGTTTCTATTATTGAAAAACCATTTTGGTGGGCGGTGTTGAATTGAATGGGTTTTCATCGTGGTTATTTGTAACAAAGAAGCATTTTTTTGTTACAAATAACCACGATGAAAACCCATTCAATTCAACACCGCCCACCAAAATAGTTTTTCAATAATAGAAACATCATAAAGTTAACCAATTAGAGCTACAAGCACAGTAACGGTAAATCAATAGGATAACGGTAAAAACTATCGGCTTTACAACGCTATTAACTAAACATAAAACCGGATGACCGAATAGAACAAAACCATCAAGATTTATCTCTCGAGGTATTTAGATAAGGTATTCATTGGGCTCGATGCTGGGGACTAATTCTGCTAACCAATGGCTTTACTATGACAATGGTATTGTCCACCCAAAGGTTGCCTGGAAGAGATCGCTCTCAGCGATAAGGCCGCCCTTTATACCTTTATTCTAAGTTTTTATCTCTGTATTATTTTCTGTTTTGTGTGGTGTAATAAAGTATTATCTATCTATCTATCAATGGCTTTACTATGACAATGGTATCGTCGCACGTCTACGTGTCCACCCAAAGGTTGCCTGGAAGAAATCGCTCTTAGCGATAAGGCCGCCCATTTTGCATCTGTATCTTTTTTGTTCTTTACTGTTTGTGTGTTTGATGTGCAATAAAGCGTATTTGTATTGAATCCTCACGCATAACCCATTTATGAAAGAAACTTAGAGCCATTTTGACCTAGAGAGTTCTATTTTAATTGATAATTTATTTGCGTTTATTTTATTTTATTGCTGACATTTAATTTAATTTTATTGATTTTTATATTCACGTGCCTGCATTCGGGCGAAATATGCAGCTCTACTGTGTTATTCCACCAATGTATTATGTACCATGTCTTATGTGAACAAATATTACTGATTACTGAGGTAGATAGTGCATGCGGTGCTTTTACATGGAGAGTTTAACATAATGGTTTCAACCTTGACCCCTTTTATCACGCGTCCCTCCATCAATAGTATATTTTGTTTCTTTGTTTTTTCAGTTGAGCCAGAGGCTACTCGAGACATTAGACCCATAAATATGTACATAAGTTAGTATAAGTAGATATAACATCGCCTTAGGGCTTAATAAAAATTATAGATGTTAATATCTCAATAAATAAACAAATTTTGTCTAAGATACTCGTAGATTGCCAAAATGTGTCATTCTGAGACAATACCATTATCATAGCGAAGCGATTACTTTAGCAGAATATGGTTGTTCGTCAGCAACGTGATATGGCAGATACCCTGTGATGATAGTCAGCATTAATTTGACCCTTAGATCAACGTCTACGTCACTTGACCTACTTCATCTTTAGCCTATTTCAGTTTGTAGAAGAATGCAGGAAATTGACGCTTTCTCACCTGCATATTTGATTGTAGATATTTGTTCCGGGTGTTCTGGTCATTATCTATGTTTAATAAAAAAAACGATCTATGTAATGTATTGTATTAAGTATATCAGTAATCTAGTATGTACTCATAACACAAGCTTTATTTAGCTTGGGGCTAGATGAAGTCGTGTGGATTGTCCAGTATTATTTATTAATATTTTATTTTTGTTTTAATCAATTTTCATTGTTTTTTTTTTATTTTAATTATATTTCTGCAATTTATTTTGATCACATACATTGTAAATCTGACATTGCACACTTAACTGTAGAAATACATTGAATCACAATTATATTATAACACCTTTATACACATGTATTTCATGCAATAAATATACTTTACTATTATTTTTAGATATTTAACTAGAATATTAGAGTTCTCCCATAAAATAGAAAGTTGGATTGATAAACGATCGCGACATAAAAACAAAGATTTACTTTAAAATGGAGAAAACTTTAACTATGGGAGCTATCAGTCAAGAAAAAATTATTCTCAGTTTAAGATCATCATGTTTCTTATATAAAGAAGGTCGTATTTTTAAGGTTTGATTTTTATTGTGGGACGTAAAATATTTCTCAATGGGATCTATTACATGAACAATGACCAAGCCATATAGTACAGTTTGCTAATTAATTTTTGAGTGATAGTGGATGCATAATATTTGAAAACTACAGGTTGATAGATAGAAGATAGAAAATTCTTTATTGCACTTGAACTATAAACTATGTACAGTAATAACTTAAAAATTAAGTACAATTGGCTGATGTCGTAAAGGAAAGGAGATTTCTATATATGTAACTCTGTATAACCATATATGTATAGTATATATGTATATGTGTTCTCAAGCAAGGTGTATTTTATTAATAACTTCAATAATAATAAATATTTCATCAATAACATTTTTTTTTTTTTTTTTTTCAAATTTTATCGGAAAAATATTAAGAAGAAAAATAATGACGCTAGTGCCATTAGTACCATTAGGCTGATCCTTTTTGTGTTACATAAATTTTGATATTAGTTGCAAGCAATCTAGATCATGAAGCGCTTACAGTTTGTTACATAAAATATTTTATTTTCTATTCTACGGAGAAGATAAAATACAATACATCTCTCTCTAACGTCCATTGACAATGAATTAATGGTACAGAAGTTGACAAAGACAAAAGATACGGGAAGCAGAAACAAACTAGCATTTTTGTGTCAATTTATGTACATACATGCCTCCGAACTCTCAATCTTCGTTTCAAGTCACGCTGGTAAATAAATCTCTACCGGAAAGGAATGTGGTTAAGCGGAGCGAACAATCTATCAGGCAAGAGCTGATTGAAACACAGGCTACTGTCTCTATGCCGCTGCTCAATCAAAGACGTATGAGGGACATCTCCGCGCTTCATGAGTCCGCATTCTTAGCTTCATTGTTTTATTGGTCCCAGGTTTCATATACGAAACCAGTGCTCTGAATCTTTGAAAGGCACTAAAGTTGTTTCCGAAACTTTAAGCGCCTGGAATTTTTAAGGGTTCATAATATGTATTTAGGTACCTATTTAAATACATTATGAACACTTCTGAAAGCAGGTATTTAGATGTATTTAGGTACCTACTGAAATACATCTAAATACCTAATATAAAGTGACAAAATGGCGTACCGCAAGATTCAAGCGAGTGGCCCGCGAGTTTTCTGTTATCGGATGTAAAAGTAAAAAGTAAAAAAATGCTATTGATAAAAAAATAATATACAAATTTACAGCCTGAAAACCAGTGTCGTTACAGTCCTCGGGCGGTAGCGACATTAAGCTGAGGCTGGACCTAATTAGCGCGCACTGAGGACAGGCTATGTTATTTTTACCTATTTTCTATTGTTTATCTTTTAGTTATCTAGTAGTTTTATATCTTTGTATATCTGTCTTTTTTGTGTGTGCTAATAAAAGTATTCTAAAAGTGTTCTAAGTTAAAGCCCATATTTTACATTTCACTTTATTTTTGTGTGCGGCAGTGGTGCGAATAATATATATGAATATGAGACCGAAAGCCTAGCTTTCATCATCAAAATTACCCAACTCGAAAAAGCACCAAACCAAACCATCGAATTTCATCGTAAATGTAAGGTAAATGTATATTCGTGAGATAATAAATAACGGTGTGACACGTTAACCGATTTGCATGCTCATGTTTCTGTTATACGATCGTGTTCCTGAAACTGATTAGGCAAGAATATAAAGTGTCTAATGACTGTTTCAAAACTTATGCTGCAGGTGATATACAGGTGGACTCAAATATAGGCCATATTTGTTATGATTTATTTCTCTACATAGTATAAAATAAAGTCGCTTCTCGCTGTCTGTCTGTCCCTATATATGCTTAGATCTTTAAAACTATGCTACAGATTTTGATGCGGTTTTTTTATAGATGAGATTTTGTATTATGATTTTTTATGATGAGATTTTGTAGAGTGATTTATATGTATATATAAATAATAATGATTTATATGTATATATGCATTTGCACCCTTGCGAAGCCGGGGCGGTTCGATAGTATATTTATAATGGACAATCCACACAGCAGCATCTAGCCTTAAGAGATAAAGAGCTTGTGTATGGGACTAGATAACTGATATACTTGTTCAATACATAGGTACATTATTTTATTGTACAAAGAAAAAACCCAGAACAAACATTTGCAGAAATACTTAATTTTCGAGGTGGGAATTGAACCCGAACCTTCTCTAAGACGTTTGCCCGCTACGCCACTGATGTCCGAAATAAAGATTGAAGAATCAATATAAAATTAAATTAAACTATTTTTTGTAGAAAAATATTTGACTTTTTCAATGTCCTTGGGTCTTGCAGAAAAACAGGGTTCCTGATTCAAGCCAACATTAAGTCATTGTGTAGAGTTCTTTGAAACAGTCGATATACAAAGTCAAAACCTAACATTCGACGACTAAATCTTTAGATCATTCAACTGAATGAAATCATAAACTCAACGCACATTAACAGTAACCATAAAACTGTAAAAGCCGAGTATTTCACAAGTTCCGTAGTACAACGCAAAATACAAGTTTTTGATCGAAGTAGACCGGCGTATTTAACACCTCAAAGAGGTCAGTACTGCTGGACCGTTAACTTGTGAACCTGAATTGTGAGCGGGGGAAGTGTGACGTCAGACGAGGGACAACTTTGCAATCAAGATCAAGGACTGGTCAACAAGGTTGTTTTTGCAGCAGATCTAACCCTGCTTAAAGCGGTATTAAGCGGTAACACCCTAAGCCTAAGTCATGAGAATAAATGGAAAGAAAGAGATATAAAAGTATGCATTTTTCTGCGCTTCATTGATTTGGCTATTTCGTTAAATTAAAATAACACGGGCATGTCATAAATTATATAAATTGATGCTGGAACGGAATACATTGAATGAACATACATAAGTGTTTGATTCAAGGTATTCTGGAAATGTATGGATATTATAGCATATTCATTAAGTTTATTAAGACACATAGCTAAAAATAGATTATAGACGGATCCTGATGATATTTATCATCAGCCTATGTTAGTCCACTGCTGGACATAAGCCTCACCCAATGAGCGCCATAGCGCCCTGTCTTCAGCTGATGATATTGTTTGCTTGTAAACAATGAATGTGTGACTAACTTATATTGATTAGATATCAAAGTAATTTCCTTAATTCGATGCTCCTAGACGCTTTATATGAAAAGGTTGTCTGTTATTTGCCAGAAATGTCAGCAAAAACGTGCATCAATAGACACACTTCTTCTACGTTAATGCAGATAAACAACTTCCAACCTGCATATACGTGAGGTCTATGATTTGGAAGTCAATGAGGCAATTTATTTACAAGCTAAATGCCGGTTCTGTTATGGAGATTGTGATTGAAAGAATGCCTGGTATTTAGAATGAGACATACGGTATAGGGACTAGGTATTAGGGTTATGCAAAGGTAAGCGATGTTTTTGTGGCGCAAAATTTCGAAGACGCAGATGAATAAATTGAGCTATAACAAGTGGTGGAATCTATGAAGGCCAGTCGACCAATACTGGCCAATACATTCACTCAGCTGAATTAATAAGTGATAATCAAGACAGAGAAGTCCTTATACATTTTAAAACATTTGTTAAAGCTCTCTTCATTGAATATAATTGTGCACTTGTACAATACAAAGTACTTTTGTGGAAAGCAAATTTTTCTTGTGGAATTTACAAAGTATTCATCACGATCATGAATTCATGACTAATGGACATCAATCATGTCAAGTGAATTACGTTTTTATGCATCTTCTATTGACTTGGAAGAACCTTGGAATTTCTGTGAAGATGTTTGATTATGTTTGAAGCAGTGCTAATGAGTGGCATTGTTTGTATTGTTAAGGTACACCTTTTAATGAGGTAGGTATCTACATAAGACTGATTAGACCGAACAGTCTGCTAAAAAAACTGACATCAAATTGAAGAATTTACAAAAACCATTTCTCTATTTCATAAACAAACAAAAAAGCTCTCTATATACCAAAGTGCCAGACAAGACACTTGCACCGAAGAGAACACGGAACAAATTTAACCACAAATGACTAATCCCGTACAGTTACACAAAGCCATTGCTTTGCAAATTCCGTAACAGAAAATTGACGCGGAGTCTGCATTACCTATTCGGCGTACGCAAGCGTTAACTGGCGTAACCAATTTATACAATACCCACAACACTTCGCTACAAGGTGTATTGTTAGTGGAAGTAAGAAATAAACTGTTGGATATTCTGTGACACACACTGGAAGCTTGGAGTATCTGTGGTTTGCTCGAGGGCAGAATTTGTAACACCTCCCACAACTGAAAAGGACGGTTATGATTGCCGTCCACTGGGCGATCTTTTGTAGGTAAACATGGAGTTATTGCTTTATAATATTTGGAAACAATGTAGCGCTCGGAAACATGGGATAGTGAGGTAGTTTGCACCGGTTTGAATTGTAGCAGATAGAGGAATGTACTATTGATAAGATTCCAGGAAAGCAAGACCACAGTCTGCGAGATTTAAGTGCACGGTCTCGTCCACTGAACTCGGCGTTAAAAGCTGATTTTTATATCAGGGCCAAAGAAAAAATAAGTTCATAGAACTATAAGAAAGTATCACCTCAGTGTATCACTATGATGCAAGTTAAGGATATCAAAATATCATCACAATTATTCTGTAGAGAAATATTACATCATTCGTTACCCAACCAACTCAACAAATCGAACCCGTTACGAGACAAGAAACATCTCTAGACCGCTCGAAAGCCAGATATAAATGTAACAACAAGATTACAGAAGCAGATAAAAATGTATATTAAAGCCGTGGTCACACCAAATGGGCCTGTCTAACTAAAACCTCAGATAAACGAAGCCAGATGGTTATGACTTGCGATATAACCGCATTAGTTCAGGTTGTTCCCAACGATTTCTCAACGGCAGAACATATTGTATCAATAGTGATGAAATCGTATAGAAGATCGCAAAAGCAGTTCAATTCGCCATTAAAGTCAAAGGAAATGTACGACTAGTGTGCTCAATATAGGTACCAGTCGACGGGATATTTGAACACAAATCGGGTGCCCTTATGCGGAATGTAGTCCGATTCTAAATCATTGACAAAACGGTGCGACGAAATAATTTAACTGCTGTCCCTAGGCGTATGTCGAGCCTTCTTAAGATACCACACTTAAGAATATTCAGAGTGCAAATACTAGTAATAATCCCATGCATTAACATTATAACATAAGCCTCACCTGAAAATGTTAAGTTTCAACCTCATAATCGAAACGCCATCTTTGAATCTGTGGACAATAAATTGATAACATTAGTGCGTTAGATAGAACCAGATATTTGCAATTCTAAACGAACAGTACTTACTACTTAGATAAAGGGATTTGCACTACAATGAAAGTAATGATATAGGTAAGTTTATGGGCCAGATAAATATGAAGAAAGCGATGGACTTAAGGTTTTCGTTGCAATACTTGTGTATTTTTTATGTTTCAATAGATAGTTAGAAAACACTTTATTATACCACACAAAACAGAAAACAATACAGAGATAAAACTTAGACTAAGGTACAAAGGGCGGCCTTATCGCTAAGAGCGATCTCTTCCAGTCAACCTTAGGATGGACTGGACATGAAGGAACAATATAGACGGTGGCACTTTAATAAATAATTGGAAAAGAAAAAAAAAAGAAAACAAATACTTACACTACATACCTATATTAACATACAAATATTATAATAAACTTAAATAGACATAAAATATAGATAGATACATTAAATCTAGATTTATGATGGTCGGAAATTAATATCAGAGGGTCACTGCTGTCGTCTTGCCAAGTCGAGTAGACGGCCGTCTTTGAAATTATATGACTCTAATGACAAAAATACGGAAATCATCATTAAATAAATTGATAGCTGTTTTTCTATGTATATGTATATAATGTTTTTAACAGATAAGATACATTTTCATATGCTGAGTTATGTGCATTTGCTTATAGAAAATACTGTGAAATCAACTAGAGGATGTCTCTTTCATTTGTCGTTCATGTTTATTACATTGTTGTGACACGTTTATGCGTTAATGATTTATGGCTTTGAATTCTACTTTTGTGCCTTGTAATATATTTTATACATAAGGAATTATTTTTAAACGTTGAAGCTCTTTACTTTACATTTAATATTTAGGTACTTTGGTGGCTTGAATATTACCTACCCTTTTTAGTATTTTTAGTACAGTGAATACGAATTCAGAGATCTCTGCTCATTGTTTATTTGTTTATCGTTTAAAATGAACTGATAAGATTGACATGAATGTAAAAAATATTCGAATCCCTATATTTTTGCGGTATTTTATTAATAAAGTATTACAACACCGCAGAAATTCATTTTATTAATTCATGCTTTTCTGTCACTCATGTCTCTATTTATTTACATGAAAAGTGTAAAAGAAAGTCTGAAGTATGATTAATTGTTGTGTATTTATTTACGTATATTATTTTTATAATTGAAACTCCGCTGATTTATTTGTTAGTTAAGTAATTTTTTCATTGATTGACAGTTTTGCCATAACTGTGAGTTAAAACATAAATAAAATGTATTAAGTTAAAACATGTAATTTTAGTGTCTGAATATTGTTGAGCCAGTCTTTATTTTAAAATAACCAACCTATTGAAATGAAAAGTATTGCATGAATTGTATTTTTTGTCTGACGATGAGCAAAGAGCAGGAATAAATTGCCAGTAATTAAGGCCCTCGTGGTTTGCAGGAAACAATCAGTCTACCTCAGCCTGGGACGTGTTCAAATAACAGCATCAAGCAAAGTTACCTCAAAACTTCCGTTTTGAGGTTAGCATCGTGCCGTCGTGCTTGCTTCTACGTGACTAACAAAATCCTATTAAAACAATTACATTTATAAAAACAGAAAATAAAATAACCAAAACCGAAGCTTTTTATATGAAATTTCGCTTTAAGTTATAGCATGCAGTACACAATGTTAAAAGTTAACATAACAATAATTTCTACATAAGAAGATTGAATAGAAACAATATACCTACACCTAATAATCAAAAGTGCTTGCATTTACGATGACACGTTTCATCTCAGACACATCGTAATGATAATTACCGTTTTCAACAAAGGTGAAGATATTCCTCGAATGGCAGGTGACTTGTGGGCAACCGTACGAAAACAAACCGATATGAACCTTACCGCGATTGGTATAGAAGCTATAGCAGGAGATAGAGATAATGCCGGTAATGCAAAGGTGGTAAGGACAACAAAACAAGATATTATGTAAAACTAACTTTTAATAGCTGAAGATCCATTACCTCTTGCTCTTATATTTAAATGTCGAGACGAGAATGTGCTAATGGTCGCTGTTGATGTCTAGTCATTAAAATTGCTTACATTCAAGATCATTTCTGTACTTGATCTCACAGAAAGTTATTCGTTAGATAATTAATTTTAAAAAGTATGAGAAAGACCAGTTTTCAGTTAAACAAAATAAAACAGATGAAGAACACGTAACAACAAATCACATGTAATCAAATGACCCTCACTGTAATCTAAATATTGAGCATCATAAGCTTGTATTTATGTTAATATCTTTAAACTTACAAATAGAAGAAATCTCATTTTAAAATATACGCCTAATTAAATAAACACAACAGATTTTAATGTGATACTTAACTGTTACGGAACATTGGAATTTGTAATTTGAATTACTAATTCAATAGGCAACGAATATTCATAAGTTACCGTTACAGACACACAAACACACAAAATGCATTATAGATGGGGAATTTGTCGGAACCATCGGTTTGATCGGTTCTGATAATGGTTATGGGGAAAAGTTAATTCCGGAAATGACGGATGAATAGTTTGGATGAGGACGGCATTTTGATCTCGATAACGAATTAGAAGATGACAATTAATAAAGTTTGAATCGCCTACTAAATTTCAACATTATCTAATGACGGCACCCTGGCATAAATATTCATTATTATCTAAAATAACGAAGAGGATATGATTATTATTGTAAGAGATAATCTTTACTATGCATAGAAAGTCATTAATGATCAACACGTTGCAAAAACCTATCTATGAAAGCAATTACCATTATTTTATTGACGATCGATAGTTGAACAGACGATGACCGGCAGCAAAACAAATCTATAGTTGGTAATCATTACCTGGAATATCAATAAGACAAGTGTGCTGAACCGTTATACTTGGTTACACACACAAAAAGCTTTTCTGGGTCAATGGCACAACTCAGACGCAGTCTCACATCTTCGTATACGAACTCGAAGGCAAATTAAACCTTATTCCGAAAAAGATAAGGCTGTTTATGACCTTGGTGAAGCCGGTGTAGGCAGAGCACTGAGAAGTAACCTTTTCTTTTACGACTTTGAATATATTGTCTTGAAGCCAGTAGCTTTTGAAGATGTTTGTTTACGAATAACACTAGTTTTGAGAGTCAGTCAGACGGTTTTATTATAGCGTTACTCACAAAATTTATAACCGAATGCAGAAGTAGTTTCTTACGAAAATGTTAATCCATTTACAAGTTGAAATGTATCCTAGAACTAACCTGACACGCATACTTAATTCATAAAACAACATTTGCATAGAACATTATGGAGCTATTGGGATACAATGTGAATGAACTGAATACAATGCTGCGATTTACATAAAAAATAACGCATTTATTGTCACTAATACAGTTACAATGGTGTTTATAAACATTCCATCAGAGAAAGAACTGTGTCACAATCAGTTTACAAACAAAATTGATAGCAACAATGAAGCAGAAAATAAATTATGCGTGATACAGGTATAATTACATTTAATTAATATGCGATAATAACTAATAGATACAACAATTGAAGAACATAAAACGATTACTAAATTAAATATTTATAAGCATGCTGCAAAATGAACTAAGAAATGAACGAACAAATTATGCAATTCCGTTTCGCAAGCGAAGGGAAGGCAACAAACACATTCACTCATATTAACCTATGAAATAGCACTTCTGGTATCTTCATCTTTCTCCGAGTCAATTCTAAAGTTCTGCAAAAAGGAATGGGGCCGTCACGACCGGTCTTTAAGGGCCCAACCTACAACCAGTCGTTTTAAATACACACCTATAAAGTACGAGCTGTCTGACTGATCACACATCACATGAGACAACCGGAGCAATTGCCAGTTAGAAAACTGAAATTCAATGTGTTATTAATTCATTAGAGACTGAGCTAAGCAGGAAGGTGGATAGATAAAGATTAATCTTTGTGACAGGAATATATTGGTATTATTGACAATTTAATGAAAAGTTCAGTATAGGTACCTAGTACCTATCTACTACAAGAATGCCTTTCTGTCATCTGCAAAGAAATCGAGTCTAAAGTTGAGTAAAGGTTACCTTACAACTAGTAGAGCTTTCTTTGGGAAATTATTTATCTTTTCAAGATAATTTTGAAGATTCTCGAGCAAACAACATTAATACCTAAAGTATTAAAAATTACGCATTCCAGTAGTATCTCCAATCGCGCATTCCAACATAACCAATGCAACTGAGGTCACTAAAATCAAGAAACAATGTTTGATAGAAGCTACGATTACGGTCGTTCCTGCGCTACTAACCGGTAAACTTTTGAACATCATATCAGATCATCTGGCTCACGAGTTTGAGCTAAATATGGTTCCGTCTCCTCCTCCAAGAAGTATTGTCTGATGGCGCATCGCCGGTGTTATATGCTTTCGGAACAAAATATTTTACTTTTGCTTTTCAGAAAATCGTGAATCGTGTACAATACTATGGCATAATAATATCTATTAATATTAAGTTTACTTTTTTATGCTCTGCTTACCATAGGGCCAGATAATGCTGTGTGGACTGTCCCGCACTATTTATTTATTTATTTGAATAGAATAATATTTATAGCTGCTTATCTCAAACCACATTATGAAAATATGATATGATGACCTCAATTCGTATCGTACGTTATACAATAAGCCAAAATCCAGATGAAAGGTGGTGGTATTGGTTCCCTAATACAATGAGTGCAGGCCCAAGTCGTTCTAGATTTATCTTCTGCCATTCAGCTTCTTCCGGGCATTTAGTTCGTGAATATCTTACAACCCTATTTCAAATCCTAGAACCGGCTTATCAACGTGGAAAATGCATTCGAAGCGGTTAAAGCTCAACGTCTTCATCACTGAATGCCTTGGTAACAGAATCATAGCCCCGGTGTACTGTTAGCATGCTTGGGTGGGCCGACACGACGGTGTCCAACAAGTCACGATGACAGACTACCTGCCGAAGCCGGTCTGTCCCGGCTAGTTGATGGGCATGAACCAATTTGAATAATTATAAGTTCCTGTGTTCCGTTAGTGTTATCGGAGAGATATGAGTAAAGGAAACTGAAGAAGAAAGCTAAAGAAAACGCAAATGTAAATAAATAACTTGACGATGAACCTAGTTTTTGCTGTGACAGAAATGCAGAAGACACTAGTAGCGGAACAGAAAGTACAGTTGAAGGATGTGTTGGCAGCGGATATTACGCCATCAAATTGCCATTTTTTCTAGAAAATTGCATAGTTGTAGCCGTCGATTAACAAGTAAACGTTGACCAGTTTTTCTGATATCTAAACGGCACTCGATCTTTACATTTCAATAAGAGTAGATACATTTTATCAAATGGATGAGGCAGACCGGACCACCTGGGGATAATAAAATCACTTTTTGTTATCCATGAAATTTGTTTGACTCCATACAAGTCACATTAAAAGTAGAAATACTAACTTTTTTAGCCATATACAGCAGTATATTCAGTATTAGACTTGTAAATATTATGTATGTGCTTAGTTGTTTGTGATTACGTTTTTCTCAGAAGCATTTGCGAGAATTCCAAGCATGATCCATCGCAAGTCTGAATTGGCATAAAAACTAGCTGCACCTAGATTTATAAACTGTCGTAACAGTTGGTGTAGGGTAGAGAAGTATTGCAAGCGGCTTCCTCGAAGCAGAAAGAACCCGACCAACAGACATATTAACCTAGCAAACGTTATAGATATCTTTTACCGTAAACAGACCATCTTAACTGTATCTCTTAACATAATAATTGGTTTTTAATCGCATTTGCATACTATGCGATTTCAACTTGATTGAATCACGCATCTGAATCTACCATTGGTTAAGCTAGAAGCGAACATATTTCAAACGGTATCCACAAATATGACTGTACCGCTTCACTAATTGAAAACCGTAGAAGAGAAAGTGTCACAATATCCATACCAAGCTATTTTACGAATGAAAAATATAAACATCTAAGGCAAGAAACTATAGATCACAACTTTCTACACACTATCAAGTTGGGAAGGGACATTTATCATGGCATCGCAACAATAAACTGTATTTGTAACGCAACAAATAAATCATCAGCGATCTCAACGAAACCGTAAAAAGTTACATCACGAAACTATTGTAGGCAATGATCGATTTCATGATGATGTATAAAGGCGACAATAATCGCATAGGTAGCTGGGGATACGTAACTGTTCTGCGAAAACACCTATCAAAATGTACTACTATTTTTATGTAATAAAATGTACCGTACGAAGTCAATAGTTCAAGTGGGTGGGCCGGTAAGAAGAAACAAAATTGTTTCTATATTATCTCTAACATGCGTATATCGTTCCCTTCGAAAGGTTGTCAGAAGATAAAGAGATATTATTGGTGGATAGAGCGTTAGTCATTTAGATAGCCTTGAGGCAAGTTTCGGAAGTTGCCGGACGTAAGATGGGCCATTAAGATGGCTTTTATTTGCGCGTTGGCCCCTGCAGTCCACACAAAGAGATTTGTAAAGCACAATGAATTCTATCGAACATCGCTGAAGGCGCCGATTGCCATTTTGAATGGACCACTAATGCAACGCTTTCAAATTAAATGTAATTAGCTTCTAGCAAGCCTGCGTAGATTCTAATTGGTTATATTATTGCTTCTAAGGCTCTAAAATGTCAATGAATTGAATTGCTCTGTCCTAAATCTTCGTCTTGTTGAAAATGACCTACAATGCCTATTGGACACAGGTTTAAACCATAAAATCGAAGACGCATCGTTATAAATTGTTCTGTTCTATCAATTAACTTAGTCTGACCTCACCGTAACTATTGATTATAATAATCGACACCGTTAAATCGAAGGAGTCACTCATAAACATGTTCTAGTGGTATACAATCGTGAATCCGAGTCAACTTATTCGAATATTCGATACGCATGCACTTAACCCCAATGTTGAGGGTTCGATGCGAGCACGTAGCTGAATCGATTTTCGCAAAATTTTACATCTACCCACGTCTAGTCGCAGAGGAGTTAGCATGGATGAATATAAAATTTAAAGTAGTTCCATGAATTTAACAGACAAATAAATATAGTATTCCCAAAAACAAAAATGGAAGAGTGGCGGTTATTGTTTCAATGATCACGATTCACGATAGAGCTATAGCAAACTAATCGTTCCACAAACCAATAAAGTCAATGTATAAATTCTATTCTAAAACCATTCGAACACACCTACTGCAAAGTGCAAGCATTAAATCATGCAGTGAACCTATTTCGTTCTCAGTATCTACTTTATACAGCTAAGAGCAAACGCTAGCCATTAGCATAACTAGAGAAGCGCGGGCTAAGGCGGCGCAGGTGAGCGCCTAACGGAACACCGCATATCGAAGACTCATCTGTTCTACCAATTCATTTGAATTCCGACTTTAAAACAGTTACTGCAAAAATCAATTTATAATCGAACGCGCTTATTTATAGCAAAGGTTACTCCACAAATATAAGAGACAAGCAGACAACCGTGTTGGACAGATTAGCGCATAGCAAGATTCGCAACGTATTGTATGATTATTGCCTGCGGATCGTGATCTAACAAAAAGTTTTCGCGGTGCCTTTGCATAGACAGTGTGATTTATTTTATTGATAAAATGAAATGTACAAACAAGATGTATGGGCAACGTTGGATTACGCATCGTGGTTTGTATTCCACAACTATGCGTATGCCGAGTTTCGTTTTTCTGTCGATTATATCTCCATGATGAATAACGCAGGGAACTTTATTCACTGGACGTTTTGTCAAGCTATGTTTTATGGTAGGATGTGGCTTTAATATTTGGAATATCATCCTTCTCTACCATTATTAGACTTTAAATTCATTTACTGACAATTACATATAACTTCACGACATATCAAATTGTGAATGCCATACATTTTTAGATTTGTAGTTTTGTTGATCGATTCCAAATTAATACTTCGATCTCAGTTCTGCTGAATAAAATTTATTAGAACAAGTCGTAAAATGGCAGCCAAGCCATTCAAGAAATCAGCTGATTCATTTACCGTATTCCTGCCTATAGAAACACATATTATTTAACACACGCTTCAGAACAATTTATATGAGCATGGTCCCGAGAGCAAAACTTCGTGATTTTGAAAGCGAGTGCAAATAGAATTCGCTTTATACTTTACCGCTTTAACCGTGACTAACACGCGATGGTAAGTGGTTGTTCGTTTGTTATCAAACAAACGTTTATTCCGCATGAGGAGGAACTATTAGGTCAGGACGTTTTATCATTATGGTAGCTGGCAGAGTACCTATGACCCTTTTCTTGACTGTTTTATTAATCTTGTCGCTTTCAATAACGTTATGCCGGCTATATGTATACTACAAACCAATTGCCTTGACTACTTAGTCAAGAAGCTACTTAAGCACTTGCTTACACTTAGGTTCCTCTGTATCTTAATCCTTTCAAGTTTTTAAACATATTAATTGATATATTTCTAAATTCCAAAATTACGAAAAATCTGTTATTCAGTCATAGCGAAAACAAAAGCTTTGTATATTTAAAGCCTAGGGAAAGTAGGACTAGAAACAACAAAAGATCCTGAACAAATCTCCGTTATTTCGAAAGTCAGCAATAACAATAATCTAAGCACACAAGAAACCACACGTCACGAACGAGTGATTTTGAAAACGAGCCATTTGTATCTCACGTCGGAATGTGACGTATTGTCGACGTTCCGTGGTAAATGCCGGGGTTTGATTGTAAGGAAATGTATGAGGAAGTATTTAGACATGCATTGGGTAAGCTTGTCCAATGGATTGACAAGGGAAGGGAAGAACTATTATGATAGGCGTGGTGGGACACGGGACGTAGCTATGGTAACTGGATTGCGGAGTCGGGTTCCGGAATGTATCGTGTGGTGACACTGGCGTTATTAGTATTACTAGCTGTTCCCCGCGGTTTCACCTGCGTTAAAATCAAATTTAACTTTATTGGTTGTTTTTTTTACACCTTGGGTTATATTATTGGAGTTTTAGTAAGGATCCCTAACTTTTTGAAAATATAATATAGGCTATGTTCACCGGGGATAGTGTAGCTTCCGAACGGTGAAAGAATATTTCAAATCGGTCCAGTAGTTTTGGAGCCTATTCAATACAAACAAACAATCAAACATTTCCTCTTTATAATATTAGTATAGATGTATTTGAAATGTGTCGTTTTGGCTGACAGGGACGTATCTCTTATCATGAACAGAACTAAAGTTGATGGATATTTAGTAAATTCTTTTGGGTTCATGGCGCTGCTAAAATGGTGTGCTTCCCATCTCAAAGGGAAACTTTTCGTAGCGAATTTGTTTGAAGGTCTTAATGTCAACAGTACAATGTCGGCGCTATAAATGAACAAAAGTTTCAGTTCACCATCATAAATGTAGATTTCATAACGTATTTCTCTATAGCGGGACCTACGCAATAAACATAATGTTAGTTGGTTCGACCGTTTCCTTCTGAAGCATGGACCCATCATTATTAGAATTACAAAGGCGATCTATTGGATATAATTACTAGATGTCTAACATTCCTTTCTCATTTCCTGCTCCAACCATACTGGCTTCCTTGGAAGTGAATCAAGACGCTTTTAATTGCTTCATTCTTTGCCAGTCGTAAGTGGTAGATGTTTTGACAGGAACTTCAGAAAAGTTGCAAATGCTGTGGAATTTCTATGATTTTATAATCTTGAGGAATGTGGCGAGAATATGCGGATAGCGGGTAGGTAGATGACGTTTTGAAACCAGATGGTTGTGTCTGGTAATTAGGAACTACACAATTAGAAAGGATTCCTTATAAACCTATGTATTTTTCTTATACTATAGAGTGGAAAACCTGGATGGAAATTTGCTGACGACCATGTCGGAGTTTTGCCACAGAATTTGAAAGAGTTTTTCATACAAATCTAGTCACTTTTTTGAGAGAAAAAAATCTTTCACACTAAGCGTCTGACGCAATGAACACCCGATCAAAATCAGCTACAAAACACATGCTATAAATATTTCATCCTGTCGACATTTTAAGCACCGCAGTACACAAGTTTTTGCCTTATACCGACAGATTGAATGACACATGGCTTGTGTATTCAGTAAAACAGCCTTCGATACCTTCTGGTTGTAATAGGATTCAGCTGAACCCATACAATGAGTGTTGAGTCCGTTTATGTTCTCTACCTACGAGTCATCTGCCTCAGGCCAAAAAACGTGTTTATAATTGGTCAAAAAAATTGCTCTATCAGTCGAAAGATCTATCAAAACTTGATGACTTTTCTATGAGTCCATGGAACCTGTTTTTTGTTGTTCATATGAGTAATAACAATTGCTATATTTGGATTTTGGGTAGTAAAATAGAGAACGTAAGATTTTCGCTTCGCTATAAGCTTCATTATACGCAAGACCTATATTTTCAAAAAATTGTGCGTTAGGTTGCCAAACTCTCGATTTGCCAAAACTGATGACTGATACTGATGTCTATAAGAACTTCGAGCACATACAACTTCACTATATTTCTTCATGGAAGTGTTAGAAGTGTAAGCTTCCCATGCTTCTGGATATAGGAACCACCTACGTAAAGTCTGTAATTAATAGCGTTCTATACGTCAACCAGTTTAGCATCCGCGATGTACCGCTACGGATGTTTCATTCCCAACTGATTGCTTGTAAAGGGATGTACGAGTTAAAGCTTCGAGTTTGAGTTTAGGATTCGTATTGCCTGGGCATGGGCGTTAGAAATTCTGCATAGGAGCATAGCTCTTATTGTGAGATAGGTGAATAAAAATAAATAAAATAATGCTGGACAATTCACATTGCATTATCTAGCCCCAAGCTAAGCAGAGTTTGTGTTATGGGTACTAGATAACGGATATAAGTACATACATAATACAATAAATTACAAACATAGATATATATTTCATTATACATAGAAAAGCGACCAGAACACCCAGAACAAATATCTGCAGATCGTACAAAGATATGTCCCGAAGCGGGAATCCAACCCCATCGTCGCAGGCGGACCTTCGCCCGCAGCGCCACAACGGTTGTCAGGCAGATAACGTTTCAGTTGACTTTCAGAAACCATCAGTTATTTGAAACCATCTTTACATCTCCACTATCACCAGGAAGCATCTCAAGCGCAATACAAACCTTTAGAAACAATAAATTGAAACGTGGCTTCGTTTATCAAATGCAGTAACTTTTAAATTTATTATCTGTGGTTCAGGTGCATACCACTATCCATAAAGTACAAATATACATTTATGGTATGTTTGAGGAATATCGTGTTTCTATTGTCGTCTATGCTTTCGTCGGCATTTCTTTCTAAGTCATTAGATATTTGATATTTCTTTGAGTAAACTTTTAGGCGTATTTCACTAAAAGTGTCGTATTTCGCTCTGTATGATTCTGTTTCTGATTATTTCGCTGTATGTCGCGAGCGATATAGTTTTATTGGAAATATATGTATATTATAAATAGATAAGTGTGTTAGCTGTACGCCAAGAAGAACTGACAAGTGTTGGTAGAATCGATTATTCCTTAACCGTCTGGACTGTCCCATCCAAAACAAATGGATGAGGATAGTAATGGGGAGTAACTCCATTTAAGTTGTTAGTAAGTAATTATTTTATTTTATTTTATGTTACCTAATATTAATTTGAACCAATTGTATTGTATAATTTTAATTTTATAATGACATTATATTTTAAGTTTTTATTTTAATTTGATTTTAATTTGATTGTATTGTTTTATGGAATATGTTTCTAAAATAAATGAGTTATTAATAATAAATAATTAACACTTTGACTACCTACCTACAATAGATTTACCATAACATAGGTGTTGGTAAAATCGATAAGTGGTCAAAATGAGGCAGCCTGTTGTTACAAAATAGTACTGTTGATACAAGTGTGCTGGGGATTTTACAACTAAACAGATTGAATGGCTAAAACAACAATGAATTGAAACGTTCTTCGTTTAACTAAATTATTACAAAATATATTAAAACTGAAGTTATTTATTAGGTTTATTTAGCTATTGATATTTTAATTTATGTATGTATATTATAATCTCATCCCATAATGTATTATACTATTCGTCTAATTTGTTTCTTCGTACACTTCCTCTATCCGTTCTATTGCTTCTCTTTTAAACCTAAGGTTTTGCTGTAAGAAAACTCTTTGTTAGGGTTAAGCTCGCCTATGTACATATCTTTTTTAGTTAAGTTATTTTAAAGTTTTTAGTGTACAATAAAGAATTACAAGAATTACAAGATGTTTTCGAGATGCAATTCACTACTACGCATTCAATATGGAATCCGGCGAAGATGAAAAAGACGTATGATTATTCTACAGTCTCTCACCCTTCTGCCGGAAATCAAATCGGTAAAATTACACAGAATTAGCCACTAACCAGGTGCATCGAAAGGCTTGAATAGCAGACGTCGGAAACAGATTACCCACATAATTGCACATGTTATAGCAGAATATAGCTTAGCTATAGATATTGTAGCTATAGGACTTGTAGCGGCGTGTAGGAAAGGGATTAATGTGATTTACTCCTTACATGTACGCTATACATAGAGAATATCAAATGTATAGGTACTTTAATTTAGTTTAACCTAGCTGCGCCCCGCAGCTTCGCCCGCGTGGAAATCTACGAAATTTATGTAATACAGTAATCACTTTGATTTTTGGTTACTTTCATCTTTATAAGCGTCAAGCTGAAGACAGGGCGCTATGGCGCTCATTGGGGGAGGCCTATGTCCAGCAGTGGACTATCATAGGCTGATGATGATGATGAATCTTTTTAAGGTAAAGTCAAGAAGAGAACAAGAAACCTGTACCTAGCTTCAAATGATACAAAAAACAAAAATCTTTTTTTGGAACAAGAGGCTTATAGTATAGGGTACAGTTGTGGGCTGACTGCCGCAAAAGTTAAAGAACTGTGTAGTGGAGTGGAGTAAGCGCCTTCCTCCGCAAACAAAATAAATATGTATGTTTCTTTAAAAAATAAAAAAAGAGAAATAAGTGTGTAGTGTGTGTGGTGTGTGTGTGGCGTTTTGTGTTTTGTGTGTGTGTGTGTGTGTGTGTGTGTGTGTGTGTGTGTATGTGTGGTGAGTAGGTAAATATGTTAGAGTGTGGTGCTCCTGAGGACACCGGTCTCATGAAGAGTCCGGGCAACAGGAGTTACCGCTGTGAGCATGAGTGTAAAAGAGAAGGGGTATATTTAGGAACTCACTAAGTAATTTTTGATATTTTAAAATTTCTTCGGTATCCTCGTATAGGAGATTGATAAAAGCCAATCAGTGCATATACACTTACATTTAATGATGATAATGATGATGATGACCCACTAAGCTGTCCAGACAGTGACCATAACGAAGCATAATAATAATAAGTGATACAACAATGACATAAACACAAATGTAAACTACATATTTTTGATATTTTAAAATTTCTTCAGTATCCTCGTAGGAGATTGATAAAAGCTTATCAATCTCCTACGAGCTTGGTCGTTTTCTATGTATAATAAAAAATATCTATCTATATAATGTATTGTATTATGTATATTAGTCATCTAGTACCCATAACACAAGCTCTGCTTAGCTTGGGGCTAGATGATGCTGTGTGAATTGTCCAGCATTATTTATTTATTTATCAGTGCATATACACTTACATTTAATGATGATAATAATGATGATGACCCACTAAGCTGTCCAGACAGTGACCATAACGATACATAATAAGTGATAGGTACAACAATGACATAAACACAAACTTAAACTACATATTTTTGATATTTTAAAATTTCTTCAGTATCCTCGTAGGAGATTGATAAAAGCTTATCAATCTCCTACGAGCTTGGTCGTTTTCTATGTATAATAAAAAATATCTATCTATATAATGTATTGTATTATGTATATTAGTCATCTAGTACCCATAACACAAGCTCTGCTTAGCTTGGGGCTAGATGATGCTGTGTGAATTGTCCAGCATTATTTATTTATTTATCAGTGCATATACACTTACATTTAATGATGATAATAATGATGATGACCCACTAAGCTGTCCAGACAGTGACCATAACGATACATAATAAGTGATAGGTACAACAATGACATAAACACAAACTTAAACTACATATTTTTGATATTTTAAAATTTCTTCAGTATCCTCGTAGGAGATTGATAAAAGCTTATCAATCTCCTACGAGCTTGGTCGTTTTCTATGTATAATAAAAAATATCTATCTATATAATGTATTGTATTATGTATATTAGTCATCTAGTACCCATAACACAAGCTCTGCTTAGCTTGGGCTAGATGATGCTGTGTGAATTGTCCAGCATTATTTATTTATTTATTTATTTATCAGTGCATATACACTTACATTTAATGATGATAATGATGATGATGACCCACTAAGCTGGCCAGACAGTGACCATAACGAAGCATAATAACTTAATAAGTGATACAACAATGACATAAACGCAAATGTAAACTACATATCTTTCGATAGCTGTATATTAGCTACAGGCTCATTAAATCTAGCACGAAACACTACACCTTACTTACAGGGTGTCCCATTAGAATTAATGGACCGTGATAAGAATAATAACTTCATTTTATGTTTAGCACACCTACCCATTACTATTGCGTTGTAAACTATAGATACAACTGTAGAAAGTAATAATATAAACGCGAAAGTATGTTTAATTGTTGGCAAAGTAAAGCTGAAAGCCGTCGAAATAGCCACCAGTTTTCTACAGAAATATATCTATTATAATAAAATATTTAAAAATATATTTACAATACAATACAATACAAAAATACTTTATTGTACACCAGATACAGAACATTATGAAAGATATTACATGTGACAAGTACAATGGGCGGCCTTATCGCTTAGAAGCGATCTCTTCCAGGCAACCTATTTATTTACAGAGATGGGTTTACAAAGTAGGAACAATACAATAAGTAATTAGGAACTTACATTCTATTACATATTCGGTGTAATCTATATAAATATGCTGGACAAATCACACAGCATCGAGGAGCAGCGAGCTTGTGTTGTGGGTTCAAAGAAATTACCCAAGAACAAAAATTTGCAGATCGTGCAAACATTTGTACCAAGGCGGTAATCGAACACACAACACGTCGCGTCGGTCGTCTAAACATAAAATCTTTATCGCATATTAACGGTGATTTAATAACGACCGTGAGAAAAGAGGAAACAGCTGATATATTAATTTCTAAACATGAGTAACGGCGGTATGATAATTCTGTTTTTGAATTAATCATGTAACATGAATAATGAGATATTGATGGAGCGATAGACGAAGTTTAATGACAGCTTGACTAACACTGATAAACTAGGGGAAACTTAACTTGAAATGGATTACTGGTAAGCTTTAAAATATGATGCATATCGACGAAAAAGAATAAATTAGTAAAGTAGGTTGTATAGTCACACAGAATTTTTGAACGAGCTATCCAACGGTACCCCCCGCTATGGAGTAGGCGAGAAAAAAATCTTCATTCCCAGTCTAAGTGCAGTCATTTGATTCGATATAGGTTATCGAATCAAATAGGTTCATACAAATATTTGCGGGAGTTTTGAAAATAGGCAATTTATAGATTTCTATGTGCTCTTTCTGAATTTCAACGTTACCACAGCATCGTAAATTTACCGCTGGCGCCGGAGCTCCCTAAGGTTCCTGTGGTTGAAAAAGTTAAAAAAAATGGTAAGTAATTTTTTCAAAGAAACGTTTTAGCAACTGTTTTGTACTAACTTATAGTCTCTAAGCTAATCCACGGACTGATAGACGGACATAGTGGCACTATAAGGATTCCTTGCTGACTACGGAACCCTAAAAAAGCTGAGAGGAGACGGAAAATATTATGTGAATATTGAAAACCGTCACGATATTGGGGTTATCGCCAATAGCAAAACTGGTGCAACACAAAATACCGTGTAAATATCACGAAATTGAATTCTAATAATGCTAAACAATCGCCAATTACCGTTGCAAAGTTCGAATTTACAAAGTTCTCATGCTGTATTAGGTAAATAAACGGTGTACCGTGGCGGCTAAATTCTATACTTACCTATTATAGTGGACTAATCTCTAGATCTTCTTAGAAACTTGTCGCTTGCGGCGTGTCTTATAGAACACGGCATGGCAGAGCGAAATAGGGCTTTCGATTTTGTTTGAACTGAAACTCTAAGTAGGTTGAACCGTTCAGGGGGTCAAAGAGGGCATGACTTGCACAAGGAAAGCCAGAAATAATGCCTTTATTAAAGTAGGTACCTATAAAGCCAATAAACCCTGGCTTTATATTTGGGTAGTTGATTAATCCCTACAAAGGCATACACAAAGTGCAATGAAGGAAACGCTAGAAATTATAATTCAAACTGATAAACTTTATAGTGGAAGCGAAAACAGGAGGAAGATGAAAACACTGTACTAATAAGATTATGGCCAGAATGATTAACGACCAGTACTCGAAGTTCACGTTAATAGAATCGACATTACAAAATTGCCTCAACATCGTAAAACGTTACTTATAATAATATAACAGTTAATAAGATATTAATGGGCTGGAATTTTATTATATAAATCAGGTGCGCGATTTATGGTGCAATTAAAATCAAAACAGCTGAAGCTAAGCTAGGAAAGTTACCCACTTTGAACGGTCAGATTTTATTTAAACTTAGTAAACTTATTAATAACCGATGACAATAAAAAATAGAAAATAAATAACGTTTTTTTACTAATTTCTTTTATTTATTACTCTTATCCATCATTTGAATTATTAAAAAAAAACTACTTTTGAGTTTGGTTTATTTATAAAAGCGTGGTTTTTTAGTTTTTTTTAACTATTATTTATTCATGTGATTTTACGATAAGTATAGTCAGCCCTAACGAGCTTAAACATTGTCGTAATCTCCAGAACTATTCGCCTGAAGCCAGTCATTTTGCGATCGTAAAATTACAGAGCAAGTCGAACCCTGTATTTTGCAGGTTGTATTGACTTCTGTTAATCAAAGGTGTCGTAACTGCAAATAGTACGGGGAATTTATTGATACCAGTCTTCTTTCGCTTCGATAAACAGACAGAAAAGGAAATTGAGTCGGAGCAAGACGGTAAGTCACCTACTAATCTGGTTTTGGAAAGCAAAGTAAATGTACTTACTGACCGTTATGAATTGTTTTAAATAAAATATTTCGAATAACAAGATCCATATTTGGAAGGTAAAAATTATAATATTTACTTTGTTACTTTTTTATAATATTTTTACTTTCAAAATGAGAATACTTAAAATTACGGTGAGTAAAAACTACTCACATACACTAATTATAAAAACAAAAACATTACATTTCACCTATTACCCTACACATAAAAACATACCCACATAGTAGAACCTATCAGCGATCGTTTTCAGAATGCTGTTCATACTATCCCGGAATTTGATCAGGGCCGCCTCTCTGATGCGCAGGGTCCCCGACATCCCTCCTCTTTTTGCGAAGAATAGCTTTAAACCCATCTACTTGGTACTCCGCAAACATTAGAGGTTGCCGATGTTTAAATTTAAGCATATTGTAAATTTAGTGTCTAATTAAGGCTTTCATCGTGAGCCACTTTTCCACCATACACGCCCACTATCTTCTCTTATTCGGACATTACATTTGGTTCTGTCATTTGCGGTTCCCAACATTCGTTCAGTTACGAATAGAAATTGATTTCCAATGACTATGTATGCCAGTTGTTTTTGCTCCAGTTTCTAGAGAATTTTATTTATTAATATCTCGAAGAACAAACAAGAGAACGAATTGGAATGTTTCAGAATATCAACAACTATCATTACTTACTATGTATTACTTCTGTCGTATTATTTCAATGTAAAATAAAACCCAATTAGAGTTTAGCACGCGAGCGTCGATCACTTTGCTTCCGTACTATTGAGAAATGTATCTGTAAATGTGTACTATATATAGATATAGGTACATTTTACTTCTAATACATAAATATCTTGATGCTTAAAACGCGTTGCGTTCAAACTTGTTTTACGATCACGACGAAAATTAAAGAAACTCACGCACACTTAACATGCCAAGTCTAATAGGGCCAAGCGAAACGAGAAATAAAATTACTGACCAAACCACTTGCCCGAAAGTGGGTCCGACAAAACAGGCATATGTCGACCTCAAGTAATAACCCGACAAAAAAGATTAAACAGACAGATTTTACTACTCGTATGTAATATTAGATTACTGATTAGTCGAAGCTAATGCATTTCAATTTCCGAAAACTGGTTCTGTTACCATTTCTTTTTAAAAGTTCCACAAGATCACCTTTACGCTCCTTTCTCTCGATTCGATATCCCGCCGCGTCCCATATAAAATCAAGGTGTACTTTATCAAGCGAATGGGTACAATGTTGGTGCAAAATAGAAAGCCAGCCTCAGTCCTACTTCTTGCATCTAACTAAACAGCACGCGACATAGTACACGATAGCATTACTATCACCAGTCAAATGCCTTGTTAATGTAAACGAGGCTTTAAGCCGAACATGCTAGATGAATTATTTTATCTATGTGCAATATTCAAGGGACATTAACCGCATCCTATTTAACAGGTAAATGCAAGTAGAAGATATCAGGAATACTTCGCACGCAAACATTTTCACAATATCTTGCTGTCTTGTCCTGTGTCTTTACTTATGCAAATTTCAATGTGATGAAATAAACAAAGGTAAGGTACGGCTGATAGTTAAATAACTGCCTCTATGTTCGCAAGAAATGTCCATAATGAGCTGACTTCGCGCAATTCTCACATTAACGTATCGGAATTGACGATTTAACGGGAAACAGCAACGGAACAGACAAAGTTACTTTGAAACTGATAGTATTAATGCAGCTGTGTTTGTAACGGCTACTGATTTCTATAGGCACGGTAGCCGGTAGGAATGCCTTGAGATTTAAAGGTCACAGGCTCGGCAACCGACCAACGGTGAGAAAATCGTAATATATTTGTTAGAGCAAGTCCAAGGATGGCAAAATTAAAGGAAACTATTCCTAAACAAAGCAGAGAAGAGTCATCCAAAGTAGTCTTTCCGAAGCCTATTCATTAAAAAGCCGCATCGTTCGAGATGATTGAAGTAGTCACGTCTTTTGATAACAATATTCGCATAGAATCATGTACGTGAAACTTAATAATTTCAACTATGGAACATGTTATGTTAAAAAAACGGTTACCAAAAAAGGTCGGACTGACGTTTAACAACTGGTTATCAACGAGCTAGTAGAAAATTTAAAGATTCAGAAATCACGAATGTGAATTTCTTTGACAAAGAGAGGCAAGGCACGTTGCGCAACCGGAACCCAACCGAAAGAATAAACAATCATGCAACAAGAAGTGCTAATTCTTCAAAAAATAGATTTCACAATAGCATTAGTGGAATGGACAATGAATCTCTTAAAGAGGAACAGAACGGTAAATAAGATTCGTTAGTAGATAAAGAAAGTAAGAGTTTTGGCAGATTAAAATTAATGATACCTGAAGATGCACTACATAAAAACTATGTTTATTATATACCAATGTTATTCATTTGATAGAAATAACTCTGCTATAAGGTGTGACAAACACATTTGCATGCACTGGATTCCGATGTTGGTAAATTTAGGATAATTTCTAGGATATGATTAGAGCATACAAATTATTTTCGTTCTCTGTTACTACTTTTAACTGAAGGTTTTATTAAATCTTCTACTTCGTCTAATTCTAAACAAGTGTTTTTTCAATAAATTTAATCGAAAGCGACAGTAGCCTGTTTCAGTTTGGCAGCTGCAGCCATCTTGAATTCAGAGTCAGAGGTTGCGCCTGCGCAAGTTTCACTCGATCTCGATAGCGGGCCATTTCGCACACGATAACGACGCAATAGATAATTGGGTGATAATGTGAGCACGCGAACACGTGATTATTCATAATGATAACGTCGGATTTAGATTTAATAGAGATGTGACTAAAGATTATGCAATGTTAGATTTGTGGCTTATGAAATGGACAGCTTTTGCGACTTCACATATAATAATGATGTGATTGTTCATGAAGCCCTAACAAAACAAAGGTTTCCACGATATTCGATCAGTACAACAATAGGTAATCCTATAAAACAGACCCTTCATAAAACATAAACATTAATTCTACAACCACAGACTCGTTGCTTTAAATTACTTTCTGACCAACAAAGTCATAATTTCATTTGAAACAATGAGCAATTCAATTTACACCCTACATAGGAGAAAGAGATAGTACACTGAATGTAGGGTAATGTCGCCAACTTTGTTGAAAACTGCTACATTTGGCGCATCGTATTTTAATTTGTAGGCGATACATATAGAAACAGATGCGCTAGGTTGGAATGGTACTTTAATTTCTTTAGATGTTGAAATTAAACATACTTATTAAATAAAAATTAAGATTCTAACTTCTTTTTATGTCAACAACAAACAATTCTTGGCTTTATCGGTTGCGATATCGACCACGTTTGGTATAGTAATCGACACCGCCAAATTCATGTAACAATCACTTAATAACCCCTTTTAATATTATGCCACAGTTCTAGCCATAAAGTCTCGTAGAGTTGGCAATAAAAGCCATAGGAAGCTGAGTTCACGGGCGGTGACCCGGTCGCAAGCGTGACGTGACGACACGGCCAATTCTACAACCGCTTTATTAACGTCACCCACAATTTCATTCATAATGGAAACTACATAGTTTACCAAATAAAAGGCCGAGAACGGATGGTTATTGTGAGTTTTTTGAGATTTCAGATTTATGTCACATTCATATATACATATTTCATGGAATTTTAGGGCGAGATATTGCGCGAAAGTAAATTTGTACGGAGAACACAAGGCGAAAGAAATTTAGTTCGGAAAACGCAAGGCATAGATTAAGTGTGTGATGCCTCTCTCATTAGCAAAGAGCAAGCTGTGGTAAATAAAAGATGGCTGATATGATAACAATATACACAAAAATAATTATTGAAATAAGAAATCAACACCGGTATCACCGAACTAAAATCACAATATACAATATTTCAGCTATAAGTATTGATACAACGGGTATTTATCGCGTTTATTTACCTATTTTCCTGACGTTTCAACTTTACACTCTGTCGTGGTCACGGGATGACTGGAGTTACCGCCTCAGCAAAGCGGGGGCTAGTTTATTTGAAACTACCCTCACTTAGTTTTCGATACTAGGCATGTCCATCTGCACACTCAATTATAATTATGTGTTCAGATCGCGTAAGTTTAAAGATATTTATTTCAGCTATATTTTTCATTTGTTGAAATGAAACATACTTATTATAGTACTTATCCAAAGCAATTGACTACCAAAGAAAATTGTCCCAAAGCAAAACATCACTACAAGAATGCCCGTGATCTAAACACGATGCTGATACGTGCCGCGCATGTCAACCGGCGCCTGCACAGACTACTTATTCGCATTATGTATGTTATTGTATGGAATGTGCAGTTTCAGCGTATTCCTAGTCGTCTATTATACCTACTCAATGGCGAGGTCAATGTACTAAATATACATAATAAACTTTAATAGTGTAAAGGCGAATCAATGTGGAGATGATATTTATAAAACAAGAATTGATTTGATTTTTAGGGTTCCGTACCCAAAGGGTATAACGGGACCCTATTACTAAGACTCCGCTATCTGTCCGTCTGTCACCAGGCTGTATCTCATGAACCGTTATAGTTAGACAGTTTATGTATTTCTGTTGCCGCTGTAACAACAAATACTAAAAACAATAAAATTAATTCTTACGAGGGCTCCCATACAACAGACTTGTTTTTTTTTTACCGTTTTATAGATAATGGTACGGAACTCTTCGTGAACGAGTCCGACTCGCACTTAGCCGGTTTTTTACTATCGATCGATATGTAACAAAGGATATGTTTAACCAAATATTTGAGACTTAAACGGAGGGCGTAGGTTAATATGTAATAAATCGCTTGGCCTGCGGAGTCGGATACTAAATATAATGTAATGTTGTATAATGAAAAAAACAAAAGCTGAGAAATCTAGGAAAATCTAGGCCGGAAGTTATAAATTCACATTCAACGAAATTAAAACTACCCAAATTAGGTAAGGCATCATATTGTCAGGTTGTCAAATAAATTAATCATGAAAATTAGAGGCAGGAATTATAAGGTCAAAACTTGTATAACAAAGCTTGAGTTTAGTGAAGCCTTTAATTGCTTTGCTAATTTAAAAGCAAAGCCTACTTATTTAGTGCTTTACCGCATTTCCGTAGGGCTACCATAAACTAACTGATTTACGGATGAAACCGCAAGGTAATGTTTGTTTAGTTGGTAAACATGCACATTCTTGGATGAAAATTAAGGGTCGATACTGTTATCAAATTAAGCCAATTACACAACAATATGGAATGCAAAATCTCAATAAGGACGATTTAAGAGAAGGAACGTTTTGAATACGAAACAGCGAAGTTATACAGCGAATAAAGACAACGACTCCACCTTAACATAGGAAACATAAAGTAGGTGAATCGTCTATCGTTATAACTGTTCTTGTGGAAGACGATTCGAATCCAGTTTTAAGGCAAATGTGATTATACCAAATTTGAATAAATTTATGTGTGCAAGATAAACTTTAATAGAAATTTAATGAAGAAACATGATGAATATTGACAGTTTGACATCTGTTTACGTAAATATACCTTTATATGTATTTTCACGAGGACACTTACCAACTCTCGCAATATTCAAGGTTCAGGCAGGTCATCCACGTATAAGAATATGATGTAACATTACTTACCTGAAAATAAGAATCAATCGATAAACCATAAATCTTCAGGAACAACAAACATTACCGCCTATATTACCCCATAAAGAAGCCGTACTATCTCAACAACGACAGGTAAAGCTAGCATTGGCAGAGACCACGAATTCGAATATGGACATGATGTGGACAGCAGACAATTCATAGCCCTTTTCCACGGTTATCGAGTTTATAAATAGGGTAAACGGACCAGAACACTGTCGGAGCACGTCGGCTCTTTTGTCTCAGATAAGGTGTGCTATTACATGCATTTTGCGGGTAGAAGCCAGCAGGGTTAGTTGTGGAGGCGGAAGTGATAAGCGAGTGCCGGTGAACGGTGAGGGAATCAGATTGCGGGTATTGGCAGAGAATGAGGCTGGAGTGGCAGTGTGAAAGAACTGATTGTGGACAGACTAGACTGGTTTTTAGCTGACTGCGGGGGACAGCTTTAGCGCAGTCTTGTCTAGATCCTAGACAAGAGGATATAAGAAATATAATTAGTATATAGTAGCAATTTTGCTTACGAAGGACACTTGGACTTGACTCGTCTAGTTCACCAGAGTTATATGTATTTATATAGTTGATCTTTTCGTGTTCGCACGAGATTCAATTAGTTTTGTGGTTTATCTGCAAGGAACAAAACTAATAGAAAAGTTATTTGTCGCAAATGGTAAACCATTTTTGGTGGCGCCAAATACTTTTTTTACACTTATAGATTTTTTCTTGTGTATTTATTTTTGTTGAAACTATAGTATTCTATCTAGAATGTAGATATTAAGGCTTTTCAAAGTAAAGGTAAAACATATCCAAAGTCATGATTATCTCTGTATTTTAGACCATCATTTGACGTAATGACCCAGAGAACAGAAACGTTTCTTTGTCAAAAATAAACCACGACTACGAATTGAAAATTACAAACGTACGCATACAAAATGACACACCGTCCGCAATTTTACAAATCGTCCGAACGAACAATATTTTAAGTATTCAAGAAGGCAAATTATATTATTTCCCAGCAAAGACACGACTTGGGGAGTTAAAAAAGAAACTGATAATAATAACCCTCTGAAATTGTCAGAACGTGAATGAAATCATAGGCAATAAAAATCGGAAATTCGACGTTGAACTTAAAATTGAAAAGTTTGTAAGTGGGTAGATAAAATATCAGAATTACCATCTGCAATCTAGCTTTTGAGGTTGATTGCAATCACGGGTGAGAATCTACATTATGTATTCATTTACGTCTGTAAAGTAAGTCGACACTTTCACATTTTTAACTATCGTTTTGTCTTCTCGCGTGAGGTTTTACGATCGAAGTTGATTGTTCTTGCGAAGCATTTTATGTTGTAATATTATTAGCATTTAGTAGCGTTTACATTATGCATAAATGTCAAGGTTGTTATATACCAGATGTTAATTGAATGCAATTTATGGATGCCAAAAACCATTTTAGAGACGTTTTTGTAAATTTTAGTTAAGATTGTTTTTTATTTATTTTGATTGATCAAACAAAGATGTTCGCAATTTAAATATCCCTTTATATCCCGTTCCCTGTTTCGCACGTTTAAATGTTAGCGTTGTCTCTTTGCCTCTACAAGTTCTACCGTTCCGTTATACGCAGTCCGTGGGAGCACCTAACAAAGAAATAGTATTTAAACAAGAACCTATTCATTATTTACTCAACGGAATATGGTAATGAGATCGAAACTAGTATTTACTTTTTTATTTCAGGTCACATTGAGATGTAGAGGCGATGATGTCATTAGTCAAAAGGCAAATTCATATCGTCGATTTATATAATTCTTACGCGCAAAAAATTACAACTTACATCATTGTAGACAGTTGAGTGTGCAAAAAAAAACCTATCAAAAAGTTAATAATAGTTCCTGTTGGCATATCAATCAATTGAAATCACATTGCTTGTTATAGACTCGCTTTCACAGATATTACACTAACATTGTTAGAATATAATAAAATCGAAAGTCATCCATGCTCGATACTAATAGTACGTATTGAGTACGAATAATAGTGATAATGGCATCACACACAAGCATCAAATTGAGTCTACTGATCATCATTGCCATTGCATTATCAAACACAGCTCTGCTTTATTTTTGCAACTCTGTTGTCACTAAAAGCCCTGTCCTCACCTATAGAGGACTTTGTTTATAACTAAAGTAACATCCTGTTGGTGTAAGGCCAAGTAATTGCCACTCCAGCTATTCACACGTGCAGCATAGAGTACTTCAAAATTCGCAACGCAAAGCGTAAAACTGAGAGTCATTGTTCTTAGGGCCATGATTGATGGGTGCATGTTGTTCAGTTTGATGAAGCTAATAGTAACGTGGGAGTTAAGAATATGGAACATGTGAATGTGAGGCATAGGAAGCCAATGTAAGAGAATCCTATTTGTAACCGTCAGGATAATAACGTGCCAGCGACTCGGCTATACTCAGCGTCCAATTGGTTTGTTTTCTATTGCTTTGTAACTACGACAAAGTATGTTTCTTCAAAGATAAAATGTTGGACAGACAATAACCCATCCTGGTTGACAATAAGGTGCTTTGTGAAAGCAACAATATCACAGTGAAATACATTGATCTCCTGCTTTAAAATTACATTAAAATAGACTTGAGTAACTCCCTCATATAAGGATAGACGTTTCACAACAAAACTAAGTACAGCCATATTCTCCAAAATCCCAAGGCTGAACCCCACCCAAACGATCTCAGATCAGCACTAATGGGGAGTGAGATAAAACGACAAAAACTAATGTTGGGACAAACTGGTTTCGCCATTAAGAATAAAGACTATGTAATCATATCAGATCCGTGAAGCAAACACACGTATAAAATGAATGCTGAGGAAAATCAAAGTCCCATTAGGTTAATGCGCTAAAAGAAAACAAACAGGAACAAACTTTAAGAGCCATAGTAATATTGATTCGTTTTCGATTCAAAAGCGTTTTTAGGTTTTACTGAGATACATATAGGAATAGGACATTTTTATTTGAAAACAAAGCTTATTTTGCAATTTTATTCTAAATATTTATAAATCAGATAAAATTCCAACAAAATAGCAGTTTCATCATGTATTGAGTATCTCATAGATGTGATAGATTCTTTGCTACAGCAAAGAATCTATGATTTGGTTACTCAAAAATAATCTGGATAGAGATATTCCGAAGATAATAAGCATCTTGGAGTTCCCACGCCTCTCAAAGTTTTTACATGCCCGAAAATCCACGGAGGTGGCCGGGAGCCATGTTGGGCAATAATGATAGGGATCTCAGCAATTATTTCTGAATTAAATATACGAAACGAACCTTTTCAAGAAAAAACAGAACTTCCTCCGGATAAAAATGTCACGATTTAGGTGATACAACTTTTTGGCGGTTTGTGGGGTATGTTCTACAAGTTGATAAATACCAATACCAGCATAGGAAATGATAAATAAGGTAAAATCCTAGAAAACAAGTAACAGGGTCTTGTAAGGGAACTGGCCAGAATATAAGGCCAGGTCTGTTCATGAATAATTTATATCGACAAAAATTTTCAAGTTAATTTTATGAACGGACATTATCAGTATCTGGAGCAGCTATACTTTTTGCGGTTGCAGCAATCGGAATTGTTTTTGGTAAGTATAATAATGGCATGTTATTTTTATCGGCCCATTATTCGGTCCAACGCCTGCTTCGGGCTATTTACGCACCGGTAAATTCTGACTCCAGCAAAAAGTTGGTTATGCTGTTGAAAGATTATTTTGGAGATGTCCACGTCGACGTACTTGGATCGGAGACGTAGGTACACTTTTTTGAGGAAATTGAAAACTGTTAAGCGGTGCGTTTTGGCGTCAATATTTGAAAGACCCTTTGACAGCAGCCAAACGTTCCATAGAGCCGATATTCATAGAACGATTGGGGTTTTCTCGGTGTTTATTTCTACTCTCGGTAGGTACTCGTGCATGATTTTTTTCCTGCATATACGTACTTAACAAACAAGCAGGTACGTAAATAAACTCACAATATCATTCATTTTATACAGTGAGAATAAAATTATTCCCGGTGAATTTTAACACTTGAGTAATTAAAACGGATTGTTTTACACTTATACGACTTGCCAACTGGATGCGGCTCGTATAGCTTATTAAAGACGGTTTTTATCGACTGCTGCATCGTAAACTAGCCCTTAATAGCATTATTAAATGCATGAAATATGTCCAGTCCACTACATTCAGATATCAATCTGATTCGGACCACTTTTATTGTAGCAAGGTGGCTGACAAGACGGGACAAAAAAGTTTGTATTCTTGTTGGTTTTGTGTCTTGAACAAACAAAAGAAAGGTGGCCGCGTTGGTTGGCTGTGGGTCTGTAGGCTCTGGGCATAAGGGGAGTGGGGAGGGGGAGAGATACGGTGCGCGAGCGCACTCAAAGAAGCCGCAGGCAGGATAGAGCACTTGCGGTCAGATGGGACAGACAGGATATTCGGTTTTTGGAAAGGCGTCACGCAGCTGTAGGTAGCACTTTTAAGCTTTTTATTGGTCACGTCATGTCACGAGCAATCTTCGATCATAAATGAGACATTTTTCCGATTTGCCGTAACAATGACCACCGTAGACCGTGTAGGTAGGAAAGACCTTAAACATATCCTTGCTTACAAAGCTTGCCCTACGCCAGGATTTAACCCTTCACGCACTATTGATAAGATCATGAAGGCCCGCCATCCGATCCTGACCAGTTGCAGGTAACTCTACACCGACGCTTAACTCCGCGACAGACATCTCTCTATGTTTCCGTTCAATGAACTGTGAACGTCATTTGTCGTTAGTATTAATTGAATGGAAACTAAGAACAGTGTTTTTGACCCTAATGGGATAATGAAGACATTGGACCGAGAAGAATTGATTGACGCAACATGGGTAAATACTGGCTTTAAATCTTTAGACTTAGAATGGCGATGAAATTTAGAGGCTATAGGTATTAAGTGGTTATTTTGGGATGATAAAATTATACGTTTCGAGTGTTCAGCTCAAGCAAAGATCATCTTAGGGCAAGTTCAAGAGCTACTTAAATCTATTAAATTCTATAAGAAGTCAGTCTCTTCAGTCAGTTCTCATGATACAGAAGCTACGCACATTCCACCGCCATAATTGGTCAAGATGCATAGATTCACGTATCTAATTACATAATTACTGGAAACAAGAACAATGAGCTAAAAGGGTGGGAATATACGGGCATTAATTATCCACGAAAAGCATTGTTGCAACACAGAACACACGGTCGTTTAAATATAAATGCACTGTTCTCCATATTTTTTGTTGGTCCTCGACCTCGACCTCAGTCGCAGAATAGGTAATAGTTGGTAAGGGACAGGTGAGTTAGAAATACAAGCCATAAACCTCTTTGTAAGGACACGTTCGTAAACAGGTTGACGTTCCAATCAAGACGTTGGTCTAAACAGAAAGGGATAAGAATATTTCAATAAACTAGCGAGTGAATGCGACGGTGCACAAAATTGAGACACGGAGCTTCATCACGATTTCAAATAAGTGACTACTTGAGAATAAAATGTCGAGGATCGCGATTAATTAAACATTAAAAGCGCAATTATGTCTTTCAATGTTGTTATTTCTTGGAATGGTAGCTTAGCTACAGAAAAGAAAGAAGGCATTCGTAGCGTGAATAAGAATAAAATTACCTTCGCAAAAGATGAATCATGGCGCGTAAAAAATACAAGTCGAATGACAAGAATGTTTGTAAAGAAAATATTTTTTGCTAATCTTAAAATATGGCGTGATCATTATAGATTTCGAATGATTTATTTTAAAACATGAAATTACGAGAGAGACTGGCTTATAAGCTCAATAATTGAAGATTTATTAAGTTTAATTATACATCCTTTGAGATTATCAATCAGTCCTATCAGCACCATTTAATCGTGAAAAGTATTAGGTTTAAAGGTAACTTTGAACCTCTGTATTTTGTAAAAGTATTGTTTAAGTATGTCCGAATTAATTTTGTAAGAATATTATTGTACTACGTCCGAATAGGATGAAATTGTTAATAATAAAATTTCATGATAAGACCTTCCACCACCCATATTACTATGATACAAATAATTGTACAATAAAATTAGTCTTATTAAAAACTGACAAAAATATTTTGTTGAGTAAGTACGATGGCCATCGATAAATATTATACAAACATTGATTGATAATTTGATACCGAAAGTGAATTAGTCGATGCAAAATTCAATTAATTTATTAGTCAGACGTCAATATCGTGTGCACGGCACGATAATGACTGACAAGGCCATGATGATCACGATCGCATTATTGTGTCGTGTTCTGTGCGATACTTGCTGGTTACCAGAAGATCCTATGGTTGTTTAAAGTTTTGATTTTGGATTTCGGTTTATCTTCTTCTATTCACGTTATAACGTTTCTATGTACCGGATATCGGCGGCGAACAAGCAAGCTAGCCGCAAGATCCCAGTATCAATGAAGTCATGAAAGACCAATCTACCACTACGTCACAGAATAACTATAAAGTACTAACTATGTGTTTCAAATGCTATTAAAAATGATAAATATTTCTAATAACTAAAATGTTACAGAACTAGATGACGTAATCAGATATTTTGATTTTGGAGCTTTTTGTTTATCAGTTTTATTCATTTTATAAATTTATTATATCTCTTATGAATGCAGCTTCAGTCAGACAACAAATATGCGAATAAACGAGAAAAACAAACAAAATAATAAACGCTTTATTATGCCATCTCGTCAAAATCAACCTGTCACACAGGCAGTTGCAGAACGACTATTGATTTTATCTCTTTGCATTCTATATAGGTAGAATGACATCAAAGTCATTTTAGTCTACACCAGTTTGTCTTGTTTGGAACTATTAATTATATTAACACCTCAATCAAAAAGGTGAAACAAAAGCTCGTTTAAACCAAGTCACTTCACAACCTCGTTAAGTGTTGAGGTCGACAACTATCTATCCGTGCATTCCGAAGCTTTGATATCAATACCGTATTCAGTTTAATCAATTCATTCAAAAGCTTTGGTTACTATATTCTATTCTTAAAATAAAAAAGGGAACTATCATGGTTTTGGAGGACCCTTTCGCTAACTTCCTATCTCACATGGTAGTGAGGTGAACACTCTTTATAATTCATCATTACTTGCCTCCATCCTCGAAATCAAACAATCTTCTTGCTTGTTCCTTATTTGGTCAGCCCTCCTGATACTTACTCCACTCGTCAAATCTATCAGCTAATCATCAGCATATCGTTGTGGGTTGATCGTGTCTACTTGGTAGGAGTCTATAATCTTCGATATGTTCTTCAATAAATACCACTCTCTCGTGTGCACACTTTCGTTCTGAAGGTCTTTCGAGGCCTGTGAATTGATCTGGGTCTTAAATGTCACGATTGTCATACACTTAAGTTATGTCAACCGGTACTTTATAGTACGGCATAGATCCAAACACTTCCCCATTTCAAAATAATCTTGACATAATGTTATTACCACCTACGTTGACTTCATAGGCGTTTCGATTATGTCCATATAAGTCGAAAATAATTTACCGATTATAGAATCTAACTCTATTGTCTATGGTTGTCCTTACATCACCGGATTACCAGATAATGCCCAGGTTCCAGTCACGAGGGACAAGTAATAAAGACAGAGTTGACACATTTTCACGCGCTCTTAAATTGCAATTTAACACTGATTTGTGTCAAGTGTCAGATAATTTCGATATTTATGACTTGTTTATATGACTTTTTTATCGACGATGTTCAAGAGTTTGGACACAATCTTGTGATCTACTAGATAGTAGGTAGATCACAAGATTGTGTACTTAGATTATCAGTTACAATAGCTATATTTATTTAGTCAAAATCTTTGTTATTAGGAACTAACAATATCTATTTCACAAAACATGGCTTGCTTTTATTTTGATGATATTATATTGAAATTTGTTTCCTTCTGTGCAATACTTCTACTGGTTTTACAAATTATTTCTATACACGCGAAGTTCATTGATCTCTATTTAGTTTCTCAATTTACCCTTTAAACAGAAGTTAATCTAAATCCACTGCCGTTTAATCTGAAGCAAATGAGCTAATTCCATCCATTAGAGTTAGGTTCGAAATTGAACCCAATAGGCTGAGTAATGGTCTGCTTTGAAAACCTAACACGACACGACTCCTGAGGGCCTACTCTGCTAAACGTTTGCATTTAAATGGAAACGATAATGATGCAGATTAGGGGCGATCGCTCCCATTGGCACTGTGGAGATGAACGGGGCATTTGGATTTCCTTGCTTAATATGTAGCTGTCTAGCTATAAGTAGCAATTTTGAATCTTTCATTATTGCTTCGGCTTGTGGCTTCCCTCATGTAGAACCAAGGCGGAGGGCAGCCAGCAAACGAAAAGGATTACTCTAAAAAAATACTTCCGCGGAGATAACGCACAAGATTCCTAAATCCATGATGGATGCATAAGTTTCGGAAGGCAGGTATTTAATCTCCAGTGTCAATAACCACCACGGTCCCCACGGAAGACCTATGGCAGCGCTATGGCATGATTTGTTGTACCATAGCACATCCTGAGTGATGAACGATTTTGTCAGTGTTGTTCTTAATACAACGTTTATCCTTATTATTATTATTCGTTTATTTCAGATTACATTAAATCCATATAAAAATTAAAAACACACAAAACTTAAAAATAAACATAAAAATTAAACATTCATAGATTAGATATAGATTTTTAAGTAATACAATATAAATCATAAAAGGAATAGAACAAAATGTCATACTAAATTTAAAATTTAACTAAAATTATATAATAAAATGAAATTATAAGATTTAAAATAAAAATTAGGATCAGATGGAGCCCATCTTTATGTTCTGGCAAAATAAATATGTTTTTACTTTACTTTTTACATAATTAAGCTGAAAATTACAGTGACGACAGTCGCATATCGATAAAAATTACGAGTAGACCCCTGATTTCAATTGTACGCTATAAATCCGAGTCTTAGAACAAGCTCGCTGGGAGCGGCTTACCTTTACTGACGAGGTGAGGTCGGCTAATGTTAATAGTGTACCCCCACCTTGGTTCTGAACTAAAGGATTTCTCTGTACAATTAATCTGATACATCGTGGCGTAGGTAGCGTAAGTGTCTGTTTTACTGTAATGTTCACCTTTGCACATCTTGAAACATTCTCATTTATGTCTCATCGTTTTGAATGTTACGTCTTTCGGTATTCAGTATTTAATTTTTAGCAAAAATGATCAGAGTTTGCAACCTATGAAATAAATGTACCGTCGCGTCGGACAGGTTTGGCTAACAGATCCATATCTAGGGCTTGGTTTCGTTCTCCTAGGACATTTTAATAACAATGACCAAGAACCAATAGTTTTGGGTCCAGCAGATGAATGGAAAACAAATCTGACATATTTAATTGTGCAAGATTTCAAACGAATATGAATTCCTATAGCTCCGTTATCATCTCCATTCTTACGAATTTTGCTGTAAGTCTTTGCGGTTTTAAATACTATTTATATATTTCAATATTTTTATTTGTTTAAAGCCCCCGCATAAGACAAACCTGCGATTCTTTTAATTAAAATTAAAATCAATTTGTATTCCACAGAGTCGTCCAAGGATTCCCAACAACAAGCACATCGTGATTTCAAGTAATTACTGGACATTCTCCACCCTTGAATGGTTTAGGTATTTAATCTCTGTATTGTGTGTTTGCTGTCGTGAATTCTCAGGGCTCTCAGGGTTGTCACAAAAGATAAATTAGGTCCTGCGTCCTACTTACAAAGGCTAGAGACACGGCCTTATAACATTCCATTGCAGGTTCTAATCAGATTGCAACATTTGTAGACTTGATAGAAGAAATTGCAAGCTTATTCGCTCCTGCTGTTTTGCAGTGATCTCAGAGTACTAGGAATCATTGGCAGACATGGTGTAGATGGCGAAGGTTTGTTTTGATGGTTTCTGGTTCGCGACAAATGTTTGTATCATTAGCAATATTGCAGGTGTGAGGTATGCATTTTTAAAACTTTGACAGCTCTCATCGTAAGTTGAATCATTCGGTTTCTTGGCCAGTCTACGTTGAAGCAAACTAAGGATGATGTTGATGACACAGAACTAAGACGTATGGATGATGACCTACGTGGTGCAGCGGGCAAAGGTCCGCCAGCGACATAGGAGGGTTCGATTCCCGCCTTGGTTGAGCAATATTTTAACGGTTCGGGTGTTCTGGGAGTTTAAGTACTATGTATGTTATATTATGTTATAAAAATATCTATAGGTATATAATGTTTAACTTTAGCTAATAGCACCGATAACACAAGTCAAGCTCTGCATTCTTTGGAGCTAAATGATGTTGTGTTGAATTTCACGCAAAATAAAAGGTAGGTAATTGGCAAGACATTCTGAAAATTCAATATTTTACCAGTTTAATCTCTAAAATTTTATCAAAAGCAATAAGTATCTAGATATTGCTTTGACATAATTGTACAGAGCCCTGTATTCATAAACTCTGCTTCGTACAGATCAGACTAAGCAAAGCTTATACTAATCTTTTTTTTTTTTTTTAATGCTGGACAAACCACACAGTATCATCTAGCCCCAAGGTAAGCAGAGCTTGTGTTATGGGTACTAGATGACTGATATACTTAATACAATGGATTACATAGATAGATATTTTTTTTATTATACATAATAACGACCAGAACACCCGGAACAAACATCTGCAGATCGTACACACAATTGTTCCGAGGCGGGAATCGAACCCGCAACCTCTTGCGTCACAGGCGGACCTTCGCCCACCGCGCCACAGAGGTCGTCTAATCTGATGTTATCTTGCAATAGTGACGGGTAAGATGGATACCTAGTTAAGTAAACCAGCAAAGCACTTGTTTTGCAACAAGTGCTTTGCTGTTTGAGACTAGACTACCGATCATGCACGCAAACAATGCACGTCAATTTATAAGTGACGAAAACTAATTTGTAATCACCCACTCGCTATTCATAGAGGAACGGTATATAGTAAAAGGATTATGGTGCAAGGGCATTGAATAAGAGATTAACTTGACAGTACAACAGGTACTGATCTTTACTGATCGATTTTACTTGTAAATTAGATAGAGTACGTACGACTTGATTATCCATAAGACGGCGCGGCGTGGTTGGACAGTAAAGCTCATACATTAATCCAACGCCGCTACCACGCAGCACAAAAGTGAACAATCACAATTTATTTAAGCTTTGAACCCATGAAGTATGGACGTGAACTCGGTTACAGAATCCATATTTTTGTCAACAAACACATTTATGAGAAAGAACAAACACACTATCGCATTTATAATATTAGTTAGTTAGTTCTAGAACCGAGTACAGAAGTAGTTATCCACAAAGCAACAGGTTCAGTTAAATTCCTATTTACCTACATAATGGTAGTACCTACATACGTACCTATGAGGAATTTTGTTTGCACAATTGCCCGTATTTAGCTAGTACGCGGTGCAATAGGCCTTCATTTGCCTTGCCGGCGAATTCTTGTACTGAATGGTTGATGCTGATGATGGATGGACGAAATTGGGAGCAAAAAGCTATTATCAATTTTTGTCTGAGGGCTGAGAAGATTTTGAGGTGAATTCATCAAGTTGTTTTGCTGTAAAATAGGTACATATATAGGTATATATACCTACCTGTATATGTAATTATGTACCTAGGCAAGCAAGTAAATTTTTGGTCGCGAAGCCACGTGTATCATCTATCTATGTAATGTACCTATTTTATTATGTATATCAGTTATCTGGCTTTAACACAAGCTCTGTTTAGCTTGGGGCTAGAGGGGCTAGATAATGCTGTGTGAATTTTCCAGCATGATTTCTATATTTACCTTTAGGTATCGTAGCTACAGGTAAAATACATAACCTTCCTATTTACATTATTAAAATACATTATTACCTGCCTGTAAAGAAGGGAATCTATCAGGTAATGATTAAGTAGGTAGCTTACCATAGCTTACTTAGGTATACCTATTTGTTACAATTGCAGGTAGGTATTGGTTTGGTACCTGTATGCACGTAAATAAAGGTTTATCTACCAAAGATAACTTACATATGAGATGATTATTATACAGGCACTTTTAATAAAATTAATCTACAGTATCGAACTAAAGCAACGTCAAAAAACGCTGGACAGGGCCAATCTAAGCACAGCGTTTTATATAGGTGCTTAAAGGTATATTTGTCATCGACTCTGGACTGTCTTACGTACCTAGTTATTGTATTCTCTTTGTGTGTAAGAAACCCTCGAGAAAGTCGGACAAAACACAAAAAGGTCTAATAACTAGTAGGTACTCACAATAAGGTTGTATAGCGGTCCACCTGCTAAGCTCCGTAGGCTGGGAGGCTGCGTCGGCGTGCCCTAGGAATGCGACACCTGCTCTGGCCACTTCACAATAACAACCTAAACACAATTACTTATCAACAACTCCAAGTTCTCACATAAAATAACACAATCTTACTGATTACACTGTCGAAATAAGTTTCGCGGTTCAAAATGCGAGCGCGATACGTCCAGCCAGCAACGAAGAGAGCGGAGAACAAAGTTTATTTTGATAGGTGGGGGTTGGTGGGCGGAGTGAACTAGTGATGTCACGGCGTGAAGTTGACGGCCAACTGCGGACGATGGTGCTGCCACATCTGTCATAGGTAGACTCAACTTTCGAGTAAAAGCATCGGTGCCTGAATCGCTGCACTAGCGCTCACTACTTTCGAAGTTCTTTGGTAGGTAGTTTGGTACAAGCAACTTAAAGTAGGTACCGTAATGCAACATTCGCTTTCCGGATTGCTCAGATCATAATTTCACAAAATATTGAGTGAAAAAAGCTTGACGCCACCGCAGAGACGCCGGGCAGAGAATTGATGTACCGAGTTATATCCTAAAATCATTGAAGATAGACCCATGAATTTGTGTTTTTTTTGGGTCGTCTTGAATCCACCTATTCTCTGAATTTGGCTTCACGTTCAGTTTCGGGACATTTTCTATCATATGCACGTATCAATTAACAGATTTTCATTGAAAAACGAAAACTGTGCTACTGGAAAAACTAAATTTTGCCATATTTGTATACGTGTAGAAATAATTGGACAAATCTCTTTGGAGTAGGTAGGTACGATATAAAAAGACGTAATAAATTAAATAGGTTTTTTATTCTTTACGAACGTGCCATAATAAATCAAACTAACGTGTCTCGCATTTAACGTAATTAATAGAAAGGGTAAGTATTGCTTTATTTAAGATAAAATAAATTGCGAATGTAATAGAAAACGTTGCCTAAAATCTACGTAATTACAAGTGTATGGCACATACTATAATACAAAATATACAAGGATTTATACTAGGAATTCAATTACACTAATATCACTTTATTTTAGAAGTAGAAATAATTTTGTAGCAGTATTGCGCAGTTCATCAGCATCAGGAAGAGACCAAACGAACCTGAAATAAGAAAAATATGTTAGATTGTAGGTAGATACGTACCTACCTATAGATAGGTAACTACTACAAATCTGAATGCAACTTTTCTTAATAGTATTATAATTATTATATTATTATAATAGTTTATTAAGGTACACCTTTACTTCGACAAAGATAGTTTATTCGCTCGAACTTAATGTAGATTACACGGATGTTAATAATATTTAAGTTTCAATTATTATCTACTAAGGTGCATGCAAGGGGCATGCAAATGGTACAGTGAATTCAAATTAATAGTGTTCTTCTAAATATTTCCAATATTGTAATTTTAGACAAATGTGAACTTTGACTTTACTTGGCAAGTGACGGATTCTATAATTTAAATTCCTAACTTACTCAAAGAATTTGAAGCATTATCTTCAACGGGAGGTGATCGGTATTCATCACTGGCTTCCAGAAACTGGAAGATTGCCTTGAAGCCTGTTCCGTCCAGTCGATCATTGGACCGGAATGTGACTTTGAAGAAATTTCTTTCAGATTCCACGTGGAATTCTTTCATCTGGCCACAATATCTGCCATATCTATTGTCTTCAGTCATGTAGTTTGAAAATTCTACGTAATCGCTTGCGGATACTGCTTCACATCTGAAATGAAAAAAGCTGTTGTAATATTTGCTGATCCATGTCAAAAAATAAGAATGAAGATACCAGCTTACTACTCGTAGTTTGAATCTTAGACAGATCTAAGTTACCTATGGCTTGTATAGTTTTTATTACTTAACTATTTTAAGACTTTAGATTACAATCTTGATCAGTCTTCTCATTCTAGCTTAGGTATCGTTTTAATTTCTGGTTAAGATACTATTGGAGGTCTACGATATTAACACCATTTTGAATTTCTTACGGTAAAACGCCTTCTATATCGAAGCTCGTGAAATGCAGATGAACTTTTTCCGTCTCTCCGCCGTGAAAGAAGTACGAGCACTCGGTGTCACGAGGGTATGGTCCAGGAGAGTTCGGAGATGCGAAAGTGCCGTTGCGTGCCTCACTACTATTATACACGAACGCGCAGGGGAACTCTTTCAGCTGCCTTCCTGTTGATATTCCGAAATCTGGAAAGATACAAAATTTTGGATTAGATAAATTACTATTTGAGTTACAAATTTTTTGTATAGCAGCAAAATTGTGAGGAAACTAAACGAGGCAAATTGTCTCCCAATGAAAGAGCCATTGTTGAACAACCTACTAGGGTAGGTACTTACTTTCTACAAATGAATACGATATTTTGAACCCTCTTGAATATCTTGAAGACTGCGTTCCCCTGAATTCAAGCATGAGTTTCGGTCCATTTGACATGATGGGCTTAGGAAGGTTGATTCCGCAAAAGTTCTCCACTTTCTCCAACCTTCCATCAACGTTGACAAAGGCTTGCAACGAGTCCATGTTGGTGCAACTGAAATGATAAAGATAATTAAATTTTAAATTGTTAATTACATTTTTAGTAGGTAGTACCTACCTAAACATCATATTTACATGGCGGAGGGAGCTCATTAGGGGACGCCTATGTCCAGCAGTGGACTGCTAAAGGCTGATGATGATATTTACATGCTTGTTGTTAAAGATTATCTATTTGTTTTATCTTATCTTGATTATTTACTATCTGACATTCATTAAGTAGGTAGGTATGTAAGATAAGTGCCACTAAAGCCCTGCGTTCACTTATCCAATACCGCCATGACCAAGCACAAAAACTTATATTCAAATATGGGCCATGAGCTTGTTATCTATTTTACAGTGGCAAAATGGCTTCCGACAAGCTTCAAACTAGTGGTCCGTGATCCGATTTATCCAATTATACGATCGCTCATATTTGAATGTACAGTACATATGTACCTACCTACAGTTCTGTGCTGCATAGTAGCAGTGCACTTCTTATCTGCGACAAGCTTTAGTTTATCAAATGAAAGAGAATAAGGTGCCTAGCTTTTAGTACCTTATTAGATATGCAGATAGGATAGCATCCTGACATCTGTCTTATTATTATTATTATTCTTTTATCGTTTAATATATTTTAGGGACTTTGAGTCATTTTAATAACTATGTCAGTTCCGTATTTTAATAACAAACTGGAACTAAAAACTAAATTATATCTAAAACTAAACTAAATAATGAAAGTAATAAAAAAACTTATGAAAGTGATAAAAAAAACTTACTCTGAAGCCCCATTAGGAGATTTGTACAAGTAGAAGTCTTGAAATATTAGCCTAACTCGCTCTTTTCCCCTGCCGAAGAACTCATAGTGGCAATGAGTGTTTGGGGGGTAAGGTGACGGGTAATGTGGAGAAGTGAGAGTGCCCTGTTTTGTAGCATCGCTGCTGAATTCTTGATGACATGAAGATGCTGAAACAAAGAAAAACAAATGTGAGATTATGCATTGTCATGGTAGGCAGGTAAGTAACTACCTCGATATTCAAGAAATATTATTTATTATAGTACTGTACTTTATATATAAATAAATACAATTATTAGGTAAATCATAAGTACAACTGAAGATGACTGACTCGCCGCAAGGGGATGTAGGGCGTTCGTTTGGACACGGGGTTGTCCGGCGCCCATTTGGTGGGTAAGTCAATAAAGGAGTAGCGGCGCTTGTCAACAAACAGTAAGCTATGCTGCCCACGTTACCCAAAATATTGAGTTGAATTTGTCATTGAGTTTATTTTGTAAAGAAATAAAAGTTTTAGTAATTCGAGGGTGTCATTTGAAGCCCAACTACTGGGGTACAGAAGTTCATAAGTGGAGACCTCGACTCGGCAAGCGTAGTTTAGGAGGACCAGGTGGGGTGGCAACCTATGAAAGACTGCAGTCAGATGCTGGATGCGGCAAGCTGAAGACAGGGCGCTATGGCACTCATTGTGGGAGGTCTTATTCTCTCGTTTTTGTTTTATTTTTCACTTATTTGAACTCGATATCACTTACTTATTTGATATCATTTTGATTCGTAATTATGATATCGATATTTTAATTGAAAAACATTGCGCGGTTGCGTTGACATATACATCCTCTTCAAAGCGGTCGATACCTAACAAGGCGCATGCGTGCTTTGTTCCATGATTGTTTCACAAGGCAAGTCTCTGTTAATAGAATGTAGTTTTGTTCTGTGTTGGTGAAGTATCGTCGCTGAGATAGATTAATCAATTGGTGATTTAGACATGTAGAAAGTCATTTAAAAGATTATTTATTCTAGGCAATTTATATATTTTATTTTATTTTGATATTTTAAGTTTTAACAAATCCCGGACACGAATTTTCCAGATAAGATTGTCGCAACACTATTGTTCGAAGATCTATCTGACACTGTCTGATTTTTTTCTTGGATTCGCTCGCGTTTGACTTGACTTGCAATGATGTCTGTCATTATCAAGGATTTTATTGTTCTGTGGTCATTATTTTTTTACACGTGAGATGTGATGTAGTGTGCGTTTGTTTTGTTTATTTGTTTAGATCGCAAAACCTTTTTCAGAAATTTAAAAAATACAAACATTCCTTTCGAAATGGAGAGCCTCTGAAAAATCTCAGTACTACAAAATGACAGAAAATACGCCGTTCTTCGTGGACAGGGCCAAGGGGGGTCGTGCGAACTGCAAGGGATGCAAAGGCAACTGCCCGAGTGGTGAACTTCGGTTGGCAAAGGTAATGCCAAGTCCATACGGCGAGAACCAAACTATGAAATCCTGGCATCACGTAGACTGCTTCATGAACGCATTACTCAAGCAAAGACCAGCAACGAAACGAGTCGATTCTATCGACGACATCGGAAATTGGGAAACCTTATCCAAAGAAGATCAAGAGTTCATTTTGAACAAACTTAATGAAACTGAGAAGTTGTATGAAGATAAAAACAGTGGAAAGTATAAAGCGAAAGTTTTGAAAAACGAATCTCAGCCTAAATCTGCTGCTTCTGTTATGGCAACTGATGATAAACCTCAACTTCTGTATCACTCAAAAGTGGAGCCAACCGAAGACAATAAGTTCTCAACCTTTTCCAAACTCTGCGAGGAAATATCAAGAGTAGATGCTTATACGGCAAAAACTGCCTCTATCAACAATTTCTTCAGAAAAGGTACCAAAGAGTCCTTCAGAGGCGATCTGGCGTTGTGGTGTAAGTTACTTTTACCACAAGTTACTAAAAGGGTTTACAATCTCAAGAGCAAACAGCTCGTTAAGTTGTTCTCTCGGATCTTCAATGTAGATCACGATGACATGCTAACACATTTAGAACAAGGTGACATTGCTGATACAATCCAACAGTTCTTCACCAAATCTAAAACCGTTGTACCTGCCTCAGTAAGTACTTTATCAATTCATGACATTGATAACTTCCTTGAAGATCTATCAAAACTAACAAGAGAAGATGAACAGATATACCTCTTCAAAAGAATCGTCAATAAATGTACTAGAGAAGACCTGAAAATGCTAATCAGACTAATAAAAGGAGATTTGAGGATAAATGCTGGACCTAAACACATCTTGGGAGGAGTTCATCCTCATGCGTACACAGCGTTCCAATCATCCCGGGACTTGAACATGGTTTTACGCAGAGTATTTGCTGACAGTTCTGTTGTCAAACATAAAGATGATACCCAAAAAACTGTAGACGCAAAAATAACTCTTATGACACCAGTCTTGCCAATGTTAGCCGAAGCATGCAAATCTGTAGAAATGGCTATGAAGAAATGCCCAAACGGAATGTTCTCAGAAATTAAATATGATGGCGAAAGAGTTCAAGTCCATAAGAAAGGAAATGAGTTTAAATACTTTTCGCGATCCTTAAAGCCTGTGATGGCACACAAAGTGAGCCATTTTAAAGATTACTTGCCTCAGGCTTTTCCTGAAGGAGTAGACATGATATTGGATGCGGAAGTGTTAATGGTTGATGTTAATACAGGGAAGCCATTACCATTTGGTACTTTGGGTATCCACAAGAAGACAGAATTCAAAGGAGCGCAAGTTTGTTTGTATGTTTTTGATTGTTTGTATTACAATGGAAACGTATTGATCGATGTGCCAATTAGAAAGAGAAGAAAGATACTGTACAAGAATATGGTGGAGGTTAAAAACCATGTCATGTTTTCAGAACAGGAACTGATTATGAAACCGGCTGACTTGGCTAAAATGATTGCAAAGGTAAGTTGTGTGCAATAATAATTAAACTTCAACTAAGTTGGTAACCTATCACTTTTTTTAATGGTGTTTATTACCTTGGTGTTGAACGGTACCTAGATGGAAATGGGTTAGAAAGAGCAAAATGATACTCATAAATGGCTAGCATCAGCCTTACAAATGTTTGAAACCACGGAGTTTGAAACCAAAACTAAACCTACCTATTTTTGAGCATCTTTTCAACATCTCAAAACATCATTATCACATCACAAAAATTTTTGTTACTGCAGATATTTGTTCCAGTTGTTCTGGTCGTTATCTATGTATAATAATAAATATCTATCTATGTCATCTATTGCATTAAGTATATCAGTCATGTAGTACCCATAACACAAGCTCTGCTTACCATGGGTCTAGCTGATGCTGTGTGGATTGTCCAGCATTACTATTATTTGTTAAATTAAAATGTGGTTTTCTAAAATTTCAGGTCTTCCAACTGGGTTTAGAAGGCCTAGTTCTCAAAGACCTGGGGTCTACTTACGAACCAGGCAAGAGACACTGGCTCAAAGTCAAGAAGGATTACCTGTTCGACGGAGCTATGGCGGACACAGCTGATCTTGTGGTGTTAGGAGCGTGGTATGGTAAGTAACTTACTTCATTACACTAAATCTCAATCACACTAAAAACCTTTTGCACTCAAGTGCAGATGGCATGATGAACTTATGTATGATAAGCAATACATACTGGATTTTTTCACAAATAATTATTTACCGATTATGTAAGCAAACTTAAGTAGACATAGACATTAATTTATTATTATTGCTTATTACTGCTTATTGCTGCTGCAGTACACAAAATACATATTACCATTTTGAATAAAAATGACATAGTTAACATACTTGCTACCTATTGCCTTGGCTCTTGGCACCAAAGTCTTTTCAATACTTAGATTAAATTCATCAGCCTATGTTAGTCCACTGCTGGATATAGGCCTGCCCCAATTAGTGCCATAGCGTCCTGTCTTCAGCTTGACGCATCCAGCATCTCCCTGCAGTCTTTCGCCGGTCGTCATCCCACCTGGTCGAAGAGCGTCCTACACTACGTCTACAGAGTTGTGTTCTCCACTCAAGAACACATTCAATTAAATTAAAATTCCTTTTTCCACCTGAAAAAAACACCATTTCTATAAAATAATCCTGATTCATTATGAATCTCAAACTCAGCTATTTTACCTATGTTTTTTCTTTAACCTATATTATTTTTTGAATTTCAGGTACCGGCAAAAAGGGGGGCATGATGTCAGTTTTCCTAATGGGCTGTCTAGACAATAGTCGCAACAAATGGGTGACAGTGACCAAGGTTCACACTGGCCATGATGACGTCACCTTAGACAGACTACAGAAAGAATTGAATCCGTTGATGATGAAGATATCCCAGGATTTCGGGAAGGTTCCGTCCTGGTTCGATTGTAATAAAGGGATGGTGCCGGATTTTCTTGCTAGAGATCCAAAGGATCAACCTGTTTGGGAAATTACAGGTACATACATACATTACAACACTCATATTTATTTATTTGAAATATTTATTCTAACAAGCAAAGGGTTACCCTTGCCGCGTTCCATTTTATTAGAAATAGAGTGGTGCACAATTGGAACCTATTACTAGAAGATATTATATCAGCCACATCAATAAACGCCTTCAAGAATAAACTCGACAACTGGTTACGAGACAAAAATAACAAACTAAAAACAGTAACGCAATAAATGAATTCACTGTGTGATATAGACACATCAGCTATAAATAAATAATCAGAGACTTTATGTATCCTTATTTTAAATTAACATTTTTATATTTAACTTAGGTATATTGTTTATATCTAGGTATTTATTCGTATCTATCTGCTAATCTATTATATGTTTGCTATACATATCATTTATATTTTTATAGATTATTGAAATGAAATGAATGTTTATTTCTTTAGGCTTACAAATAAGCACTTAGACAAGTCATATTTTATACTATTCATTATTATATTGATGTTCACTTCAATTTTTTGTCCACCAGTGGAAGAAGTGAGAAGAAACCACTAGTATGTTCATAACTTATGTGTCTAGTACATATGATTTGCTTATCTGTAAGTTGTTAGATTTTGAGTTGGAGCAAAACTCGTTCCAAGCTTTTTTATCTTCTAGATAATCTCATATTTTATAATAAGCCTTTTTACAAAGAATATACTTCACAATTTTTTTAAATTTATTTATTGATAATTTTTACAACTCACTTGGAGTTTTGTTGTAGAAGCGTATACATTGCCCTTTAAAAGATGCACTTATCTTATGTAGTCTAGTTGTGGGAACAGCGAGTTTATTCTTATTTCTAGTATTTACATTATGTATATCGCTTTTTTTAATGAATCGATTGATGTTTTTATGAGTGTACAACAAGTTTTCATAAATATATTGACATGGTACTGTCATTATGTTTATTTCTTTGAATTTATTACGTAGGGATTCTCTGGGACCCATATTATAGATCGCACGAACAGCCCTCTTCTGCAACACAAACGGTGTTTATATCTATATTATCTTATCCATCTATTTCTTAATTATCTGCTTTGCTATCTTAACACAATATTTTAGATACGTTGGGCGTAGATACCTGTCGTTAATTACTAGGTGTAAGTTTTTGCATTTTAGTATGTCCAGATCGTTTTCTATGACGAATCTTTTCGGCCGAAAAGAGGGCAGTCAAAAAGGACATGTAGCACGGTTTCTTCTGTGCCGAGTTCACAGATGCACGAAGTAGGTAGGTTGTCATAAACAGTAGGTAGGTACGTTTAAAGTGCATATACTGATAACAGATTATAAATATAAATCATCATTATTTTGTTACAGGCACTGAGTTAACAAAAGCAAACCTACACACTGCCGATGGCATCTCCGTACGGTTTCCAAGAGTTACAAGGATACGCACAGACAAGAGTTGGGACACAGCAACCGACCTCGACCAGCTCAAGAATCTCTACAAAACATCAAAAGAAAAGACCGACGTAACACTTCTCACTAAGATTGCAACTGAAGCTGGTGAATCATCTGTGAAAATCAAAGACAGTCTGAAAGGTAAAGCAGCTACTTCGAAGCTAAATACACTAGACAGCTTTATTAAGGCCAGAAAGGAGGAATCTAAAAGATCTTCTACAAGTACGCAACTGGACACATCCGATGAAATTGAAGAGAAAAGAAAAGAAAGGAAGCGGAAAGTTAAAGATGAACCGAATGATGTAGACGCTTCGGGTGGTGCAAATAAAATAACGAAGAAAATTAAATGGGATGTGAGCGATGATGATTCAAATTTAAGCAGTTTTACGGTGATAAAAAACTTAAATTTGCGTGAAAGTACGTCTATTGATGCGAAAGAATCAAAAAATTGTAAAACAGAAGCAGACACGCCTAAGGGCAAAAGTAAAAAGAGAAAGAAAAGCGCATTAGATGATCATATAAAGCGTTTTCCAGATAATCCTTTCCCAGATGTATTCCACGGTAAAAGATTAGGTTTCTATCCAGATTTTATTAGCTTTTCTGAAACAGAAAGACATAAATTTGAACGTCATTGGATAGCCTATGGTGGTCAAGTAGTCAAATCAGTCAAAAACCGAAATGTTGACTATCTCGTACATGCCACCAATGAGATAGATCTTAAGGAAATACAAAAATTAAAAGCATTAGTTAAGCATAATGTTAAACATGTGAATAAAAATTGGATAACAGATTGTATAAAAGATATTGTTTTGCATGACAGTACGAAATACCCTGTGTTTGTCGCGAATTAGGCACCTTCTGTTCTGGTACCAAGTTGTACCTAAAAATCATGGTTAATAATAATAACTGACCCCAACAATAAAGAATAGTTAGCTGACCCCTGTGACAGGTTTCAAAATCTCGTACGTAAGTCTCTACATGAGTTTTGGTTTTATATTATAAAATTTGTTGTTTTTGTATAAAACGGCTTGCTGTCTTTATTTTAATGAAATATTTAAGTTTTAAAACAGTTCAGTATTTATAGAAATTGACTAGAAACGTAACAAAGGGGCCTTTTGTTACGTTTCTAGTAACAATGAACGCCATAGGTCCGTCTATAGGTACAGTTTATACTTAGATGGATATTATTAGATCTGACAGCTTTATACTTAGATGGATATTATTCGATCTGAAAGTTTTATACTTAGATGGATATTATTAGATCTGAAAGCTATCTTTCTGCACTCAATATTGTAAATTTTCAGTGTGGCATCACTCACAATTGAATGAAATTTGAAATTGTTTAATTATGTACCTAATTTACAAAAATGCAATGCATTAAAATTTACTGTGTATTTTCTTTAATCTAGCTGCCTGATTATAAATACACCCAGTATTTATAATCAGGCAGCTAGATTAAAGCCAAGAAAAAGGGGAACTAAGGCGAAAAGGGACGTGTTCTGAACTTGGTTCCAAAGTCTCTCCATTTCAGCTGAGTTAACATGCAACATGGCACCCCTTATAATAAAACTAGGAAAACTAAGCAACTTGTTTTATTTAGCATTGTAACTTGACGTCCTAATAAATAACATTGTTAATCTAGCCTAGCTAGAGTGAGTTTCATAAATCCTTGACTGGAGTTTTGTTTAAATAAATAAATAATGCTGGACAATACACAAAGGGCTGGACCCGAGATAAGCGGAGCTTTTTATGGAATTATTGATTTATTTAATACATTATTTCTATGCAATAAAATAACCGACTATGTTTGTAATAATTATTCTAATTTTGCTGGACTAACGCGTGAAACGTAAATATTCAAATTAATCGCTAGTAACATTTTGATTCGGCATGTTAATTTTAATTAAAATAATTAGGTATTTTTGTTCTTATGAGTTTCAATCTGTCCTCCTATCCATATACCTCTCTATCAAAGGTCCTCTCTATAGGCAAAGATAATTTAGAATGCGAAAGTTTGGTTTGGATGTTTGTAATCACTTCACGCAAATCAAGTAGATAGGTATTGTAGTAAACCTGGAAAAAAAATATTTTATTTTTATCCCAGAAAAATCGTGTGAAGCCGCTGACAAAATCTAGTCTACGAGTATTTTACTATCCTATCTTATTTCTCGTAAATTCCATTTCTCCTTTGCAATTGCCGTAAGCGAACTAAAAGAGAATTGCTAACGACAGCAAACTCTTGTAACTTCACAATTTACTTTTTAACTTTACTTCCCGACGTTTCCTGTTCCTGAACTGAGACTGAAACTGCTGACTAATCTCAGAATTTTACTGTTCCAATTGAATTGTTTGTACCTTCATCCACGTTCGTAACTAAGATTTCATAACTGGCTGCACTGTTTGATAACCAGTTACTAAACAAAACTTTTTTTCCCATTTTTATAACTAGAACCTCTTAGTCATTGTATGGTCTCCTGGTACATTTTCGTAATAATGAATATTATATTGTGAATGGACTTTCGGAGACTTCAGGGAATTGGACGTAATAAACCGAACACCTTAGTGGCACTTGCAAGTGCCACTACACATTATCGCAAAAAAACTTATTCATTATTACGAAAAAGTACCAGGAGACCATACATGACCAAGAGGTTCTAGTTATAAAAATGGAAAAAAAGTTACAGTTCGTTGCATTTTAAAGCTTGAATAAAGTCTTTTAGCGTAGGTATTATGCGTATAATCGAAATTTGTCTTATATGACATAAATGACTGCAGTGGAAAGTTTAAAAATATTTATTATCTTTTTATAGTTCTCGTTTAGATATGCACTGGTTTAAAAGATTTTCAAAGAGATTTAGTGGTGACTAGTTTCTGCCCGTGACTTCGCACGCGTTATTTCTACGAAAACGTTTAATATTTCTATGTATGCCATAGGAATTGTTAGGGTATATGGGATAAAAAGTCTATGTCTAAGTTTGGTCCCAGTCTTAGAGTCATCAGTAAATCTATGCAAAATTTCACCCTGATCCGTGTAGTGATTTAGACGTAATAAAGTAACAAACATCCGTCTATTCCTATGTTTAAATATGTATTCAAAATTTCGCATATTTCATCAAAGAGAATTTGGTGATAGGTAAGAAAATAAAATGTTATCACATGCAGCTGTTTAAAAAAAATATTTGCCATTAAATTTATATCGGAAAACCAAATTGAAAGTTGAAACAGATTACAATTTTAGTAGGTAAGAGATTAGAGAGGTGTCTCCGATCAAGAGACATTTGAAATTTAAAACCTAAACTTTTGAATTAACTTAAAACCTGTAGCTAAAAAAGCTAAAACTAAAAAGCTACTTCAAACGCTCCCAGGTACAGTGTGGTGTGAACACAGATATCAGATGAAGAAAGCAAAGTTTGCGATCTTTAGAAATGTTTGACGTTTGGTAAAAGCGGTTATTCCGAGCTACGTTACGACGGCCCGCCACCCCACAGTGCACGAGAACATCTGCGTCTTGGGCCAAGAAAGTGTTTAGCACACCAAAATTATTTTTATATGTACCTACCAAGGTACTTATAAACAGTGTTTCATTGAAAATAAATAACTTGAAACCGGACTTACGAGTAATGGAGTCCGTACAGACCTGCTTAATCGTTTTTGATAATAATATACTTATCTCCGAATCTCGATACCAATCAATTTTTTTAAGATATCCACCAAATTCGATTGTCCTCTGATATTATTGATATTATACACTACGTTAGAGGACAAAACCCGTTTAATATTGAGTACTAACCCCCTGGCTCTAAGTTTACTAACAAAGTAGACTTAGTTGTCTGAATAAATAAATTTATTACCTATATTACTATTTGCAATATTTCTCTCATTAACATCTATCTTCACATGTTAACAGAATTAATGAAATGCCGTTAATTAGGTTAACCGTGAACGAAGTCGTCACAAATACATTATAGGTACCTTACCTACTCTATACCCGACTCTTTTAAAGCCTTCAGAGGGTAGAATGATTTGTGCACCAGAGCCTGGTCGTGGCAGAATGAGATAACACCCTTGCTTTTACCCTACGCACAAACCAGCACAAAACCTTTGAGATAACAGTATGAATAGTCTCGAAGGGCCGAAAGGACGTGTCAACCTGATTTTGAGGGAGCTTTTGTCGGTATTCTGGGTAACAATAATCGACTAGGTACTAGGCAGGATTCGTTATTGTTTGCGTTTCACATTGTCCCTAAACGTTTGAAGTCGAGCGAATTGTTGGTTTGTTATTTAGTTATTGAACATAGGGTCACAGATGTAATGCCGACAGGGTAAGCCTTCTGATTTTGAAAAAAAGTGGTAAAAAGAAAGAAATACTAATGAATTGTTTGGACCCAGTAAGACAAATACATAGTTAGTAGTATAATTAGAAACATTATAAAACATACATTAAAAACGTAGTAGCATAGACATTGGGGCTGCCCCGCTACTGCAGCGCCACAGGGATGTTTGCGGCGGCGCGAGTCGACTGTTTTCATACCACCATGCGCAAGCGCGCCGCCTCCGTGGTGCGCAGGTTGCGGGCCAGCTCCAATACCGTTCTCGCAATGATAGCTGGGAGAGTGGACTGCCCGTACACCAGGCACTGTTGTGAGCGCCACCTTCCCAGCAATCCTTTTAGTTTTTAAGATTACCTTGTCTATTTACTAATATGAGTGTAAATGCTTGAAATAAATACTTTTTATTTTATTTATTTATTATAGACGATGTGGCGTGGCGGGGGAGGGTCTGCCTGCGACGCAGGAGGTTGCGTTCGATTCCCGCCTTAGGACAAATGTTTGCACGATCTGCAATATTCGCAATTATTTCCGGGTGTTCTGGGTATTTCTATGTATAATAAAAATATAATCTATGTTATGTAGTATTTATCATCTGATACCAATTCAAGGTCTGCATAACATGGGGCTAGATGATGCTGTGTGGATCGTCCAGGATTTTTTTTTATTATTATTTATTTATAGTGATACAGGGGTCCAAGAAGGTCCTCCTATCTATTATATTTATTGCATATCTGACATAATGCAATAAATTAAAATTATTTATTTCACGATAAAATTAAACTAGCATTAGTACATTTTTTGTTTAATAAAATTAAGGTCAATATCATGTAATAAAAGTGGTGAAAGTTATTAAGACAGTAAGGGCGAAATTTCAGTGAATACCAGTAGTTGATGATGCATTAAAAGTTGATTAAAACTGACCATAATCAGCCCCCGACAACCCATCCCAATTTGAAATGGACATGTCTCGTCATTCGACCACCAAATTATATCCTGCCTGACCTTTCACTTTTACCTACAGTGAAATGTGAATCCTTTTTTCATGTAGTACACGTAATTTCATGCAAATATTGCCAGCAAGTTCATTTGGGCGCAAAAAGCTCCACGGTTTTTGTTAATAATTAATTTGTTTGCACACAAAAGTATGTACTGTACCTACGCCCTGAGGCTTCGGCACGGGATGTTTGAAAATTTAAAAGGGAACACATGAAACGTGGCTTAAAGGCGTTCTCAGGGGCGTAGTTAGGATTTTTAAAGGGTCACTCGTCTGATAAAGCTCGATAAAAATAAGACACAAATTGTTTGGGACAATATGGTGGAAATAGTTTGTTATTGTTTTGTTGGTTTCGAGTAGGGTTTGGTGCCTCTTTAAAGAATTCACTGACCAGCCTCGGTGGTGCGAAACGCAGGAACACGCAACGCCCCGACGACGGGGCGTGCTCCTGCGTCCTAGGCGAGGCGTCGCCTAGGACCACATGTGAGTCGTCCCAGATGATGGTGTGTAATTCTTCTTCATATTTGTTATAATTGATTATTTAATTGAATGAAATAGTACGTATTTAGCCCTTTATATTCTTCGTAAATATTGATAATGAAAGCTAATTTTTGCTACGCCCTAGCAGCTACGCCATAGTTGCTACGCCGTCGCTGCTACGCCGTAGCAGTTACTTCGTAGCCGTAGCAATAGGAGAATCGTAGCCTGGACATATCGGAGCGTAGCTATTCTTATTTCGCATCATATACATACATAATATGTAGTTAAATTAGACTGCAGGCAGATGCTGGATGCGGCAAGCTCAAGGCGGGCGATGTGGAGCGAGGCGAGGGGAGGTCTATGTCCAACAGTGGACTATTGTAGGTTGATGAAAGTGATGTATTTAAATATATATTTTTTAAGTTTTGCCCCTTGTTCCTCGCTGAATACGGCCCTGTTCAATGGTTATGTGCTCTGCTTGCTTAGCCCAAGCGGATTGTAAGCAATGAAATGTGTATTTGTGTAACTTTTCGCATTCGGTGCTTTTATTAAAGTTTGAACACAACACACTCAGAAAGGGCTTCAATGGCATGGTTTTAATTAATCCCTTGGTTGTTAAACCAACCTCATGTAAATGTAACCCATGTTTATATGGGTTACATTCGTCAAGTTAATCAATATCATGGTTTGGATTCTGGTTTTAGGACGGAAATACATTGCGTTATGGCGAAAATATTTGTAGTAAGCTGTAGTGAATAAAGCTTTCCGCGAAAGGGTGGACATACACATCCGATTTTTGTCTGATTGTCTGATCAGATTGTATTTATTCGACTATCCGCAGGCGTTCGTTTCATACATCGCGCCACATCGGTCGTCAATGATATAATAAATAAAAATAATAATAAATAATGCCGGAAAATTCACACAGCATTATCTAGCCCCAAGCTAAGCAGAGTTTGTGTTACTAGAACATAATACTCGTACAATACAGATAGATATTATTTAGTATACCTACATAGAAAACGACGAGAAAACCCTGAACAAATATCTGTAGATCGATAGATGTTTATATGATACCTACCTACCCTAAGTACCTACCTGTAGTTAGTTAATCTGGCTTCATTAGTTAGTAATTAGATTGCTAGTGCCATCGCTAGCGCCCCAACGAGATCCAATCTAATTAATGCTATCTAATTTCCAGTTTATGATTTTCTCGAAGCAATTATATGAACATCTACGCTCTTTGTTTTTCGTATGTATTTTGTATGTGTATGGGCGGCCATTGTGCATCTGTATCTTTGTTTGTTTGTTCCTGTTTTTTTTCTGTGTTTGATGTGCAATAAAGCGTATTCGTATTGTATTGTATGTATTCACTTAAGTATACTGGATAACTAATACATCCGACAGTGAACCAAAGTTATCTGCACAACTCTAAGAATTAGCAAGCTGAAGTGGCAGTGAGCCGGCCATATCTGGCGAAGAACCGACAACCGCTGCGCTGGGTAAACGTTTTTTGAGTGGAGACCGCGACTCTGTAAACGTAGTGTAGGACGCCCTCCGGCCGATGCGGCAAGCCGAAGACGGGCGCTATGGTGCTCATTAAGGAACTTACGTGATATTTTCCGAGAGCCCCTTCCCCTTCTCCCCTCTTAAGATTAGGTGAGATTTGTCCCCCCCCCCTCCCAAAAGCCACACGTAAGTAATTAATGTACGCGCCCACGTAGATTTTAGAGACTTGAAAGAGACCTTAAACATAACCTAACAATATTGAACAATATAGATGATAAAATGTACTAGGCATAACGATTTGGAGTTATCTGTAATGTTATGGTCTTATGTAAAATAAACAATTTGAATTTGAATTTGAATATTGTTTAACAATTTTTCATCAAAAAACTCATCAATTCATCATTATATCCCATTCATAACAAGAAGACTTCATATAAATCAATAACTTACAACTATAGTTTTCACATTTTAATTTTTAATGATTATTAAAAATTAAAATGTGAAAACTATAGTTGTAAGTTATTAGTTATAGTTGAAGAAATTCTAACGCTCTCAGGCATTCTAGCTAATTAGCTTAGCTAGGTTTTACTCGCATTTTAACTTTAACGATGTAGCTCCACTAGAATGTATCTTCACTACCTGTTAAACTATAATGTAGGCAACTACTAGCTTCTGCCTACGGCTTAGTTCACGTGCTGAAATTAACGCTCTCGGATTGCGTCATGTTTCCGCTAAGTTAAGTCTAAAATCCGAAATTGTCCTGGGTTCTAGCTGTATACCGTGGTATAATGCTGGACAATCCACACAGCATCATCTAGCCCCAAGCTAAGCAGAGCTTGTGTTATGGGTACTAGATGACTGATATACAATACATTACATACTATACATATTTTTTAGTATACATACGAGTAGATAACGCCCAGAACACCCGGAAAAAATATCTGCAGATCGTACAAACAATTGTTCCGAGGCGGGAATAGAACCCGCAACCTCCTGCGTCGGAGGCGGACTTTCGCCCACCGCGCCACATCGGTCCTCGAAATAACACAAAGAATAGAATCAGTCCAGCAGTTTATGTACTTATACCTACTCTTGATTGAACGAATAAAGTGGCGATCACAATATAGGCCTACTATGGCCGCAGTAACACTCAAGCCACACTAAGAAAATAATAATACCTTCTCTCATTTATTTTTTGGGTTCGTGGGTGCCACACACAGGGGGCCTACCCCGGTGTGTCCCGGACGCCCCCGTCGTGGAGGCCCTACCTTATCATACCTACGTATATTAAGCACATTCTTGACTCTACTAGAACTTTCTATAGCTACCAACAATACAAACATAACCTAACAAAACCCGAAACACTCACAGCCATATTCGACGATTTGCTGAGAAAATAAAAATTCTATTAGCTGTAGAGGCGCAACGTTATTGCCTCTGGAGGCAAGTCTGTTGGGTCTGCAGGCTACGCAAATACTCTCAGGCAGGTATCAAATATTTATAAGAGCTACGTTGAGCCTGTATTAAGGTAAGATAGGTATATTCAGCAGAGCACTATCGACACTGAAGGTGGAAAAATATCTTAGATTTTTAAGAAATAGAAATAGAAAAACATTAATTTGGACACAGGTACAAGATACAGGCATAGAATAACAAACGGCAAATAAAGTAGTTTATCATGGGGGGTTTATAAGAGACACAAATATAGTTGATATTAAGAAAATAAGACAACCTCCATGACCCTGCGCCGAAAAAGGGGGAAATGGCTTCGGTAAAAACCAGCCCTGGTTTTTAACTGACTACAAAAAAGGAGGCGCCTCCTTTTGATGTGGCGCGGTGGGCGTAGGTCCGCATGCGACGCAGGAGGTTGCGGGTTCGATTCCTGCCTCGGAACAATTGTGTGTACGATCTGCAGATATTTGTTCCGGGTGTTCTGGTCGTTTTCTATGTATAATAAAAAATATATATCTATGTAATATATTGTATTATGTATATCAGTTATCTAGTACCCATAACACAAGCTCTGCTTACCATGGGGCTAGATAATGCTGTGTGAATTGTCCAGCATTTTTTTTATTTTTTTTTATTTAATTCGACTGTATTTTTTTAAATGTTTGTTACCTCGGAACTTTAGACTGGATGGATCGATTTTGATTATTTTTTTATTTGAAAGCTGGTGTTTCCCGTGTGGTTCCATTTTAATTCTGCAATGGCATTCATGAGAAAACCATAATAACATATATAAGTTTTTTAACTACCTGTACAATTCACCTATTTTTAATGGTGTCCGAGTCAACAGTAGCAAAAATATTAAAATCAACAAGTGATAAGGGACAGTGCGTACCAATTTCTTCTGTCCGAAAGCAGCAAGTCAAGTGCACGACAAATGGATGTACATATAACTATTGAAGTATTAACTATTCAATATAACGCCAACCGATTTCGATGATTCTTGTTTTTAACACTTTGACTGCGGTTTTTTTTCGATGACTGCGGTCTTTTTTTTTACCTAAAAAATTCGTGCTGCCACTCTACACAGCGGTTGTGTTGCGCCGCAAATGCGTTTCGTTTGAAAAATATTACAGCTCTGCTGAGTCACAAAGATCTGTATTTTCTCAGCCGCTGCGCTAGTGTGGATTTACGCATATTAGTCACTTGTAGAAAACTCATACCGTGCGTTTTCAGCACTCAAAGTGTTAAAGTAAGTTTTAAACCCATTTTCATTATTTAGGAATTTTAAGTCTGTTTTTTGAAACACGCCAAATTATTAACAAATAACTATCAAACAATTATTTATAAGAAACTCCTGTAAACTCCTGTGTGTGTATGATTTGTAATTCGTTGTGTATTTTTTGTTACTTGTATTAATGTTTGACATATAAGAATATTCTTATCAATAAATAACTGAACTGAATCGATCCATATATGGAAAAAGACACAAAGCGTGCAAAATCGCGGGCAAAAACTAGTTTTTTTAATAAAACCTAATGAGCTTCAGCAAAAGGCACTTTACTTGTGCACAAGGCAGGTAGGTATGTACACATTCTCAGGCAATTTATACCAAGCTCTAATGTAAACCTTTTTCGTGCCAGAATTTTATCTAGAATTTTCTATCTTTCTCAATTTAATTTTATATCTAAGTAAAATTCTTCTCACGGTGGGACATTTCTTTATTTCTCCCAGCGCTCATATAATGACCGACAACATGAAAGTGTATTCATAATTTAGCCTTTTATTTTCTCTGGTGGGACATTTCTTAATTCTTTTCTTCCCTTCAACGTTCACTAATATAACCGAAAACGTGAAAGAGTCATCATCATCATCATCAGCCTATGATAGTCCACTGCTGGAGATAGGCCTCCCCCAATGAGCGCCATAGTGCCCTATCTTCAGCTTGCCACATCAAGCATCTACCTGCAGTCTTTCGCAGGTCGTCATCCCACCTGGTCGGAGGGCGTCTTACACTACGTTTACCGAGTCGTGGTCTCCACTCAAGAACACGTTTGCCCCAGCGGCCGTCGGTTCTTCGCGAGATATGGCCGGCCCACTGCCACTTCAGATTACGAATTCTTTGAGATATGTCGATAACCTTGGTTCTCTGTCGGATGTATTCAAAATTTGTGAAAAAGTATCAGCTTATTATTTACCCACTTTTCCCACAAGTGGGGCGAAGCTGGTGAGAGGAACGCGAACGGGATATCACGATGAAATCACTTAGTTATAGGCCGGGGCATTGCACGCGTAGTTTCAAAGATAAAAATTAGCTTAGAGAATTTTTAGATCGAAATATACGGATATAAAGTACAAAGTCAAATAACACAGGCTACTTTGCTTCAGCTGGACCTGCATCTATGATTTTTTTATGAGGTAAAAAGTTATCTTTGTTTGATTCCAGGCGTATAGCTACATCTATTATTTTCTTATTATGTAATGTGTCGTGTTATGTATGGTGTCAAATAAATGTACATATTTTCTTTCTTTCGTCTATACAAAATTTCAGCCCGATCCGTTCAGTATTTTTGGCGTGAAAAGTATCAAAAAGCCTACATCTCAATTTTCAAATCACACTAATATTATAAATGCGAAAGTTATAAAGTTTAGATGGAATGGATATTTGTGAATTCTTCACGCAAAAACTACTGAACGAATCGAGCTGAAATTTTACCAAAACTGTAGCTTTAAGCTTGGAATCAAACATAGGCTACTTTATATCCCATAAAACAGTTGCCATGGTAGTAATAACTTTTAAATATTTCCATTAATAAAATACATAAAATGCTGGAAAATTCACACAGCATTATCTAGCCCCAAGCAGAGCTTGTGTTATGGGTACTAGTTAACTGATTTACATAATACAATACATTACATAGATAGATATTTTTTTATTATACATAGAAAACGACCAGAACACCCGGAACAATTATCTGCAGATCGTACACACAATTGTTCCGAGGCGGGAATCGAACCCGCAACCTCCTGCGTCGCAGGCGGACATTCGCCCACCGCGCCACAGAGGTCGTCAATTGTGAACAACACGAGTGAAAACGCGGGCGGAAACTAGTTTAGAATAGTTATAAGCGTCATAAGAGCATTATTTATTATATTATTATTTTAAGCCATTACTGTCCCACTGCTGGGCAAAGGCCTCCCTTTTCTCCTTCCACTCCTTGCGATCCAACGCTGCAATAGGCCATGATGGAAGATGTACCTCGAGCTCGTCGCGCCATCTCATTCTGGGCCTTCCACGTCGCCTCTTAGCGTTGGGTGGCTGATAATAGCATTGGTGCAATAAAAATTAAAATGCTCTACGAACGAAAACATAAGAGATAAATAACTTAAGAGCTTAATTTAATAAAATAATTACTGAAATAGAACTGTGAGTTTTTATCTAATAATGAAATAAAAACAAGGATAAATTCTGGAATTAAACGGTTCCGCCCGCAAGGCGAAGAAAATCTAAAGATAACATTGTGTAGAGCTTTTTAAGGTTGCTATTCGGAGGATAAGAGATATTTGAATTGTAATGTACTTAAACATAGCAAGTTTTATCATCATGGTATGTCGGTTTCTTCGATTTTTGTCAAATCCATTAAAAACACTCAAATGCCTATGTGTACTCGTCGGCGCCGCCGGTAGAATAAAAACTTATGATAATTATGTTTCGCTATGAAGTTATTACATCGTTCATAGTAAACGTAAGGACACATAATTATAAGTATTAATACATAATATTAATACGTATTTATCGCGTTTATTTACCTATTTGTTTATTTACCACAGGCTTGTAATGTGACGTCATCCATAGGTTCAGCCTGAAAACCAGCGTCGTTACAGTCCTCGGGCGGTAGCGACATTAAGACTGGACCTAATTGACGCGCACTGAGGACAGGCTATGTTATTTATACTTATTTTCTATTGTTTATCTTTTAGTTTTAGTCTTATATCTTATTTAGCTTAATGTATTTTTTTAATGTATGTTTGTCTCCTTTTGTGTGTGCTAATAAAAGTTTTCTATTCTGTTCTATTCTATTTTTCCCGAAGTTTCAACAGGTTAACACACAGTGGTCACGGACATTTGACATCCCAAAAATAGGTAAATAAACGTTGTACTAATACTTATAATTATGTGTTCAGTTCAAATCGCTTAAGTTAAAAATATTAAAGAAAGGTCAAATAATAATCTCTTCCAGATAGATTTATTTCGAAAATAGTTGTACACTTTGACTGCGAAGATCGCAGTCGACTTTTTTTTACTTTTCGACGACCACGATCTTTTTTTTAACCTAAGCCATTCGTGCTGCCGCTCTACACAGCGGTTGTGTAGCGCCGCACATGCGTTTCGTTCGAAAAAAATTACGGCTGTGCTGAGTCACAGAGATCTGTATTTTCTCAGCCGCTGCGCTAGTGTGGATTTACGCAAATTAGTCACTTGTAGAAAACACATACGGTGTGATTTCAGCAATCAAAGTGTTTAAAGACATGTTTTTCATTCAAATCCCATAATCCCACAAACAAGACTACTCGTACATCCGCATAAGCTATATCCGAAGTTCCCGAGTACAGGAATAAGCTTCCCCCGTAAGCCCCTTAGCTTTGTGTAAAAATACCGAATGTTTCACATCACTGGTTCTAAAGCTGCCCGCCAATTGCGAAGTTAAGCTGTTCGCCGATTGCAACGGGAAGTTAAATACTTAGCTTGGTTTGTTTTTATGTGCAGTAACAGCTATTTTAGTGTTTATTCGTAGGAAACAGCGATGTTTTTTTTACTCCCTGGGCAATAAAACTGGGCTCCGATTTGATTGCAGTAAAACATTCACATTAATATTATAAATTCGAAAGTTTGGATTATTGTTACCTCTTCAAGTCAAAACTACTGAATGCTGTGATTTTTCATACAGAGTACTAGGCCTGGAATAAAACATAGGCTACTTACTTTATCCCTGAAATCAGTTCCCATGGGATAGAAATACCCGTTCAAAAGAAACAACGCGTGCGAAGCGACGGAAATTTATTTATTTACTTATCATCTTCTGTAGATAATTTTTTTTGGTTCAAGCGACGCTGGTAACATTGATTATTACTTTGAAGAAGACTATGGAGACCATGGAGCATCCAGCTAGGCTGGGCAGCGTTTAGAAAACTACGCTGAGTATTATCGTCATCCATACCGCAATGCTTGAAAACGAAAGTTTTAACTAATGCGTTCTACCTGACATGACCTACGGAGCTGAGACGTCGACACTCACTGTAGGGTTGGTATACAAGTTCAAAGTGGCTCAGCGAGCTATGGAAAGAGTTATGCTCGGGGTCTCTCTGAAGGATAGGATTTATAACAAAATCATCCGACAGAGAACCAAAGTTATCGACATAGCTCTAAGAATTAGACAGTTGACAGGCCATATATCGCGATGAAACGACAAACCACTAGGATAAACGTGGTCTTGAGTAGAGACTGCGATTTGACAAACGCAATGTAGGACGCTCTCCGGCCAGGTGGGATAACGACAAGGCGCTATGGCGTTCATTCGACGAGGCATATACCTGACAGTGGACTATTTATAGTTTGATGATGATGAAGAAGTCGATCAGCTTATTTCTACATTGACATTGATGAATGCATCTGAGATAAGGATATGATAAAAGCTTGCTGCCCTATTGCCACCAAATTCACAATGTAACTGACTAAAATCACATTTTCCATTCCAAACGAATTACGTAATTTGCTTTTACAGCGGCCGACTGACTGACTATTAAATACTCTACTCTCCGACTATTGGCTGGTTACCACGAGGCTTAAAATGTTTGGCATACAATACCCTGATTGTGGAAGTTAAATAGACAATCAGGCGTTTGGGGATAACTTTGATGTATTGTTTAGTGGGCGACATAGAGCTAATTTTGCCTGAAAGTGGCTTGTGTGTTTTGAAGAGTAATCACACTGATCACTGTCGGTTTAGCTTTGTTGAGGTACGTTTGAGTACTCAAGAGTACGTAGTACTATATAAAATAAATGAATAAAATAAATAATACTGGCCAATCCACACAACATCATCTTTCCTCAAGCTAAGCAGAGCTTGTGTTATGAGAGATATTTTTTATTATAACGACGATAACGACAAGAACACCCGGAACAAATATCTGCAGATCTTACACACAATTGTTTCGAGGCGTAAATCGAACCCGAAATTACAAAAAACAATCTACTTGCTTGCCAGATATGCATGCCGTGTTTAACGAATGGCAATAGACGTGCAATCATAGAAGTGTGCATGCAAAAATAAAAGCAAAATCTTTTAAGATGTCCAAATGTCAATTCTGTCCTATTGCTATGGATTCTCATTTCGTCCTATTTGCTACAGTTTCATCCATTTCGTCCTGCTACAGATGAATTTTGCAGTGCAGTAAATAACTGCACCTAACTAGCTGTCAGTTGGGAGTTCCGGAAGCTTCCATTACATTGCCAAACAAATCCTGCCGCCATTTTCTGTTATTGCACATTGTCGAGAAAGTCAGTTAGTTATTTTTTATTTTGATGAACAACGTTCGTTCGTTTGTGAGAATCTCTGCACTGATGCTGGTTCATCGTAAAATTATTCATGCGACAGGTATTTTCCTGGATATATAACATTTTTATAAGTAAAATTTTCTTTACAATCTGAACTACATATCTTATAGAATAGAAAAACATTTATTTAGACACCAGGTACAAAATACAGGCATAGAATAAACAAACAAAGAAGTTTATCATGGGGGTAAAAGACACAAATAGGTGATATTAAGAATAAAATAAGACTACCTCCATGACCCTGCGCCGAAATAGGGGTTGGCTCAGCGTGTGCTGAACATTATTATATTCATCTTCACCAGTTTCTTACTGGTCTATGTACTTTTAGATTTAGCTCTTCAGTTATAAGCACCTTATTGGCTTATCTTATTTTGGGGATCTAATTCTGGGTGTGCTGCATGCGTTGGATGATTCCCGTTAGATCTGGATCTAGTCAATGACTAGATCCATATTATCTATGTACAACTTTATTTCTCATTAGATCCACTTTGGAAGGTGTGGATCTACCAAGAACTTTTTTCTCAGAAGATCCATCTGGTTGGATCTCTTGAGATTTATATTTCTAATAATATCCAGTTTTGATGGTGTGAATCTATCGATAGCTCAAATCTAAGCTCAGTTACGTTATGTCGAAAATGACGGCAATTGTCAGAAATTACAATAATTAATCTTATAATTAATTTTCATTTCATTTATTTACCCAAATATACTCACATAAAGATTTCTGGTGAGACCCAAACTTGTGTGGCTAGACAATGTAGGCGATAGATTCAGAAGCAGCACTATTTCCTATGCACCTCATAAAACCAGTTTCTACGACAAATCCTTCTCCATCCAGGCCATAAGGTTGTGGAATGCACTACCAGAGTCCATTAGAAAAACTATATCCTTGCCTGTTTTTAAAGCTCACGTCAAGGAGTTTTTCCTGCCAAAAGAATGAATAATTGGTACTTACTATTTATTTATTTAAGTAGTGTATTATTTATTTTTGAATTTGTAATATTTATTATTTGTTTTTTTAGTATTCTTATTTAGATAAACTGTGGTACACCCCCTGCCTTTTCTTAAATTCATATAATTCTTTCCATCCAAAGGTTGCCTGGAAGAGATCGCTTCTAAGCGATAAGGCCGCCCATTGTACCTGTCGCATATAATGTATTTTTGTAATGATTAATTTGATTATGGTGTACAATAAAGAATTTTTGTATTGTATTGTATTTCTGACAGCCAGAGATCGTGGACCGGACACACTGGGTATCTTATCCTGCCTGCCCATCCCCATCAAACAAAATAAACATCACCCAGCAAGACTGTTATATTCTGCATACATAACAGTATACGGACTTATGGACCATGCTGTCCACGGCATCATAATTAACTACATTCATTTGTTTGGTCATTCATTCACACATTTTAACTACAATTAACTACACTACTAATTAACTACATTCATTTGTTTGGTCATTCATTCACGTGTCATTCGGGCACTACGTCATAATTAACTACATACAACCACAAGTTGTATGTAGTTAATTATGACGTAGTGCCCGCGGCAACTTTCAAATTGGATTGTTGCTGTGGCTCATGGGTTTTAGCGACTTTAAAAAGTGGAGCAACATAAGTTATTTGAAACAAGAGTTTTTTGATCGCGATCGATAGAATATACCATCGATATATAGGTATTTATCTCTGAAAATATAATATTTTACTACTCTGCTCGCAAATACTCATGCGTTTTTTCTATGGAAACGCATAGGAACTTATCTGTGGGACAAAAATAATCGTAAATATGTATCTTCACTTTTATCTGGTAAAAGGCCATAGATCACTGGAGCCACGTTCATTGATGTAGGTGTCGATCCCAAATCCACGTGGACAATAGATTGCGTTTAAAAAAGGTTTGAAAACATAGATGTTCGGATGCGTCATTGTGAGAATCAGAGTCATTTTGCAAATCCGTCTAAATACTGATGTGTCAATTTGCGAATTGGTTAATATCCTGATGTATCATTTTAAAAATGCGTCGTTATGCGATAAAAAAACAGATTATCTTGGTCATTATGCGTCAGAAGGAAAGTAATCTATTTTGGATTACAGACTTAGAGCAAAATTTTAGCCGTTTCCGGTTTGGCGTGAAGAAGTAATTAGGTAACATCCATCCATCCAAACTTTTTTGAGTTTTTTTGCATCTTAATATTTTCGTCATTAGATAGAACAACATTGTTTTCTGCTCGCCATCGTAAATAATGTGAGTAAATAGGTATCCATTTTCTTCCTCTTTTATTATAAAGATATTTCTTCTCAGGAAATATAATACCTCTTAACTTTGTTTCAACGTTGCTCTATCAATCCCCTACTTCAAAAATATTTGTATTGCTCTAAGCCGTCTATCTATATCTAGGATAAATATTACAGCCTATAAATTCTTAATGCACAACACACTTTATTACACTTGGAATAAGTCTCAATTCGTAATAAACAGCTCGATCACGTTTAGGGCGTAATTCAAGAGCCTAATTTGGACGTCTTTGAAACCGCCGAGTTTTGGGTAAAGTTTTAAACTTCTCTCGTGTAAATGACCAATTGGCTGGAAGAAGACATCATGATGCAAAGAATCAGGCTAATGATGAGAAAGTTAGGATGTTTGTTAATGTAAAGTAAAGTAAAATTTATTGCATCAAATATATGTAAATAAGGTATAGGTGCTTTATGTTTAAATATAAATATGACACAATGTATTTCTACCTTGTGGCATGCAAAGTGGTCACTTTGCCCTTATTTCAATTCTTCATACACTGTTTGTTTACTCTTATGCATTTTGCTTCTTCATACCCACACACTTCTACACTTATTTTACTTCGTCATAACCTGTATGGATTGATCTCTAATTTTGCGTGCGATCTTGCCCTATCAAAAACTGTTGACGATTTAATTGCAGGTATCTTCAGTTCTCAACTAGAGTACCCAGGTAAATAATAAATAAACTATGCTGGACAATCCACACAGCATCATCTAGGCCCAAGGTAAGCAGAGCTTGTGTTATGGGTACTAGATAACTGATACATTTTATTACATCATCATCATCATCATCATCAGCCTATAGCAGTCCACAGCTGGACATAGGCCTCCCCCAATGAGCGCCATAGCGCCCTGTCTTCAGCTTGCCGCATCCAGCATCTACCTGCAGTCTTTCGCAGGTCTTCATCCCACCTGGTCGGAGGGCGTCCTACACTACGTTTACCGAGTCGTGGTCTCCACTCAAGAACACATACGTATATTATATACACATATATTATTATTGTATTACATAGATAAATATTTTTTATTATACATAGAAAATACACAGAACAGCGGGGACAAACTTCAGCAGATCGTACAAATATAAATACTTATACTACGTACTTTCGTATGTACAAAATTAGCTCTAAAATACGCATGCAAACCCACGAGCTGAAACTAGTTCGTACCCAAACCAGTATTTTTGCGAGATTGACTTTCGTGTGCCAAAATACTCACACCCGATGGTAAATAAACTTTGACCTACTTGGAAGGGCAATTCAACACAATTAGCTAAGGATATGTGTGGGCAAAGTTGTGAACTTAGCTTCTACATCATAAGTTCCTGAAGTAAACATCTTGGGTACTACCTATCCTATATACCTACGTGTTTGTTACATCTAGGACTAACGATGAACAAAGCACGAGTAATTTTAGCTTTAGGAAACTTTGACTGAGGTGAATAATGCGGATTATCATGGAGTACTTATTGTACTTAAGACGTATGGGCATCTTATTTACTGAATCGGCATATTTCCGCTATTATCATATCAGACAGTGCGACCCTGACCACGACGACGGGATAGAAACGTATCAAGGATCATTTACTTTGTATGTGTTTTACGAAAAGTTTATTGAAATAGGTAAGTGCACGTAGTTATAGTAGTTAAAACTTCTGAAACTATCATGGTTATTAACACTAGTCATTTAAAACGGGATATTTACCATGATTTGATTTTTGAGTTTTCCAATATTTCGGCACAGTTTCATGCGCCATGATCACGGAATAACTGAAGACACTGCGAGTTCGTTTTTATGAGCAGATATACCGATCTACCCTCATTTTCTGTCTTTTGCTACGAACGTTACCACTGCAGTGTCTTCAGTTATTCCGTGATCATGGCGCATGAAACTGTGCCGAAATATTGGAAAACTCGAAAATCAAATCATGGTAAATATCCCGTTTTAAATGACTTTAGTGTCATAGATAGATAGATAGATAGATAACACTTTATTACACCACACAAAATAGAAAATAATATAGAGATAAAAACTTAGAATAAAGGTATAAAGGGCGGCCTTGTCGCTGAGAGCGATCTCTTCCAGGCAACTTTGGGATGGACTGGACATGAACGAACAATATAGACGGTGTCACTTTAATAAAAAATTGGTAACAAATACACTAAATACCTACATTACAAACATTATAATAAACTTACATAGACATAAGATATCAATATTTTATTATTGTTACAGTAGTTACCTAATTTTTCTATGGTTTAGGGCATCTAAAATAATTTGTCAATTAATCAGTGTTCGAGCGACTGCGTCAGGTCCGCGCGAGCTTGTTTTTGTATGCAATTGATGAGTCATAGTTTAGAAAAACCGACAGATTTACTTTAAAATGTGCCGACTGTTATAAAACATCGTAGAATTACATGTCTAATACTTAAGATTAAAACTTTTATTCTTCCTACTTTTCGAAACTCAATAAAAACAAACAAACTCTTCGCCAATTACGAGTTGGCTGAACATTCGCAAACTTCACAGAAATCCTGGGAAATCTTTACGTGACGAAATTGAATTTGGTCTACGGTCAACATGGTTTCCTGTTTACTTTTGTTTATTTAAGTTTGCACCATTATTTTTTACTCTGCGAGGTTAGTAGGTTATTTTTTATTATTGTATTGTGTCAGCGAAGAAAAACTTTACAAAAACATAAAAGTTTTGAATGGCTTTGTTAGAAAGTACCTAAAATAAGATAATTCCACAAAAAATCTAAAATCGAAACGATTTTTTGACCATTCTAAAAAACAAATTGAACGGCTTTCTCGATTTTCATAAAATATAACTAAGCTAACACGATCCCTGCATCTTTGAAACAAATAAAAATGTACAAGAATTGGTTTGGGACTTCCGTATGGTGATTATGTAACTCGCGACCGGTTTGCGACAGGCGTAAATTAAGCAATCAGTGCTGTCAAACGCCAATTTTGACCAATTTTGACGTTGTAGCTGGTGTCAAACTAATACAAAATTGACGTTTGACAGCACTGATTGCTTAATTTACGCCTGTCGCAAACCGGTCGCGAGTTACATAATCACCCGGCCGATGTCATAAATCGTTTCTTTTCTATTTCGTCTGGAGTTAAAAATTGATTTTAATCAATCTAGCTCCCAACACCCGTTAGAATTCGTATAGAATCCTTTGTTATGAACAGACCAGAAATTTTATATAAGTTAAGGTAAATATTAAACTTTCCTGATTTGAAATCGTAATATTTGAAGCCACTAAGCATGTGCGGGAGCTACCATGATTATGCATACATTGTTTTAAATTTATTGCAGGTTTCTTATTACTCTTATTACTTTTACACGGTCGATTTGTAAAAAAATTGGTAAAATTCAACTTCTGGTTTTCCTTACGCCATTCAAAATACTTACCTATAGATTGCCTACATTGTTAGTTGCTAATTTAATTTTACTTTTTTTCTAGTTCCTTTCTATTAGATTTTTTATGATCTGTATTCTTTTGTTTCTACCGAACTTTATTTAGTATAACTCTGCGTAGATCAGATATTAAACTGAGGCATTTTAACTCCTTACCAGTTAATCATATTGGTTCCACGATACAGGCCCGGCGGCCTAGTGTGGGAATCATTAGCACTGTAGATTACATAATTAAGTAATTTAAATTATCTCTACTTTAATCATACCAACTCTGTACTAACTTTTATATTCATCGACGACCGATGTGGCGCGGTGGGCGAAGGTCCGCCTGCGACGCAGGAGGTTGCGGGTTCGATTCCCGCCTCGGAACAATTGTGTGTACGATCTGTAGATATTTGTTCCGGGTGGGGTGTTCTGGTCGTTTTCTATGTATAATAAAAATATCTATCTATATAATATATAGCATTATGTATATCAGTTATCTAGTACCGATAACACAAACTCTGCTTACCATGGGGCTAGATAATGCTGTGTGAATTGTCCAGCATTATTTATTTATTATTTAGTTTAGATGTAGTAATAAACATATTTTTAATATTTTCATACATTCAATTTAAGGATTCTTATTATACCGAAATGCATAATAAAACTAACACATTAATTGCCTTTGCCGCCATGCCCATGTGCGGCTCCGTGTATCGGCTGGGCAGTGCATGCGCTAAAGCTCAAATTCGTTTTCAAGCTGTTAGGTAGATATATGGGCCAGGGCAGATATTAAGTTTTTACTATAGGTACGCAATCTGTAAGCCTATATTTGTTTTAAGGATTCTGATATACATACAGAAATGTGTAGAAAATAAAACTAACACACTAATTGCCCATGACGCAAATGCCCAACTAAGGGTCCATGTAGCGGTTGGGCAGTGGATAAGCTAAAGGTAAAATTTTTAGGTATGTGGGCCAGGGCAGATATTAGGTTTTTACTATACGCAATGCATCTGTTACGCCTGTTTGAATTTTTTATTGAATATATATTTTTATCGGGGCTAACTACGTCGGCCGTAGCTATTAAAAGCATCATCAATAACAGAAACAGAGCACATGGTACAAATGTTCTGGTAACAAAAGGAAAAACAGGGATTGTATGACAAAATTTACATGAAACAGGAATTTGTTTTTTTATGTAAATGTTGGGTAACTGGGTAAAGTTACAGATGGTTTAGTAACTGAACCAAATGAAGTTTATTTGGTTATTAAATGTTCAAAGCGGGTTTTGGTTTCTAATACATGTTTCGGTAGGTAAGTTCGATAAGTGGGTTCATATAGGTCCTAAAGATAATAGAAATGGGTAAAAGAAGTAGGTATAAATCTAACATAGCCTATGTTACGTTTGTACCTAGCACTTGGTTTTCACATATCACACGACCATTATAAATGTGAAAGTTTAGATGTTTGTTATGTACCTCTTAACACTTTGACTGCGGTTTTTTTCGACGACTGCGGTCTTTTTTTTAACCTAAAAAATTCGTGCTGCCGCTCTACACAGCGGTTGTGTTGCGCCGCGAATGCGTTTCGTTCGAAAAATATTACGGCTGTGCTGAGTCACACATATCTGTATTTTCTCAGCCGCTGCGCTAGTGTGGATTTACGCATATTAGTCAATTGTAGAAAACACATACCGTGTGATTTCAGCAGTCAAAGTGTTAACGCCAAAACTACTCTACGAATCGGTCTGAAGTTTTGCATTCAGGTAGGTTTAGGTCTGGAATAAAACATAGACTATAAATCAGTTCCCGCGGGATAGAAATAAGCTGAAACAACACGTGCGAAGCCGCTCGCAGAAACTAGCTTTACATAAGTTTATTACAACTTATTACTTTTATTACAGACTAGCTGCTCCCCGCGGCTTCGCCCCCGTGGAAATCTATGTGTCAAATTGTTTAAATGATAAAAAGTCTCCTGGTTCTAAGCTACCTCTCCACCAATTTTCAGCTAAGTCGGTCCAGCCGTTCTCGAGTTATAAGTGTTGTAACAAACACGACTTTCTTTTATATATATAGATATTAAAGAATGCTTATCAGGTATTTGTTAAGTAGTTTTGTATTGCATGCAATGTATTAAGTTTGTATTCTTTGTTTTTTTTTTACTTCTCTATTACTGTTTGTTTGTGCTCTACCTACTCTTTGTATAATATATCTTTTTCTCCATCCCTCGTTGCCTGGAAGAAATCACTTTAAGCGATAAGGCCGCCTATTGTAATGTTATTATGTAAGATTTAGATATAAGGTGTTATTTTGTTATTTTGGGTACAATAAAGTGTTCATTCATTCATTCATTCATATTTTATTACATAGCTTTTTTTTTGGGGGGAAAACTAAAACTAAAGATACCCGATAAATACCAAATAATCTTTAAGGTCTTATATAACCTTTAACCTTAAAGATTATTTGGTATTTTCTTCAATATAAATTTATTATATCTACTGTAGTCTTTGTGTATATCTGTATATCTTCGTAGGTGAAGGAGTGGAACGATATTTCCTGTTAATAAGTAAATACCCAGCTGGATAGAAAGGTAATTTTCTAAGAACAAGGCTCATATCGCAGCAATATAACTACCCTCCTCATAATTTATTATCATTAGGGCGGTATTGGTTTCGTTCACGAAATCATCCCACAGAGAAACGAAGCTATCGACATAGCTCAAAGAATTAGCAAGTTGAAGTGGCTGGGCCGGCCATATATCTCGAGGAACCGACAACCGCTGGGGTAAACGTGTGTGACTGCGACTCGTAAACGTAGTGTAGGACGCCCTCCGGCCAGGTGGGATGACGACCTGCGAAGGACTGCTAGCAGATGCTGGATGCGGCAAGCTGAAGACAGGGTGCTATGGCGCTCATTGCGGGAGGCCTGTGTCCAGCAGTGAACTCATATGGGCTGATGATGATGATGATTGATGAAGTAAATGCCCAGCTGGATAGAATGGTAATTTCCAAGATCAAGGCTCATATCGCAGCAATAAAAAAAAAAGAAATATGTTGGATAATCCACACAGCATCATCTAGCCCAAGGTAAGCAGAGCTTGTGTTATGGGAACGTTACACACAATTGTTTCAAGGCGGGAATCGAACCCGCAACCTCTTGCGTCGCAGGCGGACCTTCGCCCACCGCGCCACAGAGGTCGTCATAGCAATATAACTACCCTTCCTCATAATTTATTATGATTAGGGTGGTATTGGTTTGGTTCCTATACTCGTACGTAGGTTAGTTTCCAGTCATCCATGTTCAAACGCAGCTTTATTCTATGTGAGGGTGGGTTCTCGTAAAATGAGATTCAGTGAATCGAGTTAATCATTTTTGTCCGCCTCAACAGCTTCATGCGTTGAGAAAAATAATTCATTTATTCATTCATAAGGTTTAAGTGTAATGGTTATTAAAATTAATTTTAACAGTACTGCCGAAACTTGCCTTTAAAGGCGTATGAATTTTTACATTTTAAATTATAAAATTATAATTATAAATAGATGCATGCAGTTCAGTTATAATTTATATGCAACGAATTCATTTATCCTAATAAAAAACCATTTTTTTTAAAGTCAACTACGACAAGGCTGTCCCATAACTTTTGATCGTATATTAACTTTCGCATCAAACTTCGGTCTGTGTCCACAGCAAAATCAAGTTTCTAACGAAGTTTTTCATAATAAATCGTTTTATAATAAAACAAAAAAGATTTTCTTTCGTATCAGCAATTCATGTGTCGAAAAAGACAATTTAGAACTTCCAAGCGGAGAAAATGAAAGAAAAACGTGTGGTGCCAAGAGATAGGGCGCATTTACACAGAAAGCATGTTTCAGTGCTGACAACACAAAACGTTTTAACGATTGTAATTTATAGTACCTACACGTTTTATACATACTTGTGGTGTTTGGTGAGGATGCAACAAAACAAACATTATGGCTTTTTTAACTACCGTTCCACAATAAATACACCAAATTCGGTTTCTGGCGCAAAACTTAGAAGAGCATAATTTGAGACAGAGCTGACTGTAAGGATTGTCGCAGACCAGAGACGCACAGAACAAAAATGTGCATTGAAATATCAGCTTTAACTCGATGTATTTCTTATTGACGGCATCAAATGAGAAACAATTCGTTTGTAGCTTGTGAGAATCCATTTAGTCACTGAAAAATGTATTCAAAGAGTATAAGTGTATTTTTGTGCTATGTCTATCACGATAGATTCGTGCAATTATTGCCATATTGGCATAATAATATGGCAATAATTGCACTTATCTATCGTCTATTTTAGATTTTTTTAAACATTATGCCAAACATGGGTTTAAAAAATCTAATACTCGTTTATTTCTGGTAATCAATCAATCAAATCATATCAATCAAATAAAAAATCTATGGTTTAGAGTTTTATTCTAAGTGTGCGTGTGTACTACTATAAAATTGTTAATTTAATCATTGGCATGACAATACTATATTCAGCTATACACTCGTCTATGGAAGGTGATACTACACCAGCTGTACTGCCAGTAACAAAACCTACACAATACTAAATGTAACAATCGTTCTTTCAAACAATCGTATTATATGTCTGTTCTGCATTTTGACTCTCATATTATCTAGCACATAGGTAATCGAACAATTTGGACATTCTGTCATGTGTGCAGCCATGACCCGGAAGGAATATTATAAGGGCCGGAAACCCGGTTTCATCGTATTTTACCCCCAGGTATAGTTTAATATAAAATTTTCGCTGGAAAGTTGCGAAGTCACGTAGAGTTTATTCCGGTAGTTTATTGTTCGAGCTTCATGAAAGAGTCTAATTAGTCTAGTAGCCGTGACCGTGAGCTCAGATTTACCGAAGACGAGATTTTGTAGGCGCTGATTGCCAATTCAACGAAAATCTGTTGGGAAAGAAATGGGGAAATGGAGTATTTTATTCGCTATTTTAAAAGAATGCAGCATCGTATGTTATTACTAGTTTCTGCCCGCGGCTTCACAGGTGTATTATAGTAGATAAGGCGTGAAAAAGTAACAAACATCCATCCATCCGTCCATCCATCCACCTCCATCCTCCAACCATCACATCTGAACATCCAAACCATAGCATATAATATACTATTTTCTGCCTGTGGTTTGACATTTGTTGTTTCCATGGAAATGTTTTAAGATTATTTCCATCCCATGGGAACTGTTTCAGGGAATAACAAGTAGCCTATGTTTGATTCCAAGCTTAGAGCTATAAATGTATTTTTAATTTTTTTATATTTTAAAAAATATAAAAATAATGCTGGACAAACTCACACAGCATTATCTAGCCTCATGGTAAGCAGAGCTTATGTTATGGGTACTAGATAACTGATATACATAATACAATATATTACATAGATAGATATTTTTTTACTATACATAACCTCCTGTGTCGCAGGCGGACCTTCGCACACCGCGCCACATCGGTGTATGCAAAATTTCAACCTGATCTGTTCAGTAGTTTTGGCATGAAGAAGTAACAAACATCCATCCATACATGAAAAACATCCAAACTTATATAGGTACATATTAATGTGATTACTGATTTTCTGTTTAATTTATTTTTCTCTACGGACCTACAACAGGTTGAAAAACATTGCTAAAGGCAAAAAAGGTAAGCAACTCATTTTACCGACGCAATCTTCTGAGTATTAAAAAGAAACCTTTACTATTGAATTTATAAAACCCGATTTGATTATCAGAGGTCTTATTGAATTCTGAACAAATTTCTGTTAAATTGAAAATGTTAAAGAAAAGGTTGAGAACGATATTACAAATCTACTTTATGTTGTTACTAGCGACTCGCCCCGGCTTCGCACGGGTGCAAATACATGTATTTGTATTGTTTATAAATAAGTACCCAAACTACACAATTATAAATTACTAGCTGCGTCCCGCGGCTTTACCCGCGAGGAAATCTATGTGTCAAATGGTTTGTAAACCTTTCTCTTGAATCATATTAAAAAGCCGCATCAAAATCCGTTGCGTAGTTTTAAAGATCAAAGCATACATAGGGACAGACAGGCAGTGGGATGCAAGTTGCGACTTTGTTTTATACTATGTTGTGATAGTATAGAGAATAATATATAGGTACCTACTTATTATAAGTGTGATATGAGCTAATAAGGAGGTACGTATTTAACACTTTGACTGCGGTTTTTTTTCGACGACTGCGATCTTTTTTTTAACCTAAAAAATTCGTGCTGCCGCTCTACACAGCGGTTGTGTTGCGCCGCACATGCGTTAATGCAAAATATTACGGCTGTGCTGAGTCACTCAGATCTGTATTTTCTCAGCCGCTGCGCTAGTGTGGATTTACTCATATTAGTCACTTGTAGAAAACACATACCGTGTGATTTCAGCAGTCAAAGTGTTAAACTCTTTGGTCGTTGCCGATAAACTACAACTCGGCCAGTGTGAAATCCCATAACACCAGCTAGGCTTGCTCCGTCTTGTAAATGCATGTGCTGCCTGAATCGACGTTTCAGGACGATATCTCCGGAATACAAAATAGCTTCAGTTTAGAAGTCCCTGGCACGGTTTGGTTTCGATACGCCTTTATAAATAGCTGTGAGATTGAATGGTTCTAGTTCTAACTGCAATATCTTATTTGATTCGAGATATTTGATGTTTACCAAATGTATCGACATAGCTCTAAGAATTAGCAAGCTGAAGTGGCAGTGGGCCGGCCATATCTCGCGAAGAACTGAGACCACGACTCGGTAAACGTAGTGTAGGACGCCCTCCGACCAGGTGGGATGACGACCTGCGAAAGACTGCAGGTAGATGCTCGATGCGTCAAGCTGAAGACAGGCGCTGTGGAGTTCATTGGGGGAGGCCTATGTCCAGCATTGGACTAACATAGGTTGGTGATGATGATGATTTTATGTTTGTAACTTCACCTATTATTTTGCTTAGGTTTTTCGGAATGAGTTATATTTATTTATCACGTACTAGTTTCTGCCTGTTTCTATGGAAACGTTTAGGCCTAGTACTAAATGTATGTAGCCCGATCCGTTCAGTATTTTTGGCATCAAGAAGTAACAAACATTCACACTTTCGCATTTATAATATTGGTGAAATGTGATTAGTCAGGCAATATGTCATTTTCTTAGACCTCCTACTAACCACATTTGAGTTTTCTCAACTCAGTTAATACCTTAAATAAGTAGGAAAAATTGAAATTTGTTCTCATTAATAATAAGTTTCTATCTGCTGTTTCGCACGTGTTATTTCTATGGAAACGTTTAAAAGGTATTTCTATTCCATAACAACTGATTTATGGGATAAAAAGCCGCCTATGTTTTATTCCAGGCCTAGAACTACCTATATGTATAAAATCCAAATTTTCAGCCCGATACGTTCAGTAGTTTTGGCGTGAGGAAGTAACAAACATCCATCGATCCATCCATCTACCACTACATTAAAAAATTGGGATAATACGCCCTGAGCAAAAAAGAATGTTTCCTTTCAATATTTTCGATATTTCAAAACTTTCTTACTCACAAATCCTTGAAAAATAGTAAATTGAGCTATAAATATCCAATTTTCGGGATCGAGTGCGGCGGTGTCATAATTAACGAAGCCCTGGGACTCAACCGGGCCATGCATAACTAAAGCTGCCGCCCTAAACGGGACCTCAGTAAACTATAGCCTAACAAAGCGTTAGACAACCTGGAAGGGGCATTAAGTCCTCAGAATATCTTTAGACAATTCTTCATTCAAACCAAGAGGGGTTTGAATGAAGAATTGTCTAAAGATAGAGCCTCGAGCATTCCTTCAAAACATGTTATACTCGAGTTCGATGTATGCTGAGTCGTTGGAAGGCTTCATAGTTATAAATGTCAGTCAGATAGTCTCCAAAATCCAATATAAATAACAAAAAGATCTTTTGAGGATCATTCAAGAAAATGTAATTTTTGGGAGAATCCGCCTATTGTACCTACTTTTAATGTGTAATATTTAGATATAAGGTGTTATTTTATAGTTTTCAGTACAATAAAGTGTTCATTCATTCCTTCATTCATTCATTCATTCAAGTTCGGTCCCTTAATGAGGGTAAACGGGTAATCCCATAGTTTTTAAACTGTTTAGTTTTTAAGTTTTGAGGGATTAAATTAACCTCTCGGGAAAACAATTTTTAGGACACGACCTAGCAAATCATTCTCTATTCTAAATAAGTCTTTAAATGACGGAGAAAACTATGGACTTACATAAAAACACATACCTACAGTCACAATGTACTGGGTAGTGAGAAAGCTGAAAATAGAACCTCCTTTTTTGTCTATACCTACTAATAATATATAAAGAGGAAAGGTTTGATTTTTTGTTTGTTTGTAATAAATAGGCCCCGAAACTACTGGACCGTTGGGCTTCCCAACGGTGAAAGAATTTTTCAAATCGGTACACTATCCCCGGTGAACATAGGCTTTATTATATTTTCAAAAAAAATTGGGATCCGTACTGAAACCGTGCGAAGGTCCGCTAGTCGGATAAAAGAGCTCGTCGGCTTAAAAACCATAACATTGAAGAGTAAGTTCCTATACATTTGAGCGCATGGGGCATGATTGCACAATTGCACTGCAATATCGAAGCGCACAGATCTTGAAATATTGCATTACACATTCAAATTGCTAGGTACGGCAGTCCGGTCTTGATTTATGTTCCGGCAAATGTTTTCTTTTTTAACAAAACTTTCGTCCTACATTTCGTGACACTTTGTTTGCGGGATTCTTACGGAAAGTTAGATTCTATAATAATTATGGTTGTGCGAGCGATAGTCATTCTTTCCTTCAAAATTGCACATTCAGATTGGAGGGAGATTTTATTTGATTATTTGGGAAACATAGCCAAATTATGTATTAGATTATATTTTATATTTTGTTGGAAACATTGCTGATTTAAGTATCAGTGTAGAATTTTAGTTGTTTAGTTTATAATATCTGTATGTTTCCCAAATAAATAAATAAAATCTATTAGCTGTTGCTGCGCGACTTCGTCCATGTTCTAACATACATTATGTATTATTTATTATTATTATATTATTATTGTTTACAGTGTACCCGTTTTTTATTTGGTGTGCAATAAAGAATAATTGTATTGTATTATGTTTCCCAAATAAAATAATAATAATAAAATCTTCTACAAGCTGTCACCCGCGACTTCATCTTCCTGAAGCAGTTTTAGAGATCTTTGGTACTGTCAGAGCACAGCATTAAGTAGAGAGCTAGGTATTGAGATGAGGCTATACATTTAGCCGAGCTGCAGCTTTGGCACATCGACAACATTCTGGCAACGATGCAAACACATCAATATGGGGGAATGAGAACAGTAAATGAGTAGTTTTTCAACCGATTTTACATAACAGAGGTTCTTTATACTGTATTGTTATTTGTGTACAAAAGTCAAATAACGGTATGTTAACCGTGATTTGATTTTACTTCTTACTCTCAGTGCCTTCAGTTATTCCGCGATTATGGCAGGTGAAACTGTGCCGAAATATTGGAAAACTCAAAAATCATTTATGGTAAATATCCCGTTCTAAATAACTTTAGTGTTAATAACCATGATAGTTTCAAAAGTGTTATTTGTGTACTTTACCGAAAATAATAAGGTGAAACCGCTGTATTTGTGTAAAAAAACTGCCTGCCTTGTTTACACCTTATCTATATTTATTGCAAATTTTAGAGGACCCTAGTGTCTACCTGTGTAAACTTAATTTAGGATTTAAGACATTATCTACTAGAAACATGTAATCTTCTTGACAACCAACTATGTATGTATCCGTCTCTGTACCTATCTTGTGTGTTGTATCTTGACATGTGACTGTTTTATGTATTTATTTATTTATTTATTTATTTATTTATTTATTTATTTATTTATTTATTTATTTATTTATTTATTTATTTATTTATTTATTTATTTATTTATTTATTTATTTATTTATTTATTTATTTATTTATTTATTTATTTATTTATTTATTTATTTATTTATTTATTTATTTATTTATTTATTTATTTATTTATTTATTTATTTTAAGGAAGGCCTACAGCTTAAATAATACAAAATAGGTAACATTAACCTAGTTGTTGTATTTGTTCTGAGGGGTGAGTCCGGTTGACCATAGTATCGAGATGTGATCGTTACGTCTCCTTTTTTTGATCCACATAGGACAAAATCACATTTCTATGACATAACTCTCATTTGATATCAACGCTCGACGTAAAATTATCAAAAATTATGCCTTATATCTGAATAACTCGACATCCCTTGATATATTCTTGCGAGTGGTGCAAAATTACACTTAAGGCAATGTTGAGAGAGATTTCACGGTTAAAAAATACAAACCAAAAAATACACCGCTTCCAGTACGCTTCATACCAAAACATCAATGGTTTCTTAGAAACAGACGTCGATGCAAAAGACAAGGGTGGATTTGTTGCCTCAGTAACGAGTCCTCCGGACCTTATAAATAGTGAGGCGCCTTCCTTTAAGGGACTACCCTTTAAAGTGCCCTAAAATAAATTCTGTCAGTTGAATTAAACATTTTCTCAGGCTCTTGCATTGTTTTCTGTCATTTTCTGCGTGTTGTCGCATGAAGAATTCTAAAATTCTTCAAGCGATATTTAGATAATAAGTATCATCATCAGCCTATATCAGTCCACTGCTGGACATAGGCCTCCCCCAATGAGCGCCATTGCGCCCTGTCTTCAGCTTGCCGTATCCAGCATCTACCTGCAGTCTTTCGCAAGTCGTCATCCCACCTGGTCGGAGGGTGTCCTACACTACGTTTACCGAGTCGTATATAGATTTATTAATAACATGTTGGTTACATATCTTAGTTGAGAATGCCTTAATGCCTATGCTAGTTTTGTCTTAGAACTTGGTTCTCACTTAATTAACATAAATTGATTATATTTACGGTAGTTAACGCAATGATTTGTAAAATCTCATTGAGTTAAAGTACAATCCTTCAACTGCTAAAACAATACAAGTTAGCCCGCTATACCTAGGCCATACATCGAAGTTATAAAAGAGTCATTAAACGTATTACTTATACGTAGGTACGTATAAATAAAAATAAATAAAAAAAATATAAATAATGCTGGACAATTCACACAGCATTATCTAGCCCCAAGCTAAGCAGAAGCTTGTGTTATGGGTACCAGATAACTGATATACATAATACAATACATTACATAGATAGATATTTTTTATACATAGAAACCGAGCAGAACACCCGGAACAAATATCTGCAGATCGTGCACACAATTGTTCCGAGGCGGGAATCGAACCCGCAGCCTCCTGCGTCGCAGGCGGACCTTCGCCCACCGCGTATATTTCTGAAACTATGTAATGTTAGAACGCCAACCCTCTGTATAAACATGAGTCTTGCTGGTCGGCAGCTAGAAAATGTCTCGGCATTAAGCCCACCTTTGTAGTGCAATAAAGTTTTAAATGAATAAATAAAGTGACGACCGATGTGGCGCGGTGGGCGAAGGTCCGCCTGCGACGCAGGAGGTTGCGGGTTCGATTCCCGCCTCGGAACAATTGTGTGTACGATCTGCAGATATTTGTTCCGGGTGTTCTGGTCGTTTTCTATGTATAATAAAAAATATCTATCTATGTAATGTATTGTATTATGTATATCAGTTATCTAGTACCCATAACACAAGCTCTGCTTACCATGGCTAGATAATGCTGTGTGAATTGTCCAGCATTATTTATATTTATTTATTTAAATTTAAAATATTATAATACAATAATAAAGTAATCCTTAATCTAAACTATTTTAAATGCATGATAAACACACTCACACTTACCTAATTATTAGTCAGATAATTCCAAAGAGAAAACTGGAATGTATAAAACTGGAGTAATCATAATTCTAAAGGTTATGCTCGGTTTTCTGAAGTTACTTACTTATTTTTGTAAAGAGAAAATACAATTTAAGATTAGACGATATTTTACGTTAATGTAGGAGCAGACGGACTTTAATATTCTAGTTTTCTTTAATATTACAGTTTTACTCAGCAAATCCCCGTCGGTTTTATACCAAAGACGGAGTTTCTTACTTTTAATCAGTGAAAATTACAAGTACCTATTTTGACATAGTATTTTTTTTGTTATGGGTACATCATCATCATCCATCATCAGCCTATATCAGTCCACTGCTGGACATAGGCCTCCCCCAATGAGCGCCATAGCGCCCTGTCTTCAGCTTGCCGCATCCAGCATCTACCTGCAGTCTTTCGCAAGTCGTCATCCCACCTGGTCGGAGGGCGTCCTACACTACGTTTGCCGAGTCGCGGTCTCCACTCAAGAACACGTTTGCCCCAGCGGCCGTCGGTTCTTCGCGAAATATGGCCGGCCCACTGCCACTTCAGCTTGCTAATTCTTTGAGCTATGTCGATAACATTGGTTCTCTGTCGGATGTATTCGTTACGAATCCTATCCTTCAGAGAAACTCCGAGCATAGCTCTTTCCATAGCTCGCTGAGCGACTTTGAACTGGTGGACCAGCCCTATCGTGAGTGTCCACGTCTCAGCTCCGTAGGTCATAACGGGTAGGACGCACTGGTTGAAAACTTTCGTTTTCAAGCATTGCGGTATGGATGACGAGAAGACTCGACGTAGTTTCCCAAATGCTGCCCAGCCCAGCTGGATCCTCCTTTTGGCCTCCTTCTCGAAACTGTTTTTACCCAATTGCAGAATCTGCCCAAGGTAAGTGTACTCGGAAACAGTTTCGAGAAGGTGACCATGTACGACTACCGGCCTTGGATCAATGTGACCATTGATCATGACTTTGGTTTTATCCAAATTCATGCCAAGACCGATACATCGGGAGGCTGAAGCTAGGCCGTCCAGCATCCGGTTCAGTTCCTCAAGCGACTCCGCCATTAAGACTATGTCATCAGCGAATCGCAGGTGTGAGATGTACTCGCCGTTTATGTTGATGCCCTTTCCTTTCCAGTCCAGCAACCCAAACATATCCTCCAATGCGCAAGTGAACAGTTTCGGGGATATGACATCCCCCTGCCTCACTCCTCTACGCAATTGGATGGGATTAGACTGCTGGCCCTGTACTTGGACACTCATGGTGGCGGCCTCGTAGAGACATCTCAGCACCTCGATATAACGATAGTCTACTTGGCATCGCTGTAAGGAATCCAGAACAGCCCAGGTTTCGATGGAGTCAAATGCCTTCTCATAGTCCACAAAAGCCAGACACAGGGGCTGATTATACTCTTCGGACTTCTGTATAATCTGCCTCACTGTGTGTATGTGGTCTATGGTGCCATATCCTCCGCGGAACCCAGCCTGTTCCGGTGACTGGAACTCGTCGAGTCTCCTGGCGAGACGGTTCGTGACTACCCGTGAGAACAGCTTATAGACGTGGCTCAAGAGTGAAATGGGTCTGTAATTTTTAAGAAGGGTTTTATCTCCCTTCTTAAAAAAGAGCACCACCAAACTCCCGCTCCACGCCTTTGGAGTTCTCCCACTGTGAAGGACGGTGTTAAAGAGGTTCTGCAGCTCCTGTATTACAGGAGCTCCTCCGGCTTTAAGAAGCTCTGAAGTAATTCCGTCCTCACCGGGGGCTTTTCCATTTTTAAGCTGCCTTAGAGCTAACACGATCTCGTCTTGACTGATGTCAGGCAGTTCGTCGGTATAGTGGCGTGTCAGGGTGGCTCTGGAATCTCGGTCATCTCGTCGGTAACGAGGGGCATGTGCAGCGTATAATCGGCCATAGAAATCCTCTATCTCGGCGGATATCTCCGGCTTTGACAATACGGTCCTCCCGTCGTGCGTTTTAAGCTTTGTCAGGTGGCTCCTGCCAAGCTGCTGAGTGAATACTTTCGACCCTCGGTTTCGCTCTATCGCCTCTTGAATGAGGCGCGTGTTGAAGCTCCGAAGGTCGTGCCGTACCATCTTCGCAATCCGCTTGTTCAGGTCTGACCTCTCTGACAAAGTCGCTTGGGTGGTCTCCCGTCTTTTTGTCATCAGCACAAGAGTCTCATCCGAGAGTTTGGACTTCTTACCAGTACGCTGCTTTCGACAGAATTTGATGCCCTCGTCCCTCAACGTTTCAACCAGATTGTGTAGGGTCTCGTCAGCGTCATCAGTGGGTTCCAAGGCAACAAATCTATTCCCAAGAAGCTGCTGAAACTTCTCGGTGCCCGCCATGATTTGGATTGGGTCAGGTCGGAGCGTGGACTTCATCAGACGGTTTCTTTCAAGCTTCAAGTTGATATTCAGAGAGCCTCGGAGGAGTCGGTGATCAGATCCGGTATTGAACCTGTTGATCACAGAGACATCTCTGAATATGTGCTTGCTATCCGTCATGATGAAGTCAATCTCATTTTTAGTCACAGTGTCGGGGCTTTGCCATGTCCACCTCCTTTGAGGCTGTTTCTTAAAGAAAGAGTTCATTAAGAACAGCCCCTCCTTCTCAAGGAAGTTGACAAGCATTTGCCCCCTGTGATTCCTGACTCCATAACCATGCGGGCCTATTCGGGATTCGTTGCCAGTCTGGGTTCCCACCTTGCCGTTAAAGTCCCCCATAACAACGTTGAAGTGGGCCTTAGTGGTGTTATGTAAGGCTTTGGATATGTCTTCATACATATCCTCCACTTCATCATCCAAGTGTGCCGAGGTCGGTGCGTAAACCTGAATTACCTTCATGCTGTACCGTTCGGACAGCCGAAGGATCAGGTACGCTACCCTGGTCGACACACTGGAGATTTCTTGGACGTTGTTAGAGAGGGCCTTATTGACGAGGAAGCCTACGCCACCCTGGGATGTTTTATCACCCTCGCGAAAGTAGAGAAGATGGCCCGAGTCTAAGGTCACGGTGTCCTCCCCCTCTCTACGGACTTCACATAACCCCAGAACATGCCATTTAATGTTCTCTAACTCCACTTCCAACTGCGCTAGATGGTGGTCAAGCCTCAGAGTGCGTCCGTTAAACGTAGCCAGGGTCAAATTTTTTACTGAGTGGCAGCCTAGTGTAGCCCGGGGATTCTTAGCACCCCCTGCCCCGCCGTTACCGTGGCCGCTGCCATGGCCAGGAATAGCGAGGCGGCCGGGAACTAGGGGCCACTTTTTCTTGGCGTGTCTACTCATATGGGGGGGGAATGCCCATAATCCCCACGCTGGGCATGCGGGTTGGGGATCGCAGTGCAATTTAGTGTGCTGCAAGGGACGCTGCTGCCCGCCCCCCGGTGTATGTCCCTTAGTCGCCTCCTACGACACCCACGGGCAGAGTTGGGGTGGTGCTATTCTATCTAGGCCGACACCACACAGCCAATATGGGTACATAGTCTATGGAAATACTGAGCTGATTAAAAAAACTCTTATTGTTATAGAAAACAGTAGGTATTATTTGTTGTATTGTTTGTATTTAACAGTATACTAGGTAGGTATCGCCGGAGCTAAGTTTTATTTGGCTAGATTATATTTTATGTCAAACCAAAGCCCAGAAACGAGTCCAGCTGTTAATACATATCTCAAATCTGCTACAAAGAGATCGCTCTCAACGGTAAGGCCGCCATTTATTCTTCCTCTATTCTAAGTATTTATAATAAAATAAATAAATAATGCTGGACAATTCACACAGCATTATCTAGCCCCATGGTAAGCAGAGCTTGTGTTATGGGTACTAGATAACTGATATACATAATACAATACATTACATAGATAGATATTTTTTATTATACATAGAAAACGACCAGAACACCCGAAACAAATATCTGCAGATCGTGCACACGTTTGTTCCGAGGCGGGAATCGAACCCGCAACCTCCTGCGTCGCAGGCGGGCCTTCGCCCACCGCGCCACATCGGTCGTCTTTATAACTTTATTGTTTCCTGTTTTGTTTGGTACAATAAAGTGTTTTCTATTTATCTGCTCGCAGCCCTTAACTGGATTGATTCACTTTTATTGAAATGATTTGTTCTGTTTTCCCTACACATTAATAATTCGCCAAACAATTTTATCGCCTGCTTTTATTTGTTCTGCTTCGTATTAGTTACGAGCGTTTTAGTGTACATTCGCGAGGTAATCTGCGAGCGTTGTGGCAGAGAGAATTATTTAGTGCAAGCGGTGCGAGTTCACGACTCGTCCCGTATACAAGGGGCGAGTGGGAAGCGCAAGAGGTGTTTACGATCTTTGGTTGTTTAACTAGTTTGACGAAGAAGTGATGGTGAGATCGGTTAGGTCCGCTATGCACGAGTCCCGCTTGGATAGGTGTTGAACGATCGTCAGTTGTTTTAGTAGTTCGACCAAGTTCTACAATAATGATGCACAGTCAACGCCAAAATTACTAAGCAACATAATGACCCTGTGTGACAAATCGTTGTTTGCTGGTCATTGTAATTTAACCCATTCACTGCCTAGTCTCTGCACTGCAACCCGAAGGGGCGTGCCGTAGCTCTACTACTAACTGGGCTCTACCTGTCTACTACTCACTAACATGGTTTCTCATGGGCAATGAAAGTGTTAAGTAGGTATAATTGAGTAAAATTAATACCTACATATATAATATTTCCATCAAAAACAGGCAAAAAACAGTTTAGACAACTTATGTAAATAACAGGCCAAAGCCAATCAGTAAAAAGGGCACGAAAAAGCCTGAAGAGCAAAACAACAAAGAAGTCGACATCAGCAGGTTTTCACAAATAGGCCGAGATAATTTATTGGGCAGTTACCTTATGAATTTGTGGAATTGGTGACCATAAGGATTGCTGAACGATATGTAAAATACCTATCGTCAGCCTATATAATTCCACTGCTGGACATAAACCTTCCCTAATGAGCGCCACAGCGCCCTGTCTTCAGCTTTCCACATCCACCAACTACCTGCAGTTTTTTGCTGTTCGTCATCCCACCTGGCCGAAGGGCGTCCAACACTACGTACTTACTCAGTTATCATATGTAGATATGACCTGATGAAAATCTAAGTGATTAGGCCGCCCATTGTACCTGTCTTTTTACAATGATTTGATTATGGAAACAGTAAAGAATTTTGTATTGTATTGTAAGGTGATGATGCCCTTGCTAGCTGAGTTTCGGCCAGGGGGTGGTGTGAACGGACTATAATAGCCATGTGTATAGGACTTATTTTAGTGGGCAAATATATCTCCGACAATGATGAAAATTGAAGTAAGTACCTACTTACTTAACTCAGCATTATTCGGAGTGTATCTTTGATGGGCAGAATTGGGTGCGCTATAATCCTACTAATATTATAAACGCTAAAAGTTGTATGCATGGAACAGTGTGAGAAAAGAAAAAGTAATTATAAAAATATACGACGTGAAAATAAAAAAATGAAGAAACAAAAACCATCTCTCCGTTCAAAGGAGGGAAGGAAAAGTTGTTTGATTTCTATCAAAGAACTTTTCTAATGAAGCAAACAGCATTGACAATCGATATTCTTCGTAACCTGACGACAAAGTGACGGAAAATATAATTTTGTTTGAAAGAAGACTTGTTTTGATAACATGGGATAATTGCTATAGGAGTGAAAATGGATCGGAGAAGTTCTCGCTTCGGAAAATATGCATTTTGTATGTTTGTAAAGTAAGTCTGACTTAGGTACGAATGTTTCTATTAGGAGCCGACATGATGATCTTCCAAAAGGAGGCCAAAAGGAGGATCCAACTGGGCTGGGCAGCATTTGGGAAACTACGTCAAGTCTTCACGTCATCCATACCGCAATGCTTGAAAACGAAAGTTTTCAATCAGTGCGTCCTACCCGTTATGACCTACGGAGCTGAGACGTGGACACTCACGATAGGGCTGGTCCACCAGTTCAAAGTCGCTCAGCGAGCTATGGAAAGAGCTATGCTCGGAGTTTCTCTGAAGGATAGGATTCGTAACGAATACATCCGACAGAGAACCAAGGTTATCGACATAGCTCAAAGAATTAGCAAGCTGAAGTGGCAGTGGGCCGGCCATATCTCGCGAAGAACCGACGGCCGATGGGGCAAACGTGTTCTTGAGTGGAGACCACGACTCGGTAAACGTAGTGTAGGACGCCCTCCGACCAGGTGGGATGACGACCTGCGAAAGACTGCAGGTAGATGCTGGATGCGGCAAGCTGAAGACAGGGCGCTATGGCGCTCATTGGGGGAGGCCTATGTCCAGCAGTGGACTGCTATAGTCTGATGATGATGATGATCTTCATACTTTTTCATGAAAAAATCAGGTGTGAGATGATTTTTGAAAAAGTATTGAAAATTGTATAAAAATTATAGTTTACCACATTAACTCAATCTGTCTTAGGTTTTGTTACGGAAACAGAACGTAGGCAGAATCGAGTTGCAAATAATACAACAATACTTAAACTATTTTATTCTATAGAATTATCTGATTTCAAAAATAAATTAATTAAGACGCCTGAGTAAAGGCTGTAAAATACACGAATACGTTGAGCTAAATCGATTACAACACCTTCATAAACAAAATCGATTGTCATAAAAAATCGATTTCGTAGAGATAACCCCGAGTGCTTACGCACTATAATAACAAAACTCTTATAAAAAATCGAATCGTTAAAGCATTAGGACATGACCTGATTTGATTGTCAATCAAACTACCAAATTTAAAATAGTTAGGTACATGGTATATAATAAATAATTCTAGTTGTAGATAAATCTCTCTGAATTTATCACACTCATTAAGTGACCTCTATTTTGTTATTGAAATAATTATTTATACCACCATCCTCAGCCAATTACCCAACACTGAGTGGGGACTCTTCATTCATAAAATATTAACCAAAATACGAATATCATACACTTCCGTGCATTTTTGAACAGGCCGCTTCCATGTCACTGAGTGTAATTAATGTTTTATGAAAATTGCCATGTAACTGGAAGGTATACACAACCTGTATGCAAGTCTTGTAGTCTGTGCCAAGCGAAAATGAATCACAAAGTCAGCGTATGTCAGCTTATAATCCATGTCATCAAACTAGACGTACAAACCTACGAGTGGCTTTATCCGAGAGGACGTAAGCAAAATTAAGCCGAAAGCCGGGGCTGTAAAGCTTATTCTGCTGTGTTAGTAGAACAGGTCTTGTGAGGGTTGTCGTGAAATAATAATCAACTGACGCCGGCACCTCTTAATGTCGGTGTTAATTATCATTTCAGTATTTCAACCCTTTCCTCTGTCCACTATGCGATCTCAAAGGGACAACGATATGCAAGCTTTATGAATGCTTAAGCCTTGGTCATTTGATCACAACGCACTACGCTGCGGTATGCGGTATGCGGTGCCAGGCACATCATCGTATGAAAAACGTTTAGGTATTTTGTTCTTTCACAGTCTGCGTCAGCAGTGAAGGTCAATGGTGGTGAAGTAGGGAGTGATTGCATAGAGCGCGCACAGTAATTGCTCGAGAAGAAAAGTGGAAAACACCAGCACTTACACGACCCACAAAGAGAATATACCTGTAATTAATGTTTCTACCGATAAGAGAAAAAGTAACTAGAACTTTCACAAAATAAGTCACCGTTACAACTATAATAATTACGGTACGGTGGGAGTCACGGATCGACATTGGAATCATTTAAAGACATCGTCTACTTTTGTTGCTGCGGCAATATCAATTCAGCGCTTCTCTGGACACCAGTTGTCGTTGCGTCGTGACACTTCGTTGTGCCGCATATCGCAGCGTTGTGCCTCAGGTTGTGCGTAGCGAATAAGAGACTGAGGCTTTATAATTATGTTTCTGCTAGAAAAACGTAATAGGAGTTTAAAACACGGGAAGTGTTCGGGTGGTGCTATTCTATCTGGGCCGGCTCATACAAGCTATAGAATAGGAGCTTAGAGTGGATTAATCAATGGCATAAAAAGCTGACATGCCTTACTGATATTATTAATTTCAAAGTAACTTTGCCTGTATGTCTGTCTATCTGCCTGTCTGTTGACTAAACGGCAATAACGGCGGTAGATCCTGTTTTTGGAGGTAAATGGTATCCCGTGGACGGACATAGACTACTTGAAAACGCGTGCAAAGCCGCGGGCGGAAGCTAGTATTGTTCATATAAGTAAGCTGTTTAACAGTTGATTTTTGCAGAGTATGAGAGTCACCAATAATAGTGTAGAGGCCCTATATAGCAAATGCTGAATGCGGCAGGATGAAGATGGGGTGCTGTGGCTCATTAGGGGAGGCCTATGTCCAGCTATGGACTAGAATACATATATCGCTGATGATAATTAAATCATATTTATGGTGCAGTAACGAAAACTGAATTAACTCCAATACACAAAATAATATTCCTTAAACCACGTGAACATAACCAGACCATAATGGAAATTGGATATTAACCCTCACACAAACTATGTTATTAAACCTTGTTTTCCAAGGTTTATGCAGCAAAAAGCCGGAATTTTAAACCGGGATTAAAATGGAGATTTACTGGACGCAACAGTGATTGATTGATTAATATTTTAGTTAGTCGGTTAAAGTGCCACCAACTTTTGTTCGTGTCAGTGTTGCTGTAAATATTTGATTAGAACCAGGCAACCGATCCAGATATATGTATATTAGAGATAATTTTAACGGCTGGTGTTTAATTTCACAGTAATATTTACCAATTTAATAACCACAAAAAAATCTGAATATGTATTATTATTATGAAACAGAATAATATCCCAAAAAAATTCGATTTTGGCGGAAACATTGACGATTTGGTTGACCAAGGTTATCGACATAGCTCAAAGAATTAGCAAGCTGAAGTGGCAGTGGGCCGGCCATATCTCGCGAAGAACCGACGGCCGATGGGGCAAACGTGTTCTTGAGTGGAGACCACGACTCGGTAAACGTAGTGTAGGACGCCCTCCGACCAGGTGGGATGACGACCTGCGAAAGACTGCAGGTAGATGCTGGATGCGGCAAGCTGAAGACAGGGCGCTATGGCGCTCATTGGGGGAGGCCTATGTCCAGCAGTGGACTGCTATAGGCATGATGAGATGATTGATGATTTTGCCGTGCCGTGTTCCACGACAGGGCAAAGGCTTCTTTCCCTTAGCCTATTAGCATTTTTTTCTTATCTCGTCAACCAACGCTCGCCTCGTAACAAAATCGAACGTTAACTTAGCCATTTCGGTCTGTAAGGTACCTACAGACCGAAATGGCTAAGTTAGCCTAAGATACATAGCTACGTATCCAAAACATTTTAATAAAGTCACTATATACTACATACATCCACTGTTCTGTGATTTTCGTAATTGACCTGCCTGAGTGTTGGTTACATTGTATTGGACTCTACATACTACTCGTTGGTAGCATTGTTATTTTGCTCTTATTCTATTACGCCTGCTCTATTATACCTATGTCATCAAATTCCTCAATTTGATGACATATACAATAAATCGTATACTTGGATTCGTGAGAAGGAGCTATTTCATCAAATGGGTCATAATTTAGTTATAACGACGTGTGTTGTCAAATAAATAGTTTTAGAGCTCTTTGGTGCTATTAATAATAAACACATAGGTACTAATCCCTTGATTTTTAGGGTTCCGTACCCAAAACGTAAAACGTGATCCTATTTCTAAGACTCCGCTGGCCAACCGTCTTCGTCTGTCTGTCTGTCCGTCTGTCACCAGGCTGTATCTCTGTCTGTTATTGCCCGGAAGAGATCGCTTCTAAGCGATAAGGCCGCCCATTTTACTTGTCGCATATAATGTCTTTTTAAATAATCTGTATCTGGTGTACAATAAAGAATTTTTGTATTGTATTGTATTTGTATCTCATAAACCGTGATAGTTAGTTGAAATTTTCACAATGTGTTTCTGTTGCCGCTATAACAACAAATTTTAAAAAACAATATATATAAAAAAAAGGGGATCTCATACAATAAACGTGATTTTTTTGTCGTTTTTATAGATAATGGTACGGAACCCTTCGCGAGCGAGTCCGACTCACACATTGCCAGTTTTTTTTATGAAACCGCCTCGGAATAATTCTATAAACAATAGCAAAATATCTTTTAAAATTCGTCCAATGACGGAGAAATCGACGAACATACACAAAAAACTTACATACAGTTGAAAAGAGAACCTACTCCTTTTTTCGGTGTTGTTTAATAAAATGTCTCGTTATTAAATTAGGAACTATACAACAAAACACTACAATCGACATAAGGAAAGAAAAGATCTGTTTTACGATTCTCGCGCGATATTCCCGAGACATCAACATTTTATTACTAGCACCTGTTGTCGCCCTCAAATTACTCACATATTACGAGATATTACAAAGGAGGCTCTGTAGTACGCGACTGTACCGCCGATTCGTCTTGTCTTACTAAAATTACGGTCGGTTCCTTATAAAAATGTTAGGGAAAACCTGAATTTCAGGAGTGTACCGAACTGAAAAGGATAACTTAGACGAAATTTCGGCCGTGTTAAAATATTACGCTTACAGTTTCAGCTGGGGTGGTTATAGCGCAGAAAAAGGAAGGCTTTTTCTTGATACAATCAATATCTGATCTAAGCTGATCGCACTCTATCCGAGCTGAATACGCCGAGAAAGTCGAAGAAATACGATTTTGGATTTATGGAATGACATCCTATGATATATCACAAGCTATCACGGCGAATGGAAATATTTTTTTACAAATTATGATATATATTTCCATTTTAATTGGTTCATCATCATCATAATCATCAGCCTATAGCAGTCCACCGCTGGACATAGGCCTCCCCCAAATGAGCGCACTAGCTCCCTGTCTTCAGCATAAAATAGTAATTGGTTAACTCCTTTTAATTCCATCAGTTTTTTATTAGACTCGGGAGAAAACTACTCTCAAAGCACTCTCCTATTCACATTGAAATTAGATCCGAAACAGGCCAAAAGAAAACCTACACGTGCATAATAGGTTCCAAATTTGGTCGCATTGCAAACACCGCAGCGAGACCCAGTTAAAAGGTATGCATACGTGGGCAAGCCAAACGGGAAGCCCAATTAAATACTAAAATGTACCTAGTGTGCTATTTGACAAGGTTCTTTTTGCTGTACAGAGTTAGTGAGCCTTCTCAAGTTGAGTTTATTCAGAACATAACATCAGCCTAGAATTTGGTAGTATGAAAAGGCCTAATCTAACAACCCGGGCAGGCCCTACTCTGAAAAGTATAAAAGACAGGTTTATCGCGGTAATATTCGCGTCAAGATCTTGCTATGTATCGTTCGAACAATAATCAGAGTCCACGAAGTCTTTTTTTTCCTAAATATTATATATTATAGGTCAGGACGCATATAATATAAAATATATGCCACCTGATCGATTTTGATGAAGGTGACCCGTGAGTAGATTGTACGAATTCTTCTTAAATACAAGAGATGCAGCGCACTTTGAAAATGTTATATTGTTCTAAGTTGTTTTCACAAATAATATTTATATTTGTTTTTTTTAATATTTGGCAATGGAATAAAATTAACGGTACGAAATTAATAAAATCAGTAGTCATTCGTTTTAATCTTTAGTTGCGGTTAATGATCTATTTTGAAAAAATAACTAACAGTCTAGAGGTTTCTTTGTCGCCCCATCCAGCTTATAACGCTAGGAAAGTCTTTCGCATGACTTTAATTTGACTTCTTTTATATTGGCAAAACTGTAATTTCACCGGCAGCAATATTTTGACATAGACTGCATAGACCAATTAAGCATATCTCGTCCCTGATAGACTGATTAAACATTTTCGGATTCCGAAAACATCGCAATTGAGTTACGGAGTAGACCAGTGAACTCATATTGCTTTAGGTTATTGAACAAACTTTTGAGGCTAAAAGATTAGTTTTTGGATCCGATTTTGTGTCTAATTTTCTAGAGTGCAAAAGTACTATCTGTTTATAAGTTGAAAATTAGTAAAGCAGATTTCAAACTGGAGCTTTTAGAATGATTTTTTATAAAATTACTGTTCTGACCCAAAATAAACTCTGCTTTGCAAAGGGTACGTACTAAGTTTTCAAAATATGTTAATTTATTTTAAACTTGAATTTAATTTTTAAATAGTGTCTTGTTAATAATTGTAGGTAACACATTAACACTAATCTTCTTCATACAGGGTGTAAAAAATTTACATAGTCGAAAAATATTCTAACTGAAAATACTTAAAAGTTCTGAAACAACCATCCCATAAATGGTCTCAACATGAAGAAGCACAAAAATAATGGTAAATCTTTACCTAAATATGAACGCAGATTTAACATAAAACACAATGATTTTTAAAAATTGCCCTAAATTATTTATATTTATTTATTACTTATGTTTGTAAGAAAATCGTAGAAACAAAATAACTTTCCAAAACTTTTCCTCACCTATAAACCGACTGGCACCCTTCGCAATAGTCTCTGTTATCTGGCAGCAGAAGGAGATAGACACGAAGCTAAGCAACAATCCTTGACAGCTCTTCTTGATCATGACGCACTTTTACACTCACTGTGACGTCATCACAAGCCCGGATTAAGCCGTAGCTAGGCTAGGCTAGGCTTGAAGCCTAGGCTCTTATTCCCTGGGTAAGGTCAAGCGGGCTCGACGCACGGGCTCCGACTGAGCTACGGCAGTAGTTACTATGTTCTTATCTGTGGCGGTATGGGCCAGTACTGACTGTACTTTATTCTGTGGTAGGGGTGAGAGAGGAACTGGTCCACTATTCTGTGGCAGGCCGAGAAGTTTTTCAGCTACGGCAGTAGTTGCTATATACTCATCTGTGGCAGTACAGACTCATAGTAACTATTCATATTATACCTTATTCTGTGACCGGGTGAGAGTATAGCCATACAGTAGATAAACTGTGGTAGGGTGAAGTTGTACATACTGTTATGGCGCTCTAGTTTTTACCCGTAGCTTTGCAGTTTCCCCGGATATAATCTAACTTACCTGCGTTTGTTATAAGTTATATTTAGAATGGCGAAGGTTTTGACGGTTTAAAACTGAACCCGTTAAGTAGTTTTAGAGTTCGGACGCGAGAACAGCATCCATCAATCTTCACATAGTTTTGACTAGGGTTGGTATTGACTATGGTATAGCGACGATATAGCCAAAGTAGCTGGAGTTACTTGGAGCAGACTGGCTTTGATAGAGAAGCATAGAGGGACCGGAACCTGGAGGAGGCTTTCACCACTCTAAGTGATACTTCCACTTAACTGCAGTATTAATATAGTGAATAGAGAAAAAAATAAAAAATTTAGAAAGTAAATAAAGCTTATTTTATTTATTTATTTATGGTATAGTCTGTGACCGACGGCCGCTGGGGCAAACGAGTTCTTGAGTGGAGACCACGACTCGGTAAACGTAGTGTAGGACGCCCTCCGACCAGGTTAAATGACGACCTGCGAAAGACTGCAGGTAGATGCTAGATGCGTCAAGCTGAAGACAGGGCGCTATGGCGCTCATTAGGGGAGGCCTATGTCCAGCAGTGGACTAATATAGGCTGATGATGATGATAGTCTGTGACACAGAGGTAAGAGAAACATAGTAGCTATGTATAAATCTGTGTATGGGGTGAGATGTATCAATCCTCTTTACATAGTTTTGACTAGGGTTAGTACTGACTATGGTATAGTCTGTGACACAGAGGTAAGATATAGTAGCTATGTACTAAGCTGTGTATGGGGTGAGATGTGGGTGTGAACAATTCCGCAGACTTTAGGTGTGCATTTTTTATTTTTAAAACAAGGCCGATGCAGGAATCCTAGTTTGTTAGTTTTACGTGAGTTTTATGCGCATATAAAATGGTTTAGCTGAGATTTTTGGGCCGTTGGGGTTTAATTATGTTTTAGTGACGACGCGACACACGAGGGGTTAAATGAAATCTGTGTTATTTCAGTTTTAATTACAGAAAGTATTTTTTATCTAAAGGGTTTCAGGTACTTTTTTAAACACAAGGACGTCAAGATATTAAGACGATTAGCTACAGGCCCGTAAATAAAACTAGTTCTGGAGACATGGAACGTAGATATTCTAATCACTTCTTCGATTGGAATAAAATGAAAATGATTTATTATTATTAATTTAAATCATTATTAACAAAGAAAATAACAATCGTAACAAATGAGCAAATTAGAACAAGTATTTATAATTGAAACGTTAATATATATATATAATAAAAATACTTGTTCTAAAAAATTGATTTCACTGCAGAATGTTACAAACAATCTAAAGGTAGCAAAATTACTATTAACTTAGTTGATAAAAGTTTATAATTCCTTTAGAAAAACAACCTGTTCTATTTTTACCCTAGAAAATACCTTCTTAATTAAAATTAATGATTGTTTCTCTAGCTTGAAAACACGGTTATCTTATATTTTATTGGTATTGCCATTTCTATAGCCTTTTATAGCCATAATAGTCAAACTACCTTCATTAATTTGAATGACAAAAACGTTTATTTCGCCTTGCTATCAAACTGAACGTAGAAAATTAGATTCCATCAAAAACATAAATGTGAAATGAGAGCCAAGTTCAATATTGGTTGTTGACTTCAACGACAAATGAAGTGAAATCCAAATGGGTGCCAAGTTCAATGTTCAGTACTGAAATTTATTTATAACTTCCTAAAATATATTATAACTAATTAAACAACCTTCTTATAACTTCACTAGTATAAAACAAAGTCGATTCCTGCTGTTGGTCTGTGTGGGGGCTAATTGGTAGATACACAAATACTCCCATCTTAATATTTTCAGAATTACCATCGCGAGCGCTTACAACAAGATGCAGCGCAACCGCAAAATGCAAGCTTTGCATCACGCGGTGGCAGTGCTGTGGACAAACATCGGGGACACGAGGCCGGTAACAATTATACCAGACGAACCTGCGTCCACGAGGGCGGGGCGAGCAGCGCACCTCTCATTACCTCGGAAGCCATCATCCGAAGCACTCGCGCGCACGCACTAGCTGCTGCCCCTTACTTGTCACGTCTCTCTTGCTCATTATTTAAATTCATTTATATCCTACATGTTCACTAGTATCTACTTATTTAATTAAAACGCATGGATGAGCTTGTTTGTCAATCTATCTATCTTTCTTCTGAATCCCGCGGCGAGAAGCCACGCATACCTACCTACTCCTTAGGCAGGCTACAAATTGGTGACCCCAGACTTGAAGAACAAAGAAGCTCACACCCGGTATTGGAAGACTTGAAGTTGGTGATCAAGGAAGTTCAGAAGGTTCGAGAAGGAATTTGCAGATTTCGCAGTTTGCGATTCACCCGCATAAGGCCGTTTTGGATTTCACGCAAGTTTTTGAATTTATTATTTTTTTGTCATGTCGAAAGACACTCTGCCTAGCGCTTCTGCACCCAAATCATCGCTTGATTTGACACAAGCCCTAACGGAAATACTAGAGAGAAATGTTGACACGATACGAGTCAAAGTACCACCGTTTTGGAGCGAGAAACCCGCAGTATGGTTCGCTCAGATAGAAGCACAGTTTGAGTTAGCTAGGATTAACGTAGATGCCACTAAATATTATACCGTAGTTGGTAACCTGGACGCACAGGTTATTGCAGAGTTGGAGGACATTATTGCGAACCCACCCGCCACTGACAAATACGGAAAACTAAAAGCCGAGCTAATTAGGCGTTTGTCAGCTTCACAGGAAAAGAAAGTCCGTCAACTCCTGGTACACGAAGAGCTCGGCGACCGCAAGCCGTCGGCTTTCCTGCGGCACCTGCAGAGCCTCGCTGGTCCAACGGTCCCAGAGGACTTCCTGCGAACCATCTGGACGAGCCGGCTGCCAACCAACCTGCAGACGATTGTGGCTTCGCAGGCCGATACATCCATGGAGGCGGTGGCATCTCTGGCTGACCGGGTAATGGAGATCGTCCCGGGGAACCCGGTAGCCCAGGTAGCCAGCACATCAGCGGCATCGCCGGACTGTTTTGAGGTAATGCGCAAAGAAATAGCTACTCTTACTCGGAAACTAGGCGAGTTGTCCAACAGAATGGATCGTGGCTCCAGCAGCAGAGGCGGCTACAGAAGGAACGGTAATAATGATAGAAGATTTAACAGGTCTCGTTCCCGTAGCCGGCCCAGGTCCCATCCCTTCAAAACTGAGAATGGCAGTCCCATCTGCTGGTACCATGCTAAATACAGAGACGACGCTTTACATTGCGACCAACCCTGCAACTACAAGTCCAACAAGCAAGCGGAAAACTCCAAAGCCGATCGCTAACGACGGAGAGCGATTGCTGCAGTATTTCCAGCCGTCTATTTGTCACAGATCTCCACTCCAAGAAACCTTTTCTCGTAGATACTGGTTCGGACTTATGCGTTTACCCTCGCAGCTACCTCCGCGAGCGCCGTGCCCGAGTCAACTACGACCTTTCAGCAGCGAACAGTACTACCATATCTACTTATGGCTACTTACCCCTGTTATTGAACCTTGGACTACGGAGAGACTTCAGCTGGAAGTTCATTGTCGCGGACGTGTCGAAACCAATCATCGGGTATGATTTCCTTTCATTTTACAACCTCATGGTCGACTGCCGCAACAACAGACTAGTTGATGGCGTTACCAACCTCTCAGTTCCCGCAGCAACGGCAACCACGCACGGCATACCTAGTGTCAAGGCCCTCGTAGGATCATCGGAGTACCACGAGCTACTGAAGCAGTTCCCTGAGATTACCAGACCAGCTGGCACTCATCAAGAGGTACGGCACTCAACAATACATTTTATTAATACCACGCCTGGACCACCCGTATTCTGCCGGCCTCGAAGGCTCGCACCTGACCGCCTCAAGATTGCGAAGGCAGAGTTCGTGGCCATGCTCAAGGAAGGGACTGCTCGCTACTCCAGTAGTCCATGGGCATCCGCGCTTCACCTCGTGCCTAAGAAGGACCAGACCTGGAGGCCTTGTGGTGATTATCGCGCACTAAACGCGCGTACTATTCCGGACAGATACCCAGTCCGACACATTCAAGATGTATCACAATTGTTGAGCGGATGCACGATCTTCTCTGTCATTGACTTGGTGAAGGCTTATCAGCAGATTCCAGTCAACCCGGACGACGTGGAGAAGACTGCCGTGTCTACGCCATTCGGGTTATTTGAAAGCCCTTTTATGACGTACGGCCTTAGGAATGCCGCACAGACCTTTCAAAGGTTCATCGATGGACTCGTGAGGGGGTTAGACTTCTGTTTTCCATACATAGATGACATACTCATTGCTTCCCGGAGCAAAGTGGAGCACGAAGAGCACCTTCGCATTCTGTTTTCTCGCCTGAACGAGAACGGCGTGGTCATTAACGCACAGAAATGCACCTTTGGTCAACCCCAGGTAACATTCATTGGTTATTCGGTCTCAGGAGAAGGTTTGAAACCACTCGAGGACAAGATAGAGGCTATACAGAACTTTCCTCCGCCTCAGACAGTCAAAGGCCTTAGAAGGTTCTTAGGTATGTTGAATTTCTACCGACGCTTCCTGAAGAACGCAGCTGAGCTACAGGCGCCACTCAATGACCTTTTGGTAGGAAACGATATGAAAGGTTCTAAACCCGTTTCCTGGACTCCAAAACTCCTAGATATTTTCAAGCTTTGCAAGGAAAGCCTCTCAGATGCAGTCATGCTGGTCCACCCAGTTCCAGGAGCGAAACTGGCACTAGTCACCGATGCATCGAATGTTTCCATAGGAGCCGTGCTTCAACAGCGTGTTGAAAATGCTTGGCAACCCTTAGCATTCTTTTCGAAGAAGATGAGTCCCACACAACAACGTTACAGCGCCTACGACCGCGAACTTCTTGCCGTGTACGAGTCAGTGAAGCACTTCAGGCATATGATAGAAGGTCGTCACTTCACGGTATTCACGGACCATAAACCGCTTATATTTGCATTTCAGCGGCAAGACCAGAAAGGTTCCCCGCGTCAAATCAATCAATTGTATTTCATTTCACAGTTTACAACAGACGTTGAGCACATTTCCGGACAAGAGAACATCGTAGCGGATACTTTGTCCCGGATAGAAGCTGTCAGCGAACCGGTAGACATCAAAGATCTGGCTTTTTCCCAGATAGACGATCCGGAGCTACAGTATCTCCTGAAGGGTAACTCTTCCCTGCAGCTGGAGAAGGTAACACTATCTGACGTACCTATTTACTGCGACGTTTCTATGCAGAAACCTCGTCCCTTCGTAGCAGCTGCCCACAGAAGACAGATCTTCGAGACGCTACACAGCCTGAGCCACCCAGGAGCCAAAACGTCAATAAGAGTGGTGAGCGAACGTTTTATTTGGCCAGGTCTCAAGAAAGATATTCGTGTCTGGGTCAGAGAGTGTGTTCCATGTCAAAAATCGAAGGTGACGAGGCACACCATAGCTCCTGTCGGAAATTACGGTCTGCCTGATGCAAGATTTTCCGAAGTCCACATGGATCTCGTTGGTCCTCTTCCCGTTTCCTCAGGTTTCAAATATTGCCTGACTGCGGTGGACAGGTATACCAGGTGGCCAGAAATAATTCCTCTTTCTGATATTACAGCCGAGACTGTTGCCCGAGCGTTCCTGTTGAACTGGATCTCCCGCTACGGGTGCCCCAAGAAGATCGTCACGGACCAAGGAAGGCAATTCGAATCTCAACTATTCCACAGCTTAGCCAAGCTGTGCGGCATCAAACTCGCAAGGACGACGGCCTATCACCCTTCATGCAACGGCATGATTGAGCGCATGCATCGCTCCATGAAAGCGGCAATGATGACTCACGGCGGTAAGGATTGGATTACTTGTTTACGCATAGTCCTACTTGGACTCCGGACCGCCTGGAAGGAAGACCTAAGATGCTCCTCGGCTGAACTGGTATACGGAGAACAGCTACGCGTTCCTGGCGAATTCTTCACGCCCTCTTCTACTCAGGTTGAGTATCCCGATTTCGTTGCCCACCTGCGCCAGAAGATATCTCAGCTACGTCCCAGCCCAGCCGCCCATCACGGACAGCACAAGGTGTTCGTACACAAGGACCTGGCCAGTACAACACACGTATTCTTAAGGCAAGATATACGTGGGGCGCTAGAACCTCCCTATACAGGCCCTTACAAAGTTATTTCTAGAAACACAAAGACAATAGACATACAAAGGGGAGACAAAGGCGTGAAAGTTTCCATAGACAGAGTAAAACCAGCTTACTTCATCCAAAACGATGACATAGAAACTTCAGCGAACACAAGCCCGTCAGCTGATACGGCGCCGCAAACAGGAGTTCCGTCGGCAAGCCCAGACACAAACCCTCTACGTACCACTAGATCGGGCCGGAGTGTAAAACCTCCGGTTCGTTTCCATACTCCATATGTTTCGTAAGGGGGTCCTGTGGGGGCTAATTGGTAGATACACAAATACTCCCATCTTAATATTTTCAGAATTACCATCGCGAGCGCTTACAACAAGATGCAGCGCAACCGCAAAATGCAAGCTTTGCATCACGCGGTGGCAGTGCTGTGGACAAACATCGGGGACACGAGGCCGGTAACAATTATACCAGACGAACCTGCGTCCACGAGGGCGGGGCGAGCAGCGCACCTCTCATTACCTCGGAAGCCATCATCCGAAGCACTCGCGCGCACGCACTAGCTGCTGCCCCTTACTTGTCACGTCTCTCTTGCTCATTATTTAAATTCATTTATATCCTACATGTTCACTAGTATCTACTTATTTAATTAAAACGCATGGATGAGCTTGTTTGTCAATCTATCTATCTTTCTTCTGAATCCCGCGGCGAGAAGCCACGCATACCTACCTACTCCTTAGGCAGGCTACAGTCTGTCCCTATTTATGCTTAGATCTTTAAAACTACGCAACGGATTTTGATACAGTTTGTTTAAATAGATACACTTAGAATTATTCAAGAGGAAGTTTTACAAACTATTTGACACATAGATTCCCACACGGGCGAAGCCGCGGGGCACAGCTAGTAGGATTATATTGAAGCCTAAGGTCTGACTTGGCTAGTTTTTATGTACGAATGATGCTTGACACGCTACCGTGTGTCTAGATAATAAAAGGTACTACGAGTATTAATTAAATAGAATTTAAATTCATTTATTAAATCAGACACCATATTAGCTCCATTTTGTAGAGTGAGCTGTCTTAAAATCTGTTATTATAATACAAGGAAAGCACAATAAATAAAAATTAAAAAGGAAGCTTTAACACTTTGATTGCTGAAATCACACGGTATGTGTTTTCTACAAGTGACTAATATGCGTAAATCCACACTAGCGCAGCGGCTGAGAAAATACAGATCTTTGTGACTCAGCACAGCCGTAATATTTTTCGAACGAAACGCATGTGCGGCGCAACACAACCGCTGTGTAGAGTGGCAGCACGAATTTTTTAGGTTAAAAAAAAGATCGCAGTCGTCGAAAAAAAACCGCAGTCAAAGTGTAGACCTTAACTCGTGTCACGCTATCTCAAGCTATTAATGATGCAATAAATACAGTTGCCTGTTTAGCAAACATTTGGCAACAGCTGGCAGTGGTTCATACCCAAGATACCTAACCAACTACTAGTTTATTAAATAAATAATGCTGGACAATTCACACAGCATTATCTAGCCCCATGGTAAGCAGAGCTTGTGTTATGGGTACTAGATAACTGATATACATAATACAATACATTACATAGATAGTTTTTTTTTATTATACATAGAAAACGACCAGAACACCCGGAACAAATATCTGCAGATCGTGCACACAATTGTTCCGAGGCGGGAATCGAACCCGCAACCTCCTGCGTCGCAGGCGGACCTTCGTCCACCGCGCCACATCGGTCGTCAAATAATTATGGAATATTCCGGAATGAGTGGTACTTTGTCACAATTAAGGGCCTACATTACCTCAGCAGAAAATCAAATTTCGCCTCAGCTTGTTACGCCGCCACGCCGCGGCGCACGGGCGGCGCCACGGGGCGGACGGCCGCCGGTGGCAACGTACCTACTCGCCGCGCTATTACTTCGCGCGCAAAATTATATTGGGTTGGGTTCACGCTAGTTCAAAACAATCTTATTGAAGTTAGGTACGTGCAATATTATTGTCTAAAAGGTAGGTAATTAATTATATATACGGTACCTACTAAGAAATGAAATTATCAAATACGTAGGTAATGCTTTTTAGTAACTTTATACCTTAGTATGTACCTATACCTACCTAATATTATGATAGTTGGATATTGGTAGGTACCTACCTACCTACTTACAATTACAAAACATTATTTTATTTTATTGTTTTTCAATGTAGTTGCCAACATACCTACTACTGCTACTAGACCACCGCGCCCGAGACGTTATTTTCTACCCAAACACTAGACAGGTGCGAGTCGCTATAGCGCTGAAGGGTTCCGAACATTCTTTTCTGTAGTAAGATAGTGTTCTGCGAAATGTAAATTATACTTATGCCTACTACCAACCTAAAAATAGGTACGTAGTACTATTATTTATTCTTTGGTACTAGTAAATAGGATTTTTTATTATAACACCTTGTTTACAGATTTAATATAAACGAAGATTGGTACTACTACCTATATAAGGTAAAACTAACACAACAAAACCTATATAAGCAATGAAATAGAATACAAGTTTATGTCTAAGTATATTGAGTGAGGGTTCCGCATATTAGTTTTTTAAGTAAAATTGAATTTTGCCAAAAAAACATTGTGTGGAAATAGGATGTGTATGACAAGTAGTGTGCAGGTAAATATTGTAATAAATTAAAATATAGTCTAGATTATATTTGCACATACATAATATGTTTAACTTTATTAACAATATATATTACTTTATTTCAATTCACTTATATCTCGTATTTTCATATTGCGAACATCCCAGGGATCGCATAACTCGGACAAAATATATGTTAAAAAAATTTTGGTTCCATTAGTTGTTCCCAAAATTCGTCATCCCTTTCGATGATCTCAACTTTCATCTGAAATGAAATGATATTTTATCACACTAATCTATATCTATTGTGTATAAAATATATCAAAGAAAGTCGTGTTAGTTACACTATTTATAACTCAAGAACGGCTGAACCGATTTGGCTGAAAATTGGTGGCGAGGTAGCTTAGAACCAGCAGAAGGATATAGGATACTTTTTATCCCGCAGGGTAGGTTAGCGTAGGGTAGGTAGGTTGGTAGGTTTGGGTAGGGTGGGGTAGTGACTTTGACTCTGGAGAGGTGTGTGTTTGTCTGAAAAAGGAAAATAAAACACAATCTTATTATAATCTAGATACCAAATCATATTTCAGTAGATATGTAAGTATTTACTTACAATTCTACGTTCTGTAATTGATAAAGATTTGTCTTATCCGAATTTATGCCATTTGTCAAATCATTCGACGTTACTTCCATCCTGTAACAGTTACACATGCCAAGAAAGTAGGTAGGTAAGGTACCTAACATGTAAATATATGTGCCCACTCTAGTAATATGAATGAATCGTAATGAAGAATTAATAAGGACTCTCGTTCAAGCTATCAACCGTAAAAAGTCCATTATTACCCAATTTATAAATTTGAACCATGTGACATATTTTCACTTTCATGAACTAAAAGTAGAAAAGCTTGTGTTCGTTAGGTACGAATAGTTCTAGGTTAAATTATTGCAGAACCCTAAAATTTACAAACTCGTGAAAACGTTAGGAAAGAATATACACTAGGTATATTTATATTTCAGTAGATATGTAAGTATTTACTTACAATTCTATGTTCTGTAATTGATAAAGATTTGTCTTGTCCGGATTTATGCCATTTGTCGAATCATACGACGTTACTTCCATCCTGTAACAGTCATACATGTCAAGAAAATAGGTACCTAACATGTAAATATAATATGCCCACTCTAGTAATATGAATGAATTATAATGAATAATTAATAAGGACTCTCGTTCAAGGTATAAACCGTATAAGTCCATTATTACCCATTTATATTTTGAACCATGTGATATATCTTCACTTTCATGAACTAAAAGTAGAAAAGCTTGTGTTCGTAAGGTTGGAACCATGACTAAATTAATTATTGCAGAACCCTAAAATTTACAAACTCGTAAAAATGTTAGGAAAGTTATAATACATTATAGGTGTAGACAGTAGGTACTATAGTTAGTAACTATAGTAGGTACCTAACCTACTACTTACAATTCAATGTTTTGTAATTGGTAAAAAAAAATCTCGTACGGATCTTTTCTGATATCCAAAATGTCCAGATCATTCGATGTTACTTCCATCATGTATCAGTAACGATTCATATATTATGGAGATACAAATTAGGTGGGTATACCTAGGTGTAAATATTTTATAGTATTGATAGTCAAACGGAACCCTAATATATATTTCTACCTAGATAATGATGTGTTGTGAAAATACTAGTTCTATCACATGGAGATACAAATTGAGGTGGGTATACCTTGTATTTACACCTAGGTAGGACCTAGGTATAGGTATTTACCTATAAGTATAAAAAATACGATTTTCACATACTTAGCGCCATCCAGTCCCATAAACAAGTAAGGTCTACTACCTTACTGGTAGGTAGGTGTTTGGTACACACGGATTTACCGGGACATTATTTTCTTTATCATTGTCGCCATCATCGCTTACAATAGGAGTTGTACTTTCTAATCGACGTTTTCTAAAATAAAATAAAAAATAATTAGTTTGGCTGCGACATTTACTTAGGTACTCACAAATCACAATCCACATCCTCACCTCACCTCACCTCAACGTGTACTTTATAACGTCGTTCATGTGTTTTCCATCTTTTTTATGATTCCGTCGTCGCTTTCTACACTTATTATAAAGATTTCCCATATTTACAAATATACAAAGTCCGATGACACGAAGCGCGGAGCAGCGACACAGGCTCCCCGTCCGAAGGCCGAAGCTAGACTGAATTATGGCCCGGACGGAAGATAGCGCGTGAATGTTTAGGTATTATTTTTTTACGGTAAAAATAATAGTAATTTTGAAAATCTAAAACACACATCGTCTGCTTTATACTCTGATTGTTTACTGTATAAAGTATCAAGGCTTATTTTAACGTATCTATTGAATAGCGACGGTTTAAAGTACAGTTTAGAGTGAACTTTGGATTTTTTTTCTATCGAGAAAATTTCATGTAATCGTGTTTTCGAAACACAGGTGGTCTAGCATCAATCCTGAACTATAACATATTAAAATCTCAAAGTAAATGCTTCAGAATTGTGGAAGATATGATCGTTGAAAATAACCGATTTCAGATAGTATCAACTCTTAAGCAACCGAAGATATGAAGTGTGAAAGTTTGAGAGGTTTGTGGGGCTAATATTTGATATTGAAACTTTGTTTTGAATAGCTTAGTTAACACTTTCGCTGCCTATTAAAGCTTGCACGATAAAACAAAGTATACGAGTACAAAACAATATTCTAGAAAATTATTACACAGGCGAACTTGACCCTAAAAAGAGTTCTCTTGCAGCAAACCTTAATGGGAGAATGAGACAAAGTTAAAAGAGATGTAGGTAGGTAGATAAATAATTAAAATATACAAAAGATTTAATTTTAATTTACTTTTTCTTCTCGGGACGAATATTCGTATGATCTGCAGATTTGTTGTTCCGTTTATTCTGAATGTTTTCTATATAGCTATCATTGATGTATTAAAAAAAAGAAGATAAGGCACTAGCTTCCCGAAAATGGCAAGCTCAAATCTGGTCCAATCTGGTCCCCCCACCTCAGTCATAGTCGGATCGGCGGCGCGGGCGTTCGTGATTCGCGCGCTTGTTACCAAGAACTTTTGTGTTATTTATTGACTAAAAAACTGTAGCAATGCCCTCGTGCTCGTTCGCTAGGTGTACAAACAGCTCCAAAACAAAAAACAAAGCTCAAGGCATCAGCTTTCACTCGTAAGTACACCAAAAATTTATATTTTATGATTATTTTGCTGCCCAATTTCGCCATTTGCAGACAGGGATAGAAATATACGAAACATTAGTGTGTTAAAAGAGATAGCAATAGTCTTGTTGCGAGTAGAGTCGTTCTTCAATTCACACCATCAATCTTGTCCCAACTGGTGTGATAGTGGTGCGAGTTGCAGAATAAACATTATATTATTTTCCCTCTGCAACTCGCATCCCTTTGTTTCCATTGAATTTATACGTCGAGTACAATCACAAAAAAACGGTCATTTTTAGGTACTGTCTGTATGTGTGTAAAGTTTTAAATTTTATTCGTAGAAACCTTTCTATCATTTGTACCTATTCATTTCACATTATTTAATGTACAAAACACAAAATAACATAATTATGTATATTCATAATAATCATAGGTACCAGTTGGGACAAGATTAATGGTGTGAGTTAAACGAACAACTCTAAAATGATAGACTAATGCTGTTGTCTCGGTCTCACTTCGGTCTTAGGTACATCTTACCATCTTTGTTTCTCTTTATATTGCGCAGGACTGGAAATGTAACTGTGAGCGTATGTGTTTGCGTGTAGTTGTAACACAGGCCAATTATTGAGCAAGCTCTGGGAGAACGTAACCTATCTATTTTTTTTTATACATCAATGATAGCTATAGTAAAAAAAAATTAACTGATATACTTGATAAGTCAAGCACCTATATCAGTTATCTAGTACCCTTACTTAACATAAGGTCTACTAATTTTGGGGCTGAGTTTTAATGACAAATACTACGGTTTAATATCAGCACGCTTTTTGTTGAGTCCAGACCAAAAAGAGGGGTGTTATAAAGTTTGAATAATGTGTCAGTTAGACAGTCCGTGGCAACGTAAATATAACTAGCTGCGCTCCGCGGCTTTGCCCTCGTGGAATCTATGTTTTTAAATAGTTTATAAACCTTCCGCTTGAATCACTCTATCTATTAATAAAAACGACATCATAATCCGTTGCGTAGTTTTAAAGATCTAAGCATACATAGGGACAGACAGATAGCGGAAAGCGACTTTATTTTATACTATGCAGTGATACTATAGTTAAATACTATAGCAATTATATGTAGTTTTAAGTATTTTATTTGTGGATATTATTTTTCTGAATGAGAACTAAGCTTTGTTTAAAAGAAGCATGAAAAATGTTATAAATTCTCAAATCAAAATTTAGGTCAGTGGTTTCGAATTCTTGAAAAAAACCTTGTTATGGATGTGTTTTAATATTTGTTTTTAAGTTAACCTAATGTTATGTTCTTGAATGAATGACGTCATTCAAGAAAACACCTTTAGTAACCTTGTAGTCATGGGGGACTTCAATGCTCAAATCGGAACTAGGAGACAGGGTGAAGAAAGATTATTAGTGGAAGGGGTTGGAGGAGGCCTTTGCCAAAAGAGGCCAAACAGAAAATATTGATATAATTTTAACAATAGTATTTAAGTAAAACCATGTAGGTATATACTCGTAGTATTTTCTGAATAAAAGGTTTAAAATGAAATTAAAAATGGATGTTATGTTCATATTTAGCTTACCTATCTTTGGTATTGTTTTCCCCTGAACTCCATTTAAACTTTTACGACCCGGAATATTTTCATAACACGAAAAACTTTAGAGTTCTAGTTCTAACTATTCTTGGACTACTTTTGTGGCCTTGACCTTCCCTCGGGTTTCCAATTGGTTTCGAATGATTCTTCAAGAGTGCTTCTTAAACTACTTCATAAATGAATCGATTGACTCTTTCACTGCCTATGTCAAGTGCCCTCAGAGTAGGTAGGTATTTTACGATGTGATAAAGTTACCCTTTTATTTATTTATAGCTAAACGTAAGACTTATACAGCTTGAAGTTCAAGGCTTTTCGAAGTGGTGAAATGAATTATTAATATGCGAAGTTTCGCAGAATGTGAAGACTTTAGTGCTTCGTAAAAGTCAATTTTTTTTTACCTGATTCATTATTGGCACGGCACCTAAAGCGTGTTGGTATATACAGAGTGTACCAAAAAGCAAGGAACAATATTTTAGGCGTGGTTAAGACTCTGTCATAGAAACGAGAAAAAATATTTTAAAAAATCTAGTATACCTACATAGTTTTCGAAAATACAAAAAAGACATATGACGAGTACAATGGGCGGCATTATCGCTTAGAAGCTATCTCTTCCAGGTGCAAAGTTCTGAAATATTCTTATTTTTCAGATTGTATCCACGATATTTTTTTTCTCTCCGAGGTAAAAATTTGCGATTATTATATTGTAAGAATTAGTTGTTTTTTAATGGTTTTCAGATGAATGGCTAGGAGTAACGTAGGTCCAAGTGACCCTCAATGCTGTATACCGTGCCCGGTAGTCACAATATACATCATCATCAGCCTATATTAGTTCACTGCTGGACATAAGCCTCCCCCAATCAGCGCCATAGCACCCTGTCTTCAGCTTGACGCATCCAGCATCTACCTGCAGACACTACTGTCACAATATATATACATCCAAACTTAAATAAAAAGCAAGCTTCGGTCCAGAAGCGACGCAGAAGCGGCTGAAAAATAAATGTGGCCAAGTTTATCCCACCTACAATTTAGCAAGTAGGTACCAGACTATGCCAGTGGAATCCTAATAGACCTTACATAAGCTCTGCAGTCTGGAATCCAGGGGCTGTGGTGGAGCTGTTCATTTGTTAGTTTCTGTAGGTATTGTACCTATCTAGGTCTCTTATATGACGACCTCTATGGCGCAGCGGGCGCAGGTGGTAGCGGTTTCGATTTCAGTCTCGGGATAAATGTTTGTCTTATCTGCAGATTTATTCTAGGTGTGTTTAAATTATGTAAATTAAGCATATTCTATAATTATGTCGTCAACACGTTTGCCCCAGCAGCCATCGGTTCTTCGCGAGATATGGCCGGCCCACTGCCACTTCAGCTTGCTTATTCTTTGAGCTATGTCGATAAGTACAGATAAATACTTTTAATTACAAGGGCGTAAACTCGAGTTTTACACCTGCTAAGCTACGTTATAATGACACACTTTTTGAGCAAGAGAAGTGAAAAAACGTATTAACCATTACTCATTATTATTCATTATTATACAACCATGTTATTAACGTTATTGTGCCAGACTTAGTATTAATATCCATTATTTATTTTTATAATTTTTTGTATTGATGGTCCAATAAAGATATATTGTATTGTATTGCATTGCATTGCATTGTATTGTATTGTATTGTATTGTATTGTATTGTATTGTATTGTATTGTATTGTATTGTATTGTATTGTATTGTATTGTATTGTATTGTATTGTATTGTATTGTATTGTATTGTATTGTATTGTATTGTATTGTATTGTATTGTATTGTATTGTATTGTATTGTATTGTATTGTATTGTATTGTATTGTATTGTATTGTATTGTATTGTATTGTATTGTATTGTATTGTATTGTATTGTATTAAATAAATGAAGTGATGAAGTGGCACATCGACATCGCACCCAACCTACTTTTATCAAGAAAAACGCAAGCAGCCCAATCTCCTCATAAACAAAAAGATGCCTACGCTTCGTTAACTTTACGTATCATACGGGAGAAGTGCCCAATATCAATCATTCAACTTTTATTGCGCTACGGCAATTGGAGAAGAAACGAGGAAAATAATGTTCTGATATAAATAGGATGTGTATTATTAATATTGCAATGAACGACTTTATCATTATATAAAGAAATAAATAAATTATGTATGAATTCTAATAACGGGTAGGTAAGGTAGGAAAGTAAAGTTTCTTCCTAGTACATCTTTTGTATTAAAGATAATAAATATTTTTTTACTTAGACTAGACTTTCCTTTCCCTTATTTACTATTATTCTATGAATTTACAGTTCCTTTGCACAATGATGTTTCCTATGTCAAAAGTTAGTGTGTGATAGAAAATTGGGATTTATAGAACGACATACACAATATTTACTAAAACTAAAAAAACGATTTTTGCACAATTGTTATTTACTGTCAAAGAAAATCTAAGATTGATAGATAGATAGAAAATTCTTTATTGCACTTCAAATATAAAACAATATATATAAAATAATGTACAGAAAAATTAATTACAATTGGCGGTCTTATCGCTCAAGAGCGATATCTACCAGACAACCACGGATGTATAGATTGAATACTGATATCATGCATTGAATGGTGATCATGATCACTCCTAATTTAAGTTTGTCTAAAAAATATTTGAGTTCGTTATCCTGTATAAAGCCACTCGGAGAAAAACAAACTACTCAGCTGAGCGCTAATTATTTAGGTAGTCTATACCTACCTAGAGTGGTAAAAAGATGACCAGGGAAAACCAGTCATTTCCTTTGAGAAGTTCGATCTGAGATATTGCTTTGTACCGTTGTTGCTTGTCAAACCTGTGACCGGTTTTACTGAATATTCAATTCTCTAGCCATATTCAAATGAACAAGCAAAACCGTTCCGTTCATACTTGAAAAGCTTCCTCCAAAAGCTTCGCCTTTATGTGCACTATAATTTAAAAAAGAGGATAGGACCGCTTTCGTCCCGAGCCGAACATGCCGAGGTATCGAGAATTTCTTTGTTTCAAATTGTAGAAAACCCCTCACAATTCAAGTCCGGAGAATAATCACTAAATACATATGTTTAATTAATGTTTCAGTTCAATTTCTTCGCATAAATATGGTACATACTACTAAAGTCATTTAAAACGGAATATTTAGTTACCATGATTTGATTTTTGAGTTTTCCAATAAACTGTGCCGAAATATTGGAAAACTCAAAAATCAAATCATGGTAAATATCTCGTTTTAAATGACTTTAGTTTTAATAACCATGATAGTTTCAAAAGTTTTTTATGATACATACTAGGTATATCAATACATACTTTGCCTTGCTTCACTTGCACAATGATTTAACACTTTAAATGCGACCTTTTTTCGACGACTGCGATCTTTTTTTTAACCTTAGCCATTCGTGCTACCGCCCTACACAACGGTTGTGTTGCGCCGCACATGCGTTTCGTTCGAAAAACATTACAGCTGTGCTGAGTCACACAGATCTGTATTTTCTCAGCCGCTGCGCTAGTGTGGATTTACGCATATTAGTCACTTGTAGAAAACACATACGGTGAGATTTCAGCACTCGAAGTGTATGTCTATTATTATTTATAAAGGTCGATGTATGGTTAGACAACTGACGAATTATTACCTGTGTAATATTCTTATGCAAACGGCCAAAAGGCTATGGGCTGCTTGCATGAAGAATACATAGGTTTAAAGAACTTGATTTTCTCATAAAAACATTACAGTTCACTTAAAATGAGATAAACTTAAACAGTAATATGTGTACAAAATATAAGTTAAGTAGGTATAACTCCTGGGCTCTGGGGCTTAACCTAGATAAGTAATCATAACTAATTATATTATATGTATATAAGTGGTATTTTATAATTATGTACATATTTAGTTAGATACACATGTATAAGTTCGTTTTTCGGCGTCTTCTAGATGTGCCGTTGTTAGCTTTTTACGTTTTCGTGTACATTTTTGAGTCTATTGGTGCAAAACGTAATAAAAAAGACGGACGGGTAGACAGAGAAGGTCCTGAACCCGGAAATCTAACAAGAACTTTATTTCCGTTTTCGCCATTTCATCACAGTCTATGCAATGACTAAATGAACGTTTTTCCTCAGCTGAGACTTGCACATTAATGCCATGAATTGCATTTATTGCGCTACGCGGAGACTGCTAACGACTTGGACCGGCGATTATTGCAGACAGTTTCTATACTAGAAGTTTCTAGAGATAATAAGTTTGGGAACTGTTATTTTGCTTGGGTACTGATGAGGTTGAGACGATGAAATTGAACAAAATTAATTAAAAGTTACCTCATCACTTATTAAGACACCAGGTCTACAAGAGAGACTGTCTTAGCTAGTCAATTACGTTATTGCGTGACACGCTCGATAGTCAGCAATAACACTAGTCAGGGCCCTTAGCCAAACGGCATTCGCTATGAAGCGATTCGATTTCTACTATGGATTTCTCTAGTCTAAAGTGTAATTGGTGTACCCAATAATCTTGGCGTTGATAACAGATCACGTCACATTTCTAATGCATCCATACATTTTTGGACTTTTCTACTAGCGCTTTCGCTAATAGCTTGATACTTGTCTAGAGCTCTAGATGTTTCAAAGTTGCCAAAATCACTCTCGCTTCTTCTTCCGCTTCCGCCTGGTCGGATTCGCTCCCACTCCTACTGTGAAATACACCTGAAAGGCCAGGCGTAGCATAGTGCTACGAGTTGCATCGTTCGATCGCTGCCAATTAGGCGAGCCCTTACGGATTTCTACGACGCGTTGCAACTATTCCTTTCTACTCCATTAAAAATAATTAGGCGTGTTTTAAAAAACTATACACCGACTTCAAATTATTAAATAATGAAAATGGTTTAACTTAGTTTTAAAAAAATAACCATTGAAATTGGTTGGCGTGATATTGAGTTATTCGTCGCATTATACGTCGCGTTATTAGACGCATAACTCAATATTGAAAATGTATGACTTTTATGGTTATCCCATAGATGCCATTGTCAGAACTGGACCAAATTGAAATGGAGGTCCCATTTCAATTTGGTCCAGTTCCGAGAAGCACAGCTTTCAAATAAAAAAAGAATCATCAAAATCGGTTCACCTAGTAAAGAAGTTCTGACGTAACAGACATAAAATAAATAAAAATAATAAAATAAAAATAAAAAGTATTTATTTCAAGCATTTACACTCATATTAGTAAATAAACAAGATAATCTTAAAAACTAAAAGGATTGCTGGGAAGGCGGCGCTCACAACAGTGCCTGGACAAAATATATACCTACAGTAGAATTAAGAACTCTCCTTTTTTGAAGTCGGTTAAAAAAGCTCTTTTAGTAGCTCTGTAGGCAAAGGTCTCGTGGCGATTTGTTACAATTATCACCGTGAAACGCTCAATAGCCAATAACACTGTAGGCAGTTTGAAATGGAGGTATCGCAAGCTGTGTCGGTCGAAAAAACGCATCGCTGATACAACCTCCCCTCTTCTGTTATCACTTCCGATTCCCAGAATCTCCCAGATCTGAGTCCTGAGTAGGAAGGTTTGGTCCTAACCAGCTAGAAACATTTGAAGCAACGCGCGTAGTAGAATGCTACGGATTGCTACGAATCATTGCTATCACAAACGCCTATTCAGCACAATGTAAAAATAATGTATTAAAAATTGCTAATCGTAAAGCGTGCATGCTGGGAGCAGCTGGGGCAAACGTGTTCTTGAGTGGAGACCGCGACTCGGTAAACGTAATGTAGGACGCCCTCCGACCAGATGGGATGACGACCTGCGAAAGACTGCAGGTAGATGCTGGATGCGGCAAGCTGAAGACAGGGCGCTATGGCGCTCATTGGGGGAGGCCTATGTCCAGCAGTGGACTGCTATAGGCTGATTATGATGATGATGAAAGCGTCCATACCAAACAAGTGGAAATAAAAATCTGATATTTTACGGACCACTTAAATGCTGCAGTTTTAAACAAAGATAAAAATAAAATCATCAGGTGGTCTAAAGTAGCCTTTCTAATTAAACTTTCCGGTGCATTTTCTTCGCCGCATTAAGCAATAACAAACTTTAAACTTCCTCGTTTACGGGAGAATAGAGCTAATTTAAATTCAACGTAGATTATTCATCTTGTAACGAGCCAATCAACGTAGGTTCCTTTGTTATACAAGACAGGTTTCTGTCCGTGGCTTTGCACATATGTTCTCGGCTAAATACATACATATATATGTACCTAAACATATTCTAGGCCAATACCAATATTGCTGAACCATTCGTTCAGTAAATTAAGGACGAAGAATAAGAAAGAAAGAAACATTCAAACTTTCGTATTAAACAAGTAAGATATTAGAAGTGGTGTAAGATTATGGTTTGATTTTTAAAAAAATTCGCTAAAAACTTTCAGTAAAATTTGGGTCAGTCTAGCAAAAATGTATTTGTTAGTTTGTCGTTTCAAGCGACTCCGTTTACTCGAGGAAAATTGGCATAGCGGAAAAGCGCACTGCGTTTACATTTTTGATTTGTCTCCTCTCGCTATTTCTATTGAAAATAAAACAAAATTGAAAGAACAAATAAATGTATCAGGTAAATTTACTTATACATAGAGCGAGAAAACATTCTATAGAAAGAACCGCGAACAACAAGAATGAATCTGAATGCTTTGTTTCTCTATAGAGAAATTAATTCAAAAAATGTTGATATGTAACAAATGGACGTCAATTCGTATTATGCCGATGTTTCACAAAGGTAATGTAATATCTCCCGTCGTCATTGTTCAACTTCTGTGAACCAATTTGTGTTGTGATTGTAATTTCATATCAACCATTATAATAAACTGATATGAGTAAAATTCATTTTGATTTTTTTTTAAACAGGTAAAAAAAGTCATATTAAACAGCTGATGCTCAAAATATCGAAGTATAAGTATATAAACACTGATATGTAAGTATGTAAGTATCATAATTACTAAAATATTATGTACTAACATAATATTTTTGTAATTATGATAAGGTAAATAAAATCATAATTACTATTTAAAGGTAAGTAAGTATCATAATTGCTAAAATATTGTATTGTGTAATATTTTAGTAATAACTAAAATATTATGTACCTACATAATATTTTAGTAATTATGATACTACGTTTGTTAAAAAATCCATATATTATAGGTAGCTCACCTATTGTATATGGATTTTTTTTAGAAATCTATATGGGAGAATACTAATAATGATGCACCATCTTCGTGTTTTATTTTGTAACAATCTAGAGGCATTGTGGAAAAAACGGGATATTTACCATGATTTGATTTATGAGTTTTCCAATATTAACTACTATACATTACTTTAGTTTACTTTCATTTTTTTTTACTATATATTACTTTAGTGTTAATAACCATGATAGTTCCAGAAGTTTTATTGTGGAAAAATATACATAATAGTACAACCATGGACATGACGAATTCATCTATGGTACAACCAAAAAATAGGTATATAGAATCGCCACTAACTTAGTTGCGAATTGTAATTCGTTTCAAATACAAATGAAACCGAAGCCTTTTAGAATATCCAAAGTTCAGTCAGCAGTATACCTTTCATTCTAGTCCTGGCGAACAAGATAACTAACTGTCAACAAAGGCGGGTGCCTGATTGCACTGGGTTTTTGCTAGTTAGAGACCGCAAACTATAGCTTGCGCCTCCATTGTTTTTTTATGCAGTCCCTAAGGAAATTTATAAAAATGAAAAAAAAAAGAAACTTCTTCATTGTGTATTCTTGTGTTCGTTCACGAATACTTGCATTTTGTAAATAAAAAATATATGTACTCTCTTGGATCTTACTTCCTCTTTGGGTAGCGAATGCCGCGTACCTAGGTTTTTACACGTCGGAAGGTATATAGTAGCTACGTAGTGTAGCTAGAAATTAGTCCGTTTCTGAAAATCTCGATATCTCAAATGTTTTATAAGCTGCGCCCCACGACTTCGCCCGTGTGGAAACCTACCTATGTGTCAAATGGATTATAAACCTTCGTCTTATATATATTATTATTATAGCTTATATCATTATTTATTTATTTATTTATATCACATATTATCACTCTCTATCTTTATATCTATTAAAAATACCGCATCAAAATCCATTGCGTAGTTTTTAAAATCTAAGCATACATAGGAACAGACAGACAACGGGAAGCGACTTTGTTTTACCTATACTATGTATATATAGTGATGTTTAATATTCATTTAGAAAAAAAATGATTATATACCGTCACTTACATGAGAACAGGTTTATTGTTCATCATCAGCCTATGTTAGTTTACTGCTGGACATAGATAGGCCTCCCCCAATGAGCGCCATAGCGCTCTATCTTCAGCTTGACGCATCCAGCATCTACCTGCAGTCTTTCACAGGTCGTCATCCCACCTGGTCGGAGGGCGTCCTACACTAAGTTCACCAAGTTGTAGGTTTTTATTATTCTTATTATAATATCTCAAAAGTCCATAACAAGTTGGATTGGACTCAGATCTCGGAATAGACTCAACATCATAGTCAAAGTTACATCCAATTCCATCACAAAATCACCGACTCGACAACCCAGCAACATTTCAGATCAATCATAAACCGAACCTTCGAGCCAACATTGTTTACACAAATAGCGGCCGGACCAAATAAAATGGCCAATAACTGGCGTGGCCTCCAATCGCCAGTTTACCTAGTATCAATAGAATATCTGATATTTGGGTCAAACCGGGGTAGACAGGTTAAATAATTGAAATCACTGGCTATTGTGCGACCTACAACCCGCTGGGGAGAATGGACCGGACTTCTTGTGTTTCATGTGCTTGTTTGAATAAAGTACTTTGATATTAATCTTGAATTGTTTGTGGGTTATTTAGATTTTATTTCTGGTAACTTACCAAGGTACTCACTTTTGTAAATATTCTAACATATTGATGTACATAAATAAATAAATAATACTGGACAATTCACACATCATCTATCCCCATGGTAAGCAGAGCTTGTTTTATGGGTACTAGATAACTGATATACATAATACAATATATTACAAAGATAGATATAAATACAATACAATACAATAACTCTTTATTGCACACCAAATACATAAAAGATACACAAGACAGGAAAATAAAATACAAAATATAAAATACAAAATATGCTGTACAATACAATGGGCGGCCTTATCGCTAAGAGCGATCTCTGCCAGGCAACCTTTGAATGACATGAAGTGCTAGAACAAGTATAGACGGTGACGTGTAATACAGAATAATATTTAATAGAGACATACATAAAATACCTACTGACAGCTTTAAGTATAAATACATACATATATATATAATATTGATAATATATAATAATAAATAATATTAATATTGATAATAAAAAAAAAATTACGTCGCTGTCCGCTACACACCATTTTAGTATGGCTGTTTATTTTCCTAAAATTGTAAAATAAAATAAATAAATAGTATTTTACCACTCCGAACCAGATTTCCTAGCGATTGTTTTAGGTATAAATACCCTGACGTTATCGACGATTTCAGATACTTTTAACGTTTTAATAAAGACATTTTAAGGTCAAAAGTATCCAGCAGGGGTCAAAAGTACCACAAAACCATTAACCACCTTCGAAACGTTTAAAGGTTATTTCTATCCCAAGGGGTATTTTATGGGATGAAATTAGCCTATGTTTTATTCAGGGCCTGGAACAAACTGTTTGCAAAATATCAGCCCGATCCGTTCAGTAGTTTTTGCGTGAAAGAGTAACAAACATCCATCTATACATACAAACTTTCGCATTTATAATATTAGTAGGATATTTAATGTACCATCTCATCTGGGAATGATTCACCTAGAAAAGATCGTACATATGCATATTCCGATCTAAAAGTCCAAATGTAGTCGAATCGCTTTCGAAAAGCAATTTAAAATTATCTGTCCACCTGAAATTTATAAAATAATAATAATAATAAGGGCCTCTGTGCTGTTGGCTTCGGCCCCACGCAAGCCTTCCAAAGGACCGGGTCACTTTATGGCCCGAGATCATGGTAAATGAGAGACATAATAATAATAATAAACCCAGGGCAGCTTGTGGCGAGCTGTTGGTGAGTAGCGACACCACGGGTACCGAGTGCTCCCGGGGAAGTTCCTGGTTCTCGTCTCAGCTTGCGGAGTAGCATCCCAAGAGCACCAGATCCCCACCTCTTGCTTGCCTTCATTGGCCGGTCTGAGTGGAGTTGCGAGAGATGCATCTTAGGATGTAGACTCGGGGGTGGAAGTGTCTAATGGCGTAATAGCAAGGAAACCCGCTTACGAGCAGTCTTCGTGATGGTGAAATCGGGGCCGCACCTCTCGACACCCTCAGTCGTTTGCGCCAATGTTGTTCCTCTCCGGTAACTTACTCCGGCTTTTTAAGGAACCCATCCAGCATTCGGCAAGCCACCGTCTGCCGCTCTTCTTAACATTATGATTGACTTGTTTATGGCAGACGTCCGCAATCTCCCCTATAGCCCGATTACCCAGTCCATCCATCCATCACAATAGCCTGGTTTTCTTTCTTTCATTTTTCTTTGCAATAGTCTCTACACCTGGCGGATACCATCTTTGGGTGTATCATGTTGTGCACCCGAGGATGATACCCGCTATGTGTAGCCATCGCCTTTAGATTAACTTCTCAAAGGGCCTCTGTGCTGTTGGCTTCGGCCCCACGCAAGCCTTCCAAAGGACCGGGTCACTTTATGGCCCGAGATCATGGTAATATGGATCATGGGTAATAAAATTTTATTGCCAAAAAAGAATTATTACAAACACATAACATAATTCATTTGTAGTTTACATTAGAAACAAGTCCAGTATATCGAGATTCTAGTCCAAACTATTACGTAGCCTCAGTTGCCTAAACTAGACTGAAAAGTCTGTAATATAGGCACCTGTGCTCCCCCGTGCGTACTATGATACACAAATTGTTTGAAATATGACGATAAAATAAATAATTTAACATACAAAAAAATTATGGAATTATGATAAAAATTGGCTCGGTACTATTTTAATCATATTTATATAAATAAAAGACACATTTGCATAAAAATTACTTTTAAAATAAACGGTTTTGTATGTGAAGAGGAATTACTACACAACTGGAGCGAGTACCTAACTATAAAGACTGATTTCGACATCTACACGCTGTCAGCATTAATAAGCGTGTTATTAATTAAGTATTTTCTTTATATTTTATGTATGCTAGTTTTTAAGGTATATATTACTATGGACCATAGAATAAGTTAAATAAGATCTATTACTTTTCTTTGGTCTGAAATAAATGATTTATTATATTATTATTATTATGAAGGCTAGTTTACACAGCTGCGAGCTAGCGTACGAGTCAGCATGTCGAGTAGCTGCACTGCAGTTACTTGCACTGTTTGGACGTCACTTACGAGTAATTTGCACGTGCCAGTTGGACAGTAGCTCGCATCCGAGCCACCTACAACATTTTTTGTTTTCATTCGCCTGCTCGACCGGCAATTGCGCAGTGCACATAAAGTTCGAATAATTTTTGTTTCGATAACTTACAAGACTGGGCAGCAGCTTCTAGGTGTTGTGTAGACAGCAAAGAATAAACTAGAATTAATTTCCTAAACAATTGTTCAATTATATTTTTTATGACATACCTACATACATACATTAGTTAAGGACAATATTTTATTCTATATTGCTTGCCTTATTATTATTATTACGTTTGACTTGTACGAAGAAATGTATTGTATTGTATTGTAAAGGCGAGCCGAGCTACTGGCGTACGAGTACTCAAGCCGAGTAGCTGCCTACTGGCTTGGCAGCTACTCGCACTATGTAAACCAGCCATAACACTATGCAGTTACCTAAGGAAACTGTCACCTGTATAACAGGTTTCCATTTTCTACTTGCATCATAAAACTGTGAGATATAAAGGAGACTGAAGTGCGCGAGGCTGTCCCTCTTTTTGACAGATTTACGAAGCAACAAACAAAACTAGAAAATATTTTTAATACCCTCTAGTATAAATTCAAATTCATATATTTTGTGAATTATGGGTTACAAGAATTAGCAAGCTGAAGTGGCAGTGGGCCGGCCATATCTCGCCAAGAACCAATGGTTGCTGGGGCAAACGTGTTCTTGAGTGGAGACCACGAGTCGGTAAACGTAGTGTAGGACGCGAACGACATGCGAAAGACTGCAGGTAGATGCTGGATGCGGCAAGCTGAAGACAGGGCGCTTTGGCGCTCATTGGGGGAGGCCTATGTCCAGCAGTGGACTGCTATAGGCTGATGATGATAATGATGATCTATTTTTAATTTAACATCCTATTAGGGTTACAAGGATGCTAAATTAAAAATAGATTGAGCACAATTATGATCAACTTTATAGCTAACTATTTATGCTTTTTTTGCATCATTTTACCAAGGCTTTATACATATTATGTAGAAGATTTTTTTTACTTTAACTATCTAACAAGAAATTTAGGCTCAACTCACACCAAAAGAGCGTCGAAGCGCAGCGAAGCGCAGCGAAGCGCAGCGCATTTTCAGTGTCATATGAATTTTAACTTTATTTTCATTACAATAAAACTTATTATCGCATGAAACTCGAACGAGTCGCGCGGATGCCCGCGGCGCTGGAATTCCGGCGAATTCGACTCGTTCGAGTTTCTCATGCGATAATAAGTTTTATTGTAATGAAAATAAAGTTAAAATTCATATGACACTGAAACTGCGCTCCGCTTCGATTGTTCGTCATCGTGATATAAGTTTTCTCTGCCATATCTCTACCGGTTTTAGTGTATCATTAATTAAATTTATTAACACTTTGACTGCGGTTTTTTTCGACGACTGCGATCTTTTTTTTTTACCTAAAAAATTCGTGCTGCCGCTCTACACAGCGGTTGTGTTGCGCCGCACATGCGTTTCGTTCGAAAAATATTACAGCTCTGCTAAGTCACAAAGATCTGTATTTTCTCAGCCGCTGCGCTAGTGTGGATTTTCGCAGATTAGTCACTTGTAGAAAACTCATACCGTGCGTTTTCAGCACTCAAAGTGTTAAGAATTCTGAAGTAACCTGTCACAGGTGATATGAAAATATTCAGAGCACAGAAGATATTAAAAAGCTTAGATGCAAGCTGGGAAGACCGCGCAAGGCCCGTTTTCTCCAAATGTAGATATAGCCTAAACTCAGTTTAAGCGCTGAACTCAACGTATCTAGGTCCTTATTGACGTAGCTCAGTGAACCAAAGTGTCTTCGGGCATCTTGATCTATACACTAGCCAAACTCGATGTGAGAGGTTTGTAAACAAACCACGAAACAAAAAACTAAAAATCATTTGCTTGGCGTAGTTTCAGATAAAATTTAATATTAATAGTAATATTTATTTAAGGAAGGATCTCAAGTCCACAAGTTGTAAAACTTACGTATAAAAAGATGGCAACATAGTGAGTTTCAGGTTAATATAGGCGGTTTGTTGACAAATATTATACATCCAATTTGGCTGGAATATATTCTACGCCCGACAGGGTTTCGAACTGTAGGGTTATTCCTCCCACAATCTGTGCCGCCATATCGTATGGTAATTTTCAATTCGTATAACTTCATTAGTGGACTGCTCTAGGCTGATCATGATGATGTTAAACTTAGTTTATGTTTCGTAGAATCAGGCCTTGTTGAGTTGACAGCTATGAGAACTCTTGCCACTTGCTTATGGGGGGTGAAATTCTCTTTCAAAGACTCCCCCTAGTTGACCTGGTTAGTACGAGTTGTTCTACTGTAACAAAGCATTTGTGTAAACTGTACTGTTAAACTTCAGCGGTTATGCTTACATTGTTTATTTGCATAAGATGGAATGAAAGGAAAGTTTAGTTCGGCTTGCTTTTGTAGAAAATGCTTTGGAATAAATGAATGTTTTATAGGTGGATTGTACATTTTTTTGTAGTAGTTTTTAGTACGGTCTCCACGGAAGACCAGCGCTATGGTATGATCTGCTCTACCATAGCACATGCTAAGTGGAGACCGATTTTGTCAGGTCTCTATTAACCCTTAGTTACTCGCGCATAAAAACATACATAAGTACTCGCGTGGCGTGCTTTCCACCCCAATTTTAGAATTAGAAAAAAACTACCAAATACATACAAAATCAGACTTTTATTTATGATTAAGATTTAAAAATTAGCGTAGTAAATTCGAAACTCCAATAACTAGAGACGATCAAACAGTCGCTGGGGTGTTAAACACCCCACGGGAGTAATTAAGGGTTAATCTAAGTAATTTAATTTATAAGAGTATGAATACTATCTGTTCTGACAAAATAAAATCTTTTAACTCTACATTTTACTTTTTTAGGTCAGGAGACTCCATCTTAACCTGGGATTTGGATTCTCTTGTGTGGTTTCTTTTATCGAGACGATACCTTAAAGTTTCAAAATACGAATCATGAAGTCTTCAAATAGAGGTGGGGTTTTTGACTCGTCTTTAAATTACCATGCTACTAAAATATAAGTCTAAATCAATTATGTACCTGATGCTAAATAAGCATTATGAGGTATTGACCTTCTAGACACGCCATTTTTAACCGACGAATCAAAAGAGAAGGTTTTATGTTCTGCTTTATGCATTTTTTTATGTATGTTCGTCGATTTCTTCGTCAACTATGGACCGATTCCTAATCGGTCGTTGACGGAATTATTTCGCTATTGTATGGAAAATTGCTTCCAAGATGGAAAACATTTATTATTATTATTCAATTATTTCACATATAAAAAATCTATAGAATAATAATTTAGACAAACTTAAATCTACCTATATGTATACAGCAACTTGAAAGTCAGTGTTTAAATACTAAGGAATTTAAAGACAGTTTTAAGTTTAATCAAAAGAATCAAATTATTAAAAAGCAATAAGCTGGTTGTCATGTATTTTTGATATTACATGTAAAAGCGGAAGCTAACGCTAGTTTGTAATAACTTTATTGGAGCGTAAATATCATTTAGTCATTTTAGTTTTGCAGTTATACATAAATCTGTCGGTAATTTAATAACATTAATAGAGATAGCACAGAATCATAAATCGCATACAATTTAACAATTGTATGCGTAGAAATACATATCATCATCAGCATATAGCAGTCCACTGACGGACATAGGCCTCCCCCGATGAGCGCCATAGCGCCCTGTCTTCAGCTTGCCGCATCCAGCATCTACCTGCAGTCATTCGCAGGTCGTCATCCCGCCTGCTCGGAGCGCGTCCTACACTACGTTTACCAAGTCGAGGTCTCCACTCAAGAACAGGTTTGCCCCAGCGGTCGTCGGTTTTTCATTATTATTTTGGTTCTTATTTCATTTATTAATATGAAAACAAGTGAATTTTATTGTTTTTTTTTTCGTAGGTTAAAAATAGAACATTCACTTATTCCTGTGAACATGTACTTTTAAGTGTGTAGCATTTTCGCTGGTTTTTGACCACAAAATAAGGAAGTTTGAAAAAAATAGTTTCGACTTTCCACTGACATATTTTTTAAAAGATACTCCAATAATGCCGATGGTGACCCCTGCAAATAATATACCCATTATTTAGTTATCTAAATAAATAAATAAATAAATAAATAATGCTGGACAATTCACACAGCATTATCTAGCCCCATGGTAAGCAGAGCTTGTGTTATGGGTACTACAGATAACTGATATACATAATACTATATATTACATAGATAGATATTTTTTTTAGTATACGGTAACACTATGTGACGACCGATGTGGCGCGGTGGGCGAAGGTCCGCTTGCGACGCAGGAGGTTGCGGGTTCGATTCCCGCCTCGGAACAATTGGGTGTACGATCTGCAGATATTTGTTCCGGGTGTTCTGGTCGTTTTCTATACAGAGTGATTTTTTTAAATGGGACAGTATGGGGAAATCCGAATCTAAAGGAGATAGAGGAAAAGTGTCTAAGGAGACATTAGGTGTTTTTTTATGTAAATAAATTTGGCTCGTTCAAATTTGTGGTCAAGCGTGAGTTGTTCTTAAAAAATGATAAAGTTGGTCAATTTTTTTTTGACGCGGATCGACTCTGTTTCATGTAAGGATTATTTCATTGTTTGGAAAGAAAAAAATCTGAACAGCAGAAGTTGGTCAAATTTAATGAAAACTAATCTTCATACAGTTGCAGTATTCGCCTTTTAATATTGTAACAAGTGCCTAGGCGTGTAAAAAAATATTTAAAATTATTCCATTTTTAAATTTTGATAATCGATAAGAGCTCCAGATGATTCAAGAGAAGAACATTTTTTTAAATCTTCGTAAACATCATGGCAACCGATAGTCTTGAAATTATAAAAAAAAGAATTCAAATTTGGAACGTAAGTTATTTCTGCAGCTGTGATTTTGTTTCCAATCAGTTCATGCTTGTAATTTTATTCATCATGGCGTTAACTAATTCACATAAAGTTGATTTGATTGAGGCGTATTTTCTTAATTATCGCAGTAGAGATAATGCACTTAAGTGGTATCAAGAACGCTATCCTGACCGTGTAGTACCGAATCGCAAGATATTTGATAGTTTAATAAAGAACCTAAGACAGGAAGGCTGTTTCAAGCCTAAGCGTAAAAGGCCAACAATAGTCAATAGTGAGTTTATAACTATTGCCGTATTGGGATATTTTGAAGCATACCCAAAAGCTTCGTTACGGGAAGCAGCTGAAACTATCGGTATTCATAAATCAACTGTAAGGAAGATATTGAAGGCTCATAAATACAAGTGTTACATAGAAGGTCGACTTGTACAAGCGTTACTACCTGGAGATAAAGACCGCAGGTTACATTTCTGTAATTGGTATGTGGCTCAGACTATTAGAAATAGATGTTTTCCTAATTTTATTATTTGGACTGATGAATGCAACTTTTCGAACAATGGCATGTACAACAGGAGAAATAACCATTACTGGTCAAAAATAAATCCGCTAAGAACTACAGAAACCCCCAACCAAATCCGATTTTCTTTTAATTGTTGGTGTGCGATATTACATAACAGAATTTTTGCTATCAAAATTTACCAAGGAACGCTAAATCCGAGATCTCTATCCGAGTAAAGGCTTACACATACAGACTGTGCCATTTCTTTCACATACAGACTGTGCCATTTCTTTAACATACAGACTGTGCCATTTCTTTCACATACAGACTGTGCCATTTCTTTCACATACAGACTGTGCCATTTCTTTCACATACAGACTGTGCCATTTCTTTCTGTCCGTCGCTATAGTTTGCCAGTCTTTTCCAGCTGTTTCCAAAATGTCGTCCGGCCTTTGAGAGGTCGTAGTCTTATTTTTATTTTCCAAGGTCTTGCCACTTCTCGCTCTCGCTAACACTAACTCTTCTTATGGTATTGGTATATTCACATAATGGTATATTCACGGTAACACTAACGCTTATGTATGCCGTCGACCTCTGTGGCGCGGTGGGCGAAGGTCCGCCTGCGAAGCAGGACGTTGCGGGTTCGATTGCCGCCTCGGAACAATTGTTTGTACGATCTGCAGATATTTGGTCCGGGTATTCTGGACGATATCTATGTATAATAAAATATATCTATCTATGTAATGTATTGTATTAAGTATATCAGTCATCCCTTTACTCTCTGTAGATCTAGTGATCAAGATCCAATTGGTTCTATTGAGAACTTTTTTTCCCAATAAATCTATTTTAAAAAACTACGTCACAAATTGGATCTGTTGCATCTACTACCCATAAAACAAGCTCTGCTTAACTTAGATGATGCTGTGTAGATTGTCCAGCATTATTTATTTATTTATTAACTGTTATACTACAACTCAATTTTATTGTTCACAAGACTAGTTACAGAGCTTGGTTACTGGGTCGGTAAAGCTAGGTACTATTTCATGTCTCACAATCGCCAGTAGGTATTTGTAATCTACGTCTTCACTGTACAGACCCGATGATATTTACGTGGCGTAACAACCAGGCGGTCAGGTCATTTGTCAGAGTCGGAAGGTTCACCTTATCGAATGCTATCAAGATAATTTACAATAGAAGTTCAGAACTGCCGGAAAACTGATAAAGGAAGTTTTGTACCTATAGTTAGAATGAACGATATTTATGCAGAACAAATGACTATCTTGGATTATATTGTTTTGAAAAACGTCAGCTTTTAACGTCCTCAGAATTCAAATTACTTAAAAAAGCTTCAGCGGATTAAAAAGTGAAAAGCTTTTGCAAGATTTGCATCAACTTTTTTTACCGTATACTTTTTCATTCTCATTTTGAGTAAAATCTTTTAACAACTTATAAACTGCTGACTCGTACAATGGGGAAATGTTTTGTTGAATCTTTGTAAAATTGTTAAATCTCAAAAAATCAAAATCATTTATTTGCAGTCAACGGGTTAGTTAGTTAGTATGGTTATTCTTGTTTGTGGAGTCCTAGATGATGTGCACCACATCTTGATGGATTGCTTCAAAGATCGAAGGGATGCACTGATGATTGAACTTAATTTAAATAGATTTGATTTAGGTACATTATTAACATTCTAGTGGAACCAGATTCAGCAGTAGCCATCTCATTATTCAAAATTTTTATGCATCGGTGACTCCCTTTAAAAATATCTACAATTTAAATGTATGTATGTTTTTAATTTCGATATATATATCGAGGAAGATGGAAGGAGCTGGAGGAGGCTTTCACCGCTGAAAGCGGTACTCACATATGTATAGATAGAAATAATATATAGATTTAAGTGTGAGAAATAAAAGCTGTTTTATTTTTTTATTTATTATGTTTTTATTTTGCTGTTCATTTGTTTTGTTTGTTAGTTATAAGTTTAGGTTATGATAGGACTGGCATACTTTACGAAGTAAATATGATATAATAATAAATAATGAAAAAAATGGTTATTCTAAAACGTCCCATGCGATGGCTTACCAGCTGAAACAGCTTTGGCGTTCTCTTGAATTTATTGTATAATGATGACCCGAATATCAAATCTAGAGGGCCTAGAGTTTTTTTCTTTTAGTTTTCACATTTAACAGTGGCTCTAAGTAAAAATACAAACAAAACAACTCATAAAACCTCGACCTTATAAAATAATTTTTTTATTACATCTAGAACAAAGATCCAAAGAGACGGTAAAATCGACCTATAAAAATGCCTAGTGAGGTGGAAAATTTACTGTTTTCAGAGAGATTCGCTAGCCGTACAAAATTTACAGTACCTACATTTTGCTGGCTACACAAATCCTTGGCCTCTTTTGCTCAGAGTCAGGTACGTAAGCATTATTAACTCAAGGCAGTACAATGGTGAATAATAGCAAGTACCAGAGGTATAGTTGCTGTAGTGAGGTCAAATAACATGTTTTGGTTCGATGGCAGCGTGGTCTAGAGTAGATTTTTCACAGCTTTTATTGGATGGATGCTCTTGTTTGTTCAACAGAAATTAAAAGCCTAATATTATGTATCTAAGACTCCCTGATATATGCAACCTCAGCAGGTTACATACCTCTTTAGTCTACCATTAAATTCCCACTGCTTCTTACAATGTCATCCAAGCTAGAAACCAATCCCTATATTAAAAAAACTGCTGCATCAGCATTATTTATCCATATGACAACGTTTATTATAATGTTTGTAATGTAGGTATTATGCTATGTAGTGTATTTGTTTTCTTCTTTGTTATCTACATATATATTTTCTAAAGTAGGTACCATCGTTTATTTTGTTCCCTCATGTCCAGTCCATCCAAAGGTTGCCTGAAAGAGATCGCTCTCAGCGATAAGGCCGCCCTTTATACTTCCTTTATTCTATATTTATTCCTGTATTGTTTTCTGTTTTGTGTGGTATAATAAAGTGTTTTCTATCTATCTATCTAGATCTTACAAATATATGTAAATTCTATCCATCCAGTTTAGATTGGATGACAAAATACCTGAGTTTTTAGAAATAAAAGTAGAACATCGTCATGTTTATCCAAAGCCTTCTGAACTCTGGCCTCCACAGGCCGGCAATAATGCATCCTAAGGGCCTTTGTGCATTACACACCCCGAAAACACATGCCCGAAAATTCATGGTCCGAAAATTCAACGAGGAAATTCATGGTCCGAATATTTCTGTACTCCCTTTAGTATGCAATATGCAGTTGTAGCGATTTTTCAGTCGATTGTCCTTTGCACTTCAAAGAACTTGCTGCGGGTGAGACGCTTAATTTCGCTATTTCGTCTACGGAATTTTATGTTTTGTAGTTTTATTTCGCACAGTGTGATGGTTGTCGCAATTTCTCAACTCTATTTTAATGTAAATAGAGTTCTTTTGGATAAACTTCGTTTATATTTCTGGAAAACTAAGCGGTAAGGAGTTGACTAAGAGCAAAAGGCTTTTTCACAATGCAATTTGGCCGAAGCATTTCGAGTTTTCTAGGTTATGTTTTTTATGTTAGTTTGCATTATGGTTACAATTAGTTTTTATGGCTTAATTATTTTGTACACTTTATGAATTGTGTCTCAGGAGACCAAAGAGAGAAAAAAAATTATAATATAACTCTTTAGAATAAACTTGAAGTTCTTGGCCTTGCTTCAACATAAATCAATGACTGAAGGTTCGAAACGTTGCTAGCGAGTATCAACATGGACTGAATTTAATAGTATGTCGTTTGTAATTTGCACTAAGGTATATAACCTACCTTTCATTATTTCCATCAACAAGATGTTTGAGGAATAGTAACATAAAATTTGTGCTAAATTTTATGTTACTTTTCGTAACTAATAGCTGTGCTAATAGTACAACAGCAAAATATTTAAAAATATGTGACAAGAGATAGCACATATTTAATGTTACTATTCGTAACTTAGCTGTGTTAATAGTAGATAGATAGATATATTATAGAGATTTATTTATTGTTAAAAAATTGTTACAGTTTGTTAAAAAAAAAGCAAAACAGCCACATATTTAAAAAATTGTGTCGGTGACTCGTTGACGAGTGTCGTGTCCGTTATTCGGATCCGCATCGTCAGTGGAAACGCTCTAACCTTGCATTTCGAGCCACAACCTCGCCTCGGTGTACGTTTGATCATTTATTCAAAGGCCATGTTTTATTCCCCCAACTGCACGGCATTACTTCGCGAGAAATGCATTTGTAACTCTACGTCGCACAGGACGGTGGTTTTTATTTATTTTAATATGGCGCTCCACACTCTACGTGCATGAAATTGGTTCGGAACACGGACAGAGACAATTTAATTGGCCTAGAGTGATTTGTTTGGTGGCTGCTACAATGTATGTAATGATTCTGTGATTGTTCTATTTACGTAATAATCCAATCAACGTGACAATTCATTTCATGAACATTGGACACGCAATAATTAATTTTACTAGCGACATCTAGTTATACATTTGGTAAACAGCACCATCAGCATAGCTAATTGAATATCAATCATAGATTTTATACTCAAACTGTCTTAATATCTACTCTATTACGAGTTGGTAAGATTTAATACCAATCAACGCCTCGCTCATCCCAAAGTGCACTAAGCATAATTCAGTGCTAACCGCCGTTTAAAATCTATCTAACCGGGTGTTATAAATGGGCGCAATTAGCAACGTTACGCTCCGTTAACGTAGGGAGTAGCTCCAGCGTGGACAGGGAGGTATTTAGGAAAGGGGTTTAGGTTCTTGGGGTATTGGAATACATATTTGACGTGAAGGTGACGTGAACTCACACACATTTATAGTCTATCCATCCAGAATGTAGAATGTTTGTAATCATAAGAAATCAGCTGATTTTTAGGGTTATCACCACGAAATGATGCAGGCCTAATAGAATTCTAATGATTTCACATATACATTCTATTAGATTTATTACTTTTTATAATCCTGACGTCAATTCTATGCAGAATCTAATTATTTCAATTTACAAATTGACGTTATGTGGTCAAAAACAAAGATTAAAATCACTAGAGTTTTTTGTCTTTGTAACAGTGCCATCCCTAACAAATCTCAGTTTTGACGTCCCGTGTTGCAAACAGTTGGTTACTTTTTAACTACGATTTCGAATCAAGGACAGCACTATGACCATACATATTTTTGACAGAGAGTATTACTTTAATTTGGCCGGATTATTTAACATTTAATTTCACGCTGCATATTTGCTTAGCGACAATCCATCCAAAAGTTATGAATTCTTCCAATTTCATCAATAATGTTTAGTGCTTCAAGGAAAATACTTTAAACAGGCAATTATTTACATTTAATTGAGTTGGCACAGGTGAAAAATCGTTTGAGAGCACAAAAAGTCTAATGATTTTTAGTCTTATTTCATAATCCTTTAGCTTTTATTCTATTCTATAAGGATAGGTAATGATAAAAGTAGACTGTTCACAAGGATGCTTTGTTTATGCCATTTAATTATTTACATCAAATATCACCAGCCCAGTAAGGCACCCCCATCAAAGCTCAAGATGTGACCTAAATAAAAAAATGTTTTTCACCCCTACATCAGCTGATTGAACTGGCAGTGGCTCTGTTTACAAACATTCTACATTCTGGATGGATAGACTATAGTGTTTGTCATATTTTGTCAAAATTTTGGGTTATTTCAGTGCCTATAACATTAATTTGAATCATTAGGATGAACTTTCTGGGCTCTATCATTTGCAACTTTGCAAGAGATTAGATTTATGACTTGTAAGCTACTCATATACACAGTATTATCTGTAATAGAAATCTACAGAGCCCATTGGATTACACAGGCTGATGGCAAACGCCTTACATCGAGATGGAAGGAGAAAGTATTGAGAGGCTTTTACCGAGAAGTAGTAATTGAAGAACGAGTAATTAATTTAAAATCATAAATAAACCTGACGTAGCCTCTGCTACTTTTTTGTGCTTATAATTATTACTTTTTTTTGCAGAAGGAGAGGGTTCTTCGACATATGAAATTTAGAAGAGTTTTTGGTTCCTCAATATAATATATACCACTCTAGTTTTGATGTTTCGACATAAAAGAGTCAAAAACGCGCGGAAAACACGCTCTCCCCTCGCAGGAAAAAAGTAGAACCCGTTACCCCCTCCCTACATCCAGCCCTTAAAGCCACCTGCATTACCCGCTCCACTTTGTATTGGAAATATGGGATGTGCGGAATCCCGTGCCAACTTCTAGATAAGAAACTTTCGGAACACCTCGGTTATTCCCGGGAGCTCATCAACTATGGTACACCTACATTATACTATCTTAACAGCTTACTTTACCTTGGCACGTTGCTTATAAATTGAATCTAGGAGAAAATTGATTACGATCGGTTTACGTAGCTAAGAGTTCAGTCATTTATAGTTGGGAAAACCAAGTAAGAAAGTGGTTATACTTATACCTGGGACGGAAATATGTAAGTCAATACTGCGGGCTCAGCTATCGCTTTGGCCTACTCGTACCTATAAGGCTCTGCCACCTTGCCCAAAAATTCATTCAAATATGGGCTTTAACTCGTTATATTTAGATTTATTTTATAGTGACAAAGTAGCTTCCCACATGCTTCAAACCAGTGGTCCACGATGCCAGTCAACTGATGCGGTCAATATGAAATGCATCTAAATGTTACAAATTAATTGAATGCACATTATTGTGCTGGATGGTAGCTGTGTCAACAAAAGTGCCATCAAAATGCACCGTCTTCCGTTGCTATAGAATAAACCTAGATGATGACTAGGTAATTTCGTCGAGGTGGTCACGAGTATGGATTAAGACTACTCTAAACCAGCTTGAGGATTATATTACCTATACATGGAAACTTCGAAATTATACTGGGAAATGTTTCCTCACGTAGGTTTCAAATTTGTATCTTCACTGCCTCGTACAACTTCTTGCTTCAAGTTTCCTGTTATTTTTTTTTTACTCAAACTAGGTAGACTCCAAGAACTCGTTCTCCGCTTGTAGATAACTTAGTTTCTTAAAAGATGCACTTACTTGTGGCGCTAACTTCAGGCCCAAGGGACTCGAATGCTTTGCCGAAGCTCAACTTCAACAACCGATCGGAATCTGAAACAAATAAAACAAGTTACAAAGTTTTCTTGGAAGACATGTTGACTTTGAATAGGGTTACAACCACACGACATTTTAGGTGGTCTAAAAGTGAACCTTTTGTTGGTAACCTTGTGCTGCGGCGTGAACCGTTTCACTTTCCTCTACTTCATTTGACTCCACTAAACTGGCTGAAAGGCTACATGGCTATGTTCTAAAAAGCTCGTTCCATTTTCAATAGATGCCGCCATATTAAAACTCACCCCAACGCCATCTGTCAGTATTCAGCTTGAACTACATTACTACAGAGCCTGAAAACAGCAACCTTTCAGTCTAGTTTCACAGTTGCTAGACAGATGGCGCTTTTCCGAAAAGTTGGATTTAGTTCCGTGCTGAAAGTATAGATGGCTTTTTGTTTCCTTACATGATTCATAATAAATTATTTCGGTTTTTTATTTTTTATAGGTAATCATTATACTTGATTTTTGACTTGATAGACCGACGACATTGTGGCGGTCGCAAGGAGTCGATGGATTGAGGCGGCTCAGGCTATTCGTGGCGTGTCGTCGTCGTCGTTGTCGATTGGATTGGGGGATAGGTATGCCAATGGTCAGCTGTTGATGTGAACAGGCTGTTGATGATGATGTATTTGATTATTTACACTTCTTACTTATAGGTAAATACTACTACTAGTTACTTTGGAGCAAGTTGTTTTGACAAGTCTCTCATTCATTACTTACCTACTAATTTGACGGCGAAAGCTAAATACAATTGAAAGTGCGAAAAGATATTACAAAATTTATATAAAAGTCTATGAACTTATGTACATACAGGTTACCTATGTTATTATAGTAAAATTCCTAGGCAATTTACATCGTCGCAAACTGGATTCTAGCCAAAACTATTCATACCGGTGCGCTGTCGCGAACTCAGGATCGGCAACATTTATTACGTACCGTCGACAAATTGAAGCGAAATTTTATTTAAAAATTCTAATTTACAAAGTGGAATTGAGAAATTGAAGTAAAATTTTACAGAAGCGTCGTAAACTACGACGCTGTGGATTTACCTGGTTTTACTTGTTCTGTATTTGATATATTAATGAATCATACAAAATATAATTACTAGATTGTTTTGAAAAAACTGAAAACCTATTAGAGATAGGTACATAATTATATTTTTTAAATTTTTTACCGACTTTAAAAAAGGAGGAGGTTCTCAATTCGACTATTATATTTAATTTTATGTCTGTTTCATCAGAACTTTCTACAGGGTGAACCGAATTTGATGATATTTTTTTTAATTTGAAAGCTTTCCGGTTGGTCCCATTTGAATTTGGTCATGAGAAAACCATATACCTAAGTCTTAACACTTTGATTGCTGAAATCACACAGTATGTGTTCACAAGTGACTAATATGCGTAAATCCACACTAGCGCAGTGGCTGAGAAAATACAGATCTTTGTGACTCAGCACAGCCGTAATATTTTTCGAACGAAACGCATGTGCGGCGCAACACAACCGCTGTGTAGAGCGGCAGCACGAATTGTTTAGGTAAAAAAAAGTTCGCAGTCGTTGAAAAAAAATCTCAGTCAAAGTGTTAATATGCATTCAGTAGGTATGTGCGCGACAAATGGACGAATAACTCAATATCACGCCAACCGATTTCGATGTTTTTTTTTTAAACTAAGTTCTAAACCCATTTTCATTATTTAGGAATTTGAATTCGGTTTATAGTTTTTTAAAACACGTCAAATTATCATAACTTGTACCTACAATAATGGTTTCATTATTTCCTGACAAGTTATTTTATCAAAAGGATGTCGTATAGCGATAAGCCCCTAGGTCAGAAGTGTACGAACCAGCAGCCGTAGAGTCTGGTGGTGGCTGGAAAGTGAAGGTGGCTGCGAACCCTTGCCCAGGAGTCGCGGAGTTGGCTGTGAACTGCAGGAGCAGTGCTGGACCCGTCGATAGCACCTCGAACCCTGAAACCAACCATTTATTAAAACTAAAAATTAAATTGATTGAATTATTAATCTTTTACTGTTGACGGAAATCCAACCAAATGATTAAAAAAAATACCAGCCTGTTTATTGGACCAATAGATTCTGTTGCTGATAGTCGGACTGACTGTCGGATCAATCTTTGCAAAGAAATGTATTACTTAAAATTAAAGGAAATAATAAAACTTTTGAAACTATCATGGTTATTAATACTAAAGTCATTTAAAACGGGATATTTACCATGATTTGCGCCACGATCACGGAGTAACTATGCATGCAACTGTGCCGAAATATTGGATAACTCAAAAATCAAATCATGGTAAATATCCCGTTTTAACACTTTGACTGCTGAAATCACACGGTATGTGTTTTCTACAAGTAACTAATATGCGTAAATCCACACTAGCGCAGCGGCTGAGAAAATACAGATCTTTGTGACTCAGCACAGCCGTAATATTTTTCGAACGAAACGCATGTGCAGCGCAACACAACCGCTGTGTAGAGCGGCAGCACGAATTTTTTAGGTTAAAAAAAAGATCGCAGTCATCGAAAAAAAATCGCAGTCAAAGTGTTAAATGACTCTAGTATTAAAGGAAATAGACTATTTTCGCGATTTTATTATTATGACTTGGCCATCACCGCCCTTCAATACTCAATATTTTGTTACTTATCCTTCTAAAACCACTCTGTAATATATATGCAAATATCAGTTACCTACACAATGTAAGTATCTATGACCGCCTCGTACTAGGAAATGTTATCAGTAAGTTCATATTCCGGTCCAATTAACTAAGGTTTGTGCCGACCTCTGTTCAATAACATGTTTGTAGGGTAGCTTTGTTTACATTGCTTATCTGTATAATGATAAAGGAGTATGCACTGTTATAACAAAGACCTCTTTGGTTAGGGTAAAGTCAGGGTAGTTGTCCAGTGGTGATACGTGACCCACTGCCAAGTGCCAACAATTTCTATGCTTAAAATTCCTTGTTTTTAATTTATATTCTATGGGTATTTAATTGGGGGTTGAAGTTAGGTCGCCTTTAATACCCTCAGGTACATAAAGTACCTTTGACGGATGTTTTTGGTTTCCGAACGATCTTCTCATAAAAACGTCATCTAAAATCACGTCATCAAAATTGCAGCCACGTAGCTCTTGTAGTTCCAGAGATGTCTTGTAGGTCAATCAGTTTTTTATCTTTTATAATTAATATTTTATTTAAAACTCATACAAAACATCCTGAAAAATAAAAGTTAGAAGGAGGAAGAAACAAAAAAATATTTATTGGTTTAAAATTTAGGTAGACTACAATATGGACTTTACCCTCTATTTTTAGGTTTGAATGTGAGCTGGTTAACTATGAACCTTATTTGTGAAGAACAAGAACTAAATACGAAAAACCTCGTTAGTTATTTATTTATTATTATTTTTAGTGCAATAAAGTGTACATTCATTCTTCAATTTGGTGGTTCTAGACGCGAGTAACTTTTATTAAAAAAAATAATAAAGTTTGTCTTCCAACTCAAATAATGACATTATTTGAGTTGGAAAACAAACTTTATTATTTTTAACTAACACATTGTGTTAGTTAACCCGCTTAAATTTGTAAGGTATTTGAGTTATATTATACCTTAATATGGTGTTGTACCATATAATGTTGAATTGTTCTAATACGTAGTTATTAGTACAATTATTGTAGAATTATAAATACCTACTTTTCATAGAAAACAGGATTGTAATTCGATCTAACAAGAATTATAAAATCTGAACCCATTAAGCCACAATCCAACTCGATGCCTGAACCACACTTTTTAACTACCTACACATTGTTAAGAAAATCACTAAAGAAACCGACCTACAAAAAACATACTAGAAACTAGAGTCACATCAAAGGCGTTCTTGAAAAGACTCTTCTAAGAAATTAAAAGAAATACCTCCTTTATCAGGCTATGTATACCTACGTCTCCACTTCTTGAATTAGGTGAAGGTGAGGGGGTGGTAATCTCGCCGCAGCCGCAGCTGAAGCGAGAATTCTTTGACTTAGGGATGTCACTTTTGACAGCTGTCAGAAATCTTGACGTCTACTTATGCTTCGAGATTTGAACTCGTCTTGCATGTCGATGATTGCGATAATTTCTATACCTACGTAAGAAAAAAGGGATTTCAAGATTTTGGCCCTAACAACGGTTTCAAATCGTGGCGCACAGATAATTTTGCTAAAATAGGACACTTACAAAATTAAAAAATTTCCTACAACCTAAATTCAGGAAGTTATAGACATTATAGCAGTCATCGACATGCAAGAGTTCGAATCTCGAGGCATTACGTTTAAAAAGACAGATTTCTAATTGCTAAGCTGCGCTTTCAGCCATCATCATCGTAGCCGGTAACCCACCCACAGAAGAGTTTTTTCAGGAACGCCTTTGATGTGGCTCTAGCCTCTAGCTAGTATGTTAGTTATTGACATAGCTCTAAGAATTAGCTAGCTGAAGTGGCAGTGAGCCGGCCATATCACGCGAATAACCGATAACCATTGGGGTAAACGTGTTCTTGGGTGAAGACCGCGACCCGGCAAACGTAGTTTAGGGCGCTCTCCGGCCAGGTGGGATTATGAAGGACTGCAGGCAGATGCTGGATGCGGCAAGCTGAAGACAGGGCGTTATGGTGCTAATTAGGGGGAAGCCTATGTCTAGCAGTGGACTAATTGAAGGCTGATTATGATGAACCTACCCTACCCTATACTGAAGTCGTCAGTAATGTGGTCATTAATCAGAAGTATGGAGGTAATCTTGGTGACAATGTGTAACACCCCTTAAGCACTGCTTTGACGTGGCATTACAAATTTAAAGAGATTAGGCAAAGCAAGGTGACGACTGACAATGTAAGTAGGTCAATTGCATTGTGAAAACATGAGTAAATATATTTATTACTATGCATATCAAAAAAACTTGAAAAAATTTGCATGTCTTTGTTGAAACTTTAAAATGATTCGCACTCAGGTATCGAGAGTTAAGCTTTTAAAAATCGAACGCAAACTTCCAACATTATGTAAAACTCCTTCACAATTTAAATTCTTTCCAACAATATCCGTTAGATTTTGAAAATGTTGCAGAGAAAATTTGCCACATTTCTCGCATCTTTGTTCAAAACCCTCGGAGCGCGGCGTAAAGAAAATCAATTTTGTGAAGATCAAAAATACATTGACAGTCAGGAATTTTCGACGACTAGGGATGCCACGTTAAGTTATTTTTGTTCAAGGTGAACATATAGAACTTACTTTAGTGCTAACTATCTACTTTTCGTTAGATATTATACTTTCATCCTTTGGTTCTAAGAAAAGTGGCTTCGAGACCTTCGCCTTTCGCGCCACAGAGGGCGTCAATGATGTCATGAATATGTGATTTTGAATTAAATAAATAATGCTAAACAATCCACACAGCATGATCTAGCCCCATGGTAAGCAGAGCTTGTGTTTTGAACTTGTATTGTGTTGTTGGAGTGTGAGTAATTATAATATACAAAAAAAAAATACAAAATTATTTATTTGCCATTATACTTAAATATGTACATATGTACACATTACTGGCGGCCCCTGCACGGTGCAAGCCTTTGTTGCATAATATCTCAGTAGGTAACTTACTTGTGAGCCCATTGTATTAATAATTAAATTAAAATTTAAACGTACAAAGAAATATGCTGCTACCCTTCCTCTCGGTTTGTTCAAGGGAACACGAATTCAGTAAGGACTCAACTCGTACGATATCCATGGGCTGACTTGGAGCGGTCGATTCTTACGTTATGACTAGACATGGCGTCTAATTCAGAATTTTATTTCATATTTAATACAAATATTGTAACATTAAATATGATTCAACAGCGTCAAGTCATTCGGGAGACTAGACTGTTCGGAAATAGACGCACGTTTTATTCCGTACGATATTTTTAGACATTTTAAATGTCAGTCTACCTGGTACAACGTTTTCCATTCCGGTGAAATAGCTTTTGAATTTTATATGACTTAACTTCGAAGTGCTTCTGGGCTTTAGGTAGTATAGTTATTGAAACTTTAGTACCTAGCCATTATTAAGTCTGTCTTTGAATTGCAAAATTTATCAATAAATAAATTCAAACAATTTGTGTAACATATCATTTGTAAAAGGGCTTTTTAATAATGGCAAAATCTCAGACTATCTAGACGATAAAAAGCTTGGTACGGGTTTTTCTAAAACTAACACCCTAACAAGGTAGGTAAAGGTATCCGGCAGCAAAGTGTATGGACATGTACAGTCAGCAACTAAAATAGTTGAACACGAATTTTAATATTACATAAACGGCATTGCGGCAACGGCATGGCCTTCCTTTAATAACTGACGGAATTAAACAGAACAAAATATTCGAAGCATAATATCATTTAAAATTTCAATTCAAGCAATTTATAAACGTTAAGTTGTTATTGAAATTAGATAGATAGATAATTATTTTATTGCACACTTAAAAATAAACAAACAAGACAGAATAAAATACAAAATATGTGACAATTCGGCGGTCTTATCGCTCAAGAGCGATCTCTACCAGACAACCGTCGATGGAAATTAATTGTTCTTCTTCCATTTCATTTTATTTACTTACTAAATTACAAAATATGTGACAATTCGGCGGTCTTATCGCTCAAGAGCGATCTCTACCAGACAACCGTGGATGGAAATTAATTGTTCTTCTTCTTCCATTTCATTTTACTTACTTACCAAATTTCAAATAATATTCTGGATATAGGTATGTGCTTAGTCGTTAACATCACAGTCTATTTGTGTATTATTTGTTCTCTTTGGTCGGCCTTCAAAAATCACTCAGGAGGAAGTCCAACGAACCGCAAGTCATTTTACAAGATGACTTTGTTTCCAAATAGACATAGTTTTCCCAAACTACAAACATTCCTGTGAAGCGACGCGTGAAGTGCCCAAACTTCCGTTCAGAGTATTAGTTAGAAGCTCACAGAACACAGGATTGGTTCCATTTGAATTAACTGTAACGTCTTTGAAAGCTAAGATGGACAACGGTGAACATTCGTAATAACAGTAAGCAAGAATATGTTTTGATATTTTTCTTAATTACAAACTAGCTGAATCGCAACGTGCGTTTAAATTCGAGATCAAATGAAATGAAAATATATTTATTCTGATAGAGCAAAGACTTAATTACGACGACCGATGTGGCGCGGTGGGCGAAGGTGTCCGCCTGCGACGCAGGAGGTTGCGGGTTCGATTCCCGCCTCGGAACAATTGTGTGTATGATCTGCAGATATTTGTTCCGGGTGTTCTGCTCGTTTTCTATGTATAATAAAAAATATCTATCTATGTAATATATTGTATTATGTATATCAGTTATCTAGTACCCATAACATGCTCTGCTTACCATGGGGCTAGATAATGCTGTGTGAATTGTCCAGCATTATTTATTATTATACACTCATTTATTAAAATTCTCGTATAAAATACATTTTTTACTATAGAAAATACAATAAAATTGTATAAAACTATTCTACAGTAAAAAATATATCAAAACGGTAGATCACCGACCGCGAAGCTAGGCTCAAGCGGCCGGTGACTAGGGCTGCAAAGAAAGGAACTTCCTGACGATACGTGCCGAGTCCAAGAGTACCGCCTTCTGGATCTGGCCCTTGATCCAACTTCCTAGCGAGAGTCTCTTCAGGTGTTGATCGAGGCTCTTCGCTATTACGCCGTTAACCGAAACGACTATCGGGACTATGGTCGCTGAATCTACATCCCACATGCTGACAACCTCGTTAGCCAAGTCAAGATATTTGCTAAGTTTATCTTTCTCAGCTCTAACGAGGTTAGCATCATGCGGTATGGTGACATCAGCGAGCACCGCCCTCCGTTCTAACCGATCTATCAGTACAATATCAGGTATTATTAATAATAATATTAATATTATTAATAATATATATATTATTAATAATATATTAATATTATTATTATTAATTATAATTAATAATAATATTATTATTATTATTAATTATAATTATAAGTCTTGCTTGGCGTCGAGAAAAGAGAATACAATGACTGTGGCGTCGAGTTTCAGATTTTAAATTGTAAGCAATAATATTGGAAGGAAAGATCTCAAATTGACAGGTAATAACAGGACGCGGAAATAGAGTAAATTTTTAGGATAAGTATAGGCGGTTTGATAACAAATATTGTACCACGAGTTTGTCTAAGGTACTTATATATAGGTGAATAAGAAGTAGGTACCGACGGCCGCTGGGGCAAACGTGTTCTTGAGTGGAGACCACGACTCGGTAAACGTAGTGTAGTACGCCCTCCGACCAGGTGGGATGACGACCTGCGAAAGACTGCAGGTAGATGCTGGATGCGGCAAGCTAAAGACAGGGCGCTATGGCGCTCATTGGGGGAGGCATATGTCCGGCAGTGGACTGCTATAGGCTGATGATGATGATGATGATGATGAAGAAGAAGTAGGTAAAAGCATTATCCAGTAAAAACATATCAGCATAATATCCTCATTTTGATGAAAATTCAGTTAGAAACGTCATGTAAAATAACGTGCTCGCGTGTTCACGCCATCGGTTCCGACTAGGGGAATGGAACGAAAGCGTCCAACCACCGTGTTATTCACACCCCTTTGGATTGTGGTTTATTGGGCTGTAAAATCTCAGTGTGCGAATATTTCGGGAACAATGGCTAGTCAGGATTCTGGAGAAAAGTGTTACTTTGTAGAGGATTTTAGTATTCTCGATTATCGTTACGTAGAAATATTTCTAGGTTACCTAATACTGATTGATTGTCAGAGATTTTAAAAGACCAAACCAGGTACCTAAAAAGGACTGATGTAGACTTACCCTGGTGCTCACCAAAATGATGATCGGGCAGTTTTTGCGGTCTTTGACAGAAGTTTTCATACATTAAACGTCAAAGTTAATTGAAGAAGCTTCTAACCATCCGGTTATCTCTACAGATAGATTTACTTAAACTTCTTACATAAAATCGAAATGAAAATCGCTACAACCAATTTCATCAATAAATCGTGAATCTGCCCACCAAGTAGATCTATCGAAATACATGAGTTTTTTGTAAACTAGCACGATATTTTATTAAAATTTAGTAAACTCACCTGTAAGTTCGTTGCAGAGCATGGCGATAGTTGGTGATGCTGTGTCTCTACCATCGAAGACTTTGATGATGTCCGCGCGACGGAGGCAGCTGAAAATCATACATCGCATTTTAAACATCGAAACATACTCTAAAAACCAGAGAAATGGGGACCTCTTGGTCAGTTTTTTAGTGAGAGTCGGTAAGTTCTTGGTGTATCGTCAATATTATATATGTAGATATAAGTTTGATAGTTAATAGCATATGAGCAAAGTTATCGACATAGCTCTGAGAATTAGCAAGCTGAAGTGGCAGTGGGCCGGCCATATCTCGCGAAGAACCGACGGCCGCTGGGGCAAACGTGTTCTTGAGTGGAGACCACGACTCGGTAAACGTAGTGTAGGACGCCCTCCGACCAGGTGGGATGACGACCTGCGAAAGACTGCAGGTAGATGCTGGATGCGTCAAGCTGAAGACAGGGCGCTATGGCGCTCATTGGGGGAGGCCTATGTCCAGCAGTGGACTAATATAGGCTGATGATGATGATGATGATGATAGTATAAAACAAAGTCACTTCCCGCTCTATCTGTCCCTATGTATGCTTGGATACTTTAAAGCTACGCAACGGATTTTGATGCGTTTTTTTTTATAGAGTGGTTCAAGAGGAAGGTTTATAAACCATTTGACACATAGAATTCCACGCGGGCGAAGCTGCGAGGCGCAGATAAATAAAAGATATGGGGACCTTTTGGACAGAAGACTTCTTTATGAGATTGAACCGGTAAGCTCCTAGTCGAGTATCGTCAAAGTGTAATAGGTATTTTCAACTGTTCCATGCCTAAAAAATAGCAAAATTATTTTGTTTACCACTTTTCAGACGTTGTTGTAACTACATTCCTACTAGATACTAATCAGATTATCATCGACATTAGGCTGGAGGCTGGACCTGTTTAGACGCGCACTGGGGAAAGGCCATTTTTTAAATCAGACGTACATTGGAGTTGTCTTTTATTTATCTTTTAGTTTTATTGTGTCAACAATAAAACTAAAAGATGTCTGTCACTTAATTAATTGACACAATAAAACTATAAGATGTTAGTCACTTAATTAATTGACACAATAAAACTAAAAGATATCTGTCACTTAATTAATTGACACAATAAAACTAAAAGATATCTGTCACTTAATTAATTGACACAATAAAACTAAAAGATGTCTGTCACTTAATTAATTGACACAATAAAACTAAAAGATATCTGTCACTTAATTAATTGACACAATAAAACTAAAAGATGTCTGTCACTTAATTAATTGACACAATAAAACTAAAAGATATCTGTCACTTAATTAATTGACACAATAAAACTAAAAGATGTCTGTCACTTAATTAATTGACACAATAAAACTAAAAGATAAATAAAAGAAAACTCCAACTGTATGTCTGATTTAAAAAATGGCCTTTATGGCCTAGTTTTCTTTTATTTATCTTTTAGTTTTATTGTGTCAATTAATAGGCTATAAAGGTCATTTTTTAAATCAGAATAAACTAAATAACTAAATATTTTTTAATTGAACTAAATAATATTTTATTTGGAGTTTTCTTTTATTTATCTTTTAGTTTTATTGTGTCAATTTAAAATTGATTTAGTTGAATGTGTTTTATTTTAATGTATGTTTTTCGTTTGGGTTGTACTTTCCTTCACTCTATTGTGTGTGTTTAATAAAATTTTATTATATTCTATTCTATTATCTTAAAAATACTACGATAGTAGAAAGCTATGCCAAAACTGAACTAATTGTCCGCAGACCAAGCGACTAAACTTCGAAATCGGTCAATCAATAACCGCATAACTAACTCAACATTTCCGTAGATATTTATCTTAATTAACCCAGCTAACAGTAATACCAGAATAGTTCGGGTAATTTAATTAGGAGTTGCACCAGACTTTGCCTGTGAGGACAGTTCACAACTCAACCAAGAACTTGGAGATACACACAAATGCACTTTGGTGCTGTGTATCCATATATATTTAGTATAGATAGTAGAGACTTACAACTATTAGTAATCAATGCATCAAAAACAAAACTAACTGTATATGTACCAGATAATATTTATTTTATTTCTCTAACTCCAAAGGCGTGTCATTCAGCGGGCGTAAAACTCTAGTCTACGCCCTTAGGATTAATAGTATTTTTCTTCTTAATCTTTGTCTGAAATAATCTTAATCAGTGAGTACCAGGACCTTCGTTCTTTACCTTGGTATTCCATTGATTTACGAAGAACTGGAAATGGAACTGAATGCGCCTTCTTGGTCTAAAATAAAAACACGCGGCGCATTTTAGCAACGTGGGTTTGTTTTTTTGACAACGTTGGTCTACGTTACCGTTTTATGTGTACCGCGTGTATAGTGTTGACAGCGATACGCTGCATGGGTACCATATTCGTGCAAGTCACGCGTTAAGCATAAATCTCATATTCGTGTGTAGCGTGTTCCTGGGATGCAGTGGACGTTATCAGTATCACATACATTTTCTTGCAAAGCGAAGCAATACATACGTGCGTAGCCTCTCCGTGCGTGGATTATAAAGGCGGCATTCTAACCTAACTACCATCATCATCATCATTATCAGCCTATAGTACTCCACTGCTGGATATAAGCCTCCCTAATGAGGGTAAGATTTCGATGTGAGCGCCATAGCGCCCTGTCTTCAGCTTGCCGCATCCAGCATCTGCCTGCAGTCCTTCGCAGGTCGTCATCCCACCTGTCCCGTGGGTGTTCTACACTACGTTTGCCGAGTCGCGGTCCACGTTAACCACCTAACTACCAAACATGATGAATACCTCAACATTACCTCCCGTTAATTATTAACGGAGTTCGACGCAAGTGGTTCGTTATTCATGAGAATTAGCGTGTTCATCAGCCGGTTTGATTCTCTTAGTTTCAATGTATTCACGGTTTCAACGTAAATGGATTAGTTGAGAGGAGTAGGTAAGAGGAACATGAATTGGTTAGAGGAATGATTATCATCATTAACAAATGTCATGTACATAAGCTAGTATAGGCTCCTATGCCAAACGAACGCCGCACGTTGCATTTCATTTTAAAAGAAAAATAATAACACGCAATAGATGTCTCTTTTGACGACATTTTATCGAACTGTACGAGGCCCCTCAACGAAAAAAAAAAAGCGTAGGTCAGCAAAATAATTCTAAATGTTATCCTAATTTTCTCTATACACAAATACAACAAAACACTATTTAAACACAATGTTTCGACTTTACCTCTATTTTATTACTGGAAATAAAAATAGTAATGCAAATACATAGTAAGTACATAGTTACAGCCTATGGTCAATATGGCAATGATTTAGTTTGCTTTGTTATTTTATTATATTTTATTTGTATTTCTTGCATGGCTTTTATTTATACTGTGTTAATATATTTTAAATAACAAGATTAACTCAGTTTAAAACACCTACTCTGAGTTAGTTAATCTCCAAGTTTACTCTTAGAATAATAATCAGAATAATCAATTTATTGGTAAAAAACGAATATTACAAGTCACATAATAATTATAAATTAGAGTTAATTAAATAATTAGACAATAATCAAATAACTGATAATTAGTTTAAAATAAATATAGGTATTATAACATTTATAACTACGTAATAATACTCAATATATTATTTAATTTTTCGCACATTAATCGTCAATACTGTAGAACGCCTTCTCGACGAGCCACGATTTAAGTCTTCGTTTAAAGGAAGACAGACTAGGTGCTGTGACTACCTGATCTCAGATCTGTACATACCTATTTGTAATCTTGTTTTTAATTTATTATTATATACTGTATATTGTTTTTAATATATTCTGTCTTTTTTAAGTCTAGTAGTTAGTGTTTTGGTGTCAGGTAGGTTGTTATACAACGCGGGTCCCAGCACGTGCGTGAGTCTGTCCGACTTCGCCAGTCTGTGTGATACCGCAGATAGCTTGCCAGCTCCAGGAGTGTTGTAGCATCGCGTGTGGTGATCTCCACGCGTCTTGAACCGCTCCAGGTTTTGCCTAACATGCATCACTATCTGGAGGAACCTATTATTATATTATATACTATTATATAACCTACCTACCCTAATATAATAATAGTGACGGCAAGAAAAAACAAAAAAGGAAAAAACAAATGAATTACGGTTTTCTAAACACAAATGCATGAATAAATAGCTGTATAAATTTGAAATTGGAATTCCTAATCAAAGAGGAGATATTTGAGATCAAAGTAGCCAGTATACATCGACAACTTATAGGGTACGACGCGACGTCGAAGGGCCAGTACGACAAAACGCCAATTTCATTTGTAAGGCCCTAATAATAAGGTGTAATGTTTTTAAACTTTCGCGATCAGAACACATAGTTACAAGTACTATTTTGTTTACACACTGTCGTGGTTCTGTTGAAACGTCGGGAATAATAGGTAAATACCCGTTAAAATAGTACTTGTATTAATATAAGGTTGTTTACACGATCTGGGCAGTCAACTTCTTTACTTCAAAGACGAGTAGTCACAAACTTCATGCGAAGCCGCAGGCAGAAGCTGGTATAGAATAAATTGTCCTGACGACATGTAAAGATAACTCGTTTACGAAACTAGCAGCGCTTTGAAGTGCCTTGGTATATTACAATGTGGATAACTAACTTAGCTGATTATAACTAGGTTTTTGAGACGCAAAGTTTATAGAAGAGAAAAATAACTATACTCGTATAAGCAAGAAGCTGCTCTTCGCAGGTTGTTTGGCTCTAGGCACAGTATACATATAGACAGTATGGAAACAACGAACAAACGCTCGAAACGGCACACTCACACAAACATGCGCATCGGGACGACCTCCAAGGGGTTTTCGCGGTGCTGTCAGTAGCGGTTGTCCCGACGAGCGATCATGTGTAATTTTATTTTTCTAGTTATAAATTTCATGCGAAGCCGCAGGCAGAAGCTGGTATAGAATAAATTGTCTCATCAACATGTTAAGATAACTCGTTTATGTAACTAGCAGCGCTTTGAAGTGCCTCGGTATGTTACAATGTGTTACGAAGTCGGATAACTAACTTAGCTGATTATAAGAAGGTTTTTGAGATGCAAAGTTTATAGAAGAGAAAAATTACTATATAAGCAAGAAGCTGCTTTTCGTAGGTTGTATGGCTCTAGGCACAGTATACATATAGACAGTATGGAAACAAGGAACAAACGCTCGAAACGGCACACTTACACAAACATGCGCATCGACACGACCTCTAAGGGGTTTTCGCGGTGCTGTCAGTAGCGGTTGTCGCGTCTAGACGAGCGGTCATGTATAATTTTATGTTTCTAGTTATAAATTTCATGCGAAGCCGCGGGCAAAAGCTGGTATAATATAAATTGTCTCGACGACATGTTACGGTAACTCGTTTATGTAACTAGCAGCGCTTTGAAGTGCCTCGGTATGTTACAATGTGTTACGAAGTCGGATAACTAACTTAGCTAATTATAACTAGGTTTTTGAGACACAATATTTATGTATAGAAGAGAAAAATAACTATTAAGCTAGAAGCTGCTTTTCGTGGGAAGTATGGCTCTGGGGAGCTGAAATAATTGAATTAAAAAACGGCCAAGTGCGAGTCGGACTCGCACACGAAGGGTTCCGTAACATTATCTATAAAACAGCGAAAAAATCACGTCTGTTGTATGGGAGCCCCCTTAAGGGGCCTCCGGTGGGACGAATTCTTCATACAAACGTAATACAAAATTATTTCTAATTCAAGCATATTTCCACTATAATATTGCATTATTTGTATTAAAATAGTATTTATCTAGGTTCCCAAATAGTTTTTTTTTTTCAAAATAATTACATAAAATGAAATGAAAGCCAATCTCATTTTGCACATTTTTATGCGAAAATGGACAAGTTTTCTTGCTATTTATTTCGTATTAAAAACATCAATATCTTACGTTTTATTTATTAAGGAACATAGCTTATATTGTCTAGTTACAGAATAACAATACTTTGTGAAGAATACAAAAAGTTTTCAGTCATAATTTTTGGTATTACGGAACAAACCAAATTTTGAACGGCTAATATTGCTATCGCGCACGCTTGTGGCGCGGCGCAAGAGTTAAACAGGGACAGCGATATTCGGAGCGATTTTTGCAAGCTTGGGTCCCCGGACCCTTAAATACTTATTTTATTATATTTTTTTGTATTTGTTGTTATAGCGGCAACAAAAATACATCATCTGTGAAAATTTCAACTGTCTAACTATCATGGTTCATGAGATACAGCCTGGTGACAGACGGACAGATAAACAGACGGAGACGGACAGAGAGCGGAGTCTTAGTTTTCACGTGATTTTTAGGTTCCAAAAGGTAAAACGGGACCCTATTGGTCCCGTTTTACCTTTTGGAACCTAAAAATCACGTGAAAATTGTGACGAAAGGTGTGTTGGTTGTTACTCTTTCACGTAAAAACTACTGAATGGATTTTAATGAAACTTCACAATAATATAGCTTACATATCAGAATAACACATAGGCTACATTCATAAAGATATATAGTATATTATCCAAAATATCTATCACCACGCGGGTGAAACCGCGGAGCGCAGCTAGTTATGAATAATTAAACCAGTTCGTATTCAAAGTTGTAATGGATGTTGGAAATTAGTTAACGATTTCTCAGTTCTCAAATCCAGCCAAAAATTTAGGGAAAAAATTCCGAGAACCAGCAATTACTGGGACCAAGCATTACCGCGTACCTCTCGGGGCACCACCGTGTTACTTCGATTCCAATGCGGTGAATCATCATAATCATCAACCTATGTTAGTCCACAGCTGGACATAGGCCCCCAATGAGCGCCATAGCGCCCTGTTCTAGCTCGCCGAATTCAGCATCTACCTGCAGTCTTTCGCAGCTCGTCATCCCGGTCGGAGGGCGTCCTACACTACGTTTACCGAGCGATTTACTATTACTGTAAAGGTATAATTGTTGTATTTTTTGTATGTCTCTGAAGTTGTTAATAAAGAATTTATCTATCTATATATTATTTATTAATTTGCTATTTTCGATAACAACATTGTTTCAGCAGAATAATAACAGATAAATATTATTCCCAATTATCATATTTACGGCCTTACCATCCGCAAATTATACACGCTGTTTATAAAGGAGTTGTTTATTGAAGCTCATTAATAGTCACAGCGGATCATCATCATCAGCCTATATTAGTCCACTGCTGGAGATAGGCCTCCCCCAATGAGCGCCATAGCGCCCTGTCTTCGGCTTGACGCATCCAGCTACTACCTGCAGTTTTTCGCAGGTCGTCATCCCACCAGTCTCCGTCTCCACTATCTCGTCATAATCGCTAACCATAGACTAAATTAGCCGTCAGAAAAGCAATAGAATTCCATGTTTGCTGCCTATCGCAAGCGATACAAGAGACTGTGTGATTAGTAGAATGCAACAACTTGTCACAATTGTAAGTTTCATAGATACGACCACGATACAACTGAGACTGAGAAAGATTGTGCTTGTAGAATACCAATAGGTGTCAATAGTGGCGATTTAGATAGAGAGATAGAGCGCGATACTACTGCCATTGTGAGGAGATAGTGTTAGTGGAATTAGGCCCCTGGTCGGAGGGGGTCCTACGCTACGTTTATCGAGTCACGGTCTCCACTGAAGAACACGTTTAACCCAGCGGAGCCTATTCAATACAAACAAACAAACATAAAATCAAACCTTTCCTCTTTATAATATTAGTATAGAAAAGTCGGACGCCATTTTGTAGCATTTAAGTTTTTTTTTCCAATTAGTAGTTATGTAGTCTTTATTGTATTATATATTAATTATTTATATTGGTATATATATAACTGTTTAAGTATAATATAAGTAGCTTAGTATCATTATGTAGTAGCGTAGTAGTCATCATCATCATCAGCCTATATCAGTCCACTGCTGGACATAGGCCTCCCCCGATGAGCGCCATTGCGCCCTGTCTTCAGCTTGCCGCATCCAGCATCTACCTGCAGTCTTTCGCAAGTCGTCATCCCACCTGGTCGGAGGGCGTCCTACACTACGTTTACCGAGTCGTGGTCTCCACTCAAGAACACGTTTGCCCCAGCGGCCGTCGGTTCTTCGCGAAAAGCGTAGTAGTATGTTTTATTATCTCTATTATATAGCACTACCTACCAAACTGTTGTCCACACTACCCAAAGGTTAGCAGGTAGAGAATGTTATCTAGCATTATGCTCGCCTATGTACAACTTTTTGTGCAATAAAGTATATTCTATCTATCTATATATCTATGGTGTTGGGTAGTTAAGGAATTAGTTTAGTTAATTTGTTAACTACAAATAGTTGTTTGCTACAAATAAAGATATTTCTATTTCTATTTCTAAGTGCTGAATTTGACCAGCTACATTATTAAATAGAATAAATAAATAATGCTGAACAATTCACACAGCATCATCTAGACCCAAGCTAGAGCCTGTGTTATGGGTACTAGATAACGGATATACATAATACAATACATTACATAGATAGATATTTTTTATTATACATAGAAAACGACCAGAACACCCGGAACAAATATCTGCAGATCGTGCACACAATTGTTCCGAGGCGGGAATCGAACCCTCCTGCGTCGCAGGCGGACCTTCGCCCACCGCGCCACATCGGTCGTCGGTATTTCAGTGCCTTATTTCCATAGTTGTAACATTTTATGCGATATTGAAAACCGACATCGGTTTCCCATTAAAACTTGGGTTAGGCATCGTAAAATCTATGGAATCAACACTGTTGCTTTGTAGTTCTGTTATTACGATGTAAATAATGTTACTGCAAAATATAGTGTGGGTTTTAACTACGTACTAAGAAAAACATTGTAACTTTGTGGTGGGTAAGACCACGACAGAAATTTATTTTATTTATTTATTTAAGAAAAAAAATCCACAGCCTTTAAAACTAATATTAACATACTTAATTACTAAACTTAAGGCCAATAAAGGATTTACTTTGTATAAAAATTATTGAGTCATTCCTAACACCGCCGCCAGCGTTGTCAGTTATTCATTGAATGAAATAAAGTTGAGAACGGACGTTTAGAGAAAACTTAGTGAATCGCGAGAAATTACTGCTGTCTATTGAGATAGTCATGAAACTTATCAACCATCATCAGCCTATAGTAGTCCACTGCTGGACATAAGCCAAGTGACATAGCGCCCTGTCTTCAGCTTGCCGCATCCATCATCTACCTGCAGTCTTTCGCTGATCGTCATCCCACCTGGCCTTCCTTTCTTAATTCTACATATTTTTTTTCCATCCAAAGGTAGGCAACAGGCAACCTTTGGATGAAAAATTATGTAGTATTATGTAGTGTGAAAGAGATCGTTTGTAGGCGAAAAGGCCGCCCATTGTACTTGTTGCATGTAAAGGTGGCACTTCACATGGCTATTTGTGTTCGCTATTGGGTGTTTGTTGTATTTGGTAAAATATATGACGTTCAGACGAACATGCGAAAAGAGGCAAATACGATCATCCACACATGGCACACAAATAACAAACACAAACATTTGGCAGCAGACTGAGCAGAGCGCAAGGTGCCAATACGGCCATTGTGTGGACGGCTTATTGCGTATTTGCCTATTTGACTGCTTTGATGTGCCTCGAGAAACCGACAAGCGCACGGTAACGCGTATTTGGTATTGGCCTTATTTGTCAAATAGGCAAATAAGGCGAACACTTTGTCAAATAAACTGTACACAAATGGTAATTGTTTGCCAAATATGCCAAATACACAAATACAAATAGCCATGTGAAGTGCCACCATGTCTTTTTGTAATTATCTGTACATGTATCACAAGAGTGGTTTGCGTTGTGATAGCGTTTAATATCGATATTAAACCACAGACCCAGTTCAGGTGCGCACGTTGTAGACACTGCTGCACGTTTCGGCTTTAGCCGCCTGGCTTACACTCGTGCATAGCGTGCGCCGCAGTGGGCTAGCGGCTTTAGTTTCTTAGATTTTGTTTGTTCTAAACTAAAGTTTTTTTACCTGACATCTCCTTTCTGTAGAGCTATTTCTTCGAATATCACTTTCACTCGTTCTTTTGGTCTGTAAGAGAAAACAAAGTTTATCAATTGGATCTTTTATTGGTTTTTCACCTCAAGTGTCAAGTATCGAGCTTGCGACCTCCTGCGCGTCGTAGGCGGACCTTCGCCCACCGCGCCACAGAAGTCGTCAAGCTTTGTCATTATGGGCCCAATGAAGAGCTCCGAAACGCCATACAATATTTTAATAATAAACAAGGTGAGCTTTATTTCAGTGCCATTGAGGGAAAGTCTGCAACCGTGAGAGTTATTGAAAAAACATGTTAGTAGTAACATGCTCGATTTTGAAACATCAATTCGAAACGCGCGGTCTGAAATCTCATGGTCCAAAGTGAGACTAATCCTATTAATACTATAAACGCGAAAGTTTGTTTGTATTAATGTTTGTAAGTCTTTCACGAAAAAACTGAACGAATCGGGTTGAAATTGCATACAGGTAGTTCCAGGCACGGAATAAAACATAGCTTATCCCATAAATCAGTTCCCATCGGATATAAATTAACTTAAAACATTTCCATAGAAAAAACGCATGCGAAGCTGCGGGCAGACACTAGTAATGTTATAGTCTGTCAGTCATCCCGTGAACACGACAGTGTGGCAATCTCTTGAAACGTCGGGAAAAATAGGTAAATAACGATAAATACCTACCCGTTAAAATAGTACTTGTAATTATAGAAACTAGTCTACCATACCAACCTCGCATGGAAATGATAGGAACACCGCACATTGTTCGGATATATGGACGGGTACCGCGGACTGTAGAAGCGGCCATGAGCCGGTCGACTCCCTGATCTGCTGAACTGGTAGTCGCATTCCGTGCCCGGTACTTGGACTCCATCTGTCTCGAATAGACCTGGAACAATACATTTACCAATTCATTAACACTTTGACTGCTGAAATCACACGGTATGTGTTTTCTACAAGTGACTAATATGCGTAAATCCACACTAGCGCAGCGGCTGAGAAAATACAGAGCTGTGTGACTCAGCACAGCCGTAATATTTTTCGAACGAAACGCATGTGCGGCGCAACACAACCGCTGTGTAGAGCGGCAGCACGAATTTTTTAGGGTAAAAAAAGATCGCAGTCGTCGAAAAAAAAATCGCAGTCAAAGTGTTAAAGACTGGTCACTAAGCACTAGGTCATACACTTGAACACTCCCCAGTTGTCTTGGTTTGATGTCACATTCTGTATAAAGTAAAAGTATATAGATTTTTATTCTGCCAGAACAGAGACGAATAGTATACCATACTCGTATAAATTAACCTTAAATTAACGGAGAAACTGACAAAATCGGTCTCCACTCAGCATATCATAGCGTATCTGGCTGTTCCAATAGTACCTAAGACTGTGCATATTGGCTTCTCGATATACCTATTTACTGTTTACTCGTAGCTGTTGGTGCAAAGAGTTGTGTTCATAATGAAATAATCTTATTTTCATATAATTTTCATTCAATAAGCAGACCGGTGCAAAATGCTCTATCGATTGACCTGTTTATAGCTGGCAACCCGAGACTTGTGACTGGAAAAGAATAGGGAAACTAACGTTTCCATATTCTATGGGCTTCGTACTTTCGATTGGTATAGAATTTATCTTAGAATAACTAGGCTTAGAACCGCAGTAGGCGCACGCGAAGTGACGCAATTTCAAGTTAGCCTTTAAAGGCTACGTACATCGCTCGTCACGTCAGTGCTCAAGGTCAAGACCTACTGGGAAGAGCTTCGTAATTTTATAATAATAATGACTTATTGTGCAGTGAAAGGGTGTAACAACTCTTCTCATAATAATCAGAAACAATAGAAGATTCCATTTTACGGGTAAATACAACCTGGCATCTTATATTCTTGAGTAAAACATGCGTATAAGCACAAAAATAAATCGTAAACATAACAGACGCCATTACATAAAAATGTTGCTAGCTATTAGAAAAATTATTTTCCCCCATAGGTACTTATTTGTTTAATCTATTTCTACTTTACACTTGTAGGACTTTTATTTGCCAGATATAATTAGGGTTACCTACTAACTTACCTGGATTTTAAAGTGAAATATGTACCTATGTTCTATTAAGCTTGGTATAAATAATCAAAAACTTTTGTTTTATTTTCACGGGCAAGGAAATAGATTGTTACAGACTGTCCGGATGTTGATGTAGTCGGAGCGTTAAATATAAAAATTTCATTGGTTTCATTAGACGATGAACCCTAGTTTTATTAATATCTTTATATTCGTTCTTAGATTTCCTTCTGATCCGACTTCAATTCAGTTCTTTATTAATAAGAATATTCATGTTGTTTTGACATTATGTCAAACAAAATAATACATACATATGTAGGGTAACAAAAAAAAATTACGAAATAACACGATAAATAAAATAGACTGTTGCTTCCCGATTGGTTGAAAAACTTAGACGGAAATGCAAAGAAAAGTTTTGCAAGCCAACTAAATACACTAAGATATGATTATGTTCTATACATTTTGAAGAAAATGACAAGCATATCACGAAAGGTGGTTTATGCAAATTACGAGAGGGTGCTATCCCAACAAAGGTATGAAAATGTTTCGGTCATAATATTTATTTCTATCTATTTAAATAATTCGCTAACTCAACACTCCCCTGTATGTAAACACCCATATATTATATAATATTTACAGGAAGTTTTCTGTTAATGAAATATCATCTAACAGAAAAGTGATAAATATGATAATCATTTACTCCTTACAAAATGTTACAATTTCCCTACCTTATGGGGAAAATGTTAATAGCTTGCAACATTATTTGTGCACTTGTGTGCGTGTCGGCTCTTGTAATGACGTGCCGCTTACGCACACATTGCTTGTTTTTTGGCTTCAACTTAGAGCGGAATGTTATGTGAAATTATCACTCTATGTCTTATTACTCTGAGGAATTTATCTAATAAGCAAACCGGTGAAGGTGGTCAAAATTTTTATTTTTTTAAATTTTTAATTAATCATATACTGGACTGAAATTTGTTAAGCAACCGATATGCAATGTATTTATTGATATATTAAATTTAATATAAAATACGTTACATCAAATAAACATGTCGGTGAAGGTCGTTCTTCACGGGATCCTCTACTATTTGGCGGTACCAGCATCCTAATAACAGCTTGCTACGCGTTACAATTTGTGTTTTTTATTCCTATTGCCAATTGGATACGTACGAAATTGAATGAATACAAAAAAAAATACCAGCACAAAAAACTACATAATATGTATATCTAGTACTGACAGGCATTACTACCTTAGCTATCAACTGGCTGATAGGAAGTGTCCAGCAGTTCTCGAGTTATCTTATAAGTGTATGAAGAAATCCACTTTGTTTTATATATAGAAGATTAAAAAAAAGCGTAGTGCCTGAATATACGAAGCGATTTTATTCCTACTGAATGATAGAAGATTTAGGTATTTCTTAATAGTATTTTAGGCCTCGAATTAGGTTTGTTTCAGTTCACTTACGCATTGGTTGAAATTAAAGGTCTCTGGAGGCAGGCATGCGAAAACCTGCGGTATGTTGGAGCATCCGGCTCAACACAATACATAGCTGTGAACCAGTAGTAAAACTCATACCATGTTAAGCGGATGGTCCAGTGCTTGACCTCTCCCCCGGTCGTGTCGCTCTGCCGTCGTCCCTTACAAAATAAGCACTTGGACAAATCGGTTTTTATACAATACATTTTTTTACCTTTGGGTCATATCTAAAGGTTGGTAGGACACTCAATATGTAAACTATTTAACTTGTACCTACGTACAAAGTTACATAGTTATGTACACTTTATTTTAAGATTGAAACCCGAGGAATTTAACATTCGGGTCAAACCGGGTTTAAAGTGAGTTAATATAAGAAATTATTTATATTATTTAAAAATAAAACAAATATAGAAGAAGGTAATATATCGGTTAAGAAACTAGGTGTTTTTTTTATTCATTTAAATTTTATGTCTTATCTTTGCATTGTGTGGTGCAGTTGCAAAACATGCTTTATCTATCTCTCTATAATCCACAAATAGTTAGTTCTACACTCTCAAACTACCCTCTTATCCTAAGAAGTCCACAAGACATTGCATTTTTTGCTTACATTATTGGACCAAAATATTAATATAAAGGCACATGCGGTACATACACAAAAAGTTCAGATTTTTTGCTACCATCGGCCGCCATGGCCGCCAGCAACCTTTTTAACACTTTGACTGCTGAAATCACACGGTATGTGTTTTCTACAAGTGATTAATATGCGTAAATCTGTATTTTCTCAGCCGCTGCGCTAGTGTGTAGGGCAGCGGCTGAGAAAATACAGATCTGTGTGACTCAGCACAGCCGTAATATTTTTTGAATGAAACGCATGTGCGGCGCCACACAACCGCTTTGTAGAGCGGCAGCACGAATTTTTTAGGTTAAAAAAAAGATCGCAGTCGTCGAAAAAAAACCGCAGTCAAAGTGTTAAAAGCCTATTCATTTCGTCAATTCAATCTTATTTATTTCGCGATTATGTTACTTGTGTACACAAGTAACATAATCGCGAAATAAATAAGAATAATCGCGGTACAGCAGTTCCAGTTCTTAAAGCTCACGTCAAAGAGTTTTTCCGGACAGAATAGTGAATATTGATACCTAATTTTTGTTTCATTTATGTATATATATGTATGTAATATAATATTTAGTGTGGCATTTGTAACTTTTACTGATGTAAGTAATCATAATGATAATAATTACCGCTTTTATGAAATTCACATAATTCTTTCCATACAATGGTTGCCTGGAAGAGATCGCTTCTAAGCGATAAGGCCGCCCATTGTACTTGTCGCATATAATATCTTTTTTGTAATAATCTGCATCTGGTGTACAATAAATCATCTTTGTGTTGTATTGTGTACGTAGTATTTTACCTACTGGAAAAGCTATTAAGTTTAATCATAAAGGTCAAAATGTGTTTACTGGTTTTGCTAATGATATTGTGCTACGGACGTATACATAATAATGAATAATAATGAGGATTGAGTTACTCGCAAATTCGGAATGTTTTGGTTAGTTACTATTGTTTAACCAATAGCTGCCACTAAGTAATATCGAGATTGAATTCGCATTTGGTTAGGTAAAATTCATACCGTTTGGTTTAGCCTATCCCATATAATCTACTGCTGGGTATAATAATAATAGTAATAATGACACCACGGGTACCGAGTGCTCCCGGGGAAGTTCCTGGTTCTCGTCTCCGCTTGCGGAGTGGCATCCCAAGAGAACCAGATCCCCACCTCTTGCTTGCCTTCATTGGCCGGTCTGAGTGGAGTCGCGAGAGATGCATCTTAGGATGTAGACTCGGGGGTGGAAGTGTCTAATGGCGTAATAGCGAGGAAACCCGCTCACGAGCAGTCTTCGTGATGGTGAAATCGGGGCCGCACCTTTCGACACCCCTCAGTCGTTTGCGCCGATGTTGTTCCTCTCCGGTAATTTACTCCGGTTTTTAAGGAACCCATCCAGCATTCGGCAAGCCACCGTCTGCCACTCTTCTTAACATTATGATTGACTTGTTTATGGCAGACGTCCGCAATCTCCCCTATAGCCCGATTACCCAGTCCATCCATCCATCACAATAGCCTAGTTTTATTTCTTTCATTTTTCTTTGCAAAAGTCTCTACGCCTGGCGGATACCATATTTGGGTGTATCATATTGTGCACCCGAGGATGATACCCGCTATGTGTAGCCATCGCCTTTAGATTAACTTCTCAAAGGGCCTCTGTGGCTTCGGCCCCACGCAAGCCTTCCAAAGGACCGGGTCACTTTATGGCCCGAGATCATGGTAAATGAGAGACATAGTAATAATATAATTATAAACGACCATAGTCCCGATAAACGTTTCGGTTAACGGCGTAATAGCGAAGAGTCTCGATTAACATCTGATGCGATTCTCGCTAGGAAGTTGAATAGAATAGAATTATCTTTATTTGTAGCAAACCACTTTGATTTGTAGTTAACAAATCTACTAAGCTAATTCCTTAACTACCCAACACCATAAATACTACATAACTACTAACTAATTGAAAAAAAAAAAACTTATGTACATGCTACAAAATGGCGTCCGACTCAGCATTGTGTTGTGATAGCCATTGTGCATAGCTATCACAACGCTGATCTTCCGTCGGAACCAAAAAGTTGGATCGAGGGCCAGATCCAAAAGGCGGTACTCCTGGACTCGGCACGAATCGTCAGGAAGTTCCTCTCTCTGTAACTCTAAATAATACACAGAAGAAAATCTCATAATGCTTATAGACTCTTCTTAAAGTTATGTTATGTTGTTTGTCTGTCTGTCCGAATTAGCAAAGTTTACCCTTGAGCCAGGTAAACTTAATTAGGGTAGGTGTTGAGATCTGGCCGATGACACCCCAGGGAAGCCGAGTGATATACGACATGCGCGATAGCCTGGAATAGGCTTAAGTAATACATAAACTCATTTAATTTTGTTCATAAATAAAATCTACGTGTCTAAAGCAGGTTACAGACAGTTACCTACAAGACTTGTAATAATGATCACTACGATAAACGCCAAAACGCAGAAGTTTAGAACATTTATGCAATACGCCGCTAGCACCCAGCAAAAAAAATGTGCATTTAATATGTGCTTAAACACATTATCTTTAGATACATTTCACGGTAACAAAATGGTTTCACACAAGCTCAAATGAGTGAACGCGGGCTGCTGTCATCTGATAGATAGATAGATAGAATATACTTTATTGCACAAAAAGTTGTACATAGGCGAGCATAATGCTAGATAACATTCTCTACCTGCTAACCTTTGGGTAGTGTGGACAACAGTTTGGTAGGTAGTGCTATATAATAGAGATAATAAAATATACTACTCACAATGATACTAAGCTACTTATATTATACTTAAACAGTAATATATATACCTATATAAATAATAAATATATAATTATAATTACGTACCGAATTATTCTGATGATAAAAAAATACAAATACATTCAAATGTTTAGAGTTAAAGCCCATATTTGAATGCTCATTTTTGTGGTGTGCTTCTGCGGTTCCTTCCAGGCGTGCGACAATCCTAAAACGACTGTGAAAATACTCTGAGCAAAAATTTTTTTCCATTAGCCATGATTGGCTTATGAGATAAAAACGGACTAAGTAATAAAAAAAAATATTAAAAATAAAACTAATTATAAAAAAAAGTGGACGTATAATCTTTACATAGTATAAAATGAAGTGGCTTGTCTGTTCGCTTTGATCTTTTAAAGTACTCAACGGATTTTAATGCAGTTTTCAACAATTCAAGAGGAAGGTTTATATGTAGAAACTTTGTATCGAAAATCTGGCGAAGCCTGGGCGGGTCGCTAGTATTATAAATTACTAGCTGTTTCCCGTGGTTTCACCCGCGTTTCATTAAAATTTCACATTTCTACATTTTAAAATACCTGCGTTCACCGCGGATAGTGTAGCTTCCCAACGGTAAAATAATTTTGCAAATCGTTTCAGTAGTTTCGGAGCCTATTCAATACAAACAAACAAAAATCAAACATAGATACGTCCAAATACGGCCTTCATAGTGAAGAGTAAACATAAGTACCTAAGTACATTCTGGTATATGTAAGTAACTGGATACCTTTAAGAAAGTTTCCTTTAATTTTCCCAAGGCTCTTATCAGAGAGAAGAGCCTATCTACAATGACCTCGGCAGGAGCGAAATAACTCACTTTGACAAATGGTCGTACCAGACAATCTTCGACGCCTAAAAATATCGCTAAAATTCCAAGGGAATCAAACTTTGGGGATCTTACTTCATCTGACATGACTAGAAGAAAATGTAATTGGTAGATGGAAATACTGAAACATTTTAAGGGAAATCATCATCTATCATCATCATGTTACTAAAGTCATTTAAAACGGGATATTTACCATGACTTTATTGTTTTTAAAAATATTGGAAAACCCAAAAATCAAATCATGGTAAACATCCCGTTTTAAATGACTTTAGTGTTAATAACCATGATAGTTTCAGAAGTTTTATTGATCATCATGTTAGTCCAGCTGGACATAGGGCGCTATGTCGCTCATTAGGGGAGCCTAATGAGCGCCATAGCGCTCTGTCTTCAGCTTGACGCATCCAGCATCTCCCTGTAGTCTTCAGCAGGTCGTCATCTCATCTGGCCAGAATGCATCCTACACTACGTTGGCCGAGTCGAAATCATAGACGCTTTAAAATAAGCGTACAGCTAAATGTCTACTAGAGGCTTGAAAAGTCAGACTATTTTCATAACAACCATGGCAAGGACTATATATTAAATAGAAACAGTTTATTTAAAAAAACTAGCTTATACCCGCTGCTTCGCTTCCTATGTACCGGAAAAAACGACTACATGTTTTTCTAAATTAATATGTTTGCATGCAAAGTTTCAGTCTGAGTTCTCTTGTTTAGCTTTTGGGTTGTCTTGCGACAAACGAAGATATGAGATGAAGATATTTATCTTCACAAACTTTCACTTTTTTATTGATACTAGATTTTGCGTTTTAATGTTAATTATATCCTATGAGAACTTATGGGATAAAAGAAGCTTTTGTTTTATTCAAGGATATAATCCTATGCAAAATTTCAGCCCGATCTGTTCAGTAGTTTTGATGTGAAGAATTATCAAATAATAATAATGCAGGACAATTCACACAGCATCTAGCCCCAAGCTAAGCAGAGCTTGTGTTATGGGTAATAGATGACTGATATATATAATACAATACATTACATAGATAGATATTTTTTATTATACATAGAAAACGACCAGAACACCCGGAACAAATATCTGCAGATCGTACACACAATTGTTCCGAGGCGGGAATCGAACCCGCAACCTTCTGCGTCGCAGGCGGACCTTCGCCCACCGCGCCACATCGGTCGTCATAAACTTACCACCTTACTTACCATCTAAAGATCCGAACTTTCACATATATAATAATAGTGTGATTATGTTTAAATTTTTGTAGATGTACTACATATATTACGGTCATAAAGAAAAACCGATAATTGTGACTCAAGTCTACTTGGAAAAATGTTCGACAGCCATAGGTTTTTTAATTCCAGCTTCAATATGTACTCAATACTCATGACAATACTGAAAGTACTGTTCGACTGAAAAAGTGGAGCACTGCTACCAGTATGGAGCAATAAGTGCTCGCTTTGTGCAATGAAAAACCTCTTCATGAACGATTGGAACGTATCGATGCAGGGCTGTGCTCAAGGGTTTTGACAAAGTTGGGCTAACCTATAGTCATTCCTCCCATCCATTCCATGGCGCATGAAACTGTTTCGAAATATTGTAAAACTATAAAAAGAATGATGTTAAATATCCCTTTATAAATTACTTTTACGTTAATAACCATGATAGTTTCAAAAGTTTTATCAAAATATGGTAGTTTGGATATTTTTCTGCATTAATAAAAATTGCCTCCAAACTTAACACGAGCAGCGTCCAATCGATGAACGTATCTGTAATCTAAGTACCTTGGATAATTATCCAATACCTCCCAAGCACACCCACGTACACCGCTGATTGGTCATCCCTCTAATATTTGTGGAAGATATGTTTCTTAGTGTCAATTTCTTTTTAATTTACTTGATATAATAATTTATGTTTGTCTTCAGCAAACGATATTCATATACATTGCTTTTACAGTGAAAAGGCAGATAATAATATGGTAGACAATTAAAAGCATAATACATGTTATTAACAAAAAATAACAGAGCTATAACAAATCATTATTATAAAAACTGTTTTAAAATAAGAAAATATTTAACAACCTTAATTTGAACTACAACAATTTACAATGGTACTTGGTAAAAAAATTCTCCGTCAGACAATTTTTAATCTCATTCTAGGGCGATCGAGTACGTCCACTCGCTTGCACAACCTATTGAAGCACCGCAGGTGTTGTCGACTCGCGGAGCCATTTTCGGCTTCAATTGTTTGAACTGTTTTTATTGGACTTTATGTTCTTTTGACAACAGCTTGAAATTGAATAATAAGCTTGCCTGAAAGGTTTGTGATGGGGGATTAGGGTGTTGAATGTTTTTATTGATAAAACATTGTGAGGGGAAATCAAAGCAAACCAGACCTACGTTCGAAATGTAGAGTAGGTACCTAAGAGCCCATAGAAAGTAGAGGTTTAACCACTGCAATTGCTTTTAAGGGTTCAGTACACAATGGTTGTCTACGTGTCTGTTTTGGTTATAAGATGTCAATTAAAATTTCAAAGATACAAAAATAAATCCTAAAAATATTCTCATTATCTCTTATTATTTTTTCCGACCAGGTGGGATGACGACCTGCGAAAGACTGCAGGTAGATGCTGGATGAGGCAAGCTAAAGACAGGGTGCTATGGCGCCCATTGGGGGAGGCCTATGTCCAGCAGTGGACAGCAGTGCTATAGGTTGATGATGATGATTTTTAAATAATTATTAGATAAATAGATAGATAGATTATTTATTCATACAAATAAGTTACATTATTAAGTTAGTAGTGCCTTAAAGCCTATGTTAGGTTTGTCTTAGCACTAAAGTTCTCACTTAATTTAAAAATAAATTGATAATCTAGGTACTGTAGTTAACGAACGATCTGACAACAATACAAGTTAACCTATATTAAATTATTATCCTAGATCTTACATTAAAAAAAAAACTCATTTATATCTATCTAAGCATGATAAACACACTCACACTTACCTAATGCAAAGATATTAAAGATTCTAAAGACGCTGTCAAGAAAATAAGCTGCTGTAAGATTGTCCAGAATTATTAGAATAATATATAGAAAATATATATAAAAAAAGAACTCTGCTAGATAAGTACTAAGCCTAGGCCATTGCGCCAGTCAGTCCGTTTATCTATCCGTCTAGGCCTAGGCCATCTTTTAATATGTTGGTACCGTTTTATTTGGTTACCAATCTGCCTGCCAAGCGTGATGATCATGGCAAAACCCCTTAGGTTATGGAAGGCACATTCAACGGTGATGTATGAATGCTGATCGATTGTTTAAGTTGGGTACGTATACTAAATGTTAATATTACAAAACGTTACCACTCATAGCACGGACAAAGTCTAGCTCGCGTTCGAAATAAAATAGTTTTTCAATAACGCGCGCAGTTTACGCGAGCAAGAGTTTTTCATTAGTTTTTCAATATGGCAACCGTTGACGCGTCAGTACGAATGAAAAAGGCGGGAATTTAAGGCTCTCTGGGGTAGCCAACTGCAACAGGACGTGTGCGGGCAAATGTACAATAAAAATATCTATTTTAAGTTTTGTAATGTTTGATACATTACAAAATTTAAAATAAATAAATACAATACAATACAAAAATACTTTCTTGTACACCTGATACGATCATTATAAAAGACATTACATGCCTGGCCTTTTCACTTAGAAGCGATCTCTTCCAGGCAACCGTTCGCGTTGGATGGAAATAATTATGTGAATAAATATTGGTTTAAAACAAAGAAACTTACAATGATATCATAGAAAAAATTAGAACTAGTATTTACAATTGAAAAAATTGAGGTAACTGCAGACTGTTGCAAACAATCTACATGAAGCTCAACTGATCCATAACAATACCAGTCGGAAGCGTCCCTAAGACGCCTGGCTGCATTGCCCCGCTGTATGGTAATGCTGATGCGCTGCGACAGATACTCTCTTCTCTCAGATACTCTCTTCTTCTTAGGTCATGCGTGGTTTCGACGGCGCCTCGGTACCCCACCAGTGATATACATATAACCCCGAGTACCCCTTTTTTATCAAATAGGTACATATACGTATATCTCCGTACCCATAACACAAGCTCTGCTTAGCTTGGGGACAATGATGCTGCTGTGTGGATTGTTCAGCATTATTATTATAATTTTATTTATTTTATTCGTCCATGGTAGTATGGAAAATTTTTGGCACCATTTTAGGTACGCAAAAAAGCCGTGATGGATAAGCAATCCATCACGGCTTTTTTGCGTACCTATATAAAAATGACTCAAATTGCTCTAACTTCTATCAGAACCTACCTATCCAGCTATTCTATAGGTACTAAAAACATGGGTATATTATACCCCATTTCTCATTTTAATAAAAACTGCAAATATAGGTGAGGTACCATCTGCAAAAACCAATTCCGAGAAACGAGAACGTTTGAAAGTTCTAGAAGTTTCGATAGTTGATTGCTGTCTAGACTCTTCCGAAGATACAGTTTTTAATGGCCGGAAAGTGAACGAGGAAAATTGAAACTTAGCGATGAGAAAATAAACGTTGATTTCCTATCTCGAAGTTTTTGAAGTAGTGCACCACTTAGTGCCGGAAATGATGCAAGATATAACAACATTTTGTTGAGAACTAGCTTAGCAAAACCTGTACAGTATGTATTATATTATCTGTGGCAAAACTTTGTTATTTTTCAAATAATAGTAAGTGTAAAGTTTAGATAGTGCCATCTAGAGACTTCATTACAGTATTTCAATGTTGCCAGCAGTCACCAACAACTTTCCAACAATGTTGCCATTTTAGTTTACTATACAATGAAAATGTGAAACCGAAGGGCCACTCTGCATAGTGATCTCATCTGGCCACACTCTCGTTTAATGAAAACAGGTGATCCATAAATCAGCAGTTTTTAATATTGACCGACTTTAAAGTGGATCGAGCTGGAATTTTCAAAATGGCGGTATATTTCCACCATTTGTATTTGTATGGTATAGTATTTCTTTATTAATCAAAACTATACTATTCTTATTTATTATCTTACACTGAGAAGGTTGGTCTAGGTCTGGCAACGCGCTGTAACGCAGACTGCGTTACAGCGCGTTGCCACACATTTGGCATGAAGATTAGATAAACATAATTATTAAATAATAAATAAATATAAATAAATAATGCTGGACTATTCACACATCATTATCTAGCCCCATAGTAAGCAGAGCTTGTGTTATGGGTACTAGATAACTGATATACATGTATAATGTATCAGTTACATTAAAATAGAAATATTTTATTATACATAGAAACGACCAGAACACCCGGAGGCGGGAATCGAACTCGCATCCTCCTGCGTCGCAGGCGGACCTTCGCCCACCGCGCCACATCATCGGTCGTCTCTATTATCATATCTATATATATAAAAGAAAGTCGTGTTTGTTACAACACTTATAACTCGAGAACGGCTGGACCGATTTAGCTGAAAATTGGTGGAGAGGTAGCTTATAACCAGGAGTCTAACATAGGATACTTTTTATCATTTAAACAATTTGACACATAGATTTCCACGGGGGCGAAGCCGCGGGGAGCAGCTAGTAATAATATATAAACAAAAAATGTAAGTACCTAGTATTGGTACCGATTAAGAGATATAAATAAATAAATAAAATAAAAATAAAAAAGCCTTTTATTCCTTAACCTTAAATAACATTGATCAATCATGCTTATGAAAAATTTGTTAAATCTAATATAAGTATGTCAAATATTATAGAGAATGTCAGTATGTAGATTTAATAATATTTAATAATGAATTTTAAAAGTTGTTTATTTCGATTGAATTTAATGCATATATTGAATAAGTAGTTAGGACCCCTCTCGGGTAAAGGCCTCCTCCAGTTCTGTCCAGTGTTTGCGGTCTTCTGCGACGCTTGTCCAATTTTGTGTTTTTAAATATTTTTTTATTTCATCTGACCATCTTGCTAGAGGTCTACCAATTCTTCTTTTGCCTTTAGGACCTTTCCATGAGGTGACTAAAGTGGCCCACCTTTCTTTTGGCATTCTAGCTACGTGTCCGGCCCATCCCCACTTCATTTTAAGAGCGTGTTGTAGAGCGTCTATAAATTTAGTTTTTGATCTGGTTTCTTTATGTTGTACTTTGTCTTTTAGTCTTATTTTCAGTATATTCCGTTCTATTGCTCTTTGACATTTTGCTACTTTGTCCTTTGCCTCTCGTGTATAGGTCCATGTCTGGCTGCCGTAGGTAAGCGTTGGAAGTAGGCAAGAGTCGAATACTTGCTTCTTTAACCTTAAAGGTAGTGAACCTTTTAAAATTTCCTTCATGCTCCAGAATTTCTTCCAGGTTTTTGTTATTCTTCTGTCTATTTCTTCGATGTTATTTGATGGCTTAAATGAGACCTGTTTCCCTAGGTAAATATATTCATCTACGTATTCTAGTGTCGTATCTTCAATCAGTAAGTCTTTCTTTTCGTTGTTTGTCATAGCTTGTGTTTTTTGTAGGTTCATCTCTAGTCCTCTTGTTTTGCTAGCGTTATGTAGGGTAGTCAACATATGTTGGAGTTTAAGCGCGTCTTCTGCGAGAAGTACTATATCGTCTGCAAAGGCTAGGTATGTTAGGTTCTGGTCGTTAATTTTTATACCTTCATTTTTCCAGGAGAGCTCATTTATTATTGATTGTAGAATGGTAATAAATAGTGTCGTCGAAAGGGGGTCCCCTTGCCTTACCCCTCTTCCAATTTTAATAAATTTTCCCGTCGTTTCTAGTTTTACTCTACTTCTACAGTTTTCATATATTTTTCTTATAATCTCTATGTAGGTTTCTTCTACCTTAGCTTGTCTCATAGCTTTCCAGATATACTCATGTTCTATTGAGTCAAATGCTTTCTGGTAGTCGATGAAAGCCAGATATAGAGGTTTCCGGAACTCTTGGTATTTTTCGATTACTTGTTCTAGCGTATGGATGTGGTCGATTGTACTGAAACTTCTACGAAAACCGGCTTGTTCTACGTAAATAAACTTTTCCACTTTTGGAGTAAGGCCTACAACAGATTAAGAGATATACATTTAGAATAATAAAAACACTGCTAGAAGTCCGTGTTGTGAATGATTGCTCAGTCATCATCATAGATCTATGTTTGAGTAACGCTTTTCTATTGCATAAAAGTCACGCAAGCATATACATATACGAGTATATGACTGACAAAGCTTAACACTTTGACAGCGATTTTTTTTCGACGACTGCGATCGTTTATTTAACCTAAAAAATTCATGCTGCCGCTCTACACAGCGGTTGTGTTGCGCCGCACATGCGTTTCGTTCGAAAAATATTACGGCTGTGCTGAGTGACAAAGATCTGTATTTTCTCAGCGGCTGCGCTAGTGTGGATTTACGCATATTAGTCACTTGTAGAAAACACATACTGTGTGATTTCAGCACTCAAAGTGTTAAGAAGCTCCGAACAATTTCCTTTATAGTCCTTAGTTCGGCAAAGGCGATCAATAGGTACAGCTTATGTTTATATTCAGAATACTTCCCATCATCATAAATGTTCGAACCTCTCATAAAGCCAATAGAATGGAACTTAGGCATCGTACACACGTATTCAATAAGCTGGGGATACATCGGGGTGCGCTCATTAGTCCACATTAACTCTTAACGGCTTGTACGTGAGGAGACACGGGTAATCGGTGGGTTCTCGCCTTTATGATACGTCTTGGATTAGATATTATATGGGAAGTTATTGGAAGTCGTCATGATGAAACATGAAGTGGGCATCACTAACTTGCCTATTTATGCATTGCCATACCAAAGCCATAAGGCTACCAAAGAAAGATCGTTTTTTTGTGTGTGTACAATCTGCAGATATTTGTTCCTGGTGCTGTGGTCGTTTCTATGTACATATAATAAAAAAATCTATCTATTTAATGTAACTGATATACATAATACATGTATGTCCGCTATCTAGTACCCATAACACGAGCTCTGCTTACCATGGAGCTAGATAATGCTGTGTAAATAGTCCAGCAATATTTATTTTTTATTTAATAATTATGTTTAAGTATCTAATCTTCATGACAAATGTGTGGCAACGCGCTGTAACACAGACTCTAGCTAGATCAACCTTCTCAGTGTAAGATAATAAATAAGAATAGTAGGTATAGTTTTGATTAATAAAGAAATGGAATAAGAAGCGCTTGAAGTAAATCAATTTAGACGATTTCGATTTTTATTTTGACGACCAATGTAGCGCCGTCGGGGTTAGGGGGCTCTAACCTACTGCCGGACTTGGAACTAAATTGGCAGTAGGTTAACAAATAAACCATTAATATGTAGGTACTATATATTAATAATGAATGTATGTATAATATAATATGTAATATCATGTAATGTATAATATAATGTAATGTATAATATAATATAAACTATACATATATAATAAAATATTTGCATGAACACATGTTGAATAAAAATTTTGGCACAGTGACGTAGGCTTAGTAGGAGCCATTTCCAGGAAAACGACACAAGAAAAATAACAATTTGTCTTGGAAATGTAGATGATGGTTCACAGGGAACCATTCTGAGGCTTTCTGTGCATCAGTTAACATCTGTGCTTTTAGCTTGAAGTATGATATATAAGCTTGGATATTATGCAAGTTCACAGTAACGTGCGATACCTACATTTTCTTAGACCGTGGTATAACGATTCCTTTTTGTTAGAAATTCAGCTCCATTTCAGTGTTTTTCATATATTAGCCCTGGTTCGTAATCTCTAAAGATAAAAAGTAAAAGTAAAAAAGGAAAAAATCATTTATTTCTTTAGGCTTACAAAATAAGCACTTAGACAAGTCATATTTTATACATTAAATTATTATCAAATAAAATTATTTTACTGTTCACTTAAATTTTTTGTCCACTAGTGGAAGAAGTGAAAAAGAAACCACTAGCATCATAAAGATAATTTAGTTGCTTACATGTGTAAATATAAGATGTCCTACTTATGTATATAGGTAGGACATCTATTACCCATAACACAAGCTCATTCGTGCATTCTTATTGAAACATTCAATATTTCTCGGAAAGAAATTGATGATAGAAGGGCCGAATTCTGCTAAACAATCACTTTACTACGACTTTGGCTTCGTCACCAAATCGTCCATAGATGAAAGCAACTGTAGGTACCGCGTACAGTGCTATTTGCAAAATCGTACCACTTTTGACATGCATCCCTCCAACTGAACTTTATTTCATCAATGAGCTGTTTCCTCTCTTGTTATCGTTGATATTGTGGTTTGCCTAATCATCATCATCATCATCAGTCTCCCCCAATGAGCGCCATAGCGCCCTGTCTTCAGCTTGATGCATCCAGCATCTACCTGCAGTCCCACCTGGCCCTTGCCTAAACAGCCTTACAAAATAAACTGTATAATATGTAGTTACACGCACCGATGCTTTTTAAAATGTATATTAATTCTTGAAATCCTTTCTTCAGCAAATAATTTTAATAATCATGATAAAATTTACATGTTCATCCAAAACACGACGGCCGCTGGGGCAAACGTGTTCTTGAGTGGAGACCACGACTCGGTAAACGTAGTGTAGGACGCTCTCCCACCAGGTGGGATGACGACCTGTGAAAGACTGCAGGTAGATGCTGGATGCGGCAAGCTGAAGACAGAGCGCTATGGCGCTCATTGGGGGAGGCCTATGTCCAGCAGTGGACTGCTATCGGCTGATGATGATGATGATGATGAATCCAAAACATGTTAATTGTTCTTGGTTCGTATTTGTTGACATAGCTTGTAGCGATATGTAATCTTGAATTCTTCAGTTCAAGGGAGATTTTATGAACTAAACCTAAGGATCAGAATAAAATGTTCGTATCCTAAATAAATACAAACCTTATTTTAACATTAACAGGGTCTAATTTTATAACCGAGACGTGTGCTATCTCCGCATTTCATGTTATAAATGGGCCAATTACATCAGAACGTTTCATTGAATGATAAAACCTAATAGCAGCTTAAAATAAATTATAAAAAACATCGGTGCGTGTAACTACATATTATACAGTTTATTTTGTAAGTCAGTTTATGGAAAATGAATATCAACGATAACATTTGCTGCTTCACCAGCATTGTATAGGACATCCATCAACCTGATAGTTGTCAAAAAGTCCGGTAACGCTGTCAAAAAGTCCGGTAACGCTGTCATGGCCATCTGAGGTGAACAGCATTTATGTCCATTCGAAAAAAAAAAGTGTCAACTGATACTATTTTCGATTGTATTACTTAACTCTTCATGAGAATTGTTAGTATTAATACAACGGGTATTTATCGCGTTTATTTACCTATTTTTCCCGACGTTTCAACAGGTTTACACACTGTCGTGGTCACGGAATGACTGGAGTACTGGAGTTACCGCCTCAGCGAAACGGGGGCTAGTTTATTTGAAAGTACCCTCACTTGGTTTTCGAGACTAGTAGGCATGTCCAGCTGCACACTTGGACGACATACTACACTAACAGTTCTTCATGTGAATTACATTGTAACAAATGCTCATTAACACCACCCCTTGTACAAGTAATAAGTGGATAACGGGGCTGGATCACTTCTAGAATTAAGTTTATTTAAGTTTTTATAGTTAATTTTTAAGTGATACTGTTTGTTATCCCTAAGAAAGAAAAATAAAAATAAAACAAGAGGAAAAAGCTCATTTAGTGACCGATCAATTGCCATTCAGTCGCGCCTTCATTCTAAATTTAATTCAACTCATTCATTCACTCAGGCCAGGCCGGTCCGCCATTATCTCCTAACACATCAGCAATTAAAATTCAACCGAAATGTATCGTTGAATATCATAAGATATATAAGAAGAAACTTCACATCTACAAAGCAAACAAGGGAGATATAATTATCTGCAGTCTTCCGAGTTATTCTCAACAAAGACTAAATGTTCCAAAATATATAGAGTAATAGCACAAGAATAGACAATAACGACATACTGTCTATTTTATTGAAAAGGTTGATCTTGCCGGATGTTACATGACACATTTAAAAACGACTGCCGGGACCATACAATCCATAAATATATAATAATAATAGGGGTAGGGTAGTCTTTTTGAGATGTGTATGGATGCCGAAACCATACTATAAACAGTGACTTTTTTTAACACTTTGAGTGCTGAAAACGCACGGTATGAGTTTTCTACAAGTGACTAATATGCGTAAATCCACACTAGCGCAGCGAATACAGATCTTTGTGACTCAGCAGAGCTGTAATATTTTTCGAACGAAACGCATGTGCGGCGCAACACAACCGCTGTGTAGAGCGGCAGCGCGAATTTTTTAGGTAAAAAAAAAGATCGCAGTCGTCGAAAAAAAACCGCAGTCAAAGTGTTAAGATGGGATGTCAAAAAAGCCACTGTTTAAACTATAAAATACTGATACCTTCAATAAATTTCTTTCCGGCCCTGGTGGGGGCACAGAGAGGACTTTTTTTTTTCTTTTTGTTTGTGTTTTTTGTGTATTTTTTTTACTGATACCTTATAGAACTCAGCTTATTGAAAAGCCATCGAGTATACGTTCTAACACATCGTAGGTTAGGTCACTGGTGATAAAATTTCCACAGCGTATTCAAACAAAGGTTTATCGCTCACGTGTCAAGGTCAAGTCTTGTTATCACGTTTCTATCAGTGTACAGTATATTCAGTTAACCTAGTGGGGGAACTCATTTATATAATTACGAACTGCGCCCCGCGGTTTCGCCCGTGTGGAAATTTGATCAATATGAGAGAAAAATATTTTACGCCCTTTTCTCAGACCTACTGTGTGTATTCACACACACACACACAAAACTTTATAAAAATCGGTCAAGCCGTTTCGGAGTAGTTTTGTTACAAACACTGACATGAAAATTTTGTGTAATTCGAGATATGCTGCGCAAAAGTTAAAAACAATGGACGAATAACACAACATCATTTGACATCAGTTGATCGAAATGCTAGCTTCTATTTCGGTCAACGTCATTCATCGTGGCAATGCTGCCGGCATTCTGGACACGGAAACCTTCTGGTGATGGAAATAATATTGACATATAATATTAATATATACATAAATAGATATAAATATAAATGAAATGATTACAGTTTCAGGTAATCAAATATATCCAGGTTAAACCCCGGATATATTTGATTATCTAAACTTTGAAATTGTGGATAACTGTAGCTAACTTGAAATATTTACGTTTTCTAGCGAACCTAACTTCAATATTAAAACATACTATCTAGACGAAAGAAAGGTGACGGCCTATAAAGACCACCGCTGGCCTGTTTCAGCCCATGAATAATAAATGAAGACTTCAGACTGACCACAGACTTTTAAGTTGCAGGTTTCGATGTGCACTTGTCTTCATTTTTTCGGTTATGTAACAAATCAGTTTAATTTCAATTCTCGAATTTTAAGCAAGATTCACTATTGTTTGCGCAGCTTCGTATGTGTTGTTTAGGGCTAAAAGTAGCCTATAATATAAATCTATATCTACATTTATGCAAAATTCCATCCCAATAAGTTTAGTAGTTTTGGTGTGAAAAGGTAAAAAACATTTAAACATCAAATTTATTTATTGCCTCTATACCTTACAGGATATTAAATTATTATCTATGTCATACCTTTGCCCAAAAGTGGGAAAGTATGTAATGACTCTTAAAAACACGTCAATATACATATTATAATAAATAATAAATAATGCTGGACAATTCACACAGCGTTATCTAGCCCCATGGTAAGCAGAGCTTGTGTTATGTTATGGATACTAGATAACTGATATACATAATACAATATATTATATAGATAGATATTTTTTATTATACATAGAAAACGACCAAAAATCCGACCGAAATATCTGCAGATCGTACACACAATTGTTCCGAGGCGGGATTCGAACCCGCAACCTCCTGCGTCGCAGGCGGACCTTCGCCCACCGCGCCACATCGGTCGTCGGATATTAGAAAGATTGAAGTGATCATAAAATCAAAGTGATCACTTTGTTTCCTAGTTTTACTACTATTAGTGTGATGATGATAATGTACATCTGCAGTTTGGAAATAAGTACTTTTGTCTGTATTGTCTTTATATTCTCTCTAAAAGGAACAATCTGAAAATGTTCCAAAGCACAATAAATAGTATTTTCGCCTAGTTGGCCTTTACGAAAACTGTTTGGCATTATTTTCGCAAATTCTGGCATGACGTCACAGCAAACTCTCCCGCCTTTACGATGTCGTTAGCTAAATGTGTCACATTTCATTGGCTAGTCAATGACACGTACCCGTACTCTACAAAGTCTATAGATAATTCACCCAAACAAAGCAAAACTAATTTTATTCCTACTTTGATAAGAGCGCTATTAAAGAACCTCCACGTTTTTCAGATTAAAATTATCTTATTACTTTTGGACGTGACTTTTCTGAGTCATCTATTTGAATTATTGATATTTTCTGTTTATATAATAGGTTTGTTTGTATTTCGTGTTATTTTCAAAGTTATCTTTCAAGATGTCGATTCTAACATTTTTGCTCTTTTCTTCTATTGTGTATTTCGTAAGTATTGTGGTGTTGTATATTTTTAGTTGATATAATATACCATATCAACTAAAAATAATAGAGACCGAGTATTTCTTGGTCTCCCTTTCTTCAACACTACTCAAAGGTAAATTATTTGAAACTTGTTTGAAAATTAGTATTGAACTGGCAAGGGTAACTTTCTATGAAGGTATTTAAAGAAAATTATCGATATTGATTAACATTCATACATAAAAGATTTATTCAGTTATCATTTGGCGTAAAAAATTGAAGTGAACAGTAAAATAATTTTGTTTGATAATAATTTAATGTATAAAATATGACTTGTCTAAGTGCTTATTTTGTAAGCCTAAAGAAATAAATGATTTTTTACTTTACTTTACTTTACGTCAATAATCCTCGATCATAATTTTAATTATGTCAATCTATACCTATGCATCGACGCGACGTAGGTATAAAGCCTTGTTTTGTCTACGCTATAATATTTGGAACTACACTTGCGAGCTATAAACTGGTATCACTTCATCGCTGGTTTCTGCAGACCATATTTTACAGTTTCCATGGAATAAACTGTAGGTTGTGGTATATTATTTTAAAGACAATTTTATTAGCTTTCAAACTCTTTCGATATCATAGCGAAAAAAATGTTCATCATATGTCATGGAACGTGAAAACAATAGACATAAATTTTTGGAACGAAACATAAATTTTTTCAAACTCCTGAATCCCTATAAAAACTGGGAATTTATACAATTTTGTCATCAGTCCAATATATCACGTCACTCAAAATACTGGAATTACAAGAAAATGGAAACCACACCAATAGAAGCCGCTCAAATCGTCACACTAATCCAGCAAGGGTTCTCTCAGCGTACTATCGCTCGACAGCTTCATCTGAGCCAGTCCTGTGTCTCCATCATTTCCTGCTAATGCACGACAATGCCCGCTGCCACACCGCTCGTGCGACTAGACAGTACCTGGAAGAAGTCGGGATTCCCACAATAGACTGGCCAGCCGTCAGCCCTGACATGAACCCTATCGAACACCTGTGGGACGAGCTGAAAAGGCGGGTACGAGGAAGATCTCCAGCTCCGGCGTCAATAGAAGACCTAAAAACTGCTCTTATCGAAGAGTGGCAGGAAATTCCACAGGATTCCATCAGGAAACTCATTAGGTCAATGAAAAACCGTTTACATGCAGTCATTAGGGCCAGGGGGGGCAATACAAAATATTAAGCGGGAAATAACAAAGATTTTAAATAAAAATTTGATATTTTCATATTACTTCTTATTAATTTAAACATCCACAACTTCGACCTATTGTAATAATTCACTAAATGAAGGTAGGAAACTTAATTAAATTTAAATAATTTTTATACCATTCGAAAGCTAACAAAATTTATTTTCAAATGGTATACACCAATCTGCAGTTTATTCCATGGAAACTGTAAAATATGGTCTGCAGAAACCAGCGATGAAGTGATTCCAGTTTATAGCTCGCAAGTGTAGTTTCTGCCACGCTTCGCACGCGTTGTTTCTATTGAAACGTCTAAAGTTTCTATCCCACTCCTGTTAAAAAGGATGTTTGATTCCAGGCTTATAGCTATATCGATACAAAATTTCAGCCCGTCTCAATTGTCGTATAGTAGTCAAGATTGACGACGTCTTCAAGAAGTAACAAACACCCATCCATCCATCCAAACTTTCGCATTTAAAATATTATAGTGTGATTTATCTACATTCTCCTTAAAACTGATACGTTTTCGGAAGGGGTACCCGACAATGTATACTTTTTCTTAAAAATATATTCTAGCTAGGTTGCCATAGCTTAACCCATCATCTATATATATAAAAGAAAGTCGTGTTTGTTACAACACTTATAACTCGAGAACGGCTGGACCGATTTAGCTGAAAATTGGTGGAGAGGTAGCTTAGAACCAGGAGTCTAAGATAGGATCATCTTTTTATCATTTAAACAATTTGACACATAGATTTCCACGGGGGCAAAGCCGCGGGGAGCAGCTAGTATATAATAAAAATCAATTGCTGTTCGTTAGTCTCGCTAAAACTCGAGAACGGCTAGGCCGATTGAGCTGATTTTGATTTTTAAATGTTTGTCGTAGTCCAGGGAAGGTTTAAACAATGAGAAAACAAGGCAAAATTGCGCAAAAATTTCCACGCGGTCGAAGCCGCGGGGCGCAACTAGAAACATAATAATAATTAATAACATTGACAACACTACGTTTTGACTTGATCTAAATAAAAACTGCTATGAATGCGCTTACGACGATGATTCTAAATGTTATAATTTAAAAAAAATCTTCTAATCTTACTTTCCAGGCAATAGCTGACCCCATAGCAACCACCTCGAAGGACCAAGAGAATATCGACGAGTTCATCGCTGCAATAGAAAAGGCCTACGACAAGCTCATCTCTCCACTCATGGCATCACTCGGCAAGCAGGACCAGGAGTATTTCAAATCCACTACTTTGAATGGAATGGCTGGTGTATTGAATTTAAGTGTAAGTGACTTTTATAATATCAAAAAAGTTTATCAGTCGGGCCTACTGGATTTAGCCTGCTAGATATTATAGCCCTCGCATTAGTGTTAGATACCTCCTGTGGTTTGCGAATTTCCGTTATACCTATTCAATGTTTTTTTGAGAAATAATAGAAAAAAAACTATTGTAGAATATTAGAAATTGGAACTCTTTATTAGTGTTACCAGAAACAGAATCATTCCACCTGTCGTTTTTTTCGTTTCATGGTAGTTTATCACTTTCGTCGATAAAAACTGTCGCGTACAACTACTGGCCTTTCAAAACATTTTAATAGTAGTACCTAGTCCCAAAGCAAAAGGCATGATGACTAATTTTGAGAAATTACTCATTATTTTTAGACATCTGCTGTACACAAAATTAATTAAATTGTTACGGCCGTGTCGTCACAAATCAGTATTGTATCATCCTCGCTATCTATTCCTCATAGCACAATCAATTTGTGTGTACGATCTGCAGATATTTGTTCCGGGTGTTCTGGTCGTTTTCTATGTATAATAAAAAAATATCTATCTATGTAATATATTGTATTATGTATATCAGTCATCTAGTACCCATAACACAAGCTCTGCTTATCATGGGGTTATAATGTTGTGTGAATTGTCCAGCATTATTTATTTAATTTCTCGATAAGAAAGCTCTATTTGGTTCATGGGTCCAGAAAGGGCCTACTGGCCATGTTAATGGTGCTATGGTGGCCAGCTTCCATAAGTCTTTACTTGGCTACCAGGATGATGATAATGTATGCCTCCGAAGTTAAGCGTAATACAAGAAACAAACTAAGTTATTTGATCTCTAGCTTACACAAGTTTGCTCAGTATATTAGCAACTTAAGTCTTAAGTGATTTGTGTTTGTTTTAGAATAGTGTGTTTGGCCAAGGAAAATAGCTTTTCCTCAAGCTATTAAGTTATTTGATATTTTGGTATTAAGTAGTAGTAAATATATTTATTTTATCGGCACATATATATTTGTTACACTACATATTGTGTAACAAATATCCTATGTGCCGATCATAATATCAAAATTATGTAAAAATGTGTGCATAAATGAACACAACACTTGATATTCTAAAATAATTAAAATTTTCGTAAAAAAACACTTTATTAGACCTCTGGGAATAAGCCATTATAGTGACTACCTCGCTTCGCTCGTCAGGTATTCTAGAATCCTATTAACGCCCGTGACGTAACACCCTGCTTTACGCACTAGGTGCATAATATGCTAAAACGATTTTGTAGGCCTCGTTTTGTAGTCTGGATTTTTCCCTGTTTCGGCTTCTTCCTTTAAAATATTCTTATTTTCCAGCTATACTACGCGAAAACAAATAAAGCTGACTCCAAAACACATCTAGATGATGAAGATATCATAATGCAGTTTGATTCTATAGACACCTTCCCCGCAGCATCCTTCAAGGACCCTCCACTGTGCACAGGACCTTAGGTGATTTTTTTTTGACGAGATGATAAGACTTTTTGGTGCATGGTATTACTAGAATAAGAAAATCTGGTTTCTTAGGATGTTTTTTCATTTTGCTTTGAAAGGATTTTACGAATATATATAAGGCTTTACGGTTTAGTTTATTAAAATCAATTGAAAGTAAGTTGTTTGATTTTTATTATGCCGGAATAATATTTAGTAGGTATGCTATCTATAAAAACTTAATAATAATAATACTTAATACTACAAAAAGACACATATAGAACCTCCGTCTAAAGGTAATAAATAAGTGAAGACGTGTTTACATTATTTGATAGTAAAATAATTAAATCACGACAATTTTTTTGTTTTATTAAACAAAAAAAAAATATACAAAGTTATCACAATACAAACAAATTATTACAGATCAAAGGTTATCAAAATGGAGTTGGATGTAACAAGAACAGCAACTATTGGCACGTTATTGATATGACATTACGTCATTCTTATGACTCATGTCTTTGTTAGTTGACTAAAGCAACGTTTTCACTAAAGCAGCCAAGCAAAACCTTTGATTCTACATAATGCAATAATAATTAACAAAGAAAACAAATAATAGTTTTTTTCGAGAAGAAATAATAAGTTTTTACAATTAGAACTGGCCACAGTTGAGCTTACTGCAGACTGTTGCAAACAACAAAAGTCAATGAAAATGGGATATTTACCATGATTGAATTTTGAATTTTTAAATATTTCGCCACGGTTTCAAGCGCCATGATCACGAAATAACTGAACGCACTGCAAGTGCAAGACTGCAGGTAGATGCTGGATGCGTCAAGCTGAAGACAGGGAGCTATGGTGCTCATTGGGGATGATGATGATGATGACAATCTAGAAGTACTGATCCATAGCAAACGGCACTGTCGATTGCCCGGAGCTCCTTGAGCAAATAGGGCTGCGCACTTGCACGGTTGCACTGAGGAAACCGAACATTCTTTACCAATTATAGACAGAACACATTTATCTATAGAGCTTCTTGTTTGTTTAATTCATTACTTGATAGAAATAGTGAGGTAGATTTATTCAATACCAGTACAAGTAAGTTTAGACGCTTACTTAGTGACCAATTCTTTAAAGTGTAAACTACATTATGTTATCTGTTTAAATTATTTTGTTTTTTAATTATTTTGCTATACTTATGTCTATTTATTATCTTCATAAAGTCGTCAACCTACTTAGCTTCATAACTTAAAATTTTTAATTATCTATCAGCGGAAACTTTTAATTAGCCATCAGCAAACATGCACTGGGTCTTTCCAGACATGTTCTATATATGTACCTCATTTGTAAACCTAGCTGTAAGTTTCTCCAAAATTTTGTAAATAAATAAATAAATATCTAATGGAGCTCATAATGACGACCTCTGTGGCGCAGTGAGCATCTGCAGATATTTGTTGCGGGTGTTCTCATGATCTGGTCGTTTTCTATGCATGTTAAAAATATCTATATTTTATATCAAATGTTACGAAGGTAGATATATCATTTATCTACCCATAGCAAAAAGTCTGCTTAGCTTGGGGCTAGATGATGCTGTGCGAACTGTCCAGTATTTATCAATACCAAAATTTATTGACAGATCCATCATAAATCTAGTCTATATATATATCTAACGGAAATCATCCACCGGAAGCGTCCCCCAGGACCACTCAGTAATTGTTACTACATTCAAAATGTGATAACAATAATATAAAAAAAACACAAATTAAAATCTATGAATTTTGAAAATGAACCAAGTTTCCCCACAATCCTCTAAACACACCGTAAATTTCCCGCAAAGTTGTTTGTTACCAAGTAACATTCTGCAGTGTGGTACAGACGCGTTGCCAATACCATGGCAGTTAACTTTGTACAAAGTATCCTTAGCAAGGCTATTGACAAGTAATATCCGTTGCTAACTATACTCGACCTATTGGCTAGCTTCGACCTGCGGCTTCGTACCTACGCATTTTAACTTGAGTTTAAAAGTTGAAACTAATAATTAAATCTAAATTTTTTGCATAGGTTAAAAAGGTTTAAGTACTGAATCAAAAATAAATATACTCAATACTCAATTATTTATTGCTTACATGTGTACAAAAGTTCTTAAAAAATATATAAGTCCAACATGCACCCTGCAAGGGTATTGCAACATAAATTTAAAGTTAAATGCTAGGTAGGCTATATAGTATATACAATGTATGAAACTTGCAGTTCCTAATTTTTTTTGCCGTTTCGTCATCAAATTTTGTGAGCTACAAATAAACCTGTCCCAGCGTTTTCTTAAACTATCTTGACCTTGTTGCTTGACTAATTTTTTTTTGTATTTGTATTTATTTATTTATGTCAGATAATAAAATCCATAGTAGTTACATTAAAATAAACTAAATATTAAAATATTATTACAATAAAATAAATTAAAATGGCATTAGATTAAAAAATAGGAATAAAAATATAAATTAGATTAAGATTAAAATTAAATTAAACTAACTATGCTCCAAAAAATGTCAATAATTCCAAACAAAAAATTGAAATTCAATATGCCATGCACAGTCAAAAAATTCGTTGACAATTTATTTATTGACTGAGAAATATTATCAAGTGGTTTTTGAACACACCTTCAATAATTGTTACCAATTATTTACAAGTATTACAAGACACTTAATTCAGGCGGGTTTTTTTCTCTCTGGTCTCTGCTTCTGGTATGATAAAACTATAACAAACTAGTTCCTGCCCGCGGCTTCGCACGTTATTTCGGGATATAAAGTAGCCTACGTCCGTATATAATACTAAAACTTGCCTCTTGAATCTATCTATTGCGATGCGATCAATCACTGATGAGATCTAAGCGGACAGACAGCGGAAGCGACTTCATTTTATACTTCAATACAATACAACATTTCTTTATTGCACCATCAATACAAAAAATAAATACTATTAGTATTTATTATTTATTTATTTACAAAATTTTGGAGAAACTTACAGCTAGGTTTACAAATGAGGTACATATAATAGAACATGCCTGGAAAGACCCAGTGCATGTTTGCTGATGGCTAATTAAAAGTTTCCGCTGATAGATAATTAAAAAAATTAAGTTATGAAGCTAAGTAGGTTGACGACTTTATAAAGATAATAAATAGACATAAATAAATAAGTATGTAAAGGTAAAAATTTATGTAATTGTGCAACTTTCACATTTAAAATATTAAGTGTGATGTAATTCTGTGTATACCGAGGATATATCCTCGTACGGTGTACCCTCGGTCATAGCTTGTCGCAAAATCAACAAGCATTTATGAGCTCTTCAGTGCTTCGGGTTAGTTTCGAAGAATCAAGTGCGGGTTCGAGTATGTTAGAGCAGGGAGTGAGATTGTATCCTATATAATGTAGTCCATAGCGGATTCTTATCGATTTTATTATTAAAAGTTGTTTCTTTCTTAAAATAATCAAACAAATTATATAACTATTTATTAAGACAAAGATTTATAAGAAAAATTAAATAAGGAGAAAATTAAATATATTTCAAACTAACGACTGTACATCCGGCAATTGGCGAACTGACTAGGTAATAATTATACATAATGCTTAAGATAATCAAGATTTCAAGGATCATTTAGATATCTTATTTTCCCGTTGAGTTTTGACGACCGATGTGGCGTGGTGGGCGAAGGTCCGCCTGCGACGCGGGAGGTTGCGGGTTCGATTCCCGCCTCGGAATAATTGTGTGTACGATCTGCAGATATTTGTTCCGGATGTTCTGGTTGTTTTCTATGTATAATAAAAAATATCTATCTTTGTAATGTATTGTATTATGTATATCAGTTATCTAGTACCCATAACACAAGCTCTTCTTACATGGGGCTAGATAATGCTGTTGTCGATAGATAATGTGTTAAAGTCCGCTTCCGACTGGATTGATTCAGACAGTCTGCAGTTAGGTCAATCGTTTCAATTGTAAATGTTAGGTCTAATTAGTTTAGTAGTCTTTATCTTGAAAACCATGAAAAAGACACCCATACTATCCATATATTTGACGACCGATGTGGCGCGGTGGGCGAAGGTCCGCCTGCGACGCAGGAGGTTGCGGGTTCGATTCCCGCCTCGGAACAATTGTACGATCTGCAGATATTTGTTCCGGGTGTTCTGGTCGTTTTCTATGTATAATAAAAAAAAATCTATCTATGTAATATATTGTATTATGTATATCAGTTATCTAGTACCCATAACACAAGCTCTGCTTACCATGGGGCTAGATAATGCTGTGTGAAGTGTCCAGCTTTATTTATTTATTTATATCTACTGTGGTTTTAGCCTGCATTATGTTTCATTTATATTCACGACTGAATGCTTAGTTAGTTCCCGATAATGAGTCTCGGTGGTTAAGTCTAATTAAATTTAGTTTTATCTTAAACTTTATTTATTTCTTTTAATCTTTGTCAACGTATTTACTTACAAATTTTATACCTTGGTATTTATTCTATGTCTCATCATCATCAGCCTATTCGCAGTCGGCTGCTAGACATAGGCCTCCTCCAATGAGCGACTTAGCACCCTGCCTTCAGCTTGCCGCATCCAGCATCTACCAGGTCTTTCGCAGGTCGTCATCCCACCTGGTCGGAGGGCGTCCTACACTACGTTTACCGAGTCGTGGTTTCCACTCATGAAAACGCCCCAGCGGCCGTCGGTTCTTCGCGAGATATGGCGAGATATTCTATGTCTGTAACGTAACAATTATTGTTTTTCTTTGATTAGTAATAAATTAATGTATTTTCTTAATTCGACTTGTGCGGTGCTAACAAAATATAACGTCGGTGTTTTAGCACTCAGAGATGGCTAGATATATATAAGCTAAACACAAAATCTTTATCAATTTAATATAGAAACAATTGAGCTATATGAAGACTGTTGCATACAAACCCATAACACAAGCTCTGCTTAGCGAGATGATGCTGTGTGGATTGTCCAGCATTATTTATTTATTATTCAAAAGTAAGTAAAGGAGTAGTAGAAACCAAAGGAAATAATATGCGAGATTATTTTCAAAATAATTCCAGTTACTCCAGAAACTATTAAGAGGGAGATAAGGCGGATAGTACGTATACACTGTGGAACGAAAGGATAGGAATTTGAATTTTTTTTGTTGTGCTGGACAATCCACACAACATCATCCAGCCCCAATCTAAGCAGAGCTTTATTGAGCTATACTGATATAGTACAATACTTGACATATATAGATATTTTGTCCCGGCCTAGAATACTGCCGCTGAGTTACTACTCGGATCGGAAAGTCCACTGAGTTACTTTCCGGTTTTCGAGCAGCAACGCAGGGTTAGATTGGGTTCTAAGTGAAACAATTAAAAATGGATTAAAAATTTATTACAATTAAAGATAACAATAGGGAGCCTGAAGGGCTATATTATATTTATGATTTAAAGTTATGTAGCTCTGCCAGAGGGGCTTAAAAGGGGGTCCGTTAAATCCTACACATGGCTGATTCTACTTGATTATAAAAAGGTCTGCACTTTATTTTCCTTCTTCCTCAGTACTTCTTTTATGCGGGTGTAGCAGACACCCTCGACGAAAGGTGTAAGCGCTGGCTGGAGTTACAGGTCCAAAAGGGTAACGCAGCTCGTGGAAAGTCCGGCCGGAGACGAGACTGCCCTTAGGGTGGACTTTGAACCCCAACAGGGGTTTAAACTACACACTCTAATTTATACAATTTAAAATAAATTTACTCAATCGAAGATCGATTAGGATTTTACGTGGTGTTCTTGATCAAACGACCAGCAACGTGAAAAATGGCGTGTCTGACGTCTCACGCGCAACCGGAACCGGCAAACGTCAGCCTTGCGAGACCATAAACAATCTCCGTCCGTAGTGATGTGATCAAGCGTGTTGGCGAGTTTACTTGCGTCTAGTTAGTGCGCTGACGAATGACTAACTAGACTAGCCACGAGTTTATTCGATCTGTAGGAATCGAGTTTAAGTTACAAATAAACGTAGGTAGGTATGTAACCTGTTACGTTAAAATTTTTATTATAAATACATAGAAAACATCCAGAATACCCGGAACAATATCTGCAGATCGTGCAAACATTTGTCCGGCAGAAATCGAACCCGCAATCTCCGGCGTCCCACGCGGACCATTGCCCACCGCGCCACAGAGGTCCTATCTTATACCTATATAGGCAAGTTAGCCGATAAACTTGCCGTATATACAATTATACATATAAGAAAAAAGCATGTTTGTTCAAAAATAAGATACAAGATGTATGAGTCCTCTAATAAATAAATAAATACGCTCTCGGGGAAATTCTAAACCTATTTCAAATTACATTAGCAGCCGACGCCCGACATCAGAAAGTGTTCGCCTTGCACTTCCAAGGAAATAGAATCTGAATTTTAAAACCACTAGCAGTGAAACTAAACTCGAACATCAATTCGAACTGCACTTCAAGGATGTTTATGTACGACAAATACATCGCTCCGTGCATTTTATGTGAGCAAGATTTAGTGCTCGATCAATCAATTACTTAGCACGCCTCTCTCGAGTAAAGTTCATATATTATGCACGAGCATTGACGTATGTTTCTAACATATAATTAAAAATAGAATACGCTGTATAATTCATTGGTGGAGTTGTGCTTATAGAAATAAAAGAAGCGATTGTCTTCAAATTATTAATAGGGCTGCCTTAAACGAATTTTTGAGCAGTTTTATTTCTCGATCTACAAATATTAGTTCCGAATGATCTGGGTATTTTCATCAATCAATCAATTACTTAGCACGCCTCGGGAGTAGAGTTCAGGATATATTATGCGCGAGCACTGACGTATGTTTCTAACATATTTAAAAATAGAATACGCTGTATAATTCATTGGTGGAGTTGTGCTTATAGAAATAAAATAAGCGATTGTCTTCAAATTATGAATAGGGCTGCCTCAAACGAATTTTTGAGCCATTTTATTTCTCGATCTACAAATATTAGTTCCGAATGATCTGGGTATTTTCATCAATCAATCAATTACTTACACGCCTCGGGAGTAGAGTTCAAGATATATTATGCACGAGCATTGACGTATGTTTCTTACATATAATTAAAAATAAAATACGCTGTATAATTTGCAACCTCTTGCGTCGCAGACGGACTTTCGCACTCCGCGCAACAGAGGTTGTCGTCTAGATGGATGTAAACGACTCAGGCCTGCTATTTATGGCGTCGTATGGCCTATGTCCAGCAATGGAAGCTTGTAGACTAATAATGTGACGATTGTATAGACTATTTTAAGATAGATCGTTCAAAACGCTAACACCATCGGCAAACACTAGTCTACGTCAATAACTGACTCTATAAACAGCTCGTCTATTGATCTTCGAGTAGTCCAAGCCTAACTTAGAATCAATCATGTTGTTCAGGGTTTGCGCTTTACTTTGTGTTCTGTTTACGATTGGCGAGGTAAGTGTACCTACATATTACAAATGAGCATTGATTTGTGCTTTAATTTATGAGACAAGTTCGGTTTGCTTGTTGAAAAGGTTGACAAAATGTAAAATAGACCTTTATTATTAGGTATTTGCGAGTTATAATGCTTTGACTGGTTTATTTTAAAAGATAGAATATCATTAGATAACCAAAACCTGTAAGCACTGAAGAGGTTCGCCTACATGTCAGAGTTTGTTCTTTCCTATAGCCAGGCGTTTTCAGCGCTCAAAGCAAAACATTGACCCTTCAAAAGAAAGCCAATTTGGCAGATAAAACGATATTTTTCTAATAAGAGACCAATCCGGATAAAACTCCTGAGGGACAGACAAAAATTGATTTCAGGGTTCCGCACTGCAACGCGTATCTGCCAGAAAGAAAGGGAATAACTGTTCCCAACTGCTCGAATCCTTAAAGGCACTTAATACTCGTGTAAGGTTTTTAAAGGTAGCTTATTATTTCAAATTATAGCAAGCGGAACTCTCAGCGTAGATTTTACTCATACTTGACCGTTATTTTACAGGATATTGGAAATGAAATTATGTCTGAACGCCGTCTCCTGAATTAATTGAAAAGAATGGACGGATAAGAAACTTAGGAAAAGATGTCTTGCTTCACGTTTTTTATTTTAATTTACATTTCTGATCAATTGAAATGTACAGCTTAAGATTTTTAAAATCAGTAGGTAATATTTAAATTTCTTGTTGATATTTGAATGATCGTTCGGGGAATTCCGTTTCCACAATATTATCGTGGATATTTTTTAACACGTTGACTTCTATTTTTTTTCGACGACTGCGATCTTTTTTTTTAACCTAAAAAATTCGTGCTGCCGCTTTACACAGCGATTGTGCTGCGCCGCACATGCGTTACGTTCGAAAAATATTACGGCTGTGCTGAGTCACAAAGATCTGTATTTTCTCAGCCGCTGCGATAGTGTGGATTTACGCATATTAGTCACTTGTAGAAAACACATACCGTGTGATTTCAGCACTCAGTGTTAAAATATGTAATCATGTTTACAGTTTCAGTTTTTTATAACCAATTGGACATGTGGACATGCATGTGGACTTTATAACAAATTGTAGATTCATTCATAAGAATTGGAGCGCCAAGGCCACTCTTTTATTCCATTAACCTCAGTAACCTAGTAAATAATTTACATAGGTAATTTACATTAACACACCAAAATAAAAGTAATATTTTCTTTCAAGCTAGGTTTTAGACGACCGATGTGGCGCAGTGGGCGAAGGTCCACCTGCGACGCAGGAGGTTGCGGGTTCGATTCCCGCCTCGGAACAATTGTGTGTACGATCTGCAGATATTTGTTCCGGGTGTTCTGGTCGTTTTCTATATATAATAAAAAAATATCTATCTATGTAATGTATTGTATTATGTATATCAGTTATCTAGTACCCATAACACAAGCTCTTCTTACCATGGGGCTAGATAATGTTGTGTGAATTGTCCAGCATTATTTATTTTATTATTTTATTTATTATTCATAAGAATTGGAGCGCCAAGGCCACTCTTTTATTCCATTAACCTCAGTAACCTAGTAAATAATTAACATAGGTAATCTACATTAACACACCAAAATAAAAGTAATATTTTCTTTCAAGCTAGATTTTTACTGAGAGGGCATTTATTATTCACCGAACGAAATTTTACTAATCAGGCATACGAGTTTCAGCCTGTGAATAACATCCAGCGTTTTTAACTTTTTTTCTTATCATCTACAGTAATGTTAAACATGTGATTAGCGCAAAACAAAGGTGGATAGCAAAAACTTAAACTTCGGCTAAACTTCTTTAACTTGCGGCTTCTAAATCCAGCAGTCGATGTATTCCTAATTGACTAGCTGCGCAAAGATTTCCATGATATGATTTCAAAACCTTTCGTTTTAAAGATCGAAGCATACGAGTACATAGAGACAGACAGACAGCGGGAAGCGACTTTGTTTTATACTATGTAGTGATTATGCAATGTAATTGCATGCTTCAATTATTTAATCAATTATTAGGTTTAAAGAACTTTATTCTCATACATGGTTCACTTATAATGAGATACATACATATGAAACAATTAATCTATGTTTTACGATATTCTGAACGAATTATTAATCATTAATTCGTTGAATAATTGATTATCGAGGCCTACTGCTGATTTTGCTTATTGCAGACCGAAGCTTTCGCGAAGCGCGATGTCAGCAGCCAGCCCAACAACGCAGTCGTCTCCATCCAAAAGAACCTCGACAGCTTCAAACGCTGCCTCGATCAGAGCCTGGCGACTGCTGTTGGAGATGTCAATGAGAAGCACCTGCAGCCTGTCTTCTCTGTTATTGGGGACAGCTTGAACAGGGTCTCTAAAGCGGTAAATTATGTTCATCTACCCATTATTCTAGGTGTTAAGAGCACGCCCCGTTAGATCTCCCCTTTAAGTTAACAGTTCATTAAAATCCCTTTAGACAAAACTTAGGTAATGCATTCCATACAGAAAAAATACTAGACTCGCTTACGAAGACGTTCAAATCGTGCTGCTGTATTAACTCCTAAATGCTTATTTCTGACCTGGTTATGGTTATATAATATGTCATTAAAAAAAAAAGTTTAAGAACATCAAGAGTGAACTTATTTATAACTGAAACAAAGAATTTATCAGTTTGAAATGAGGCATTTTACGAAAGAAGTAACAGTAAAGGAAAAGTAACACCGTATTTACCTCAGATAGCGTGAATTTTTAACAGATTCAGATTCAGATTCAGATTTCTTTATTGTCATAATTCTTACATAAAAGTGTACAATATAATATATATATATATACCTTAACCCTAACGGAAAGGAACTAGAACTTGTCTATGGGTAGTAATTTCCAAATAGGCACGGTCTAGGCCACTTTAATTTGATAGCCCCTTAATAGTCTGGTCAAACTATTTTTTGACTAAGAAAACGCCTCATTAAACAATCGCAATTGAGATGTCAGAAATCGTCCTTTTTCGTTAAATATAATAATCACCCATTCAATCCAAGGGCAAAACATATTATGTTTTGCCCTTGGATATTACGGCCAAGGGCAAAACATATTATGTTTTGCCCTTGGATTGAATATGTTTATACTTAATTAATAATGTTTTCGTATCCTAATTTGGGACGAAATGACATATTAATTATAATTTCGTCCCAAATTAGGATACATACATTGTATGCTCATAGGTACCACTAAGCTAAGACATTCAATCTTCAGATTGGAATTCATGTCAAGACGTCAGGCATGTCCCGGTATGTCAACCCGGTAATACTCGATACCTGAAGGTTCTGCATAACACATGAGCGCACGTCTCCATACCTAAATACAATGCGTTCATCAACAGGGACTTATTCGCTATGATTGCTTGCCGATATCGTACGATATCATAACGTAACGCGCGATATCAAAACGTGCTTGTAAGATATGTTTCAACGTCAAATAAAGTTATTTGTTATATTCGCTGGCATAGGGTTCTTTGAGCAGGACGTAGCGTTATACCTATAATTTTGTATATCTAACTAATCACTCCCTATCTTCAGAAAACTGCTTTTTCTGCTTATTTAGGTTTCTTTGTTAAAAGCTAGATAAGTTTATTTTAAGTTTTGTAGGTTACATAGGTATTAAGGTATGTAGTGCAACTCAAAGCTTGGTTAAAATATCACTCACTTGACATCCGTCTGCACACTAGCCTAGGCTATAGTTTCATAATTTGACGGATTTTTTTGTGAAAGAACTTCATTTTACCATTATGTTTGTACATTGGATACGCTTTAACACACCTATTTATAAAAATGTGGGTTCAATTCATTAGTTCAATTTTCGTAAGGTTAGCGAATACGGACAGCCCGTATTGCCACTGCCATTATCATCCCGTACTTTGCAGCAATTACGTTTACTACGGCATTTGAGTCAACAAATAAAGGAAATTGTCGAATCATCAAGTTATCATCAAGCTGAGGTCATCGCGTCATGTATTTTCCTCATCGGAATTTTACATGTGTACATTGTTCTAATCATAACAAGTTCTTGACATAGTCGTTCAGTGATTAAAAATCTTGACAGAATCATTAAAATTAACGAAGGAGTTTTCATTAAAATTAAAGTTCTTACATAATGAAAGACTTTTACATGATTTGAATTTTTTCTAATTCCGTTAATTTTTATATTAAATGTAGTAAATATTTTTTTTTCTATCATTCGATACGACGACTTATGATAGTATAAAAAGGTGCCGTTTTTTGACCAACTTTAAAAAAGGAGAAGGTTCTATGTTCGGTTTTATGTACTTATACTATATACACATACAAATACTATTCTGGAGGGAAAATAAAGAAGTATTTGTCCTGCAAAACATCAAAAAACAGTGTAAATAATAAAATTACTCATAAATAATGATTTTGTTTCAGAATTATTGATAATTTGAATCCTTTATATCAGTAGCAAATTTATTTAGAATTTGCTCTTCTCCATTCATTTACTCCTAGAAACTATAGTTATATAGTCAAAAGGCAAAAGTCAAAAATCATGTATTTCTTTAGGCTTACGCACAAGCACTTAGACAAGTCATATTTTATACATTAAATTATTATCAAATAAAATTATTTTACTGTTCACTTCAATTTTTTGTCCACTAGTGGAAGAAGTGAAAAAGAAACCACTAGCATGTTCATCTCTTATTTGTCTAATACATGGTTATTTGCCTATTTAAGTCTAAATATAATATGATTCGATACATGTCAATATTTAAGTAAAGCTATGCACAACAACAAATTACTTACATACTATTGTCGGTGCGAAACTGGGCGACATCATTGAGATAATCATTTATGGAGCCTTCTTGATGATATTTAGTTTTATGTAATTTTTACCCTATATGCCTATGTATAAACCTATAGGTATATACACGTACGATATAATAAAACGATTATTTAAACGATATTTTTCTTTCAGTTCGATGATTTAACTGCGACAACCAAGAAACCTGATCTGGACCTAGATTTCTTCTAGATTTCTAAGGACTAAGGACACAAGCGGAACACAAATCATGGCTTTTAACAGATTCTAGACCTGTACAGTATACCTGTTATTGAATTAAATAAATAATAAATAATGATGGACAATTTATCTAGCCCCAACCTAAGCAGAACTTGTGTTATGGGTGTTTGATAATAATATTATACATAATACCAAACATAACATAATAAATAAATAAATAATGCTTGACAATTCACACAGCATTATCTAGCCCCATGGTAAGCATAGCTTGTGTTGTGGGTACTAGATAACTTATATACATAATACAATACATTACATAGGTAGATATTTTTTATTAAACATAGAAAACGACCAGAACTGCAGATCGTACAAACATCTCTCCCGAGGCGGGAATCGAACCCGCAACCTCTTTTGTTACAGGCGGACTGTTTTACTTAGCCCAGCGCACCACAGAGGTCGTCCAATTAGGTTTAAAAAGCTGATAGTTTCTTTGCATCCATGTTAGTTTTCGGTGGAATGGAGGAGTGGATATTTTTACCATCGTGCGGAGTCCAGCGGTTTAAGCCCGGTTTCCACCGAGAGTGAAGCGGACCCATTAAGGACTTCGTTCAATTCGCAAGAGCAAACTGCATACTTCTATTTCCACCAACAAATAGATAGATAGAAAACTCTTTATTCAAAAGAGGCCACACAAAACAGGAAACAATCTAGAAATACATACTTAGAATAGTGTTAACACTTTGACTGCCGCCGCCGCATGCGCCCATCTACGTGTGCTTGCAGGGCAGCTACCCTCCGGGTCAAATCGAAGTTTGGCAGTGAAGGTGTTAATACCACCATCACTGATTGCAGTTGCAGGAATAAGAATAAACGTTGAACATTGATCTGCATTGTTGTTTTAACAATAAAAACCAAATGTGACAAAATGTATGTAAATTTAATCTAAATTTATGCTATGTATTAATAATCTTGTAAATTTGTTATTGTTATGTACAATTACATTTAGACCTGCATGCCATACTCTCTAATTATTTTTGGACACCATAACTCAGCTGTTCACAGCGGTGAGTCATTTTAAGTGATACCTACACAACTACATATATTCTAAATGATCTGCTACTTTATTTTTGTTTACTGTGTATTAGATAAATTAGTTTGTAAATTAGTATCTTGTTAATTCAATAGGACCGCCATGTAATTAATTATAAAGGTCCTTACAATAAATATGATTTAAAAAAAAAAAAATGTATCTTGGTCAAACATGCTGACTCAAAAAAACTATTTGTCATCTTTTTTACACGTGTTTTGCAAATAAATGACATTTACTTTTTTTACTTTACTTTTTATGGATTGAGCAATAATATAAGTTCACAGCTCTGTAGCTATACTGTTAGTACAATTGTCTTATACAATTCTACCGAATCGAAAAGAAACCAAAGTCAAGACATACAATGATATTTCTAAAATAACCATTCTTGCTGAGCATTAATGTCTTCTTCGTTTAGTAAATGATGTTATATTTGTAAAATGTCATTAGTCTAAATCATTATCACCAAAAGTGTTCGCTCTGGTGCACACTGACTGACCGGTAATCATTTCGCTATAGTTACCTACTTAATTTGTCGTACATTCATTAAATCCCTTGCTAAAAAATACCAATCATCGTCCGTCATGGTCCACCTCTTTTGTGCACCTCGGTGGACCTCTGTTCAGGGTTAGGCGATTGTTTGGCGAAAAAAGATGCGATACTATGACTATACTACGTATAGATGTCGGGTCGGCGCAAAAAATCCGTCTCCGTAAATAAGAGCGCACTTGTAATGTGTGCTCTTATTTTGTTTAGTTCGATTGAAACACAGCCAACGTAAACACGTATCAAAATCACAATGCCGCAATGTGTATTCAATAGTTGCAAAAATAAAAATAAAATATTGTTTGTTAGCTTAAAGGTAAAAATATAACTTATTCTACATTTATTTACCTCAAGAGCGCTCTTATTTAGGAATACGGTTTTTAGCTTTGATTTTGTATGTCCGAAATCTAGATAGTATTTGTGATCGCAGGGGTTAGGCCATTGTTTTGTGAAAAAAGTGTGACAAATCTAGTCACATAACTAGTTTTTTTTTCTTCAAATTATTTCATTTCTTTTCATTGTAGTTTTTCGCGCAGCCTGGCAGGCGGTTATTTCTATCTCATGGAAACTGATCTATGGAATTACAAGTAGTCTATGAGTTATTCCAGAAATTAATTATATGCAAAATTTCAGCCCGTTCTGTTCAGTAGTTTAAGCGTCATCATCATCATCAGCCTATAGCAGTCCACTGCTGGACATAGGCCTCCCCCAATGAGCGCCATAGCGCCCTGTCTTCAGCTTGCCGCATCCAGCATCTACCTGCAGTCTTTCGCAGGTCGTCATCCCACCTGGTCGGAGGGCGTCCTACACTACGTTTACCGAGTCGTGGTCTCCACTCAAGAACACGTTTGCCCCATCGGCCGTCGGTTCTTCGCGAGATATGGCCGGCCCACTGCCACTTCAGTTTGCTAATTCTTTGAGCTATGTCGATAACCTTAGTTCTCTGTCGGATGTATTCGTTACGAATCCTATCCTTCAGAGAAACTCCGAGCATAGCTCTTTCCATAGCTCGCTGAGCGAGTTTAAGCGTGATAATGTTTTATTTTGCGATTTTATCCAGTTTAGAAAAAATAATTAATTTTGCCCATTTCCCCATTCACTTTAAAAAAAAAGGGAAGTTTCATCTTTATTCATAGGGAACTGATTAAAGTCTTCATAGAATAAAACAGCCTGAAGAATAGAAAAAAAAACATTTGTTTGGACACAGGTAAAAACACAGGCAAGGTACATCCAGCTTTAGGTATTATTACTATGACAAATGTAGACTACTAAGACGCGTCGTATAGTACCTACTACGATTGTCATAAATGTAAAAAAAATATGATTAACGAACATGGGAAGTTTCTAATTTCTTCCTAAGCTGGATAAACCTGGCTGTTGTGATTACGTCGCAGAACAGTCCATAGATAATATTTCCACAGAGATATTGATGATGGTTACATCTCCGACACTTTTGAGAAACGTTCTTCAAGAAGTTTATGACACTCTGAAACAGAGACTGGCAGAGTCGTAGCGAAAAAGCAAGCGGCGCCAAAACAAAAAAGAAGTTGAATGTTATTTTGTTTTGTTTGTTTATTTCATCAAAGACTAGCGGCGCCCTCCGGCTTCGCCCCCGTGGAAATCTATGAGTCAAATGGATAAATGATAAAAAGCTATGTTAGACTCCTGGTTCTAAGCTACCTCTCCACCAATTTTCAGCTCAATCGGTTCAGCCGTTCTGGAGTTATAAATAGTGTAACTAATACGACTTTCTTTTATATACATATATAGATAAAGTACTTGATCATGCATCAAAACCATTGTTACGATGAAGCAATTGATTTAGTCGAAATCGGCCCGATGGTGTATTGAAAGCAATATTTATTTATAAAAAATTTTACTGTAAAAAATTTGACTTTGGTAATTTCCATATATGTATTGTATATTCATTAATTTCCATATCATTCTGATGTTCAGAAAATTAACTAGTTTTCTAGCATAAATACCTAAATCTAGAGAATGGTGTGTGGGTAAGTAAACATAATCAGAGAATATTTCCAAAGATTACTAAGGCTTTGGTACTTTCCCAAATAGGTAGGTACATTTTACTTGGGCCATCTCATCACCAAGATAAGCTGTCCAATGTCCTTAAGGGTGGTCGTTCAATCATTCCCTCTCTATAAACTGGGCAATGAGTAACAAAGATAGACTGATGATAAGAAGACTGTGCCTCATGTTACGATGGCCTGTCGAAAGATATGCGTAAGCCGAAGTTATTTGTTTTGATGGAAACAGAACAGAGTAAGAATTAGGAAGACTAGATCAGTCGTTATCACTATTTCTTGAATAGGTATTAAGTAAGTAACTCCCTGGTTCGTGTCTTTTTTTGTACTCGCTAAGGTTTTGAGAAACGTTCTTCAATGTGTAGTTTCTTTGATCAAAGACATCATGTATCAATACCTACCATCTTTTTTTTTCTCAAGTTAATAAAATTGAAGACTGAAGGAAGTGACGCGGCGGGCTAGTTTTATTGTTCATATAAAACTAAAAATTAACTATTTAAACGATATAGTATAGAATAAACCAAAAATATAAAAGGTAGCTTAAATTAATAACAAAATTAAGTTAATTTAACGTTTTATTACAACAACATTCATAACAATAAAACAATCATCAATAACAAAATTTTTCTCATCATAGACACATTCAAATTTCAACCTTCTCCCCCAACCATAAAGCATTTACAAAAAATAACAACTGTTCAATATTCACTGCGATAACAGAACGGACTTTAAATTCTAAGTACTTCCTTATCAACAAACAGCCATTGCAAACTAATTTACTAATTAGCTGCCAGGAACAGGGGTTATCGATAGGTTCAAGCGGTTAACTATGCCTATGATAGAGCGTTCAGAGCCGTGACAGTGTGAGTTCTCCCCTTGACTGGTTACCACGTCTCGTTCCTTCGTACCAGAAACCAAGTCTTTGAAGATGAATAAGCTGATTCTTGCATTGTTGTTGGTGGTCTGTCTTGTCACGGTAAGTTACTTTATTCAATTATAACTTAAAAAAACAGTGTATCTAAATGTTAAGAAATTTGAAATCGGTTTTTAGCTTTTACAAAACAATATAATTTTTTTGGGCTACACCTCGTTTACGCTCGAATACTCAAATGCATCTCAGATTGTCTCAATTCGCGACTTTTTGACAGTTTTCAATGAAAATCTGTCAAAAATTCTGCGCTTGAGATGTGCGAAAATCTGAGATGCGTTTGAGTATTAGGAGGTTAGTCTAGCGCAGGGCTGAGACAAAGGGTAAACGTAGAAAGGTCTTGACCAGTCGTGGGTCGACGAATACTGATTTTTCTTGTTATCTTCCGATGACACTAATTTATAATCTACTCTATATTATCTCTATATTTGTAATATAAATACACATTAATAGAGAATAACTCGATATGACGCCAACTTATTTCGATGACACAGAAGCTGCGAAGGCCTGATCATATTCTTCTGGATATTACTATACTCTTCTATTAAGTACAAACTTCAATAAAAACTCACCAAATTCTTGATTGATTTGTTTTATTTTATTGTGCTTATTGACATGTATATTGGATTACTTTTGCTCAATGACATGTGTGTGTATATTTGATTATTAGTTTTATTAAATTCGATGCTAGCGATTAATTAAGTTGACTACACTATTGTATTAGGTGATACCTATGTAAAGTAAAGTAAAAGTAAAAAATCATTTATTTCTTTAGGCTTACAAAATAAGCACTTAGATAAGTCATATTTTATATATAAATTATTATCAAATAAAATAATTTTACTGTTCACTTCAATTTTTTGTCCACTAGTGGAAGAAGTGAAAAGAAACCACTAGCATGTTCATCTCTTATATGTCTAATACATGGTTATTTGCCTATTTAAGTCTAAATATAATATGATTCGATACATGTCAATATTTAAGTAAAGCTATGCACAACAACAAATTACTTACTACATACTATTGTCGGTGCGAAACTGAGCGACATCTGGCCAAGCATTAACATCATTGAGATAATCATTTATGGAGTAGAAAGCCTTCTTGATGAGATTTAGTTTTATGTAATTTTTAAATTTACGAATAGGGAGCTCAGTTGCTTCAGATGGAAGCTTATTATAGAAGCGTACGCTATTGCCCATAAATGATGATATGAAAATAGTTGTAATGCTTTGAATAAATACATACATACATACATACAAATACATTATGTTGACTACCGATGATAACCTTTGTCTTTTTATCTGTTGTGTACATTATACAAAAAAACGCATTTTTACTTTACTTTGAATTTTCTCACGTGTTCAGGAGTCCTGAAAGGTCGGTCTAAAGTAAATAAAGCAATTCGTTATTTCATATTTGAAAATATTTAGAGTTAATGTGGTTCTTCGGTTTGATATCAAAGAAGTGCTCTTGAAGTTTTTGTTTTGATTGGAAATTATTTGTTTACAATTGTTAACCAACTTCAATGAAAGGATGAGGTTCTCAATTACACTGACACACAATACAATACAATTGTATTGTATTGTATTTAAAAAGATACAGTGTAATTGAGAACCTAATCCTTTATTTATAACGCCAAGTTACAAGTGTAACCAATGTTTGTAACCTCAGAACTTTCAACTGAGTGAACCGATTTTGATCATTCTTTTTTTATTTGAAAGCTTGTGCTTTCCGTGTGGTCCCATTTCAATTTGGTCCAGTACTAACAATAGCTTCCATGAGAAAACCATATAAGTCGTCTTAAATTCGCATTAAGTATGTGCGCGACAAAGCGAAGGAGGCCAAAAGGAGGATCCAGCTGGGCTGGGCAGCGTTTGGGAAACTACGTCGAGTCTTCTCTCCATCCATACCGCAATGCTTGAAAACGAAAGTTTTCAACCAGTGCGTCCTACCCGTTATGACCTACGGAGCTGAGACGTGGACACTCACGATAGGGCTGGTCCACCAGTTCAAAGTCGCTCAGCGAGCTATGGAAAGAGCTATGCTCGGAGTATCTCTGAAGGATAGGATTCGCAACGAATACATCCGACAGAGAACTAAAGTTATCGACATAGCTCTGAGAATTAGCAAGCTGAAGTGGCAGTGGGCCGGCCATATCTCGCGAAGAACCGACGGCCGCTGGGGCAAACGTGTTCTTGAGTGGAGACCGACTCGGTAAACGTAGTGTAGGACGCCCTCCGACCAGGTGGGATGACGACCTGCGAAAGACTGCAGGTAGATGCTGGATGCGTCAAGCCGAAGACAGGGCGCTATGGCGCTCATTGGGGGAGGCCTATGTCCAGCAGTGGACTAATATAGGCTGATGATGATGATGATGTGCGCGACAAATGGACGAATAACGCAATATAACGTCAACCGATTTCGATGATTCTTTTTTAAAACTAAGTTTTTAACCCATATTCTTTATTTAGGAATTTCAAGTCTGTGAAAAATTAAATTAAAATTAAAAGTCTGTAAAAACACGCCAAATTATTTATTATTTGTTTATTTATAATGATTCAGGCCCACGCCGCTATTGTGAAGCGCGATGCTCCGGTGGCTCCAAATCCTGAGTTTGACATCACAAAACAACTGGCAGCAATCACGACTAAGATTGAGGAAACTTTCAGCCCGGACAATATTAAGGATGCTGTCTCAAAACTTGGAGAACAAATAAAGACAGGGGTAAGTTATCAATTTTCATTTGAGTGATTCATCAAACGATCAAATCCATTTTTTCCAATTCTGGTTCCAATCTGAACCAGAAAACAAAATTTACAGTCCTATTCAATATAAAACACGGTTCATTATGCGACAGGCTATCTGCGTCCCTATCTTATGGCTGCAGAAGTTGTAGTTGCTTATCCTGAAGCTGGAAAAAAAACGAACAAACATGGGGATCTATGCTTGCTGATTTGTTTGGTTTACTTGTACATTTTCGTTAAAATATTCAGCCATAAATGTTAAATAAAATTCGAGGACGTCTAAGTCTTAAAATTAAATGCTGAGTTTATTTTTCTCTTATTTCAGATCAATAATTTTATGCCAACTGATACACCGAAGGCCTGATCACCGACAATGACATTTTAAAATATGATTAGCTTGTATTAAAAAAAAACAAAGTAATATTCATGAATGTGATTTTTGTATTATCTACCAAATGATTATAAAACTTTTTATAATATAGTAAATATGTGAATAATTTTTTTCGTTATGTAGTTTTTTTATTTCTAATCTTAGAATTGCATACCTAATCATCTACATACTAATTTGTAGCCACAGTAATATTATAAATGAGAAAGTTTTGTGTATGGATATGTATATGGTATGTTTGTTACTTCTTCACGATGAAACTACTGAACGGATCGGGCTAAAATTTCGCATAGAAATAGTCCTTATCCCGGTATAAAAAAATGATTTTTATCCCATATATCAGCTTCTATGCGGGAAAGAAATAACCTTAGTCCGTTTCTATAGAAATAACGCGTGCGAGGCTGCGGCCAGACACTAGTATACAATATCCCCATTAACATTTCAAGAGTTTAACTGAAAATATTATTATGTTTCGTGAAAATAGGGTTCTTTGCTATTGAAAATATGTAGATGATAACACATCCATTAGGCAGCATTGTGTGTACGATATGCAGATCTTTGTTCCGGGTGTTCTGGTCGTTATATTATATTATCTATGTATAACAAGAAATATCTATCTATGTAATGTATTGTATTAACTATAGCAGCAATAAGCAGTCATCTACTATCTGTATGGGCTAGATGATGCTGTGTGGATTGTCCAGCATTACTATTTATTTATAATTTTGATAACTTAGATAATTTACAATTATTTTCCATTAGATACTTGACACTGGCAAAAAAGTGTCCAATTTAACAAAGAATCATCATCACGATTTGACACAACTAACATCTCAACATTTCCAGTTTGTTTCCAAGTTGTTTTGTCAAAACTTCTAGCCAAGTTAGATGAATGTTTGTTGGGACTTTTACCACCTGGGTCTGTCTGGGTGTGACTTGACAATGATCGAGGGTGTTCTGTATTTGACCTGCTACGTCGTTGGTGAATGATATGCCTTAGGGGAGCCACTTACTTGGTGTCAAAGTTGTTGAAGATTTTTTTGGGTCTACAAGTTTTGAGTGATAGGTGTTTGGGTTTGAGGAAAAGAGTTTACTGTCTCAGAATAAAGTAGTATTTTGTAGTCTCGTGGTATTCTCAGATTTTTCTGACAAAATATCTAGCATTTTGTGAACAATATTTAATTAGTGACAGTTCTTTATGTAATTACGAGTATGATGACAAAAATCTTTTTAATCAAGGGAAAGTTGCAATATTTATTCAAATTAGGGCTTACTTGTTTTGCGAAATCAGAGCGCCGAGCGGTTGATTTTCCGATCCGCCGCTGAAATGCATAATAACAGCGCATTTCGCAAATTTCGTCCGATTGTTAAGCTACAAACCGTATGCGGCACACGTAGACGCGACGCACTCTTAGACATATCATATTATACTGTATTACTGTCGGAGACAGTGCGTAGTATCACGACACGATCCCTCTGGTCTTCACTGAAAATCAGCGCTGGGTGGACACATTAGTGTGCACTCAGCTCAATGCTGAGTGAAGGCCATATTTGCCACGAACAGTTGAACACTGCTACGCACAATAATTTGTAGCATATGTACAATTTGCGTAGTTTTAAGTTTGTTGTGTATAACTACCATACACAACAAACTTAAAACTACGCATACTATATTAAGGTAAATAAAAATATTTTCTTTTCTTATAGCATGGGCCTCTGAGTGACATTTGTAGGTAGGATTTTTATGACCATTTGACCAACTACCTTAGTTGATTACAATTAGTTAAATAAAACACCTTTGTCTTATCACCAATGTTGTTAAAGAGAGACTCAGATTGAGTGAGCCCAAACTTGTAATTGTCACTTAATCGATAGAGTATTTAATCACCTACAACTTCGACTTCGACTTGTAAATAATATTTTACCAATAAAATGACTGTCTGACTATCTACAACTTTATGAACACATACTTACTTACGTACTTAAATTATTTTATTTGCGGTATGTTATCGCTGTTGATAACATACCGCAAATAAAATAATTTAAGTACCTATTTAGGTATATTAGATGAATAATTTTATTTGCGAATCTTTCGATCATTCTATTCTTTCCCGGTATAATTAGATTAAGTGTACTGCTGTGATCTGTTCAGAACACAATATACGCATCATGAAAAACAGGTCTACAGCAACAAATGAACTTTATTTAAAATAAATAAATAAATAAATAATGCTGGACAATTCACACAGCATTATCCAGCCCCATGGTAAGCAGAGCTTGTGTTATGGGTACTAGATAACTGATATACATAATACAATACATTACATAGATAGATATTTTTTATTATATATAGAAAACGACCAGAACACCCGAAACAAATATCTGCAGATCGTACACACAATTGTTCCGAGGCGGGAATCGAACCCGCAACCTCCTGCGTCGCAGGCTGACCTTCGCCCACCGCGCCACATCAGTCGCATTTAGTTACCCTTTAGGCCGCAGTCGTTTCATGCCTTCACATCGTTCGCTCGGTTCGATCTGCATTTAGCGTGTTTACTTGCATTCATGAGTAATCGCTGTCCATTCGTCTATAATTACTGACTTGCTTTGCTTTTCATTGTTTATTCAACGGTATGATTATTCATACATATTTGGTGTTCATTGGGCTTATTGAGCTTATTTCACCTAATTGGAATAGTTTAAATACATACATACTACTAGGGATACCTACCTACCTACTACAGATACCTTCATCACTTTCGTCATCAGCCTGTACACGACTACACGTCCACTGCAGATCATAAGCCTCCTCAAACGACACCACGAATAGCGGTCCTGAGCCGCCTCCATCCATCGACTCCCTGCGACCCCTACAATGTCACAATTTGCGCTGGATGCGGCAAGCTGAAGACAGGGCGCTATGGCGCTTATTGGGGGAGGCCTATGTCCAGCTGTGGACTGCTATAGGCTGATGATGATAAGGTTATTTCTACCAATTTGTATTATGCTAATACTCTTATTGCCTTCAACTCAGTCTACTTGCGCTGGCCAGTGAATGCGTTAAAGCGTAAATTGTGATTTACTCAGACCCGTAAATTACTTGTTAAAAAGTAAAAGGAAATTAAAATTAGGCAAATAAAACTTGTAGAAGTTCTAAAGGTGAAGTCATAGAAGTCCTGAAGGTGTAGAAAGAGCATTTTGTAATAGCACTAAGAACATCGTGATAAGTTTGCACCTATAAATTGTCCTACAACTCCACAAGATCTTAAGCCATGAACAAGCTTCCTAGCTCAAGTGAATTATGCTAGCACTTAATAACATCTGCAGGGGCGAAGTCAGGACCTCTCGAGGGGCAAACCATCTTTGGTATTTATTTTATTATGGTATCTTTTTTCGGCTACATCTGTGTTTTTCTTTTTATTTGTATCTTTTTTTTTATTTATTTACCAACTTAAAGATAGTTACATGAAAAAGCTTAAAAATAACACGAAGGAAACCACAAAGGTTTGTATATGTGTTATTAGCTGAGAGTCAGCAATAAAGTTATTCAATTTCAGGCAATAGGATTATAAATTGGAATTAGGTAAGTAAATAGATCAGTAACTGAATCAAACCCCCTGATAATGATGTAGGTTCAATAAGAAGTGCGATCTAAGTTTATATTTAATGTTATTAGGTGTTATATTGTCGAGTAGTTCCATTGGAAGTTTATTTATTAACCGGGGAACCAGATAACTGGCGGTCCTCTCGCCGTACGCATTGTTTGCGCGCGAAGTGACTAACCGGTTTTGAGTAATAGCTCGAGTATGTATAGGGTGAATAACAACATGTCGAATGGTTTCATCAAAGAAATAATTTCGTATCATCATGTATTTAAATTGAGTATGGACGGGATGATCTGTTTAGTGATAAGCTTTTTTTATTTTATGGAAGCCGTTGCCTAAATGCCTAAAGGCAGTTCTTATATTTTTCAATACGTACTGCGGCTGGATTTGTTCCCGTATAGGCCTTACGATTCATCTACGTAAGAGCCGAGAAATAGGTACATAAAAAATAATCCGTGAAACAGGCCAATACTGATAATAATGATCTCAAAGGAGTCTTTTAACTGCAATTAGGAGTCCATGCGTTATTTCATGGTTCATAAGTACGTTACTAAAAGTAAAAAGACGACACGACCCGAAGACGACACCGCGCTTACTGGAAACTTCAAGGTGAAACGAGTAGTAGTTGTTATGAAAAGCTTTGTCCGATAATTGTCTAATAAAGCTTGTTCTGCTAGGTACTCACGTTTATCAATAAAACTGTACGTCCCCGCGAAGCCAGTCGCGTTGTTCTGCCTCGCCCCTGTATGGAACTCGAGAACTAGCGCCGGCCCTGGCGAGTAGAGTGGAGGTGGTATCTCTCCTCGGCCCCCGCAGAGGACCCTCGACCACGCGGATCTCTCGTTGATGGCTCCGGGGGGCCCTGGACCCTGGACCTCCCAGTATACCTTGAGGTAGTCTTCACGAGTGCAGCTGTAACAAAAGGAAGTAAACTTAGTGGCTTGGATTTTGAGCTCAATCTTGAGTGACTTTGAGTGACGCAGTTTGAAATTGAAAAAGGGCTTCCAGAATAAAGCAATCACCGTCATTGACTGCGGAAAGTTGGAAACATTAGCGTGCACTGTAAAGTCAGACACATTATAAATTCGAAAGTTTGGATGTATGGATGTTTGTTACCTCTTCACGCCAAAACTACAGAATGCTTGTAAAATTACAAACCAATCGCGTAGAAATTTTGCAAACAAGTTGCTCCTGTCCTAGAATCGAATAAAAGCTAAAAGCTTTTTATCTCCTCCCATGGGATATAAATCGCCTTTAAACTATCTATAGAAAAAAAAGGGTGCGAAGCTGCGGGCAGAAACTGGTACTCAATATTGAAATTTTCTTATGATGACTGTGAAGAACTATCTAAAAGTAAAGTATCTACCCACATGAAAAGAAAGCACTGCTGAAAAGACTGCTCCTACCTAAAGTGTTACACCGTAGTGCCTCGAAAAGTTAAGCTGTTGGTTCTGTGCCTAACCTCTCCCCGGTCTTGTCAGTCTGCCACATGCCAGTCTCCGTTTAAACTGGCCATCATCATCATCATCATCAGCCTATATCAGTCCACTGCTGGACATAGGCCTCCCCCGATGAGCGCCATTGCGCCCTGTCTTCAGCTTGCCGCATCCAGCATCTACCTGCAGTCTTTCGCAAGTCGTCATCCCACCTGGTCGGAGGGCGTCCTACACTACGTTTACCGAGTCGTGGTCTCCACTCAAGAACACGTTTGCCCCAGCGGCCGTTGGTTCTTCGCGAAATATGGCCGGCCCACTGCCACTTCAGCTTGCTAATGGCCACCATGGCCGAAATTCGGATACCAAATGTAATCGCAATGATAAAGTACTACCTAAGTATACATCCTTTTATATCATCCCATACACTATGTTCGCTATTGCTATCCATTTCCTACTAAGTTCCTTCTAGTTCTAGTTTCAATTACTTTAAGGTACGAGTGAACTGTTAGAGTGGACTTCAAAAGTTTCCTTTGATAGCTCTGTAATCAATGTTTCGTAACAGGCTAAAGCTAAATGTGTCGGGAAATAGAATTTAAATGTGCTTGCCTTTGAACCAGTTTAATTCAATTTCAATTCAATACGTTATCAAAGTCGACATTAGTTCTAAGAATTAGCAAGCTGAAGTGGCATTGGGCCGGCCTTATCTCGTGAAGAAACGACAACCGCTGGGGTAAACGTGTTCTTGAGTTGAGACCGCAACTCGGTAGAAGTAGCGTAGGACGCCCTCCGACCAGGTGGGATGACGACCTGCGAAAGACTGCAGGTACCTAGATGCTGGATGCGTCAAGCTGAAGACAGGGCGCTATGGTGTTCATAAGGTGAGGACTATGTCTAGCAGTGGACTAACATAGACTGATGATGATGATTATTTCATTTTTTTTTAGATAATAAATGATAATAATAATTTTAAGAATAAGGGATTTCATATAAAATTTTAAGAAAAGTTATTTAAGAAAAATAAGTTTAAATAGAAAGTTGTTCAACATGATTTGCGGTCTTTACTAAGTATCTAACACGTAAGTACCCAGAAAAATAAATGAAAGAAAGAAAGAAAATGCATTTATTTTTTCACAAGTAGGTACAGCTTGTTACTAAATAATAATAATCTATAATTAAACAAGAACAAAGAAATAAATAAAATTAACTACGTATGTATTATATACAAGCAACAAGCGACTCCACAAAGCTAACCAATAGGTCCTGTCTCAGCATAATGTTGCTCTACTTCTCCATAAGAATTAGAGCAACGCTGGTTAATAAACTTGGCCACTTTGTAAATGGCAAAAAGTTTCCTTTCATTTTCTCGAGATTCAGCGATCGATAAAATAGAAGTCGGTTATTTTCAAAACAATCAAAATATTGATATATTGTAGAATTAGTACATGATATAAAGTGTAATATGAACCACGAGCCTGCACAGACGCCATTTTAACACTTTGACTGCGGTTTTTTTTCGACGACAGCGGTCTTTTTTTTTACCTAAAAAATTCGTGCTGCCACTCTACACAGCGGTTGTGTTGCGCCGCACATGCGTTTCGTTCGAAAAATATTACAGCTCTGCTGAGTCACAAAGATCTGTATTTTCTCAGCCGCTGCGCTAGTGTGGATTTACGCATATTAGTCACTTGTAGAAAACTCATACCGTGCGTTTTCAGCACTCAAAGTGTTAAAAAGGAAGCGTTATGAAAGATTTGATAGTACTGGCATGCCCTTACCGTAATTTCGTGAAAGTAAAGCCATTTTACAGTTCTATTTTCTGAGAGACAGGATGATGAATTTATAAAGTGCCGTAAAGTATCAAGCTGGTGGGATGAACCGCTGTTATTAAAAAAAAAATGGTGGATAATTCACAACGCTAAGAGGCGACGTGGAAGGCCCAGGATGAGATGGCTCGACGAGCTCGAGGTACATCTTCCATCATGGCCTGTTGCAGCGTTGGATCGCGAGGAGTGGAAGGAGAAAAGGGAGGCCTTTGCCCAGTGGGACAGTAATGGCTTAAAATAAATAATAATTATAATAAATAAATAATAATTTACACAGCATTATCTAGCCTCATGGTAAGCAGAGCTTGTGTTATGGGTACTAGATAACTGATAAACATAATACATTACATAGATCGATATTTTTTATTATATATAGAAAACGACCACAACACCCGGAACAAATATCTATATAATGTTATAGCACGATAAAAGTTTTCTTGGACGGATAAGTGTCTTGTTCGGATTGTAGTAAACTACTTTTGATTTTTGCCGATGCGTAATGACTAATGATAATCAATAACAAAAGATTCCTATAGGGTTCAATTTGAAAAATAATTTGAAAAATGTTTTAACAATTAGTACCTCAGCCTCAGCCCTTCGATAAATAAATAAAATAATGCTGGACAATTCACACAACATTATCTAGCCCCATGATAAGCAGAGCTTGTGTTATGGGTACTTGATAACTGATATACATAATACAATACATTACATAGATAGATATTTTTTATTATACATAGAAAACGATTAGAACACCCGAAACAAATATCTGCAGATCGTACACACATTTGTTCCGAGGCGGGAATCGAACCCGCAACCATATGCGTCGCAGGCGGACCTTCGCCCACTGCGCCACATCGGTCGTCAAAAGATAATGAGTAAAGTTTCGATAAAAAGTAGCTTATGTTTTATTCCAGGCCTGGAACTATCTGTATGCAAAATATCAGACCGATCGATTCAGTAGTTTTTTCGTGAAAGACTTACAAACATCCATGCATACAACCGACAACCGCTGGGGCAAACGTGTCCCTGAGTGGAGACTACGACTCGGTAAACGTAGTCTAGGACGCCCTCCGACCAGGTGGGATGACGACCTGCGAAAGACTGCAGGTAGATGCTGGATGCGTCAAGCTGAAGACAGGGCGCTGTGGCGCTCATTGGGGGAGGCCTATGTCCAGCAGTGGACTAAAATAGGCTGATGATGATGATGATACATATAAGATTGATGGTTTAATTAAATAATAATGCGTTGCTCTGAAAAACAAAGAAACGATAATTAAAGTTAATATTTACAATTTTCACTTTATTTGATCGGACACCCGAGGTTTTTTTTATCAGCATTCGAATTTTTGACATTACATCTGTCTGTCTATGATGTACTGTCACTGTCAATGTGTCCAATCAATCACTTTCACAATACGCACCAGAATTCAAAATTAAGTACTATTTCTTTACATACATACAAACTTTCGTGTTTTTAATACGAGATTTGATTTAACCTGTAAAAGGTATATCAGTCATAGCTATAAAACAAGCTCTGCTTACCTCGGGCTAGATGACGCCGTGTGAAATAAATAAATAAAAAAAAAAAAAAATGCTGGACAATTCACACAGCATTATCTAGCCCCATGGTAAGCAGAGCTTGTGTTATGGGTACTAGATAACTGATATACATAATACAATATATTACATAGATAGATATTTTTTATTATACATAGAAAACGACCAGAACACCCGGAACAAATATCTGCAGATCGTACACACAATTGTTCCGAGGCGGGAATCGAACCCGCAACCTCCTGCGTCGCAGGCGGACCTTCGCCCACCGCGCCACATCGGTCGTCAAATGTTCAACATTATTTATTTATGCTTACAGGTATGCAACAACGTTATAAATGTCCTCAAGTTTATTTATACTGTTAATCTAGCGTCTCATGTGAGCAATATATTCTTACAGTTATAGTCACCGTCTGCATACATGGCATGTAATCAGTGAAATTTAAATTTTGTCATTCATATAGATTCTAAAAAGTTTAAAAACTTTATTTCGCAGTGTTTTACTTACTAACAGACTTGGAGACATAATAGGGATAGCCTTATGAAAAAGTGTGATGTTCACAATAGAAATAAAAGAAACATGAACAAATTACACATACCATCATTTAGATTACACAAGGTAGGGAAATCATTTATGGGCAATAGCGTGCGCTTCTATAATAACTTATTATAGAAGCGCACGCTATTGCCCATAAATGAGAGAATGAGAATGAGGGAGCTCAGTTGCTTCAGATGGAAGCTTATTATTAATAAGCTTCCATCTGAAGCAACTGAGCTCCCTATTCGTAAATTTAAAAATTACTTCAAACAAAATCTCATCAAGAAGGCTTTCTATTCCATAAATGATTATCTCAATGTCTTTTTTGACTTCAACGCGAATGTTTGTGAGGATGGATGTAATTATGTTTGTTGCTCTTTCACGCAAAAACTACTGAATGGATTTTGATGAAACTTCACAATAATATAGCTTACTTATCAGAATAACATATAGCTTACAATTCATAAAGATATATCATATATTATCAATAATATTAATATAAATCACCACGCGGGTGAAACCGCGGGGCGCAGCTAGTACCCTATCTGTACTCTCCAAGTTAAACAGGCTAGAGCGAAACACAAAAAACCAAGTAGTATTAAATTAAGTAAAATCAAAACAGACCGCATTGCTCTCAATTTTCTGTGTGCCACAGAACTTCCGGCAACTGTGCGGTAATGTCGCAAGTGCTATGCAACCGTGGAAGATTGATGCGGGATGGGATAAGATTATCTGGATAGTAATGTTAGTTATTCGGTCACTAGGAAACCTAAATTATTATATAAAGCTAGATTCTGGACACTACTTTGCAAGCTTTTTAGTGGACTCAAAAGTAGCCGTAAAAAAACTTACATTACTTGTAAAGGACCAAGTAAAAGTTAGGACTGATATTTTTTTGGAATCTCTTACTTTCATACAAAGATACCTAACTCTCTCTTAGGAGTAGGTACTTTAAAAAAAAGGAACATTGGTAGCCTACGTTCCGCATTTAGAAGTGTATTCGGAATGTGGTCCATATCGCAATACACATTAACATTAACGAAACATTAACAAAGATTCACAATAAATCTCATCGAACGCCAAAAATCTAAATAAACTTTATTACATAGTAACTGTACCTACCTATGTATATAAAATGAAGTCACTTCCGCTGTCTGTTCACTTGGATCTTGTAATTTTCAGCAATAGAAGGAGTGATTCAAGAGGAAGGGTTATAAACCACTAGATGCAGCCCGCGGCTGCGCGTGGAAATCTACATACATAATGTCTCAAGTGGTTTAAAAACCTTTCTCTTAAATCACTCTATCTATTTATAAAAACCGCATCAAAATCCGTTGCGTATTTTAAAGATACCTACATAGATGACCTGAGAGAGACCTAAGCATAGATACCTACATAGGGTCAGACAGACAGCGGGAAGCGACTTTGTTTTATACTACTGATTTGACACATAGATTTCAACGCGGGCGAAGCCGCGGGGCGTAGCTAGTGTCGTATAAAGTCATATAAGTTGTTTAGAGCCGGCATTTTGGCGGGCATCACACATTGCCAGTGACATTCCCATTACTGGGCCTCCCCTACCCAACCTAACTCAATTGGACAGAAATGACGCGGTCTATTCCATCTATTGACATACAGTGTGGTATTCGATCAGAATTTTATTACAAACAAGCAAAATCAAAAGATTTTTTTGGTATCTATATATTTACTAAAGTACCAACGTCTATTTTGTTCCTTCATGTCCAGTCCATCCGAAGGTTGCCTGGAAGAGGTCGCTCTCAGCGATAAGGCCGCCCTTTATACTTTTATACTTTTTACTTACATTTATTCTATCTATTGTCTATCGTTTATTCCTGTATTGTTTTTTTGTTTTGTGTGCTATAATAAAGTGTTTTCTATCTATCTATCTATTTCTTATTACAAACGGGTTCCTGCCCGTGCCTTCGCACGCGTTGTTTCTATGGTAACGTTTTAAGGTTATTTCTATCCCATGGGAACTGATGTATGGGATAAAAAGTAGCCTATGTTTTATTCCGGGTCTAAAACAAGCTGTATGCAAAATTTGAACTGTATTGTTATGAATTGAAACGTGTTCTAGAGTGGAGACAGCGACTTGGTCAACGTAGCGTAGGATACCCTCCAACCTGTGCGACAACTTGTCACAATTGTAAGTTTCATAGATACGACCACGATACAACTGAGACTGAGAAAGATTGTGCTTGTAGAATACCAATAGGTGTCAATAGTGGCGATTTAGACGCGATACTACTGTCATTGTGAGGAGATAGTGTTAGTGGAATTAGGCCCCTGGTGGGTTGACGACTCATTGACGATCTGCGAAAGACTGCAGGCACATGCTGGATGCAGCAAGCTGAAGACATGTCGCTATGGTGCACATTAAGGGAGGCATATGTCCAGCTGTGGACTAATATAGGATGGAGATGGTGAATACCGTATTTAACCCGATAATAAGTCTTCCAAAAATCGTAGCAAAGAAAACTCTCAAAACATAAGAAACCGCATTAAAATCGGAACGAGTTTCGCAGCTACGAAGCCACAAAAATACTCCATTGCCCAGTGCTTTGATATATTTGATATTAACACCATGTTGACTTCTCCATGTCATAAATATTGCACATGACGAGTTTATTCGACGACCGATGTGGCGCGGTGGGCGAAGGTCCGCCTCCGACGCAGGAGGTTGCGGGTTCGATTCCCGCCTCGGGACAATTATGTGTACGATCTGCAGATATTTGTTCCGGGTGTTCTGGTCGTTTTTCTATGTATAATAAAAAATATCTATCTATGTAATATATAGTATTATGTATATCAGTTATCTAGTACCCATAACACAAGCTCTGCTTACCATGGGTCTAGATAATGCTGTGTGAATTGTCCGGCATTATTTATTTATTTATATTTATTTATCATGTAATTCCCTTGATATTAAAATCTCTCACCGAAATAGACATGCTGCCGACAAACTGTTGTACAGTTTGGAAGAAACTTCATAACGTTATTTACTTTTAACAGCCTTAGCAGTCCACTGCTGGACATAAACCGCAGTACTTTTAATATGGAAACACACAAATACAAATAAATACAATACGCTTAAAAAATCGCTAATCTTATGAAAACATGCCCTACTGATTCATATCTACTGTAATGTGCAAATTAGTAATTTGCACAGACTATATTATAGAGAAGAATATATTATATATTATTATATGTAATTTGAAATTACATATAATAATATATAATATATTCTTCACTTTTATTTCACTCCAATAGACGTCGTATAGATCTCTCAATTTCTAAGTTAGGAAATCCTATTTCTGAAAGCAGCTTCTGTTGATGGTTGAAACAAGTTCAGTAAAATCAATTTGTTGCGACGCATGCCTTTGACAGTTAAAGCTGAAATGGAGGAGGATTGAGCTAGCATTCGAAGAAGGCATATTGGCATTTGTAACAAGCTTCCGTAGTAGCAATATCTTTTAGCAGATTCTTGCTTTAGCCCGTACCCCTTTTTCCCGCCTGAAAAGTAATCTAACTTCAATAACAAATAATATTATCTAAACATTACTTATAGGTTGTTAAGAACGGAGTTTTCCGGCTCTTAGTCCAACTGTTATAGTCGGAGTACTCCGATACGTAAATTTCGACGTACGCTCCTTTTTACTGTGTGCTGGTTAGCGCACGCCGCCACGCACCCCTGAATGCGTAGGTTCGGGTACAGCAACACAAACGGTCCTCCTTGGCCTCTTGCGGGGAAAGGAGGAGGGTTCCTCGGCTAACTTTGCAGGGGTGTGAATAAAAGTCCTCTTGTTCCAGTGGCAGCTCTTCTTGAGGTCCCCTACTAGGGTTAAAACAAAGTCACTGCACTGTACTTCACTATTTATTTCCCTTAAGACTTATTCACCACTTGCAAAACTACTGAACACTTCAAAATATTAACTCACTTCTCAATTGGAACTCTTGATTGGAACTGCTTTTTTATTAGAACTCAAAATTAGAACTGACTAAATGCATAAACAAGCTCGCCTTTTATACCTCCGTCGACCCTTACTAGAATATTCTACGATTTTCCGGGCTACTTACTGCTTTTCCTACCTCTTTCTAAAGTCTAGAACATTTTCGCTTTCCTTGTCTTTCTTTTTCATTCGTTCGAGAAAATGCACATAGTTAGGTAGGTATATACGACCCGGTCCATAACAACTATATCTTAATCTATGTCGTAATCGGAGGCGCGAGTACTATTATTACCTATTCTGTGTAACCTTTCAAACAAAAATAAACCTTATTATCTAATTAACAAGATTCTAACTAGATAGTGGGTTCCGTCGCCGACATTCTCCCCCTCGTGCTTCGCACCATCCACCTGGCTCGGCGACTCTCCCGGCATAAACAGCACCACCCTCGTAGCTGCTCTGCGCAGCATTCCTCCTCATGTTTCTACGTCGATGATCCGGGTATACCAATCTGGACCAGGTTGTACTTGGTTTATCCTTCCGCGTGGCCAGGTGCGTCTTGGTAGGGCGTGGTCTTATCTCATTCATGACTGTCGCGAGGTTCCCATGATTGAAGCGGCGGCGGTGAAACTCCTCTACTATGAGTTGCGTCGCTCTATCCTTACTCTCGATCACGATAGGTCACTTGTAGTCCCTTGTCACGCCCTGTATTGCGTCGATCCTTCCTTTCAGTCTTATGAGTCCATCTTCTAGTACCACGTCGAGCCTCCTCAACTTGCTGTCGCCCCTTACTTGATCCATCCGTTGAAGACGCCTGATGTCCTCACTGAAGCTCCTTTCATGACTCTTCTTTGGTAGCAAGGTTTCAGCTTGTTCCAGGAGCTCTGTTTCTAGTGGTATATACTTATCTCCTCGTGTTGAAGAAGATGGTTTCCTTTCTCCGGCCTTCTTTGGCTTCCTTATCATCTTTTTCCAGTCCGGGTCTGCTTGGCTGACGTTGACCATATCCTTTCTTCTGCAGAGCTTGATAAACTGCAGCATTCTCGCCGTGGCTCGCCATAACCTCTTCCATGATGACAACTTCTCAGGATCTGGTGATGGGAAGATTAGTCGTACCGCTGCTGTGACGTCCGTTGTCTTCTCCTCACCGGTGGTGACCTTCCTGAAGGTCCTCACCGCAGGCCAGTGGACTTCCTCTTGCCATAAGAAGTCTGGTCCGATGAACCACCGGTGGTTGCAGCCGAAGTTCTCCGGCACGTTTCGCGTCGCGTCGTCTGCAGGGTTTTGTGCAGTGGGGACCCATCTCCAGTCTTGAGGCTTCGTGAGGTCTTCGATTTCTGCCAGACGATGAGCCACGAATGTCTTAAATGTCCTCGGGTCCGTCTTGATCCAAGAGAGCACGATGCTGGAGTCCGACCAGAATGTCCTTTTCGTCACCTTGAGGTCAATATCCTCCTGCACTGAATGCGCCAGTCTGCTTCCTAGGAGGGCTGCCTGCAGTTCTAGTCTGGGGATGGACACAGGTTTCAGTGGAGTGACTCGTACCTTCGCTGCCATCAAGCTTACGTGGTAGGTTCCGTCTTCGTTTTCCGTCCTCCAGTATACTGCAGCAGCATACGCCGTCTCGCTTGCATCCGTGAATGTATGCAGCTCCCCCTCGGTGCGATGTGGCGTCAGGCATCTTGGGATCAGGAGGTCTTGTAGCAGCTTCATTTCCTCTAAGTAGGTCTTCCATGCTGCGTACTCCTTTTCCTCAATTTCTTCATCCCAGCCGATGCCACTCCGCCAGATACCTTGAAGCAGTTTTTTACCCTGAATAAGAACTGGCGATGCCAACCCGAGTGGATCAAAGGTCGACATTACTGCGCTGGTGACTTCTCTCTTTGTGGGCACTTGGAGCCCCCTTGCTATTTCTTTTGGTGTATTGCGAAGATTTGCCCTGAAGCCGATAGAGTCTCGTTCCGTGAACCAGCGTAGTCCCAGAGTCTTCTCCTCTTTCTCGCCGAGGTCCACTTCTGTGTTCTCTTTTGCTTCAGTCTTTACTCCTTGCAGTAACTCAGGTTTGTTTGATGCCCAACCCCTGAGTTCGAAGCCCTTGGTTGCTTCTTCTGCATAGTTGCTGTCGATAAGGTGTTGAATCTGCTTACCATATTCCATTTTCAACTGCGGATCCTTATCGATCTTCCTTTCGATGTTGAAGAGGCGATTCTCTGCAGACGTGTAGCTTTCCGGCATGGGCTCCTCTTTATTTTTCCACAGGAGTCCAGCTTCGAAGTTTCCATCATCAAGTCGTCTGCAGGTCCTCTCCAGGATGGTGAGTGCTCTTCCTTCAGAGTCCGTCGTTGGCCTTCTCGGTTGCACTCCGAGTGCTTCGATGGCGAAGTGGTCCTTGATGGCCTTATGCATCTCTTCCTCCGGCGCGCTGATGTGAAAACACGTGTTGAGGAAGTGCACTGGCTTCGCCCTTCCAACATCAGTTCCATGAAGCACCCATCCAAGTCCTGTTCTGGAAGCAACTGGTTCACCTGGCTTCCCTTTCCTTATTTCTTGAGTCACGATCAGCTCCCAGTTATCTTGTCCGATGAGTAGCTGTGGTGACTCCCCTTCGTAGTGTAGGATATCGGCGATCTTCTTCAGGTGCGGATATTCTTGAATCCTCTTCTTGACCAAGAACTGCGGTGCCAGCTTCAAGTTATCCACGGTCCGGACTCTCCTCAGGGTCTTCCGTTGCCCTTGAATCCCTTGATGAACCCCCTTCACCATGAGGTCCAGCACCTGTGAATCCTTCTTCTTAATGAGCTTACCGCCAACTGTTTCGATTACCAGCTCTTCCTTGGTCCCTTGAGCACCGATCTCCTCTGCCACCTTCTTGTCCAGAAGTGACACTGTTGACCCTTCATCCAAGAGGGCCAATATCTTCTTTGATTTCTTCGTCCCAAAGATTTCCACTCGAACAATCTTTAGGTACGCCCTTGCGTTGTTCACTGAGTTCACCGACCCAGTGACGCCTGATGCCTCTGCTGGTGCTGCGTCGATGTTGTCTTCATTCTTCTTTGAAGGCCTGTCTTCATACTCGACATGCAGCAAATGATGATGCCACCTCTTGCACTCCTTGCACGACGGCTTCCTGCAGCTTTCCTTCCTGTGGTTCCCTTGGAGGCACTTGAAACAGAGACGACTTTTCTTAATAGCTGCCCAGCGATCTCGAACCGACGCCTTTAGGAACTTCTGGCAGTGCAGGAGGAAGTGACTGCCCTCGCAGAATGGGCAGGTCCGCTCCGCCTTCTTTGGATCCTTTTCATTGAAGTCCTTTTCTTTGGTTGAATGCGCCGCTTGTCTAGTCCTCTTAAGGCCTCCGCCTTTGTACTCTGGTGCTGCAAAGGCCCCGCACTTATCCGCTTCTGTGTTCAGGAACTTTGAAACAAGAGATAGGTCAGAAAAATCATCCTCTCTTGTTGCTGCAGCGAAGTCGTACCAACGGAATTTGAGAACCGTTGGCATCTTCTCAATTATCTGTTTCACCATCTCCGGCGAATGCAGGTACTGTGGCTTCTTCAATCCCTTGATTGCTGCTATGCTGTTGCTGATCTGGCTTGCGAAAATGCAGATGTCCCTCGGATTCTCCGTGATCTTTGGCAACGCTCTGACCTTGTCCAGTTCAGCCAGCACCAGTGCATCAGGTCTTCCGTATCTTCTTCTGAGGGCTTCCATTACTTCCATCGGAGGAGCATCAGAGTACAGCAGACTCTTGATAGCTTCTCTTGCGTTGCCCTTCAGTGCTCTTCTCAGTCGAGCCATGTTTTGAACGTCGTTGAACATAGGTGCCGTGTCGGTGTAGACGACTTTGAATGCTGTCCACTCGCTGCTGTTCCCGTCAAAGTAGGGTAGCTCGTGGATGTACTTGGGTTGCGATGCGAAGTCTTTCCCTCCGGAGAAAGCCTCCTTCAAGGCCGTCGTCAGAGCTCGAATCTCTATCGCAGCTCCTACCTTTGAAGGATTCTCTTCAGCTTCCACCCTCCAGGGTTCTTCCGGAAGGTCCTTACTTCGCTGCTCTCGTTCTGCCTTGTCGTCCTCCAATATGGATGTCTGGATCCAGTTCTGCACCTGTGTTGTCCTGTCCTCCCTTTCTTCCTGGTCTTCACCCACAGAGTCTTCATCATCACATTGGCTCAGTTCCAATCTGATACGGGCCAGCCTTGTTGCCGCCTGAGCTTGCTTCAGCTCCAGGCGTGCCAATTCTTCCCGTGCTTCCAGCTCCCGTCTTCTGGCTGAAGAACTCGTGGTCTTCGTGGACCACGACCGACCACCGCCGGCTTCAAGGTCGTGGCTGAACCACCTACTCCTTTTTCCGGGGCCAGTTCCTTGGTCTTCTTGGTCGTCTTCTGTGCGGCTTCACTATGCTGTCCCTTCCCGGACGCCGCCGTGGTTGCAGTAGCCTCCTTAGCCGAGGTTCTTTCCGTTGCTGTACTCATTGAATCCCGTGAAGTTCCCGTAGTCCTTGATATGCCCGACCGTGACGCAGACGTGACTCCTTCTGGCCCTGCAACTGCCTCGTCCTCTTCCTCTGGACGGTACAGTGGGCATGAGGAGGCATCCTTCTGTGACCTTTTGAACGGCATCCTGATCTTCTTTCTTCTCCGGGTTCTTCCTCTGGGTTCTTCTCGCAGGGATCCGATACTCGAAGGACCAACTGTTAAGAACGGAGTTCTCCGGCTCGTAGTCCAACTGTTATAGTCGGAGTACTCCGATACGTAAATTTCGACGTACGCTCCTTTTTACTGTGTGCTGGTTAGCGCACGCCGCCACGCACCCCTGAATGCGTAGGTTCGGGTACAGCAACACAAACGGTCCTCCTTGGCCTCTTGCGGGGAAAGGAGGAGGGTTCCTCGGCTAACTTTGCAGGGGTGTGAATAAAAGTCCTCTTGTTCCAGTGGCAGCTCTTCTTGAGGTCCCCTACTAGGGATAAAACACGTCACTGCACTGAACTTCACTATTTATTTTCCTTAAGACTTATTCACCACTTGCAAAACTACTGAACACTTCAAAATATTAACTCACTTCTCAATTGGAACTCTTGATTGGAACTGCTTTTTTATTAGAACTCAAAATTAGAACTGACTAAATGCATAAACAAGCTCGCCTTTTATACCTCCGTCGACCCTTACTAGAATATTCTACAATTTTCCGGGCTATACCTACCTCTTTCTAAAGTCTAGAACATTTTCGCTTTCCTTGTCTTTCTTTTTCATTCGTTCGAGAAAATGCACATAATTAGAGGTAGGTATACACGACCCGGTCCATAACAACTATGTCTTAATCTATGTCGTAATCGGAGGCGCGAGTACTATTATTACCTATTCTGTGTAACCTTTCAAACAAAAATAAACCTTATTATCTAATTAACAAGATTCTAACTAGATAGTGGGTTCCGTCGCCGACATAGGTACTACACTATGTTATAATATCGGGGTCCCATGTTGCCAGACTCTCATGAGACTGGTGTTCTCATGGACTCCATGACATCGAAATACATATACTAATATTGCAATATTACACACATACATATATATCATAATAAAATAAATTATTTGTGAAAACTAGATTTAATTAGATTCTAAGCTAGATTGCAATTAGATTAATTAATTAGCTTAATTTTGTTTCTGTACATGAGCAAATAAGTCTGAAATGTATTATGTAATGTCTGTTATAGAAGAGCGAGACCTTCTAACACAAGTACCTATACTTAAATGAAGGTCTCCACTACGGTGTAAAAATTGTTGTAAAACTGTTACAGAAATAAATTTTATTTTATTTATTTTTTAACTATACGTCTTTCATCTAGCTTTATTAATAAATAAAAATAATTTATTTCAGACCAGGTCCATAGAAAACAATTATTAGATGCATTCGTAAATATAATAATAGTAAATATTTTAGTACATTATGTTCTTGTTTCATTCAACCCGCCTTTTTGTCGTTTCAAAAGTTATTTATCTAAATGTTTTTCATGTTTATTTAGAAGCATTCGAAAATGACGCGATGATGTAACGCTAAGATAGAAGTGATGACTGTTTTCAATTGATTGAAAAAACTTACGGCAATTTGTATCATACGAAAACAAACGGTGTGAAATTTTAAATATAAAATATTTCGGAGTTTAACGAATTCATTAAGAATGTATGTGGGTTCTCAAAAAATAACGGTAGGTCACTAAAAAGGTCCGTAGATTACGGCGAAGGATCTCGTTTGCTTCATCTTTAGTATACTTACAGAATTATTATTAGAACTTCAATTCAAAAGAATTTTCGTAACCGTCAATATGAGCGGTTAAACAAAGGATTTTTTTTGAGTTACGTACAGTTACTTTTAAATGTTTTCGCATTACCAACTGTGACTTTTTAAAAACCTGCTTACATTAAGGTGCAAAATTGTATACTTTTGACAGAAATACGACACATGGTGGCCACCAAACTCTTTTTACTCATCTGTTCCTAAACTTTACAAAATAAATCTATTTCAGAGGCATTAAAAAAATCTTAAAATAGGTATCAAAAAATGCCCAATGAAGTTTATTAATATTTACTTTGATCAATATAATAATAAGATAAAATAGGAGGCAGCCACTAGTGTGCCTAGAGGTACCGAATTAATGAATTCGACAAATTACTATAGTTTTATACTTAAAATTTTCGCGTTTGTTTTCGTATGATAAATAAATAAATAATGATGGACAGTCCGCACAGCATCATCCAGCCCCAAAGTAAGCAGAGCTTGTTATGTAATGGGTACTAAGATGACTCATATACTTAATACAATATACATAGATAGATATTTTGTTTATTATACATATAACGACCACAACACCCAGAACAAACATATGCAGATCGTACACACAATTGTTCCGAGGCGGGAATCGAACCCGCAACCTCCTGCGTCGCAGGCGGATCTTCGCTCACCGCGCGACAGAGGTCGTAAATATGATACAATTGCCGTTACTCTTTTCAATCAATTAAACACAGTCACTTCTATCCTAGCATCATAAATCATCGCGTGTCGAAAGCAGAAAGCGAGAAAGGGTGAAATGGCGTAGTTTCCGTTTTGTAACGTATCCCTTTGACCTAGATTTGGATGAGGGATGTCCAAATCGTGATTCTGTATGCAAACTAGCACCTGCAAGTTTCATTTTCTACGAATGGCTAGGGATAGGGCAAAATGCTCCGGTAGGGCTTTCCAGGTCTTCCTCTGATTTTTTTTCCAATATAAATTTGTAGAGTTTCAGTGTATTCCAATAGAGTTCCAATATATAATCGGCCGGGTGATTATGTAACTCGCGACCGGTTTGCGACAGGCGTAAATTAAGCAATCAGTGCTGTCAAACGTCAATTTTGTATTAGTTTGACACCAGCTACAACGTCAAATTTGGTCAAAATTGGCGTTTGACAGCACTGATTGCTTAATTTACGCCTGTCGCAAACCGGTCGCGGGTTACATAATCACCATACGGTTATGTGTAAAGAACAAATATTTCTTTATACATTACCCGGTTCTGTGCGAAGAATATTTTTTCCTTGGACATTGCTGGTAATGTAACTCGGTTATGTACGAGTAACAAGGGAAATTTGTTGTGTCTCTTACTCTCTCTTTGTAGTTTCTTGATTATGCATTAAATGCTTTGTAAGAGCAAGATTGGAAAATATTTTTTGTGAATTTATGAAGTTCAAAATCAGAATGTCAGAAATCAATAGCTATTCGTTATCTATCATAAAATTAATAATATTGTACACTGTCGTACTATTATTATAAGGCTCTTCTAAGACAAGTTGTTCTAGCATTCCAAGAAGTCTCAAAATGTATAATTGTCAATGTCAAAATGATTAGTGCTCACACTTGGCCCTTTTTTGACATTTTTTTTTTCCCTCTCTTGACTCGACCGACGCAAAAACCGTTCTAAAACTTGTTCAAAAACCCTAAAAACAATTATTTGCTGAATTTTTAATTGGAATTGACCGTCATTGGAAGTGCTCAAGACTGCACCTCTCTCTTAACACTTTTGTTGAACATCTTTCTAAATCCTCTGTAACACGGCAAACGTAGTGCAGGACGCACTCCGTGGTGGGATGATAACCTGCAAGCTAAAGATAGGGCACTTTGGGGAGGCCTATGTCCAGCAGTTGACTAATATAGGCTGATGATGATGAGGGGAGGCCTATAAATAAATAAAATAAAATAGTTTTATTTCGGACTACTACAGATCCATAATTTGTTTGTAATGATCTTATAATAAATGTTAGTAATTCTTACGCACTAAAATTAAATTAAATTGAAATGAAAATTAAAATGAACAGTAATAAATTAGAAAAAATTAAAATAAGTTAAAACAAATCAAATTATACCTATGTCCAGCTGTGGACTATAATAAGTTGATAATGATCTTTCTAAATAAACGATTTACGATAGTTGCGCAATCTTGTGGATTTCAAATAATGCTGGCATCCCTGAGTGCAAATTTAGCAATCACGCTTCGAACAAAGAATTGCCGGTGGTGTTGATTCGGTTTGAACCCGACGAGTGTGTTTCATCGCTAAACGAGATTTTCATGTTTTATTCAAAACTAGCTTCTGCATGTGACTTCTTTTCAGGCGTCGATCGGTCCTCCGGGTATAGGTAAGCTAGAAAAGAAACTATTCTACTTCTGATATACCTAAATTTGTATTTCATAATCAAATTATATTGTGTCGATCGACCTCTGTGGCGCGGTGGGCGAAAGTCCATGCCTGAGACACAGGACGTTGCAGGTTCGATTCCCGCCTCGGGACAAATGTTTGTATTTGCAGATAATATGTGTCCTGGATGTTTTTATTTGTATCAGAAAAAACTATATATGTATGTTATGTAACATAGATAACGACCAGAACACCCGGAACAAATATCTGCAGAACGTAAACACAATTGTCCGGAGGCGGGAATCGGACCCGCAACCTTTTGCAACGCAGGCGTACCTTCGCCCACCGCGCCACAGAGGTCGTCTTGTTGAGAAAGGTTTATGAATTTCTTTTTACCTTCATCTTTTCTTCCTTTAAACCTATAGGTTACCTACCTCCGCCCTAGTTTCCAAAATATTATTCAATAATTTGGCTCTTTGATGCAATAAGACCTCTTTGTTAGTGGACCTTTGATGCAATAAGACCTCTTTGTTAGTGGACCTTTGATGCAATAAGACCTCTTTGTTAGTGGACCTTTGATGCAATAAGACCTCTTTGTTAGTGGACCTTTGATGCAATAAGACCTCTTTGTTAGAGGACCTTTGATGCAATAACATCTCTTTGTTAGTGGACTCTTAGTTAGTTTAATTTGGGACACGTGTTCTAGTTGAGTTTATGACGCGAATTTCCCTGATATTATTTTATGTGGGTACGTGATTCAAGACTTATCTTTATTAAAGGCTCAAAGAGTCGTTTGAGTTTAATACCGCCATTTTGATAATAGTTAATAGCTTCAAACACCTGTTTAATGCGATTAATTGTAATGAATTTAATCTACGTTCTAGTTAATTATGTCTGAACGTACGTAGACTAATTTATTTGATTTTCTACTAGTTTCTACCTGCGGCTTCTGACGCGTTGTTTCTATGGAAACGTTTTAAGATAATTGCTATCCCATGGGAACGGATTTATGGGATAAAATTCTGCCTATGTTTTATTTCAGGCCCAGAACTACCTGTATGCAAAGTTTTAGCCCGTTCTTTACAGTAATTATGACGTGAAGAAGTAACAAAAATCCATTTATCCATCTTTCCACCTCTCTAAACATCTAAGTAATCCTACATTAGTGTGATTTTTAGCTTTGAATTTCTAATTGCTTTTCCACTTTAGTTCTTAGCACCCTGTCTTCCCAAAATAAACATTTGAGACGTCAAAGGTCACCAGTTCGATTCCCACTACGGATCAATTTTTCCTTTGTGAGCAAATTTAACTAGCTTACTTTTTGCATACGTTCGGGATATGAGACGTGAAATGTACAGCGTCCAATAAAAATAAATAAAGTAATAGCAAAAACAAAACAAATAAGAATTTGATATAAATGTAGGTTTGGCAAGACCTCCCCAAGTCCCCAATAACAATCAGCCCAGGCGGTAACTATGCCAAACAAACCCCAAATATTATTGTTTTTCTCGAGATCTGCCCATAACAGAATCGATTAGTCCCAAATGGCCTCGTGGGGAAAACAGGACTGAAACAAATTGCTTGTAAGAACTTTGTTGTACTTTAGACCACAGAGAGGGGAAAGGAGACTACGCTTTTCTTAGCTGTTTTATCTTGTTCGGTTCTTTACTTTACCTTCAAAATATTGAAGTAAACAAAAAATTTAAGTGATTACTTTATTTCCTAGTTTTACTTATTCAATTTGAATCTGTGACGTCCCCAAGATTCCTTCTTCTACATGCGACAGATAAATGGTTATTAGTTATTATTTAGGTTTATCTGTTAAGTGTGTAAAACTGTTTGTCTTCCAAATAAATCAAAACAAATATAAATAAAACATGTTACTAACTGTGATGGTACACAAACTACGTATTTAAGATACTAATCGTCGTAATATTTGGTATTAAGACCAATTCCTATTGAAACTTTTGAAACTATCATGGTATCATGGTTACCTGGAACCCTGTTGTGAGAATATGCAAAAACCGAAGAAGTGATGTACCAACCGCGTCGCGTTCTGATACCGTCAGTGTTGTGTGTCGTGATCGAGCTGCGTTCGATAATAATTAAACCGGTGGTAGAGGTAACGTTCGTAGCAAAAGACAAAAAATTAGGGTAGATCGGTATGTCTGCCCATAAAAACTTACTCGCAGTCGCAGTGCCTTCAGTTATTCCTTGATCATGGCGCATGAAACTGTGCCGAAATATTGGATAACTCAAAAATCAAATCATGTAGGTAGGTAAATATCCCGTTTTAATTGAATTCCTATTGAGTCTTCACACCGAACAAAATATCAGATTATCTAGAAGATAAAAAAGCTTGGAACGAGTTTTGCTCCAACTCAAAATCTAACGATTTACAGATATGCAAATCATATGTAGGTACTAGACACATAAGTTATGAACATACTATTGGTTTCTTCTCACTTCTTCCACTGGTGGACAAAAAATTGAAGTGAACATCAATATAATAATGAATAGTATATAATAGGAAAAAACATTCGCAGATTTCGCGAAATTCCAAATTTTATAACTATCTCAAAACTTTTGACTACTTGGTTATTAACACTAAAGTCATTTTGGCCCAGCGGCCAAAAATCAAATCATGGTAAATATCTTGCCTATTATTTTTACACGGAAAGGAATTTCAAGTTGAAGCACGTAGTTTCTATTTTATAAGCCAACTAAAGAACCGTCCATAAAGTCAATGAGTGTACACTTAGCATGCAAGAGTTTAAAAGTACCTTTAATGCTACTATTTCACAGCTTACAAGGCGGGGTTTTCGCATTTTCTCTCTTGCTATGAAAAACATGGGCTATGTGCGGATAGATAGATAGAAAATTCTTTATTGCACTTTAAATTTTTATTACAGTTTTTTCATGCAATAATAAATCAATACAATACACATAGATCCCCATGTACAATCCATCGATCCTATCCATCCACGGTTTTCTGGTAGAGATCGCTCTTGAGCGATAAGACCGCCAAATTGTCACTTATTTTGTATTTTATTCTGTCTTGTTTGTTTTATTTTTAAGTGTGCAATAAAAGAATTATCTATCTATCTAAATAGAAAAATTTGTACAGAAAATCTTAAAAATTATTTACAATTGGCGGTCTTAGCGCTCAAGAGCGATCTCTACCAGACAACCATGGATGGATAGGATCGTGGACAGTACCAGGGGATGTATGTGTAATAGTCCAAGTTTTTACGAGTTCCCTCCGATTCCCTACAAAGTCTTAATATCAATATCCGCCAAAAGTTTGGTTTTATTCAACTTTTTAATTACGATGAGTTATTACGAGATGAGTTTTTTAAGAACCAATAATTTAAGTTTCGAGAATTTGAAGCTGACTTAAAACTGCTAATTGGTTACTTAATTTCGCGATGACTGTCATATTATTTACAGAATTTTTTATGTATTGTACGATTACCTCATACTTGCTAACTTTGGTTATATGTACATTTAGCCAAAATGAAATACCTACTACGTATGAAGTATCATACGTAGTAGGTATTTATAACTAGGTATTCTTCTGTCCGCGGCTTCGCACTCCTTGTTTCTATCATCATCATCATCAACCTGTGCAGCAGTGGACATAGGCCTCCCCCAATGAGCGCCATAGCGCCCTGTCTTCAGCTTGCCGCATCCAGAATATACCTGCAGTCTTTCGCAGGTCGTCATCCCACCTGGTCGAAGGGCGTCCTACACTACGTTTACCGAGTCGTGGTCTCCACTCAAGAACACGTTTGCCCCAGCGGCCGTCGGTACCTACTTCTTATTCACCTATACATATATATAAGTACCTTAGACAAACTCGTGGTACAATATTTGTAATCAAACCGCCTATACTTATCCTAAAAATTTAATACGTTTGCCCCATCGGCCGTTGGTTCTTCGCGAGATATAGCTTATAAGGATTATACTTAATTATTTTTGTGTAATTAATAATTAAGTATCTTATTTTTAATTCAAAATTGTTAATTTATATTGTACGTACATCTAGTGGCAAATATTTTATATGTCTAGTCCTGTCTATGATGTTTACAACTACGGCCGAAATTTAATTAGGAAGACATCACAAATTTCATCTACAATGTTTGATACGGTGCTATAGTGGTCCACGGTATGATGCAGAAAGGGTGTTGTTAACTAAGCAATGGTATGTATTTCCAACCCCTGAATTCACACTCGTATCGCGTTTGGCAAACAGCCGGTTTGTCCAACAACCAGTATTTATCGAGAGCTCAACATGTAGTTTGGTTTGCGGACGCTGTTTGAAACCACTAGATGAGCTGATTGTCACCTATTTTGGGTAATGCTTTCAGTGATTTTGACGCGTTGGCGGTGAATGATATTGATAAGTGATGGATCAGTCGTATGATATAAAGGCGATTTGCGAGCGAAATTAAAGCGTGGCGATTGCGCAGAGAGCTAGCTGCGAATTTGCAATGAGCGCCGCCGAAATCACCGCGAAGACACTGCGGGTGTTTTGCGATAAACATCGTCCCATGGTTCTTTCCTAATCGCGGCGACCACGCTGCGCACTCGTCTCGATTTGAACTCGCTTGCCAATCGCCAGTGTGATAGTGCTCTAACAGGCTCTTACCCAAGAACTTAATTAGATTGGTATTGAGAATTACATTATCTGTCATACTATTCTACGCAGTTTGCATCCAATCTACCCTAATAAGCGCCCAGCTAGCCCTTAATTACTCGCGTGGGGTGTTTAACACCCCAGCGACTGTTTGATCGTCTCTGGTTATTGGAGATTCGAATTTACAACGCTAATTTTTAAATCTTAATCATAAATAAAAGTCTGATTTTGTATGTATTTGGTAGTTTTTTTTAATTCTAAAATTGGGGTGGAAAGCACGCCACGCGAGTACTTATGTATGTTTTTATGCGCGAACTTAGAAAAGTTTTTGCAGTTCAAAAAAATTACAACAGATGGCCTTTAGGTGTATCGATTAGTTTACGAGGTTTGTGTAAATTAACAGAAAAATAAAGAATTTCATTCTAATAATGTCTGCACCCTTTTAGGAAAAACCCTTGAGTATAATATATTTAAATTGAATGCTTTTAAATAAAAAAAATCATAAATTTTATTTTTTTGGCCCGCTCAAATATCGCCCGAAACACGTCCCATTTCTTACTATGAGATGAGGCATCTGTACAGTATGTATTATATTATCTGTGGTAATGCCAGAATATTTTTCTATTTGAGGTTGAGATTTTAAAGAGATGCAGCGTACTATTGATATTAATAATGCTGTATCTACGTCCAATCCACACAGCATCATCTAGCCCCAAACTAAGCAGAGCTTGTATAGGTATTATGAGTACTAGATGACTGATATAATACATAATACAATAGATTACATAGATAGATATTTTTATTATGCATAGATAACATCAGAACACCCGGAACATGCCTACAGATTTAAAACACAATAGTCCCGAGGCGGGAATCGAACCCGCAATCTACTGCGTTGCAGGCGGACCTTCGCCTACAGCGCCACAGAGGTCGTCGGATCAAAAATCTAGATGAACTTTTCCCTACTTCTTTTACTGTAGACAGGAATCCAGCGCTGATAAAAATCCATTCTATACTATCCATTATATACTATATATATTCTAGCTTATCCTTGGTACATTGGCCTTTCTTAAATTCACATAAATCTTTCCATCCAAAGGTTGTCTGGAAGAGATCGCTTCTAAGCGATAAGGCCGCCCATTGTACTTGTATCATGTGATTTTATAATAATCTGTAACTGGTGTACAATAAAGGATTTTTGTATTGTATTGTATTGTATGCTATTTGGTCATGCAGTATTTTGATGTTACGAAGGTCCGTCTGCGACGCAGGAGGTTGCGGGTTCGATTCCCGCCTCGGAACAAATGTGTGTACGATCTGCAGATATTTGTTTCGGGTGTTCTGGTCGTTTTCTATGTATAATAAAACATATCTATCTATGTAATGTATTGTATTATGTATATCAGCTGTCTAGTACAAATAACACAAGCTTTGCTTACCATGGGGCTAGATAATGCTGTGTGAATTGTTCAGCATTATTTTTTTTATTTTAACATTAGTAGGTACAATACCTCGCCTTTCGTTTCGAACACCGCCCATTGCCCGTTATAAAGGTAAGCATATTGAAGCCTATGCTTCACATTCGATATTTCAGCCTCAATGATCAATGAAGCTTCACCCTTTAGATATCGGTTACAAATTGTTCAAAAGGCTTCTGTACGCTTCGACTTCTCATTTCAATAGTATTAAGGTAACCTTTGGTGGTGCTTTGACTCTCAAAGGGTTCGAGGCAATCATTATAAGGCATGAACGGAACAGCTACTGAAGAGTTTATTGTGTGGAATCTTCGGTTGTCACTAAGATGAACTTTTAACACTTTGAGTGCTGAAATCACACGGTATGTGTTTTCTACAAGTGACTAATATGCGTAAATCAACACTAGCGCAGCGGCTGAGAAAATACAGATCTTTGTGACTCAGCACAGCCGTAATATTTTTCGAACGAAACGCATGTGCGGCGCAACACAACCGCTGTGTAGAGCGGCAGCACGAATTTTTTAGGTTAAAAAAAGATCGCAGTCGTCGAAAAAAAAATCGCAGCCAAAGTTTTAAAGTACTTTGTTTCTTTGTTCTACTGTTTTGCGATTCGGTTTTTCCGGATTTAGTATTGACTACGTCGTTTACTATTGTTCCGGGTATTCTGGGTACTTTCTATGTAGCTAATACAAATATATATCTATGTAATGTTTGACGACCGATGTGGCGCGATAGGCGAAGGTCCGCCTGCGACGCAGAAGGTTGCGGGTTCGATTCCCGCCTTTGGAAAATTATTTGTACGATCTGAAAATATTTGTTCAGGGGGTTCTGGGTATTATCTATGTACCTTTAAAAATATCTATCTATATAATGTATGTATATATGGGCTGTGTGGTGTCGGCCTAGATAGAATAGCACCAACCCAACTCTTCCCGTGGGTGTCGTAGGAGGCGACTAAGGGACATACACCGGGGGGCGGGCAGCAGCGTCCCTTGCAGCACACTCCCTATACTGCGATCCTCAACCCGCATGCCCAGCGTGGGGATTATGGGCATCAACCCCCCTATGGATCGATACGCCAACAGAATGTGGCCCCCAGTTCCCGGCCGCCTCGCTATTCCTGGCCATGGTAGCGGCCAAGGTAACGGCGGGGCAGGGGGTGCTAGGAATCCCCGGGCTACATTAGGCTACCACACCCTATCTAAATTGACCCTGGCTACGTTTAACGGACGCACTCTGAGGCTTGACCATCATCTAGCGCAGTTGGAAGTGGAGTTAGAGAACATTAAATGGCATGTTCTGGGGTTATGTGAAGTCCGTAGAGAGGGGGAGGACACCGTAACCCTAGACTCGGGCCATCTTCTCTACTTTCGCGAGGGTGATAAAACATCCCAGGGTGGCGTAGGCTTCCTCGTCAATAAGGCCCTCTCTAACAACGTCCAAGAAATCTCCAGTGTGTCGACCAGGGTAGCGTACCTGATCCTTCGGCTGTCCAAGCGGTACAGCATGAAGGTCATCCAGGTCTACGCACCGACCTCGGCACACTCGGATGATGAAGTGGAGGATATGTACGAAGACATATCCAAAGCCTTACACAACACCACTAAGGCCCACTTCAACGTTGTTATGGGGGACTTTAACGGCAAGGTGGGAATCCAGACTGGCAACGAATCCCGAATAGGCCCACATGGTTATGGAGTTAGGAATCACAGGGGGCAAATGCTTGTCAACTTCCTTGAGAAGGAGGGGCTGTTCTTAATGAACTCCTTCTTTAAGAAACAGCCTCAAAGGAAGTGGACATGGCAAAGCCCCGACACTGTGACTAAAAATGAGATCGACTTCATCATGACGGATAGCAAGCACATATTCAGAGATGTCTCAGTGATCAACAGGTTCAATACCGGATCTGATCACCGACTCCTTCGAGGCTCTCTGAATATCAACATTAAGCTTGAAAGAAACCGTCTGATGAAGTCCACGCTCCGACCTGACCTAATCCAAATCATGGCGGGCACCGAGAAGTTTCAGCAGCTTCTCGGGGATCGATTTGTTGCCTTGGAACCAACTGATGACGCTGACGAGACCCTACACAATCTGGTTGAAACGTTGAGGGACGAGGGCATTAAATTCTGTCGAAAGCAGCGTACAGGCAGGAAGTCCAAACTCTCGGATGAGACTCTTGGGCTGATGACAAAAAGACGGGAGACCACCCAAGCGACTTTGTCAGAGAGGTCAGACCTGAACAAGCGAATTGCGAAGATGGTACGGCACGACCTCCGGAGCTCCAACACGCGCCTCATTGAAGAGGCGATAGAGCGAAACCGGGGGTCCAAAGTATTCACTCAGCAGCTTGGCAGGAGCCACCTGACAAAGCTTAAAACGCACGACGGAAGGACCGTATTGTCGAAGCCGGAGATCTCAGCCTAGATAGAAGACTTTTATGGCCGTCTATACGCTGCTCATGCCCCTCGTTCCCGACGAGTCAACCATGATTCCAGAGCCACCCTGACACGCCACTACACCGACGAACTACCTGACATCAGTCAAGACGAGATCGTGTTAGCTCTGAGGCAGCTTAAAAATGGAAAAGCCCCCGGTGAAGACGGTATAACATCCGAGCTCTTGAAAGCTGGAGGAGCTCCTGTTATACAGGAGCTACAGAACCTCTTCAACGGCGTCCTTCACAGTGGGAGAACTCCAAAGGCGTGGAGCGGGAGTTTGGTGGTGCTCTTTTTTAAGAAGGGAGATAAAACCCTTCTTAAAAACTACAGACCCATTTCACTCTTGAGCCACGTCTATAAGCTGTTCTCACGAGTAGTCACGAATCGTCTCGCTAGGAGACTCGACGAGTTTCAGCCACCAGAACAGGCTGGATTTCGCGGAGGATATGGCACCATAGACCACATACACACAGTGAGGCAGATTATACAGAAGTCCGAAGAGTATAATCAGCCCCTGTGTCTGGCTTTTGTGGACTATGAGAAGGCCTTTGACTCTGTCGAGACCTGGGCTGTTCTGGAATCCTTACAGCGATGCCAAGTGGACTATCGTTATATCGAGGTTCTGAGATGTCTCTACGAAGCCGCCACTATGAGTGTCCAAGTACAGGGCCAGCAGTCTAAACCTATCCAATTGCGCAGAGGAGTGAGACAGGGGGATGTCATATCCCCGAAACTGTTCACAAGCGCGTTGGAAGATTTGTTTAAGACGCTGGACTGGAAAGGTAAGGGCATAAACATAAACGGCAACTACATCTCACACCTACGATTCGCTGATGACATAGTCCTATTGGCGGAGTCGCTAGAGGAGCTGAACCAGATGCTGGACGGCCTAGCTTCAGCCTCCCGATGTATCGGTCTTGGCATGAATTTGGATAAAACCAAAGTCATGATCAATGGTCACATTGATCCAAGGCCGGTGGTCGTACATGGTCACCTTCTCGAAACTGTTTCCGAGTACACTTACCTTGGGCAGATTCTGCAGTTGGGTAAAAACAGTTTCGAGAAGGAGGCCAAAAGGAGGATCCAGCTGGGCTGGGCAGCATTTGGGAAACTACGTCAAGTCTTCACGTCATCCATACCGCAATGCTTGAAAACGAAAGTTTTCAATCAGTGCGTCCTACCCGTTATGACCTACGGAGCTGAGACGTGGACACTCACGATAGGGCTGGTCCACCAGTTCAAAGTCGCTCAGCGAGCTATGGAAAGAGCTATGCTCGGAGTTTCTCTGAAGGATAGGATTCGTAACGAATACATCCGACAGAGAACCAAGGTTATCGACATAGCTCAAAGAATTAGCAAGCTGAAGTGGCAGTGGGCCGGCCATATCTCGCGAAGAACCGACGGCCGATGGGGCAAACGTGTTCTTGAGTGGAGACCACGACTCGGTAAACGTAGTGTAGGACGCCCTCCGACCAGGTGGGATGACGACCTGCGAAAGACTGCAGGTAGATGCTGGATGCGTCAAGCTGAAGTCAGGGCGCTATGGCGCTCATTGGGGGAGGCCTATGTCCAGCAGTGGACTAATATAGGCTGATGATGATGATGATGATGATATAATGTATTGAATTATAATATACCCATAACACAGGCTCTGCTTAGTTTGGGGCTAGATGATACTTTGTGGATTGTCCAACATTATTAATTTATTTATTTTAATGTATTGTATTAATTATTGTTATTATCTACTATAACCGAAAGAAGAACCGACGGCCGATGGGGCAAACGTGTTCTTGAGTGGAGACCACGACTCGGTAACTGTAGTGTAGGACGCCCTCCGACCAGGTGGGATGACGACCTGCGAAAGACTGCAGGTAGATGCTGGATGCGGCAAGCTGAAGACAGGGCGCTATGGCGCTCATTGGGGAGGCCTATGTCCAGCAGTGGACTGCTATAAGCTGATGATGATGATGATGATGATGATTATCTACTACACACAACACTAGCTGTGTATAGCTTTAAGCTTGGGGCTAGATGAAGCTGTGAGAATGGTCTAGCATTATTTTTAAAATGGCAGGTTACTTAAATCTATTCCATCAACGAGCCGCAGCGACAGCAGTTTGAAACAAACTGTGCCCTGCAATCCCCAACTGCATGCCCAGCGTGGGGATTATGGCATGACCCCATGATAAGAGTCAATAAGGCTCTAATAAAGACTTTACTAGGGGAGACCGATGTCCAGCACTGAACCTGTTGTTGCTGTTACTTAGTTTGCGACTAGATAATGCTGTGTATTATTCTAGTTATGTATATAATTTTGTTTTATTTTATTATGTGATTTAATGTGATATTATGTTAATTTGTATATACATTATTATGGATCACGAATCTGAAAATAAATACGATTAGTTGTATTAATTTGCTTAAAACCATAATCAATCAGAAATCATGAGAATTTATATACATTAATTTAGTTTAGACCGACAAAAACAATAATTAATTACCTACTGTATCCAGTCTCGCTGGAAATACCGGGAATAATTCCGAAAGCGTAATCAAATTCAAATTGATCTAGCAAAACATGCCAACCTAAATAGGTTTTCACGAATTCCACTCAGCAAAATTCCAGCGAATAACGAGGAAAATAGTCCAAAAAGTAAAACCAACAAACACTAGTCAGTAAATCAAAGTAAATCCCTTGGTAGCGGGATAAACCGGGATCTTCGCGAACCGAGATCTTTAGAACCGTGGATTTAGAACGGGGGGTATAAACAGAAATTATTTTTCTCCTCGTCCATTGTGGAATTTCTATTGAAAACCAATTGGAAATATGAATAATAATGGCGACAAAAACGGCTCTTTCGAAGTGATTTTCGATTGTTTCGAAGCGAATACTAAGTTGGATTTTTCGACAAAAGTAATTTACTTCTAGCTGCATCCGATGTCAAATGGTTTATAAATGGTAATGGTTTTATTTAATGCATAAATGTGATTGTAAACTGCTTTGTAAACTTATTACAATAAATAAATAAATAAATAAATCTTCCTCTTGAATCACTCGTCTATTAAAAAAAATCGCGCGTAGTATTAAAGATCTAAGCATACATACATAGGGCAGACAGACAGTGGGAAGCGACTGTTTTATTCTATGTAGTGATAGTGATTAACCAGAACACGATTTTTGAGACTTCCAATATTTCGGCACATTTTCGCGTTGAATTTTGTGTTAATAGATATACATATTATACGATAGTTTCAATAGTTTTATCAGATTTTTCCATTTATGGATATTCATCGTATCATACGATGAATATTGCGATAAATAAGCATTTACGGAGGTCTACGATATCGACAGTTTCTATGGAACCTTGGCTCGAGATATCATATGAAGATTCAGGCCTTAGTTAAGTTTTTCATAGCTTACGAAAACTATAAAAGTTTTCATTTCCGTTCATACATTAAGCAAGTTGCAGCTACCGGAAACTGACTGGAAGTAAGGTTTTCAATATCATTCCAATTCCTAAAAGGAATTTATTTTCTTAGTATGACGGCGGTCCAATAGTTTCTAGTGAACTCGCTTTTCGAATGGTTTCGAGTCATCTGTTGCATTTTTGGAATTACTTTGACAAGTCAGTAGGTAGTAGTAAAATCGTTCTCTAAAACGTTACCAAAATCGCCCCTTTATTGTTAAAATAAAGCTCAATTTCATAACGAACCAAACGCTCTCCAAAAAGCTCGATTAAAAACTTATTAGCAACACAAACAAAAACCGTTTTTTGTGTCCAAAAATCGTTTTTTTGTGTCGTGTAAAAGTGCAGCGGGTAACACCGGATCTCTAATCAAAGTCGGCTCTGTTGATTAAAAATAGGGCTGTTGCTTTCAAACAACGATACGCTTTCAGCTGAACCAAATAAAAATCGATCTTGTAAATCGACAACATTGTTTTCGAATAATAACGACAATTCTTAGAAATACAAATAGAAAGACTTGTTTTATGATTTATTCATAACAACTTAACACTTTGATTGCTGAAATCACACGGTATGTGTTTTCTACAAGTGACTAATATGCTTAAATCCACACTAGCGCAGCGGCTGAGAAAATACAGATCTGTATGACTCAGCACAGCCGTAATATTTTTCGAACGAAACGCATGTGCGGCGCAACACAACCTCTGTGTAGAAGCACGAATTTTTTAGGTTAAAAAAAAGATAGCAGTCGTCGAAAAAAAAATCGCAGTCAAAGTGTTAAATTGACAAAAGGCACACCTATGTACTAGGTACATGTAGAGAGTTGTTACAAAAAGGCTCTAACTCAGCATAATGCTGGCTAAGCTCCGTAAGAGACTTAGCCAGCGCTGGTCTTCCTTCTTTTTAAAAAAGTAAAGTAAAGTAAAAAAATATTTATTTCTTTAGGCTTACAAAATAAGCACTTAGACAAGTCATATTTTATACATTAAATTATTATCAAATAAAATTATTTTACTGTTCACTTCAATTTTTTGTCCACTAGTGGAAGAAGAACGGATCGGCTTTGAACCTATTCTTTGATGTATGATGAAGGTTTAGAAGACTCTTTTGAAAATATGCGGCAAGAAAAGCCAGCAGCGACTTTGCTTTTAATTAGAAAAAGTCTGACCGAAGTTTTGCAAAAGTTTTGTCTTTTCTCTACAAAAATGACTGAAAAGCCTCATCAAGAATAGGTGAACCGAGGAGACTCAGTAAACATTTATCTACAAATGTGGGAGCAAAACTATTGGATTTTAAAATGATCTTGTTTTTGTCTACACAACAATCCGAAATAAAGAGCACGCACTTTAAATTTAAGGTTATTTATATCTCATTAGTTTCCGCCCACGGCTTCGCACGAGTTGTTTCTATACCTTTCTAGGTTATTTCAATCCCATTAGGTTATTATGGAAACGTTTTAAGGCTATTTCTATACCATGATTTATTGGATAAAAAGTAGCCTATGTTTTATTCCAAGAACTAGAACTCCTAGAACTACCTGCATGCATTTCAGCCCGATCCGTTCAGTAGTTTTTGCGTGGAAGAGTAACAAACCTCCAAATAAACATCTAAGCTATCGCATTTATAATATTAGTATGCCAGTAGTAGCTATACTTGTAGTATAGCCAAGTCGGCTCGTCGTCGCCGAACATTAATATGCGGCTGGCAACATAGAGCAGTGTAAATACACTGTTTGATTTAGTGTTTACCGCCGTGTCGGTACGCCTATCGAACGTGAGCTGAGCACCATTACACTAGTGCTTTTGGGGATCGATTTTATATGCAGTTTGCGCTTTTCATTTTGATTTAGCTATGAGTCAAGCTTTTAGGTCAGTTGGTGTTTTATTTGAAGACCTCGGTGGCACGGTAGGCAAAGGTCCGCGTACGACGCAGGATGTTGCGGGTTCGATTCAAGCCTCGGGAATTTTATGTAATTCGAGTTTGTTATCTCGGGGATCCCGTGAATACCTACTAAGGTCTAGTCCTAGTTTGACAACCAGAGCCGTTAGGTTAGCCCTTGTTGGTATGTTATTATCAGCCCGTACCCGTCCCCCAAACGATGCCACCAATAGCGGTCCTGACTCCTGAGCCGCCTCCATCCATCGACTCCCTGCGACCGCTACAATGTCGTCGGTCCATCGAGTTGGAGTCCCACACTTCATTTCGCATTGCAATGTTTACTTGTGTATGTATTTCAATAAAACTTCCAAGTTATAAAATGAAAGAGTTCTATATGAACTCTGTATTCCTGGTAATTGTTCAACACTTTTATAAATAGCCCATAGGAAATTAATATAGAGGTAATTGTATGTAGGTATATGCAACTACGAACGGAAGTTAAAAGAAACCAAGCGTTGAAAGCTCGGTTCTTTGAAGGAAGAAATTCTAAATGCAATTTATGCAGGCGCCGCATTAAGTATCTAATAGAGAACTGACGCTTTCTTCCGAGATGCTAAACAGATCACTCATTACCAGCATTAATATTCAAACGTCGGAAGCGGAATGATGTCGAAGCGCATCGGAAGCCGGCTGATTCACGGGGACCGGTCACACGCTGCATTAACATCCACAAATTGCAGGTTATTATGATCTAGAGCGGCAAGGCTACCATGCTATTTAGCACGTTATCAGCTTTATTACGCGCGTATATACACACAATTTTAGCGTGAATAACGTCTTTTCAGGCGTTATGCGCATTCTCACGTAATATTCACTCTAAAATTAGCAAAATAACGCGAATAACGTGTGTTACGTTATGTGCTAAATAGCGTGGTAGCCTTAGCGTATTAATGGTGATAACGTGCATGTAGTGTTATTTTCTTTAAAGTTATTCACTTTTCGTTAATGCAACGTGACACAACTAATCTCAATAGAGAGAGAGAGAGAGAGATAATGGATGTCAGTGAGGGTTGTGTTTCGGTAGTGAGATAACGTTATGAACGTTTATCCCCCTGATACACAGCTTGACACAATTTGTAGTGTAATTTTCTTTTCCGTTACACAAACAAATCTCAATAGAGAGAGAGAATGGATGTCAGTGAGGGTTGTGTTTCGGTAGTGAGAGAGCGTTATGAACGTTTATCCCCCTAACACACAGCTTGACACAATTTGTAGTGTAATTTTCTTTTCCGTTACACAACCAATCTCAATAGAGAGAGAGAGAGAATGGATGTCAGAGAGGATTGTGTTTCGGTAGTGAGAAAGCGTTATGAACGTTTATCCCCCTAACACACAGCTTGACACAATTTGTAGTGTAATTTTCTTTTCCGTTACACAACCAATCTCAATAGAGAGAGAGAGAGAGAATGGATTTCAGTGAGGGTTGTGTTGCGATAGTGAGAGGGCGTTATGAAAGTTTATCCCCTAACACACAGCTTGACACAATTTGTTGTGTAATTTTCTTTTCCGTTACACAACCAATCTCAATAGAGAGAGAGAGAGAATGGATGTCAGTGAGGGTTGTGTTGCGTTAGTGAGAGAGCGTTATGAAAGTTTATCCCCCTAACACACAGCTTGACACAATTTGTAGTGTAATTTTCTTTTCCGTTACACAACCAATCTCAATAGAGAGAGAGAGAATGGATGTCAGTGAGGGTTGTGTTGCGGTAGTGAGAGAGCGTTAGGAACGTTTATCCCCCTAACACACAGCTTGATACAATTTGTAGTGTAATTTTCTTTCCCATTGCACAACCAATCTCAATAGCTATGAAGCAAGAGTTCGTCTCAATTACTAGCGTTATTTAGTTATCGTAGTTTCAAATATTTCTACAAAAATTTTTCAAAGTTTTTTCATCGGCGAACTACATTCTGTTGTGGATATTTTGGTCCGTTAAGGTCGAAGCACAGTATTACGATACGGCTGCTTCTACACCACTACTGCAGGTACGCCTTACTAGTATTTTGTAATGACCGCTTGCTGTCAAAGGTCTAAACAGATAACACTGAAATATTGCGTTCGGTGAATATGCCATCATTCCGCTTGCCCCTGATTGGTCAATAGTCACGTTTGCCATTTACAATCACGGGGCTACAATAGATTTTTGTTTTTGCTTGAAAGTCATCAAAATTCTAAATACATTATTTATTTAGACTTACAAAATAAGCACTTAGACAAGTCAAATTTTAAACCCTAAATTATTATCAAATAAGAAGTTTTGTAAGAAGTGTGGGCTACAGAGTATTATTTAAGTATTTGTTTTTAATTTTCCTCTTGGGAGTGCTATTGTAATAATGTACCACGACCTTTAATTTGAAGGCCCCGATCGATAAACCGTCTATAAACCATAGCCTGGTCGCAGAAGCCAAGCCAATGCGCTGGGCACAGATTAAACACTAGTTTATATGTAAGCCACTAAACAGGTGAAGTCAGAACCGTCCTAGTTTTTTACCCTTCCCCAACCAACGTTCAACGTCCACAACTTTGTTTAATTAATTAATTATTGTGCATATTACACTAATATTGTATATAATAATTGTGTTCTCTTTTATTTCGTAAGGGGTAAGGGACTAGTAGTTCTACTTTTATAATCAACTCACGCGATCCAAACCCATCGGCAAGTTTACGCGCTTTTGCCATTTCGGTTTAAAGACATTTATTCTCAAAAAGACACAATGTCACTTACATGAGAACTAAGTTACCTAACATAAATTTCGCGAGCGTTTGTGTAAACCTTACCTACTTAGAAGTAGGTAAGGTTTTTAGAATCCTGAATCTCAAAAAACGACATAAAAATACGCGATATATAGGTACCCGTGTGTATTATAATTGGAATTTCATGGTCTACGCCATCGCAGCAACGTAGCAGAAAACACATACAATAACTGCTGATCGTACAAACATTTGTAGTGAAGCGGGAATCGAACCCGCAACCTTCGTCGTAGGCGGACATTCGCCCGCTGCGCCACTGAGTTCTTCAAATAGATTGATTCATTTCATTAATCATTAACTGGAATAAAAGTACATTTGTTTTTGCTTTTGTTAGCTTTGTTGAAGGGCAACGTAATTATAACTAAAATGATTTATTTAGTCAGGAAACTACTTAAAACGGAATATTTTTATATAGAATAATTGAATGTTAACGAACATTAAAGTTTCACCAAATTTTGTACTTTGACATTTATTGACTTAACTTATAATCAATTCTTGTTGAAGCTAGAACAATTTATTTGATATTTATAACATTTTGATGGTATTATTAAATCTTATTTAATTAGTGTAAGTGGTTATTTGACACAGATCCCCTGGTACTGTCCACGATCCTATCCATCCATGTTTGTCTGGTAGAGATCGCTCTTGAGCGATAAGACCGCCTATTGTACTTAATTTTTAAGTTTTTACTGTACATAGTTTATATTTAAAGTGCAATAAAGAATTTCTATCTATCTTATTTGATTGACCGTTTTAAAACATAAATAAATAAACTGAGATTACCATATCTATCCTTACTGTACTAAAACATTAAAAACAGAGCTTTGGTTTTAATTTCAGGCCTCTAGAAGTATCAATTTCTGTTCACAGCACTAAAAAAATGGAAGGGTAACTCGCTGGAATACTTTACCAGCATGAACGATTAAAATCATTGAATGGGAGCAGACGGGAGCAAGCCAGTCCGCCCAAACCCATTCCGGGTAAGCCAGACGTTTACTAGAATTACTACACGTAATTGTACTTCAATTAATTCTATACTCAATTTTTAACGAAACATCACGACTGGGGCCGAATTCCTATAAAACTTAAACTTAGAAATTCAGCTAATCATATTAGTCAAACCTCTGTACTCGGCTGACTCTCTGATAAGGATAACACTTCTTTATAAACCTTTGTGGTTTACTAAGTGTTATTTATAAACTTTCTTCGTCATATTATTTTAAGTTAAGTATATATATATTATTATAAATAAAATAAAATAAACTTTACTATGAAAGTAGTATCGTCGCAGAATCCATAGACAAAAGAAACTCTAGATAGTGCTTGCGGTGCTATTTTCACTGTGAGATTGATATAATGGTTTCACGCCTGACCCTTCTGACACTCGTCAAACCATTTGTAGTTTTTTTCCTAAGGTTACATGCAAAATATGTAATTTTTAAGACGATACCATCAATGTGGCAAAGTTATTATTTTAGTAGAATTAAGACCCTGGACACCATCCTTTTTGCATCTAGCAAAAAGTAATTCATAGGAATGTGACGTCGAAATAGCTTAAGTGACGAGTGATTAAGGCAACCCAATGATATAGTTTTTTGTTACTTTTTCGGTATCTATATTACAGGCAGCATAACTTCATTCGCGTACTGCAATTGGCGAATCATATTAGCCGACATGCTAATTTTGCCCTCAGCTTGAGACATGTCATGCCAATTCAAACAAAACAAAAGAATATTATAATGAATTAGCAGATTCATTTGAATATTCTTTTACCATTTGGAAAGACCATTATGTTAGGTCGTTTCGAATCAAATTAATCATTTATTGAAAATGTGGTTTACAGTCATTCTTATTATAAATAAATATAAATAATGCTGGACAATTCACACAGCATCATCTAGCCCCAAGCTAAGCAGAGCTTGTGTTATGGGTACTAGATGACTGATATACATAATACAATACATTAAATAGATAGATATTTTTATTATACATAGAAAACGACCAGAACACCCGGAACTAATATTTGCAGATCGTACACACAATTGTTCCGAGGCGGGAATCGAATCCGCAACCTTCTGCGTCGCAGGCGGACCTTCGCCCATCGCGCCACATCGGTCGTTATTATAATATATCACACCATTCCCATTTTTTAAGGTATGCAATGTTTTAAATAATAAAAGCGTCATCAACTCGTCAATAAGTAACGCTTAAGGGCAGGTCACACACACAAGTCGACGACGCGACGGGGCGCAAACTAGTAGGTAAGTAAGGCCTAAATGTATGCTATCTCACCTGACATACCTAATGCTTATCACGGGGAGATGGACCAATATAGGCTGTTGAGGATAAAATAAATAAATAAATAAAACAGCTTTTATTTCTCACACTTAAATACTAATCTATATATTATTTCTATCTATACATATGTGAGAACCGCTTTCAGCGGTGAAAGCCTCCTCCAGCTCCTTCCATCTTCCTCGATCTCTAGCTACTCTACTCCATGTCTTCCCTGCTGTTTTTGCGATGTCATCGTCCCATCGTTTTACAGGTCTTCCTTTTCTTCGTTTCTTGTTTATTGGGTACCAATTCATTATAGCTTTGGACCATCTCTCGTTTTGCATTCTCTGGATGTGCCCCGCCCATTTCCATTTTAAAGATAGAACTTTTTGTACCACGTCCTTTGCTTTATTTTTCTTTCTTATATCCAAGTCCCTAATTTTATCTCTTAGTTTAAGGCCCAGAAAATTCCTTTCTATCGCTCTTTGGCAGACTTTTAGTCGTTTGATGGCTGCTGAGGATGCGAATAAGAAATTTGCGAATAGGCGCGCTATGATGAAATGCACAATCATTCATTCCTAAAACGACCGCGTAAAAAAATGTGCTATCTTTTCAAAATAAATTTATTTCAACTTTAGAATAACTAAACTGCGACGGAACGGGCTTTTTTTGCTTTGTTTTTCCGTATGTCATTTAATTTAATTTTCGCCCCATGTTGGATTACGATTTTAATCAGTTTAATCAACAAAACGTGTTGAAATACGAAAGTTTTTTTTTCAAATGTACCTTTATTTATTTTACAGTTTTGAGCGTACACAAATATAGAAAATTTAGAGATAATTTGATATTATCCTTAGTTTTTGATGCTCAACATCAAACAAATAAAAAATCATTAAAGTAGTATTTACCCGTCTACTTTTGTATGGACGCGACTTGTTCAACCTTAACGCTTCATCATCATCATCATCAGCCCATAGCAGTCCACTGCTGGACATAGGCCTCCCACAGTAAGCGCCATAGCGCCCTGTCTTCAGCTTGCCGCATCCAGCATCCACCTGCAGTCTTTCGCAGGTCGTCATACCACCTGGTCGGAGGGCGACTACGTTTACCGTGCGTTAGCGGCACCACACAGCCGCGTTCAACGCTTACAGTACCTACAATTCAGGGAAATCTGCAAACAAAAAACATTTTCGCATTTGTAACATTATTGAAATAACCAAGTGTCGTGTGAAGATATCCTAGCGATCGTGATTGATGGAAGGGCCATCCCTACGGACAAGGGACACGATCGCTGATCAATCACCATCGAGACAATCTTTGTTTTTATAGGCAAACATCATCATTGAGAGATAAAGTTGCCTTACTTTATGGTATTGGTACGCGATTATCATTATCAATGTGTCTTTAGCAATGTAATTGCAATAAAAATGTAATAATATGAAAATAACCCGATATATTTGACTGTCCCGATGGTTCTCTCTGAAGGATAGGATTCGTAACGAAATCATTCGACAGAGAACCAAATTTACCGACATTTATTTTTTGAAATCTCTCTCCTGAGACCATTTACATTACAATCTAGAAATTATTATTCCAAGATAGAAACAGATAGAAGCAGTCAATACTGCGAAGCGGCAATTGTTGCAACAGTCTATATTTTTATCATTGAAAAAGCAAAAAGCGAGAACTTGCATTGGTTCACAAAAGCTTTTAGCATCCCCACGGCACTAGAATTGGTATTTGCCTCTTAAATTGAGGACAAACGATGCAACTGGGAAATCTGTTCTAAAAGTGGAAGGCATGCTTTAAAGTTTAATGTCGTTATAGGAAGTGCCAAGTTTTTGTTGTTCCACGACTAGTTTGGTACCTGAGTAATGGAGGAAGGAAATAATATAAAAATTAAAGGTGTGTAATTTGGCTACGGAAGTTGAATTCCCACTTCCGCAAAACAAAGCAAATGACATTATTCGTTAACACTTTGACTGCGGTTTTTTTTCGACGACTGCGATCTTTTTTTTTACCTAAAAAATTCGTCCTGCCGCTCTACTCAGCGGTTGTGTTGCGGCGCACATGCGTTTCGTTCCAAAAATATTACAGCTCTGCTGAGTCACAAAGATCTGTATTTTCTCAGCCGCTGCGCTAGTGTGGATTTACGGATATTATTCACTTGTAGAAAACTCATACCGTGCGTTTTCAGCAATCAAAGTGTTAACACTTTGACTGCGATTTTTTTTCGACGACTGCGTTTCTTTCGAAAAATATTACGGCTGTGCTGAGTCATACAGATCTGTATTTTCTCAGCCGCTGCGCTAGTGTCGATTTACGCATATTAGTCACTTGTAGAAAACACATACCGTGTGATTTCAGCAGTCAAAGTGTTAAAAAATATCGACATTTCTTTAAATCTAAATCCGAACATTTCAGTAACAACAATAGACGAAATAAAGACAAACTAATTTTACCTACGACTACCCTTACACAATTTAGCAAATGTCCTTACTCGCGGTTAGTAAAAATTTATAATAAAATACCTAGCTCTATAAAATATTAAAAAGGATTCGATTTTCCGTAAAAACCTGAAAGACTATCTTATTTCGAAATCATATTACTCCGTTGGCGAATTTTTAAATGATAAATCGGACTATAACTGTTTCGCTACCTTAATTAATTATTGACCTGACATACCTACCTTCCTTATTAATGAAATTAATTTTGATTATTGTGAATAATATTGTATAAATTCTCGGATTACTATGTTACCCAAAATAACAGACCCGTGTAAACCCTTTTTCTTGGAATATAAAATTTTTACACTACCGTCACTGTATATTTTGGAGACAGCTATGTATGTTTGTCAAGAATAATCCAGAGCTCTTTCAGTAAACCTTCGGATTTCGTTATCCGAAACAGGCGTGACAACCATAAAGTCTGTTTACCTAATAGAAATACCACAATGATGAGCAATAGGATCTTTGGTATTATAACAAACTACCAAAGTCTATAAGAGTATTGCCGAAATTGGAGTTCCAAAGAAAACTTAAAACTATACTTTCTAACAGATATACTAATAATGAATTTATTACTCACAAAGATTTAACTCCATGACATTCGTTATCTTTAAGTTTTTCCTTTATTAATATTTTATTTCTGTTTTAATCAATTTTCATTATTTATTTTACAAGTTTTTTGATTTTAATTATATCTCTGCAATTTAATTTCATCAATACATTGTAAATCTGACATTGCACACTTAACTATAGAAATACATTGAATCACAATTATACTATAACCTTTATACACATGTATTTCATGCAATAAATATTCTTTACTTTACTTTACCTACCTATACTAACTAAACTATTGTTATTATTTATAAATGGATTGCTGAGCCCTAACAGGGTACATGTACCTACATCTAAGCTAAATGACACCTAAGCTAATATTTTGTGAAATGAAATGAAATATATTATGAAATGAAATAAATTTATTGTAGAAACTGTGTAGAAAAAGATCTTAAAAGCTAGGTAAATCAACAGTTTATCCATTAATTATTATGGATGTACAATATTAAACTTATATAACTAGGTAATTTAATGATTATAATATTTAATGTCATAGTTCTTTGATGTCATAAAAACATTTCTCTATGAGCCACATACGGAGTTTTGTCTTAAATTTACAAGTAGGCAGTTCTCCTATGTCTCTAGGAATTTTATTATATACTTTTACAGTCATGGTAGAGCAATTTTACGCACTCAGTGCTGTTCTGTGTGAGGGCAGTATAAGCCTCGTGGGATCCCTTTTTTTAAGACAGAGTTGATTTTGTCTTTGTACTGGTTAAAGAATGAAGCATGCTCTTTAACAAAACAACCAATTTGAAATATGTATAGACTAGTTAAGGTTAGGAGTTTATGTTTCTTAAAGAGAGGCTTGCATGACTCTAATGGGCTTATTCCAAAGACGGCTCTTACACACTTTTTTTGAATAATGAAAGCTCTTTTGATGTGCGTAGAGTTTCCGAAAAGCAAAAGACAAGTACTGAGGTGAAGTAGCAAAAATATGCGGTTAAAGCAGTTTGTTGGCCTGATGTTCTTCTTAATCTTTTAAGAGCAAATACAAAACGATTAAGTTTTTTGCTCATTTGTTGAATATGCGACAATGTATGTGTATGCAGTAAATGAATATGAATATAAATAAATAACAGGCCAAATGTTTCTTCGTCGCTTCTTTACTTTAGTCTACATACCGAAGCGACAGAGATCAAAAATATTACTTCATTTCCGTATGTTCAATTTTGTCCTTTTCGAAGTGATAATAAATAAATAATAAATAAATATTGCTGGACAATTCACACAGCATTATCTAGCCCCATGGTAAGCAGAGCTTGTGTTATGGGTGCTAGATAATTGATATACATAATACAATACATTACATAGATAGATATTTTTTATTATAATAGAAAACGACCAGAACACCCGGAACAAATAGCTGCAGATCGTACACACAATTGTTCCGAGGCGGGAATCGAACCCGCAACCTCCTGCGTCGCAAGCGGACCTTTGCCCACCGCGCCACATCGGTCGTCAAAAATAATCTTTTTAAGGTAAAGTACAGAAGCTAACCTTTATCTTGTTTGTTTGTTAGTTTTCGAGTTTGAGGAAAACTCGTCCCAAGCCTTTATATCGTCTAGATAATCTGATATTTTGTAAAAAGCCTGGCGTTTTAATTTTTCATTGTTATATTTTGAAACGAATATCTGCAAAGTAACACTCTTCTCTTCTCACTCTGACGACCGATGTGGCGCGGTGGGCGAAGGTCCGCCTGCAACGCAGAAGGTTGCGGGTTCGATTCCCGCCTCGGAACAAATGTGTGTACGATCTGCAGATATTTGTTCTGGGTGTTCTGGTCGTTTTCTATGTATGTATAATAAAAAATATCTATCTATGTAATGTATTGTATTATGTATATCAGTTATCTAGTACCCATAACACAAGCTCTGCTTACCTTGGGGCTAGATAATGCTGTGTGAATTGTCCAGCATTATTTATTATTTATTTATTTATTTATTCTTCTAATTGTAGGTACACTTAGAAAAAAACAAACAAGTTTTTGATTTTATGTGATTTAAATTGTTTGTGATGGGTAAACGAAGAGCGAAGTCGCGGGCAGAAACTAATATTTTTATCTTTTTGACGTTTTTTAACCCTTCTTCACGATGAAAGGAGAATGAAAAATTATCAGAGATAACACGCGGTTCTTTTTGTAGATGGGAAATTATAATGAACTCTCTAGACTTCAGTTTAAATAGCGGTAGGGTCTGCAAAAGTGTTTTTACTGTTTTAAATTAGCGTTAGAGAATTTCGTATCAGTAGGGTTCTCACAAGGGATTTCTCACTTTTTCTTAAATTGTGTAAAAAAAAAACAGTGCTGGGAAAAGCTTCTTTAAGAAATTTAATAGTATCCCAAAAATTTGGTGGTGGAATATCATTTTATTAGAGATTACTCCGAGTGCGAGGACTCACGCACTATAATATCTAAGTTACATAATAAGCTTATTTAGTTATTTCTGTCAAATTCTTCTCTCATTTATGTAACTGTAGATTTTGTTTTATAAATAAATAAGAACATATAATGTGTTACTACAGTCGTTGTTGCTGACTGTACCTCTTTCCTGTTGTTTGACTAAGAGCATGATATTCTTATCTAAATAGCGCCAAAAATAACTCTGCTCTATTCAACGTTCTAATGCTATATGAAACGTTGAAGTTACATGATTATGGTACATAATGTGTACACGACATAATGTGTGACGTCACCAAACGGCTCTACCGGAAGACCAGCGTTGGTTGTACCATGCTTACAACTAACCCATGCTGAGATAGAGTCCGTTTTGTGACTCATGTACAAAAATCTGTTTATCCTTTATTTTTTATTTTTTTAATCATGTTTGTTTTATGTTTTTGTGTATTGAGTTACAAATAAACTATTCTATTCTATACTATAATAATGGAGTCACGTGATCACAATTGATGTTTGTGATGACACATTTGACATCCTAGAGTCACTCTAGGATGTCAAATGTGTCATCGTCATGTTATGAATTGCCTTAAGTCGCTGAGGCATTGGCATGCCTCAGCGACTTAAGGCAATTCATAACTCGATCAAACTCGGCCAATAAGTAACTAGTAGGTATTAGCAGAGACCAATTATATCAAGCTTGATATAACTGGTCTCTGGTATTAGTATTATGTATCACGAGTGTCGCTTTGCGAATCACTACATAGTATAAATCAAAGTCACTTCCCGCTATCTGTCTGTCCCTATGTATACTTAGATCTTTAACACTTTGACTGCGGTTTTTTTTCGACGACGGTTTTTTTTCGACGACTACGCAACGGATTTTGATGTGGTTTTTTTAATAGATAGTTTCCGAGATAGTAGGTATTCATCGACGAGTGATTCAAGAGGAAGGTTTATAAACCATTTGACACATAGATTTCGCAGGCAACGCCGCGGGGCGCAGCTAGTAGGTACCTAATAAAACTTACAACGAAAATTCAAACATCCAAATTCAAAATATCAGATCTCATGGGCCCTAATATGAACTCTCGGCCACAAAGCGTGCTATTGTTTGACAGAAACCGCTGTACCGCTCCTTAGGAAAGTGCGGCAAGGTGGGGGGCGAGGAAAAGGCGCGGTACAGCGGTTTCGGTCGAACTATAGTAATTCTTTTATTAGCAAACAATAGGCACTCGAGAGCTTGTCGACTGCGCGTTTGTATAATATTTATAGAGCGAGTTTTCCGGGTATTTCGATGCGGATAATGCAGTAGTTAGTTGTTTTATCACGTTATAGATTAAAAAATAAGTACTAAGAGCATAGTGTGCACTTAAGGGGCCTCCGGAGGGACGAATTCTTCATACAAACGTAATACCAAAATGATTTCCAATTCAAGCATATTTCCACTATAATATTGTATTATTTGTATTTGAATAGTATATATCTACATATGTTCCTAAATAGTTTTTTTTTTCAAAATACTTACTTAAAATTATATGAAAGCCAATCGCATTTTGCATATTTTTATGCGAAAATGGACAAGTTTTCTTGCTATTTATTTCGTATTAAAAACATCAATATCTTACGTGTTATTTATTAAGGAACATAGCTTATAATTGTCTAGTTACAGAATAACAATATTTTGTGAAGAATACAAAAACTTTTCAGTCATAATTTTTGGTATTACGGAACAAACCAAATTTTGAACGGCTAATATTGCTATCGCGCACGCATGGGCCGCGGCGCAAGGGTTAAACAGGGACAGCGATATTCGGAGCGATTTTTGCAAGCGATGGTCTCCGGACCCTTAACTGGCTGGAGGCAGGTTAGGACCGCTATTCGTGGCGTTGGGGGATGCCTATATTCAGCAGTGGACGTTTATATAGGCTGGTAATGATGATGATGATGCACTTATTTGGAGATCAGAATTAATTAAATAGTTAGGGTATCTGACGTCTTTGAGATAGTATTTATCGAACGAGGAAAGCTTATATGTTTTGTAATTTTTTATAATGTTTGTTTTATATTTTTGTGTATTGAGTTACAAATAAACTTATTCTATTCTACATTATTTTCTTAAAAAGCTACCTATTTATAATCAAGTTCAGTGGTTATAGAACAGCGGCGCCTATTCACAATCACTCGACATAGTGCTCTCATGAACATTCGACATTAATATGTATCGAGCACAAGCTATCGACTACAACCGTTCTGTAAACACGGATGTCCGTTGATTTTCTACAACGGATATGGACGGTCAACGAAGTAAAACGATGAGCAGGGTCAATTTTCAAAAATCGGTTGGGTTATTGGACTAGGAAACTCAATGTTGATAGTTTGGTTATTGGATTTGGAAATTGTCAATGTTTAACATTTTTCAAGCGAGTGTAATTTTTTAGAGTTCCGCACTCAAAGGGTCAAAACGGGATCTTGTTACTAAGGCTCCGCTGTCTGTCCGTCCGCTCGTTTGTCAGCGGTATCTCAAGTCTATCCATTCACCCAACACATCCAACATCACATCCAACCATCCATTTGGTCAAATAAATAAATAAATAATAAATATTTATTTATTATTTATTTATTTACTAAACATCCAAACTTCCTGCGTTTATATTATTAGTGTGATGTAGTTACCTATTGCTATGAAACCTTTAAAGATTACGAATTAGCAAGCTGAAGTGGCAGCGGACCGGCCATATCTCGCGAAGAACCGACGGCCGCTGGCGCAAACTTGTTTTTGAGCGGAGACCACGACTCCGTAAACGTAGTGTAGAACGCCCTCCGACCAGGTGGGATGACGACCTGCGAAAGACTGCAGGTAGATGCTGGATGCGGCAAGCTGAAGACAGTCGCTATGGCGCTCACTGTGGGAGGCCGAAGGGAGGAGGATGGACTAATATAGGCTGATGATGATGATGATGATGAAACCTTGTAAAAAAATTATAGTCATGATAATTAAATTGCCAATTCTGCTAAGTACGGGCAGAAACTAGTAAAACATTTTAACGCATGAAGTAAGTCCTCGGTTAATCCTTTTATCGTTACCATAAATGTTTTAATCACCACCCTAGTAAGGAATTTTGAACCCTATCCTCACATCCTCACGGGTTATTTCACATTCACCATCAGGATTTTTTACGACTCACGATGATTTATCATAAAGCGTTCATATACCTACTAATTGGTCGGCGAGAGTAGATTACTTTTTGATTATGGAAGCACAATAAAATGGGGGCTTACGCCATACAGAAGGGTCTCATAGACCAAGATGAACTCTACTGCGTGTTGCCGACCGAAACCTAAACTAGTCGTATAGACTACTTTAGGTTTCGGTCGGCACCTACATCAACAACGTCGCTAAAGTTGCCGACACAGCGCGTTTAACAAAAACATATATTTTTGTATTTTATTTAACGTCTAATCGATTCCCGTCTCGGGACAAATGTTTTTACGATCTGTGTATATTTGTTTCGGGTGTTCTGCTCGTTTTCTATGTATAATAAAAAATATGTATCTATGTATGTAATGTATATGTAATAAAATATAATATGTAATGTAATAAAAATATTGAGTATTGTATTATGTATATCAGTCTGTACCATTTATTTCAAATAAGAAACTCTGAAAATCATCACCACTACTAACTTCAGCTTGTAGCAGTATAATTCAGAAACAGGGACCTTTTTGGTTCCTTATGTAACACACTTGTATATATCCTTATGTATTATCTATGTATTTCGTTTAATGTGTCGTGTTAGATATTCCATTCAAATAAAAAAAAAATCTTTCATTTTCTAAGAAACTATGTTCAATAAAAATCTTATCACTCAAGAGTGATCTCTTCCAGGCAACCATAGGATGGACTGGACATACGTACATGGAGAGTTTACTTTTTGAAATACAAAAAACACTTCTTAGATAATTTATAGTAAAATATGTATGACTTTAAATGTACAACTACATAATTGCTTTGTAAAGTGTAACACAATGTTAAATTTACTACCTACTACGATCAATTATTTATTTATTTTTTCCATATAGCGACCGCTAGTCACCCTTTACTGTTAAAGCTGTATGCAGGTAGCTAGCTATTGAACCTTATGAATCCAAGTGCTGATATTTATATTTTATGTACGTGAGTTAATGTGTGGCATGGCAACACGCTGTAACTGTCGACACTAGACAAACCTTATCTGGTTTAAAGTGTCGTAGAAATAAGATTAGAATAAGTTTTTATTAATAAAGAAATACAATACAATACAATACGTATATAACCATGTTAGAGGAGTGTTCCTTCTGGCTATCGTGAGCTCTTGCTATTTTGTGACCTCCTTTCACACCTTTATGTATTATAGAACCTCATACGTTCATTCAAAAGAACCATTATCTACATAAATTACGGGAAACATTAATATTAATAAGTGTTAAAGGTTTCTGTATTTACGGAGTTCCTACCCCGTTTTGCTTTTAACGCCTCGTGGTTCTGTAGGTTACTTGTTTCTTGGAAATATCAGGTTTTTGATAATTCTACTAATATTATAGGTAAACCAAAATCCATGCAATATTTTAAGGAAGAATTAAAGAAGTGGCTGATAGCCCAGTCCAGCATTTTTTTTTGCTAGATAATGTGTGAATTGTCCAACAATTTTCATTTGATTTCATTTTTCATTTCATATCATGTGTTATTCTGATATGTAAGCTTTAGGTATTATTGTGAAGTTTCATCAAAATCCATTCAGTAGTTTTTGCGTGAAAGAGCAATAAACATACTTACAAACTTTCGCGTTTATAATATAAGTAGGAGTATAATATAACTATATCTATATTAATATTATGAAGAGGAAAGGTTTGATTTTTTGTTTGTAATTAATAGGCTCCGAAACTACTGGACCGATTTGAAAAATTCTTTCACCTTTGGGAAGCTACACTATCCCCGGTGAACATTATTATTATTTATTTATTTTATTTTAAGCCATTACTGTCCCACTGCTGGGCAAAGGCCTCCCTTTTCTCCTTCCACTCCTCGCGATCCAACATAGGCTTTATTATATCTTCAAAAAAAATAGGGATCCATACTAAAACCGTGTGAAGCCGGGAAGGTCCGCTAGTTTTCAATAAATGAACTATGAACTATCAACGAGAAAAGTTTATGCCTAGATGTTTGTTTCTCTTTCACGCGAAAACTACTGAACGGATCGGGCTGAAATTGTAACCCTTAATCACTCGCGTGGGGTGTTTAACACCCCAGCGACTATTTGATCCTCTCTAGTTATTGGAGTTTCGAATTTACAACGCTTATTTTTAAATCTTAATCATAAATAAAAGTCTGATTTTGTATGTATTTGGTAGTTTTTTCTACGCGAGTACTTATGTAATTATGGATAATTTTGGCAGTATGCGTAGAGGTTTGACGTTGTGATGTAACTATTTCTAAAGGTTCAACATAATACCAGCGCTGAGTAGGTATCTATAGTTATCTACCCAGCAACATGCTGAGTTGACACCTTTTTGACTCGACACCAATATGTTTTTGCCAGGCAGGTTGTGGAGGTTTTTAGTTGGGTACCTAGTTTTTTATTTTTTGTTTTTAATCATAAATTTTTGAGCTCTAGAATAATCTGGGGGTATTTTGTTTTGTTTTTTCTTTATTTTGTATTTTTAAATATATAACTGTGTAACCTCCATTATTTTAGTAATTAAGTTGTGCCTAGTTCTTAGTTATCCTTTGTGTTTTTAAAATTGTTATGTGTCGTGTCAAATAAACCTTTTTCATTTCATTTCATGTATGTTTTTATGCGCGAGTAACTAAGGGCTAAACTAACTAAATACAGGTATTTCAAGGCCTGGAATACATAGGCATTACTTTTTATTCCATAAATCAGTTCCCATCGGATAGAAATAACCTTCAAACGTTTCTATAGAAACAACGCTTGCGAAGTCGCCATCATAATTTGTATAAAATATTAAAACAATGAAATAATAATGTTTTATTTCATTGTTATTAATTTAACGTTATAAATAATATTATCCATGGGGGGGGGGGTTGATGCCCATAATCCCCACGCTGGGCATGCGGGTTGGGGATCGCAGTATAGGGAGTGTGCTGCAAGGGACGCTGCTGCCCACCCCCCGGTGTATGTCCCTTAGTCGCCTCCTACGACACCCACGGGAAGAGTTGGGGTGGTGCTATTCTATCACGGCCGACACCACACAGCCACTCGCTAGATGGCGCTCATTGGGGGAGGCCTATGTCCAGCAGTGGACTGCTATAGGCTGATGATGATGATGAAATAATATTATTACTTTGGTTTACTCAGAGAATTGAATAATCACCTGTTGAAAGATATCATCTTAATGGCCTCCGTATTAATAAACGCAGACAGTATCGTACCATTCTGCGAAAATAATAAACACTTTAGTCTTTCCACTCGTTGATTAAGAACCCTTATTCCATTAAATATAATTTTGCTAGAAAAATATTTTTTATCTTTCAAAGGGATGGACTCACAAAGAGCTTGATAAAGTACGGGTACTTAATGAAAGAATCCATTTAGTGAAAGGAATTCAAGCGAGGAAGACTTAATTTTCTGATAAACCCTTTGGATTCGTTCCTTATCCGTTATATATATGTACATGACCTATGTATGACCTGTCAGATATATATGACCTGTCTAAGTGCTTATATATGACCTGTCTAAGTGCTTATTTGTAAGCTTAAAGAAATAAAAAACTTTTCATTTTCATATATTTTATGGATATTTGTGGACAGACATTTGTGAGGAATTGTATTGGTTAAACTTTTATGACTTCGCCTGAAAAGGAAAGCTGTGAGAATCAAATACAATAGTTACGAATACATTAAATGATTAGTTTATCGAGTATTATCGCGTACCTTTTATTTTAGTTTCCCTTACGTTTCTATCGCGTTACAGCGATCGTGATCACGGAGCGACTCGCGAGTCGCGATAAATAAACTTTAATATGTTAACAAAACGCGAAAGTTTAAAAAGTACATTCGATGACTATACAATTTATCCAAGCTCTAAGGGCTGTGTATTTTTTTAGCAAATAACATAAACCTTTGTAAATGCATGCGGCTTCATACTCATTCAGAATATTAAAGTGAGTTGTTCCCGTTGTCTCGCGTGAGACGTCGAGACGCCCAGCGTCGAAAAGTATTCCCACCATCTCACTAGAGCCACAGTATACGTATGGACAGTATGGTAACTAGGAACAAACGCTCGAAACGGCACACTCACAAACATGCGCATCGACACGACCTCTAAGGGGTTTTCGCGGTCTGTCTGTAGCGGTCAGTTGTCGCGTCTAGACGACCGGTCATGTGTACCTAATCTATACTAATATTATAAAGAGGAAATGTTTGATTTTTTGTTTGTTTGTTTGTATGTTTGTTTGTTTGTATTGAATAGGCTCCGAAACTACTGGACCGATTTGAAAAATTATTTCACCGTTGGAAAGCTACACTATCCCCGGTGAACATAGGCTAAATTATATTTTCATAAAAATTAGGGATCCTTACTAAAACTCCAATAATGTAGCCAAAGGTTCTAATACCCGTGTAAATTAAGGGGAACGTTCGTAGCAAAAGACAAAAAATTTGGGTACGTATGTATGTCTGTCAAAAATAACTTACTCGCAGTGTCTTCAGTTATTCCGTAATCATGGCGCATGAAATTGTGCCGAAATATTGGAAAACTTAAAAATCTAATCATAGCAGATATCCCGTTAGAAATGACGTTTGTGTTATTGTAATTTATTTGTTATTGTTCAGTTTTTTTGTGTTCTGTTATTTGCTAAGTTAGTAAATTAGTTTCTGATTTACACTTACACAACAGGACGACCATGTATTTATTTATGACAAACTTATGTGAGACATCAATATATAAGTTTTTTATGATCTACAACTCAAAAGCATTCATGCAATAGTTCTACGATCCATGTTATAGTTTGGACGTTGAAGAGTTACGAACATTTAACTTTAAACGAAGCGAGTGTTTTTGACTGAGCTATCAAAAAACTTGCCTGAATGCTGGCTGCTGGGTTGGTTTCATATTGGAGGCAGCTGTTTGCTCAAATAGAGCTTCGTATTTGACCCGTTATTGCGAAATTTGTGACATAGCTCTGAGAATTAGGAAGCTGAAGTGGAAGTGGGCTGGCCATAATATCTCGCGAAGAGCCGACGGCCGCTGGGGGAAACGTATTCTTGAGTGGAGACCACGACTTTGTAAACATAGTGTAGGACGCCCTCCGACCAGTTGGGATGAGATGATGATGACTGCAGGTAGATACTCGATGCGTCAAGCTGAAGACAGGGCGCTCATCAGGGGAGGCTCTTATAACTTAAGAACGGCAGAACCGATTTGGCTGAAAATTGATGGAGAGATGATGGAAACGCACATAGGGACACATTTTTACATTTTTATTCATATTTTTAAAATTTCCACGCGTACTAATAACCTAATGAATAAAATGTTACAAACAGTTATTTTACAAACGGGCTGATTCTGCAATCTTACGGCGATATATCTCACAAAACGGGTAAAGTGAAAAAGCTCTGGTACACGAGTTATCCACAACCGATAGTGTAACATTATCCAGAGCCTAGTGCTTCGATTCACAAGATATCGAGTGCTTGGCCCACTCCATCCATTTGGTGGAGTTCCAAGGCGCATTCGTCAAATTACCGGACGGATCTACAGTATGGAAGCACGTATAACCACTTCAGCGGAATTTGAGCCGTTTGCACTTGGCTCGAGAGATTCAGTTTGCTTGAAGATTTGTAGGGCGGCTAGGTCGATTACGTAATTAACGTGCAACTGCTTTGCTTCCGTTGGCGTCTGTTTTTGTTTGAGCCATGTTGAACCTTGGTTACAGTTGTTTGCAAACCTCGATGGCATCAGCAATCACCACTATCCTTCTCTCTCTCATATCTAATTACCAATGTTTTTGTTCTCGTTGACGTATAGTGGGGACATTGGCACGTTTTATAAAACCTAGTGTAATGTCCACCACAGAAAAAGTCGGGTTAAGTACTCCCGTTGCGTTGTCCAGTTCACCGCAGACTTTATAGATACCTATAGAGGTTAATGATGACTTTATATTTTAGTTATAAATTTCATGTTTATGGTTCATGTCGTGACAATGCTCGTGGTAAATAAATCTCAAATCATTTGATGATCTCTGCGGCGTGGTGGGCGAAGGTCCGCCTGTAACGTAGGAGGTTGAGGTTTTGATTCCCGCCTTGGGACAAATGCTTGTAATATCTTTAGAAATTTGTGTCGGGTGTTATCTATGTAAAATAAAAAATATCTATCTATGTTATTTATTATATTAAGTATATCAGTCATCTAGTACCCATAACACAAGCTCTGCTTAGCTTGGACTAGATGATGCTGTGTGGATTCTCCAGCATTATTTATTTATTTTATTTGCTTGTGTACACTGTAGAAAATACCTTACCCAACCAATAAATATATTTACTTATCAATTTATAATCTAGTTGGTAAAGCACTTACATTATTAATTTTAATCGGCATTAAACCGGGCAATTATTTATGTAAATAATGTAATTGAGCTGAAGTAAATTAATTGTTATTTTATCGAGGTTGGCTTAATGCTTGCCGACATGATGTATGTCGAGCCATTTTTGTCAATGGAAGAATATACGAAAACCGACCAAGTATAGCTACAAACAAGTTGCACACATTTTGTCTTTTCTGAGCCTTTTCATCGTTTGAATTCATTTTGTTTGAATCTTTTATTTCGGGCTTTCTCTCTCTAACGCCCGTACTATATATAGAAGGTTGCTCGATCGATCTACATATAATTGAGTAATTATTTTTTATGGCAAAAGCGTTATCGATGATTGAACGTAGTTTCATAATACGGGCATAGATTGCGTCCACGCATCTATTTTCTTTGACTGAATGAAATATCGTAATAAAACGTAGGTAACCAAATATGGAAACTTTCGTTTGTCCCGATATTTTTCGAGTCGAATTCGCAACGTTACTTTAAAAAGAAACAGAGTCGAATTAAATGCGTTATTATATGCGTGGACATAGCATAAGTTAGAGAGGTGTGTATCTACCTAATTTTAAACGAGTCAAACTTGTAATAGATAGGTATGGACAATTTAGCTGAAAATTATCAACAAACAGTAGATTTCAAAGAAAACAGCAATAAAATTGCCTGAATAGTTCAGAACCCAGAAATTCTTAGCATTGAACATTTTACTTGCAGCTTGCTAATCACGTTTTCCATCCAAGAAACAATAACGCTTGTTGGAAATGCAACTGTAAATTCACAGGTATTCGGTTCACAGTAGTTTGTCCGCAGGCAGCATACCGAAAGCACCCGTGGCGCTGGAATGCGCCTGCCTCGCGCCTGCATATCTCTGGATGCTGTGTATTACAATGCTGTACCGCTGCAGTAGCCGCTATGGTGTATACATGCCTTTAAAATATATAATCTAAAGAGATAGATTAAAGAGATAAAGTGAGATTGTAGGCGGTAATGTCTGAATCTACTGAACCGATTTTGTTTTTTTTTTACTTATAGAAAGCCTATATCCAGCAGCGGACTGCTATAGGCTGATGGTGATGATGATGATGATGATAGAAAGCCTTATTTGTGAGTTTTATAGTTTAGGTTTAGAAAAAAGTCTTTTAATTTTTCATGTTATATACATGAAAAATGAAAATACTTTTTTCTACATAAACTAAACTAGCAGCCCGTCCCGACTTCGGACGATGCCGGGACGGACCCCATTATGGGGGATTTCAGGGGGAAAACTGAAATGATTATTGTTAATAACACGATTTTAGAGGGAAAAGAATGACATGGATTGCAGTGATCGTGTCGGGCCACTCACCATACGGCACCTAAAACAATCCCATTATTTTGAAAATCCGATACGGTTGAATATTAAAGACGGTACGATCCAATATCGCCGGTTGAGGCGAATAAATTCTATCCAATCGGAATATCCGAAAAGAACTGTCAGGAACCGCAAAAGGCAACCCGTATAAATTGGGGGAAATATGAGGCAGTCCAGCGATAAAGTCTTAGGTATTATGGATGGGTATTATGGCCTATTGAAATCAATGAGATCTTTATTGAAAGTCACCAAATTGACCTCTTCGGGGAGGCCTTAGGGGGCTATGATAGATGGTGGAGATAACACTTTACGATGCGAGAGGGTGGAATGGGTTTCAGCAATTACTGCCCCTTTCTTCTGATATAAAATGTACATAGCCTGGAGCTGAAAGTGTTTCGCAGTCGGAAGGTCAATTTTCACATCCAAGTATCGCGGGTTTATCCTGAAACTAGTGCAGATGACAACCTTACCTACATACCTATCTACCGACGCAAAAGTAAACTAGGTCACAAGGTAACTAGTGAATTAACGAAATCGTCAACCTACCGAAACTGTCTATAAAGTAAACTGTGAGATTGACGCGTACTAAGGAAACTGACCAGTGGTACGCTAACTCAGAATATGATGTCTCACACCATGAATTAGCATGTGATATGACGACCGATGTGGCGCGGAGGGCGAAGGTCCGCCTGCGACGCAGGAGGTTGCGGGTTCGATTCCCGCCTCGGAACAATTGTGTGTATGATCTGCAGATATTTGTTCCGGGTGTTCTGGTCGTTTTCTATGTATAATAAAAAATATCTATCTATGTAATATATTGTATTATGTATATAAGTTAATCTAGTACCCATAACACAAGCTTTGCTTACCATGGGGCTAGATAATGCTGTGTGGATTGTCCAGCATTATTTATTTATTTATTTTATTTATATATGAGGCTAACACAGGCTATGAGGTGGTCTACTGGATTGACCGGTCTGTTGCCAGCTGCGCCAGTCTAGAACTCGCTTAGACCACGTCTTTTTTATCCGAATACGGTTAGTTAAGCCACGTAGATTGCAAGTAGCGATTAGGTCACCCATTGTACTTGTCGTGATTTTTGTAATGATCTGTATCAGGTGTAAGGTACAATAGAGTATTTTTGTGTTTGTATTGTAATGTCTGTTTGAAAGCCTTATTTCCATGTCCATTGAGCCGGGATCACAAATCATAAAATGTATCAATGAGATCAGTTGCCCGATCGATTCAAAATATTACTAAAGTAGAATAGACAAAGTAGTAAAATAGACTATAGTTCCCACTAAGGCATCAATCACACTACGAAAGGAGGTTGTTTTAGTTCCTCTCTTTTGTATTTCTAACGTCTTCTGTCTCTCCTATTGAACCCTATGATTTTGACTTCTTCCTTTTCTACCCCAAATATCTATCGATAGGTTATAAAACAATATTAGGAATTTTATGTATGAGCTACAATACATTTTGTTATTTATTTATAACATAACAAATACGAGTACCTACATATAACGAAAAGGCATGAAGCGAATTACATGTGAGACAAGAAAACTAATTTATGAAGTCGCTTGGGATATTAACCGAGTGAGTTACGATGCCCTGGCTACTGATCAAAAAGTTGCGAGTTCGAATCCTGATAAATGTATCCTAAAGGCCGTGTTCTAAGATTAAAAAAACGATAAATTCAATAGGGATTTGAGAGATCAGTCAGTGTTTTGGTTTATGTATTATTATTTTTTTATATCCTCTCTTGTACTTATCAGACTTAATAATAAGGTATTTATTTGTGACCTGTGTTATGTAATATATTATGTTAAGCTCATGTATAAAAGCGTCAGATACAGTATACGACAGTGCCTATACACTAGCTAGCTTCGATGCAAAATATTTGTAAATAAGCCCACAGCAAAAACTAAAACTATCTTGATTAACGTTGACACGTTAATGTGATTGATAACGTTAAACAATATTTATTAAAGAAAGGATCTCGACAAGTTATATAAATTGCGTAGAAAAAGACGCAGAGACGAAGATTATTTTAGGTTTAGTATGGGTAGTTTGTTTACAAACATTCCACATCAAGTTTGGTTAGTGTATAGTTGTGCTTTGCTCATGCCAGACGTATAGGCAAAAGATTATTGAGTCGTTATTTTGAGAAATAAACCAACAGAAAAGTACCAAACCAGACACAATGCCATTACCAATGAAGAAAAGTCTCGTCAGGGCCAAGATACATTATCGTCACTGTACATGGAAAATCAAATAATTGACAAAACCAAAATCGCGAGAAACACGACACGACTTGTTTTTTTGCGACAAAAATGGCTAAAATTGTTTTTTGGCAATTCTTTTTTTTCCAATTTTCCATCTCATCATCATAATCATCATTATATTAGTCCACTGCTGGACATAGGCCTAACCCAATGAGCGCCATAGTTTTCAGCTTGACGCATCCAGCATCTACCTGCAGTCTTTCGCAGGTCGTCATCACACCTGGTCGGAGGGCATCCTACACTACGTTTACCGAGTCGTGCTCTCCATTCAAGAACACGTTTGCCCCAGCGGCCGTCGATTCTTCGCGAGATATGGCCGGCCCACTGCCACTACAGCATGCTAATTCTCAGAGCTATGTCGATAACTTTAATTTTCCATCTACAGCGATGATAATAAAGAATCCACAGATATGCATATATATTTTTGTCTTATCTGTGGTCTGCCACCCGTGAGGACATGCGCGCGCCAATGGTTCTGTCAGAAAACCAGCGTTGCTCTACTTCTTGAGGAAGAAGTAGAGCAACATTATGCTGAGACAGGACCTATTGGTTCGCTTTGTGGAGTCGCTTGTTGCTTGTATATAATACATACGTAGTTAATTTTATTTATTTCTTTATGTTCTTGTTTACTTATATATTATTATTATTTAGTAGCAAGAAGTACCTACTTGAATCAATAAATGTATTTTCTTTCTTTCTTTCACAGATAGCTGTAAATGTCACCCACAAACTTTGGAGACTTTTTCCTCTAGCTTGCCTGAAGCTCTCTAGTGTTGAACTACGAGTTACAAACAGAATAAAGTATCAATGCATAACATCAATAAATTACGATTTCGTCGGAAACGCTTTGGAGTATTCTATTTACGTACTGTGTTGAGACTGCTTTACTACTTGCATTACCAAAATAAAAATAGAAAATGTTTATTTTTATTTATTAAAAAAATAATTTGGCGTGTTTTAAGAAACTATTCATCATCATCATCAGCCTATAGCAGTCCACCGCTGGGCATAGGCTAATGAGCGCCATAGCGCCCTGTCTTCAGCTTGCCGCATCCAGCATTTGCCCGCAGTCCTTTGCAGGTCGTCATCCCACCTGGCCGGAGGACGTCCTACTCTAATTTTGCCGAAAAAACTATTAACTGATTTCTAATTCCTAAATAATAAGAGTGGATTAAAACTTAGTTTTAATAGGGTCTTTGCTATCAAAGTGTTATAGAAATATTTAAAAATCAATGATTTGATTAGAAGAATAGGACCTCGGGCTAAAAAGTATTTTTTCTTTTTAATTTTTGTCTAAAATCATCAGCCCGTACAAAGCATTCGTTCTCTTACATAAAAACTCGACTTCTTGGTGCTCCGTCAATCTTTTTTTTTTAAAATAGAACCGTCTTGGTGATGTTTTATGAAGGTTGATTCTTCCCTTCACGGTAGAATGCGAACTGTTTCGTTGCGGGTTAAATAGAGATTTAAAAAAAAGATGGTATTGGCGCTAAATCTCTAGAATTTTCTTCATTCCAAATCACAAACTTTTACGAAAATTGTCTAATTTTGAATTGTTTTATTTTCTCGCAATCGAAGTGAAAAGTAGAGTGTTTTACTCGGGCCAAAACCACCCATTATAACTCGGTCTTGTCATCCTCCCTCGTCCCTTGTAAAACAATCTACTATTTGTAATACTAAAGTCATTTAGAACGGGATATTTACCATGATTTGATTTTTGAGTTATCCAATATTTCGGCACATATATTCCGTTTTAAATGACTTTAGTGTTAATAACCATGATAGTTTCAAAAGTTTTATTATTCTTTTAACGATCTACATCTGGTGTACATACAAGTACTTTTGGACTATTTTATTGTACTGAAGCAAATTTTGATGTCAACAGATCTCTAAAAATGCTAGGCTATAAAACGCATGCCGGATATAGAATCCACAATAAATTCATCCAAAACAAAGGTTCGGTCAGGGTCTATACCAAACACCAATTCAGCGTTTGTGGCAATAAAATCAATCCATAAAACTGGGGAGCGAGTGAAGCCAGTGGCAATGTTTTGTATGCCTAAACTGTTTATCATTGCGTGAGGTTTACGATAGTCCCCTGACTTGAATTTAAAAGGTTTAATTTGACGACTTCCGTGGCGCAGTGAGTCTCGTATCAAATAGACTAATTTTTATTGTAACATGTGTAATCAAAACAAATTATTATGTTGTGATTTTATGATAAACTATCGACCCGTCCCGGCTTCACCCGGGTGGTCAATTCTTTCAGTCAATTTTTTCTCTTTTTTTCTCTCCGTATGAACCATCCTCGTTCTTCAAGGAATATTCTAAAAATTTGCATAGTACCGGGGATAGTGTCGCTTACCAACGGTGAAAGAATTTTTCAAATCGGTCCAGTAGTTTCGGAGTCTATTCATTACAAACAAACAAAAAATCAAACATTTCCTCTTTATAATATTAGCATAGACATGTTGTACAAGGGATTTTATAATAAATTCAATTCAGATAATTACCTCTACATTCATTTTCTCTCACAATAGAAGCGTAGTTGATAGAAAACATTAGTGCAAATAGTAATTTAGGGTATAGAATTTGACTTTTATAATTATAAATAAATAAAAATAAATAATGCTGGACAATTCACACAGCATCATCTAGCCCCAAGCTAAGCAGAGCTTGTGTTATGGGTACTACTAGATGACTGATATACATAATACAATACATTACATAGATAGATATTTTTTAATATACATAGAAAACGACCAGAACACCCGGAACAAATATCTGCAGATCGTACACACAATTGTTCCGAGGCGTTATAGGTGCTTATTTTGTAAGCGTAAAGAAATAAAGGATTTTGAATGTTTAAATTTTGAGTATAAATAAAATATATTATAGTTAACATTGTGAGAGACTGTTGACTGTTTTAGGTTCACAGAACCTGTTTTACGGGCCACCACAAACATTAAATTTCACAGCATATTTTTTAATCGCGAGTGTCAGTCCAGTAAAATATTCTTCTATCATCATCATCATATGTTACTCCACTGCTGGACATAGGCCTCCCCCAATGAGCGCCATAGTGCCCTGTCTTCAGCTTCCAGTATCTGCCAGCAGTCCTTCGAAGGTCGTCATCGCACCTGGCTGGAGGGCGTCCTACACTACGTTTGCCGAGTCGCGGTCTCCACTCAAGAACACGTTTACCCCAACGGTTGTCGGTTCTTCGCGAGATATGGCCGGCCCAGTGCCCCACTTTAAAACATTTTTCTATATAATCTACAAAAGTCTTACCATCTTGTCTAACTCTTTAGACGCTTTATTTTAGTTCCTTTAATATAAAGTCGTTTATTTGAAAATGTCACCATTCCGGGTAACTGGCTGTCTTATGAAAGGTATATATCACTACACGATATTAAAGCACTAGCGCTGGCAACACTACCTGGGTCGAGATGGTAAGTGATATTACTACCATACCATGTTTATATTTCTAAGTGGCAGTGGTCATATCTCGCGAAGAACCGACGGCCGCTGGGGTAAACGTGTTCTTGAGTGGAGACCACGACTCGGTAGACGTAGTGTAGGACGCCCTCCGACCAGGTGGGATCATGACCTGCAAATACTGCAGGTAGATGCTGGATGCGTCAAGCCGAAGACAGGGCGCTATGGCGCTCATTGGGGGAGGCCTACGTCCAGTAGTGAACTAATATTGGCTGATGATGATGATATTTCTAAGGTGGGGTTAAAGTGTCACCTCTCTGAGTTGGATGTCCTAGCTTAGATAATGTAATTCTAGCTTTTTGGAGCAGTGCTAGTCTGGCTAGGTCACGTCAAAAATGAATCTTCGTAAGTAGTTCATATTTCGCTTTAATTAAGGTGGAGTGCAAAACAAAATATAACTAAATTTCAATAGAGTATAATGCTTCTAAGTTTCTGGTAGAATCCTACTAATATTATAAACGCGAAAGTTTGTGAGGATGTTTGTTGCTCTTTCACGCAAAAACTACAGAATGGATTTTAATGAAATTTCACAGTAATATAGCTTACATATCAGAATAACACATAGGCTATTCATAAAGATATACCTATTATATAATATCAAAAATATATATCACCACGCAGTGAAACCGGAAGGCGCAGCTAGTAATACATAATGAATTTAGAAAAAACAATTTGTTTAAAAAAGAACATTGCTCTACTTCTTACAGAGAAGAAGAACAACATTATGCTGAGACAGGACCTATTGGTTAGCTTTGTGGAGTCGCTTGTTGCTTGTATATAATACATACGTAGTTAATTTTATTTATTTCCTTATGTTCTTGTTTACTTATAGATTATTATTATTTAGTAGCAAGCTGTACCTACTTGTGAATCAATAAATGTATTTTCTTTCTTTCTTTCTTTTAACATACGTCAAATAGGGGTCAAGGCAGATCCCAGACGAAAAACCAAACCCCCGAAAATCCCGAAAACAATTTTCTTAAATAACAATAACATTAAGTTTATGTAAATCACGGCGCTGACGGCTAATATCCGGGAATAAATAATCTACGGGATAAATAATGTTCCAGCATTTTCTGCAAATCCTTTTCTCCCGGACGAGTTCAGCAGCTAGATGGTTAAAGTTTCTCAGGACTACATGCTTAAAATCCGTAAGTATAAATTCCTTAACGTAGTTATAACGACACAATTAAAGAGCTATCGCTCACCTTTTGTTTTTCTATTTCCTTACACGGATTAAAACAATAGGATATACCACTGATAAAAACTAATTTAAAAAAAAAAAAACAAATCGTGAATATTATTTTTTAACTATGTTAGTAAACACTTACATATACATATATCTATCATGTTATTTATTCAATTCAATTCAAAACGTTTATTCCAGACATCAGTATATAGTACAGAAACAATAAAAGTGTCCATATTTGCGCTTAATTATATATAAAACATATTAAAATTAAATTCAAAATTAAATATACTTAGGTACCTACATAAAATAAATCATAATTAAAATAAAATACCCCTACAACATCTGAAGTGGCAGTGGGCAGGCCATATCTCGAGAAGAACCGACGGCCGCTGACGCAAACGTGTTCTTGAGTGGAGACCACGACTCGGTAAACGTAGTGTAGGACGCCCTCCGACCAGGTGGTATGACGACCTGCGAAAGACTGCAGGTAGATGCTGGATGCGGCAAGCTGAAGACAGGGCGCTATGGCGCTCATTGGGTTAGGCCTTATGTCCAGCAGTGGACTAATATAGGCTGATGATGATGACGATGACCCCTACAAAATTTATATTACATATTTATAAAACTTTGGACTTCTTGTACTTAATTTACTTATACTTAGTATACAACTACTTTCGCTAATAAGAATATACCCACAAAGTAGAGATACCGTCTCGAACCTTATCGATGATAAAGGGTTCATCATTCCGCTAAAAGGATAGGTAAGATTGGGTTCCACAGGACGCAGGAACGCTACATTTATCTTCCCCAATGTCCTAAGCTCTGTCAACGTCAGCTCCCTGGCTATACGGAGCGGAGATCGGCCACAGAATGAAGAATGTTGGTGAAATATCGATTTAACCGTTCCCTTGTCTATCGGCTTCTACGATAATTTTATAACGCTCCCTCTTTGCTGGAATTGAAGGCTTTTGTACCTTCAATGTCGGATAAACTATTCTGTTTTCTTCAGCTTTTATTATTGTTGTGATGAGCTTTCAATTTATTGACTAGAATTTTCTAAATATCGACTTAACGAAAACTAAATTATTTATGCCTTTTAGGCGTTCTAAGTTTCCCCCTGATTAATAGGCATTACTAACATTATGATGCTCAATAAGAGAAGCCGTCGATGTCCAGCTATGGACTAATATAGGCTGATAATGAGTTCAAACTCTCATAGAATTAGATTTCGATGTAAGCAGCTGTCAGTACAAAGGAATTATGAAGTTGGGAATCTGTTCGCCGAAGGCACTATGGTCAGGCGGACAAAAACTTCATTAAATTTGTATCTTGGATCACTGAACTGTTAAGTACTGCCAGTTAGAAGTGGTCGACTTAAGCTTTGTAAGTACAGAATCAGCAGTCTACTTCGCCTCGAATCAGATCCAAGAGCTTCAAAGACCCAACATTCTGTCATGAAAATTTCATAGACCCTCCTCGAGATTTCCTAAGCAGCCAATTTAGATTTAAAATATTAAGAGGATTTCGGATTCAAGTATCATCCTTGTTTTATTAGTCAGTCTGGTTATTTGAACAGAATTTATGAGTGAACGACTCGTTTTCCTTTGACGGGTTTGACAAATGTTGCAAATGCTTGAAATTTTTAATCAAATTATACAACTGGAATTTTGAAAGAGGCCCTAGTATGAAAACCTGGCATTGATAAAATAACTAGAAGAGATCTATCAGGGGCAATTACGCAACGCACCTATACAATGTTTTTTTTTAACTCGGACAGTGAAAATGAAATGATTTTATTTCTTTGAGCTTACAAATAAGCACGTAGACAGACAGAGAAGACGATTTTAACATTTGAGTGCTGAAATCACACGGTATGTGTTTTTCTACAAGTGACTAATATGCGTAAATCCACACTAGCGCAGCGGCTGAGAAAATACAGATCTTTGTGACTCAGCACAGCCGTAATATTTTTCGAACGAAACGCATGTGCGGCGCAACACGACTGCTGTGTAGAGCGGCAGCACGAATTTTTTAGGTTAAAAAAAAAATCGCAGTCGTCGAAAAAAAATCGAAGTCAAAGTGTTAAACTATTCATTATTATCAATTAAAATTATTTTATATATAGTTCACTTAAATTTTTTGTCCACCAGTGGAAGAAGTGAGAAGAAACCACTAGTATGTTCATAACTTATGTGTCTAATACATTTGATTTGCGTAGTATAAGGGGACACCCATTAAGAAAAGAGATACACTTTCTTAAGAAATATCAGCTCTTATTTGGAGTTAACCCTTAACTACCTACCCACGGTCTCACAGACACCAGCTGTAATATTTTTGTGAATTACGAAGTGAGTGCTCATTGTAACATCTCGTGCGTCTATGTACCTTTTCCCCGCTATCCGCAGCATCGCGCCTGCGCTTGTCGAGGTCACAATTGCGCGCGTTTGCTTTTGGTGAGTAAAAAACATTTGTCAGCGGTCTGAGCGACCGCGGGTAGGTAGTTATGTGACTTTTTTTTATCAAATGATTTTTATTATTTTAGTGCAACGGGCTACTGACGATCAAAATATTGTGCGCTGGTTGGAGGAAGACCCTTCCAATGATGAGGAATTACCAATTGGAGACTGTAGTATTGTGGAGATAGACATAGGAGATGATTTTCTGATGGAAGAGTTTCGCGAGTCGGATTCCGAAATTGATGGTGAATATGAAGCATTTTTAGCGGAAGAAAGTAAATATTTTCGGCCCCAAAGGTCTTGTCGAAGCAATCCTCATCAGATGATGACGACAATATCCCATTAAAAGAATTGAGTTGCAGGCAAAGGAAGATTTTTTTTTTTGGCAATAATCGCTTTTGTTGGTCGTCTTTACCACCGTCCTATCGGACAAAAACATGAGAACATGAAAAGAAAGCAGATTCAAATTCATGAAAAAGCTGGCTAAACAGCTTTTGAGACCACACATGAAGCGTAGAGAATTGAATTCGTCCATACAGCGGGATATCAAACTTTCTCTTCGTCGGTTATTGCAGCTCAATGCAGAACAGCTTCCTGCAGCTGCTGGAAGTGATGCTGGTGCAGATAGGTTGGAAACTCACAAGACCTGCTGTGTTTGTGACCCTAAGAAGAAACGCAAGACCCAATACTTGTGTTTTCATTGCAAGAAAGCAATTTGCCTAGGATGCGCAAACATGTTGTGTATTTACTGCCGCGAAAAACTGTAAAGTTCATGACATGCAATTTTATAAAAATAACTTTTTTTATATTGATATTACTGTGTTGTTGTATAAGTTGATTCCTGAATTTATAAAAATTTTAAAGAGAAGTTCGTAATTTTTTTTACTTTTGTTGTAGATCTAATTTTATAAATATGTAGATTTTTTATGTTATTTCTCAGGTCTTAGAATAGATTTTTGTTTAGTGAAGAAACCATGTTGATTTTTTATATTTTTGTTACTTTAATATAAATAAAAAACTTATTAAAATATACGTTTTATTTCCAATTATCTCCCACTGCCATAGATTTCTTTTGCTGGAGCGATATATCGCAGACGTCTCACAGACCGCGGGTAGGTAGTTGCGTGACTAAAATAGAGGGTAGGTAGTTAAGAGTATTAAAAAAAAATATGCCGAGTGTGAGTAGTCTAAAAATAAATTAGTATGAGAAGCGTCTAAAAATTATCAAAATTAGTAAAAGAAAAGATGGTCGACTCAGTTTCATGTAGGTAGGGTAAAAAAAAGTATTCGGTTCTTTAAAAGCCTCTGCTTTAGAAGTATCTCAACGCTACTCTGTTAAAACGTTGACTGCGATTTTTTTTCGACGACTGTGATCTATTTTTAGCCTAAAAAATTTGTGCTGCCGCTCTACACAGCGGTCGTGTTTCGCCGCACATGCGTTTCGTTCGAAAAATATTACGGCTGTGCTGAATCACAAAGATCTGTATTTTCTCAGCCGCTGCGCTAGTGTGGATTTACGCATATTAGTCACTTGTAGAAAACACATACCGTGTGATTTCAGCACTCAAAGTGTTAATGCTGAACGATCAGCGCTGATCATCAGCCTGCCTTTAAACCCACCGGCCATTATTCACCCGTTCAACACCGACACGCGAAAATGTTAACAAGCACATAAATCTGCTACACTGTCGCGGGTAATGAGATACCATGAAATATAAATATACGTCAGCACCTGAGAGTTTTGTGAAAAATTCTATGAATTATTCTGACAAAGGGTCACGGGACATTTTGCCTTAAATCCCTTTTAGGTTTATTCACGCACCTTGAGTATTTTTTTACTTACGTGATCTACTAGAGTAGCCCTAAAGTTGAATAAATCGGCTTCGAGAAAGCTTTTGCATTCATATTTTTATAGTGCCCCTATCATCATTTCATTTCATTTTCATTTTAAAACCTTTTATTCAGAAAATATTTACAGTATATGCTTTTACTTAACTACTATTGCTTAAACTAGGTACAACTATATTATCTGTTTGCCCTCTTTTGGCAAAGGCCTCCTCCAACCCCTTCCACTTTACTCTATCTCTCGCCAACCTTATCCACGTGTTCCCTGCTACGTCTCTTAGCTCGTCCTCCCCTCTTTTGAATCTCATCATTCCACACATCCTATCATCATTTACCTACGTTTAACTATAAAAACTATCATACTTTGACAAACAAGGTTTGTAGTTAACACTTTCGTGGCCCACGATGCACAGGTCCATCTCCAGCCGCCGCCGCCGCCGCCGCCCCCCGCAGCGAGAAGACAGTGCAGACATTCATCAATCATTTCCATTACCTATTTAAATCGACTTCAAAAAAAGGAGGGGGTTCTGTGTTGGGCTGTATTTATCTTCGTCGATTTTTCAGTAGTTTATGGACCGATTTTGATTAGTTTTTCTTGTATAGAGAATCATCATCATCATCATCATCATCATCATCATCATCAGCCTATAGCAGTCCACTGCTGGACATAGGCCTCCCCCAATGAGCGCCATAGCGCCCTGTCTCCAGCTTGCCGCATCCAGCATCTACCTGCAGTCTTTCGCAGGTCGTCATCCCACCTGGTCGGAGGGCGTCCTACACTACGTTTACCGAGTCGTGGTCTCCACTCAAGAACACGTTTGCCCCATCGGCCGTCGGTTCTTCGCGAGATATGGCCGGCCCACTGCCACTTCAGCTTGCTAATTCTTTGAGCTATGTCGATAACCTTGGTTCTCTGTCGGATGTATTCGTTACGAATCCTATCCTTCAGAGAAACTCCGAGCATAGCTCGCTGAGCGACTTTGAACTGGTGGACCAGCCCTATCGTGAGTGTCCACGTCTCAGCTCCGTAGGTCATAACGGGTAGGACAGTCGAGAATGTGTGTGTATAGAGAATGATTTCATCAAATTTTATTTCCGTATTTATTCCGCAAAACTTAAAAAACAGTGGGATACGAACTCGGTTTTAGGTTTTTATAGGAACACATGATATTTTATAATTTGCTACTTTCATTTGTTTACTTAAAGTAACCAATAACTGTAGGTACTTTTCTTTCTTCGCTTTTACGAAGTTCTTTTTGAAGTAAAACGTTGTGGGTTAGAAACTAATTTCTCTAATAAACTATACAAAATGTACCATTACAATATTTCCTAACCTCATAACAACTCCATTTTTCTCCCAGCGGGAATTGAACCAAAAACACCAGTTACACTAAACCTACCCAACTTCTGTAAACATTCAAGTACTTATCATATTTCAGGTTCGAGAATGCAATATACTCAAGATCAAGATGACCAAGTTTCCCCTTCTGGGATGCCAGAATACGATGGACTGAGCTACAGTTATTGTTCGATACTTTTACGACTGTGGTAGGAAGGGGTCCAATTCTGATACGTTTTGGTAATCATCTTATACGACCGCACTGATGGAGGTGCGACACAGTTTTAAACTGATGCGCTTTCCAGTGTTCCGTTGTATTTTAGTGATATTATGTCTTTGTACATTTTAAATAAATGAATTGAAAAATAAACAAATAAAAATAAAATCTTCCATTTTCATATTAAGAGAGATACGTTCTACATTATTTCATTCTCTGGTTCTACTCAGTGCGGTCGTATAAGACAGCGGAACTGCGCAGCACAACGCGGCCAAATATTCTTTGTACATATAAAAATAGATCGCCACGAGAATGGAACTGACGACTTTTTTGATGAGTTGGTCAAATTGAGATGAGATGAGATGAGATGAGATGAGATTAGATGAGATGAGATGAGATGAGATGAGATGAGATGAGATGAGATGAGATGAGATGAGATGAGATGAGATGAGATGAGATGAGATGAGATGAGATGAGATGAGATGAGATGAGATGAGATGAGATGAGATGAGATGAGATGAAATGAAATGAGATGGTTTATTTGACACGTCACATTACAAATGGTACATTTTAAAAATATAAAGTATAACTAAGAACTAGGCACAAACTTTTTACTAAAATAATAGAAGAGAGACAGTTATATACTTAAAAATACAAAACAAAAGAGAAAATATCCCCAAATTATTTCAGATATACAGCGAATACCTCAAAAATTTATAAATAAAAAAAATTCTAATAAAGTAGTTACCCAACCAATAACCTCCGCAACCTGCCTGGCAAACCATTTGGTGTCGAGTCAAAAAGGTGTCAACTCAGCATGTTGCTGGGTAGATAAGTAAGTACAGATGAGATACCTACTCAGCGCTGGTATTATGTTGACCCTTGCCCCTTGAAAGAAGGTACAGATAGAGTGACGCATGTCAAAACAGTCGAGGTTGAAACCAATTCAGAACATATATTTATATCAAACTCTCCGTGCAAATGCAAAAAGAAACGCACTATAGCGATCATCTAAATATTCTACGTTGCGAGTCTTATGCGTCTTCGTCTCTGACAAACGATTTATTTATTTTTAAATAAATTGTTTCCCTATCAATACATCATTGCAGTTATGAGAATTATGGAGTGCACCTGTGTTTGCACACACACTTGTGCACCCTCACTATCATAATGTGATGCACCCTAAACACGACCACGGAAAGGTCAAGAGCTAGAGCTGCTTACTGGTTTTCGGACGGCCAAAGAATTATTCTGTCGTCAAAAAAAAAAATCTGCTGTCAAAATACCAGGTCGCTTATAAAATCCAAACTCTGCTTAGTTTAGGATTAATTTCTAAGCACGACATAAAATCTAAACAAACGAATTTTGGACCTCATTTGAATTAATCTAACTTGATTTTTCTGTTAACTGTACATTAAAGCAAATTAGGTATATGGTCCCAGTCGACCGATTCAAAAATGTGATCAGGTAACTGGGACCGCGGTCCTAGTTATGTATGGGCCCAGTCGCCTGTATCCTCCCCATTTCAGCCTATATCCATGCTATTTCTGTAACAATATCCTAAACAAGCATAGTAAATGTGTTACCAGACACGAATGTAATATGTACGGTTGTGTATGAGACTGTGGTATCCTAGAATCAATAATCGTAAGCTGCCTAATTGAAGACCGCTGTCGTACTGAATAAAGCTCACTGCCGACTATGTCAACTCTGGTACATGAGTCATGCGACTCAGGTGTGAGAATAGTACTACTATTAGAGCACTGCTATAGTGTGTTCCCTGCGAGGTTGCCACTTTTAAAACGGCTTAAAAAGGTGGTGCACTAAAGTGTGAATTCAAAAAGTTTTTGAATTCACACTTTAGTGCACTTAAAACCATAAAATAACACCTTATATCTAAATATAAATATAACAGTCATTGAAAGTACAATAGGCGGCCTTATCGCTGACAACGATTTCTCCCAGGCAACCTAGCCTTTTTAAAGATACTTACGCAATAACTTATGTGCCCTCGCATGTAATGTTCAGCTGTTTGTATATTTTTTGTATGCTCGCAGATTTTCGTATAATATGGACCGATTAAAAAAATTTTTTCGTTATTGTTTTTATAATGAACCAAAATGAAAAATTTGTTCCGAGGTATTCGTATTATTTATCCCGCAAAACATAAAAAAATATTATAAAAATAAGAGATTCGATGTCAAGGTTTTCGGTTTTTCATAAAAATCAAATTATATAGGAGATTATACTTCATATTATGATGGGGAGTATTAGGATGGGAGAATTAGCAAGCTGAAGTGGCAGTGAGCCGGCCATATCTCGCGAAGAACCGACGGCCGCTGGGGCAAACGTGTTCTTGAGTGGAGACCACGACTCGGTAAACGTAGTGTAGGACGCCCTCCGACCAGGTGGGATGACGACCTGCGAAAGACTGCAGGTAGATGCTGGATGCGTCAAGCTGAAGACAGGGCGCTATGGCGCTCATTGGGGGAGGCCTATGTCCAGCAGTGGACTAATATAGGCTGATGATGATGATGATGATGATTATGATGGGTTATCTGCTTGGTTGGTCAAATAAGATGAGTGCGATGTTTATTAATACTGAATAGTTATATATTCTCGTAGTATTAAGTTTTATGTACTGTTTATTTCCCAAATTAAATAAAATAAAAAATAAAAAAATAAATAAAATAAAATAGTTTTCAAAGAAAGAACCTAGTTAAGATAGCTTTATATTTCTTGAAAGTTTTCCCTTAGCCTCTTTCATTAGTAACAAATATCCTGCATTTGTAGTAAAGACATTCAGGAGGAGGACAGCAGGCAGACAGACAAACTGTCGACCGTCGAATAGTTTTGATTGTCCCATTTAATTCACCCTCAAAAGTGCTAACTTTTAGTGTTTCTGCCAAAAATTACTCAGTGTATTTTAATTTAAATGTTTACTTTACCTTCAGCCTCAGTTTCGAAAACAATGTGTATTTTACTATTTATGTATGTATGCTAACGAGGTTTCATGTTTATCTTTGCAATATTGAGCTCTGGCAACAATTTGTTTTGTCCATACCCGCTTTTGAGACTGTTTACAGAGGTGGTTCCTATATCTACACGCAGTATCTACTGAAAGGGCAGGTATATTCAGGGGTAGGAATATTCAGTTGGCTACACTTAGCTGATGTATACTGTCATTATCATCAACCTATAATAGTCCACTGTTGGACATAGGACTCCCCCAATGAGCGCAATGGCGCCCCAGCTTGCCGCATGCAGCATCTACCTGCAGTCTTTCGTAGGTCGTCATCACAGATATCTGAAACAGTCGTCATGCTACCTGGCTGCAATAGGACGATGTATACTATCCTACCTAACTTAATAATTATTATTTATCGAGTAACCATGATCGCTATAACGCGATGGAAACCTAGTGGAAAATTAAAATAAATGTACGCGATAAATAATACAAAAATACTTTATTGTACACCAGATACAGAACATTATGAAAGATATTACATGTGACAAGTGAAATGGGCGGCCTTATCGCTTAGAAGCGATCTCTTCCAGGCAATCTTTAATCTTTAATAACAAATCGCGAAAGTTTGAAAAGATGTTTATTATTTATCGGATGGTAATCGCGTACCGTAGTTGTTTTTTACATAATTTAAAAAATGGGTATTAATGCTACATAAATAATATTTCACTACCTATATGTAAACAAACTTTAACACTTTGAGTGCTGAAAACGCACGGTATGAGTTTTCTACAAGTGACTAATCTGCGAAAATCCACACTAGCGCAGCGGCTAAGAAAATACAGATCTTTGTGACTCAGCAGAGCTGTAATATTTTTCGAACTAAACGCATGTGCGGCGCAACACAACCGCTGTGTAGAGCGGCAGCACGAATTGTTTAGGTAAAAAAAAAGATCGCAGTCGTCGAAAAAAAACCGCAGTCAAAGTGAGAGTTCTGTAGTGGTACCTACATTCTTGTTATCGAAGCCTTTTCGCACTATCGCTCGTTTTGGGGCCGTTTTATAGTTTTCGTATTCCACGTTTTTTAAAATTAGCACGTAAGTAACTAAAAGAGGTTTGAAATTTCGTCAAACTTCACTGAATGGGTAACATACGAATTCTTCTAATATTATAAAGGCGTAAGTGTCAATATGTCAACATGTAAATAAGAATGTTCTACGTGAGACGTTGGGAAATAATCTTTTATACTTGAATACCGAGTTCGTAGCCGGAGGCAGAAGCTAGTAATAAAATATCTTCACAAATGCCATTTTGTCGCCAGTTTTAGCCTTCATCACTTTCATGTGTTTTGGCTCGCTCGGATCAAATGAAACTAGCTAAGCCTTTGTCTCGCCACAAAGACATTGTCCAAGATATTTATACTTTATATCTACGATGAAATTTGTGGCTTTTGAGGTTGTGGCAAAATAATATTCAAAGTTTGCTTTGATGGAGAGAATATGAAAGTTCGCAAAATATAAAAATAATTTAAAACAATGCAATTTTCATTCTTTTGGATTATTTCTGAATGCCAAAATACTAGCAGAATCTGCCACGTTGAATGGCAATACTAATTCGCAGTCCGAAAAAAAAGCCAGCATTCCGATTGTAATGTTATTCTGAACTTCCAAAATATACAAGCTAACAAACCAATATTATAGTATAGTAGTATTATTATTTATATACTATACTAGCGGCCCATCCCGGTTTTGCCCGGGTGGTTATTTGTTTCAAGCATTTTTTTAAATTTTTCTCTCCGTAAGAACCATCCTCGTACTTCAAGGAATATACTAAAAACAGAATTAGCGAAATCGGTTCAGCTGCTCTCGAGATTTGCGCTTAGCAACACATTCAGCGATTCATTTTTATATTATAGATATTAGAGAAGAAGATTATAGATAGATTAACACTAAGTGTTAATCATTTATGTTATAAGTAGCTATATAATATTGCTCAGCAAAAACGTCCATTAATAAAATTAATTCTAGATTCCCGATTCGACAGAAAATTTATACATTCCCAAAGCTTTTAGCCAAATTACCCGTAACGCGAGGTGTGAATACTCTAGCTACACTATTTGTATGCATGTTTGTAAAAATGAGTTACGTAGCGCGACGGTGGCGCCCCCAGAGTGGCATAAATAGCGGGAGAAAATGAAGTCAGTTTTCACTCTGTACCGTCTAGGTAGCGAAATAGCGAAATAGCGTATGGTATGAAATATTAATTTTATTACAGTTATATCTTCAAGCCTTTGTGTAGATGCAATGAATAGCTGAGGTTAAAACGTGTAAAGGTGTTCTCTTGAAGTGATGGTAATTGAATTCTATCTGACTGAACTTACTACTACTAAATTTTGGAAATAACATGATCAATCATCATCAATAACATCTTCTCATTCGTAGCATTAGTCTTTTGTTTTGGCTGATATCGCCTGCCTCACGATATACGACTATCAACATCTCTCCCTGTTACTGGTCATTCTGGAGCATTCATGCAGCCAGCCTCTTTGCCAGATCTGCCTCATAGGCGTTCTACCCCTCGGTCTTTTACCCGCTTTACCTGCACACAATTCGTTATGACGACCGATGTGGCTCGGTGGGCGAAGGTCCGCCTGCGACGCAGGAGGTTGCAGGCTCGATTCCCGCCTCGGAACAATTGTGTGTACGATCTGCAGATATTTGTTCCGGGTTCAGATATATGTTCTGGTTGTTTTCTATGTATAATTAAAAAATATCTATCTATGTAATGTATTGTATTATGTATATCAGTTATCTAGTATCCATAACACAAGCTCTGCTTACCTTGGGGCTAGATAATGCTGTGTGAATTGTCCAGCATTATTTATTTATTTATTAATGGAGTCATTGTTTCGCCGACGGTTTCTTGATGCTCCAACTCGGTTCTCCTACTGGTAGGAGGACCAATATGTCCTTATGCTACTACCGTGAACTTTTATGCAATTAGTACACTTACTCATAAAATGAAAATCAAAAAAAGTTTTTTTTTCTTTAGTCTTACAAATAAGCACTTAGACAAGTAATATTTTATACTATGTGTCAGAATCCTTCTGACAAAAAAACGTATAATACCTCTGTACGAAAACAAATATGAAGATTCGAAGTCGAACATCTAAATATTTGACTATTTACTATAAGGTCCGTCTGACGGGATGAAACAGAATATTGTACCTGCCTCGATAAATAAGAAACAATAAGGTAAATATCGGAAAAAAACTTGAGGGTAGAAACATAAAGAACCTTTTCAGGAATATTTACAGGTGAAGGGACAGGAGATCACGCTCATAATATAAATGAGAACGTTTGGATGAACGGATGTTTGTTACTTATTTAAGGCAAAACTAATGAATAAATAAATAAACAATGCTGGACAATTCACACAGCATCATCTAGCCCCAAGCTAAGCAGAGCTTGTGTTATGGGTACTAGATGACTGATATACATAATACAATACATTACATAGATAGATATTTTTTTATTATACACAGAAAACACAAATATCTGCAGATCGTACATACAATTGTTCCGAGGCGGGAATAGAACCCGCAACCTCCTGCGTCGCAGGCGGACCTTCGCCCACCGCACCACATCGGTCGTCACAATGAACGGATCAGGCTGAAATTTTGCCTGAAATCAAAGCTTTTTCTTATATATATTTCTTTGTCTCAAAGGTGCCTGGGAGAAATGACTCTCAGTAATACAACCGCCTTTTTTATTATTTAGTTATAATATTTTTATTTAAGTTATTTTAAGTACAATAACGTGTCCATTCATTAAAACATAGGCTACTTTTTGTTTATTATTTATTAAATACAGACACAACAAAAAATAGATATATTTTAAACTTAGGATATATAAGATATAATATATAAATATATATAAGAGTTACATACATATATATATATATATATAAATTAAGTAAATATATAGCCAACTAAGATGTAGTCAAACAAATATGATAAAGCTTATCAATACTTATCGCTACAGGTTGCAGACTCTACAATGTAACTTATAACTTAATTTATAATTAATTCTTAAACACATTTTCCACATTTATCCCATAACACAGTTCCCATGGGATTGAAGTAACCTTGATACGTTTTCATAACAAAGGGAGCGAGAATCCGCGGGCTAAAACTAGTGTTTTTGTAAAACTCGTGAAATGAGTACCTACTTATCTTCAAGCATGTAAAGTATATAAAATTTATAAAATCATTTTCTGTACGAAAATATTTATCAACGAGAATATCTAAAGCTCTTTTATTATTATTCTTTTATTATCATATTATTTTCTCAATATATCTTAGGTACTTTTACTTATTTGTACTTTTTTTTGTTGTTGTTATGTCAAGGCTTAAGCTTTCCTAATATTAATAATCTAATCAAAATACTAATTTATTCATCATCATCAGTCTATAGCAGTCCACTGCTGGACATAGGCCTCCCCAATGAGCGCCCAATGAGGCAGCAGCGGCGGCGCGGAGGCTGTGGCTGGAGATGTGCATATGCATGTGCAGCGTGGGCCACGAAAGTGTTAACTACGAACCTTGTTTGTCAAACTATGATAGTTTAAATAGTCATCATCATCATCAGCCTATAGCAGTCCACTGCTGTACATAGGCCTTCCCCAATGAGCACCATAGCGTCTTGTCTTCAGCTTGGCGCATCCAGCATCTACCTGCAGTCTTTCGCAGGTTGTCATCCTACCTGGCCGTAGGGTCTTACACTACGTTTGCTGAGTCGTAGTCTCCATTCAAGAATACGTTTGCTCCAGCGGTTGTCGGTTCGCGAGATACCGGCCCAGTGCCACTTCAGCTTGCTAATCCTCAGAGCTATGTCGATAATTTTGGTTTCTGTCGGATGTATTGATTACGAATCTTATCCTTCAGAGAAACTCCTAGCATAGCTCTTTCCATAGCTCGCTGAGCGACTTTGAACTGGTGGATCAGCCCTATCGTGAGTGTCCACGTCTCAGCTCCGTAGGTCATAACGGATAGGACGCACGGACGACTAGTATAGTAGAAGACAATAATTTAAAACTGCTTATGAATAAACGACGAGTCAAGTTTTATCATGAGGTATCACGCTTTTTACGTTTTTTAACCAACGTGACTTACTTAGACAAAATAAATTATGCCGGACTATTCACACTGCATTATGTAGCCCCAAGCTAAGCAAAGATTGTGTTATGGGTACTTGATAACTGATAAACATAATACAATACATTACATAGATAGATATTTTTTATCATACATAGACTACGATCAAAACACCCTGAACAAATACATATGTGCAGTTCAACATTTGTCCTGAGATCGAATCCGCAATCTACCAAGCAGACCTTCGCCCACCGCGCCACAGCGGTTGTACTGGGCGGGCATATTATCATTGTTTTTCCTGGGCTAACTAGGAAAAGCCTACTAAAAAACCTATATAAGAATATGAACTTCACTCTGTTGAATTGAAACACATTATAACTCTAATCCCGGAGGTGTGCGTTGCGACCTGCGACACAGTATTTTGCTTCTGCAGGTCGCATCGCTTCATATTTTTTAGCACATAAGTAAGTTTCAAAATCTGCAGATATAAACACCTTATTTGTGTTGCAGAAGAGGGCTGTTCGTGCGATCTATAATATGGGTCCCAGAGAATCCCTGCGTGAAAAATTCAAAGAAATAAACATAATGACAGTACCGTGTCAATATATTTATGAAAACTTGTTGTACACTCATAAAAATATCAATCGGTTCACTAAAAAAAGTGATATACATAATGTAAATACTAGAAATAAGAATAAACTCGCTGTGCCCACAACTAGGCTACACAAGATAAATGTATCTTTTAAAGGGCAATGTATACGCTTCTACAACAAAACTCCAAGTGAGTTGCATAAATTATCAATAAATAAATTTAAAAAAATTGTTAAACACATTCTTTGTAAAAAAGCTTATTACAAAATATCAGATTACTTAGAAGATAAAAAAGCTTGGAAAGAGTTTTGCTCCAACTCAAAATCTACCAACTTACAGATAAGCAAATCAAATGTACTAGACACATAAGTTATGAATATACTAGTGGTTTCTTCTCACTTCTTCCACTGGTGGACAAAAAATTGAAGTGAACTATAAAATATGACCTGTCTAAGTGCTTATTTGTAAGCTTAAAGAAATAAAAACGTTTCATTTTCATTTCATTCATTTTCATTTCAAAATAAAGACTTTTTACTTTAAAAAAAAACTTTTAACAAACATGGTTTAGACGAAATTTAATAACGTAGTATTTCGTGTCTAGGACATTTGGGCTTTAGTACCTTTTCCATTCGTAAATTATTTTTGCTACAAAAGCTTTGGATGTTGGCGATATAAGCTAGACGTATCGAAGCATTAAGTGTAGTAAATAATATGGGAACATTCTCCGCCTAATGGACAGAGAATTTTGATATATGATACAGATTCTGAAACAATACAGGCAGTGGAAGCCACAGGGCCATCACATATAATAATGATGACCCAGTTCGTATAGATACATGTCGCTCTTCATCATCATCATCAGTATAAATTTAACCACCGCTGGACATAGGGGTGCCATTAATAAACACCAAAGCGCCCTGCGTCGGCTTGCGGCATCCAGCATCTGCCTGCACTCTTTCGCAGGTCCTCATCAAACCTAGCCAGAGGGCGTCTTACACTCTGTTTGCTGAGTTACGGTCCTCACTCAAGAACATGTTTTCCCCAGCGCAGCGGTTGCCGAGATATGGCCTGAACAATTTATATCTACAGATCATACAAACATTGTTCATTTATATTGTGTTTATATGTAGTGGCAAATAAATGATATGTCTATGTTTATTTGCCCCGAGGCGGGAATCGAACCCGCAACCCGCTACGTCGCAAACGGACCTTCGTCCGAAAATTTCTAGAAAAGCTATCAATACAATACAATAATAATGTTTTTATTTGTTTCACAAAGTCCATGATCATATTACATCATATGTGAAGGTAATAGGAGGTTTTACTCTTCCTTGGCCTTAATATCAATGTTGCAATAACTTAAACAAATAACTCCATCCTTTTACGAAATGCTGAAATAATAAACTGTCTTTCATAAATAGGAAAATGCATTGTATTCCCAAGGGATAGCAATTGTCTTCCAGCAACATTATTAAAGGTAACCAGCAGTGCTCGGCCAAGAAGAATTGCGCTCGAGGGGCTGTCTGGTTGACTGGTAGACAGCTAAGGCTGTAGCCAGACGGTCTGCTTGATACGATGAATAGAATAGAATAGAAAAAACATTTATTTAGACACAGGTACAAAATACAGGCATAGAATAACAAACAAAGAAGTTTATCATGGGGGTAAAAGACACAAATAGGTGATATTAAGACTAAAATAAGACTACCTCCACGACCCTGCGCCGAAATAGGGAAATCGTAAGAAGTTTTTAATTTACAAGTTTAGGGTACCTACTCGATCGTGGGTTGGCAAAGAATGGATAAAATTTTGAAAATATAAGTTAAACCTGTTACATACATAAATAAATAAAACATAATATACATTTCAGTGCACGATATACATTATTGGGTACAGCGCAGCAGAACTGATATGACTAAATGAATAATAAAATAGAAAAAATAGAAAATAGAATAAAAAAAATTATATAGAAATATGACTAAAGAATTGTCAGCTCTTAAATTTCAGCACACAGTCGGTAGGTACGTCCACCAATGGACATCCTTAGCCCAAACCCCGTTGATTTGATACAATCGCCACGCTTTGCAAACGTATTTGAGATCGTAGTAAATTTAATAATTATACACAGAAGGCTGCTGCTGTTTATCTGAAAGGTCCCTTAGTCGGCTCTTACGAGATCCACGGACTAAGTTGGAGGGGTAGATTCTTTCGCCGCGACCACCACGGCTCTTTTCTGCACTTTAGTCATATGGTTACAAAAAAGTTTCACCCTATCGTACACAATAATATAATCTTTGTATATGAAGTCGTTTGAAAAAGGAAATACCTACCAAAACTTGAAAGACTAAGAATATTCCTGGAAGAGATCGCTTCTAAGCGATAAGGCCGCCCATTTTACTTGTCACATGTATATCTTTCATTATGTTCTGTATCTGGTGTACAATAAAGTATTTTTGTATTGTATTGTATTGTAATATTTTGTTACAAAAGTCCAAAACAGAATCTCATACAAACAAAATACTGATTATCATCAAGTGGTACCATCAATCAATAATCAATAATCAAATCATTTATTTGCTGTAATATAGGTACAAAAGTTCTTAATTAAAAATGGTATTTCCAATACATTCCTACCTCATCGAGGCGTGCAAAGTTAAGATAGCATGCAAATGTCACAGTAGAGTTCAGTAATGTTCTAACCTAGGTATATTGTAGATAATTTTATATAATGTCAAAAATCTTAAAGTAGTAATAGTAAGAGGCGAAATAGTATAAAAGGTAATGTCAAAATTTATCGGTCACCATTTTAATATAAAAAAAAACTTTAGAAGCACAGAATACTTAATTCATGCTTAGGGAACGTTACGCTCAAGCTATCGCGATTTTGCGCCAGAGATCCGGTAAAAATTGGCCCCAAGAGATTAGTTTTGTTTTGCCTCGTTTAAAACCATGTAGTTTCTTTTGAATAGGAACAAAAAACGTTACTTTTTACGACTAAAATATATAATAAAGCCAAAAGAACGACAGAACAACAAAAGCTAAAGATAGGGGGTAACACTTTCGCCAATGTGTACATATCATACAACACTTCGACTTATGATTGGTATGTACATAATTGATGAAAGTGACTCAAATGAGCGGAACATTTGTTTTCTGTAAGCCAGAATACCCGAAAGAGTTGGCAGGAACGACCAATGCAGTAATGCGACAAATAGATATTTATTTATTGATACAAATTTGTTACATTTTGTTTATAGCATCTTAAATCCTAACATAGGTTTATCTAGACACTAGAGTTCTCTTAACAATTATAAGTTAAAAAAAAAAAATTAAAGTAATTCGCGCGGTAGGCAGTCAGGCTACAAGCACAGTGACTTCGCTGTCCGCTGCATGGCTTGGCAGCCGCACACAGGCGATCCACCAATCACGAGCGAGCAGCGACTCCACTGCGCCTGAGTTCATCTACAGAATGCTCCATGATGGTTAAATATAAGTTTAATTAAAGATATGCCTGCTTGAAATATGAAAATAATCAAATGAATGTTAAGATAAATAATATTTTATTAAAACGTTTTTAATTTGTTTTTATTAAATAAATGAGATAAGCAATTTTTCAAAATGATGTACCTCTTTGCGGTTTTTTTTTCGAAATCGCGTCCCCCCTTTATTTTGTTTTTTTTTTATTTTTGAGTTATCATATATTTCGGCATAGTTTTATGCGCCATGATCACGCACAAAACTCAAAAATCAAATCATTCATGGTAAATAACCCGTTTTAAATGACTTTAGTGTAAATATAAAATATCTAAGAAAATCATATTTATCAGCAACCATGGAGGCTTGGATTCCTATAAACCTGTTTAAAACCACGAACGAATTCGGAATGGAATCGGTTTGATTTATCACAAAGAGGTCATAAGTAGAAACTTCTCCAATGTTCAATTTTAGACCTTCGCCTTTTTACAAGTCGAGTCAAAGTAGGTTTTCTAGTATTAAAATAATTCCTAAATTAGGCTTTGTCTACAACCAGGAATACACGTAGATCGTAACCCATCGCAATAAGACTTGTACCAAACCACCAAATAACACTAGAATGTAAGCTAACACAGGTAGAGGTAGTACACACTAGCGCTGGCGTTAACCCTCGTGATATATGCCGACACTGCAGTGTAGGATTCCAGGTAGATTCTCTTTTGTTTTGTGCCATAATCTACGTGCTAACTGGTGATTTAAGGTGGCCTAATGTTTGGGTATGGAAATGGGTGCTAGAATGGTAGGTACGTTTGATAAAATTCCTATTTTACAGTTGTAAAGCAATATTTTTAGTATAGTTTGACAATGCCCTTATACAGCAGATTACTTTGACATTTTATCTAATTTATTATTCAATTTAACTTATACCATTATTTATTATCTGTTTTATTGTGACAAATTATTATAAATGAATTTATTTTAATTTTTTAAGAAGGCATGTCTGTCTGCTTTTTTTTGCACAATGCCCTATGGTGTTTCCTTTGTGATAAGTTAGTATGTGTTATAATAAAAATGTGATTTATCTTTTAAAATAGTATTTAACGACATCAAGTGTAACATTGTGTACCTACGGTGGAAATAAATAAACTGATAAACTGTAAGGTTGCTTTAGTACTATTAGGCAGTCTTGAATGTTATTAAAGCTAGTGCATGATTTTCACAGCCTAGAATGATTATGGTAGTCGATTTGGGTTGAATTTTATAAATCTTTGAAGATCAGACACTGACTTTTTGTTTGACTGAGTTCAAATTTATAACTCTGAAAGCATTCGGTAAGATTTAAATAGAATTGGGATCTAAATTGGAAGGGAAATATTTTCACGAGCCCTTTTAGGTGTCGACCGTCGATAATAATATTAATAGTTCCTCTCTCTGCAGCCCTTATCACCGGCACTTTGAGCCTAGCTTCGCGACCGATGATCTAACCAGTTAAATACACATTTTTTACTGTAGAATAGTTTTATTATAATTTTTTGTATGTTCTTTAGTAAAAAATGTATTTTATAACGAGAATTTGAATAAATGAAGTGGAATAATAATAACTCTCGACAATCCACACTGGATCATCTAGCCACAAGCTAAGCAGAGCTTGTGTTATGAGTACTTCATTATTGATACCGACAGAATATATTTCATATTTTTTATACATAGGAAATACCCAGAAAACCCGGATCAAATATTTGCAAATCGTACAAAAATTTGTCCCAATGCGAATTGAACCCGCAACCTGCTGCGTTGAAGGCGGACCTTCGCCACGCCACATCGCTCGGTTGTCAAAAACGATCGGTCGATTAAACGATTTTATCCGGTTTCAGTTGATGTCGAAGTCGGAAATTAATTTCATTCATACAAAACGTTTCATGGAAATCCATTCTTTAAACTTGATGTTATTCCTGAAACGGCGTCAACAGATTCCTCCAGTTTAAACTGCAACTCCATGTGACGACAAAAGCCGTGTAAATCACGGGAGTCCCTCGTGACTTCGGAGGTCCAATTTAAACGGTCGTTTAGGACTCTAAGCGATGCTTACTGGTGCAATTAAACTAAATTATAAGCGGTTATTCTGAACTCGGATACAGTTGGCTTTGAAGATTACTAGAACGAACTGGGATACGTTGATACGTGGAATGATCTCGTAGACATATTATATTTATGAAATTGTTATAGGAGCCATTTAGAACGGACTGTACATCGAATTATTATTTATCGATACATAGCTACACTTTTGACGACCGATGTAGCGCGGTAGGCGAAGGTCCGCCTGCGACGCAGGAGGTTGCGGGTTCGATTCCCGCCTCGGAACAATTGTGTGTACGATCTGCAGATATTTGTTCCGGGTGTTCTGGTTGTTTTTCTATGTATAATAAAAAATATCTATCTATGTATGTAATATATTGTATTATGTATATCAGTTATCTAGTACCCATAACACAAGCTCTGCTTACCATGGGGTTAGATAATGCTGTGTGAATTGTCCAGCATTATTTATTTATTTTATTTATTATATCTCGCGAAGAACCGACGGCCGCTGGGGCAAACGTGTTCCTGAGTGGAGACCACGACTCGGTAAACGTATTGTAGGACGCCCTCCGACCAGATGGGATGACGACCTGCGAAAGACTGCAGATAGATGCTGGATGCGGCAAGCTGAAGACAGGGCGCTATGGCGCTCATTGGGGGAGGCCTATGTCCAGCAGTGGACTGCTATAGGCTGATGATGATGAAGCTATATAATGTCACGGTTATAGATCGCCCTTGAGCGCCAAATTGTCACATATTTTGTAATTTTTTATAGTTTTTTTGTATATTTTAAAGTGTGCAATAAAATATTTTTCAATCAGTTTTTTAAGTTTTTCGAGTCAAATACCTATTAACTTTATGGGGCCATTTCTAGATCATTCTCCATACAATATCAAATTAGTCCGTAATGGACAGAGACACGAATAATAAAATGCTGCGAACATAGACCGGCTCCTAGCTCTTTTGACATTCGTTGTTATAGAACATAGAAGACATATCCCCTCCGATCGACCATGTCCACTTCATCATCATCAGCCTATAGCAGTCCACTGCTGGACATAGGCCTCCCCCAATGAGCGCCATAGCGCCCTGTCTCCAGCTTGCCGCATCCAGCATCTACCTGCAGTCTTTCGCAGGTCGTCATCCCACCTGGTCGGAGGGCGTCCTACACTACGTTTACCGAGTCGTGGTCTCCACTCAAGAACATGTTTGCCCCATCGGCCGTCGGTTCTTCGCGAGATATGGCCGGCCCACTGCCACTTCAGCTTGCTAATTCTTACACCTCATCATAACCCAACCCGGAATAAATAGTTACATGTCATTGATATTCTATCCAGCCGTTGAGGGCCACAGTAAATATTTTAAGAATGAATTCATGGTTGTCTGGTAGAGATCGCTCTTGAGCGATAAGACCGCCAATTGTATCTAGTTTTTTTAAGTTTTATTTTACATTGTCATTTTATACTTAGTGTGCAATAAAGAATTATCTATCTAAGATTCATTCATCATACATCACCCCGCATCGCAAAACCGTAGAGAGGACTTCAAGTAAAAATATATTCAATAAATTCAGCTCAATAGCTAAATCAATCTAAAACCTGAGACGCTGGTTCTAGGGTCCCATAATGAAAGCAATTTGTCGACCTGGAACCGTATTAGTTGGAATCATTCCGGTTCCGGGGAAAAGAAAACTCGTCGTGCAAAAGAAGCTGCAAATTTAAAGTGGGTCTGAAACTAATACAGCTTGTAAGAGACTGCTACACCTATTTATAAAGTGCACATTTCATTTTATATTAGCACTAGCTGTTCCTCGCGGTTTCACCCGCGTTAAACTCGAATTTCACTTTATTAGGTGATTTTTTTTACATCTTTGGTAATATTGGAGTTTTGGTAAGGATCCATAACTTTTTTGAAAATATAATATAGCCTATGTTCACCGGGGATAGTGTAGCTTCCCAACGGCGAAAGAATTTTTCAAAACGGTCACTGGACCGATTTGAAAAATTCTATGAATAGGCACCGAAACTACTGAGTTTCGGAGCTTATTCATTACAAACAAACAAACAAAAAATCAAACCTTTCCTCTTTATAATATTAGTATAGATATAGGATGTTCAATAGCATTTGAAAATGCTAATATAAAATGAAATGTGAATAATCCAACTAATATTACACACATTTATTTATAAAAAATACAGCAGTTACCTTACAGTCTAACACCAAAACACTAACTACTAGACTAAAAAGAAAGATTATATTAAAAACAATACACATGTATGACTCACATTTTTTTTATTTGTATTCTCGATGTTTTTATTTATGTGAGTGTGTTTTTTTGTGCGTTTGCATAGCGGTAGTTGCTTGCCGAAAGAAAAGCGTTGGTTGCTAGCTTGCTAGTCATCCGACTGATTCTGAGGCAGAGCCATTTTGTTACGAGACTTAAACAGTTATACGATTATTATGTTCTGTACAAGTAGTTCTAGACCCGATTTTAATCCCATAAAAAAGTTCCCATGGTATCCCCTGGGAACTGATTTCAGACATAATAAACCTTAAACAAGACGTGCGAAGCCGCAGGCAGAAACTAGTAAGCTATATATTTCCTGAAATGACATCACTACTTACAAATTGTACCGTCCGCATGTTCTAAGATCAAGAAAAATCACGCTAACCTGACTACGTCACCTCGGTGTTGCCAACTTCACGCAAGTGGTCCCAAATTACGCAACAACATTGCCCACATCGAGCTTCCAGCTTCTACATTTCCAGGCGGCTAAATTCACGTGAACGAAACCCAACAATCCAGCGACTTGGAAACGCAGTTTCTGCCTAAAGATTAATTAGTTGTGGCAAACGTCTCGAGTAATCTTGCAATCTTGCATCCGCTATAAATTATTATCTCACAAATATGCAAGTAAAATTAATTTATCTAATGCTGCAGTGAGTTAGTCGTAGTGGACACCACCTGGGTGATAGTTGTGAGTGGAATTAAAAATGGAGGAAGAAACTAAAAATAAGGTATGGGTGAATAATCTAGAGTTTTGTACAATTTTGTACAGTGGTAGATATTATTATCAACTGATATACTTTATAGAATAAATCAATCATCATCATCATCATCAGCCTATATTAGTCCACTGCTGGACATAGGCCTCCCCCAATGAGCGCCATAGCGCCCTGTCTTCAGCTTGACGCATCCAGCATCTACCTGCAGTCTTTCGCAGGTCGTCATCCCACCTGGTCGGAGGGCGTCCTACACTACGTTTACCGAGTCGTGGTCTCCACTCAAGAACACGTTTGCCCCATCGGCCGTCGGTTCTTCGCGAGATATGGCCGGCCCACTGCCACTTCAGCTTGCTAATTCTTTGAGCTATGTCCATAACCTTGGTTCTCTGTCGGATGTATTCGTTACGAATCCTATCCTTCAGAGAAATTCCGAGCATAGCTCTTTCCATAGCTCGCTGAGCGACTTTGAACTGGTGGATCAGCCCTATCGTGAGTGTCCACGTCTCAGCTCCGTAGGTCATAACGGGTAGGACGCACTGATTGAAAACTTTCGTTTTCAAGCATTGCGGTATGGATGACGTGAAGAATAAATCAATAGCAAACTAAAATAAGCAAAGCTATGGATTCAATTAAGTTATCTTTGACGACCTCTGTGGCGTTATGGGCGAAGGTCCGCCTGCGACGCAGGAGGTTGCGGTTAGATTTTCGCCTCGGGACAAATGTATGTACAGTACAATCTGTAGATATTTCGTCGATAGTCGATATAACTATGTCTACTACTATGTCTATATGGTATTATGTATATCAGTAATCTACCCATAACACAACCTTTACTTTGGCTAATTGCTTGAGTTAGAGGATGCTGTATTTCCAGAATTATTTATTTTTTATTTAATTCTTTGAAAAACGCGCTTTTGCGACCTTTGGGGAAGTTAAAACCCTTTCACGAGAACTTGCTGGTATATTGTGATAAAAGAATTTTTGCATAAACTCGAGAATATTATTTTACCTTAGCTAAATGCGAGACATTTTTTCATGGTTGAGGAAAAATGGCGTTTCTGCCATTTTTCACGCTTTCACAACCGAATAATGGCAAGGACAAAGCAGTAGAAAAGTTACTATTATGGTTATATTTTTACTATTTTATTCAACACAATACAAAAATACGCACCTACGGAGCTGAGACGTGGACACTCACGATAGGGCTGGTCCACCAGTTCAAAGTCGCTCAGCGAGCTATGGAAAGAGCTATGCTCGGAGTATCTCTGAAGGATAGGATTCGCAACGAATACATCCGACAGAGAACCAAGGTTATCGACATAGCTCAAAGAATTAGCAAGCTGAAGTGGCAGTGGGCCGGCCATATCTCGCGAAGAACCGACGGCCGATGGGGCAAACGTGTTCTTGAGTGGAGACCACGACTCGGTAAACGTAGTGTAGGACGCCCTCCGACCAGGTGGGATGACGACCTGCGAAAGACTGCAGGTAGATGCTGGATGCGGCAAGCTGAAGACAGGGCGCTATGGCGCTCATTGGGGGAGGCCTATGTCCAGCAGTGGACTGCTATAGGCTGATGATGATGATGATGATGAATACAAAAATTATTGATTGTACATCATAATCAAATCAATTATTAAATCAATATAATAATCATCAATGATTTTTTAATGTAAACTGAAAGCAAGGTTGACTCTTTTTTTGTGTTGTTTTTCTGTATTATAAAATTATTTCTAATTTTAATATTAAATGTAAATATGTACTCTATTGCATTGGGTGTTCCCGTAAAAATAGAGGTACGTTTGTAAATAAATAAATAAATAAAAATTACAAAAATACATTATATGCGACAAGTACAATGGGCGGCCTTATCGCTTAGAAGCGATATCTTCCAGGCACCCTTATTTTACTGACATGCATGCCGAAAAATGTTGATAGACTCTTCTTATTCAGAAGTTGGGAATTTTATTTTGATGTTAAATTTTACAATATTTATTTCTAACGTCGTAGGTACAAACTTGAACTTTGAAATACGCGAAACAAGAAAGAAAACTTCCCTTTCTGTATTAAAAAAATACCAAGTTATCCTTGATGTTATTTCAATAGGTATTGTTAACCTTTCGCCAGTTAGGTAAATTGTAAGAAAATTCTTAAACAGTATATTTTTTTAAAAGGGACATAACCACTCCATTATCCTACTAATATTATAAACGTGAAAGTTTGTATGTATGGATGTTTGTTACTCTTTCACGCAAAAACTACTGAACGGATCGGGCTGAAATTTCGCATACAGGTAGTTCTGGGCCCAGAATAAAACATAGGCTCCTTGTTATCCCATAAATCAGTTCCCATAGGATAGAAATAATCTTAAACGTTTCCATAGAAACAACGCGTGCGAAGCCGCGGGCAGAAACTAGTAAGATATACAAGAACCTTGTTTAGGTTCTTATACTTGGTTGACAAGACCGAGTTAAAATGGGTGATTTTGACCCGAGTAAAAACACTACTTTTCGCTTCGATTGCGAGAAAATAAAACAATTAAAACTAACCATCGATATTGAACCACCATTCAGATTGCAAACCTTATTCATTTCTCTCATCATCATCATCAGCCTATATTAGTCCAATGCTGGACATAGGCCTCCCCCAATGAGCGCCATAGCGCCCTGTCTTCAGCTTGATGCATCCAGCATCTACTTGCACTCTTTAGCAGGTCGTCATCCCACCTGGTCGGAGGGCGTCCTACACTACGTTTACCGAATCGTGGTTTCCACTCAAGAGCACGTTTGCCCCAGCGGCCTTCGGTTCTTCATTTCTCTACTTCACGAATTTTTCATAAGTCTTATATATAAATCAAGTAATTTCAATCGCAACAGATATAATCATTTATTTCTTTGCTTTTCTGTTGTTAGTTTTCCACCCTGAAAATCATCTCAAGGGAGAAAACTTGCTTTTAAAAAAACAATGTCCGCAATTTCCCCTTCAAGATTTCCTTTATCTCCCTTGGGGTTGTGTTTCAGAAATAAAATACTGTTTTTTTGGAACTTCTGATTTCCGGCATTTTTGTAAAAAGCTGAGGGAGAGACTATACGACCTCCATAATAATGATATGCACTTCTATCTCAATCTAATGACGACCTGGGTCGTGAATTGGTATCTCCTACACTTTGGTGATACATCGTTGGCCATATTTTCACTTTCCATCACGTAACGTTGTGGTCAAACGAAGGTCTCATCATCATCATCATCAGCCTATAGCTGGACATAGGCCTCACCTAATGAGCGCCATAGCGCCCTGTCTTCAGTTTGCCGCATCCAGCATCTACCAGCAGTCCTTCGCAGGTCGTCATCCCACCTTGCCGGAGGACGTTCTATACTACGATTGCCGAGTCGCAGTCTCCACTCTAGAACACGTTTACCCCACCGGTTGTCAGTTCTTCAACAAAGGTCTATAGGCGTTAAATTTAAAAAAATATGTAACAACAGCTTTTAAATAATCAAAGCCAAGCCTTGAGAGCTTTTGCACTCAAAAACCTGTTTCATTATATTTTAGTGCCTTTTTAGGGATATGTAGTCAACATATCCCTAAAAAGGCACTAAAATATGAGCCAAAGGTATATTTTTCACAGAAATCCAAAGTGGAACGGCGGAGTTCCGAGCTAGAATCCGCGAGGGACGAAATAAAGAAATTCAAAGAGAATCTCCTTCAATCAGTCGCCACTGGAGAGTAAGTCGTAAATAATTTAACATGTATATTCTAGGAGATGACTGGGTTAATATAACTTTATCTTAAAACTTTTGAAACTATCATGGATCATGGCGCATGAAACTGTGCCGAAATATTAGATAACTCAAAAATCAAATCATGTTAAATATCCCGTTTTAAATGACTTTATAACTTTATCTTGTTCATTATAGAAGCAAAAACCTTTGACACAAAACTTGAAGCAGTCAAAATGTTTAACTTTAAAAAATACGATTACTTGCGTCCCCGAAAAAAACTAAATCTTTTTTTGAGGAGGTTGGCAGTGGCACAAAAAACGTGCTACATTAGCGTAAAAGCGATTTCTTCCATCGTTGGTACGTTTAATGTTTTTTTTTTTTTTCATTTTGCTGGTAGTAGCTATATTCATCTACCTAATGTATTGGACTAATTAGTAAAGATAAAAAAAAAATCTATTGTAACATTACATTATTATTGGTCATAAGTGAAATATACTACTATTATAGTATCTCTAGTTATCCGGTTAGGCTTACAACACTGGTATGTAAATGCAAATTTAGAAAATTATTAAATTAAGAACGGTCAGTTTTAAATCTGTTTGACTTTTATACGTCATTCATGTCATACATGCTTGTAACTGTGCTGCAGGTTGTAATATACTTTATTTACTGTTGTCTCCGATACTACAATGACAAACGTGAGTGATTCTCCGTGACCAGCAAAGCCGAATAGTACCTTGTACCAAAAATATAGTAATAATTGAAAATACTGCCCCAGAGACATATAAAAATTTTCAGAAGAGAAATAAATAAAGATTTGGTCTACTTTTGCTTTATTTGGGGTCTTATTCACCCGTATTGAATTACAAATCTAGTCTCCCTTGAAACAATAAATGTTTGGGAGGCTAGAATTTAATAAAATATATTTAAAAGCAAACTTGAACACTGCTGAAGGTGATAATTTGAAAACTGTATAACTTAAGAAAAATTCAATGATTTTATAACTTGAAGTTTTCTTAGTTTCCACCGGCACTCGATCCAATCATAATTTAATTTAGGAACCAAACTAGACTTAGACATATCATTTATTTGCCACTTCAGATACACAAAATATAATTGAACAAATTTAGATTACAAACATACTTAATATTAGTTACACAATAATAAATACATTGAAAGAAACTAATTAACAAAAACAATTAAGTAGGTGTGCTGCAGTAGCAAATTGGTCCAGGCTCAGCATAATGCCAACTGTTATGAACAGAAGGCGCTGTTATTCTGCCTAGACCTCAGTAAGAACAATCACAGGACCCTGCGAAAACTAAACTATTTACGAATCACATCGAATATGCATATCGTCAGATTGCATATCAAATAGAAAACACAAAAAGATCAACATTTAAGTAAAATTAAAGAAATACCCTTTACGTAACCTCAGCCAAAAAGAAGGGACCATTCTCAAACAACAAGCCGTTTCATGTTGGGCCAAAGTATTCAAATAATGCTGATTACTTTTATTCCAGCTCTCTGATAGCGGAAAAGGAGGAAATGGGAATTCCGGTATCGTCCCGCTCCCGATCCGCATCCAGGGCCAGAGAGGCGCTTTGTATCCCGCCCAATATGCTGGCTGAGCTGGATGAAACCAAAGTGTTTGAGTTGAAAGAGGTGAAACAAGATAGCTTTATTTAAAGAGAGACTCAGAAACACCTTTAGCAGAAACAAATTTCAGCTATATATCGGTTGAGTTACAGTCTAAAGTTCAGTTGCAAGATTTGTCCCACACGTACTGGTAGTACCTACCTACAAATATACTAACAGGGCAACTTAAATAAAAGCCTGTAAAAAGCAAGAACTTCCTATATAGTTATCATCATCAACCTATATCAGTCCAATGCTGGACATAGGCCTCCCCCAATGAGCGCCATTGCGCCCTGTCCTCAGCTTGCCGCATCCAGCATCTATCTGCAGTCTTTCGCAAGTCGTCATCCCACCTGGTCGGAGAGCGTCCTACACTACGTTTACCGAGTCGTGGTCTCCACTCAAGAACACGTTTGCACTTCAGCTTACTTATATATAGTTATAATAATGATTAAAATGCTAACAGTCTGTTACATTAAAAGTTTAGTTACATAAGAAGTACTAGAAGTTTGACAAATCAAATGAATTTGAAGAAAATAATTTCTAACATTCCCATCGTTTGATTTGTTGATATCTCTGAATAATCTCGATCTTTCCAGGCGTTTCTTCTATTCGACATGGATGGAGACGGCTGCATAGACTACAGTGACTTGAAAGCTACCCTCATCAGTCTCGGTGACCGAACAGATGAGACCATGATCAAAAATATGCTTGAAGAGGTAAGCTTCATTCTTTTATCGTCAACCTACGCTAGACTGCAAGATAATGACCTCCCATATAGGTGGGTACTGATTGCCGTTCATCATCATCATCAACATCAGCCTATAGCAGTCCTCGGCTGGGCATAGGCCTCCCATAATGAGCGCCAAAGTGCCCTGCCTTCAGCTTGCCGCATCCAGCATCTGCCTGCAGTCCTTCGCAGGTCGTCATCCCACCTGGCCGGAAGACGTCCTACACTAGGTTTGCCGAGTCGCGGTCTCCATTCTAGAACACCGTTTCCGGCGTGTTACACAGCGACCGTTCGTGAATTCAGTACAGGCAAGAAGGCTCGTGACCCGACAATGAGACTCTGTCTACAGCTTGCCGCATCCAGCATCTGTCTGCTGGCTTTGTCTGCTCTCAATCTACGTTAAAGAATACGTACATATTTTTACGTTTAATCTTTATAGGATTAATTACGCTTATTATATCAAAAAATATGACCTCTTTCGAACCCATACGCACTAGCGAGTTACGTAACCACGTAGTAGTCAAGGCTTTTTAATCGCATTATTTAGTGGTAAGATTGCCTTAAAGGAAATAAAAAGGGGCGACCGGGGCAATTCAACCGCTAGTGCGTGAGCTTTTAGGGTAAGCCTCTTTGTGACTTTACATAGAAAATGCAAGAGATTTCTTTATATAAAGAAATGTTGAAAGACATTTCCTCTGGTCTTTAAGTACGTTTAAAATTGTTACAGGTTTTTGCGTGTGTTTTTATTCAGTGGGATACCTAAATCAAAATAAAGCCATCATTATCTCCACTGCTGAACAATGGCCTCCCCCAATGAGCGCCACAGCGCCCTGTCTTCAGCTTGACGCATCCAGCATCTAGGCCGTCATCCCACATAAAACCACCAAAATAAAGTATTTGATAGATGTTCCTACTGCATAAAACCATTTTCTTATAATAATAAGTTAAATTGAAAAATGGACATCCACGTCGGATGTCAAACGAAAACTTGACCTGCTTTTTATTAAGCTTAGCTACCCTCGAAAAGGCGAACTAAAACCCTATAATAATATATTATATTCCATATAAATATTTATATGGAATCTGTGAAAATCGTAAAAGCATCTATAAATAAAGCGAAAAGAAAGAAAAAAGGTTTCTCAATAATAGAACAATTTGTCACAAAAACAAAATATACCAACAAAATGTATTTACTGAAGTTTAGTGTCTTATAACAAAAACTTTGCTTTTGTCTTAATTCCGCTAAGTATTGTTTAGAAGTTTTATAAAGCTCGAAAATCTTCAAAGGTCTTGTCTCTTGTCGTTTTATTATCAGAAGGCTTGCAATTTGTTTGTGAAATGCTTCGACTTTTGTAAGGTGTTGAATTACTAGAGAATTATTCTTAACTAGTTTTCCACGGCTTCGCACGTTATATAATTGCTTGGGAGGTTGTAGCTGCCTTGCAGGAGGTTTTCAATGATAAATCTTTGTTAAATTCAGGAGTTTATTCAGTTTTACGATTTCAATCATGGATAACCAACTCGATTTCGCACGAGTTGGTGGCGTCGGTCGAGTCAAGAGAGGGAATTACGAAAATGTCAAAAAAAGGGTCAAGTGTGAGCAATAATCATTTTGACATTGACAATTATATATTTTGAGACTTCTTGGAAGGCTAGAACAGGTAATTTTTATCCCATATGAATTGTTTTATAAGGTAAAAAGCCTATGTTTCATCAAAGCTACATCTGTATAGCATTTCGGCTTGATCCGTTTATTAGTTTTGGCGTGAAAAAGTAACAAACATGCATTCATACATTCATCCATCCATCTAAAAACCAAACTTTCGCATTTATAATATTAGTGTGAAGTATATAGATAAATATAGATACTTATTACGTCGCACAAAACGTATTTTGTCATCATCATCAGCCTATGTGAGTGCACTGCTGGACATAGGCCTCCCCTAATGAATGTCATAGCGCCCTGTCTTCAGCTTGACGCATTCAGCATCTCCCTGCAGTCTTTCGCTGGTCGTCATCCCACTTGGTCGGAGGGCGTCCTAAACTATGATTTTCGAGTCGTGGTCTCCACCTAAGAACACGTTGGCACGTTGCCACTGTTAATTTGACGGTCTTACAAAACGTATTTTAAACTGTTTTGGTCCGGGGCCTGACCTGTCCCCGACCATGTCATCCCATCGGTTTCTGAGACACACACACACACACACTGCGCACAAGGCTCCGGCTCCAAGGCTGGTCTCCGTCGAGACTGTCCACCGTGGCCTAAATATATACCTAAAAACAAAATAACCAAAAGGGGTTATTAACCTAAAAATTTCAAGCACTTATCACTTTATAGCCTTTATAAAACTGCGAACCGTATTAAATTAAAAACTCAGTAGCGCAATTTTCTACCAGCATCAAAAACAAAAGATCTCAAAAGTTTACCTCTTGAAGCTCTAAAAGTTAACTGGTTGGCTACCGCACAACTAAAGTTCATTAAAAAGCGGAAATAAGAATGGATTTTATTTACTTCGGAAACTACTTCAGAAACCGACACCTGCGTGGAATGTAATTTTACAGGAATTGCCTTTTTACAAGCTTACACTGTTACTTGCGTTGTTTGTGCGGGACAGATCTTGCAACTGAATTTTAGACCAGTTATCCTCGACTGATTGAGCTGAAATAAATAGGCATACGTATGTATGTATGTAGTGTACGACGCCCTCCGACCAGGTGGGATGACGACCTGCGAAAGACTGCAGGTAGATTCTTGATGCGTCAAGCCGAAGACAGGGCGCTATGGCGCTCATTGGGGGAGGCCTATGTCCAGCAGTTGACTAATATAGGCTGATGATGATGATGATGATGACGTATGTAAGTTTGGTGACAATGCCATGTCATGGTACCATCGAGCTGGTCTGAAGATGGAGACGATGGAGGTGGCCATCGGAGGCCAACGGTCGCGTTTAGGAGCTTAGGCCTTGAACCAAAATGTTTGAAGGCCGCGCACCGTCGTGTTTTGGTTCATTGGATTTATCTTCCCAAGCACTTTGGTCCTAAATGATTAATAAAGCTATTTTAAAATATATTTTTTATAACACCTAGTTTTACACGAATACGATGGCTTTTGTAAAAACTTTTGTTTGATATTTGTTTTCAACAATGTGACATTTACAGTGTGAGGGAATATTCTATTGTATTTGCTAGTTAAATAAAAAAAACAGTTTCGGTAGAATCGATTGACGGTTGAATAGAGCTGATATATCACCAACCGAATGTATGATTTAAACAAAGTTATCTATGTGTTTACTCCTGTTAACTCACGTGAAAAGTATGTATATGCAATATATTATGAACCTTACGATAGAAAACTTTAAGTTTATTTCTGTCCAGGCCCCAAACCCGCTCGATTTCGATGGTTTCGTCAACCTTCTCGGATACAAGACTCTCGAACTTGACTCTGAGGACACGCTGGTTGCGGCTCTTTCACGATGGGACAAGAATAACACGGGATTCATCTCGGAAGATAGGTAAGGTAAAATAATATTAAACAAAAAGAGGTTTATTGTTCCGAAACATTAATCTTAGCAAGGTTAACAACAAAAAGTTTTCAATTTGCTTACTTATTTATACTACTTACCTATTTAGGTACTTAGGTTGTGTTAAGACTGCCTAGAGCAGTGAAAAGTCTCCTCCAAGGTACTCCATTTCTCTCTGTCTACCACTGTGCGGGGCCAGAGTTTGCCCGCTATTTTTATGAGATCATCATCCCACCTCTTCAACGGTCGTCCTCTTTTTCTTGTCCATTGTCTAGGTACCCAGTTTGTGATTATTTGGGCCCATTCATGAGGTGCCATCTATTAGGTATCACTAACAACTGAAAAAATCCTACAGTCAGTCCTACAGCCCCGCTGACGCTGTCCAGCTAAATCACAGACTTTCTTCAACACCAGCTTATCCGATCTCATTCTAAAATCAGCCAGTGACCCTAACGCACGCGTTACAATAACTTAGCTTAATGTGGCTCTTATTGCTCAATGTTGCCATTTAAGGCCCACTGGGCTTTCTTAGAACGTTTAATTAACCAAAGATTTACTAGATAAGCTCATCAAAATAACCAATTCAGCGTACGTGTGTAACTTGAGATTAATAGCTTAGAAACTACTTCAATAGGCTAACTTGTATAATCTACGCGGTATGTCCGTAATTTCCCGAAGTTTCGGTAAATCCTGTCCTAACTCATCCGTACTTCCGCCTCTTCTATTATTATAATCTAGGATCTAAGGACATTTGCTTTTGTAGAGGTGTACGTTTAGTACCTTTAGGCATTTATTTGATTATATCTAAGACTTGGTATATATATTATATTGATTCTGTATAATTTTAACTTTTTTATGGTATATTTTTTTAGGGCGTATGTGTAGTAGATAGCGAGATAAAACGATTTATGTAAAAAATGGGACGCGCTCGCGGCGCCGTGATTTTTGTCCGCGAAGCTCGGACATTTAGGGCTATCTAGTCGATTTGGCTGAAAAAAAAGTTCATGACTGTGATCCGATCGGTAGGACAAAGGCAGTAGGACCACGTGGCCAGAGGGGGGCGTGTGAGTCGCTACAGTTTCGATATACGATTTGGGTATATGTAGATTATAATGAAAATCTATTCAATAAGGAATTTCAGCGAAACTTGAAGCCGCGACCAACCATACATTACAAATACTTTAATAAACTAGCATAAACATAAATAAAAATAATAAAACAAAATATAATAAAAATAAAGCAAAATAAAATAAACATAAGTGCCAAAATCATGGAAAATAATTGTAAATTATCTGATTTATCAAAATTATGAAATGAAGATTATTTAATATTTTCACTAGAGCCTAGTTCGTTATCTAGCAGGGCAGCAGTGTAACCACGTGGGGTTTGTACTTGGATAGAAATAAACTGAAGGGATAACAAAACATTATGAACATTTCATGATCTTTTGTTTGTCAAAGTCTACAGTTAGGCTCAACTCACACCAAAAGAGCGTCGAAGCGCAGCGAAGCGGAGCGCAGTTTCAGTGTCATATGATGACGCATGAGAAATTCGAACGAGTCGCGCGGATGCCCGCGGCGCCGCGGGAATTCCGGCGAATTCGACTCGTTCGAGTTTCTCATGCGATAATAAGTTTTATTGTAATGAAGATAAAGTTAAAATTCATATGACACTGAAACTGCGCTCCGCTTCGCTGCGCTTCGACGCTCTTTTGGTGTGAGTTGAGCCTTAGACCGTTAGAGAGTTATTAATACTAGTATTTATTTATAAAAAATTTCAGGAGAGTTATTTTCAAGTTGATAATAGTAGGTTTATTTACGGTTTTCAGACATCTGCTTATATATTTTGCTTTGACGGTTTTATCAAGTTTTTTATCTTGTTTTCACTAGCTACATTTCACACGCTTCAAACTAAATCAACAGCTATAGGGCATTAACCGTATTAGAGGTCAAATTTATACTCATTCAATGTTTATGTTTTTCTATATTTTTTTATAAATATGACGTGATACGAGCGCGATAAGGCGGGCGAAGGTCCGACTGCGACCCAAGAGGTTGGGGGTTCGATTCCCCGCCTTAGAACAAATTTTTGTACGATCTGTAAATATTCGTTCCGGGTGTTCTGGGTATTTTATATGTATAATGCTGGACAATAAACACAGCATTATCTAGCCCCAAGGTAAGCAGAGCTTGTGTTATGGGTACTAGATAACTGATATACATAATACAATACATTACATAGATAGATATTTTTTATTATACATAGAAAACGACCAAAACACCCGGAATAAATATCTGCAGATCGTACACACAATTGTTCCGAGGCGGGAATCGAACCCGCAACCTCCTGCGTCGCAGGCGGACCCACCGCGCCACATCGGTCATCTATCTTGATGCTTAATACAATGCAGTATCTACTAATCATGCTATACCCAAAATTATAACTAAAGTCATTTAAAACGGGATATTTACCATGATTTGATTTTTGAGTTTTCCAATATTTCGGCACAGTTTCATGCGCCATGATCACGGAGAAACTGTGCCGATATATTGGAAAACTCAAAAATCTAATCATGGTAAATATCCCGTTTTAAATGACTTTAGTGTTAATAACCATGATAGTTTAGGACCACGGAAGACCAGCGCTATGGTACGATCTGCTCTACCATAACACATGCTGAGTGGAGACCGATTTTTGTCAGTCTCTGTCGTCTGTTAATCTAAGTTTAGTTTATAAGAGTCTCTGTTCTGTTCTGACAAAATAAAAATCTTTTTACTTTTTACTTTTTTAGTTTCAGAAGTTTTACCAAAATTATAAGTCTACAAGACAGACTTATTTACTATGCTTTCACGTAGGAATGTTATTTATAGTTAACATTAACTTTAATGGTCTCCGTTACACATAATTTAATTTAATTAGTAAATCTCATACGTTGCGATAGAACAGATTAATGTAGAGATTCTGGAAAACGCCCAATGATTTAAATCATGTTAGTCTAATGTAGACGGATATGTCTTGTAAACACGAAAATGTTAGTCATGAAATTATCTTAGTCTTCAGGGATTTTCCGTATATTACTGTCTCGCTTCAAAGGAAATTATATACGTATATCTAGGTATCTATACTTGTTCTAGCACTTCATGTCCATCCAAAGGTTGCCTGGCAGATATCGCTATTAGCGACAAGGCCGCCCATTGTACAGCATATTTTGTATTTGTTTTTTCTTTTCCTGTCTTGTGTATCTTTTATGTATTTGGTGTGCAATAAAGAGTTATTGTATTGTATTGTATTATTGTAGGTACTTAATTTATTTTATGTGCTTAGTTTCTGGTATCAAGGCTTTGCAAAATAAAGCTTAGTTCAGAAGACAGCAAAACAGATTCGTCTTTCTTAAATACTAAGGTAGTCGTTTTGTTTTCATGGTACGCTTTTCCATTACGTTGTTTTGAGTTTTGAGACCGAAAGAGATATACTTGGGTCTCGGAATAACGTTGAATTTAAAGTAGTTATAAGTTCAGGCAATAAATCATTATTCTATTCTTATAAAAATGTAAATATAATTGTAGTGTCTGTTAGAAATGTTAAAAATCACACGGTATATAAAAAAGGTCTATTTTTTCAAATTGATCGTTCTGTGTACTTCTTGGGGAATCTCCGAAACGGTTGGATCTCCAAATACGCAATTGCGTGTTTCTTTTCGGCCAATTAGTCCTCTAATGCACCAAATTCGAGTACCAATTTGTACAAAAAATACGAAACTAAACACGCAATTGCGTATTGGAGAATTAAAAATAGGCCTCCAGTTTTGAGGGGACTTTCACTAGCTATATAGTGGATAGGTAAACTTAGGCTTTTTTTATTTTAGAAAAGGAATCAAGGTTCAACGCAAAAAAAAAACATTAAATTGTGAATTCTACGCTGTCCAAGCCGCCGCGGGTAGATTCGGTATTTACAAAAGTGACCTAAGCACTAAAACCTACGAAAATAATATTTCCCAAGGTCGAAACTTAGCCAAGTGGCTTAATAATCGTGTCTAGAGAGTTCTTGCATAAAAACCGGAGTTTAACAAATATTTTTATAGTCTCTACCCAATTAATCATTGCTTTACAAGACAATTATTTACAAAGTTTCGGTTGTTCCTCACTTCTACTGCCTGTTGTGGTGTCGTTTATCAAAGTTTTTTATTCGTTTGCATTTTATTATATTTTTAGATTTATTTTTACTGAGTCACTTAATGTAGCGTTAGTTAAAAGAGCTTGTCTAGAGCTTCGCCAAATATTATGATTTAACACTTTGAGTGCTGAAATCACACGGTATGTGTTTTCTACAAGTGACTAATATGCGTAAATCCACACTAGCGCAGCGGCTGAGAAAATACAGATCTTTATGACTCAGCACAGCCGTAATATTTTTCGAACGAAACGCATGTGCGGCGCAACACAACCGCTGTGTAGAGCGGCAGCAAGATTTTTTTAGGTTAAAAAAAAGATCGCAGTCGTCGAAAAAAAATCGCGGTCAAAGTGGTTAGGGTACTTTCGTCCTTTTTGTATCTTTATTCTGGTAAAAGCTTTCTCTTGTATCTAGATATAACATGAAAGCGCTGCTAGTCTAAAATCCTAACTAGTGTCATAATAAGACATATTATGTAGGTACCTAGAGACATTGTGGAGTGCATGCATCTGCATGCATAGATAGAAATAGACATTATTTTTTTGGCCCGGACAGATTTACCGGTCCTACATACGCCGTTGGGTGATGCCTTACCTACAATGGCGTATTTAGGTGCCTACCTTAAAAATTATGTCATCTATAACCTAGGTGCCTACGTCTTACAGACAGTCCGTCAGACAGTCATCAGACTTATTGTATGTTTAAACAGACAAATAAGTCTCAAGGTTTCAGTGCACTGGCCGTATACACTCAAATTATTTAATGTTTCACAGAATTCGTCATGATCTGATGACGTGGGGAGATCGGTTCACAGAAAAGGAGGCTGACTACGCCCTGAACGACGCGCCGATAGTCGTCAAGGATGGCAACACCATGATAGACTATGTCCGGTTCTGCAGTCAGCTTTGCGGCTTGAAGAAACCGAGTAAAACTTAAAAGAAACTTTACCACTGTCTCAAAAACTTCAGCAAATTACCATTGGGAAGTCGCTTTATATTTTAGAACAATGTAGGTAATTGTAGGTTCATACTTCATTTTTTTCTTGCTCTTCACTAACCAACTCTATGTTCGTTCACGCTTATATAAATTTGATGTTAATTTGACCTTTGAAGACGACCTCTGTGGCGCAACGGGTGAACCGCCTGTAACGCAGGAGGTGGCGGATTCGATTTAGCCTTTGGGAAAATTCATTTTATTTTATGTATCTACTATTCTTCTTAGTCGTTAAAACCTCTTAATAGACTTTCCTGTTTCTATTTTCTTATTTTTTGTATGTGCTGCTGGTTTTCCTTGAATATGTAATAAAAATAATATTGTACGATATGAAAATATTTGTTCCAGGTGTACTGGATGTTTTTCACTAATCATTCACACACAACACACAGTCATTTAACCATAACACAATATTATTAGATAAAGTAAATAGTTTTTGATTGTATAACGGGACTGGCATATTCGCTAAGCGAATAAAGTCCTATAAAAACAGAATTAAAAAAAAAACATGTCAACGTGTGTTTACTTTATGGCTAGATGTTGTTTTCTTGATTTTACAGGTTTATTTATTTTATATATTACAATTAAGCCTTAGTTACTCGCGCATAAAAACATACATAAATACTCGCGCGGCGTGCTTTCCACCCCAATTTTAGCATTTGAAAAAAACTACTAAATACATACAAAATCAGACTTTTATTTATGATTAAGATTTTAAAAAATGTCCATCTTTTCTTCTTTATTGTTGATTGTTAATTTTCTATAAAGCTCGGTAAACCAGCATCACTAAAGGTGTGTTTTATTATACTCCAACTGAAATTCTCCATAACACCTGAATTCCAAAGGGCTTCGCTTGAAACCCTTTCAATATCTGTTTGCAAAAGATGTTAATGAATTACTTAGATACATAAATACTCCGGTTTCCATACTGTTATCAAAGCAATGCTTATTGAAAGAAACTCTTGAATATTCTATTGTTTCGAAACTTTGTTTTGTCCCTCGTTATGCGAAGTTTATTTTTGTTGCTCGCACCGGATCCATTAATAAATTGACTCTTCAATAAACTTTTGAATGCGAGAACTGAAGCTAAAATTCAAAGTTTATTGGACATAAAAGGTGATTTCAAATGAGCTGTTCTTTACTAGCGAAAGATAACTTTGTTTCGTCAGAAAAGGCGCCATTAGTGAACGTTTCATAGCATATAAAAGGTTATTAGAACTTTTGTAAACTTTGGACTTCATTACTCTCATTCATAACTCATGATATACTAATAATAATAATAAATCATTTATTTTAGACAACGCAGAATACAGGATGTAAAATTCTTCAAACGGCACATATAAAATAATACCTTAGTCTAAAATACATAAAATAATACTATTTACTAGCACGTAGCGTCGGTAATATGTGACACGCAATAAGTGCTGCAACCGGTATTCGTAATACCTATAATCCCCACGCTGGGCATGAGGGTTGGGGATCGCAGTTCGGTGGTGAATTTTTCTGCAGGAGGTGCTGCTGCCCGCCCCCCGATGAATATCCCGAAGATTTTGTAGCTAAGCAATATTCTAGGTACTCACTCAAGGTGGTCCTTATAAATGTCGAAGTCTGTGAAAACGAGCTCGACGATCTCATGCGGCTGTGCAAGGAAGGTGTAAAGCAGACAGTCGAGACGCGGCGGGTAGGCGCGCGGATACTCCGGACTGCTGAACGTGCCGCGCTCCTTGCCGTAGGTTGATGTGAACCGGACGCAGGTGCAACCTGGGGAAGATAAGACGTGTTTACTACGAAGAGGAGAGGCCTGAAGTAATAAGTCTTAACAGCAGGCTAAGCACGAGGAATGTTCTTTATGGTAGAATAGACAGTGACGTAATTCTTCTCTATTCTAATTCTACCCTATAATCCCCGTGCCACGTGCACGTGAACCAATCACAGCTGTAGGGCACAGCTGTGATTGGTCACGGGCGTTGGCTAGTGCATTTTATTGTGTTAATAATTTCATAATTCATGTATTTTATGTGAATTAGGTAATTTACAGTCAGTACAGACTTTTTAACATTTTGTTTTTGCAATTCGAGGTTTTGCTCGGGGTTGACCATTCGCTTGTCTTAGTAGAAAGTCAGAAGTATGAATTGGCGATCAACATACTAGTTAAGACAACCGCTGGCTGGGGTAAACGTGTTCTTGAGTGGAGACAACGAAATCTGCCAACCTACTGTAGGATATCCTCCAGTCAGGTGGGATGACGACTTGCGAAATGCTGCAGGAAGATGCTGGCTAGCTTAAGACTCAATACAATACAATACAAAAATACTTAAACAAAACTCAACTTAACTCAAAACGTTCTATTTCTTTAGGCTTATAAAATAAGCACGTAGACAAGTAAAATTTTATACTATAAATTATTGCGGCTTGTACCTAATATAATATCGACAGGACACTATAGCTTATTAGGGCAGGCGTATGTCCAGCTGTAGACTTATATAGGTTGATGATGATGATACTACTTCAGTCAACCAGCCACATACCAGCCACTCTAGTAATACGATATAAAACTGTGATACCCCTATCAAATTCAATTGAGAAGTCAAACGTAATCTAACCTCATTTTCCAGCTCTGAATAAGCTATATTTAAACGAGTTCAGAGACTAGCGAAAGAAATTTCAAGTATTAATTATGTCCTCGCAGAACCCACAAACTAACGAGAATCCAGCTCGCTCAGATTGGGTTCGCTACGTCGACATCGTGAATTATTCCTCCATAATACAGGCTTGGTAGAAACCGCTGGTCCATTTATAATTCAACTTAATCAAGTCTTGATAAAGAAGCAAGTACGTAGGTCGGCCAGATAGTCATTTTATTGGTAAACATTTATTGACAAGTCGATTAATTGAAAATGAAGGTACATACTAACAATTAATTAAATAATGTACAGTAAAATTATAATAAGCTTGATGATTGTGAATTATTTTATAATTTATTATATTAATAAGTGATAAAAAATTTGACGACCTCTGTGGCGCGGTGGGTGGTCTGCCTGTGACGCAGGAGGTTACGGATTCGATTCCCGCATCGGCACAATTGTGTGTAGTAATAAATGCGAAAGCTTGGATATTTAGATGGATGGATGGAAGTTTGTGTTCGTCACGACAAAACTATTAAACGGATCAGGCTGAAACTTGGCATAGACGTAGCTATAAGCCTAGAATCAAACATAGTTATTTATATATATATATATATTTCATAAAACAGCTCCCATGGGATAGAAATAACCTTTAAACGCTTCTATAAACACAACGCGTGCAAAGCTGCGGGTATATACTAAATTAAATAGTAAAAAGATTAAAAAAAATGTTATTTATTGACAAAATAGACAGAGAATCAGACAATACGTGTCCATAGGCTCCTGAACTAGTAAAAAACGGTGTTTCAGGAACCAGTGGCTTCTCCAACTAATATTTACATACAATTATGTCTAATCAACTAAGGATATCTTATACTAATTTTAAATGTAGGTACATAGTAATCCAGATAAATAAAACATAAAATAAACATGTAGAGCAGTAATCTTAGACTATGCTTACTAACAGAACTACATTGCGATGTATGGGTATAATGATTTGTATTGAAGATCAATATAGACGACCGATGTGGCGCGGTGGGCGAAGGTCCGCCTGCGACGCAGGAGGTTGCGGTTTCGATTCTCACCTCGGAACAAATGTGTGTACGATCTGCAGATATTTGTTTCGGGTGTTCTGGTCGTTTTCTATGTATAATAAAAAATATCTATCTATGTATTGTATTATATATATCAGTTATCTAGTACCCATAACACAAGCTCTGCTTACCATGGGGCTAGATAATGCTGTGTGGGTTGTCCAGCATTATTTATTTATAGCATCAGATCTAATTGATCTGATGCTATATTGATCTTCAATCTCTAACTGAAAGCAATTACATTAGCTTGGCCGTTAGTGAATTACAAAGTGAACCCAACTATTCCAATTACCTACAGAAATGTTTCTTCCTCTGATTACTGAAGGCTTGATGAGCGGTTATTGTGCTTCGCGGTGGGACAAGTTTGGGCCGATCTATTTGGATTGAACAGACTTGGAATTTGCTATGTATAGTATTATGTAAACGTAGTGTAGGACGTCCTCCGACCAGGAGGGATGACGACCTGCGAAAGACTGCAGATGCTGGATGCGGCAAGCTGAAGACAGGGCGCTATGGCGCTCACTGGGGGAGGCCTATGTCCAGCAGTGGACTGCAAGAGGCTGATGATGATGATGTATAGTATAGGTAAATTGGTCAGGTAATTTCCGATAAAGTATCCAAATGTTCAATTCTCAATTTGGATTCAATTTTGTCCTGTGAGGCAAAACAAGGGGTGTTTTATGTTGGGTATATAATAAGAATAGACAATAACTACTATTGTCTATTATATGGTAGCACGTAATTCTGTGCAATTGTTTATGTTAAGCAATTAAGGTAGTAAGTTAACTCATTGGTTTAGTAATGTATTAATTACGGTCGTGGGTAAGGTGACCTTAAATGGGGTCTAGACCCCTTTAAGGTCACCTTACCCACGACATGTGGATGCCAGGACCGAGGCATAAATCTTTGGTCACCTGGGGTAAACGTGTTCTTGAGTGGAGACAATGACTCGGTAAACGTAGTTCATGACGATTTATTAGAACAATTTTGGTGGTGGTGGTAATTGGCCTTAAGAACCACTGATAGATACTTGGTATAATTATTTCCAAAGAAATAAAATTAAGTTTTAACGTACTGGATTTATATCTTTGTAAATCTTTAGATGTTCTCGTTAAACTGGATTAAGAAATAATAAAAAGTAATTACCTCCTAAGTGCTGTTGATCCCTAAGATTTATCCTGAAAAAAGTTTACGTTGTTTCCAATCGGTGTTCGTGATCTTATTATGAAAGTGGGGAAGTTTCTGACAGTTACAATAACTCGGTTACAGCGGTACTAAAATTAGGAATTTTAGACTTAATTAACTAGAATAAGATTACTTGTTTAATAAAATAAATAAAAAGTTGATAGTCTCTAAGGAGTTCTCGATTCGAGTCTTTCACGGTTATTAAGTTTGCATTATATTTTACGGCGGCGTCGCGCCGCTCGCTCTGATACGACTACCGAGGAATTTACTGGTACCTACCTATTAGATGTAATTTTCTTCGTCAATACTTACGGGGTGTGCCAGAGGGCTATGGAGCGCAGTATCCTGTGAGTGTTAGAAACAAGTTACTGCGCTCCAAAACGTAAATAGCCGACGCTGCCCAAGAAGCCGCCAAACGCAAGTGGGACTGGGCTGGAAATGTGTGGCGTATGTCAGCAGCCGACCAGCAGTGGGCGAAGATCGCCAATGACTGGGCCCCGAACGGACGACGGCCACGTGGAAGGCCTAGGCAGAGATGGCGGGATGAGCTCGACGTATACAACAAAGAGTGGGTTCTCCTTGCTGAGGACCGAGATGAGTGGAAGAAGGGGAGGGAGGCCTTTACTCTGCAGTGGGACACTCCGGGCTAATATAATGTAATACTTTCCAAACCAGTTCTAAATGTCAAAACATCGAATTAAACCCAGCATCTGAACTAAATGAACATATACCTATATTCCTCAGGAACAGGGATCGTTAGCTAGAGTATGCCAGCGAGCGGAAATTGGGCCTCTCTTGCCGGACACCGGACGGGCCCAAGATAACCGACCGCGCCGAATTTCAGAAATTAATATTGAATTTAATCCAGAATTAGTGCTAGCGGATATTTTACTATCTTTATAAGGTTAAGCTAAGCTATGGAGGACCATCAAGTACCCAATGCCTGAAGAAACTTTCTCACAACTTAGTCAACTTAGTCACCTTTCTTTGGCTGGCACCAGTTGTATTTGATTCTTACCAAAGCCTGTTAAAAAGGGCTGTCTTTGGGAACCTAAACCTAAACAAATTGGAACAATACCTTTGACATAAATGCTATTATTATTTAAATGATTTTTTGTAACGATAAATGATATTATAAAATAAAAAAGAACGACTTAATGCACAACATGATATTATTAACAATACCTACTTTGCTACCTACATAATATTTCATTATTTAACTAATGTATTGTCATCATCATCATCATCATCAGCCTATAGCAGTCCACTGCTGGACATAGGCCTCCCCCAATGAGCGCCATAGCGCCCTGTCTTCAGCTTGCCGCATCCAGCATCTACCTGCAGTCTTTCGCAGGTCGTCATCCCACCTGGTCGGAGGGCGTCCTACACTACGTTTACCGAGTCGTGGTCTCCACTCAAGAACACGTTTGCCCCATCGGCCGTCGGTTCTCCGCGAGATATGGCCGGCCCACTGCCACTTCAGCTTGCTGGATCGATAACCTTGGTTCTCTGTCGGATGTATTCTTTACGACTCCTATCCTTCAGAGAAACTCCGAGCATAGCTCTTTCCATAGCTCGCTGAGTTATTGAATTATATTTTTCTGTTGAAATCTAATTAATAGAAAATAATCTTCTAGAAACCCGACTCACTTGCACTCTCAGTATATTTTACCACGCCCTCCTTGGGTACCATTGTGTATCTTATACATAAGTATCCTATCTACCTAGATACTCAGACCTACAAATGTACACAATGATGCAATAAAATAAATGAATATGAAGCTTCTTCAAGTCAAGTTTAGACTGTAAGTTTCTTCTAAGCTTGCATCATCTAAGGCTACGTCATTTCACCCACCCAAGTGAGATGATGGCAAAACGTGAGATGATAACCAATACAAAACAAAGTATGGAGTGTTTCGTGGCAATGCTTGTTCATATTGATTTGACGACCGATGTGGCGCGGTGGGCGAAGGTCCGCCTGCGACGCATGAGGTTGCGGGTTCGATTCCCGCCTCGGAACAAATGTGTGTACGATCTGCAGATATTTGTTTCGGGTGTTCTGGTCGTTTTCTATGTATAATAAAAAATATCTATGTATGTAATATATTGTATTATGTATATCAGTTATCTAGTACCCATAACACAAGCTCTGCTTACCATGGGGCTAGATAATGCTGTGTGAATTGTCCAGCATTTTTTTTTTTTTTTTTTTTTTTTTTTACGTTGTGCCTGAATACAAATATCAATTTTTTTTTTCAAAATCGTGCTGCACAATGAAGTAATGTATTATACAAGCTGCGCCCCGCGGTTTCACCCGCGTGGTGATAGGTTTTTTGGATAATATACAATATATCTTTATAAATTAGTTATAAATTAGTAGCGTATGTGTTATTCTGATGTCTAAGCTATATTATTGTAAAGTTTCATTAAAATACATTCAGTAGTTTTTACGTGAAAGAGTAACAAACATCCATCCATACTTACAAACTTTCGCGTTTACAATATTAGTAGGATTTCAATAGAAAAAAAATGCCCTGAAAAATAATACACTAAAAAATTTTAAATCAATTTTGATTAAAATTTACTTTTCTCATAGCTTATTTCGCAAGCGCTATTTCTTAAAATATTCTAATTTTCAGATTTCTGAATGAAAAAATCAACTAGCATTCTTTTAATAAAATGCTAAGAGCGCTTTTTTGTAAGCTCAGTTACTTAGGAGACTCAATTTAAGAGTAAACTAAAGTAACATAAATTCAGTAGATTGCTACAGAAACTACAATGCTGAGAAAGGACACACTTTGCATTAAGTAGACTGGATTTAAACTGCTATAAAGTTAAGACTATGCAAAATTGCTTTCTTTGCCGAAACTAAATACATAAAATCACTATTAAATTCAAAGATAAGTTCACACGAACGGTTGCTCAACGACCTTATTACAACAGAAATAACGAAGGGAGCAAAATAATATTGCCAATCTTACTAATATTATATTACTATTATTACTATGTTAAAGGAGCACTATTTGTCCTGCTGTCACTAATGCACAACTGAGTCCCTATGTATATAAGTAGTATAAGCATATATATTTTATGATATGTATGTAGTATATTGCCATGTAAGTATTATAAGTATTATATTTTATTTTATAATGTATGTATAACCTGCAAGCACAGAGATCCCCTGGTACTGTCCACGATCCTATCCATCCATGATTGTCTGGTAGAGATCGCTCTTGAGCGATAAGACCGCCAATTGTATCTAGTTTTTTAAGTTTTTATTTTACATTGTCATTTTAGTGTGCAATAAAGAATTATCTATCTATCTATCTATTTAATATTGTTAGGGGGAAATTTTGTAGAGATGGGAAGATGTGATGTGTTTGTTACGTCTAAAAATACTAAACGGAATGGACTGAGCTGTTGCACACTCGAATTTTAGGACCTATAAAATAAGTAAATAATGCTGGACAATTCACACAGCATTATCTAGCCCCATGGTAAGCAGAGCTTGTGTTATGGGTACTAGATAACTGATATACATAATACAATACATTAAATAGATAGATATTTTTTATTATACATAGAAAACGACCAGAACACCCGAAACAAATATCTGCAGATCGTACACACATTTGTTCCGAGGCGGGAATCGAACCCGCAACCTCCTGCGTCGCAGGCGGACCTTCGCCCACCGCGCCACATCGGTCGTCAAATACCGGTCCGGTATGGTCGGAGAAAATACCCAAAAAAACCAGAACAAATATTTGCTGATTTGAGATGCGTTTTGATATTTGTCCCAACAAGGAGAGACTATGGCGCTCATTAGGCGAGGCCTATGTCCAGCAGTGGACTGCTATAGGCTGATGATGATGATGAAGGAGAGAGTGAGAGTTCCAAGAAGAAGGAAAGTGGGAATCGAACCCACCGTGCTACATCGGTCGTCATAACAGCGTCAAAATCAAATCTACTACTTTATATCGACAAAAATAAACAAGATTCGTGCCTTCAAAACTAATGAGACAGAAAGAGCACTCAAACTAAGTTATCATAAAGAAAAGCGAAACAATTCGTAGCGTTACTACCTGATAAAGTTTCCTCGATAAATGAATGACAAAAGCGAGCAAATAAATACGAAAGTATGTATCACCCAGTTATTTTTTCTTCGAGTTATATTTTCCTTATCATCGGAGTAATCTTGTATGTCACATGCTTCTTGATGGATAAATGCAGTAACTCTATCTCGGTTGATTTTATCGTTTTGGTATCTATTGGAAGCATTTTAAGTCCGCGTTTCTGGTAGATATCTCAAGTTCAAGTTTCTAAATTTTAAGTTTGTAACATAAACACGAGAAGAAGAATTAGCAAGTTGAAATGGCAGTGAGACGGCCATATCTCGTGAAGAACCGACAACCGCTGGGGCAAAATGCGTTCTGGAGTGGAGACCACGACTCGGTCAACGTAGTGTAGGACGCCCTCCGACCAGGTGGGATGACGACCTGCGAAAGACGGCAGGTAGAAGCTGGATGCGTCAAACTGAAGACAGGGCGCTTTGGCGCTCATTAGGGGAGGCCTATGTCCAGCTGTGGACTAACATAGGCTGATGATGATTACGATGAAATTATACACAATGGTCGCACAATTGTATAAATACATATATAAGTAACTATCAGTATCAAATGTGAACCCGGCTAGGGCACAACAAGCTATTATGTAAGTACTCGTACAAGGTACTAAGTAATCCTAGTTGACCAAGCAAGATTTAAAATTTGGATTATAAATTAACTATTATAAAGACAGTTCGGTCGGGAGTGACTTTTGGGCTATTATTAAAGGAGTTTAAGGCCTCATGAATTAAAAAAAAATAGAATAGAATTTTCTTTGAAATTCATCATACATTTCCTCCACAGAAAAGTAACCTAACTTTTTTATTAGTTCGATGTCGTCCTCTGTAAGTTATTGTTATATATAGTCCTGATGTCTTTAGTGCTATTTAATCGTACTGGTTTGTGAGGAGGGCGTTGTCATTCTGCGACACATTATTAAACTACTGCAGATGAAATCGTTTTTCAAAACTGTTTTTTGTTCCATATCATGTACCAATAAACGAAAACGATGTCTAGCTAGGTGGTCCAAGCTAGCGTATTCAGATATTATATTCGTGAGTGTAGCACTCATACTATTATTGATGCTCATTTGCCTAATACACAACCGTGCTGGGTATTAGGCCACCTCTAATGGTATACGCTACAATCTAAGCTTCTGACCATATGTTATCTGTGCAATTTGAAAAACATATTTGATTATTGAAAATCTTTGAAACGTTCCCTCAATCGTGTCTTGGATTTCCGTAAACTTTAGCGAAGGCTTTATGAGGGAAAGTGTAGTAAGGTATCAGCTAACTAAACATCCGTTACAGAATTACCCCATAACTTTGATCTTAGAAGGTCCTGCCGATGAACTGAGGTTTGAATTACTTCAGCCACGTAGATTTCTTAAGGGTCCCGCGAGCCTCGCTTGCAAAAATCGCTCCGAATATCGCTGTCCCTGTTTAACCCTTGCGCCGCGCCCCATGCGTGCGCGATAGCAATATTAGCCGTTCAAAATCTGGTTTGTTCCGTAATACCAAAAATTATGACTGAAAACTTTTTGTATTCTTCACATAGTATTGTTATTCTGTAACTAGACAATATAAGCTATGTTCCTTAATAAATAACACGTAAGATATTGTTGGTTTTAATACGAAACAAATAGGATGGAAACTTGTCCATTTTCGCATAAAAATTTGCAAAATGCGATTGACTTTCATTTAATTTTAGGTAAGTATTATAAAAACAAAACTATTTAGGAACCTAGATAAATACTATTCAAATACAAATAATACAATATTATAGTGGAAATATGCTTGAATTGGAAATCATTTTGGTATTACGTTTGTATGAAGAATTCGTCCCTCCGGAGGCCTCTTAAGTGGTAAATTAAAAGACTGTGGGAAAAAACGTTTAAATTTTTTCTTACAAGGCTTTTAAAAAATGTAATAATTGTTTTTTTTTTTGTTTTTACTGCCCTTGCATTTTAACAACGTTCGTCGCACTACCAGACTACGACGATAGGGACAGATTGACTCCGCGACTGACAAGTGTTTTACACACTGAACATATAACTTAAATAAAAACTTATAACCATTTATATATAGTAGCTAAGGGATTGCTTGCTTGCAGAGGATAAATGAAAATGAAGAAATAGCTTAGTCTTAGAGGTATAACTTACACATAGGTACATAGAATTAATATATAGAACTAACAATAGACAATAAAAATATTATAATATATGTATATGCAAGTACCTACTAACAATTACCTAAATTATACTATATATTAAACAATACAGAAACCAATACATAGTAAAAAACAAAAAAGCAGAATTTACATAAGAAAAATGATACAAAATCCTAATAACTTATGGTTAACACTTTGACTGCGGTTTTTTTTCGACGACTGCGATCTTTTTATTAACCTAAAAAAGCTAGTGTGGATTTACGCATATGATTCACTTGTAGAAAACACATACCGTGTGATTTCAGCAGTCAAAGTGTTAAGATAATATGTATCCGTTTTCTGTGTTCATTTCCGATGCGTACAGTTCAGTTGGACTGATATTAAGTGATTGGTTTCTCAAAACGCGTGTTCCGCCGAAAATTAAATAATGCTAATTTAATGAACTTAAGCATTTGTTCCAAATTACACTTTTTAGGGTATATTTTGTGTTTTATTTGTACCGTTATATCAAAGACTATAGAGATAAATAGGAGAGCTATTTAAAAACTACCAATATAATCTTGAATCCCAATTGTAACGATTGTCGTTATGACGCTTTTTTGACTTCATCACTTTCGACACATGTTTTTTTACTTTTACTTCTTTCTACACATCTACGGCCCGCTTTGTTGGTAGTAGGTAGGTAATTCATCATCATCAGCCTATATTAGTCCACTGCATGACATAGGCCTCCCCCAATGAGCGCCATAGCGCCCTGTCTTCGGCTTGACGCATCCAGCATCTACCTGCAGTCTTTCGCAGGTCGTCATCCCACCTGGTCGGAGGGCGTCCTACACTACGTTTACCGAGTCGTGGTCTCCACTCAAGAACACGTTTGCCCCAGCGGCCGTCGGTTCTTCGCGAGATATGGCCGGTCCACTGCCACTTGGCACTAGGTACCTACCTAGCCCATAACAATACTTCTATTCAAACATAAACTTGACATTTTGATCTGTGTTCGCATCATTTGGCACATTATAATGATCGTTTTCATATAGAACAAGTAAGTATCTGCCCGCGGCTTCGCACGCGTTGTTTCTATGAAAATGTTTTAAGGTTATTTCTATCCCATGGGAACTGATTTATGGGATAAAAATACACCAGTATTTTCATTTGTTCTCTTGACTTTTTATCCCATAAATTAATCCACATGGGATATTAACCCTAATCAACGCGTGCAAAGCCGCGGGCAGAAATTTGTTATATATACTTGAAAAATTACCTATATATACTTGCCTAAACTTTCGACGACCGATGTGGCGCGGTGGGCGAAGGTCCGCCTGCGACGCTGGAGGTTGCGGGTTCGATTCCCGCCTCGCAACAATTGTGTGTACGATCTGCAGATATTTGTTCCGGGTGTTCTGGTCGCTTTCTATGTATAATAAAAAATATCTATCTATGAAATGTATTGTATTATGTATATCAGTTATCTAGTATCCATAACACAAGCTCTGCTTACCACGGTGCTAGATAATGCTGTGTGAACATTCTGACAAATTATTATGATTACTGATAGTCCAGCGTAATCATCTAACCTTCACCTAGGTTTATCAAAACCTAAGTAAAATATCACTGGAACCACCGAACTTACGACCATTCGTAGTTCCGACTTCAAGATGAAGTATCTTCTTCTCCTCTCAGTCATCTACTTCTGCGAAGTAAGCTTCACATCAAGCGATCCTGTCCTAAGACCACCACTCTCATTCCCTTGCGTTCTCCAAGCAGTTCCAGGTGACAAGAACCCAGCAGTAATTCTCAGATGGAATGGAAGATTGACGAAGTATAGCTGGACAGGACATGAGGGGGATATCAGCATTCAGCACAATTATATGCCTCCCAGGGTTCGCAAGCCCTTGAGGATTCGCCCCGGAACCACTGAGAGACCTTTCCCTGATGCACCAGTTGTACCCGATGAGTATACCGGTGCGGAAATAACTCAGTGGTTTAGTCGTAATTGCGTTCGACCACTACAGTGAGTTTTCATGATAGTTTTTCTTGCTTGAATTAAAAATTAAAACTTTAATTGATCATGAACGTGATCATGGCGCATGTAACTGTGCGAAAAGAAATATTCGATAACTCAAAAATCAAATCATGGTAAATATCCCGTTTTAAATGACTTTAGTGTTGATAACCATGATAGTTTCTAAAGTTTTATTGTATTAAAACTTCATTAGAATTATATATGAAATCAAAGTATAGAAAAAAATTTGAATCAGCTTTTGGCAATTAAAACAGTTGGGCTAAGTGCAAACTGTTGTGTCTTAACAATCTAGTAGATAGCTCAAATCATCCATAATATCAATATTTTAAATGAACAATCGGAAATTTTTGGACACTAGTTGAAAGAATATTTTGAAAGTACTTTGTTAATGAACTTAGAACTTTTGAATTCACCAACAAGCCGGCTAGTTCGCCTTTGCCTTGATTTGATTTTATCTTACAAAATGGTGTGTAAAAAGTATCAATTATTTTCAAATAATTAATAAATGAGGACTAGCATTCCCTCGTATAAGACGACCGATGTGGCGCGGTGGGCGAAGGTCTGCCTGCGACGCAAAAGGTTGCGGGTTCGATTCCCGCCTCGGAACAATTCTGTGTACGATCTGCAGATATTTGTTCCGGGTGTTCTGGTCGTTTTCTATGTATAATAAAAAATATCTATCTATGTAATGTATTGTATTATATACCATGGGGCTAGATAATGCTGTGTGAATTGTCCAGCATTCTTTATTTTATAAAATATATTATAAATAAAATTATGAAAAACTGTTTGTTTTCGTAAAATAAGTACCTTATTATTAGGAACTTGCTACCTAAATTAAGTTACAATACAACCTACCTGTACCAGTAAGCTAGCTTATCACTATGAAAATCTATGAAAAATAAAACAAAAAAAACCTGATAAAATACACATTTAATTTAATAGATATATTATCTGCCTGAGATACAGGTTTATTTTACACGGTTCAGGCAAATATATTATTTTAGAACATAAGATATTTTTGTTTGTAATTGACTCTTGCACTCTTAATTTTTTCCTAAGTTGTTTTGAATAAAATTATTTATTTATTTAATGATTTACAACCGCACAAGCACTACGGAACCACTGCACCAAGTCTTCAGCTGTGTACTCATCAGAAACCACCTGAGCATCATGTAGCGGCTTCAGCGTAGTCACTTCACCCCCCGACAACCCTCCAGATGGGTACCCATGCGCCTGGGTCTTAGGATACACGTAGCCACTGAGCAATTGCACCTTCCCTACAACTTCTGGATCCCAATTCAGCTTCTGCAATTCCCCGTGCCATTTGAGAACAGCTGATGGGAATCTATCCCCAGGCAACGATCGATAGACACAGGGATATTGAAGTGGGGCTTTTTCTTTCAGTCCATTTGGTATAGTTGCGACCCCCGCTTCGCTTGAAGCTACTCGCGCTTCGCTCCATTGAATGATCAAGAAGAGAAATGGGAGATACTTCATCGTGTCGCGACGGAATACGGAATGATGCTTTGTTTAGTGTGTTTTATCTCATTTCACCTATAGATAAACTTGGGGGTGAAGGTCAGATTGTACTGGAATAACATTTCAACTTAAACATTTTTATCAAGTAATTAAGTAAGCATTTTGTGTTTGTGTCATACAAACCGAAATAATATTATTACATACATACATACATACTTACTAGCTGCGCCCCGCGGTTTCACCCGCGTGATGATAGATATTTTGGATAGATAGATAGATAAAGCATTTATTCGATTTTCGATAATATACTAATATACATATATCTTTATGAATTGTAGCCTATGTGTTATTCTGATATATAAACTATATTATTGTGAAGTTTCATTAAAATCCATTCAGTAGTTTTTACGTGAAAGAGTAACAAACATCCATCCATCTATACTTACAAACTTTGACGTTATAATATTAGAAGAATATTACCGCCGACCGCTGACGAGACTTAGAGAAAATTATAATGTGAGTTCGTTTCCCGTGGATTGGTGTAGATAGGATGTGCACTGACGACATCCCTACCCTGGAGGGCCACCTACGCCCCGGGGAAAGGGATGAGTCGTTGGCGCTGTTCGCGGACGACAGCGCCTACACATCATCCACCAGCCCCACCATCGCAGCCAGCAGGATACAGCGGCTGCTAGACGTCCTGCCACCATGGCTGGACAAATGGCGCATGGCCGTCAATGTGGGGAAATTTTGCTATTATACGGAAAATATGTCCTTTCATTTCCCATAAGTCTCATCATGGAGGCTCTTGGACCAATTTCGCTCATTGTTCTTTAATTCAACTTTTGAATAACTCTCCGAATATCATTTTTTTTCGCCCAAAGTTGTTAAATTGTATGTATTATAAATTGTAGTAATATTTATCAAATGAATACTTTTTTTAAATGTAATACGGTTTTGGGTACCAACATACATAACAACAGATAATGAGATAAATTGATATATCCTTAGTTTTTGAAGGTCAACATCAAACAGTGTAGTATTATTTATTATTGTGCCCTTCCACGTTTGAGTGGGAAGATGAGCGACATTTTTTGACCTTTAGACCTGGCGTCTGTCCACAAACACGTTCCTGAAATGGGCTGAACCTGCAGTTCGCACAGTGTCAGTAAATCAATCACCCCGGGCATATCAAATTAGTATATTTATGTGCTAAATACATAATAATATCGTTAAATAATTATTCTAGATTAGTATTAAATTAATTTAAATATTCGAGTCTAACAAAAGACAAAAAGAGGCCTAATTTAAACTGACTGGACTAAATTTAGGTTCACAAGTCTAAATATGGAGTTAGTTCTGTGTGAGTAAAACAACATAATCAGCGCCTTTGTCTTAGTTTAGATTAATACCCGAGTAAGACAAGGCACGTAAATAATTTAGGTAATACCACTTACACTGCTTTACGGCCGCCCGGGGTCTGTTATTGTTCAATTTGTGTCTTTAAGGGCATTGCCGGTGGCTTATAAACAGCAGAAGTTTAACCATAACGGAGAATCGTGCCTCTGATTATAATATTTACGGCTCAAGCTATTTGTCCATTGCGACCGTCATCGAGATTTTACCGAAAGCGATATTATTTCGGGCCGAGTTCAAGATGACGTGACTGCGATTGTTTGTCCATGGTCTTACGTAGTTATTATATTCACTTTAACGCCATTTGTCCCGCCGCCGTCATTTGAACGTCACCGAGAGCGATATTATTTCGGGCCGCGTTCAAGATGACGTGACTGCGATTGTTTGTCCATCGTCTTACGTAGTTATTATATTCACTATAACGCCATTTGTCCCGCCGCCGTCATTTGAACGTCACCGAGAGCGATATTATTTCGGGCCGCGTTCAAGATGACGTGACTGCGATTGTTTGTCCATCGTCTTACGTAGTTATTATATTCACTATAACGCCATTTGTCCCGCCGCCGTCATTTGAACGTCACCGAGAGCGATATTATTTCGGGCCGCGTTCAAGATGACGTGACTGCGATTGTTTGTCCATCGTCTTACGTAGTTATTATATTCACTATAACGCCATTTGTCCCGCCGCCGTCATTTGAACGTCACCGAGTGCGATATTATTTCGGGCCGCGTTCAAGATGACGTGACTGCGATTGTTTGTCCATCGTCTTACGTAGTTATTATATTCACTATAACGCCATTTGTCCCGCCGCCGTCATTTGAACGTCACCGAGAGCGATATTATTTCGGGCCGCGTTCAAGATGACGTGACTGCGATTGTTTGTCCATCGTCTTACGTAGTTATTATATTCACTATAACGCCATTTGTCCCGCCGCCGTCATTTGAACGTCACCGAGAGCGATATTATTTCGGGCCGAGTTCAAGATGACGTGACTGCGATTGTTTGTCCATGGTCTTACGTAGTTATTATATTCACTATAACGCCATTTGTCCCGCCGCCGTCATTTGAACGTCACCGAGAGCGATATTATTTCGGGCCGAGTTCAAGATGACGACGCACAGTGGATCGAAAATGCCCTCCCCATAGACATAGGATTTTTTTTTGTAATTATGCTTTTTCTGGGTGGAAACCAACACAGAACCTTATTAAGAGCCCAAAATATATCATATTTATGCACCTCTGGTGATTAGGACGCAGTAAAGATTTTTCGATCTAAAATTTGTATGGAGAAAAACATGAAAATCGATATTTTTCGGTTCTCGTGCGAGTGCCTGTTATTTCCTCTGGTACGAATTATGTCCTTATTTTTTGCTATCTTTCGACATATAACACACACCGGGGACTCGATGGACTTCAGGTGAAAACAATTTAAATGTATTTTTAAACTATTATTTTGCATTTTACTCATTATCCAAAGTACATTAGGACCTATAAATAATATTTTGACTCGATTAATCATTATTACAGTGTTATTGCAGTATTTTACCTAACACACTTTAAAAAAAAGATTTTTCTAACTAAAATTTGTATGGAGAAAAACATGAAAATCGATATTTTTCGGCTCTCGTGCGAGTGCCCGTTATTTCCTCTGGTACGAATAATGTCCTTATTTTGTACTATCTTTTGACATATAGCACACATCGGGCACTCGATGGACTTCGGGTGAAAAAAAATAAAACATATTTTCAAATTATTATTTTGTATTTTACTCATTATCCAAAGTATACATTAGGACCTATAAATAATATTTTGTCTTGAATAATAATTGTTACCGCGGCCATTATCGGGACGTCACCAAGAACGAGATGTAAACCAAAAAAACGGGCAACCGGCGCGATGTGACGGTAGTGTATGGTCAAGTTCAAACGTCTTTTGAATTGCCGGTTCATCAATCCGTAACAATCTCTGGACGAATTCTAGCGGTAGCGCCTACTCGTAGCGTCGAATTACTCATAGCGTTGGCGGCTGGATGACGGTGCTTGGGTGACAAGCGTGCGAGCAGAGGACAGGTGGCCATTGTTAATATATACAATGTATCGCAACTTCAGCGCCATCAACTCGTTCTCGGTGACGACGTCCCGGTAACGGCGGCATTGGTTAAATGGCGTAAGGTCTAATTCTTTGAAAGTCATTTGTTTTATTTTAGAGCTTCTGAAGTTTGTAAAGTATGTATTGGCAAATCCACCCTTACATTTTAGTTTGGTTTCAATTAACTAAGTATTTCATTATTTGACCTAAGCTACAGGACTCTGGTTCGACCGCTTCATTTCGACCTTACAACCTCCACATTTTAGTTTAGGCGCGGTCTACGTTTGCAAAGAAAGTCATTATACATAATGAAATAGTATGTCAAGTAATTAAGAGATTTAGTGCAGTGTTAAGTACGTTTTTTGACAGATGTTAAGGGGCGAACAATTGGTTTGGTCGTCAATTCTCACATCTTAACACTCAAGAGAACCACATGGTAAAAAACTCGACTTTGAAGTTACTTCCGTTGCTGGCCGTACCTACCTAGGTACAGCAACGGAAGTTTGCTAGTAAGTATGCAGCTGCGATCACAAAGATAGTATTTGTGATCGCAGTATGCAGTTTTTATTACATTATATGGCTGGATCAGTTATCTAGCCATATAATAAAATCCTTCTCGCACTTAACACAAACAAACAATACATCAAGGGAAGTAACTTGGCCACTCATAATTCAATTTAACGGCCATAAAAATAGAATACAAATTCGTTCCGCCGCCTTCCCAAACAAATGAATGCAAAAATTTGTACCCCGCTCACAAACAACATAAATAATGCAGGCGGTGTCCATTTCATACTTTCTTTGAGGCATTAACTGACTGGAATGGTCGTCTAGATACCAGTGAAAAAAGCAAAAAAAAAAAAACGTTAAAAGGTTTACAAAAATCTAAAAAATAGGGTGGGCTCATCGTTCGTCAAAGCTGATTTAACAAATAAGATGTATTTGTTAAATCAGCTATAATGTAACTGAAAACAAAGTAATGCCTCATCCAGACGGTTGAATACCCGAGTTAGACTGATGAACGGCCAAATGCTCCCTAATTGAATATTAAATGTGCCTGTCGACATAACCTAACGTGTGACAGGGGTTTAGCAGGTCACGAAAATGGCAAACCTTAAGCTAAGGATTACTCGACCTTACTAATGTTTTTACTCTATCGTATGAAAAATATATTCGTTTCTTGCCTACGGAGAGACGAAGGATAGACGTGCTGGATGTGTTGGCGAATAGTTATTTCAATTCGTGCGTACATTTTTTCTGCAAAAAGAGTAAGTCTATTTTACTATAAAACATTTGATGACATCTGTAGCGCGGTGGGCGAAGGTCAGCCTGCGACGCAGGAGGTTGCGGGTTCGATTCACGCTTCGGGTCAAATGTTTGTACGATCTACAGATATAAAAAAATATGTTTCGGATGTTCTGGTCGTTTTCTATGGCCAATACTATGTAATAAAACTTCTGAATCTATCATGGTTATTAAAACTAAAGTCATTTAAAACGGGATATTTACCATGATTAGATTTTTGAGTTTTCCCTATATTTCGGCACAGTTTCATGCGCCATGATCTCGGAATAACTGAATGGAATAGTTATTTCGTGATCATGGCGCATGCAACTGTGCCGAAATATTGGAAAACTCAAAAATCAAATCATGGTAAATATCCCGTTTTAAATGACTTTCGCAATACTATGTATTAGCCAATACGTATTTGGCCAATGTATTGGGCACACATATTGGCCAACGTGTAGATGAGTCAATATATGTAGAAAGTTCTAAAACTTAACATGTCGCCGTCGTACCGTCGGTCGTTATATTTACCCGACTGCGTGTGGAGGGATATATTTTATGTTGTGATTTGTCTCAGAAATAATATAGGTCTCTATCCATCTAAGTACAATTTTAAGGTGAATTGGAATAAATTGCCTACGAAAGCGCAAATAATGTTTTATTTACGCCTTTCTATGGATATATTTATATTTCAACGAGAAAGCGTTGAAACTTTGTTCTAGAATGCCGCCGTCAGTCAGCTCCTAGCGTAGGAGTGGGGCGTTAAGAAAACAATTTGTCTTAGAGTGTGCTCCGTGGTTTGAAACACGTAGGACCGACATCAAAGAAGCATTCCTCAATTTACCCTTTACTAATGTGTTTGAGGACATACGATATAGCCTAGCGACAAGCAGAGCGGATACATTTTAAAGAATTCATTTTACCATAGGAACTTTGTTAAAATAGGGCAGGAATTTGAGTTGCTTAAAGTTTTTGCCGGCTTGGCTTAAATTCCGCCTAAATTCTGTCGGGTACGATAGCTTCAATGAGCCTTAAAATCTTTGGAAATACTCTACATATATCCGATATTTAACAAGGATCAAAATGCCATGCCAAACAGTAGCCAGTATAACATTGAGTATTCACAAAATACTTCAGGAAACATCTAGAAAATTCGAACATTCTGACAAATTACAGTGACATTGCCAGCATTGTCGTGGCGGCCGTAAAATGTCTATAAAACCTACATCAAAAGGAGTGGTACGGATTATATTTCAACTAGAAAGAGCATGGCACATTCATATTTAATTTAGCTGAGTTGGGGCACTTTCACTTATTAGTCTTTCACCTGCTGGATTTTTGGTGATAAATTTGAGATGGAGGTCTTTTCGCCTCATAATCCGGAACAGATTACGTTAGGTTAGTGTATTAAATCTTTGATATGGGTCAGCGCTCTAGCTGCCTGGCTTACTTAGTTTTACCAAGTTTTCGTTTTACTAGTACACGGAAAATACAGAAAAAGTTATTTTAACTAACACGCGACCGACGGTAATAATGACTGTGTCTCCCACGAGGGTCATTTTATAACCGAATGTAATATGGCCAACATTTGAGTAATTTGGTTTGAAATTAAAATCTACACGATTTTCCTTCGCAGATAAAGCAGGGAAATAATTACCTTCTTTGTACTTAGCTTATTTTAGAGACTGTGATACCTACAGGAACCATCCGCCTAAATAAATACCGTGTTGCGGAGAATTTTCATGAATATTAAATATAATTTTAAATTCAATTAAAAGTTGAGTGAGGTAGATTTTAATTGGGCCACGTAAGTACCATGTCGGTTTCCGGCGTGCTTTTGTCAGTTTCCGGTAGGTATACAGTTGGAGGGGATTACACAGCGGATTTTTGTTTTGTCATGACAAACATTTGAAACTTGTAGCGTTTTTTTAATAATACGAAAAAACATACTTTGGAAAAACTAGATTCTAGTAACACAGGCCATTTTTATCTACTCCCGCTCAAAAACGGTGACTTTTTGGTCAAAAGAGCAAAAGGGGATTTTGCTCACATGTGGAATAAAGGATATATTCAAATAGTTGATAAAAGTAATTTGAATTCAGATCGTTGCACTATGTTTTGATGGTAATATAATAAGTTATTAAACTACTAGACCGTCACTGGAAGCTTTATAATGAGAGGGCACATCCGTTTCCGTCGAATTTGACTACTTTTTACCAGTACCATTGGTAGTACATCCGGTCTGAAGGGCGACACCTAGCGGCCGCGCGCCATTTTTTAGTTTACGTAAAATGGACAGCGCCATATTTTCTCATTGGCGTTTCGTTCTCCGTCGAAGCAACTGGTCCGCAGCAGCTCTGGCTCTGTTACAGTTGCGCTACACTTGCAGTAATAATTATACTAAAGGTATACCCTAAAGTGAATAGTGGATCGCAGAAAAAACTGTAAGTTTTTGAACATACCTGTTTCCTTGCACATTAAATATCGTAAGATTTATTTTTTATCGACCGTGTTCGTAAATTATCTTTTTATTTTAGATAAAACATAAGGACCCGTTTTTTATTTTTATTTAAACCATAACTGTCCCTATGCAGGGCAAAGACCAAACGCACGTGGTTTTCAAGAAAGCACGTGGTCAAAATTTTTAATCTTTATCGTAACGGGTAAAATTTAACGGATTTCTCCGTTCGGATCTCGTATTTTAAAATACCTGATCATTTATTTTAAATATTACCGGTTTGTGGTTCGTATATTCGGTTATTTCCATTTCGGATCTCGTATGTTAAAAGAAAACACCTGATCATTTATTTTTATAATTGGCCGTTTTGTAATCGGTTTTGGATCTTGTATTTTAAAAAATAAATACCTGATAATTTATTTTAGTAATTTCGGTTCTTTCCAGCTTGGATCTCGTATTTTACAAGAAAATACCTGATCATTTACTATATTATACTAGGTTTATAGGTTACTATATAGGTTTCTTTAGTTTTTCAGTTCAAATTCAAATGTTCCCGCCGAGTTCGGTTACAGTTTGAATATCGTATTTTAAAATTAGTACATATATATCTACCGGTTCAGGTCCGGTATTTTCAGTACTTTGAAAGAAATTAAGAAATGATTTGGTAAAATATATTTTTCTGTCTACCCTTTAAAATTATTTTATAATTTAAATGAAATACAAATGCTGTGAATGGACCGAGCGCCCCGCGCCGCCACCAAAACAGCCGCCTAAGTAGTGCAAAACGCACTCTGCGTCCTGATCCCACAGTTAGCAAATTCGTTGAGGATATAGGTAAGCTCCAAAGTTTTATAACTATTTTCATTGCCAGATCGGGTCATTTTGGAACTGATTGCCATGATGTTAAGGTACCTATCTATCTGTTCTGACGTTTGTAGTGCTTATACGAATAGAATGACCTCGCTGACCGATGTCTTGACAAGGTCAGTAATCTGAATTTACTTTCAACCTCGAAACAAAGCTGAAGGACCCAATAGCTTTACGAGATAGCTGGGTGAGGTTCAGTGCTTAGTTAGCACCCCTAGGTCATAGATAAGACTCTTACAACTACACTCCAGATTTCATAGACTTTAGTTCAAACGAAGAGGTGAAAATGTATGACACCTTACGTTACGTAATTTGGCTCACGCAGATAAATCCTATACTGCCATTATTATAATTTTGATTTCGTGAACTTCTTTCCAGAGTTCAAAGACCTGAACGTTAATTTTAATAACTTGATGGCCTTTTGAAAAAGATGACCTTCAATAAGTCTCTTCAGACTTTTTACATTAGTGTGTGGCCATTGAGACGAAATTATTGTACAAAGTAATAAATAAGCTGAGAAATAATTACTAGACAAGTACGGACACTTTCAAAACTTCACTTAATAGCATACCCCCTAATATTAAATTATTTATTTGTTTCAATCTCTGCTATTCACGGCCGGTCTTGAAAAATCAATAAACACTTTGCTGTTTTATAATAAATTCATAAAAATTTTTACTAGTATCGATGATACTAAAATTGTAAGCCTTAAGAAATAGAAGTTACTGATTTGGATTATTTGATGGAGAAAGCTGGGTGGTATTTAAGTAAAACCTTTTTGGTCAGGCAAAACCTAATCAAGGTTCTCACGGCTTCTCGCAGGGTAGAGCTTGCGCACACCAGTAGGTCCATCGCGTGGAGCTCGAGCCCCCTTCCGGAATCAAGGCAAAATAATTTATTCATTTGCTATTTCGTTACAAATACCAATTATAAATTAAAGGTCAGAAAACCTTATCAAGGTTTTAGCCGCCCCTCGCGGGGGCAGAGCTATGGCACACAAATAGGACCTCAAGGTTCCTTTCAATGCCAACAATAACACCCTCGCGGGGTGGAACCATAATAAACTCCACTGAGGTCAGCTCGGGAGTAACTTAAATAAGAACCAGAGAACGCGCGAGGTTTCTTTCATGGCCGAAGCTCGCAGCTCGACCAAAAACATGGTTCAGGATGCTCCAATGCTCTTAGTAGACACTAAACAATGTTACAGGACTCTCCAATGCTCCTAGTAGACAGTAAACAATGGTACAGGACGTTCCAATGCTCCTAGTAGACATTAAACAATCGTACAGGACGATCCAACGCTCCTAGTAAACACTAAACAATCGTACAGGACGATCCAATGCTCCTAGTAAACACTAAACAATCGTACAGGATGATCCAATGCTCCTAGTAAACACTAAACAATGGTACAGGACGCTTAAATGCTCCTAGTAGATACTAATCAATGAGTCCAGCACATTTGTTAGTTCGCAAACCCTTGCTCCAAATTAGGAAAGCCCGATATCATTGAAAAGGTCTGAAATAGTTCAGCATAGTAAAATAAGGTGTTATAAAAGTAGCTCCGGTACCAAAGTTTTATATCTTGTATAAGATTTTAGTTCCATAATCTGACGGATCGGTCCATCCATCCCATTTTTAACCTCGGAGTATTGAAACGAGTATGTTATTTATGACTAAACCTTTTCACTTGATAAAAACGCCCACTTCCCAAACTTTCTGCAACCACAAGTCTGGCTATGCAAGTCCTTTCGCAGCCTAATCCTACACCAGTAATTATGACGGCCGCTTTCTGCGCCTAGAGTTGTTAGAGTTTTCATTCGGGCTACACTACAGAATAACCTTATAGTATTTATACCCAACAGCAAAATCCTTTTTTTTTTTATCAAAAGGAATAGGGTGGCCCAAATACTGCCCCAAAACTGGAATATGATAATCCTAGCATATCTCGCCGATTTCCTGATGTATTGCTTCGCGAGCACAATCTTGATCCAAACACTTTAAACTTTACACTTAAAACTTTTGAAACTATCATGGTTATTAGATATAAATACTTACGTACCTAGGTAGAAAGTTAAATCTCAGGAATCCGGTTCCCAAACTGCAGAAAGAGATAATTTATTTTGTTTTATTGTGGAAGCCCTGGGCAGTCAAAATCCATGCCATAGTTTTATACTATTATTATCGTCATAAAATATAGTTTTCGCTCAGACGTTTTTAGTTTGGTTTTCTACAAATCTTACTAAAATTAATTGTGGCCTTCTGGAATTCATATGGTTTGTCGTTGCTGGCTGCTGTCACAGGCTTAAACATCGACAGTTGACAATTCGTCGCTGAAAAGTTTATGGTAGACCTACCTACTTTAAACTTAATTCACAAAATAAAAAGTTTGATAAGCATAATGAATTTTAAACAAATTCTGGTAATAGATGCTTCATACATCATGTTTATAATGAATACAATGCACTTGCTTACGATAAAAGTTACTCCTCCGCTGCAATTAAGAATAAAATATTACAAATACTTCAAAGCCAGGCATGTCAAATACAACACACGCAGCTCACAGCTCAGTGTGACAATCATACGGCATTAGCTTCTCTGCAAAAGAGTAAGCAACCTTGTCTCGTTATCTTTTACTCCCAGTGGCATCTACTGTCAACGTTTGCAAACTTTGCAAAGCGGGGAGCTCTTATACTTGGATGTAATTCATCTATTTTACTCAAAGACCGCGCGATATCTGAAAAATTAAGTATCACGACGCATTCAGTGTTCTTGGAATCGCCCAATAGTATAGGTATTTCTACTACCATTTCTTATCCCTAAATTGACGAATTATCTGAACTGATAAGTACTTGATGAGTATTTCCTCGACGGGAAAAAAGTATTGACGCGCGGACCTCGAAGCCAGAGTGCTAGCGGCTCCATTAGCGCTGAAAAACTGTAACAATTATTAAAAACTGTAACAAGTAGTATATGGAACACTTGACAATTTGTCTTCTTATACTTACTATAAAATTATTATGTGAGTAATGAGTTAGTTTGTAAACGTTAGACTTCATGGTCTAATGCTAATGATGTCAATACAAAAACCGTGCAGGTGCATCATTGGCCCTGTCTTAATAGGATTTATTTTTGAAGCATAAATAAACATGCAGTACATACATCTGTTTTTAACGTTATGTAACGTAGACACTTCTAGCTATTAGAGTGCTCTTGTTTTACTTAATCATTTTCTGAAGCACTTGCTTTGAAAAACCTATAGATAAATTAAACCTCGTCTTTGAGATGCGAGTAAACCAAATTTATTCTATATAGTACAAATATTTTGTACAATATTTTTTAAATATCTCGTCATAACGTGATATTACTCTTGCTCTGTTCGGGAAAGAGCATACCTTGGTTCTTGGACTTGGTTCCTATTATGACAGAGGTTGAATGGAATAAAGTGTTATGAATTAATTATGTAGCTGTGTCAGAAATAGTAAGCCTGAAAGAGGCAAAGCCAGCTTTATGTACCTACTGTCGTTGCAAAATCAGGTTCAAAATCCTTTTTTCAAATAAGCTGGTATCACGAGCGATATCTTAGGATGAGGGATTGACGGGCCGTCAATTTTATAGCGAGAAATAATAAATGTAAAACACTAAATTTATGTCCGCTGAAATATTAATTTATGCCTATTTAAGCTACTCGGAGCTTAAAAGTAATATATTATATTAAATATATTTTTATAAAGTTTTAACAAAACGATTATTGTTTACATAAAGAGTGTCATACTAATAGTTCAACAAAAGTAAGAGAACATAAAGTGCCTTTTCTAAACACTTATTTGTTTGACATTCTGTTGTTTGATAATATATTATCTTATCACATTGGCGCTATTCCCTCAAACTATACAAGTGGCGACACCAGGCGAAAACAAACAGATCTCATTATAAAGCTTCCAGTGACGGTCTAGTAGTTTAATAGAAGCGTTTTACCTGAAATAAAACGCATATTAAAATACTTACCTCACTGGAAGCTTTGCTTTTAATTCTGCCTGGTGAAACTTAGCCAATGAGAAAATATGGCGCTGTCCATTTTACGTAAACTAAAAAATGGCGCGCGGCCGCTAGGTGTCGCCCTTCAGACCGGATGTACTACCAATGGTACTGGTAAAAAGTAGTCAAATTCGACGGAAACGGATGTGCCCTCTCATTATAAAGCTTCCAGTGAGGTAAGTATTTTAATATGCGTTTTATTTCAGGTAAAACGCTTCTATTATAACTACGGAATCTGCATCAGGTGGTCATTTTCTCACTGAAGGAAGCGCCATTTTTATATTTACCTTGACAACTTGGGTAGTGAAGGCCATTCCTCTAGGCGGACTGCGCCATCCTTAAATAATCTCCCAAAGAGCAGGTTTCATACAGGGCGCAACTGCCTTTATAAGGAAGTTGCGCCTTTGTAAGCTGCACTCATTGTTGATGGGAAGGAGGTTGGACCGCATTCAACCTTCGTAATTTCGTTCCTCCTCGGTTTGAAAGAGGTTTCTAGGATTCTTACCCTCCATGGTGGTTGACCAAAACTAATCTCTGTCATTCGACCTCTTTTATAAATTTCAATCCATCTATTGAAATGACTTTGACTTATAATGTAATAACTGCTTGAATCCATTGTTTACTGAACCTATGATTTGGTTTTGACACATTTAACTGTTAGTGATGGCCTAAATGCTCCACGCAAGAAGTGACACTCACAATGATCAATCAAATCCTAGCCTAAATCACCGAATCAACATTCTAAATACCCTTATCAGCTGACAGAGAACTCTATTTCAAATTCAAACCTGTAGTTTCACAACATAAGGTTTAAAATCAGTTTTCGGTGGTTAGTTTTTGTGACAGCGGGCTGCTAGGGTCATCCATCACCCCCGTCCGTCCGATTATGTTTTTACGTTGCACTATTCTGGAAATGATGTTGAGAGATAGTTCAGCTGTGTTTTAACTAGGTTTACTGTGTTTTCTATTGTTTACTAAGGAAGGTAGCCTGGAAGATTTTAACCAACTTATAAAAATAGAAGAGACTCACAATTTCATCTTATAAATTTAGATTTGATAACCTTGGCTCATCATACCGAAAAGTAGGTTACTATTTTGTTGTAATAAAAAAAAATGTTTTTAAAGTTACTATAAGTATGTTAACGAATACATTTGTGTGTATAAATATTTCCTGTTAATTAATGTTTCACAATTTATTTCGTTTTATGACTGTGTGTATAGCGCCCTATCTTCAGCTTGCCGCATCCAGCATCTACCTGCAGTCTTTCGCAGGTCAATAATCAATAATAATAATCAATAATCATTTATTTCGTAGCTTTCATGAAATACACGTCACGACTTCGGCTACAGATACGTAGCCATTTTAAACTTACTAAGGTAATGGTCGTCAACCCACCTGGTCGGAGGGCGTCCTACACTACGTTTACCGAGTCGTGGTCATAAACAATAATCATATTCATCATCATTATGTATAATTATGTGCTTTGTCTGCAATATACATATTACATTTCACCACCTGTCTTAAATCAATAAGGTAGACCATTCTCAAAGTACCAATTTCTCAAAATTGGATACCCCACCAGCAGTTTACTTCTCAAATAAGCCTCTGTTACATGGGATCCTTTAATATACGCAGACATTGGGAGACTATGAGCCATAAATCGTTTGCTGAGGGTGAACTCTTGAAGGAATTCAGGTGGAAACCAAAGGCGTCACGCCTTCGCTTCACACCCACGCTTTTCACTAAAGACGACTATAGATCCTATTATGTGTGGTGAATTGGTTGCAAGGGTCGTCTTAAAGGCTAATTAGGAAGTTTGTGGTTGTAACCCTAGGGGTTACAACCACAAACTTAACTAACTGCGACAAGGAGGCTGCATAGGAATGGGCACAGCATTGTTCTACACGAAAGTCATATATAAGATTATTTTTGAAAATTAAAAAAACAAATTATGGTAAATATCACGTTATAAATGAATATTGTGCTAACCATGATACTTTCTAAAGTTTTAATAGAATTAATCTATTTGATTAATTGCTATTATATATTTTTAGCTTCAATTGTTTTGTCGTGAAGAGGTAACAAACATCCAAACTTTCGCTAATAGTCTGTTGAAACAGTGACACTGAAAATATATTTTATATGTACATAAAATACATTTGTGGCGTGTAGGGGAGGCTTATGTTCAGGAGTAGACATATACGGATTTCTGGTGATGTTGAAGTACATGATTTTTTAAATTTTCAAAAATAATCATATACCTAGATGACTTTCGTGTAGAACAATGCTGTGCCCATTCCTATGCAGCCTCCTTGTCGCAGTTACTAAGGGTTATCAAATCATGGTAAATATCCCGTTTTAAATGACTTTAGTGTTGATAACCATGATAGTTCCAAAAGTTTCATTCAAGTTATTGGTACACACTCAAAAGCTTGTTCTATATTTTTTAGATCCATCCAGTGGTTTAAAAGAAAGCTATGTATTGGGGAATTCATTACAAGCCACAAATTACCCATTTACAATAATTTATTAAGTACATTAAATTAAATTATCATTGCTAAAAAAATCCCAGAGATATCCTAACTTAACTTAATTAATTTTTGACCTAAAGTGGCCTATTTTTTAGGGGAAAAGTTCCTTTATCCAAGATAATGCTCAAATCCAGTGAAAGTAGACAGGTATAAGCTATGCTAATGGAAGAGAACTTCGGATGGCATGACCTTTTTGAAATTATCTCCGTGAACGGCTTCCTGCGACATTACCTGTAAAGGCGTTTCCTTACTTGCGAGGTGTAACTGTAAAGATACAAGTCCGAGATGGGCTGCAGACTGCAACCGCAGGCGTCATTGCGGTTAGTGGCTGCGGTTAACCGCAGTGCTGCCTGCGGTCGCGGTGGCTTCTCTCGCGACACCACTGGCGCTCTGTCTGCGGCCGCTGCGCGCCTTTGCCGCGCTTGGAATCAATTTCATAGAGATGTATAGAAACAAGTAGTGTCGCTTGCAGCCTGCAGCTGCAGTTTGCGGCCTGCGGTCCATCTTGTAATTGCACCTTAACCGGCTCTGATAATATTTGACGACCTTAGTGGCGCAGTGGACAAAAGCCTGCCTGCGACGCAGGAGGATTCCAGCCTCGTAACAAATGTTTGTACGATATGCACACATTTTTGTGGGAGTTTTGATGAAATTACGAATGTAAGTTTTGAAAACCAAAACTACACCGATTTTCTGTGACATGAACGTGTGGCGTTAAATATTACCCACCAATAATTCTTTAGTCTGTAGGTAATCCCTTTGTTTAAAAAATATCTAGAATTCTTGGACCGAGTATAGTTGCAAATCAAAGTGCACTCTGTTTTGTCCTTTATTTTTTAATTATGTTTTTGTGTATTGAGTTACAAATAAACTTATTCTATTCTATTCACTTTTGAGAAGCACAATACAATACAATACAATACAATAACTCTTTATTGCACACCAAAAACATAAAAGAGACACAAGACAGGAAAAGGAAAAACAAATACAAAATATGCTGTACAATGGGCGGCCTTATCGCTAAGAGCGATCTCTGCCAGGAAACCTTGGGATGGACATAAAGTGCTAGAACAAGTATAGAAGACTTACAATTCTGTACACTACAACATGCAATAGTTACGGTTTCCTATACCTATGCTATTGAGTACTCAGCTTTAAGTTGTTCCCTCTCAAAAGCTTTTATCATTTTTGTCCTATATGGCTTAGCTACTATTTAGTCTTGATTTTTTGGTATTACAAGGTTTTTCGCAAAGAGCTCGTTTCAGTGTAAAGTCCATGACATTTTATAGGTACCTACTGTAATAAGCTTCTTGTCAGCGAATATAATTCTATTTTGGTAATGAAATGCCATTTTCAGGTACTCGAGTGTACGCTGTTAATTTCCTATAATCAACATAAACAGTCTCGCAGTACTCAAGGTTGGTTACTCGTGGAAAAAAAATCAGGCACAGGCCATTACCTGAAATTCACTTTCTTGTTCTTGATATTTAGACATACGAAATTGTGTTTAATGATCAACAACTTGAGATTCTTTAATAAAGATTGCTCGATAACAATTATATATATTTATTTCGACTAACGACGATGTCTATGGCGCGGTGGGCGAAGGTCAGCCTGCGAAAAAGGAGGTTGCAGGTTCGATTCCAGCCTCGGGACAATTGTGTATGATCTGCAGATATTTGTTCTGGGTGTTCTGGTCGTTATCTATGTAAAATAAAAATATCGATCTATGTTATGTATTGTATTGAGTATATTAGTCATCTAGTACCCATAACACAAGCTCTGCTTAGCTTGGGGCTAGATGATGCTGTGTGGATTGTCCAGAATTACTCTAAACATGTAAAGGCAGAGCAATAGGAAGAGATAAAGACCTTGAATAGGATTTCTCTAATATACCGCCCTCTTGCCCTTCAAACAATTCAATTCATTCTGAGTATAGGGTGGAATAAAGTGTATTTATTTAGTTCTAATGGCACTCAAAAATATCTCAATAAATAAAAACTACTTTAACTCACTCATTCTACCTACATAGAATTAAAGAAGCTGTAGCATGGGGATGCTTGTCTACATCATACATTGCGAAAATTTGTGAAGTTGCAAATATTTTACGCATTCGATGACGATGAGATACAATTTTTCTCCATTCTACTCTAGACCGCAATCCCGTGCCCTACTGTTCTTGTAAGTGTCAAAACTTTCATCAAACTATCATGTGGTTATACCTATATTAAATGTTTTTAAACTTACGCGATCTGAACACATAATTATAAGTATTAATACAACGGGTATTTAACTACACAAACCGCAGGTCATCTGTAATGAAAGGCATTACTACAAGAGAATGTTTCGGGAAGCGATTGAAATTAAGAAATATCCTAATTTCAATCGTGAAGACGGGTTCAAACTCTCTGCCTCGTGGAATCCAGTGATAGCAAAGTGTAGTCGTCGTAATCCGGTCTCTCATTGCGTCGCGGACACTGTTAGTGTTGTGTGTCGTCCGAGTGTGCAGATGGACATTCCTACTATTGAAAATGAAATGAGGGTAGTTTCAAATAAACTAGCCCCCGTTTCGCTGAGGCGGTAACTCCAGTACTCCAGTCATCCCGTGACCACGACAGAGTGTAAACCTGTTGAAACGTCGGGAAAAAAGGTAAATAAACGCGATAAATACCCGTTGTATTAATACTTATAATTATACCTATATTAGCCTGATTCGTCCCACTGTTGCGTAAAGTCAAAAAATATCTCTAGTGACACTTAACTAGATTATAAACACTTCTGTACTGTTCGTAAACTGTTACTATAGAATGCAATAAATGATTGAGTATTAAGTTCTTGGTAGATCAAGAGTCGTAACCCTATTAAATACAGTTTTGCCTAGCTAACCTTAACAAAAGAAGAAAATCCAAGCAATTTATATTAAAAATGAGCAAAACCAACCAATTACGAGCTTTTGCTCTTAAGTGGTTGGTTTTGCCCAAGGTTAGCTAGGCAAAACTGTATGTAATAGTGTTACGATCGTTACTAAAGACTAACGATAAAGACCCGAAGGACACGCAAGGTATCTTGCACCTGTGCTCAATTTAGAAAGTACTTCCATTACACCCTGTACGTCATGACAAATTTAATAAAGGAAGACTGATACCGATATTCTCATCACGTAGAAAACATTTATTCCGGAACCTTGATAACTTACTTGAGAGGTTCATTTTCAGCAAACTTCAGGTGTTTTCAAATTGGATTTGGGAGAGAACAATTCTTTGGGAGATAAACAAATTATCGTGAAACTTTTCTCAATGGCAGAATAAAAAATATAATTATATGTAATAACAATAATGCTGGACAATTCACACAGCATTATCTAGCCCCATGGTAAGCAGAGCTTGTGTTATGGGTACTAGATAAGTGATATACATAATACTATATATTACATAGATAGATATTTTTTATTATATATAGAAAACGACCAGAACACCCGGAACAAATATACAGATCGTACACACAATTGTTCCGAGGGGAATCGTACCCGCAACCTCCTGTGTCGCAGGCGAATCTTCGCCCACCTACCTACAACTACTGAAACATATGTATTGCTGATTCGTATGGAATATTTCTTACGACTTCAGATCAGGCTATTACCTATTAATGTTATCTCATCTTATTCATATATATAACAAAACTAAGTTTGCCCGCGGCTTTGCACGCGTTGTTTAAGGAAATATATCTCATTGGAACTGATATATGGGATTAAAAGCCTATGTGTTATTCCATACCAAGAAAATTAATGAGTAATATGAAAATTATGAGCCTGATCCCGTTCAGTAGTTTTGGCGTGAGGTAACGAACATCCAAACTTTCGAATTTATAACATTGGTGTGATTCTTATCTCAATTTTCTTTTGGTTGTTGATACCTTTCTATTTGCAGTAGTTAAACTCAAATAGAATAAAACATTGTCTTCGTTATTTAGTAAAAAAGTAAAAGTAAAAAGATTTTTATTTATTTTTATTATATTTTGTCAGAACAGAGACTCTAACTACTAACAGACGACAGAGACTGACAAAAATCGGTCTCCACTCATGTGCTATGGTAGAGCAGATCGTACCATAGCGTTAGTCTTCCGTGGAGAGGTGGTGCGCAAGGTGGCCTAATATAGTAAGGAACCAAACAAAAATATAAATTAATCAACAGAAACTAAAACTATATGTACTGTAAACAATATTATTTAAAATAAAATACGTATATAAATTTTAGAATGATCTTTGTACATTTAAAATAACTTTTCCTTAGTGACAGTTATTCATTGTCATTCTGGTATTTAAATTACAAGTCTCATTGTGAAAACCAAACACTGTATTCGTAAATACATGGTCTGGCAATAATTCCTTTCTCGTACACTTTTCACTCTTCAAACGTTCCTAATAAACCGTTTTGTAACGAAACTGTCTATTGACATTATGTCAGCGGTATTCAACTCTGAACTCTGAATTTCACGGCCCGCTGCCTCGCAGGGTTGTAATAAGCGAAAAGCGACCCTTTAACTGTAATTGGGTTCATTGCTTTAAAATGTCTAAACTTTTCACAGAAAAAATCGAATAATGGACGTTTTGAAGCGGAAATTCGACATTTTGTTAACATGCGGTGAGAAGTTAGAAGTGTCAATGGCTAATTGATAAAGGGCATATCAAGTCAACGATTGGGGCTCACGCGGGTCAATCGAAATCATCGACGAGTGGAGATAACCAGTAGAAATAGATCCGACGACCTCTGTGGCGCGGTGGGCGAAGTTCCACCTGCGACGCTGGAGATTGCGGGTTCGATTTCCGCCTCGCGACAAACGTTTATACCACCACTATCCATTGGGTAATTTATCGTTATCCTGTTGTGTTGAGAGTATTGGGATTTTGAAAGAACGTTGAAAGCGAGAACGCTAAAGAGCCTAGTTACAATTTAAGTCTATTGTGCCCACGAGAGCTACTGCTGACAAACTGGTGTACAGTTTGGCAGTCATAAAGTAAATAATTAATTTACTTTTAATTTAGAATTAAATAAATAAAAGTACGAATAAAAAACCGTTTTGACGACCGATGCGGCGCGGTGGGCGATGGTCCGCCTGCGACGCAGGAGGTTGCGGGTTCGATTCCCGCCTCGGAACAATTGTGTGTAAGATCTGCAGATATTTGTTCCGGGTGTTCTGGTCGTTTTTTATATATAATAAAAAATATCTATCTATGTAATGTTATTGTATTATGTATATCAGTTATCTAGTACCCATAACACAAGCTTTGCTTACCATGGGGCTAGATAATGCTGCATGGATTGTCCAGCATTATTTATTTATTTATTTATATTTATTTATTTATAAAAAAAATGCTGGTGTAAAAACAGAATACTGCTTCACATCAGCATTCAACACTGCTTTTTCATAAAATCATTTGCGCTTAAAAATCCATACCTACATCCAGTGTACGAAACACAGAGTATTATGCCAACTTTTAAAAATGTATCCAAGTTTTATTATGCCTTTTTTAAATTCCAAGATGTTTTTACATTTCCAACTACACCGGATGAAAGTCGCGCAATTGCCAAAAAACAACACCGCGGCTTCAATTACAAAAATAAAAATACTGGCACGAGGGAAAATGTTTAAACCCTTTTGTGATATTCAACAAAGAGAAATGAGAATTGCTAAGGATTGTCTAAAGCTATAATAAATTGAGCGCATAGCCTTGCTATTATTTTCTGAGGTCTGATTAATTATGTTTTAGCCGAGTCTAGGTTGGGAAAATGTAATCTACACCGAAATGATGAATTCAAGACGCAAAGCCGGGAAGTCATTATCTCCAGCTTTGGATATTATATCAATGAGGATTATTAAAAAGCCAAATGGTTTCCTTTTCGATTTGAGATAGCTCTATTAGAATAAACCAAATACACCCGCAAGCTAACTGGAATAAATTAACGCATACACTGCCCAGCCAGGTTCACTCTCAGGGGCGCGCCTAGAGGACCATCAGGTACGATGTACGTGCGATGTATACGTGTGGGTGATGAAAGTGTTAAGGAATAAACGTGGAAACGGAAAAAACCTAACATACTCTTACATAAATTTGATTGTCTTGGATATAAGTGAAGTATGTATTTTTGAATTGTTTATTAATCATAGTCTAGACAGCATTTTTTAGCCAACCCGATCGCGAAACGTTTCCTAACATAGTAAAGATAGAAAATACCTTTCATTCATTAAACAGATGGGTGAAGATCGCCCCTTATTCGGATCATCTACTGTATGATAGGACTGGGCTTAAACAGGGCCAGATAAAATGGATGTTCTTATCAAGCCTTATACTGGGACAAACTGCCACCAGACGGGTTCAGTCCTAAAGTATTTTTACCCGAAAGCTATCCCAATAACGAAATACCAATACATAATAAATTTTTGAGATTGGAGTGGATTGTCAAATTAGAAACCGTGAGAATATGTTATGAAAGGAGTCAAGGCTCAACTTATTGCTAAATAAAAATTGCATAAATACCTACCTAATTTTTTTTTATGGGATTTTAATTAATACTGTATAATGACTCCTTTTACGTACAATGGTGGAATCCAAATCCAGAACCTTTAGGAATAAGAATACGAATTAGACGAAATCTAATTCTTCTGGTTTTGGATTTATCCATCCACTCCCAGTTCACAAAAGCCACCCTGTAACGTAGGTTATTTTTAGTTCATGCGCCTGTATGAAAATATAAACGCCCAATATACAAAATACCTAAATAGTAGGCTATTTTGTAATTCACACGCGTACACGCAAATACGAACCCCCGATCTGACAAAGGTTCATCATCATCATCATCATCAGCCTATATTAGTCCACTGCTGGACATAGGCCTCCCCCAATGAGCGCCATAGCGCCCTGTCTTCGGCTTGACGCATCCAGAATCTACCTGCAGTCTTTCGCAGGTCGTCATCCCACCTGGTCGGAGGGCGTCCTACACTACGTTTACCGAGTCGTGGTCTCCACTCAAGAACACGTTAGCCCCAGCAGCCGTCGGTTCTTCGCGAGATATGGCCGGCCCACTGCCACTTCAGCTTGCTATTCTCAGAGCTATGTCGATAACTTTAGTTCTCTGTCGGATGTATTCGTTGCGAATCCTATCCTTCAGAGATACTCCGAGCATAGCTCTTTCCAAAGCTCGCTGAGCGACTTTGAACTGGTGGACCAGCCCTATCGTGAGTGTCCACGTCTCAGCTCCGTAGGTCATAACGGGTAGGACGCACTGCTTGTAAACTTTCGTTTTCAAGCATTGCGGTATGGATGAAGAGAAGACTCGACGTAGTTTCCCAAACGCTGCCCAGCCCAGCTGGACAAAGGTTAACCTTACACATTTTCAGGTTATAAACCTAAAAAAGATGAACTCGATTTTAATCTGCGCCTACCATCTTTTCCAAGTAATTACCAAGGAAAGTTCTTTTGTTCGACTAAATTACCCCTCTTTCAACGAAAGTATTTATCGATTCGATGAATAGGCTATCTACGTGAGGCTTACAAGGCCCGATAATTAAGTTTTGGCTACCTGTCCAAGCTATCCATTTGTAAAGAATAAAATAAATCGATATTTCTAAGAATCCATTAGTCTTCTAACACCTTTCAAATATTTTTTTTCTTTATACAGTCAAGTGTTTTGACCCCAATAAGGGTTACTGGGGGTTACTTAAGGGGACCAGGTGGGATGACGACCTGCGAAAGACTGCAGGTAGATGCTGGATGCGGCAAGCTGAAGACAGGGCGCTATGGCGCTCATTGGGGGAGGCCTATGTCCAGCAGTGGACTGCTATAGGCTGATGATGATGATGATGATGATGAAGGGTTACTACTTAAAAGCAAATGAAAAATGAAAACGAAAAGTGTTTATTTCTTTAAGCTTACAAATAAGCACTTAGACAGGTCATATTTATACTATTCATTATTATCAATTAAATTATTTTATAGTTCACTTCAATTTTTTGTCCACCAGTGGAAGAAGTGAGAAGAAACCACTAGTATGTTCATCAACTTATGTGTCTAGTACATTTGATTTGCTTATCTGTAAGTTGGTAGATTTTGAGTTGGAGCAAAACTCGTTCCAAGCTTTTTTATTCTAGCACAAGGTCACTGTCCTCTTTGTACATTCCGTCTATTTGAAATAAGCACCGCTATGAAGTATGTATGTATATATTTAAGACAGGCAGCTTTAAACAGAGAATGCAAAAATTATTGACGCATTTTTTAACAGTAGTTAAGTAACTCTAAAAAATTCTGAGCCAAAGGTACCTCCGATATACAAACATATATCGGTAAAAGAGCTCCTCTTTTACGCTTTTGCTCATTCTATCAGGCCTTGTGCCGTACCCTACTCAAATAAAATCCGGTAATTAGTCAGTTCAAAAGGCAAATCATTCCCTAACCGAGTGAAACCTTCAAACCAGCATATAATAATTCGTAGCCATGTTTATTGGGCTGGTCGCGCCGACCCTTCATACATTATTCAGGTGAGGGCCGACATCATACGCGTTTTGGCCACCCTGTATCGCGGTATCTTCCTATCTTCGTAAATAATACACGTGCGTAATGATTATGTTCTTCCTGAATTCTGTTATTTTTGGGGTTCCGTACCTCACTATGAAAATGGAACCCTTGTAAGATTACTTCGTTTTCCATCTGTCTATCTGTCTGTAGAGACCCTTGTTTCAGGAACGCGTCGAAGTCCCAAGCTGTGAAAGTATCAAATACTTAATCCCTTAGACCAGTGATGGAATCAAATGGAATCTTAGTCAACGTTAACGAAAAGATACAGTTATTTAGATATGCCGCATATGCTGCATATTTATGCACAATTTGAAACTCTCGTTAACCTGGAATTATGGAATTTAGCAAAAATAAATATCATTTAGTTCTTTGTGGGAAAGCTCCATCTTAGGCTAATCTTCACTTTCTAAGTGGCCAAACGCTTGACTATAGATTCTAAAACCGTAAATTGGTAGTTGATAACCACAAAATAAATATTATTTTATTGTTATTCCGTGATCATGGCGCATGAAACTGTGCCAAAATATTGGATAACTCAAAAATCAAATCATGGTAAATATCCCGTTTTAAATGACTTTAACACAATGAGAATTAAAAACTGTAATTTTTTTTTGAGAAATCTCTAAAAATTGCTTCTACGATGTATAAACTATTTTCATACCTACAAGTTTATACGGAACGCTCTCAGTGCGCGAGTTGGACTCGCACTTGTGTATATCGTAGATAACTACACGTACAAGGAAGTGAGAGAGGTGAAGCGTGGTGATTAAAGAAAACCGTCGGAAATTGGAAGATATCTACGAAGAACAAAAAAGTTTTATTGTGAGGGCTAAGATTCATTTAAAGCGTCATTTTATCGGCGTAAGGTTTTTGAGTTTTGAGGTTTTTGGGCTGGTCCACCAGTTCAAAGTCGCTCAGCGAGCTATGGAAAGAGCTATGCTCGGAGTTTCTCTGAAGGATAGGATTCGTAACGAATACATCCGACAGAGAACCAAGGTTATCGACATAGCTCAAAGAATTAGCAAGCTGAAGTGGCAGTGGGCCGGCCATATCTCGCGAAGAACCGACGGCCGATGGGGCAAACGTGTTCTTGAGTGGAGACCACGACTCGGTAAACGTAGTGTAGGACGCCCTCCGACCAGGTGGAATGACGACCTGCGAAAGACTGCAGGTAGATGCTGGATGCGTCAAGCTGAAGACAGGGCGCTATGGCGCTCATTGGGGGAGGCCTATGTCCAGCAGTGGACTAATATAGGCTGATAATGATGATGATGATGAAGGTTTTTGAAAATGTTCGGCCGCTGACGACGCCAAAACCGATTCCGCCTGAAATTTTACCTAGATATGGTATAACACTCATTTTCCCGAAAGAACGCGTGTCACGTTGCTAGAAAAAGATAGCTATACATAGCAATATTACTAATTGTTATACTTAGTTATATTTATTTATTAAGTGCACTTATGTTTTGTTTTGTCTAGCAATGAGTTTTCATTAATAAATTTATTTAATTATTATTATGTCGAAAGTTTGTGCCCTTGTGAGATAATTGGACGAATACGAGAAAACTACTGAACGAATCCAACTGAAGTTTTTATCAACAAACGCGTGCGAAGCCACGGGCAAAAGATAGTAGTAAACAATGCTCTGAAATATACAGCATCAAAGTTCATTAAACCTGTCTCATGATCTGAGTCCTTCACACAAGAATCGATAATATTCATGTAGCTATTTATTACCTAAACTACAAAGGAATTTATGATAGAAAGGTGGGTGCCAAGATAAAGGGAAACTTATTTCTGAAGACTGCGTCTCACTAGAATCTAGAAGCTTCGCAAGTCACGTTCGGCGTATATTTGTTTGCTTGTTAACTTAGGCTCCAATTCACTATCCTAGACCTAAAGTTCAGTTTAATAAAGTTCACAGGTCTTACATGATTCGACCTACACACCTGTCAGTTAAACTTTTCACACTCACACAAACATACATATGTACATACACATTCGTTTTTTATCGAGAATACTCCTTCGGTTTCGCTTTCTAGCCTTAAAGGTAAGTGACGATATTCACGAAAGAGTTGAAAGACTGAAATGAAATGAAAGTTTATTTCTTTAGGCTTACAAATAAGCACTTAGACAAGTAAAATGTTATACTATTCATTATTATATTGATGCTCACTTCAATTTTTTGTCTGCCAGTGGAAGAAGTGAGAAGAAACCACTAGTATGTTCATAACTTATGTGTCTAGTACATATGATTTGCATATCTGTAAATCGTTAGATTTTGAGTTGGAGCAAAACTCGTTCCAAGCTTTTTTATCTTCTAGATCACTATCACGATCACTAATCACTCTTGTCTTGAAGAGACCACCCTAGTTATATTATGTCGGAAAAAGAAAGTTTTTCTAACTAAGAGTAGGCGTTTTAACGTTAAATGAGAATAAAGAAAGTCAGTCTTATGCCAAGATGCCTGGAGAAATCTTGTGTCTTATAAATAAATAAATAAATAATGCTGGACAAATTCATTATCTAGCCCCATGGTAAGCAGAGCTTGTGTTATGGGTACTAGATAACTGATATACATAATACAATACATTACATAGATAGATATTTTTTATTATACATAGAAAACGACCAGAACACCCGGAACAAATATCTGCAGATCGTACACATAATAGTTCCGAGGCGGGAATCGAACCCGCAACCTCCTGCGTCGCAGACGGACTTTCACCCACCGCGCCACATTGGTCGTCAAATTATGGAATTATCCACTTTGATTCAGTGAGCCACAGGGGTAATTGAGTAGGTGAGGTCTCAGACCATGCTTCCATCAAAGTAAAGAGTAAATAACCACCAATAGAATTTCGATCACATGCCGTGATGGTCATAATTACGATCGCAACTCAAATAACATCTTTTTAGCTTACTTGGATAAGTATTTCTACAGTTCAGCCAAACTCCGCTTTGGTAGGCTACGACCCCGAGTCCAAGACTTGATAAAACATAAGGTGTGGTTTCTACGTGCCGATAAGCTAGCAGTAAAAGTACTTATAGGTACGACACGTAGCTAGAAGTATACGTGTGGTCTACCCAGTAGAACCGCTAAGTGCTTACAAAAGGTTAGCACGCCATTCCACGCACTAAAATCTCCAATTACAGCCATTAAACTAAATGCGTTAAGGTCGAGTTTTATTTGAGTTGGTATCTCGTAATGGTGGGGTGGTTCGCAGGCTGTTTAAAAAGCCTGATGCTGACACTTGATCCAGATCAAAGCCTCTTCTTTTTTTAAGAAATGTAGTTCAAACAAGGTTTTTTCTGATTCAAATAAAAACTAAATTAAGTAAATTTGTAAAACTATTTTCATTTCTGAACCTTAAGGGGCCTCCGGAGGGACGAATTCTTCATACAAACGTAATACCAAAATTATTTCTAATTCAAGCATATTTCCACTATAATATTGCATTATTTGTATTAAAATAGTATTTATCTAGGTTCCCAAATAGTTTTTTTTTCAAAATACTTACCTAAAATGAAATGAAAGCCAATCTCATTTTGCACATTTTTATGCGAAAATGGACAAGTTTTCTTGCTATTTGTTTCGTATTAAAAACATCAATATCTTACGTTTTAATTATTAAGGAACATAGCTTATATTGTCTAGTTACAGAATAACAATACTTTGTGAAGAATACAAAAAGATTTCAGTCATAATTTTTGGTATTACGGAACAAACCAAATTTTGAACGGCTAATATTGCTATCGCGCACGCATGTGGCGCGGCGCAAGGGTTAAACAGGGATAGCGATATTCGGAGCGATTTTTGCAAGCGAGGGTCGCCGGACTCTTAAACCTAAGTTTTTATAATAAGATTGTGTTGTATTGAGTTCTAATAGAGGACGTGCGAGGTCTTAAAAGGGGACAATAAAAACAGCAGCAATATAATGTATGGACATACATTTTAGGATGTACTCCTATTGATAATAATTAGGAGTCATCCTAATGTCAGTCCGTCTATCGCGTTGGAAGTGTTATGTCGATCCTAGGCCATACAGTGTACAGATAAATCACATAGAACGTTTGCGGACTGACTACACACATGTACGCGGACCATTTTATTTTTTTTAGTCAAAATCACTTAACCGTTTTATGTGGATCTTGTACAAAATACACCTGACCAAACTTGAACCTTTAAGTTGTATTTTATATGTGCATAAATGCCTAAATAATCTATTTCATCGATTGAACAATTTCACCGTCTGTGAGACTACCACTTAACATATAAAACGAAAAGCATTAAACCAGACCAAAACGTCTAAATCAAGTGCAAATTACAAACAAACAATCAAGCCTAAGATTCATTTGTATGTAAATGTGGGATTATCCCGAAATACGCCTATTGGTGACAATAGACGTGTGCGGCCTGAATAGAGATATTGACGCAATGATAATTGGGGTGTTAGAGTAAATAGATGGTGCAACACTATTGTATATTACTTCATCTAGTTAACGTAGGCAGCGTTCCAGAGAGAAAGATCTATTTTGTTTAATGCATTAGATTCTGCTATGCATTAAACGCTGGGATAAACGTGTTCTTGAATGGAGACCGTGACTCGGCAAACGTAGTGTAAGATGTCTTCCGGCCAGGTGGGATGACGACCTGTGAAAGACTGCAGGTGGATGCGGCAAGATGAGGCGCTTATTAGAGGAGGCCTTCAAAGGCGACAGAAATCAGATTTTAGTTCAAATATGTAGTAGGTGTTTTTATGATTTGATTTGACATGATTTTTAACTCTCCCTCGTGTTTGAACTCATTTGTAAAATAAATTCAATCAAGTTTTATTCTGGGTACACTTCTTACTCGAAATTGAATATACCTACTACTAGTTTCTTCCATTCGTTTGCTTTGCAACGCTTTTTTTTTTATAAAATACATATATAGTACTTATTCGATTGCCAAACAAACTTTAGTTGATAAAATAACGGACTGACATAATGTACAGATATGGAGACCAACAGAGTTAGACGAAAAAAGCTTTTTACTCCTATTTTTATTCTGTTTACTTTAAATAAACTTAAAGCGGAATCAATGTGTCTGAAAATTCGTGAAAATACGCATTCTAACGAATTCACCTTCACATAAAACCGTTTACCCATATTTACATTCAAGGACCACAAAAACACCCGATACTAAAGCACCCTTCTTAAGTATTTACAGGACAATAAAAATACAAAGTCGATATTTCCTGCAGGAATGAGGGGACCGCGATAATATTTATCCAAGTGTGGCAACACTGACATAAAAAGGCACTTATTTGGTGAGGAAACATTTATTCCCCAAAAATCGGGATTCCTCATAATCTGGTAATAACGCAAGAAAAACAAAAGAATTACGACACAATTATCGTATTTTTGGGACCGTATATTGCTGAGGAATTTTAAACTGTACTCTTTTGGGTTACAGTCTAGTATTGTAGGCTATTGCGCATGCTCGCCTTTCATCAATCATACACAATCAGTGGAAGCTCAAGTGATAAAGGAGGGTTGCTCGGGCTTGATGTACAAGTATTGGGCTTTGCCACGACACCTGTACTTCAAAAATATGACTTCAAATTTTTGACGACCGATGTGGCGCGGTGGGCGAAGGTCCGCCTGCGACGCGGGAGGTTGCGGGTTCGATTCCCGCCTCGGAACAATTGTGTGTACGATCTGCAGATATTTGTTCCGGGTGTTCTGGTTGTTTTCTATGTATAATAAAAAATATCTATCTATGTAATGTATTATGTATATCAGTTATCTAGTACCCATAACACAAGCTCTGCTTACCATGGGGCTAGTTAATGCTGTGTGAATTGTCCAGCATTATTTATTATTATAAAATTTCTGGCCACGACTGTAGTGTGTGCATTCGACTTTGAATAAATTTAAACTTTTGTGACATTGCGTAGCGGCGACGTAGCCATGAGTTTCGTAGCATTGCTACGTCGTAGCACTGCTACGTCGTAGCTCTTGCTACGCTGTAGATGGATTTTACATGCGATAAAAACTACAATAGTTTCGGTGAGATTTTATAGCTTTTACCATTTACTTCCCATAAATATTACATTAAAAGCATCAAGTTGCAGTTACTTTACCTAGATTTTTTAGATGCTTTCGTTACCTACAATGTTTTGTTTGTATTAATCAGTAAAAAGTGCCTGTACTGCTGAACTGCTAATTTGTACTGCCGTGGCGATCGCGGCGTAAGAATTGACCCCTCTGGTGATTATGGCATAAACTATATGCACGTTCAGCAGTGGACTATTGTGCTGTTGAGGAGATGTAATGGCGCGTTTGAGCGAGTACATTATATCTCCTACATACGTACTACGATTATATGTATATGATGTATCGTACAAACATTGGTCCCGAGGCGGGAATCGAACCCGAAACCTCCTAGATCGCAGGTGGACCTTCGCCCATCGAACCATCGAGGTCATCTTCGTCGTCTGTTATTAATAATATTTATTATTTTACTATATTTATCGACAAACAACATTTGAATAAACAATGTATTTATTGTATTTATTCGAACGGCGAACGAAATTGGCGAACGTGCTATAAAATTATTCTACTAAAGGAGTTATTGTTTTGTTTTAGAGCGAAATTAATAAAAAAAAAATGCTGGACAATACACACAGCATTATCTAGCCCCATGGTAAGCAGAGCTTGTGTTATGGGTACTAGATAACTGATATACATAATACAATATATTACATAGATATAATTTTTTATTATACATAGAAAACGACCAGAATACCCGGAACAAATATCTGCAGATCACAACAATTGTTTCGAGGCGGGAATCGAACCCGCAACCTCCTGCGTCACAGGCGGACCTTCGCCCACCTCGCCACATCGGTCGACAAAAGACTTAATAAACTCTCCATTTATATTGTGATGTATTTAAAGCGTGAGCCTTAGTTCCCAATTGATTTCAATCGAATAATTTATCGACACATGCTTAACACGAGTTTGGATAATTAATCCTCCGGTAACGTTACACGCTAGCAATTTACGCTATTTGATACTATTCCCGAATTAACCTGGAATTCGGGCTCAAAGGGAATAGAACTATCGGGAATTACTTTTTGGGTATAAAGATCGATAAAGCCGATAATAATCAAAGTGGTGGTGATTATATTGTGGTGATAAATAAATAAATAAATAATGCTGGACAATTCACACAGCATTATCTAGCCCCATGGTAAGCAGAGCTTGTGTTATGGGTACTAGATAACTGATATACATAATACTATACATTACATAGATAGATATTTTTTATTATATTAAATATAAAAAACGATCAAAAAACCCGGAACAAATATCTGCAGATCGTACACACAATTGTTCCGAGGCGGGAATCGAACCCGCAACCTCCTGCATCGCAGGCGGACCTACGCCCACCGCGCCACATCGGTCGTCAAACACATAATTAGATATTTTTTATTATACATAGAAAACGATCAGAAAACCCGGAACAAATATCTGCAGATCGTGCACACAATTGTTCCGAGGCGGGAATCGAGCCCGCAACCTCCTGCGTCGCAAGCGGATGTTGATATTATTATTGAGTTGTTTTTTAACACAAAGGGGTAAAGAGTGTGATTATGTAAGCCGAGGGATAAGATCGGAAGCTTACTATGTAAAAACGAGCACCACTAACTACATGCTACATGTTCTACATGTTCGTAGTTAACTCGGATAATTCGACGACCGATGTGGCGCGGTGGGTGAAGGTCCGCCTGCGACGCAGGAGGTTGCGGGTTCGATTCCCGCCTCGGAACAATTGTGTGCACGATCTGCAGATATTTGTTCCGGGTGTTCTGGTCGTTTTCTATGTATAATAAAAAATATCTATCTATGTGTTTGACGACCGATGTGGCGCGGTGGGTGAAGGTCCGCCTGCGACGCAGGAGGTTGCGGGTTCGATTCCCGCCTCGGAACAATTGTGTGTACGGTCTGCAAATATTTGTTCCGGGTGTTCTGGTCGTTTTCTATGTTTAATAAAAAAAAAACTATCTATATAATGTATTGTATTATGTATATCAGTTATCTAGTACCCATAACACAAGCTCTGCTTACCATGGGGCTAGATAAAGATGTAGGAACTGTCCAGCATTAAAAAAAAAAAAAAAAACTTAGTGAAAATCGAGTTCCTTATAAGACGATTGGTTATTACAGACGAAATTATATATTTCCACTCGTATACAAGCTAGCTCGGAAAAGTTGAAGGCGATCCGAGTTTACTCAGATCGGACGCCACTCGCAACTCGGCAAACGTAGTGTAGGACGCCCTCCTGCCAGGTGAGATGACGACCTGCGAAGGACTGCGAGCCGATGCTGGATGCGTTAAGCTATATCGCTCATTGGGGAAGGCCTATATCCAGCAGTGGACTAGTATAGGCTGTTGATGAGTGTTGCCAACTTACTCGGGTTGACGGCGTGCCCTTCGTCCACCACGTGCATGGACAGGTGGAGCAACACCAGAAGAGTTGCTGATAACTGAAACAAACGAGATATTTTTCAATAAATATATAGGATATATTTATATACAGACATTCGCCTCACAGGCTCAAGCCCTCGTCGGCTTAACGCAGGTTTAGCTCTGTGTTCAAATTAAAAAAAAAAGTGCATAATAAATGCATATTCTACGTAGCCTTGGGTTTATTTAAAAAAAATATTATAAACGGAATGATGCCAAAAAAACATTGAGAATAAGGGAAAGAAAAGATTCCCACAAAACCCAAGGACCGCTCGAGTTGACGCCGGGGTAATGAGGCCAAGCCTCGAGACCCCTCTCTGTGCCCCCACCAGGTCCGGAAAGAAATCTATTGATTGACGTTAGCTACTCACTCAGATCAGAGTTAGACAGAAAATATACTGAAGAGAGTTAGACATCGGAGTCACTCCGATGTCTAACTCTCTTTCAGTCAACTTTCACAGTGCCTGCTCTAACTACAATTAATAATTATTAATCAAAAAGTGTAAGTTTATTTAGTGTTATTATAAGTAATAAAAAAACCGAGAGAAATGATGAATGAAAGCCGTCAAACTCAAAACTGTTTCCAACTTCCGTAATTTGCTCCGATGACGCCAGTGTGGTAAAATATTATCAGGCCATATTTATTTGGTTTTGGAACTTTTCTGTTTACAATAAATATATTACCGAAAGCCACTGGGGCAAACGTGTTCTTGAGTGGAGACCACGACTCGGTAAACGTAGTGTAGGATGCCTTCCGATCAGGTGGGATGACGACCTGCGAAAGACTGCAGGTAGATGCTGGATGCGTCGAGCTGAAGACAGATCGCTATGGCGCTCATTGGGGGAGGCCTATGTCCAGCAGGCTGATGCTATAGGCTGATGATGATGATGATGAGATGTTGGATGGGCCAAGCTGAAGACAGGGCGCTATGGCGCTCATTGAGGGAGGCCTATGTCAAGCAGTGTACTAATATATGCTGATGATGAATAAATATCTTAGATTCTAGAATCGAGGATCAAAGAACAAAGTGAACAAACTTCTTGAACAAAGTGTTGCCACTTAACCTCAAACGTACAATAAGACTTAACATCAAAGTTTTCAAGATCTGAATTTTTTTAGAACAGATTGAGTTGAATTTTTCATAGGTCTACCTATGAATAACTCAGCCTAATTTGTTACCCTGTTTAATTCTAAGTCTAGACGTAGATCCTCTAGACTTGGAATAAAACAATTTTAATCTCATAAATTAGTAACCATATGATATAAAATACCATTTTCACTTCTCTTGCTCAAAAAGTGTATCATAATAGTGTAGCTTAGTGGGCCTAAAACTCGAGTTTAATACCTCGGGCTAAAAAGTATTTTTTCTTTTTAATTTTTGTCTAAAATCATCAGCCCGTACAAAGCATTCGTTTACATAAAAACTCGACTTCTTGGTGCTCCGTCAATCTTTTTTTTTTTTAAATAGAACCGTCTTGGTGATGTTTTATGAAGGTTGATTCTTCCCTTCACGGTAGAATGCGAACTGTTTCGTTGCGGGTTAAATAGAGATGAAAAGAAAAGATGGTATTGGCGCTAAATCTCTAGATTTTTATACATTCCAAATCACAAACTTTTACGTTTAACTTCCTGACTTTTACTTCCAAATGAAAAATGTCATCAAGTGATAGTGAAGATGCTAAAATGCAAATGGAAGAAAAGGGCAAAGAAATGATTATGAATCTGTTGTGCCGACAAAATCACGTGGAATATATTTAAAGAGTTACGAAAATTTTATGAAATGGAGAGATGAGAAACGTGTGGATTCTTTTACAGAAGGGGTTTTTCTTACTTATTTTGATGAATTATCGAAAAAATTCAAATCGTCGACTCTTTGGAGCACATATTCAATGTTAAGAATGACCTTACAAACGAGACGGGAAAAACATATCACTAAACATTCAAAATTGCTCTAACTGCACATTTAATTTTAAATAAAATTTCTGAAAATTGTCTAATTTTGAATTGTTTTATTTTCTCGCAATCGAAGTGAAAAGTCGAGTGTTTTACTCGGGCCAAAACCACCCATTATAACTCGGTCTTGTCATCCTCCCTCGCTACGCTCGGGAGTATAACAACCTCGTATATAATGGGATGGTTTAGTCCCTTGTAAAACAATCTACTATTAAATGTTTTTTCTATCCCATTCGTTTCCATAGAAACATCGCGTAGGAAGCCATGGGCAAAACCTAGGAATACTCATACATAAAAATTTAGTTTTTAATAGTACTAACATGAGACCACAAAACATTTGAAGCATAAAATAACTGCGGCCTCTCCCGTGCTAAAACCAGGACTTACTATCAGAACACTCGTAGTAATTAAATTTCCAAGTCTATTATTCTCATGTGACACTTGGCGTAAGCTGTTAACACTTTGATTGCTGAAATCACACGGTATGTGTTTTCTACAAGTGACTAATATGCGTAAATCCACACTAGCGCAGCGGTTGAGAAAATACAGATCTGTGTGACTCAGCACAGCTGCAATGTTTTTCGAACGAAACGTATGTGCGGCGCAACACAACCGCTGTGTAGAGCGGCAGCACGAATTTTTTAGGTTAAAAAAAAGATTGCAGTCGTCGAAAAAAAATCGCAGTCAAAGTGTTAAAACCTAGCTTTCACACCGCAATAGTAAATTATACATATTAGTTTTCCGGTCTGTTTGCGGGAAAAAATATTTTATGTTCCGATGAATGATAACATAATAAATTTATCGCAATAGCCACGACGTTACTTACGATATTTAAGTATCTTTATTAAACTTAATTAGCCTAATAGCCGCGCTGCAGAGTGAGAGCCTATAGCACATGTATTACATTACTTAAAAGAGGGTCCCATACCACTGAAATATATTAATTAATTTAAGTTAAAGCAATAAACTATTTGATTTGATTTGACACGTACTTCGTATACAAAAAAGGTAGACATATTTTTTGCAAAATCCTACTAAAAGGAACAATTAATTATTATTACAAAATATACCTATAGCTTTCTTAATTTGATTCATCTACAGAGGCTGGCCAGTTTACATAGAGCTACATTATATTAATTCAAGTGCCACCGTCTATATTGTTTCTTCATGTCCAATCCATCCTAAAGTTACATGGAAGAGATCGTTCGCCCTTTATTTCTGAATTGTTTCCTGTTAATTTTGTGTGGTATAAATAAATTGTTTTCTATCTAGCTATCTATAATATATATATATATATATATATTTAAAGCACAGGACTCATACAAAAGATAACATTAAAATTTACAATTTAATTTTTATAAAGTCATTTTCTATTTTTTGAAAACAATTTAGTACAACAACGTTCCAATCGTACGTTATTAGATTTATGTATTTGAAAACACTAATTAAAAAATATTCAAATCGAACTTAAAGTCAGTTTGTCGATTCCGAGAACTCTGGTTTTTTTTTCACTTTGCATATTTATAAATATAATATAAATATAAATAATGCTGGACAATTCACACAGCATTATCTAGCCCCATGGTAAGCAGAGCTTGTGTTATAGGTACTAGATTAATACAATACATTACATAGATAGATATTTTTTATTATATATAGAAAACAACCAGAACACCCGGAACAAATATCTGCAGATCGTACACACAATTGTTCCGAGGCGGGAATCGAACTCGCAACCTCTTGCGTCGCAGGCGGACCTTCGCCCACCCCGCCACATCGGTCGTCAAATTATTATATTTGTAATATTACATGTACATATATCCTTACGATGTTTCCTTGTTTTTTCTTACAATAATTTAATTGGCGGTGATTATACCATACCATTTTATAGGGCTAAATGACGCGAGTTACCTGAAACCACTTGAGTAATTAATATGGAACACGTAGGGTCATTATAATATCATAAAAACCTGCGTGTTAGAATTAGCATTAATGTATTTTACTGTGGTTTGGTCGTTATTTAATTTTTCCGTGACATAAACAAGGGAAAGGTTGGATAGGTCTTACGAAAAGGTGGTGACATTTAAAGGCCTCATAAAAGTTGTGACGGTGTGCCCTTTTCTGCCGTCTAGAGTCACATTCTAGAATGGAGATATAACAGTTTATAGAAAACAAAGCCGCCACCGTCTTTTGTTTATGACTGTTTTGTTTCTTAACCATTTTTGTGGTGTGATAACCTCCTGAATTCTGTTAAGCAATCGCTTCACTATAAAATAAAATAAATGAATAATGCACACGTCATAATTATCTAACCCCTAAGGTAAGCAGAGCTTTTTATATGGGTACTAGATACCTGATATACATAATGTAATACACAACATAGATATTTTTATTATATATAGAAAACAATCAGAGCACCCAGAAAAAATAGCTGAGAGGCGGGAAACGAACCCGCAACCTCCTGCGCCGCAGGGTTTACTTACTGCGCTACAGAGGTCGTCACTATGTCCATAGTATTGCCACAGCATCGTCACGTAGAATCCTTAGACGAAAGAAACCAGATGGTGCGTGCGTTGCTATTTTCACGATGATATTGACAGAACAGCGGTTTTAAATTGGTAGCAACCTCGACATTTTTGAGTTTCTACATCGTAGTTGGCATCTAAGGTGGAATACTAAAACGTTTATATTGTGGCGATTACCAGAATAGGTATACACAGACATTAGCAGAACAGGCCACCTACCACCTACTAAAAAACTTTTCAGTGTAGTTTTAGGAGTAGGCTTTGAATGACGTATTAAAAATATGTTCTGGAATCTTCGTTCACGGCCCTCAAATACGTGACGTCGTGAGCTTTTTCTTAAAAACAAGCAAAGTCACGAACAGTCGCCTGTTAATTTACGAATATTCCAGAATGTCAAATCAGACAAGCGTAACAACAGAGGCAAATTTAATTAGCACGTAATTTGGATTTACAGGGCCGTAAACGACAAAAGCAATTCAGTTGATGATTTCTACAAGATGTCTTCTGTGGGTACCTTCTACTGAGCTTCCAAATTAGTTGAGAGCCTAATTTAATTTATTTTTATACTAACAGATTTTTTTAAGTAACTGGAACTCCAGACGGCTTCACTTTCAATGTTTAACCATGTTAATTAGAAAAGGCATAGTGGTCACTTAAATCAAACATACGATAAAGAAGGTGATTTTGGCGTCGGGGGTTTAAAATCTCTAGATGTAAATTTTAGCTCATAAACAACATAATATTTTGGTGCAGAATTTGATATAAACACAATTTATAGCATTTATGGATACGAGCGATTTAAGTAGAGATATACTGTTATATTACACCTCAACAAGAACTAGACGTCTCTTGATCATTACGCAGTAAGCTGCGTACTGCGTATTGTGTGTGCTGGGCAAATAATTGTATGAAAAACTTCGAGTGTTCTGGAAGTTCGCGTTTAGGCGTAAGAAGTATAGAATAGATATACATATTACGCAAAGAAAAAGGATTAATAACAAAATACTTGCTCGTTCTAAAGACATTCGAATAAAAAACGTATTCAGTTTGAATAAATATACTTTGACTTTGACGTTTTATATTCTTTTTTACTGGTGGCCAGTATTGTTTTCCCAATAAAGAATACGCACGAAACACTACGAGATATTAGAGTGAAACCTATTTATAAACGTAGCAGACGTCAATATTTCAAGGAACTCCCAAATTTAATATAGTTCGGGTTATTAAGGTGACGGTAAGTGTTCATCAATAATCTGCCGACGCCATTTGGCGCAAATAAATGAGAGAATGATTAATGTGAACCGTTTTATCCAAATAACTCACGAGATGTTAGCTATTTATGCCGCCCTGTGAATTATAATTTACAGGGTGGCATAAATAGCTAACGTCGGCAGATTATTGATGAACACTTAGCGTCACCTTAATAAGACGAACTATAAATTTGGGAGTTCCTTGAAATATTGACGACTGCCACGTTTATAAATAGGTTTCACTCTATAATTTGATGAATATAGACATGAGTTTCGAACTTTATACTAATTCAACATCATAAATGAAGAAGATCAAAAGCTTTGCTTCCTACGGCTTTCTACATAGTTTAGTAGTTTACTAAATAGTTAGTTAGGGGGAAATTTGTTAAGATGTGTGATGAACAACAGCAAAACTCTTACGCTAATCGTCTCAATTTGCATTACTAGGCCATTAAATCTAGAACGAGGGACCGTTCTAGATTTGGAGGCCTACCAAAAAAACCAAAACCGAGGTTTATGATTCGTTTTCGTGCAAAACCTACTATTAAGTCACCTACATACGATATCGAAAGCAAACGAATCAGAATCTTCGATATTCGTTTTGCAAGTACGGGACCTGATTACGAGAATCAATCTAGACCGATTTATATTGCGGAAAAACGCTTGCGAAACTACTGGCCGAACCTGTCTACGTCGCCTTGTATCTAACCATCTGCTGCATCATGCTATCTGCCTTTTTTGTCTATTACTAGGATTAAAAATAAATATAACTTTCAGAAATATAAGCTTCTGCCCTCGGCTTCGCACGCGCTTTTCAAGTTCCCTACATCCGCCATGATCCATACGGCCCTTTATATGTGTAAAGAGACAGACATAGTAACATTATCTTTTATGATATCAGTTTAGTATGGATTTCTTTATATCCTTGGTACTATCATTACATTATTATATTATTTATTTATTATTTTAGGATTCGTAACGAATACATCCGACAGAGAACCAAGGTTATCGACATAGCTCAAAGAATTAGCAAGCTGAAGTGGTAGTGGGCCGGCCATATTTCGCGAAGAACCGACGGCCGCTGGGGCAAACGTGTTCTTGAGTGGAGACCATGACTCGGTAAACGTAGTGTAGGAAGCCCTCCGACCAGGTGGGATGACGACTTGCGAAAGACTGCAGGTAGATGCTGGATGCGTCAAGTTAAAGACAGGGCGCTATGGCGCTCATTGGGGGAGGCCTATGTCCAGCAGTGGAATGATATAGGCTGATGATGATGACTATTATTACTACAAAGGATATACAGAAATCCACGGTGCACAAGAATTGCGGGCCTCATAACAGGCACCCAATTCTTGTGCACCGTGTATCGCTCTGCATGAAACATTGGAAAGCGGAAATATTTTCTCTTAACCATTTTTACGAGGCCAGTCTAGTTCTAAACAAACTTTGCACAGGATGTGTGGAACAGAGGGTTTTAAAATTGGAAACAACCCGCGGTTCAGTTCCAGTTTTGTTTATGTTTTAATGCAGTTTTTGGGCGTAATATTTGGATAAACCGCCGCCTTTTTGCTTCACTTATAAGTACTGTTAAAAAACAAAATCTACAAACAAACGTAAATCAAAATCATATTTTTAATAAATAATGCTGAATAATTCAGCATTATCTAGCCCCATGGTAAGCAGAGCTAGTGTTATGGGTACTAGATAACTGATATACATAATACAATAAATTACATAGATAGATACTTTTATACTATACATATAGAACAAATATCTGCAGATCGTACACACAATTGTTCCGAGGCGGGAATCGAACCCGCAACCTCCTACGTCGCAGGCGGACCTTCGCCCACCGCGCCACATCGGTCGTAAAAATAATATTATGTACATATGTATGAATAAATTCATTTCAGAATCTCAATCATGGGAAGCTTGATTAAAAATGGCAATGCCACAGTTAGCCTCCATTAATCTCAGACTTATGCCGGGACGAAGTTAAATGGTGGATTTAAATAGACGGTTAGAGTTGGAACTGCGACTTAGTGTTGTATCCACCTGCATAATGCTGAATATCCATTGTACTACTTTACCTTTAGGCTGCCTGTTACTCTATCGTGGATAAACTTAAGGTTTTAATTTGACAGCGCTTTGTGTGTGAAGTCATGTTTTTGGATAGCACATTTCAATCACTATTTTAACGAGTATTTATCGTGTTTATTTACCTATTTTTTCCATTAACACTTTGATTGCTGAAATCACCCGGTATGTGTTTTCTACAAGCGACTAATATGCGTAAAACCACATTAGCGCAGCGGCTGAGAAAATACAGACCTGTGTGACTCAGCACAGCCCTAATATTTTTCGAACGAAACGCATGTGCGGCGCAACACAACCGCTGTGTAGAGCGGCAGCACGAATTTTTTAGGTTAAAAAAAAAGATCGCAGTCGTCGAAAAAAAATCGCAGTCAAAGTGTTAACGCAATAAATACCCGGTAAAATAGTAGGTACTTGAAATTGTGTGTTCAGATCGTGTAAGTTTCAAAAAAGGTATCTATTTCAATCAGACCTAGCCACAGGCATATCATCAAATGTGGTACTTTAAGCGGAACGGATTAGGAGACCTATTCTAAGACACGCAATTGCGTGTTTCGTTATGTTTTTTTTTTTTTTTTTTTTTATTTATGAACAAAATCCACAGCTCTTAATTATAAATTAACTTATCTTATAACTATCACTAACAGCCAATAAACGGATTTACATTATTATTATTAAGACAAATAAGGACGACAAATAAAATAAATAAAAAAGTTTTTATTTTTCTTTTGGTTTCTAAAGGTTAACAGAGTACTTATCTAAAACTAATTACGTTATCTCTAAAAAAAATAAGTTTATATGTATAGTGCTGAAAATGCATCGACTCCTCGCTCGTATTTGTGATTTTATTAGTTTGATTTCTCACGAGTTTTGGATTCGCAGGCGTTGTTTCTATGGCAACTTTTTAAGGTTATTTCTATCCCATGAGAACTGCTATATAGGATTAAGATATGTTTCATTTCGGGCCTGGAACTACCTGTATGCGTAATTTTAGCCCTATGTGTTCGGTAGTTTTTGCGTGAATGAGTCACAAACATCCAATACAATACAAATACGCTTTATTGCACACCAAACACAGAAAAAAAAACGGTAAAGAACAAACAAACAAAGATACAGATGCACAATGGACGGCCTTATCGCTAAGAGCGATTTCTTCCAGGCAACCTTTGGATGGACACGTAGCTGTAGTATAGGTATAGATACGGTGGCGTATTCTAGGCTAATGTAAATATAAATTATATAAGTACAATAAAAAAACATACAAATACATAAATACTTGTATAAACGTTAATGGAAATAAATACTGATATGAATACAAAAATACAAAATACAAATACAAAAAATTTATTTACCAAAAGTTTACAATTATAATAACACCTTAACTTAGTTTATGTACATACATTTAAGAGTTTATGTGATGTGACCCCCGCACTAGGCTAGGCCTGTTTCGCGGGGTATCAAAACATTTTCTGTTTGCTCGTCGGGTAAGGAAGTGCACTAACAAAAACTATAGTAACAATATAAAACTAAATCTAAACAAAACAATTAAGGCAAGTGCAAAGGCCATACATGTGACCAAAAATAATCAGTAAATGAGCTATGAACTACTAAAGAACAAGAAAAAACGAGTAATGAAGTAAAGTAAAAGTCACGGACATTATTATACAGTTCCTTATGCCTGCAGGATGCTACCAAAGAACAGTGAGTACCTCTGATAATATCGAGAAAAAGGAAATATATATATAAGCTATCGCATTCATAAAATTTGTTGGATTCGCAAGCGATACTGTCAAAAAAAGCCTACAAAACAGACATAGGTCTTCTAATATTCATGGATCCGCAAAAAATGGTATCATTTTGCTAAAAGAAAGGGCAACTTCGCCTGTTTCCACTATCTCTGCCTCGCGGGTATTAGCCGGGCCACTATTTCAGGCTTTCAGAGCACTTTTTGAAGAACGCGCTTCTTGGGAGCAATTTTATTAAAACTTGAGGAGGTGGACCTTTTGTTTTTGTAGGAGTTTCTTGGTTCAAGACTCGATTTAAAAGTTAAAGTTGTCTTGAGTTTTTGTAATATCCATGTGATCTCCATCTTACTGTTGGATTTCCAAATGAATCTTATTTAAGAGTGTACCTTATGTAATTTTATAGTTAGAAATCGTTATTTATCTCAGAATCTGTGAAAGCTACTCGTACCACCTTCATATTTAGGTAAATGATAATTCGAACTTTTATCTTGGATTCCGTCTTTTCGAAAACACGATTGGTGAAAATTTTCTCGATACTTTTATTTTTTGAAAAATACATGTTTTGCACACATTTTGCTATTTATCTCAGGAACCACCTAATTTTTTTGTTGGATTTTTGTTTTGTCGAGAAACGTAGTAGAATTTCTTCGTTTTCGTCTTTTTAATTTTTAGATTAGTTGTGTAAATAACTTGTAATTAGGCATTAGGCAGTTTTGGCGCTTACGTCGATAAAAAATACGGAGCACGTCTATCGCTCTGTGCTTCTCACTCACAAGAAAATCATATCTTGTCATTCTGCTCTGAACTGAAGCGAAATTCGAATTTTGGCTGAGGTATGGCACGCTCTTAATTAACTAACAATTCTTAGAAAATTATCAAAATCGAAGAAATGAAGAATTCAGGTTAGGGACGCACCGAGTTTAGATAATTTCAAATTAAAACTAAAAAACTGGCTCATAGAGAAGGCGTTCTATACCTACGACGAGGTTTTAAACTAAACTTAATATAGAATAATCTTATTTTTGAAATTTTACTATAATTAGATATTATAATTTTATATTAGAAATGATTGATTTATAAAGTATGACATATAATTTGACAAATTATGAATAAAATGTTTATCTGTTTATCAAGGTCAATAATAATTTTCTGAGAAATCTACGAACATATTTGAAAAAACATACCGACCGGATATAGAAACCTTTTCCTTTTTAACACTTTGACTGCGGTTTTTTTTCGACGACTGCGATCTTTTTTTTTACCTAAAAAATTCGTGCTGCCGCTCTAAACAGCGGTTGTGTTGCGCCGCACATGCGTTTCGTTCGAAAAATATTACAGCTCTGCTGAGTCACAAAGATCTGTATTTTCTCAGCCGCTGCGCTAGTGTGGATTTACGCATATTAGTCACTTGTAGAAAACTCATACCGTGCGTTTTCAGCACTCAAAGTGTTAAGTAAGTTTTATTTACCATAAATCTACAACACAAATATGGTGTACTTGCCTTCACGAACTCTCGCTGTGGAACACGTTACATACCCATAACACCGGTTAGTACCAACTTTAAGGCTAGTTAATAAACAGCTTCTAGGACTAATTGTATGCTTGAACCGCAATTGCACAGGTGCTTACAGATTTCGAAAACAGCTTGCATGACGACTTTGTGAAGACTGGGGCACTTAGAGCTTGAAGAGTTACACCTGTGACGTCATTAGGCACAAAACGATTTTAGAGCGTGCAAGTTGTAGCGCGTTTAGAAGACATTAGTGAGATAGAATAGAAAAATATACGGTCGTGCAACAGTATTGTCTGAACTCAAAAATATATTTATATTTATATTTATTTAAAGGAAAACCAGAAGCTTATATATAACACAATAAAAAGTTCATAAATACTAGAAAGCTTATTGAAGGTTTTCACGGATAAATAACAGAATAATATAAGAAGAGACAAAGCATCTATAAAGTTAAATTAGATAATTATCTTTAGGTTACAAAATTAACAATAATGTTTACTCAAAAAACTTATCACCAACATTATCATTATTGGTGCCAAAAAATTCTCTGCTGAAAATGAAATATGAATGAAATATGTTATTATCTTTATAGATGCTGTATGTGGTCTACATACAGCACTACTTAATACATTACATAGATATATATTAAACGTATTTATAGATGCTGTATAGACACCAGACACAATTATGACGACCGATGTGGCGCGGTGGGCGAAGGTCCGCCTGCGACGCAGGAGGTTCGGAACAATTGTGTGTACGATCTGCAGATATTTGTTCCGGGTGTTCTGGTCGTTTTCTATGTATAATAAAAAATATCTATCTATGTAATGTATTGTATTATGTATATCAGTTATCTAGTACCCATAACACAAGCTCTGCTTACCATGGGGCTAGATAATGCTGTGTGAATTGTCCAGCATATATAAAAAAAAAATTATGTTCATAGACCTTTTTATTGTATTATTCTATTATGTATCAATAAAAACCTTCAATAAACTTTTAGTATTTTTTCAACTTTAGTATTTTTTGAAGGTTTTCACTGATATATAATATAATAATACTATAAAAAGTCTATGAACATAATGTGTCTGGTGTCTATACAGCATCTATAAATACGTTTAATAATATCTATGTAATGTATTATCTAGAACAATACACAAGCTCTGCTTATTTTGGAGCTAGATAATGCTGTGCGGATTGTGTATGAGTGATATTTTAAGACAAAACTATAAATAAACTAGATGTCCCCGCGATTTCACCCGCGTTAAACTCGAATTTCACTTTATTGGTTGTTTTTTTTACACCTTGGGTTATTTTATTGGAGTTTTAGTAAGGATCCCTTACTTTTTTTTAAATATAATAAAATAGCCTATGTTCACCACGGATATTTAGGCTTCCTAACGGTGATAGAATATTTCAAATCGGTCCAGTAGTTTTGGAGCCTATTCGTTACAAACAAACAAACAAACAAAAAATCAAACCTTTCCTCTTTATAATATTAGTATAGATAATGCTAGTATTTATTAGTTTTCCTTCAAATAGTACCTAACAAACATCCATAATATTGGTAGAGGAATATAAATATAAAGGTTGCTTGGAAGAGATCGCTTCTAAGCGATAAGGCCGCCCATTGTACTAGTATCATGTGATGTCTTTTATAATAATCTGTAACTGGTGTACAAAAAAGTATTTTTTTTATTGTATTGTATTGTAAATAGTAGATAGAATATACTCATAGCATAGTCGTTGGTAATTTAACATTTTTGTAACCCTCTAGTTTAGGCTACTTTCATTATCCAGACCAACTTTACACGTGCTCACACAATTTTTCAAAGCGCAGTTTTTCAACCTAATTTATATGAGCCTGATTATAATCTCGCACAAAATGAACCTTTTTAAGCAAAACCTATTTTAAACAAGCTACAAAGTAGGTTACGCCTGGTATAAATAATTTTCTAAAGCAAGTCCATGTTAAAATTGCATCAAAAGCTTTGTGCCACACATAGTCACAAGCACAGTATTCAATGTTACCAGTAGAGTCAAAAATAACTTTTATTTCTTGGATAATTCTAAATATAATTATATTATGTTATTTATGCGACCTGCGCTGATAAATTGCTTAGCTTGGCTAGATGATGATGCTGTGTGGATTGTCCAGCATTATATCGGATTCTTCTTACCTTCGCCACATCGGTCGTCTATCAGACGACCGATGTGGCGCGGTGGGCGAAGGTCCGCCTGCGATGCAGGAGGTTGCGGGTTCGATTCCCGCCTCGGAACAATTGTGTGTACGATCTGCATATATTTGTTCCGGGTGTTCTGGTCGTTTTCTATGTATAAAAAAAATATATATCTATGTAATATATAGTATTATGTATATCAGTTATCTAGTACCAATAACACAAGCTCTGCTTACCATGGGGCTAGATAATGCTGTGTGAATTGTCCGGCATTATATGTCCGGCATTATATTCCTTCCACTAGTGGACAAAAAAAATGAAGAGACAATCAATAACTTATAGTATAATTTTATAATTTATAGTATAAATATTGACTTGTCTAAGTTCTTATTTTGAAAGCCTAAATAAATAAATAAAGTTATTGGAATTTGAAATTATCCCTGAATTATATCTGCCTAATCAGTAATCACCCAAACTACTCGATGAAGTCAAGTAGTTTAGGTAATTACGCAGGGAGATGGATTGGGAGATGAATAGATTATCTCTTTCCCTCTCTCTCTCTCTCTCTCTAGATTAGCTTATGGCGTAGTAACGAGATATTGGGATTAAGAAACAATACAATACAATACAATTCTTTATTTATAACGCCAAGTTACAAGTCAAACGTAGAAATAATAATAAGGTAAGCAATATAGAAATAAAATATTGTCCTTAACTAATTTATGTATGTAGGTATGTCATTAACAAAATATAATTAAAAATTGTATATGAAATTAATTAATAATAAAATTTATATAATAGGCAAATTTTAGAACTCGTCTACGGAGTAGAAAGAGCTCTCTAAGAGCCAAACAAAGTAACACAACATTCGCTACGTGTAAAGCTGCCTTGATACCTCTGAACACTGCATGACTGGTACGAGTACAGGCTGTGTTCAAAAAGGTAAAGGCAGCATTACTCGCTGTATACAACCCTCTACATTAGCCAAGCTCGAAAAAAACAAGTGACGCACGAGCAATGTGTATGTTACACCATTTTTCGCGCTTTCTTTTCGAATCTGGAATGGAATGAAAATGCACTGCAAAATAAACTAACCATAGAGTTTGCATGCAAAGTTTACGAATGGTTGTCTCCAGTGTGGCATCCAACCTAAACATAAAAAATATTTCAAATTGATATAAAATGACCGCCGAGATCGTATAACACAAGTAAAATTATGTGTTTTATTCGTTTCATTTTATTATTTGCTCACAACCGAAACCACCAATAAATAAAAAGATATATAATATAATATTATTATTTATGTTGAAACCTGTTTCATCATCATCATCGGCCTATGCTAGTTCACTGCAGGACATAGGCCTCCCCTAATGAGCGCCATAGCGCTATAGTCTTCAGCTTGACACATCCAGCATCTACCTGCAGTCTTTATCAGGTCGTCATCCCACCTGGGGGTCACTACGTTTACCGAGAAACCTGTTTATGTCCAAATAAATTTATCTTCATCTTTAACCTACTCTACTGATTACAAACCCTACTGTGCTTAACTCGGCAACACCGCTAAACTTTCTAACGTGATTTCCTGGATATATTTTTAAGAAGCGAATTTTTCTGTAAATGCGTGAACTTGTTCCAAACTTGTTCGGAATCCTGAGATGTATGGGATACGGGGAAATAATTTAGAGAGAGATAGAACGCTTTTCCGCCGATTAAAAGTTGGCACGAAGTATCGCACTTTCCGTTCTTTATGTCGTTGTTATTAATGGTAATGCTTTTGACCGGGCCTTGGAAGGTGAACTGTCATGCGTCTTGGAAATGGAGTATTAGAACATTGAAATTATCAGGTCTGACAAGTTTCGTAGTAAACAAGGAATCATCTTTCTAGTGCAAAGAAAGCTGCGAATTTATATGGATATATTTATAACGCCGACTTAAAACTTATACTTTGAATTGAATCAAGAATATAAAAAATAAGGGTCCCTGTCCTAAACCAAAGCGGAGGTGAATCTTTTTTTCATTGCACTTGGCCCTGACACACACTTTGCCGTTTTATTTGAATGTGAGTTTGGGAATAACACATCTATGAAAGTTTATTACGATTGTTATTGTATCAGCGGATTTTAAAATAGAATCAGTTATACACATAACGAAGCAATGAAATCCTAGATTTAATTATCTCAGGTTTCAATTAAATTATAACGCGAACATGAAAAAACCAAGTCCGACTGGTATTGATATGGATAAGTGAGCTACCTATAGATTTTTTGCAACAGTCTTCAGCTAACTCAATTGTAAATACTAGTTCTTATTTGTTGTTATTATGTAACTTTCTTTGTTGATCAATATAAATGACAAAATCAAAAAAATGAAAATGATTAAATTTGGCCAAATACAGGTTTCAATAAAATAATACATTAAAACAGTAAAAACACAGCAAACATAAAATTAAATAAAAAAACCTACAACAATAATAAACATGCTAACCTGCTGACCAAAAAGGGTCAAACTCAGCCATGTGCTGAACCACGCATGGCGCGGAACAACGCTGATTTTCCTCTCAGTTTGTACCTTTTTTATTTAGTCACATCACGGACAATGAAAGAGAGATGCTCTAAACAAACAAAATACAAATTATAGTAAAATAAAAAAAAATACTTAAACCTACTCAACATATTTTGCAAACCATGGTTATAAAATAATTGTGTCCCAAAAATTTAATTTATTTGTTTCTACTAATCGAAAGTGTACTAGCTGTCATATTATCACCTACCGATTAAATAGTAAGTACCTACCTAATCACGACATGAACGATGATATTTCTATATTAACTAATTTATAAATATGATTGTTTAGAATTTTAACACTTTGACTGCGATTTTAATTCGACGACTGCGATCTTTTTTTGACCTAAAAAAAGATCGTGCTGCGGCTCTACACAGCGGTTGTGTTGCGCCGCACATGCGTTTCATTCGAAAAATATTACGGCTGTGCTGGGTCACAAAGATTTGTATTTTCTCAGCCGCTGCGCTAGTGTGGATTTACGCATATTAGTCACTTGTAGAAAACACATACCGTGTGATTTCAGCACTCAAAGTGTGCTAACATTAACAAGAACCCAAAAATGTTTGTGCCCTGACAGGGTTTCTATGCATTGTGTACCTACCCAGACCTAAGACACTACACCTAAGAAACTACCTGTATGCATGAAATGACAATAATGCTGGACAATTCACACAGCATTATCTAGCCCGATGGTAAGCAGAGCTTGTGTTATGGGTGCTAGATAACTGATATACATTACATAGATAGATATTTTTTTTTATTATAATTAGAAAACGACCAGAACACCCGGAACCAATATCTGCAGATCGTACACACAATTGTTCCGAGGCGGGAATCGAACCCGCATCCTCCTGCGTCGCAGGCAGACCTTCGCCCACCGCGCCACATCGGTCGTCGAATAAATGATATGAATATCAATGAATATAACTAAGATGTATTAATAATTAATTTAAATTATTCTCGACTACTCGCAAGCATTAATATTATTTTATGATAGATAGCTTCCGATGACATGTCGTACCAATTAGACCAGTATTGATGGAGGCCTCGAGAGATTCAAAGTCTGCGTCACAAGCGAAATAGCAAGTTCACTTTCAATAAAGCACAAAGTAAATATCAATAAAAAATGCTTTAGTAAATATAGATAAATCATTATCATCATCATCATCATCATCATCATCATCATCATCATCAGCCTATATTAGTCCACTGCTGGACATAGGCCTCCCCCAATGAGCGCCATAGCGCCCTGTCTTCAGTTTGACGCATCCAGCATCTACCTGAGTCTTTCGCAGGTCGTCATCCCACCTGGTCGGAGGGCGTCCTACACTACGTTTACCGAGTCGTGGTCTCCACTCAAGAACACGTTTGCCCCAGCGGCCGTCGGTTCATCGCGAGATATGGCTGGCCCACTGCCACTTCAGCTTGCTAATTCTTAGAGCTATGTCGATAACTTTGGTTCTCTGTCGGATGTATTCGTTGCGAATCCTATCCTTCAGAGAAACTCCGAGCATAACTCTTTCCATAGCTCGCTGAGCGACTTTGAACTGGTGGACCAGCCCCATCGTAAATGTTCACGTCTCAGCTCCGTAGGTCGAGAGAGTCAATATAAATACAGATAGAGTTTAATTTACACATGATTTAGCAGATATTTTGACACTGAATGCACTCTGAGTTCTCTGGATACTAGTTAACACTTTGACTGCGGTTTTTTTTCGACGACTGCGGTCTTTTTTTTTACCTAAAAAATTCGTGCTGCCACTCTACACAGCGGTTGTGTTGCGCCGCACATGCGTTTCGTTCGAAAAATATTACAGCTCTGCTGAGTCACAAAGATCTGTATTTTCTCAGCCGCTGCGCTAGTGTGGATTTACGCATATTAGTCACTTGTAGAAAACTCATACCGTGCGTTTTCAGCACTCAAAGTGTTAATTTACTTTCTGGGGTAATTGAATACTTATTGAACGTAAAGACACCCAGAATACCCCGTATAATATGGATCCAAAGGCAGTATACACAATCAAACCGAAATCTTTTGTCCCTACTATAAATAACGCAATCAAATTCCTACACATGTGGATTGAACCCTTATTTAATCACCATTAGGCCCGACCCCGCAATTGACGGGCATTAACTGTATACACGGTTGGAGCTGTCTGTCTAGACCACCTCACCGCAAAGCACTTTAACAGCTAAGTGCGCTGCGACCGCTGACGCGACAAATACGACGTCGAACCAAGAGTCGTAAAATTCGATTAAGATATAAACAATGGCGTCAATTCACTTAAATCTACCGTCTAGTGGGACGCCTTCATAACGAACAAATAAAAAAAGACTACAAAATTATTAGTCATGTCGAATAAGTTAAGTTTTGGTGACATCTGCTTTGAGCCTAATAACAATCTTAAACTTAGAAATAGACACAAATACAAAAATATACAAAATGATTTATTTGCCATTTAACTTATAAGATATCTACACATTACTGGCGGTCCCCAATAGATTCGATTTGTAGGATTAACCGCCTAGTATCGAATTAAAAAAAACACTGGAATTTGAATAATAATTGTAAGAAAGACACAAATAAACGTCCACTGTAACACAAACTGTGATCTTAAAAGTAGCCGACGTTTTTCACTTATCTTCTGTGTTGTTGTTGGAGTTTGTAAGTAAATAAGCCGCGTGGAGGATAAAAAGTAAACGTCAACTAAAGAAGTTTTAAAAAGGATTTTGTTGGGCTGCGCTTTCAACCATGTATTTACTAGTCCCACGTTCTGAATGTGGTAAGGTGGAATAATGGTCTTACTAACTAAGATTTACGCTAGGTAAATAGAGGGGAACGGTTAATTCAATAAGGTCGAGATTTCTTTGAGATTAGAATGTTAGTCAAGATTTTTTTATATGCTCTGACTGGAATATACTAGCTTCTCAAAGCAGAGTGGGATAAAGAAACATATAAATTAAAAAAATAGTTCAAACAGACTAAAACGATGGTACTTTTTATTTGGGACTGCGAAATTAAAGTGGCAAGATCTTGATTATTTTGACATGAAACACACAAAAGATCAGAGAGAGGCGTGCGACCCCTTCCGCGGGACCTGATCCCTGCGGAATCACCATAGAGTCCATAGGTTTATTAAAAAAAAATAGAAAAAAACACAACAAAAAAACAAAATATACATATGTATAATAAACAAATGCAGCTAAAAAAATTAGAAGGGGGGAAAAAAGAGATTCCCACTAACCCAAGGACCGAGGGTCACCCCTCGAGTTGACGCCGGGGTAATGAGGCCAAGCCTCGAGGCCCCCTCTCTGTGCCCCCACCAGAGCCGGAAAGAAATCTATTGTTGCGTGCGTCCAGCACTGGACCAATATAATAAAGTCTATGTATGCTAGTTTTTGGGATTATTATTATACTATTGACCGTAGTAAAATTAGATCTCTTACTATAATCTGAAGTAAATGATATTATAATTATCAATATAGTAAGTGTAAGTGGTTAAGTTATGAATAAATAAAAAAACAAATAAGCTGTTGAGGAAGTTTTAAGGGAGGGAAGACTACTGTCATTGTATCTAGACAAATACAATGACGTCTTTCTGTTTTGTTTATTTTTCTTGTCGTTTTCTATGTATAACAAAAAATATCTATCTATGTAATGTATTGTATTATATATATCAGTCATCTAGTATCCATAACACAAGCTCTGCTTAGCTTGGGGCTAGATGATGCTGTGTGAATTGTCCTGCATTATTATTATTTATTTATTTATTTGAGTAGACGCTTATAGTAATCAGACTTTTTTAAGAAGGCATGTTTGTCTACTTTTCTTCACAATGCCCTATGTCGTTTCCTATGTCAAAAGTTAGTGAGTTACCTATACAATAAAAACGTAATTAATTTACAACTTATAGAACTTAACAACATCGAGCGGTGGAAATAAATAAATAAAATAAAAAATAAACATAACAGAAAGAAAGACTGCGGTAGCTTATGACGTGACCTTAATAAACGAGTCTCGAGGCACCTTTCAGGTACAAAACCCTGAAACAGATCACTTATTTCTTAGAAGTAATCTGTTTCGGGTTTCGTACTACGATCCAAAAATTTGAAACAACTTTGGAAAGCGCCCCGTGTGCAATAGACGTCGCCAGAGAGCAAATGTTTTCGATCGTGCACTGACTGTTGTAGCCCAGAAATAAAACAGCTGGTTAAGAAATGACTTATTCACACATTCGTTTTGAATTGCTTTTGAATAACATAACAAATATCTATCTTTCGCATTTATAATAAATATGTAGATAGATAGATAGAAAACAATTTATTATACCAAACAAAACAGAAAACAATACAGGAATAAACAAATAAAGGAAGTATAAAGGACGGCCTTATCCCTGAGAGCGATCTCTTCCAGGCTACCTCAATATTAGTGTGATTAAATGAAAATGCTCGCTGCGAAATAAATGAGGACTTTTTGCGTGTTTCTCTAAAATATCAGGTAAAATTCGAAACACAAATCTGTTATTTAATGCTTATCTGATCATGATCATTCTGTTCCCCTTTTCCCCACGTAGATGGGATCACCACTATAGGTTTGATAATTATCTGCCCAAATGAACAACGCGTTATGTATATTTTTTACTGCAGCCTTAGGGCCAGCCAACTCATATCGAAACTCTACATGACGCGACGTTGCGCGCACTTTGATTCAAATAGTAACTTTATTTACAACTCAAAATGATACAAATTAGCACAAGCGCGCCAATTTGTATCAACGCAGCGCGATGACGCGGGAAGTTTTTGTAATTTGTCAATAAAATGTGCACATTTTTGCGTAGTAATGAGAGTTATATTTTGAATCAAAGTGCACTCAGCGTCGCGTTATAATATTAGTATAAATATACTATTTCATTATTTCCAACAATTTAGTGAACCAGCTTTGAAATAATTTTGCTGTAATCTAGCATGGCAGCAGCATAGGGACTATCATTGCGACACGCTTCAAAGTTAATCGAACTTGCCCGATGGAAGTTGTACGGTTATTGTTCCTGTGCAGATGGACATTGTTATAGGAGTCATAAGCATTTGCCTTCTCTAACGTATTTAGGTGTAGTGGCTTCCAATATTAGAACAGTGTTCTCACGGATTATACGACGTTGATAGTAGTAGTGTAGTGTGTAGTGTTCTTGAGTGGAGACCATGACTCGGTAAACGTAGTGTAGGACGCCCTCCGACCAGGTGGGATGACGCCCTGCGAAAGACTGCAGGTAGATACTGGATGCGGCAAGCTGAAGACAGGGCGCTATGGCGCTCATTGGGGGAGGCCTATGTCCAGCTGTGGACTGCTATTTGTCTTAGGCTGCTGTTCGTTTGAAATTGGATTATTAGTAAGTATAGCCCCCTACTCCAACCTTTCGGAGACCACCTACCCGATGGGAGTATATTTAAAATCAGTGTCAGTTAAAATCAGTCATCATATAGTAATTTTAGTTTAGGTTAAGATACTTATAGGCGATTAATGATTTTTTTGTTATATATGTCGATAATGATTTTTAATTTATTTATTTCAACAAAATATTATTAGCTGTTTCATGGGTTTTACGTAAAATATATGGCTACTTCTGCCAATTAACATGTCATAACAGCGGGGCAATGCAGTCAGTGTCTAGGGGCCGCTTTCGAATGGTGATATGATACAGTGTTGTTACCTATAGATTGTTTGCAAAAGTCTGTAATTAATTCAGAGTTTCAATTGTAAATACTAGTTCTAATTTATTTCTATTTTTAATTATAAACAAGTTGCCAATATCTCCATTTACCTATATCTGTATTTTTTAAACGTAGTTGTAGGTTTGTGGTTTCCCCAGGTTGGTTGAGTCATCACAACTTGCTACCAAAATGACGTATAAAAACACATTTGCGTAATAGCAAAATCGAGATTAGAAAAAGCTGATTTGCCTCTTTTTTCATCTAATCAACATAACTCTGACAAACAGCTCATTAGAAAAACACAAAATTAGTAAAACAGAGTTTGTCTGTGTTTCTTGTAAAATCACAAGGTACTTTTGACCACTGAATATTTGACTGATCTACAATTGATGTTTGCATTGATTTTTTAGAAAGGGATTTTAAGTGAGACTAGCTTTTGCCCGCGTATCGCAATCGAATTTCCAGGATAAAAGTCAATGTCCTTCCCGACTGTCGGCCCTCTGCCAAACTTCACTATGATCTAGCCGTTTCAGCATGAAAAAGTAACCGACATATGCTAGACCGAGAAACAAAAATACTTTTACTTTTATGATAATTGTTAATAATAAGTAAACCATGATTTGATTTTTGAGTATTCCAATATTTCGGCACATTTTCACGCGCCATGATCTCGGAATAACAAATATAATCAAATCATGGTAAATATCCCGTTTTAAATGACTTAACACTTTGACTGCTGAAATCACACGGTATGTGTTTTCTATAAGTGACGTATGCGTAAATCCACACCAGCGCAGCGGCTGAGAAAATACAGATCTGTGTGACTCAGCAAAGCCGTAATATTTTTCGAACGAAATGCATGTGCGGCGCAACATACACATCACAACCGCTGTGTCGAGCGGCAGCACGAATTTTTTAGGTTAAAAAAAGATCTCAGTCGTCGAAAAAAAACCGCAGTCAAAGTGTTAAGTGTTAATAACCATCATAGTTTCTAAAGAAATATATAGATTTTATACACATAATATATTAGTATAGGGACAACTTCAACGTCATTCACAAATTGAAACAAGTTGAGACGAGATTGAAAGGAATAATGTTCAAGAAACGTGTCGTATCCATAGCTAGATTTACGAGGTCGCACCGGTCATATGTTATCATCATTCGGCCGTTTGTGTGAGCACCATATTGCACCATTTTATTGCATAACTTGGCTACCAGATGATTTGTGGGTTTATAGGATAAATTTGTTTATAACTTGGTAAGCAGTTTCAGTTGTTTATATGGCTGGGAGTTCTTGGTTTCATTTGGGTTCTGTTTTATTTGCCTGAATGCTGACGTTCTTGACATTCTTCCTTGTTTGACTGCTGTGACATAAATAAATTATAAAATTAATAAATAATGCTGGACAATTCACACAGCATTACCTAGCCCCATGGTAAGCAGAGCTTGTGTTATGGGTACCAGATAACTGATATACATAATACAATACATTACATAGATAGATATTTTTTTTATTATATATAGAAAACGACCAGAGCACCCGGATCAAATATCTGCAGATCGTACACACAATTGTTCCGAGGCGGGAATCGAACCCGCAACCTTCAGCGTCGCAGGCGGACCTTCGCCCACCGCGCCACATCGGTCGTCAAATGGCCGACAAACTCATATAAAAACAGATACCTACACAAGACAGAAAAAAATCAACTTTATTATGCGCAATGTCTGTATCAGAATACTTTCCACGACAAAAAGAAAAACAGGAGAACTATCTATACTATAGAACGAAGAACCCTAAAACTATTAGTGAGTAGGAATAGATGGTGTCTTAATCAAATCTTGGCTTCTGCCTCCAATATCCCTTCTGCCTCCTGCATCGAAATAAGCAGCCTATAATGACGTATATATGGACTCTACGCACCGAATCCGCCTACATAGCCTGGTGGATTAGGCGTGACCTTTCGGATCTGTTGTTACCATAGCAACATAGGGAGGAAATAGATTGTAAAGACTATCCTAAGACATTTAAAAAGGACGACAATAAGCATGTAATATCTTAAATGTTGCAGGCATCTATAGGCTGCAGTAACCGCTTCCAATCAAGCGAGCCGGACTGTGTACTTGGAGTAACAAAAACCGCAGTATTTATTTGAACGCAATTAGTTTCCACTATCCACCGAAATTCCCACCAGCCGCCACAGCTAACCGTACGGTTAAACCCAACGCTCTAAATCATTGTATGTACACAGCTAGTGAACCCATTTCCACCTAAATTACAGGAAAATTTACGAGACCAGTTAACTGCTTCTTTTTCTTCGTTTGAAAGAGCTATGGACTAGTTTAAAAGATGACACAAGATTTATCTGACCCCTACCTTTGCTATGGAATAAAATATCTATTGGTAAAGTACCGTCAGCAACGAAGTCACTGGACATGAATTTATTCAAATAATTCGTTATTCGCCAGCAAGAAATCGCTTCTAAATTAAAAAGTTATAAGGCCGCCGATTGTGCCACTAGATATTAAGATCCTTTATAAAAAAAAACTCTATTGATGGTGCAATAAAGTTATATATTATTCTTTATTTGTTCACAAGTGTACCTACTTTATTATTATTGTTATATTAGCCCGGAGTGTCCCACTGCAGAGCAAAGGCCTCCCTCCCCTTCTTCCACTCATCTCGGTCCTCAGGGAGAACCCACTCTTTGTTGTATAGGTCGAGCTCATCCCGCCATCTCCACCTAGGCCTACATATATTATAGATAATGCTGACGACCGATGTGGCGCGGTGGGCGAAGGTCCTCCTGCGACGCAGGAGGTTGCGGGTTCGATTCCCGCCTCGGAACAAATGTGTGTACGATCTGCAGATATTTGTTTCGGGTGTTCTGATCGTTTTCTATGTATAATAAAAAATATCTATCTATGTAATGTATTGTATTATGTATATCAGTTATCTAGTACCCATAACACAAGCTCTGCTTACCATGGGGCTAGATAATAATGCTGTGTGAATTGTCCAGCATTATTTATTTATTATTTATTTATTAACTTTATAATTAGATCATGTTTTGCCATATTTTAGATGCAAAGTGCCATTATCATCTCGTTATGTTTTAAAACTCGACGATTACTTTCTTCGTAAATAGCTGAGGCAGAAGTCGTTTCGGAAATTATTCGTGTACTTATAGATATTTTCTTTGCCGACTGTACCTGCGCCTCAAAACAACCATTCCCGACTGTTTATCGCCGCCGTAAAATCTTGTCTTCAAAAGGTTTACAATGCATATGAAAGGACTCCGCGTTTAGACCAGGTGAATTTCTGACCTACACTGAATCACTCAGACTATTTTTGTTGCATTATGAACATGCAGAAAAATATGGACAAGCTGGGTAAAAATTGTCTAAACTTGTCTATGATATGTCATAAATTGAAACTTATGAAATAATTTGAAACTAAAAGATTTTTTTTTATTTATTTATTTACCAACTTAAAAATAATCTACACTAATATTATAAAGGAAAAGGAAAGGTTTGATTTTTTGTTTGTTTGTAATGAATAGGCTCCGAAACTACAGGACCGATTTGAAAAATTATTTCACCGTTGGGAAGCTACACTATCCGCGGTGAACATAGGCTATATTATATTTTCAAAAAAGTTAGGGATCCGTACTAAAACCCTAATGGTCCCTAAAAGGTCCGCTAGTGTTGCATAAAAAAGCTTAAAAATAACACGAAGGAAACCACAAAGGTTTGTATACAAGTGTTATTAGCTGAGAGTCAGCTCAGTAAATATCTCATAGGTTTTACAATAAAATTATTCAATTTCAGGCAATAAGATTATAATTATGTATATATGTATATAATTATTTGTGCCTATCCTAGCTACTAGAAATTAGGTTAGTTTACCTCTCAAATCGGGAGGCGAAAACTACTAGTTATACAACTCAATTAGGGTAAAAAATCGTAAGAAAAATATACCTACTTTCTAATTAAACTGACTTAACACTTTGATTGCTGAAATCACACGGTATGTGTTTTCTACAAGTGACTAATATGCGTAAATCCACACTAGCGCAGCGGCTGAGAAAATACAGATCTGTGTGACTCAGCACAGCCGTAATATTTTTCGAACGAACCGCATGTGCGCCGCAACACAACCGCTATGTAGAGCGGCAGCACGAATTTTTTAGGTTAAAAAAAAGATCGCAGTCGTCGAAAAAAAATCGCCGTCAAAGTGTTAAGTGCCTATTAAGGTTATTCGTCGTTAAAAATCCAGTGCCAAATCTACACTTCTCTTGTAAACGCGAAGTCCATTCTCCCTCGCCCGTGTTACACCCTAAAAAATGTTACTGCTTGAAACTTCAAGTAAGTAGGTATATAAAACAAGTTTGGCGCCAAAACCTATTAACCCAGTTTACTACCGGGTGAGGTAGCAATAGTTCTGTAAGGAGCCATAAACTGAGATAGACGAGTCAGCAGACCCATTCTAATAAAATTCTAACCAATATCACATCAAAAACATCGAGGAGTTTCAAGAAGCTGAATGAAATCAAGCGTTTTGATTTGGCACAGAAACATCTCAATGTCTTGGGTTTTTGTCGATTTTTATCTTACATATATCTTTGAACATTCAACTTGATTGTGCGATAGATTTAAAAACAAACAATTATATGATGCCAGTGCGTCCTACCCGTTGTGTCCTACGGAGCTGAGACGTGGACACTCACAATAGGGCTAGTCCACCAGTTCAAAGTGGCTCAGCGAGCTATGGATAGAGCTATACTCGAAGTTTCTCTGAACATACATAGCTCTAAGAATTAGCAAGCTGAAGCGGCAGTGGGCCGGCCATATCTCGCGAAGAACCGATGGCTGCTGGGGCAAACGTGCAAACGGGCAAAATTGCAGTCCACTGCTGGACATAGGCCTCCCCGAATGAGCGCTATAGCGCCCTGTCTTCAGCTTGCCGCATCCAGCATCTACCTGCAGTCTTTCGCAGGTCGTCATCCCACCTGGTCGTAGGGCGTCCTACACAACGTTTACCGAGTCGTGGTCTTCACTCAAGAACACGTTCATACATGTACTTTAAATTTATGTTTTATACATACACATACAAATACAATAAAAGTAGCCACCTTGGAAGACCAGCACATAATGTATTCTGTCATAACATAATTATCCCGAGTTGTGACCAATTTTGCCATGTTTACTTTATATATTTAATTTTCGTACCCATGTAAATTTTATTTATTTGCATTGTCATTGTTACTTTTAGTTTATTGATGGTCAAATTACGTTATTTCGACACAATATTGCTCGCTTTGCATCGTTAACGTGGAAACTAGCGCAATTTTTTATGGACGCCTTTATCAGTATACAATTCACCGTATTACTTTGCTACGCTCGATCTCGTAGCACTTTGCTACGTCCGTTCTAGCGCTTTGCTACACCCGATCTCGTAGCACTTTGCTACGCCCGACCTCGTAGCACTTTTCTCGATATCGTAGCACTTTGCTACGCCCGATCTCGTAGCACTTTGCTATTCCCGATCTCGTAGCACTTTGCTATTCCCGATCTCGTAGCACTTTGCTATTCCCGATCTCGTAGCACTTTGCTACGCCCGATCTCGTAGCACTTTGCTATTCCCGATCTCGTAGCATTTTGCTACGCCCGATCTCGTAGCACTTGGCTACGTCCGATCTCGTAGCACTTTGCTATTCCCGATCTCGTAGCACATTTACTTCAGTTACGCACTGCTTACGGATCCAATCCGAATCTTTAAAAACAGGGTCTTAGTTTCTATATGTAGGTATAAAACACGCTACTTTTCTCTTTATTGACATGAAAATGTCATTCCCGCAGCTTTCCCCGTCGCATTAACCCTACTTTATAGTAGTACTTACAAATACACAGTGGGAAAACGGATAGTCGATATTGAATATTGTACATTTTATTGTAATAAAACTTTTTCATTTTATTGTATTTGATTGGAATAGCGACTTCGTTGCGCTAGCGCGTAGTTTTGCGTAGTGTAGCACATTTTTAGTAGATTTTAATGAAATGATGAGGAGCTGAACCAGATGCTGGACGGCCTAGCTTCAGCCTCCCGATGTATCGGTCTTGGCATGAATTTGGATAAAACCAAAGTCATGATCAATGGTCACATTGATCCAAGGCCGGTGGTCGTACATGGTCACCTTCTCGAAATCGTTTCCGAATACACACATCGGGCAGATTCTGCAGTTAGGTAAAAACAATTTCGAGAAGGAGGCCAAAAGGAGGATCCAGCTGGGCTGGGCAGCGTTTGGGAAACTGCGTCGAGTCTTCTCTTCATCCATACCGCAATGCTTGAAAACGAAAGTTTTCAACCAGTGCGTCCTACCTGTTATGACCTACGGAGCTGAGACGTGGACACTCACGATAGGGCTGGTCCACCAATTCAAAGTCGCTCAGCGAGCTATGGAAAGAGCTATGCTCGGAGTTTATCTGAAGGATAGGATTCACAACGAATACATCCGACAGAGAACCAAAGTTATCGACATAGCTCTGAGAATTAGCAAGCTGAAGTGGTAGTGGGCCGGCCATATCTCGCGAAGAACCGACGGCTGCTGGGGCAAACGTGTTCTTGAGTGGAGACCACGACTCGGTAAATGTAGTGTAGGACGCCCTCCGACCAGGTGGGATGACGACCTGCGAAAGACTGCAGGTAGATGCTGGATGCGTCAAGCCAAAGACAGGGCGCTATGGCTCTCAATGCGGGAGGCCTATTTCCAGCAGTGGACTAATATAGGCTGATGATGATGATGAATGAAATGATAAAAATTCCGGTGCCACCATCTACCATAATAGCAACTACAAACATAACATTGCTAATTTTTTTGTTATTAAAAATACAACTCTTATCAGTCAACTTATGAAACTTTCTGGATTTGTTAATATATGAATTAAAGATATATTTACCGGGTAAAATAAAACAAAAGGTACGCGATAAATAGCCGATAACGAATCTGTACATTCAGTTCCACCATACCCACACCTTAGTAACGACCAACCTCATTCCCGTATTTATATCAAGGCCCGGCGGTTATTACCAAATTAAACCCCGCTTTCACGCTAAGCTATAGATAAGGGTATGTCCACATGCGATGTTGTTAGGTCACTAAATCTTCGTTAAGCGTGAGACGACATATGGCACGGACCCCTGTCGTGCGAACGCCAACTAATATAACCTATACCTATGTAAACTTAGATGTATATCTATGTGGAAGCTCCGCGATAAGCCAACAGTTAGAAATTGTAAAGCGCTGGCACAGGTATAAATAACGAGTAGTTTAAATACCAAAGCTGATAAAGTTTTCTCTAAAAGAATACGAAGTAACGATAAAGCTATTGATATTTTACTAGCTATTAATTTTGAGCTATCTGTAGATTGTTTGCAATATCTATCTATGTAATATATAGTATTATGTATATCAGTTATCTAGTACCCATAACACAAGCTCTGCTTACCATGGGGCTAGATAATGCTGTGTGAATTGTCCAGCATTATTATTATTATTATTTTTTTTTATTTTACCAGTCTGCCGGTAGCTCAATTAAAAAAGTTTATTTTATGTGATTGTAACTTTCTTTGTTAATAAAGTATTTGATATTATTGTTTTGATTTTATGAATTTTTACCCAATTTAACAATGTTACTCCTTATCTCGAAAATTATATAATTCATCTTAATATATTTTTGAATAATAACTTAGTAAAATAAACAAATAGGTCCACTTAAGCGTTTTACAATTTGATTGAAAAATTCTTTTTCATAGATTTCGATTGTACATATATTATGTAAAAAAAAAACTTCTTATCGATGAAAGTCCAATGATGACTTGGACATAAGTTTAAGAACCTTTAGACTTAAAGCAGCATATTTTTTTAAAGTAAAATGGCGCTCATTGGGGGAGGCCTATGTCCAGCAGTGGACTGATATAGGCCGATGATGATGATGAAAAAGGTTTGTCAATTTTTTCATACTTATTGTGATTTAATTTTACAAAACGTCAAATTTATAATTTTTTCTATTTTATTATGCTAAGATACGCGAAGTTAATAAACTCTTAATGTCTGAAGGTTACTAAGTAAATGTAATTAAACTCTTCGTTTGACTTATTAATACAATCCCATTAAATAAGAAGCAAGCTAATTAATTAAAAAAGTAAATTGAATGTATTTATAACAATAAATTAATTACATTAGCTGTTTCATTTAAATAAATCGTGAGTCAGAATTTTCGATTCACTTTATTCGATTCAATACGAGCCTGCTTGAACTCCGTGCAATTAATAAAATTACTTTTTTGTTTGAAAAGCGAAATAAATTGTGCAAATTTTTCACAGACCTTTAAAAAGGATAATAATTGTGTCGCAGTGTCGCCAACTTTGTCTAGATTAATGGCCATATTTTATTACTGGGCGGAGGGCGCTGTTTACATTTATCTTTGACAAAAAGGGTTCTTTAATTTAAATTATTACGAAATCCTCTATAGGCCCATCCCACTTTGTATCGCTTTTGCTGGCACATTTTAACCCGTATAAAAGACTGCGAAATGTTTTTAATTAACACCAAGTATGAGGATAGTGTAAAGTTTTTGATGCAAGTATGAATGAATGAATGAATGAACACTTTATTGTACCCAAAATAACAAAATAACACCTGATATCTAAATCTTACATAATAACAATACAATAGGCGGCCTTATCGCTTAAAGCAATTTCTTCCAGGCATCCAGGGATGGAGAAAAAGATATATTATACAAAGAGTTGGTAGAGCACAAACAAGAATGCTAATTATAAATTATTTCGTCATTTTTATAATTTATTCTGGTTATAAAATTACAAAAAATAAAAATAATATAAATAAATAATATACTATTTTATAAACCAAAGTAAAAATATATATGAGAGGATATTGTAAAGTTTTTGATACGAGAATGAACTATTACAATTTTTGTCGTTATTTTTCTAATTTGTCGTGGTTATAAAATGACGAAAAAATTTATACTATTTAATAAACCTAAATAAAAATAACCATGAGCAAATTATGTCTCCTCAAAATCAATACTTTTCAGCTCAGCAGATAGAATCATTGGACTTATAGATACGCTCGTACTTGTTTTTTTTTTTAAATAAATACTTTTTATTATTTATTATTATTATAAGCAATAGCTTGATAAGCAATGTATGAACTCTCCAGTTCAAAAAAAACAAAGGAAACTCAATGGTTCGCCGACGACCGATGTGACGCGGTGGGTGAAGGTCCGCCTGCGACGCAGGAGGTTGTGGGTCCGATTCCCGCCTCGGAACAATTGTGTGTAAGATCTGCAGATACTTGTTCCGTGTGTTCTGGTCGTTTTCTATGTATAATAAAAAATATCTATCTATGTAATGTATTGTATTATGTATATCAGTTATCTAGTACCCATAACACAAGCTCTGCTTACCTTGGGGCTAGATAATGCTGTGTGAATTGTCCAGTATTATTTATTATTTATTATTCTATTTCCATAGTTGATTGGTTTCCTGGTTCTAATGAATAAACGATTACCGATATTTTATTTCACAACCCACATTTCTTTTTTAAATATATTGGAAAGTCGTAAATTTTCAGAACAAAAATACCATATCTAAATGTTAAGAACTATAAGCTTAACCCCATGACGCTAGCCTAGATAAATCTATTTAATGAATCTATGATATCTTATGTTGTTCTAAACTGTGTCATATAAAGGTACATGGCAAAGACATTTTCTTTAATTTGACCTTTTTAAAATAAATTTCTTTCCGGCCCTGGTGGGGGCTCAGAGAGGGGCCTCGAGGCTTAGCCTCATTTCCCCGGCGTCAACTCTAGGGGTGACGACCCCTCGGTCCTTGGGTTTAGTGGGAATATTTTTTTTTTCCCGCTTCTTAATGTTTTTTTTTTGGCTTCATTTGATTTGTATATTTTTTCCTTTTTTTGTGTTTTTTTTTTTTTTTAATAAACCCAAGGACTTGGTTTGGACTTGGACTTGCCCTTTTTAAATTATCTTTTGTAACGATATCTTTTTTTTATTTTGCTGAACAATTCACACAGCATTATCTAGGCCCATGGTAAGCAGAACTTGTGTTATGGGTACTAGATAACTGATATACATAAATACAATACATTACATAGATAGATATTTTTTTATTATACATAGAAAACGACCAGAACACCCGGAACAAATATCTGCAGATCGTACACACAATTGTTCCTAGGCGGGAATCGAACCCGCAACCTTCAGCGTCGCAGGCGGACCTTCGCCCACCGCGCCACATCGGTCGTCAACCTCACCTCGATATCGATACCTCACTTATCCTAAATCGTTAAAAATTGTAGGTGTATTTTACTTATACATGAGCTGTGTCGTGGTAAACCTTGAGCCATGTCAAAGCGGCCAAATCAAAGAAAATGAATGACTGTTGAGATTCATTATGAATATGATGACTGCGAACCATGTTTGTGATGCAAGAACTCCCCTAGATAATGCAGACCAATCCACCCAGCATCATATAGCCCCAAGCTAAACAGTACTTGTGTTATGTGTATTAGATGACTGATTTACATAATACAATTACATAGATAGATATTTCTATTTATACATTGAAAACGACCAGAACATCCGGAACATCTGCAGATTATACATTTGTTCCGAGGCAGGAATCGAACCCGCAACCTCCTCCGTCGCAGCCATGTATCTCTAGATACCCTAAAATTCTACAAAGGAGTTCCGTAATCATTTCTAACGATACCCCTTCGACGTCTGCAACGGAAAGCCTTTCGAGTGGCCTCTGTGACCCGGATAGCGACCTTTGCCTCGAAATAAGGTTCTTATATGGACCTTGAGACGGTGATATCGCGATAAAAAGGGTAACTGCAAACGTATGGTACTTTGGTGCCCGTTTGTGGAGAGATATTGAGGTATAAGGAAAGATTTGATAAGCGTAAAAAGAATACTGGAATTGGTAGATAAGAATAGTAGAATTAGTAGAATAGCTTAAAGCTATAATAGCTAGTGTTCAGAAGCCACGTCTAGCGCCATCTACCCGATCACGGTGGAACTACATGAACAAGAGTCAATGATACCCATAGCTGTCAAAGTTATTTCTAATCTGTATTAATCTCATTCTTCCATTCATTTCTTTCATTCTGTGTAACTTCATTCATTCGTTCCTTACCATTATAACATTTGCCATGTAATGCGAAGACAAGAAAAATTATACGCCATTTTTTATTCAAATTTCAATACGATTATTCATTTTAGTACTCCTTACTCCTAATCCAGATAGGAACAGATGTATAGGCTGTACAGCTAGAAAATGTATGACAACTTATTTCTTATTTAATAATAATTAAAGATTAATGTATCGGGTATTTATCGCATACATTTTGTTTTATTTTCCCCTACACGTTTCCATCGCGTTACAGCGATCGTGATAAATTAATCTTTAATATGTTAACAAATCGCAAAAGTTTAAAGAATGGGTAATAATTACTGTATTTATATCTGTTTATATATAGTATAACATTTGACTTATCTAGTGCTCAATAACTTTATATCTAGAAAGGTCCCTTAGTCTATACTAATATTATAAAGAGGAAAGGTTCGATTTGTTTGTATGTATCGAATAGGCTCCGAAACTACTGGACCGATTAGAAAAATTATTTCACCGTTGGGAAGCTACACTATCCGCGGTAAACATAGGCTATATTAAAATTTAGAAATGTGAAATTTGAATTAAACGCGGGTGAAACCGCGGGAAATAGCTAGTTATTAATAAAGATACTCTTTAACAGTAAGTGTTATAAAATCTGAGTAACGGCAATTTTCATAGCAAATTATAATACGCCATAGTAAAACTTTTTTCACGAATAGAAGAAATCTTGGTTCGTGATCCCAGGCACTTCCTTTTATACAAAAACCCCAGTCACTTTAAGTAGGGTTTTCTAAGCGGGTCCCTGCTGGATATATTTGAATAATTTACCGGAACTGTTTTTTTGATCGGTATTTTTAATGTTTTCCTTTAGAAAAAGCTAGGGATGTAGGGAAGGTGAGTATTTTGAGGTTAAAGTCATTTAAACCGGGATATTTACCATGATTTGATTTCTTGTTGTATGTTACACAGTTGCATGCGCCATGATCACGGATTAACAGTTACTCCGTGATCATAACGCATGCAACTGTGCCGAAATATTGGATAACTCAAAAATCAAATCATGGTAAATATCCCGTTTTAAATGACTTTAATATTAATAACCATGATAGTTTCAAAAGTTTTATTATTTTGAGGTTGTTATTAATAAGAATAAATTATGCCGCACAAGTTCAAGCCGTTCTCAACTCGAGAACGGCTCAACACTTTTTTTTTCGACGACTGCGATCTTTTTTTTAACTGTGCTGCCGCTCTACACAGCGGTTGTGTTGCGCCGCACATGCGTTTCGTTGGAAAAATATTACGGCTTTGCTGAGTCACACAGATCTGTATTTTCTCAGCCGCTGCGCTAGTGTGGATTTACGCATATTAGTCACTTGTAGAAAACACATACCGTGTGATTTCAGCAGTCAAAGTGTTAACTGATTTTGTAACTTTAAAAAAAAAATTAAATAAAAATTTATTCAACTTTAACTTAACAAACTTACATTATTTAACATATAACTAACCTATCTACTGGATTTTAGATAATACAATACAATACAATTATTCTTTATTGCACACCATAAAAACCGATAGACTGGACAGGAAAGACAAATAAAGAATGTGTTGTACAATGGGCGGCCTTATCGCTTAAAGCAATCTCTGCCAGGCAACCTTTGAATGGACATGATGAGTTAGAACAAGTATAGACGGTGGCGTGTTATATAGAATAATATTTAATTGTGACATACTAACAAATACATAACGATAGCTATAAGTATAAATACAAACATAAATATATAATATAGATATAAAATACACATATAAATATATAATATAGGTATGATGTATATAAATTAACAGTTTGATGTTGAGTTAAGGAAATGTTCATAGATATGTTTGAATATAGGGAGAGACTTAGCTTGTCGAATCGAAATGGGTAGGGCATTCCACAGTTTTATGATAATGTAAGTTGAAATCAGAATTATTCGCGCTACTTGTGCGGCATAATTTATTATATTAACAACCTCAAAATACACACCTTCCCTACATCCGTAGCTTTTGATGAGTGTTCGAACAATTTCGTCTTAACAAACCCGTCTTTTTTATATTATATAGATAGAAAAAGAAGAATATTTTTATTTTGTCAGAACTGCGACGAATAGTTAAATAAATAAATAATGCTGGACAATTCACACAGCATTATCTAGCCCCATGGTAAGCAGAGCTTGTATTATGGGTACTAGATAACTGATATACATAATACAATACATTACATAGATAGTTTTTTTTTTTATTATATATAGAAAACGACCAGAACACCCGAAACAAATATCTGCAGATCGTACACACATTTGTTCCGGGGCGGGAATCGAACCCGCAACCTCCTGCGTCGCAGGCGGACCTTCGCCCACCGCGCCACATCGGTCGTCAATACTTGTCGAATAGTTGTAGACTATTCGTCTCTGTTCTAGCAAAATGCTTGTATAAATGAACAGAGAAACTGACAAAATCGGTCTCCACTCAGCATGTGCTATGGCAGAGCAGATCTATAGCTACTATAGCGCTGGTCTTCTGTGGAGACCGTGGTGCGTAAGGTGACCTAATACACGCATATAAACAAGAAACTGCTGAAGTGGCAGTGGGCCGGCCATATCTCGCGAAGAACCGACGGCCGCTGGGGCAAACGTGTTCTTGAGTGGAAACCACGAATCGGTAAACGTAGTGTAGGACGCCCTCCGACCAGGTGGAATGACGACCTGCGAAAGACTGCAGGTAGATGCTGGATGCGTCAAGCTGAAGACAGGGTGCTATGGCGCTCATTGGGGGAGGCCTATGTCCAGCAGTGGACTAATATAGGCTGATGATGATGATGATGAAACAAGAAACAAAACTAAAACGTAAATTAAATCAACAAAAACTAAAACTATGTAAACAATAATAATATAGAAGATTTGATACGAGCAAATGTTTTTCCAACTAACGAGGGGTTGCATTAAGTCGTTAAGCTGTAGACACACCGAGACTTGACGTCTTCGGACACAACACCTATTGTAGACCGGCCCTAGTCCGTGTGCCTTGGGGCGGAATGGACGGATATGGCAGTCAGGAAGTGAAAAGGCTGAATAGCCGTTGTTATTTCTAACATGAGCATAGCGTTAAATCGAACACAAATAAGGGTATAAGTATATTTATGATATATATCTAGGGATTTTAAAACTTTTATATATATCAGTTAATCTTATTCATTATCGGGCTACATATGTATAATAGGTATACCCCTTCTCACTCATACCTAAAAAGCTAATAGCAAAATACATTATTGTACCTTGTACACCAGATGCATTAACGAAAAGACAAGACATTATATGCGATAAGTACAACGGGCGGCCTTATCGCTTAGAAGCGATCTCTTCCAGGCCAATATTTACCTTTGGATGGAAATACTTATGTGAATTTAAGAAAGTCATCTTAAACACATGTTTATAATAATAATAAATAACACAAATCTTGAAATAAATATTACAAATTCTGAATAATTCGTTTATCGAACCATGAAACTCATAAATAAAAATATTATTTTGATTCTATAAATTAAACGTGGCGCGATCTATCCTTTTCGCCCCAATGCACGAGCACCGCTGGCACTTTGTCATACTGTCTTTTGTTACACAACTTAATGCCCTGAATGCCCCACCCCCTCCCTCCCGCTTCAGCGGAAATGGTGCGCGTCATTTGAGTTCCTTTTTCGAGAGTTTCTAAGAAAACAATAGTTTGTTTTCGTCCTTGAAAAATGTTTTAATAAATAAAATGGAGGAAAATCATCAATTTTGAAAATGGCTTCGTAGGAATTTCGCCATTAAATATACTAATCTCGCTGTGCCTTTTTAGGTGGATCAACGTTTTTAACTTTGAAAGATACGTACTTCTTAGTCTAAAAAGTAATTTTTGTAAGTTTTCTCGATAGATATCTATCTATCGAGAAAAACTTACAAAAAATACTTATAAAATTTAGTGATAATAGCTCGTCATCATCATCATCATCATCAGCCTATAGCAGTCCACAGCTGGACATAGGCCTCCCCCGATGAGCGCCATAGCGCCCTGTCTTCAGCTTGCCGCATCCAGCATCTACCTGCAGTCTTTTGCAGGTCGTCATCCCACCTGGTTTATAGCTATCTAGCTATAATCACTAAATTTAATGAAACAAAGTCGCTTCCCGCTGTCTGTGTGTATGTATTCTTAGATCTTTAATAAAGCAACGGATTGTTATGCCGATTTTTTAATAGATAGATTGATTCAAGAGGAAGATTTATAAACCACTTGACACATAGATTTCAATGTGAGCGAAGCCGCGGGGCGTGCCATAGAGTTATTTATTGTTACTAATATGTTCGACGGCCGATGGGGCAAACGTGTTCTTGAGTGGAGACCACGACTCGGTAAACGTAGTGTAGGACGCCCTCCGACCAGGTGGGATGACGACCTGCGAAAGACTGCAGGTAGATGCTGGATGCGTCAAGCTGAAGACAGGGCGCTATGGCGCTCATTGGGGAGGCCTATGTCCAGCAGTGGACTAATATAGGCTGATGATGATGATGATGATGACTAATATGTTACAGTTTATCGTTGATAACATCTTAAATCCTAACTTAGGTTTATCTAGACACTAGAGTTCTCTTAACAACCGCAAACCTGGGCCTAATTCCACTAAGTAAAAAAGTAAAAGTAAAAAATCATTTATTTCTTTAGGCTTACAAAATAAGCACTTAGACAAGTCATATTTTATATAAATTATTATCAAATACAATTATTTTACTGTTCACTTCAATTTTTTGTCCACTAGTGGAAGAAGTGAAAAGAAACCACTAGCATGTTCATCTCTTATATGTCTGATACATGGTTATTTGCCTATTTAAGTCTAAATATAATTAAAAAAAAAAAACTAACACAATCGCCTCACAATGACAATAGTATCGCTTCTAAATCACCACGTTTGACACCTTTTGGTATTGTATTAGCACAATCTTTCTCGGTAAACGTAGTGTAGGACGCCCTCCGACCAGGTGGGATGACGACCTGCGAAAGACTGCAGGTAGATGCTGGATGAAGAAAGCTGAAGACAGGGCGCTATGGCTCATTGGGGGAGGCCTATGTCCAGCAGTGGACTGCTATAGGCTGATGATGATGATGAATCGAAGTCTCAGTGTATGTGTAAACTTATATTTATTTTTAATCTCTAGTTTTATTCGATATTTCGTTCGGACAACAAACAATAAGAATAAAAGAACCAAGAGCGAGTCCAAGCATTATTGAAATAGGTTGGTACAATTGTCCGCATTTCCATTCCCCAATTCCGAACCAATGAAAATTAGTTTCTATTGGACAACGAAATTCCATTACAAAATACCGTTTCTGAACGAATTGTCATAGAAAAGGTATTCCAAGGTTTGTTCTATTGTGTTTATTCTTTGGACGTGTGCTTTCTAATCAATTTTAATGCTTATGCTCTTGTTGTAAGTTCGAATGTCGATTGTAGGTCAGCCATGAATATCTTGAATTTTCTTTTGTGAAATTGTTGAACGCATGTTTATTCTGACCAAAATTAAGCATAGTTAGGTTCTCATATATTTAATATTTTAGGGATGATTAATTTGACGACCTCTGTGGCGCGATGGCCAAAGGTCCAGGAGGTTGCGGGTTCGATTTCACGATTTAATGTTTGTACGATCTGCAGATATGTGTTCTGGTCGTTTTCTATGTATAATAAAAAAATAAAAATAATAATAATATGCTGGACAATTCACACAGCATTATCTAGCCCCATGGTAAACAGAGCTTGTGTTATGGGTACTAGATAACTGATATACATAATACAATACATTACATAGATAGACATTTTTTTTTATTATACATAGAAAACGACCAGAACACCCGGAACAAATATCTGCAGATCGTGCACACAATTGTTCCGAGGCGGGAATCGAACCCGCAACATCCTGCGTCGCAGGCGATAGTAAAAAAATATATATCTATGTATTGTATTCTGTACACAAGCTCTGCTTATCTTGGGGCTAGATAAGGCTGTGTGAATTGTCCAATATTATTTATATATTTTTTTGTATATATTTAAGAGTTTGTGTATTAGCGGCAAATCACATGCTAGATTTTTTTTTTTTATCACAATTCAAAAATCATTTATTCTTTAGGCTTACAAAATAAGCACTTAGACAAGTCATGTTTTATACGTTAAATTATTATCAAATACAATTCATGTGACAAGGTACTTCGCTAGAGCCATCAAGCTAGATAAAACCTTTTTTTCATCAATGTTTCCCGATTCTGGGCTAGACGATGTGACCTACAACGGGGTCACTATACCTAATGATCTGATCCCATATAGGCCGACTTATCACAAACATAATCATATCCATATTTCACGAAGAACCGACGGCCGATGGGGCAAACGTGTTCTTGAGTGGAGACCACGACTCGGTAAACGTAGTGTAGGACGCCCTCCGACCAGGTGGGATGACGACCTGCGAAAGACTGCAGGTAGATGCTGGATGCGGCAAGCTGAAGACAGGGCGCTATGGCGCTCATTGGGGGAGGCCTATGTCCAGCAGTGGACTGCTATAGTCTGATGATGATGATGATGATCACAAACATCGTTTGATTTGATTTAGCTAGTCAAGGCTCGATATGACTCGGATGTAGGAGTGTTCTGTCAATCATATATAAGACTTCTCATTCCTATTTCATATCAGGAGACTTCTGTGGCTTTTCGGGCGAAAGTCCCTCTATGACTCAGGAGCCGCCTGAGTTCGATCTTGATACATGTTTGTACGATCTAGAGATATTTGTTTTCATAAAATATGTTATGTATATATAATGTATGTATGTATATCAGACATCTAGAACACATAACACAAGCTGTGCTTTAACGAAGAAGCTGTTTGGATTGTCCAGTATTACTTAATTGTTGAATTCTTTATTCTACACACAATAATACATAAAATTAAATTAACTAAATAGGTACATACAGCTTAACCCTGATATTACTTATGACATTGACGACCGATGTGGCGCGGTGGGCGAAGGTCCGCTTGCGATGCAGGCGGTTGCGGGTTCGATTCACGCCTCGGAACAATTGTGTGTACGATCTGCAGATATTTGTTCCGGGTGTTCTGGTCGTTATATATAATAAAAAATATATATCTATGTAATATATTGTATTATGTATATCAGTTATCTAGTACCCATAATACAAGCTCTGCTTACCATGGGGCTAGATAAAGCTGTGTGAATTGTCCCGCTTTATTTATTTATTTAAACATTTATAACATGCAATAAATGAATTAGAATTTGAATGAGTTTTCTTACAGCATATGTACCTTATTTATAATTTCGTACTAATTCTAGGCAAGACAGAGTAGCAAATTTACCAGAAGCGCAACTTGTATCACAAAGATAGCCAACAATGGCAGCTATTGTGTCTTTCAACGACTCAGTTCGAGTTAATTGTGTTGCATTGCAAGTAACTAAATCCGAGATAATGAGACAACTTGCAGTAGGTAAGTAAAAGTTAGTTAAAGATGGTGGATAGTTTGGGAGGTCGGACTGGCGAAGTTTTGTTCCAAGTCCTGGGGTACGTATGCTTTGTGCACACAGACTGAGGTAGCGATTTTGAACAATTGTGGTTTCTGCCTTGTTTAATTTCTGTTACCAATAAATTGATTATTCTGATTATTATTCTACTTAACACTTTGAGTGCTGAAAACGCACGGTATGAGTTTTCTACAATTGACTAATATGCGTAAATCCACACTAGCGCAGCGGCTGAGAAATTACAGATCTTTGTGACTCAGCAGAGCTGTAATATTTTTCGAACGAAACGCATGTGCGGCGCAACACAACCGCTGTGTAGAGCGGCAGCACGAATTTTTTAGGTAAAAAAAAAGATCGCAGTCGTCGAAAAAAAACCGCAGTCAAAGTGTTAAATTATTAAAAAATATATGTTTATGAAATAAATGAATATTGTAGGATGCACACACTAGGCATAAGGTAAAAACTATTTATTGGTGGGATCCCTGCCTATCTTACCATTCATTCATGTCATCATCCTATCATATCGTTCAGCGATCCCACTCAACTCACTCAGTCAGTCGGGATCTCTTATTCGATCGATACGCATGTATTTTTCTTGAACAACGAATAAATGACTATGTGAAATCCTACAATATGAATTATGATGATGAATTAGTAGTAAGTTACTTATCATCCAATCCTCATATATAGTGCACTATAGACAATGCCGGCCCTGGATCAGGCTTTATGGCGAGAACTACCGAAATTATCCATTTATAACAGCCATTAACAACCCTATCTGTGAGTATGGAAATGACGCGGATTTCACGGGACGTATTTATGAACTTGTTAGGGTTGTCAAGTCAATTGATGATAAGTGAGAGGGAAATTAGGTGATCATTTCTGATGGTCCATTTTGTTGGTTGGGCCAAAATTAATATATAATAAGCATAGGTACTCAAATATTTAATCACTTAAGGATTTGGAGATTTCTGTGGCGGGAAAAGGTTCGCCTGCGATGCAGGTTGCTGGTTTGATTCCCGCCTCGGGACAAAATGTTAGTACAATCTGCAGATTGGGTTTGCACCAAATTGAAAAATAACAACTAACTAGCTTAAGATTTCGTAGTTGCTTCTTTATTTTAAGTCATATCAAAGCGACAGAAATCAAATTATTTCCCTGTTTATTCACATATTTTTAGGTATTTGACTTTTTCTAAGTATTGTATATATCTATCGTATAAGAAAAACCAATATTTTAGATTTTTATTACAAATTTCAACATTTCATTTCGACAACTCGCCCTAATCAAAATTTAACGAACTATTTGTACTTCGAAGTGAGATGACAAATCGCCCATGATAAAGTCGTATTTACTTTTTTTTCAGGGTTCCGTATCCAAAATCTGTTATCATTTGCAATAATTGAACGAACATAAAACCGAGTAACTGTTCACTCAAACAGGCTACCTACCAATAGTATCCAAAAACAATGCGATCCAAAGAAAAACTTACGAGTAGGTACTATTCTAACTTCGTCATTCGTCACAGTGACCCGAAGGGCCTGCGACAGCAGAAATTACCAGTGCTCCCAAAATAATTGCTATTATTAATACGTCCTATAGTCTACGGCCCAACTTGATTTAGTCCTTGGTGAGTTACAGTAGTGTGTCGTCCTGCCAAATACTGCAGGGAGATGTTGGATACGTCAAGTTGAAGACAGGGCGCAAAGGCGCGCATTAGGAGAACCCTATATCTCTGATGATGATGAAGTTGAAAGAAAAAGGTTGGAAGCAAGGAAGGCTATGACAATAAAATGTTCATCTCTCTATTTACCTTTAAACTTAGATACACAACGTCGAGCCGGCGGGTTCTAAGCCCAGCCCAGATCGGTAATGAAATCCAAACAACACCAGGCATCGCAATGATTTAATAGAGACGCCTGGAGGAAACGGGCACGTCATTAGGCATGACTTAATGAGCATACACCAGAATAGATGATAATTACTACGGCCTTGTGACGTCATTCTTCAGTAAAGTAGCAAGAGTTCTGAGCAAAAAGAGAAGATCTATTTGCCCGTTAAGCGGCTTTATTCTTGTTTGATTTTCTTTTTACTTTGGAGCCTAGTTTGGCGAACTTGTGCCTTGATGTGGAAATAGTCATGGACGAAGAATTTATCCTCCAACGGGAAAACTCACTGTATGTCTGGAAATAACTAGTTTTTTTACAGAAAATTTCGTGTTTTTGCTACTAAATACATAAAAAACTAATTACAGATAAATGTAGACTTTAACTGGGTATGCAATCATTTCGAACTGAAACAAAAGTGGTCAGACATTGACTTTTGGAAAGTTCAAAACTTTTTGACAATAATAATATAATAATAATAAATAATGCTGGACAATTCACACAGCATTATCTAGCCCCATGGTAAGCAGAGCTTGTGTTATGGGTACTAGATAACTGATATACATAATACAATACATTACATAGATATATATTTTTATTATATATAGAATGCGTGACCTTTATAGTGTTGTGTTTCACAAATATTTACATTTATTTTCCATTACTTGACACTGGAAAAAAAGTGTCCAACCAGACACATATTGCCATTAACAAAGAATAATCATCAGATATTAAATATTGTCATTCCGCCTATATTCCATGACTATGAAATATCTATGAACTGGATACTGGCAGAAAAGGGGCAAACCAGACACATATTAAAGAATTCAAGTCAAGTCATATGTGTCATAAAATATTAACTTTCATTAGGTTTATTTCCCGCTATGATCGCGAATAATATCTCTGTCAATCTCTCCCAGAAATGCATTCTGCGTGCGTGTGTTTAGTGATGCGTTCAGTAACATAATTATAGACAGGATTATGTCATAACATAGGCGCTGATTGGCAATTATAACCTTGATCTGAGTACGATGATCCGTGGCATGTAATCTAGAAGTGCACTCTATCGTAATACATATTATAATCATTGCTTCATCTCCCGAGATGACAACCTATGGTTTACATTGATTTGTTACACTGACGTAAACAGAGCAGGTAGGTATTTATTTTTTTATTTGCTTTTGAATATAATGCTGGTTAATCCACACAGCATTATCTAGCTCCATGGTAAGCAAAGCTTGTGTTATGGGTACTAGATAACTGATATACATAATACAATACATTACATAGATAGATATTTTTTATTATACATAGAAAACGACCAGAACACTCGGAACAAATATCTGCAGATCGTACACACAATTGTTCCGAGGCGGGAATCGAACCCGCAACCTCCTGCGTCGCAGGCGGACCTTCGCCCACCGCGCCACATCGGTCGTCAAAAGATATACCAATAGGTATGTTATTCTGTGTTGCATTCTTCACCAAAACCCATACCGAAACAGCCACTGACGTATAGCCATCATCTCATATATATATATTATACTAGCTGCGCCGCGCGGTTTCACCCGCGTGGAAATCTATGTGTTAAATCACTACAAAGGTCGCTTCCCACTGCCTGTCTCATGAATGTTCCTATGTATGCTTAGATCTTTAAAACTACGCAACGGATTTTGATGCGGTTTTTTTATAGATAGAGTAATTCAAGAGCAAGGTTTCCATGCCCTGTATTAGTTGTAAGGTTATATACATACATTATTTTGTAAAAACCCTTATTTTGACTTACTACAAGTTTAAACACCACAAGTTTCGCAGCAAACAATTTAAAATCGATCGAGTAAATATTTTTAAACTTACCCGATCTGAACACATAATTATACGTATTAATACAACGGGTATTTATCGCGTTTATTTACCTATTTTTCCCGACGTTTCAACAGGTTTACACACTGTCGTGGTCACGGGATGACTGATCGATCGAGTAATGGAGTATGGTCGAGTATGGTATGATCTGCTCTACCATAACATAACACATGCTGAGTGGAAACCGATTTTTGTCAGTCTCTGTCGTCTGTTAATCTAAGTTTAGTTTATAAGAGTCTCTGTTCTGATAAAATAAAAATCTTTTTACTTTACTTTAATTACGTACTCTGATAAATTATAATAATAAAATATTTATTTACCAAAAAACACATGCGAATTATAAAGTTTGCCTTCAAAATCCATAAACTTTAAAATATGCCTATGCCTAAATAAACAAACTGGCGTGCCGATCACTTTATATATATACATACGTGCTAAAACATTCATCCATATCGTCAAACCCACTCCCAGAGAGATTAAAAACAAATTTTTAGGATACATTGTTTGATGGCTTTATCAAACGCCGGCTGATATGGAGGCTTAAAAAGGTTCCATTGGGTAAACGAAATGGAATATTTAAAATGGGAAAATGGCGAGTTCACCTTTGTGTAAATTAATAAAAGGATTAATGTTTTAGGGATCAATGTGCTTTTTCAGGGTGTTTTACGTTTATTGAGAAAATATTAACATCACGGAATCACCTTCTTAAGGTAAATCGGTAAATTTTGCGCTTGCACTAGGACGGGTTTATATGTCAAACTGTTTAAGGCTTAGATTTTTAGTGCCTAAGAAAATAACTACACACTATATGTTGAGGTATCTGTAGACTGTTACAAACTTGCTAGAACTAATTCTAGTTTGGATCAGTTAAGCTACCTTAACTGGTCCAAATGAATACAATACAATACATACATACACTATTGCACACCAAGAAAATAAAAAAATACAAGAAAAGAGACAGGCGGCATGGGCGGCCTTATCGCTAAGAGTGATTTCTTCCAGACAACACGGAACACGAAGTAGTTGTAGGTACACGTACAGAACGTGGCGTAACAATATCAATCGGAAGCGTCCCCAAGACGCTACTGGCTGCATTGCCCCGTGCTGTATGGCAATGCTGATGCGCTGTGCCTGATAGTCACACACGCGTCATTATTATATGTATATTCTACATTCATTTTATATACATTATATTCGACATGAATTATCTAATATCTAATAGCACACCAACCGCTGAATAGATTGCAGAAAGCTTTGCACTCAGAACATTCTACACTTAGAACGTACTAAGTGTATACACTGACTTCTTCCTCTAGTGGACAAAAAATTGAAGTGAATAGTAAAATAATTTTATTAGACAATAATTTATAGTATAAAGTATGACTTGTCTAAGTGCTTATTTTGTAAGCCTTAAGAAAAAAAATATATTGAATTTTGAATTACGAATTTTTGACTTTTCCACCGCCATTGTCTTTGCATTTGTGTGCCAGATATTCTACGGGAATTCTTACAGAAATAGCTTAGATAAATCAACTTTCTAGAGACTCTCACTAAACTTACATCAAAGGATCGAACTCAGCTTAACTTTCAAAATGGCTGACAGAAAAAACTTTCAATCGATCATGAATATTTACCAATTCTATTCCAAGTTAAATCTATGCAAAAAATGATTTGCTTTTCATGAAAATAAACTGTTCAAAAAGTTCTAAAATCTATAATTTGATTTCAATTCTAGCGCTACGCAAGCTACGCAACTTTCAATCCGATGCCATCGTAATAGAGTCTATTTCACATTAAAAGTCGATTTGTAGAGTCCCACTAGCGATCTCTGGTAGCGATTAGTAGGCAACACACAAACTTGAGGAAAAAGTTCCTTAGAGAGTAGGTTTTAATTGGAGATAGATGGAACCTCCAGTTAGAGCACTGGCAGCAGAGAGCTGAGAGGCAATTTAGTACTTCGATATTTAAAAGTTGGAATATATCTTTTTAAATGAATGTTTACTTCAATCAAATGAAATATTTTTGATCAGTTATTCAATGCTGATGATTTCGACTTTTATATGGTTATTTTTTATAAAAATGAAAAATATAACACAATCGGTCTAGGTTTACTCTGTTGTTATGTTTTATATCATACTAATATTGATGATGTTTGATACTATTTCTCGCAAAAACTATTGAACGGATGATCGGGGTGTAATTTTGAATACAGGTAGTTCCAGACCCGAATATTTTCCCTTAATTTTAATTATTTATTGGAAAAAAATTATGCCTATGTTTAGGCATAATTTTTTTCCAATAAATAATTTCCTATGGGATAGAAATAACCCTAAAACGTTTCCATATAAACACAGCGTACGAATCCGCGGGTAGAAACTAGTGAGAATATAAAATTGTTAAAATTACTCACCGGCGTTATGGGGTGTTAATGTAACCTGTTACAATGCAAGCGTTCGTGCAGTGAATTCTCACTACAAGCTACGGATTTTAGATTCACGGTGTATCGTATCAAGGTACAAGTCCGAGATAGGCTACAGACTGCAACCGCAGGCGATTTTACGACTAGTGGCTGCGGTTGACCGCAGTGCTGCCTGCCGTTGCGGTTGTTAATATTAAAAAGACACCACTGGCGCTGCAGTCTGCAGTAGCTCCGCGCCGCAGCCGCTGGCCGCAGTGTTACGGCGCTTGGAATCAATTTCATACAGATGCATAGAAACTAGTAGTGTCGCTTGCAGCCTGCTGTAGTTTGCAGCCTGCGGTCCATCTTGGAATTGCACCTTTATGCTCGATGCCACATGGTCCATTACCCGTAGCAGCTGTATCAGTAAGAACCAATCCGGCTTTAGGAACACAGTTGTGTAACAAATTGAATATTTACGTCAAGCGTAATGGGAATTCAGTGGTGAATAAAATATTAATATAACCCACAATTCAATATCTACGGCTACTAAATATTTAAAGAGGTAAGTGGTTTATGAAGGTCAGGAACCGCTCGGTAATACTGAATAGTAGGGGATTTTTGGTTTTTTATACACTGATTATTTCACCAGGTATCTCTCTAATTCTTTCCCTTGTTCGCTTGTCACTTTATTCAATCTGGTGGAAAGCCAGCCCAGTAAAACGTAGTCAAGATTCACATACCTACACAAACTACATTTTTTTATTTTTTTTTATTTAGCCTGTTTCGTCCCACTGCTGGGCAAAGGCCTCCCCCAAACAAACTACATATAAACACTTAAATAGTTACCACGTATTCTATAATTTAATTTAACAATTATTATTGTAACTAAACTATTTGATTCTTTTAGAGTTTAATTACAATTTGGCGTAATAAATATCAATAAACATTTAAATGAATTAGATCATTAAGTACAAAACTAATTTAGATTTACCTAGTATACATACTGTAATAGATCTAGGGCTCCTCGGGACTTCAGGTATAATAAAAACTGATTTGCAAATACATGAGCATGTTTATTAGTTTTCAGCGGGAAATCAACTGACTTTGACATTAGAGTTTTTCTAGACATATATCTATTTAACAATCAACATCATACCTACTGTCAAATATAAGAAGTCAATTCATTACACCTACCAAAAACAGATTACCTACTGACTTCTAAAAATAAAAAGTTTAAAGTGTGCCTTAAAAACACATAAACTTTAATATATGCCTAAGCCTAAATAAACAAACCGGGGTACTATGAACACTTAAATAGTTACCACAATAAACAAGAAACCCATGTCTAACTCAATCCTCTTGTGCCTTTCATTTCGTCGCCCTACTGTGAGGCGGAGGCTATTTTATTATCATTTCTGGTGTCGAGGCTCTTAACCCATATAATTATATTTCCCATGACAGTAAGTTTATCATCTCTGGTGAAAAGCCAGCCCAGTAAAATCCAGCCCAGTAACATCCAGCCAAGTAACATGTTACCTGCGGAATGTCGTTAAATCTCAGGTTTACAGCGAAATGGTTCAGCTCAAATGTTTGCTGTTAAGTTCTACACTGAATTACACGTGCAGGAATTTCAGCCTCACTTTGACCTTGATCTTATTCTAGGAATTAGTTATTTGGCGTTGAACTTGTTTTGAAACTCCGTCAGAATAGTAATTTTCGTGATCTGTCAAACGTGTGGACGTTGGCCAAGGCTTACTGATTCATAGTGAGACCGGCATGGCCAACACTGACTTATTTTATTTTAATCTTTTGTTATGTCAATATCAATGAAAATACACCAACAACTTAAGAATGCATGCCTCTGTTTATATTTGTATTGGATTAACTACTGGCCAATTTCTTTAAATTATTTTGCTAACAGCGAGCAACTTAATTCCATATTCCTTTGCGGTCTGCGACGCAGAATGTAGCGGGTTCGATTCCCGCCCTGGGAAAAATGTTTGTACGATCTGCAGATATTTTTTTCGGGTGTTCTGGTTCTTTTCTATGTATAATAAAAAAAACATAAATCTATGTAATGTATTTTATCGTGTATTATCTTTATCAGTTATGTAGTACCCATAACACAAGCTCTGCTTAGCTTGGGGCTACATAATGCTGTGTGTACTTTCCAGCATTATTTATTTATTTATTATTTATTTATTTATTAGAATTAGAATTGTACATGAACTCATTTGATATTGATATCATCTGCCTCACAGAACATTGGCTGAAAAGCTATGAGCTCATGTTTAACTTCAGTAACCACCAGGTTAGTAGTTCTTTTTGCAGATCACATGCTATTCGTGGAGGCTCTTTAATATTACTAAATAAACTAATAAAATTCAAAGAACATAAAGACATAGTATGCTTATCCATTGAAAGCCACATTGAAGTAGCATGTGTTGAGTTGGAGCACACTATTGTAGCAAGCGTATACAGCCCACCACCAGCTTCTTTTGAAATATTTGAAAAAAATATGGATGATATCTTATTTAAAATATCAAAATCAAATAAAAACCTCATAGGATGTGGAGACTTTAATATTGATCTTTTAGAAGTTTACTCCCTCAGTAGCAGATTAACAAATTTATTTAATTCTTATAATCTTAGGCCAACATTTATGGAACCTACTAGAATAACTGAAACATCAGCAAAATGTATAGATAATATATTTGTTTTCCAAAATGAAAAAATTGTCAGTCACAAAATTATAAGTCATTTAAAATCAGACCACTTAGGTCAACTAATTAAATTAAAACATCCAGTAAAAAATAATAATTGTAAAAAAAAAATTAAGTACGTTCCTGTGACCACAGATCGATTTGAACGGTTGAAATTGGATTGGGATTTTAAACCATCACCTAACTACTCACTTAACAACCCAAATGAGTCATATTGTAGTTTTTTTAATAAATTCACCAATGCGTTCAATTCAATATTCATACCCAAATCGATCTTGGTCTCAGAAAAACTTAGCTTTAGTGAGGGGGCAACAGTAGGTATACATAAGAGTAGACAAAAGTTATATGAACTGTATAGTGAAAAGCAGTACAATTTTAGCCGGGAATTTAAAGAAAAAGTAAAAAATTACTCAAAAATATTTAGAAAAGTTTGTAATACAGCAAAATCAAATTATATTAGCTCGAAAATTAAAAATAGTGAAAATGTAATAAAATCAACTTGGAAAATAATTAATAGTGAGACTGGAAAGGTCAATACCTACATTAATGATTACAGTTTAAAGATTAATGATTGCTCTATCAAAAATGATGTTGAAGTAGCGCAAGCTTTTGAATTTTTTTTTACTGACATTCCAATGTGTACTACAAAGTGTCTGAACTCTTCTCAAATAATAGCTGAATCATTACTTAAAGAAAATGTACCTAAATGCGATAGTAAATTTATTTTTACCCATGTTGATGAAAATGGTATAAAAAAAGCCTTTAAACTTTTAAATATTAAAAAAACTGCAGATCTCTGGGGCATTTCCGTTAAAATTATTAAACCTTTAATTGATACCATTGCACCAGATCTAGCTTTTATATTTAATGAATCCATTGATTGTGGCATATTTCCTGATCTAATGAAACATAGTAAAATAATCCCATTGTTTAAATCGGGTATTAGGTCTGACCCCACTAACTTTAGACCGATATCAGTACTGCCTACATTCAGTAAAGTTTTTGAAAAACTTATTTTACACCAATTGCTTAGACATTTTAATGGCAATGACCTGCTACACTGTAAGCAATTTGGGTTTAATCGTGGCAGGTCAACTACTGATGCCGGTGTAGAGTTGGTATCGCATATTTTTGATGCTTGGGAGAAGTTGCAAGATGCTTTAGGCGTTTTTTGTGACTTGTCAAAAGCATTCGATTGCGTTCATCACGAGACATTAATCAGGAAACTACATCATTATGGAATAAGGGACAGCTCTTTGGATCTTCTTACATCTTACTTGAGTGATAGGATACAAAGAGTTGACATTAATGGGAAACGATCTAAAGGGTCTGTGGTTACAATGGGTGTACCGCAGGGCTCTATCTTGGGTCCTTTCCTATTTTTAGTTTATATTAACGACCTGCCTCATCTTGTAAAGAATGATCATGAGATTGTATTGTTTGCTGATGATACTTCATTAATTTTTAAAATGAATCGACAAAAAACAAATTTCGACGATATAAATACTGCAATCTCAAAGGTAGTCCATTGGTTTAGTATCAATAATCTTTTGCTTAATGAAACCAAAACAAAATGTATAAGATTTATTCTACCTAATGTAAAACAAGTTAAGGCTGATGTAAACGTAAAAGGAGAAACGGTAGAAATTGTAGACAATACCGTATTCTTAGGAATAACCTTAGATAGTAAACTCCAATGGGGCCCACACATAGATAAGCTATCGAAGAGACTTAGTTCTGCAGCATATGCAGTTAAAAAAATCCGTCAACTTACAGACGTTGATACTTCTCGACTAGTCTATTTCAGCTACTTCCATAGTATTATGTCTTATGGCATACTATTGTGGGGGAACGCTGCAGATATAAACACCATTTTTGTGTTGCAGAAGAGGGCTGTTCGTGCGATCTATAATATGGGTCCCAGAGAATCCCTACGTAATAAATTCAAAGACATAAACATAATGACAGTACCATGTCAATATATTTATGAAAACTTGTTGTACACTCATAAAAACATCAATCGATTCATTAAAAAAAGCGATATACATAATGTAAATACTAGAAATAAGAATAAACTCGCTGTTCCCACAACTAGACTACATAAGATAAGTGCATCTTTTAAAGGGCAATGTATACGCTTCTACAACAAAACTCCAAGTGAGTTGCAAAAATTATCAATAAATAAATTTAAAAAAATTGTGAAGCATATTCTTTGTAAAAAGGCTTATTACAAAATATCAGATTATCTAGAAGATAAAAAAGCTTGGAACGAGTTTTGCTCCAACTCAAAATCTAACAAATTACAGATAAGCAAATCATATGTACTAGACACATAAGTTATGAACATACTAGTGGTTTCTTCTCACTTCTTCCACTGGTGGACAAAAAATTGAAGTGAACAATAATACATATAATAATGAATAGTATAAAATATGACTTGTCTAAGTGCTTATTTGTAAGCCTAAAGAAATAAACTTTAATTTCATTTCATTTCATTTCTTGATTTTCTATATGGCTATATTCTGTACCAGTAGTGATCGACCACGGGCACACGCCAGTCGCTGTTAAAATAACGAGCCGTATGTTTCTACCACGCCGTATGGGGATTTATCGCAGCACTCGGAGAGTGTTTACTACATTCGAAGCTTTAGAATTACTAACGGGAGAGTTGCTGGACTGCACAACATAAACCAGATACATAGGATACATATGTGTATTCATTTATTGTTACAAATTTATTACAGTTTACTGTTGATAGCATCAACAGCGTTGACATGTGCCGAAGCAAGCTGGGTGTTTAACACTTTGATTGCTGAAATCACAAGGTATGTGTTTTCTACAAGTGACTAATATGCGTAAATCCACACTAGCGCAGCGTATGAGAAAATACAGATCTGTATGACTCAGCACAGCCGTAATTTTTTAGGTTATAAAAGATCGCAGTCGTCGAAAAAAAACCGCAGTCAAAGTGTTAACGGGTTAGAAGCTTTAAGACTACATCTCGATATGACCATATCGCGTAAGGACTACATAGCATTTAGACTATTTGGTATTTGTCCTGAAAACTCTTAAAACAGTGTAAAAAGTATTTTGAAATAACTAAGAAAATTTAAGTCAGGTTTCAGATTTTTCAAAATAATCAAATTGTTGAAGTTAGAGAAAGCCATTGCTAAGTGAAACATTTCGGGCAAAAAGCAAAAAAAAAAACATTAATTCCCAGCAGAATTACTAGGAAGTGATTTTAAGAAGAATTTCAAGGAAAATTGCAACAAATTACCACCTTCACGCAATCCATCTTGAAAGCACTCAGCGAAATCAAACTGTTGAACCAGCGAGATATTCCAACACTAAACTCAAAGTGGAGTAAATAAAATTCAAATTATATCGGAGCTTTCGCCAATCGATTACAGCAAGCGGCCATTATAATTGCACCCTTTGCCGCCTGCTGGCGCTCATGCAGATTGAAATTGACTTTTTTCCGATAATATTTTCCAGACTACGTTTATTAGATACTCCACAGAATTTATTAAAATATTTAATATTTAGCAAAAGTTGGAAACATGAGCAGTATGAGTTATCTAGGGTAAATTTGAAAGATGTTGTGTGGCACTTTAATTCGGGACAACAATTTATACATATTACTTTCATAGTCAGGCGCTTCGGCGACTAAAGTTATAGGCGCTAAGTTTGTCGGTCTACAGTCGAAAAATATTTAAAATAGTATAATCCGTTCCAAACTTTCATAAAAGTGATTAAAAGTGTTTAATACCAACCCGGTGTTACGTGAAAGTGGGGGTGTGTGAAAACTCTTACGATTACAGAAGAATTTGTTCTTCTGATCTGAGAGTGATTTGCATTTTTTTCCTGCATAAATCTCGACGCCTAAATTAAACGAAGAGCAAGACGCTTTTATGGTCATCTACAGCAAGTTCTACAAGGAAAGTTACGAGGTAGAATTTTTGAACTTGTCTTAATTTAGAAGAATTTCTTAACTTCCAAAACATGGCTATTTGTGCTGCGTGCAACTTGAACATGCTATCTACACAGAAGCGGATCAAATGTTCCAATACTGGTTGCGGCCAACATTACCATCAAGAATGTGTGAAGTTTCTAAATGAGTCTCCTGTATCTCGCTCCAAGTGGATCTGTCCTTCATGTGCGGCTCTACGCCCAAAGACTGATAACAGTAATACTCCTGTTCATGCCGACACTAGTCATAGCAAGGCAAGGAAACATCTTGAGCCGAAGCTAACTCAATTCGCTGGTTGCGGCCCACTGGATTCACCAAGTATGTCAAGTAGCTCGGACTCGGTTTTGATTACTACAATTAAGGCCGAGATTATAACTCAAATCTCGTTAATGAAGAATGATCTCGAGGCCTCTCTGAAAAAATACATACGGGAAGAAATTGGCCCCCTGCGATCAGAAATCCAGGAAATTCGTTCATCCATTAATTATATAAGTGACCGCTATGAAGAGGTCGTCAAAAGGTTGGATTCTGCCGAGAGTAAGTTGGGCTCGATTGTGTCGTCTAAGACTGATACGAAGGAATTGAGCAAAGCGATGAATAATTTGCAGAATGGAATAAATCAACGCGAACAATGGGCGAGAAGATCTAATATAGAAATAATAGGAGTTCCTGATAAAAAAGGCGAAAACTTGATCGAAACTTTCTGCAATTTAGCTAAAAAGGCCAACTTTGAGCTAAATCCTGATACTGACCTAGACTTTATCACTCGCGTCACGCCCATCAAGAATGACGGTAAGAAATGTAAGCCGATTGTGGTTCGATTCTTGGCGCGACAAAAAAAGGATGATTGCCTTAATTGTTTGAGAAAACTTAGGTACTTGAAAGCCAAAGATATTGGATTCATGGATAACAATCAGTCCATTTATTTTAATGACCACCTGACGCGCAGTAACAAACAATTGCTTCAACAAGCAAAGAAGTTGGCGAAGGATCACAACTACCAATATACCTGGGTGAAACATTGCTGTATTCTTGTGCGCCGTGATGATGTTAGCCCCAGCATCCAAATCTCTTCAGCGGAGGATTTAAACAAGATAAAATAAGAGTCGTTTTTTTATCTCAATTGTCTAAATACCTTAAAGAGTATAATTTAATTTTTGTAGCCTTTTTATTTACTTTTCAGTGTATATTAATTAATTGCCTTTCTGACTTTGTTCTTGTATTTTTATATAGTACGTCTTTTCTTGCGAGCAGTCATACATTTACATTGCGCGTAAATGGTGAGTCTAACCATTTTCTATATATAAACACTATCAGTTACTTCTTATATTTACTGTTGTTTTTAATTTATAATGGGTACTAAAATGAATATATTCTACCAAAACGTGCGTGGGCTTCGAACTAAAACTAGTACATTTTATAATAATTTATTAAATTGTGATCCAGATATTATTTTTTTGACTGAAACGTGGCTGCTTCCAGGAATTCTCGACTCAGAATTGTTTGATCCACGTTATAGTGTTTATAGATGTGATAGAAATTACAGTTTTCGTGGTGATTCCTTGGGTGGGGGTGTTTTAATTGCGGTGCGACGTGGGATCATTGTAAGTGATTTTAGATGTGTACCTTCTACCAATTGCATAGCTGATATAATTTATTTATCCATTAACCTGACCAATGGGACCAGGCCAGACTGTCGATTATTTTGTTGTTATTTTCCTCCGTGTAGTGCTCTTTATAATGCTGAATTGGAATTTTATGAATACGTATCGAACATAATTACTAATGAGCCTGATTTTAAATACATAATAGTAGGAGACTTTAATATTTCGCAGTGTCAGTGGTTAAACAATGTAGATCATAATGCTGCTTTACTTGCTGGTAACTTGGAGATACCGATTGTTGAAGCTTTGTCTTCCTTTTTATCTTTTAACTGTTTATCTCAATATAATAATATACATAACTTCAACGGTAGACATTTAGATCTTGTTATTTCCAATATTAATTGTTTAGTTTCTCAAACGTCTCAACCTCTTGTACCCGAAGATAAATATCACCCTGCATTAAATATTAATTTTGATAATATTTCCATTAATTACTTACGTCCACCTAAAAGGACAATTAAATTATTTAAAACTGCAGATTATCAAAGTATCTGTACTGAGCTTGATTCAATGGATTGGAACTCTATCTTAGATCTTTCAAACACTGAAAAATCGGTTCTTTGTTTCTATACCACTGTAAATAAGTTAATAGCCAAGCATGTACCTTCCAAAGAAGTATATGAAGATGGTAGATACCCATTTTGGTTCAGTAAAAGTTTAATTAAAATTGTTAAAGAGAAATTAAAATACCATAAAAAATGGAAAATATATAAAAATCTGGATGATTACGAAACCTTTTGTAAATTACGTGTTAGACAAAAAAAAGTTCAGTCTGTATGCCTCTCTTCTTATTTAAATTATGCAGAGTTTAAAATACAAGAAAATAGTAAGTTTTTCTGGAGATTCGTTAAGTCAAAACGCAGTAACTGTGATTTCCCTGATTCAATGTTTCTCGGAAACATTTCATCATCAAAAGGTGATGAAATATGTGAACTATTCAATAGCCATTTTCACTCTGTATTCGAGCCTATCTCAGCCGTTAATTCACTTAATTCATTCAGCCATGTTCCTATAAACAATAACATCAACTTGCAGACCATTGAAGTTACTGTAGAACAAGTATTTAAATATCTAAATTCTTTAGACACAGCTAAAACTGCGGGTCCTGACGGAATACCGCCATTATTTCTTAATAAGTGCGCTGAATCACTGGCAAACCCACTATCTATTATCTTTAATCTATCTCTGAAGTCGGGTCTTGTTCCTTTGGTTTGGAAAAAATCTTTTGTGGTTCCCATCTTTAAATCAGGCGACAAACACGACATAAGCAACTACCGCCCTATTTCAAAATTAAGTACTATCCCTAAATTATTTGAAAAACTTGTTTATGATGTAATGTATCCAGTCATTAGACCTCTAATAATACAGGAACAGCATGGTTTTGTAGATAGAAAATCCACTGAGTCAAACTTGTGTGAGTATGTTGATATCTTGTTTCAGACTATGGATTCAGGTTTTCAGGTAGACGCTGTGTACACTGACTACTCTAAAGCTTTTGACAAAATATCTCATGATATTTTGATACAAAAACTGTTATCAATCGGAGTACACGGTGATTTGCTTCGATGGATTGTATCATATTTACGTGATCGAAGTCAGGCTGTTGCAATCAAGGGATTCTGTTCTTCATTTGTCCCAGTTACTTCAGGCGTGCCTCAAGGATCTCATCTTGGGCCGCTACTTTTTAATATTATTATTAATGATGTTATTAGTTGTTTTAATTTTTCTAAAGTTTTGCTCTATGCCGATGATAAAAAGATTTTTAAGGTAATAAGGTCTCCAAAGGACTGCGAAGATCTACAAAGTGATTTGCTTAGATTAAGTAAATACTGCAAGGATAATTTATTATTTTTGAATGTAAAAAAATGTTGCTGCATCACTTTTTCTCGTAAAAAATCAATTATTAATTTTAGTTATCGCTTAAATGATGTCCCACTTCAGAGAGTAACGGAAGTTAGAGACTTGGGAATTTTAATAGACAGTAAACTGACTTTTAAATACCACATTCAAAATATAATTGATCGCGCATTTCGATTATTAGGCTTTGTGCTTAGAACCAGTAAAGATTTTAGTAGTTGGAAAACGATGGTGGTTCTGTTTAATTCTCTGATAAGACCTATCTTAGAATATGGTTCTTGTATTTGGAACCCTTGTTATCAAGTTTATGTTAACAGCCTTGAAAGAATTCAGTCAAAATTTAATAAACATCTTAAATTTAAAATCAATAATTCAAATGAAGCCGTGGAAGTTATCTTTGATTCACTTCAAAGCCGACGCACGATTAGAGATCAAATGATGTTGTTTAAAATCATAAGAAACATGGTCGACTCACCGTATTTACTTAGTCAATTTGGTATAAAATGTCCACGTATGAATGCTCGTAATACAAATAATCTATTTATGTTAAATAGTCATAAAACTAATTATGCAGGCAATTCTTTTATTCCTAGAGTGAGTAGGTTGCACAACGAACAATTTTCTGAATGTGACATATTTTTGCTCTCCATGAATAACTTTAAAAAACAAGTTTCTCTCTTAGGTTAATTTGCTTTATATAATATGTATATGTATATATTTGTATCATTCATGCATGATTTGTCTATTTTGATTTGTTGTTTTATTGGTTTTCCAAATTAGCGTCTGTAACGTTGTTGTGTTTTTTAATATAATGTTTAAATTAGTGGCATCTTGATTGGTTTATACAAAAATATATTACTGTTAATTTTAAGAATATTGTAAACTGTTTGTGCCTTAATAAATGAAAAATAAAATAAATAAATAAAATAAATTACACACATTTTATAAAAAATCACCTAACCCACTAAGCAGAGCTTGTGTTGTATTTTAACATGAAGGCGTTTTTTTATGTGTATTTTAGTAGGAATTTTAAAATATTTGATTAATTGATTTCCATTATAAGAGATCTCTAGACCTTTTCAAGATTCAGTAACTCATATTATGTGGGGCGCAATTTTTGATGCAGATGACCTTCTTTATTTTACGGTGTTCCAGTTTATCCTTAAAGCGTAGGCACGTTTTCATTCGTAAATTATTAAGAGTCATAGCCAATGACCAAACGGCTAAGTCCAGTAGGCGTAAAGTCACATCAGTAAGTACCTAAGTACTTAAAAGTTCCCGGAACAGTTCTTCCAAAGTGCCATATCTCCAACCGTAAACTACAGCCATTCAATTAATTGCCATTCCATTCGGTCGGTCGTTGCGAAACGAGCTGATCTTAATCTGACTTCGCTTAAACTTGTTGGTACGGAGCGAGATTAAGTAGTTCCAGAATTAGCGAGAGGAATAAACAACCCATTGATTTTCTTCCTCATTTAATTTGGCCGGAACCAATACCAGTTTTGCCAACAGCTTTGTATTGCGTTAGTGTTGCACGAGTGATTTTCATATCATTTCATTTTCATTTATATAAATAAATAAATATAAATAAATCAATAAATATAAATAAATCAATAAATATAAATAAATCAATAAATATAAATAAATAAATACTAAAATAAATATAAATAAATAAATACTAAAATAAATATAAATAAATAAATAATGCTGGACAATTCACACACCATTGTCTAGCCCCATGGTAAGCAGAGCTTGTGTTATGGGTACTCGATAACTGAAATACATAATACAATACATTACATAGATAGTGTTTTTTTATTATACATAGAAAACGACCAGAACACCCAACAAATATCTGCAGATCGTACACACATTTGTTCCGAGGCGGGAATCGAACCCAACCTCCTGCGTGGCAGGCGGACCTTCGCCCATCGCGCCACATCGGTCGTCAAATATTAATAATATATCAAATATAAAATAATTATATCTATCTATCTAGTCAGCCGGTAACACCCACTGTTGAGTATAGGCCTCTTCCTTATCTCGCCACCCCTGGTGGTCTTGTGCCAGTCGGATCCACTGCTTTCCTACAACCCCCACAATGTCGTCTGACCATCGGGCAGGTGGTCTGCCTCGACGCCCCGCCGCATATCCCTACGCCACCATTCGGTGACTGCTTTGATCCATCGGTGATCCTCTCTCCTTGCCAGGTGGCCTGCCCATCTCCACTTTTCATTTTCATTGACTCATTTTTTATTTGGAGACTAACATGAACGAATTTATTCACAACATCTTATGTGAGATACAATACAATACAAATGCGCGCGCTTATTGCACATCAAACACAGAAAAACAAAAACAGAACAAAGATACAGATGCACAATGGGCGGCCTTATCGCTAAGAGCGATTTCTTCCAGGCAACCTTTGGATGGACACGTAGTTAAAGTACAGGTATGACGGTGGTGTATTATATTGAGATGTAGCTATTTCCCAAGTCTCACAGAATGTGTACCCAAAGTCTCCTTATTAATAAAATCCGAATAAAAAGTGCGTAATTTTACGTAATATATCGCTAGTCCTCATTTTAGTTAAAAGTTATAATCATCATTAGCCTTTGTAAGTCTACTGGTGGACATAGGCCTCCCCTAATGAGCGCCATAGCACCCTGTCTTCAGCTTGACGCATCCAGCATCTACCTGCAGTCTTTTTCTTTCCTTTAAAAGTTGTATTAAATAAATAATGCTGGACAATCCACACAGCATCATCTAGCCCAAAGAAAAGCAGAGCTTGTATTATGGGTACTAGACGACTGACTAATAAACACGGCATAAGGATGTGGGCTATTACGAGGTTAGTCTCGGAGTAAATTTTATTTCTACAATCAGGCAAGTTGGGTTCGGAGTATAGTGGCATTCAAAAACAAAGTTTAATTTTAATTTAGCATATATTAGCTTGTCCGTTACGACCATTTTGAGAAAAATAATAAATAAATAATGATATGGAAGACACATTATTAAACATCTAAACTTTTTTACAATTATTTTCAGAGAGGCAACCTCACTCAAATTTCCACAGAAAATATCGTTAAAAGTCACCATTTTTATGTTGGTACTTGACCAATTATGCTGTTTTCTGCCCTAATCAAAGGAGTCATTTAAGTGTGTCTACACTGTCATTACTCCGGATTTAGTAATTATATTTTTAAAACTACGTAATAACAGGCTATGTCGGGGATTATTTACTCTAGAAATCGGTAATAAGAATGGTCGTATGAAATAAAAAAATACTTTTGTAATGTCAAAACCGATTTAGCAGAAACGACTCAAACATTTATCTCAATAACTGTAGTAATACAGCGGTTCGTGTAATTAAATTTTACATATAAAAACAGTAGTATTTTTGATCATCTGACACAGTACTTTCCTGCGAATTCAATAACATTATTGGATAATTTTCTAAACTTTTAAATGTCATATCTCCAAAAACACATTTTGTGATTTGAGTCCAGCCGTAACTAAAAAAAGTCCATTTATTGCTCTACCAGGCACAATCTAGCAAGTAGACAAGTACATTAATTAAGAATGCATTCATTTAACTAACATCCAACTTTTAATTAAAATGTTTGATGGTGCATTTTCACTCCCAAAAAGTAGCGCAAACTCATTCGTTAAGCATTTTGTTTGTTTACACGTTTAGTTTCCCTCGGGCGGCGTTTGCGTGGGGCGATTACGTAACTGTATGTATTCACGATAAAGAACTCATGGGAAAACTTTTGTTACTATTAATATATTTTAGATAAATCATAAATAATGCTGGACAATTCATACAGCATTATCTAGCCCCATGGTAAGCAGAGCTTGTGTTATGGGTACTAGATAACTGATATACATAATACTATATATTACATAGATAGATATTTTTTATTATACCGATGTGGCGCGGTGGGCGAAGGTCCGCTTGCGACGCAGGAGGTTGCGGGTTCGATTCCTGCCTCGGAACAATTGTGTGTACGATCTGCAGATATTTGTTCCGGGTGTTCTGGTCGTTTTCTATGTATAATAAGAAATATCTATCTATGTAATATATTGTATTATGTATATCAGTTATCTAGAGGTAGTACCCATAACACAAGCTCTGCTTACGATGGGGCTAGATAATGCTGTGTGAATTGTCCAGCATTATTTATTTATTTATTATTATATTTATTTATTCTGGCGCATCAACCTCGAATTGGGTCTAGGCCTCTGATAAAAATTTTAAATTCTGTTCTCTGCCGCCATCTAGTCCAGTGTAACAAAAAGTACGGTGTGTAAAAATTAGATGCTATTTGATTTAGTAAGTGAAAATCTCTTAGAAAATCAAATAGCATCTAATTTTTACACACTGGACTTTTTGTTCATCGGACTAAACTGAACAAGAAGCTCGTCGATAGAATAATATACAAAACCTATCTCATTTAGAACTTTGTCCACTGTTGGATACAGGCGTCCCCTAATAAGCGCCATAGCGTCTTCAGCTTAACACTTTGACTGCGGTTTTTTTTCGATGTGTGGATTTACGCATATTAGTCAATTGTAGAAAACTCATACCGTGCGTTTTCAGCACTCAAAGTGTTAATGTATCCAGCATCTGCCTGCAGTCTTTCGCCATCCCACCTGGCCGGAGGGCATCCTACACTACGTTCTCCACTCAAGAAAACGTTCAAGGAGAATAAGAATAATAAAATCCCTTACAAACTTTAAGAACAATACACTTCATAACAAATGAACGAATTTTTTACTCTACGGCAAAACATTCAGAGACGCGAGAACAAAACCACAAAACAACTCGAAGATAAGTTTTGAAATACACTATCTCTGCGAAGCTTCTGGAGCCTGCGGTGTTTAAGAAGAAGAAGAAAACGAGGCTGAGTCGAGACAAAACGTGTGAACACGCCTTTTGTTTGGGTATTGGAATTTCAAAATTATACTAGTTTTTCTACTTTAATTTTAACAAATGCCGCTCTGGATGCAAAGTGGCTCATGAGAAGGATCCATGGCATTTTTTGGAGTAGGTACTTAAAAATGAACAACGATCCCAAGAAATCTTTAGTAAATATGTAGAATTTAAATATTATTATAGAATTAATGATCATAGCATCATCTAGCCCTAAGCTAAGCCCCTAAGATCTTGATTAATTTAAATATTGATAATTACCTATACAAATTCAATTTAATTTTATACACGTATAATTTATTTTAGTTACACTTTATAATAGATAAATTAATTTATTTCATTTAATTCTCAATGTATTTGTTCCCCTTAGTCCGAGGAGTACCGACGCTCTCAGGGTTATTACGAAAATTTATTTGAGCATCTGGTCGAAAGCTTGGCCCGAGTGCTGGTGAGTATCTGGCGCAAGCGAAACGCATCAGCATAGCCATTCAGCGGGGCAATGCAGCCAGTGTCTTGGGGACGCTTCCGACTGATATTAATATGGATACGTTGAGCTACCTGTAGATTATTTGAAACAGTGAGCTAAATTGTTTTTATTGAAAATACAAGTTCTAATTTGTTAGATTTTATCGTATTTTTGTGTACTTTTATTGTATTTCTTGCTAGTTAGTTTAATAGATAATTAAAAATCTTATTATTATTGGAAAGTTAACATACCTACCGTTTCCACATTTTATATAGACTGTGCCCTGAGATGCTAAGACGGCCAACTTGCATAAATCTCGACGATCCAGACGACGACAGCCGAATACAGTTCAATTTTAAAATAGCCCAACATCGGAAATCGCTGGGAACGGATTTGTTTGGAATTTCTTGATAAGTTTCAAGATATTCCAAGGAAGGAGGTTATAGAGCGGAATTCTCGGATGTCTGAGAATTGGAATAATCTACGAGAGTAGATTCTACCTACTATGAAATATAGGTTGAAAAGTTTGACAAATAATTATAACTTGAGTAAATTATTTTATCATCAGTTTTATACTATGTTGAATTTTAACCTCCCATATTTTCGTCTCCCGTATTATAAATAAATTTTAAAATACGCATAACTAAAAAACATTTTTTTTAATTAAATATACAAAATAGCCTATATTTTGTACCTAATATATAATATATTGAATAAAAAACACATTGATTCTTCTCTAATTGTAAGCGCATAGAGAATAGAATCAGTAGATAAAAAAATTATATCTTTGCCGAAACACTATTCATTAATATCTTATAGGTATTTCCAAAATATCACTTCGTTACAAAAAAATAGGTATCTACTCGCAAAAATAAATCTAACAAAAATACAATAAAATAGGTATGACACATCAGTTTACTGAACTGATGTGTCATACGTGTCTGTAAAAACCATTCCAATTCCCCGCGCCCACTTAAAATGAAATAAAGTTAGTCATCAAATGAGTAAATACTAAAAATGGCGTCCAATCATAACTTTAGACGCAGATGGTTGGAACTTGCTAAAAGTTAGTTGGAGACCACTGTCCCACAGCTTCCCACAATTTCCAATTCCAACTCAAATCTCCGAAAGACACTCCATGATCAAGTTTTGGCAATGCCCAAATTTAACTGCAAAACTTGATTACCTACCTGTTTTATTACCGAATTTCAATTTTGGTTATGTTCTACGGTTTCTAATTACCAAAGTTTACACGAATCAATCTCAGTCTATGATGAATGCTGAGATGACAGCAAATAGCTTTACAACCTTTAAAGAAGGTAGTCTAATCGTAGGTCTAGGTCGGGTTATAAGGAAGAGGCAAGGAGACACCGCTGCACCGACATCGTCAACTGACACCCTGATTACGTCGCGTCGTCGTCGAAATCACAAAATAGCGTGTGATATAGCTAAGTCTATTTATATCTTATGTATGCTTGTTTAAAGGTGTATATTACTATGGACCGTAGAATAAGTTATCTCTCTTACTTTTCTATGGTCTGAAATAAATGATTACTAATATAGGCATAGCTCAAAGAATTAGCAAGCTGAAGTGGCAGTGGGCCGGCCATATCTCGCGAAGAACCGACGGCCGCTGGGGCAAACATGTTCTTGAGTGGAGACCACGACTCGGTAAACGTTAGTGTAGGACGCCCTCCGACCAGGTGGGATGACGACCTGCGAAAGACTGCAGGTAGATGCTGGATGCGGCAAGCTGAAGACAGGGCGCTATAGCGCTCATTGGGAGAGGCCTATGTCCAGCAGTGGACTGCTATAGGCTGATGATGATGATGATGATGATGATGAATATAAGCGATTGGGGCGATTCTGTCCCTCCACAGAACAGACAAAGCTGTTCTGTGGGAAGGCCAGAACAGACAAACGCTTGCCCCAGTCGCCCTTATTACTAATGCAGCCCAAATTAATGTCAGTGTCAATAAACTAGGTCTTTATTGCGTTGGTAAGTTGGTATCCCTTTGTTTTAGTTTACCAACATTTTGGCAGTGTTACAGCGGCCTTTCGATCTATTTTAGAGTTTAAGTAATATTCACGGCATTTACAGTCGTTATCCACCAACAAATAAACTTTTAGTACTAATCCAATAAGTAATCAAACAGTAATCAATCGCGCAAACATAGACAAAGTCAAGATCACTTAGAATACCTAAATTGTTATGCAAATAGCATTGTTTTAATCACCGACTATTAAATTTGAACGAAGCCTTAATTTTGTTCTTGGTGAAAATTGTTGGAATTAATTGTTTCAAACAATAATCTTTAAGTTACTTCATACTTAAGTGGCATCTCGACCTTCGTGATACATTGTCGGCCACATCGTGACTTTCCAACTAAAGGGCTATCGATTTTAAAAGTCGACAGACCTTTGTTGACCACAATCTCACCTCATGGAAAAAGTTTAGTTTTACTCAAATTAGTTTCGTTGACTAACATGTCTAGATATCAAAAATTAACGACTCAGGTGACACTTGAGCCCCAAACCTTCTATTTTGTACGGAAATGTGTTGCAATTTCGCTACCAACCCGGACAATTGACCATATGACTAGTCAATAATTTAAGGAACGTTCAACAGCTCTTGCAAAAATTATCAATAAATAAATTTAAAAAAATTGTGAAGCATATTCTTTGTAAAAAGGCTTATTACAAAATATCAGATTATCTAGAATAAAAAAGCTTGGAACGAGTTTTGCTTCAACTCAAAATCTAACAACTTACAGATAAGCAAATCATAATATGTACTAGACAAGTTATGAACATACTAGTGGTTTCTTCTCACTTCTTCCACTGGTGGACAAAAAATTGAAGTGAACATCAATATAATAATGAATAGTATAAAATATGACTTGTGCTTATTTGTAAGCCTAAAGAAATAAACATTCATTTCATTTCATTTCTTGTGCCACAAATCTGCACAAAAAATCGAATGAACAGTCCCCATGTTCGTGGATACTCGCAGAGTTATGATTTGCAGCGCTGTAAGGCTGGCAAGCCGAACATGACATGCGTTGTTTGCGATGGACCGGCCAACATGGGGAAGAGTCTGTCGGAAATAGACGAATGAACGAAGTATTACCTAATTAAATACATTGTTTAACATAAAATAAAAATAAAATAATGCTGGACAATTCACAAAGCATTATCTAGCCCCATGTAAAAGTAAAGTAAAAAAAGTAAGCAGAGCTTGTGTTATGGGTACTAGATAACTGATATACATAATACAATACATTACATAGATACATATTTTTTATTATACAAAGAAAACGACCAGAACACCCGGAACAAATATCTGCAGATCGTGCACACAATTGTCCCGAGGCGGGAATCGAACCCGCAACCTCCGGCGTCGCAGGCGGACCTTCGTCCACCGCGCCACATCGGTCGTCAAAGACATACATACATACACCTATGTATATTATGAAGATTATAAATACACGCCAGTATATAAGAATGGACGAAAAGAAGATATAAATAACTATAGGCCGATTTCCGTATTACCGTCTATCTCAAAAATTATTGAAAAAATAATAAACAAACGACTGCTGAACTACCTTACTAAATTTAACATTCTTTCCGACTCACAATATGGCTTTAGGCAAGGATTATCTACTGAGGATGCTGTGGCAGCAATTAGTAACCATATTGTAGAGCAAATTGACTCGGGAAAGAAGTGTCTCGCGGCGTTTCTTGACCTCAAGAAAGCGTTTGATACTGTTTCAATCAAAATCCTAATAAACAAGCTTGAAAATATAGGAATTCGAGGAACGCCGCTGGCACTCCTCTCTGACTACCTATGTGACCGGACGCAGCGAGTTAAAATTGAAGAATATACTAGCAAAGAAGAAACAATAGACTTTGGTGTACCGCAGGGGAGTGTGCTCGGTCCAACATTGTTCCTAGTCTATATTAATGATATCTGCAACCTTAACATAAACAATGCAGCCATATTCTGTTACGCAGATGATACTGCTATAGTTTTTTCTGAAAAATCCTGGAATCTTTTGAAATCTAAATCAGAAAGCGGATTGAGTAATATTTCCAAATGGCTTGATTACAATCTACTTACCTTAAATGTAGCTAAAACAAACTTCATGACTTTTACCAAATACAACCGGACTCAACCTAGTCAAGATTATACCTTAAAATTACACAGGTGTGAAAAACTTGGCTCTGATTGTGATTGCTCTATCATAGAAAAAGTTTCTAAAACAAAGTATTTAGGTGTTATGATAGATCAACGTATGTCTTGGTATGTTCATATAGAACTGGTAATAAGTAGAATTCGTAAGTTAAACTGGATTTTCAAAATATTACGACATAGTGCTACAAAAGAAATTATCAACCAAGTTTATATAAGCCTTGCACAGTCAATATTAAAATACTGTATACCAATATGGGGAGGAGCTGCTAAAACAAAATTCCTTGAACTAGAGAGAGCTCAAAGATCTTTGATAAAAGTCATGTACTGTAAGCAGTTTCAACATCCCACCGACTTGCTCTATCAAGAGACGGGAATATTGTCAGTGAGGAAACTCTACATTTTTGATACTGTTCTAAAATACCACAAAATATTAGGATTTGACGTTAGTAAGACAAAAAAGCGACGAAAAGATAAGGTTGCAGACAAAATAACAACTTGGTCCACATATGCATCTCGGCAGTACACCAGTCGTTCCGCACACCTTTATGACGTCATTAACAAAATTCTTAATATATATTCGTTAAACAATCACTCCTGCAAAAAAGCACTAAGTTTATGGCTGCCGACAATAAGCTACGATGATGGAGAAAAGCTTCTAGAAACCTTAGCATAATGTATAAACATATATATATAATATATTAAACCACCGCACTTAGCACGTACACTAACTCATACATACACTTTCTCAAAAGCGTAGTTAACTTACTTTAAATTTACCTTTACCTTACTTTATATTACTTTTAATTTCATTTTATTAAATCACTCAACGTTCGATTATTTATTATACATTGTTTTTTGTCAGATTAGCACAAATTACAAATTATATTATTATTATTGTAAACCTTTTAAAGAACAATAATTTCTCTGGCATTTTAATTTTAATTTAACTGTATCTTGTAGGAAAAACTTTGTGTACTTTAACTGTCATTATTATGTAAATGTTACATATTTAAGTATACAAATTAAATATTAAACTTAATTTAATTATTTTTAAGATAGCCGCGCAGCAGAGCGAGACCCTCTAGCACAGGTATTACATTACTTAAAAGAGGGTCCCATACCACTGTAATATATTAATTAATTTAAGTTAAAGCAATAAACTATTTTGATTTTGATTTGTTGTAATATTTTATAAATTAATAAAATGCACACAGATCCCTATGTTCAACCCAACGATCCTATCCATCCACGGTTGTCTTGTAGAGATCACTCTTAAGCGATATGACCGCCAAATTGTCACATATTATGTCTTTTTTTATCTTGTTTATTTTATCTTTAAGTGTGCAATAAGATAATTATCTATCTATGTCTTATTTTAGCCCACTGATTCATTTTGGGTAACGGTTTAAGACTTACGGATTCTTCACACACCAAAGCCTGCGACATAGCCTGGCAGAATAGTGCAACATTTCAATGTATAATTAATTAATATTAGTATTTTTATTAAGCATTCTGAAGTATGTTAGCCGACAGCCGATTTTTCTGTCTAGACCTCATTAGATTGTCAAACATAGTGTCCTATTCGGTAAGTATTCGGCCGGGTGATTATGTAACTCGCGACCGGTTTGCGACAGGCGTAAATTAAGCAATCAGTGCTGTCAAACGTCAATTTTGTATTAGTTTGACACCAGCTACAACCTCAAAATTGGTCACAATTGGCGTTTGACAGCACTGATTGCTTAATTTACGCCTGTCGCAAACCGGTCGCGAGTTACATAATCACCATACCGGTATTTCAGATCTAATATCACGATCACCATGATAAACCATAATAAACAAAAAGCAATTAAAACTGCCACGTACATACACGTTTTGATGTTCGTTCTAAAGTAAATCGTTTATTTGATATCAAATTGGTAACAGAGTGAGCTATTCAGCGTTTGTTGTTTTAATTATTTTTCTGTCTTTTGCACTTAGTCCTAGAAGATAAAAACAAAGGGCCTTTATAATTAATATCTAAGATCACTTCTATTCATCTGAGATAAACGTGTATTTCACTTGCCACGGATGGCCATTTTGCGCCCCGCGATGGGAGTTAGAATAGAAGACAATAGAAAATGTTTATTTGTGTTTCAAAATATAAAATAATACAAACTAGGAACTAACAAAAACAAATTAACGGCAAGAACACAAAAACGGTAGCGGCTCAGCATTAAATACTTCATTGACACAGGTGCCAATGCAGCGCTGGTTTTCAACGGCGCCGGCGCCAGAGTACTCAGTGCAGCACTTAGCACAATACAAATCAAATCTAGATTAAAGAGGTAATTTTTTTACACCTTGGGTTACATTATTGGAGTTTTAGTAAAGATCCCTGACCTTTTTTGAAAATTTAATATAGCCTATAAACATATCAGCTATATTAAACTATGGCTATATGCCACTATCCCCAGTAAACACACCGGCCGGGTGATTATGTAACTCGCGACCGGTTTGCGACAGGCGTAAATTAAGCAATCAGTTGCTTAATTTACGCCTGCCGCAAACCGGTCGTGAGTTACATAATCACCCGGCGGGGATAGTGTATCTTTCCAACAATGAAAGAATTTTTCAAATCGGTCCAGTTAGTTTCGGAGCCTATTCAATACAAACAAATAAACAATCAAATATTTCCACTTTATAATATGTATTAGTATTTTAAGTATATTTTTATATTATAAGTATAGATAAAAGAAAACGAACGACCTCTGTGAATGCAATGCTACTAGCAAGAGACAAATCAGAACCGAGATTCTTCCAAATATGTTCCAAGTAATCAAGTGAGAAAATAGGTTTTCAATTCCGGGTGTCATACAAAACCACCATACGAGTAGTGTTGTGCCCAAAACGCGTAAAATGAATATCATTTTCAGTTCTGGGTGTCTGCCAGCAGCAGTAACTGATTTAAATGCAGCTCTGATGAGATCTTGACTCCGGTATAATGTTGTATATGTGAAATGCTGGGTGGATGTGAAACTCAGTTGTGCTACCAATGTCCAGTTCTTGCCTGAACTCGACCATGACGAGTAAATAACTCGTCATGGTCGAGTCCAGGCAAGGGTTCTTGTGAACACACGTTTTTCTCGCCGTGAAAATCTACGGTTTCCATAGTGATAATAAGGGCATGACACCCGTTTTGCATTCGATTCTATAGTGCTAAGAAAACAAAAAAGACAAAAAATATTAGTGTAATTTAAATTTTCCGGTTTCGCGCGTAGTTTGAAATCGTTTGATGTGGTAATGACGTTAGCTGTCTATGTACGCACCTAACAAATGCGCTAATGTTGCCGATGATAGTTGATACTTTTTACGTAATCAGTCTTATGATGTAATTACATTGCGCCTCATTTCATCGTGTTAATAAATAGATAAAAAAAAATTAAAAGTTAGAATTTAACTTTTAATATTTACTTTGTTGCTTTATAACACTAATTTACCGACTGCTTTTTGCCAAAGCTATCTCAATACTACATTTCTAGATTATTTCTGAATAAAATATCCTATTCTGGCATCTGTGATTGATCCATACAACTCGCATATTACAAAAATCTCTACGGAAACCGTAGATTTTCACGGATAGAATTACGTGTGAACAAAGGCCCTAAGGGTTTATTTAAGCTACATACATTTTGATGTGTCTACTTCACAAAGATAATTTTAATTGCAATGCTTTGGGAAATGTATTTCATTGAAGTTGACTACTACTTGTATCAACTGTTTAGTGGTATGATTCATCATCATCATCATCAGCCTATAGCAGTCCACTGCTGGACAAAGGCCTCCCCCAATGAGCGCCATAGCGCACTGTCTTCAGCTTGACGCATCCAGCATCTACCTGCAGTTTTTCGCAGGTCGTCATCCACCGTCATGTCACCTGGTCGGAGGGCGTCCTACACTACGTTTACCGAGTTGTGATCTCCACTCTTGAACACGTTTGCCCCAGCGGCCGTCGGTTCTATAGACATAAAGGTAGCTAATTTTGCTGTCTACTACGAGTAAACTCAAATAAGAATGAAAAGCATTAAGCAAGACCAAATTACTCTTGGAGACTTTCACAATTGGAATAAAAACTTTTTTAATATCGAGTTTAATGATCTTAACTTTCATTTATTTTAATGGCGACATGTTGACCAGTAGATGTGGGTTCGTTTCTCGGTGAGGGTCAACAATTTAATTTATAAATATTGTTAATAATGAAAAAGCTATTTTGTAAACGGAAATGAAAACTGATGCCGCAAAATAAAACCGGCATACAAAGGATTTTACACGGACATATTTAAAATTGTTTTCATGACATACATTTTACAATTATTTTATTTTATTTACATAAAAAAGCCGTTATACGATCAAGCTTTTAATAATAACTATAATTAAGAATGTTACGATTTGAAAATGCATGGCAACATTTGTCTTACTAATAAAATTACATTTGTCTGAAATAAACAATGTTAGTATTTCTCAATCAGTTATCTTAGAAGTTACAATAATTGAGGGTACCCATTACTCGAAAACAAATAATAGAAACAAATTAGAACGACTATTTACAATTAAAAAAATTGAGCTAACTGCAGACTGTTTCAAACAATCTACAGGTAGCTCAACTCATCATCATCATTATCATCATCAGCCTATATTAGTCCACTGCTGGACATAGGCCTCCCCCAATGAGCGCCATAGCGCCCTGTCTTCAGCTTGACGCATCCAGCATCTACCTGCAGTCTTTCGCAGGTCGTCATCCCACCTAGTCGGAGGGCGTCCTACACTACGTTTACCGAGTCGTGGTCTCCACTCAAGAACACGTTTGCCCCATCGGCCGTCGGTTCTTCGCGAGATATTCATTATTATCAATTAAAATATTTTATACTTCACTTCAATTTTTGTCTACCAGTGGAAGAAGTGAGAAGAAACCACTAGTATGTTCATAACTAATGTGTCTAGTACATTTGATTTGCTTATCTGTAAGTTGGTAGATTTTGAGTTGAAGCAAAACTCGTTCCAAGCTTTTTTATCTTCTAGGTAATCTGATATTTTGTAATAAGCTTTTTTACAAAGAATATGTAGATAGATGGATGGATGTTTGTTACTTTTCACGCTAAAACCAATCGGGCTGAAATTTTGCATACATATCGTTCTTGGTAAGGAATCAAACACATAGTTTTTTTATCCCATAATTCAGTTCTTATGGAATAAAAATAAACGTTTCCGTATAAACAAAGCGTGCGAAAAGTTGACTGTAAAATTGTATTTCATAACTAGCTGCGCCCCGCGGTTTTCACCCGCGTGGTGATAGATATATACCGGATATCTCTATGAATTGTAGCCTTAATGTTTTTCTAATATGTAAGCTATATTATTGTGAACTTTCGTCAAAATCCATTCAACATAGGCCTTCCCCCTAATGAGCGCCATAGCGCCCTGTCTTGCTTGACGCATCCAGCATCTACCTGCAGTCTTTCGCAGTCTGCGATCTATTTATTTATTATATTATATTATTATACACTCATTTATTTAAATTCTCGTATAAAATACATTTTTTACTATAGAAAATACAATAAAATATTATAAAACTATTCTACAGTAAAAAATATATCAAAACGGTAGATCACCGACCGCGAAGCTAGGCTCAAGCGGCCGGTGACTAGGGCTGCAGAGAAAGGAACTTCCTGACGATACGTGCCGAGTCCAAGAGTACCGCCTTCTGGATCATTATTATTAATTATTATTATTATGATTATTGATGGAATATTATTATTATTTATTATCATATTATCTTACCTCCATTGCACTACCACGGTGTCCCATGGTGGCACGACATCATCCCTTGCTTGATCATCTGAAAAAAGACAGTAAATATTTATTTCATATTTATTTTATTGCATCATTGTGTACATTTATAGGTCTTAGTAGTCTAGGTAATGTATAAGAAACACAATGGTACCCAAGCAGGGCGTGGCAATATGTACTGGGAATGGAAGTGAGCCGGGTTTCTAAAAAGATCTATTTAATAGATAAGAGAGAAAGAGAGAGCGGAAATTTTAAATTCAATCACATAGTTTTATTTAAGTCAATGATATAAGTATTAAGTAATTTTTTTATATACCTATATATATTTTAATAATTGTCATTTGTCATTAAAAAATTCATTTAAGTCATAATAGCATTTATTTATAAGATATAGCGTTGCAATAAAATATATAAATAGATAGATATTTTTAGAGATAGATATTTTTTATTATACATAGAAAACAACCGATATTTGTTCCGGGTGTTCACCCGGAACAAATATCTGCAGATCGTACACACAATTGTTCCGAGGCGGGAATCGAACCCGCAACCTCCTGCGTCGCAGGCGGACCTTCGCTCAAAGCGCCACATCGGTCGTCCTATGGTTATTCATTTACTATTAATTTATTTGTCATCGTCATCATACACAAAACAAACAAGCAAAACTGCTGTATTTTAAAAGCTACTGCATTTTACGAGCAAACAAGCATAATGATTAACATTCCGTCCATGTAACAGCTATATCAATACAGTAAAACACCCATAAATAGTGTGTAATAAATTTTCACAGTTTATAACCTGCATGCCGTTTATTTTAATGTATAAAACTTTGGGTACACGGAAAATTTCGGTCCAGCTAAATTATCAGCATAGCTAACTCTGCCCTACAACAGTGAAAATGCCCCTGATGTTAATCTCTAGCCTACTCTTATATTTTACTCATATGTTAATATCCAAGGTTGTCTGAGAAAAAATATTTTCAGTTATAAGACTGCCTATTGTATTGTATATATTTTAAATGTAGGTATAAGATTTTTTTAAGTTATTTCATGTTTCTAAGTAGGTACAATAAAGTATTTATGTACCCGATATATTGGTAAGTCACGGTTGTCTAAGTTGCCCAAAAACCCTCTTGGGGTCTAGCAAGGTTCACTGTCACTGGATTTCGCATACCCCATACATACTCATTTTGCATAGCCTCACGGAAATGGCATAGTACGATCTAACTAATGGCGAAAACGTTTCACTGTGCTACTATAACTACTTCATTGTAAGACTGAGGGAATATAGAGAGTTTGTGCAAACACTTGTGCACTGTTATAGTCCTGTATCCATCCTGCATGTCTCCGTTGAAACAGACCGAAATTCGGCTAGGAAGACACACCATCATCAATTTCCACAGCTATTGCTGGTTTTCAACACCATTGGATAGCCATGCAGTGAGAAACACTGCTACAAAAAAGCACTCTGTCTGGTTTAAATTTCCAACAGTGTATCATGTCATTAAATGACGAACGACACGAGTTTATACTTGCGATCAATCGAGCTGATATTAAGCGTATGGCGGCCGATTTAATGAGATATTTTCATTGCTATAATAAAACAACGCGGAATATCAAATCGAGAGGTACTTGGTACTTGTAGAAATAACAGCACTGTAGGATCGAAAGGTTCCGAAAATTTAATTTAGATTCAGATATTTCGTATTTTGAAAGATAATATTTGTTACGAATCCTATCATTCAGAGGAACTCCGAGCATAGCTCTTTCCATAGCTAGCCAAGATACTCTGAGCTGGTGTACCTCTCACAATAAAAAAAAGGTTATCTTTACCACGTATCCACGTCTCAGCTCCGTAAATAATAACGGGTTCCTACCCGTTATTATCTACGGAGCTGAATTTCAAGCAATGCGTCATACAGCATTTAATATATATGTACAAGAACCAAAGTTATCAGCATAGCTTTAAAAATTAGCAAGCTGTAGTGGGCCGGCCATGTCTCGCGAAGAACCGACAACCTCTGAGGTAAATATTTCTTGAACGGAGACCACGACTCGGAGAACGTAAGATTCCCTCTGGCCAAGTAGGATGACGACCTGCAAAAGACTGCAGGGAGATGCTGGATGCGTTAAGCTGAAGAAGGGCGCTATGGCGCTCATAAAGGGAGGCCTTATGTCCAGTTATTACTTTACATTCTAGACAGAACATCGTAGAACGTTGGTATTCTTTCAACCAAAACTAGGTTAGTTGTTAATTCGCTTATATTTATTATGAACCCATAGGTGACACTGAAATACATACTTCATACTACAATACATACTTTCACTTCTTCCACTAGTGGACAAAAAATTGAAGTGAACAGTAAAATAATTTTATTTGATAATAATTTATATATAAAATATGACTTGTCTAAGTGCTTATTTTGTAAGCCTAAAGAAATAAATGATTTTTTACTTTTACTTAATGTTACCAAAGTAATATAAAATTTTATACATACCTACAGACTTAAGGACAAACACATACCTATTTATATTAATAATTAAAAATAGAAAAAAAAACAGAAACTATAGTTTCCGCCCCGATCACAACAACATCTATTATTCTATTCATATTATTTATTTCCGTCAAAAAACTTATTATAACCTATTTTGCTATTAAACCTCTATTATAGTATATATATATATATATAATTACAGGCCAATTTCAATACTTCCTGCAATAAGTAAAATTTTCGAAAAAATTATCCTCACTCAGTTGACTTCACACTTCAACCTTAACAGGCTGTTTCATAAAAATCAGTTTGGCTTCACCAAGGGTAGATCGACAACCGATGCTGGCACAGTTCTATTAAAGCATATATTAGATGCCTGGGATAAAGCAAAAAACGCTATTGGTGTATTCTGTGGCCTTTCTAAGGCTTTTGATTGCGTGGATCATGGTAGGTACACTAATTAGGAAGTTGGAACACTATGGAATTAGTTACAAGGCACTAGACCTTATGCAATCATATTTAGCTGATAGAGTTCAAAAAGTAGATATTGGTAAAGAAAGATCTAGAGGATCAAAACTTGAACTAGGCGTCCCGCAAGGATCTATATTAGGTACTTTACTATTTTTTTCCAATAAAACCACCAATTACAAGAAAATAACCATGCTTGTATGAGTCAGAGCCCTAATCACCTTCCAATCGTGGTTAAAATGCTCCCAATTACTATACGAATAGTGGCGACGCTTAAAAAATAATGAATTCCTCGTTTTGTTGCGTGCCGCCACCAACCGCCTACAAATTGCTATCGACATGAAAGCCTTCACAGCTTTATTTGAAACAAATCGTTCACTTTGAGAACACTGAATTACGATGTCCAATGTGATAATGAAAATTGTTTATTTGTATTATTTCTTATTATTTTTTTATCTATTTTATATATGTTTAATGTTTATATGTAAAAATAAATAAAGCTGGACAATTCACACAGCATTATCTAGCCCCACGGTAAGCAGAGCTTGTTTTATGGATAATAGATAACTGATATACATAATACAATACATAACATAGATAGATATTTTTTTATACACAGAAAATGACCAGAACACCCGGAACAAATATCTGCTGATCGTACACACAATTGTTCCTAGGCGAAAATCGAACCCGCAACCTCCTGCGTCGCAGGCGGGCCTTCGCCCACCGCGCCACATCGGTCGTGATTAGATTAGTTGATTTGTAAGGAAGAGCAGGACATGGGGCTAGATAATGCTGTGTGGATTGTCCAGCATTATATTTATTATATTATATTTTGTTATAATGTTATGTTAGTAAGTAAATCAATGGGAACATGGACGTTATACTTTATGTATACGTACATAATATGTATTTAATGAGCCATTTAGATTTGCACATAGCAGAGGCAAATGTACTGTACACCTCTTAATGGGTGAAAACCGCCAAGATCTGGTTTATATTTTTCTGAAATTTTAGAGATGAAAGTTATTTCCTCCGCTTCTAAGTAGTTACTGTGTAGAAAAGACTTCATCATCATCATCATCCGCAAGCTGACTATACCCAGCAGTGGTCGCCCAATGTGGTAAAGGCATCCAAACTTTTATGGCAATCCACACGGAAAAGAAAAGACTTATCTATGATAAAACTTTTGAAACTATCATGGTTATCAACACTAAATTCATTTAAAACGGGATATTTACCATGATTTGATTTTTGAGTTATCCAATATTTCGGCACAGTTTCATGCGGTTTAAATGAATATAGACTTATCTATGTACTTCAAATTTGTAAAGATCGGTGTATCAGCTAGAAAATGATATAAGTAAGCCGGCTATTTTTGAGTATCACCTGTGACCTTAATGATTGAGGAAATTTGGTAAATCACTTCATATCAGTCGAACAATGCTCCAAATAATGGAATTTGGAAAAAAAATCACCCCTTTTCATTGTGCATGAGTGCTTTTGTTGTATTTAATCGTTGTTGGGCTTCGCACGTTTTTGACTCAATATGGTCATTATAATTGATGATGCTTCGACAAATATTATGAATTGATTTATTCTATATTACAATGTATTATACAGGTATATAAATAAATAAATAATCCTGGACAATTCACACAGCATTATCTAGCCCCATGGTAAGCAGAGCTTGTGTTATGGGTACTAGATAACTGATATACATAATACAATACATTACATAGACAGAGATTTTTTATTATACATAGAAAACGACCAGAACACCCGGAACAAATATCTGCAGATCGTGCACACAATTGTTCCGAGGCGGGAATCGAACCCGCAACCTCCTGCGTCGTAGGCGAACCTTCGTCCACCGCGCCACAACGGTCGTCATTATATATACGGTATATGTACAATACAATACAATACAAATACGCTTTTATGCACACCAAAAACAGAATTAAACAGTAAAGAACAAACAAACCAAGATACAGATGCACAATGGGCGGCCTTATCGCTAAGAGCGATTTCTTCCAGGCAACCTTTGGATGTACACGTAGCTATAGTATTCAAGTACAAGTAATTAAGATATACCTTATTTATTTATCTACCTAGGGGCTAGTATATGTTTTCACAATACCACAGCGAAAACATTTTTAGTTTACTACCGCTTACCTGTCAAAGTTGTCCTGGTAAAAAGCAATGCATCACTCAAAATCATTCGAAAACTACAATCGAATAGGCAGAACTGAGGCAAATAGTTTCAAAAGACACGAAACAATGAATAAAAAGGTTAAAAGTTTTTTGGGCCCTATTGGATTCTTTGTACCTAATACTTACTGAGCGCAGCAAAGTGCTTAATGTATGCAAAGAAACGAAAAACCTTATCAATCGCTTTCAAAGATTAAGAAGTATCAGGTCGAGAATAACCTTCTAGTACATTCTAGAAAAATATGTGCACAGTTTCGGGCAGGAGCTAGTCGTATTCGTTTTCTTAAATTCATATAATTCTTTCCATCCAAAGGTTGCCTGGAAGAGATCGCTTCTAAGCGATAAGGCCGCCCATTGTACCTGTCGCAAATAATGTATTTTTGTAATGATTAATTTGATTATGGTGTACAATAAAGAATTTTTGTATTGTATTGTATTGTATTCGAATTGCAAAAGTACTTAGAGACATTCAATTAAAAAATAAATAATAAATAAATAATGCTGAACAATCCACACAGCTTCATCATCTAGCCCCAAGCTAAGCAGAGCTTGTGTTATGGGTACTGATATATCTACATAATAAAATACATTACATAGATATTTAAAATTATACATAGATAACGACCAGAACATCCGGTACAATTATATGCAGATCGTACTCACAATTGTCCCGAGGCGGGAATCGAACCCGCAACCTCCTGCGTCACATCTCAAAATCACATTGTTTACCATTTTTCGTTGCGTTTTTGTGTAGTACTTGTTTGTAACCTGTAAAATCAATTTGGCAGCCAATAAAGTTTACCTATTCAATTTACAAGTTCAGTAAGCTTTGTTTTAATTAAATAAAAATTGTTTACTACCCTCTAAATCAGCCGACAGTTGCCGACTATTAGCATTTTGTTTACGTCGGTCGCAACTTATCAACGGCTAATTATTTTTCTGATAAATTGCTCTAACGTGATTATTTTCGCAAATTTGGTTGTCGCCAGTAAAGTGGAATTGATAATTCTCGAAATTCGTTTACTCGGAATTCGTTCTCTTGAATGGTTGACGGATGATCCGATTTTCTTTATAAGGCCTGATTTTATCCATCATAAAATTTGGTTTATCTTGATCTCGTTCTAAGATTTAAATTCTGTTACACATTTTCAGAAATACTTTATAGACACGAGAAACTTGCACTTCTAGAGGAAAGAACCTACAATACACACAAATTAGAGCTTCCTTTCTGTGTATTCTTACGTCTCCTGAAACGTCCCGTAACCCGTTAGGGTTCCATACCCAAAGGGTAAAACGGGAACCTTTGACTAAGACTCCGCTGTCCGTCGTCTGTCCGTCCGTCTGTCACCAGGCTGTATCTCATGAACCGTGATAGGTAGACAGTTGAAATTTTCACAGATGATGTATTTATATTGCCGTTATAACAATAAATACTAAAACAGAGTAAAATATATATTAAAGGGGGCAACAAACGTAATTTTCTTTTTGCTCGTTTTTTATAAATAACTAGCTGCGCCCCGCGGTTTCACCCGCGTGGTGATAGATATTTTGGATAATATACTATATATCTTTATGAATTGTAGCCTATGTGTTATTCTGATATATAACCTATATTATTGTGAAGTTTCATTAAAATCCATTCAGTAGTTTTTACGTGAAAGAGTAACAAACATCCATCCATACTTACAACAAACTTTGACGTTTATAATATTAGTAGGATGTTACGGAACACTTCATGCGTTAGTCCGACTCGCACTTGGCTTTAACACGAGCACCATTATAATATTTAGCTCTCAACATCACAGAAACAATGTTTATACATTTCACTACAATTGTACACAATGTTTATACACTTCACTACAATTGACAGTAAATCCACGCGCTATATTTTCCGGGATCATCGGAAAAGTAATAAATGTCAGACAACAATGTAATCGGTGGACGTTTTGTATGTAAATGGGAATCAATTTGCGAAATCGGAACAAAACAAAATGCAGCGATGTCGCTAAAAGGATAATTAGATTGCGTATAAATAATTTTACGGTATTATCTACGAGATTTATGTTATTATCTACGATTATGGTTTCGCTAATGGACAGGGCTATAGGCAGGGTTGGAAAAAAAGAGTTTTTTTTATATTTTATAAAACAAACAGTTCAAAATGTTTAAAACAAGTGTTTTTTTTGTTTTTATTGTTTTTTTTTACTTATCAATTTCAAATCAATCAAAGCGAATAATAAAATAATCCATTTCTAAACTATTTCCTAATTCACATTAGTAAAAATTAACAAAACGATAAATATTTACTTTTGTTGCATATCTCAGTAACTCTAATCTAATTATTAAAAATTATTATTATTATTAATCAATACAAAACACTTTACATACACCTTGTATGTAGTGTTGTAGGTAGGTAGAGAACTAGAGAGAGCGGGGAATAGGTACCGTTCCCACTAATCAAGTGAATTACTTTCTTTCGACGGCCGACATAGGGACTTTCCCTGCGGGACTTTACTGGCGGGGAGTTACCTATGCAGTGTATAAATACCACAGCCCAGGCTGTGGTATTTATACACATTCATTTGCAATTAAAGGTAGTTTTAAACCCTGTTTTTTTGTTAATATAAAACATAGTTTTATTTCAAACTGTTTTAAACACTGTTTTAAACACGTGTTTTAAAACAATTTGTTTTAATCATGCCAACCCTGGCTATAGGTACTGCCTTGGTTTTAATCGTAAAGAGGCTGACAAGCCGTAAGATATATTTGTGTTTTATGTATTACTAGTGACCCGCCCCGGCTCCGCACGTGTGCTAATGCATGTATTGTATACATATACCGACGTGGCGCGGCGGACGACCGATGTGGCGCGGTGGGCGAAGGTCCGCCTGCGACGCAGAAGGTTGCGGGTTCGATTCCCGCCTCGGAACAATTGTGTGTACGATCTGCAGATATTTGTTCCGGGTGTTCTGGTCGTTTTCTATGTATAATCAAAAATATCTATTTATGTAATGTATTGTATTATGTATGTATATCAGTCATCTAGTACCCATAACACAGGCTCTGCTTAGCTTGGGGCTAGATGATGCTGTGTGAATTGTCCAGCATTATTTATTAAAACCAAAAAAAAAACCCTTTCTTGAATCACTTTATCTATCTACAAAACCCCCATCAAAATCCGTTGCGTAGTTTTAAAAATCTAATATATAGTGTCAGACAGACAGCGGAAAGCGACTTGGTTTTATACTATGTAGTGATTAATAAAGTGCACACACAACTTTATATCTAAGTTTGAACCGGGTGAATCTTTGAGATGGGAATACGAGTAGATGACCAAATCATGAATCAATGAAACCATGAGAGTTTTTCCGAAATATTTTTTTACATACTAACATGTTTCGTTTTAGTTTAAGTTTATTATGTTCAGCGTAGCGATAGGGCTGGTCCACCAGTTCAAAGTCGCTCAGCGAGCTATGGAAAGAGCTATGCTCGGAGTTTCTCTAAAGGATAGGATTCGTAACGAATACATCCGACAGAGAACCAAGGTTATCGACATAGCAATGAGAATTAGCAAGCTGAAGTGGCAGTGGGCCGGCCATATCTCGCGAAGAACCGACGGCCGCTGGGGCAAACGTGTTCTTGAGTGGAGACCACGACTCGGTAAACGTAGTGTAGGACGCCCTCCGACCAGGTGGGATGACGACCTGCGAAAGACTGCAGGTAGATGCTGGATGCGTTAAGCCAAAGACAGGGCGCTATGGCGCTCATTGGGGCCTATGTCCAGCAGTGGACTAATATAGGCTGATGATGATGATGTTCAGCCTAAATCTTAGCTAAACATATTATTTGTCCAACCCTAGGCTTGTATAATTGAGGTAATTGACGTTGAACCCCGCACTGCCCGCGCCTTTTTAAATATTTACCTTAGCACCCAATTAGTGTGACGCTAGAGGTCGCTAGTGAGTTCCTTTTGCGCTTAAGGTGCGATCACATTTTCTACAGAGCTTTAAGTATTAATATTCTTTTAATCCTTGAAGATTTGCCATAGAGGTCGTGGCGTTAAGCTCTGCGCACATTAATTCAACGCCGCTCGCAAGCGCACTGCTACCACGGAGCACAAATATGTCTATTCAAATATGGGCTTAAACTGTTTATCTTTAGATATATTTTGCAGTGACAAAATGGCTTTCCAGTAGCTTTAAACGAGTAGCCCACAAACTGTCTGTCATCTGATGCTGTCAACATAAAATGCAACCCTTAAAATAATAATTTTCAATAAAACAATTAATTCCCGTTTAAATTAATATTTATCCCGCAAAAATTAAAAACTATTGAAAAGTAAGGGATTTTACAATACAATACAATACAAAAATACTTTATTGTACACCAGATACAGAACATTATGAAATATATTACATGTGACAAGTACAATGGGCGGTCTTATCGCTTAGAAGCGATCTCTTCCAGGGATTTTAAATAGTTTTTCATTCTTTTCATCATCAAACTATATCGTACCGATTGGAGTAGATTTTTACCCATTTTCATTGGATAAAAATTTACGTAACTTGTTATAAAAATGACAGCCTTCAAAAGATAGATCCTCAAAGAACCTATGTGCATACAGCCTTATAAAAAGTCCTTTTCACCACCTACCACCAACCCGACAAGCTAAGTGCGGAGCTAATTTTGTTTATTTTTCGTTCTGTTAATTAGTAAGCATTTCTAACTTAATGATTTAACTTTGATGTATAAAATAAAATGTTCTTCCTTAGCGAAGATATTTTAAATACCTTGTAAGTAGGTACTCACATACATATTTTTATTTGGTAATTTTGTTTAAAAATATATTAAGATATTTGGGGGAGGCCTCTGTCCAGCAGTGGACTAACATAGGCTGATGATGATGAAGATACAATACAATACAATTATTCTTTATTGCACACCATAAAAACAGACACTGGACAGGAAAAAGACAAATAAAGAATGTGTTGTACAATGGGCGGCCTTATCGCTTAAATCGATCTCTACCAGGCAACCTTTGGATGGACATGAAGAGTTAGAACAAGTATAGACGATGGCGTGTTATATAGAATAATATTATTAGATATTTGGTGCTCACCCTCATGCGCAACCCACCTTCACCCATAGCTGGGTTTTATCTTGAAACTTCTGAGCCACTCAATATGGACCTGCGCCAATCTCATCCTCTCCAATAATATGATACATTAAATTTTCATTTCCAACTATTTACACATTTAAACTACATAGCATCACAAAAAAAACCTGCCACTCCTCCCATGAGCATGAGCCTCTTGAGTTAATAATAATAATAAAATAATTTATTGCCTTTAAATTTAAATTTCCTAACTTAATATTAAACACACAAATAAATTGCTTATAACAGGCAAAGTATACATTACTTTGTTTTGTTTTTAAGACCTTTTTTGAATAAATAAATATTATTATTATTATTGAATAAATAAATATTATTATTATATTATTAAAGGGTATATTCAGCATTGTGCTGCATGCCGAGACACGCGGCGCTGGTTTTCAAAATACTCTCGTCGGGTGGTCAAAGATGGGAGGAGTTTCGTATAAACATGTATTTATGTATTTGTATTGTATATAATGTATAAACAACATTAGTCTATAATACGCCACCGTCATACCTGTACTTTAGCTACGTGTCCATCCAAAGGTTGCCTGGAAGAAATCGCTCTTAGCGATAAGGCCGCCCATTGTGCATCTGTATCTTTGTTCTTTACTGTTGCTTTTCTGTGTTTGATGTGCAATAAAGCGTATTTGTATTGTATTGTATTGTATTGAGTTCTTCATGTTCACATCTTGCCTGCTCCTTTGACAAGCTCTATGATCTATACCTATGATCTACTCTATGATCTACCTGAGAGTAAGCATTTTAATTTCCCAATCAAATACAATAAAAATATACACACTCACTTATAAAAAGTATACATACATATTACGAGAGTAGGAAAACCTATATATATGACAAGTGACCTAAAAAATCTACTAAGTCAGTCAGTTAGATTATTCGAAGATATTGGACCCGTGTTTTTTATTTTGTCAATTAAACAAAAAAATATGAAGATATCGCCAGTTAAAGTTCCGCGTGCGTGACGTCACATCTTCCTACGCTTTGTAGCAAGTTGTGACGTCACGAGCCCCCACTCCTTAACTTTGACGCGCTTTATTTTTGTAAGTATTTGTTAGATAGACAAAAGAAAAAATACGTGTCCAATATCTTATAAAATCAAACTGACGGACTAAATAGAAACCTATATTTTTTACCCAGGACACTACCCTATTCAGGCATTCACAAGGTTGAATTTCGCGTGAGCATTTTCATTATAACACTCATAGTTAGATACGTAAACGTAAAATTCACTCAGAGGCCGCCATTCTTCCATAACACGCAACCAACAAGAGGAAGTAATTATGGAATAAAACAGGAATAAAGCTCGCTGGTCGTATTTATTCGGCTCATTAAGAATGGGCATTTTCTTTTGAAATAATCAAGGTACAACAGAAACTTTATCTACGGTCAAAGCGTCACTTAACCGGCCGAAATAGCGCTTGATTGCGATAACATACAAATATAAGATACTATCTATTCCCCGCGGTTTCACCCGCGTTATATTTGAATTTCACATTTCCAAGACCTTAAGAATGTTATTATTTTTTATTTTTTGGGGTGGTATCACGGCGGCCATGATATGCCTATTGTGATCGCCACTTTTACGTTTCAGTCCCGAAGCCGAGGCGTTCATAGTTCGCCACTAACCCTTGCAGCTGCTAGGAACTGTAGGATTTTCTTCAGGGTGATGTCTTTCAGCTCGTCTGGGCTATGCAGATGCTTGCCTAGATGGATGCTGCATTTGTGCATCAGTGCTCCACACTTACATAGCAGATGGAGATATACAATGTGTCTGGTCACCGGTGTCGGAGACTTTGTGGGGGTGAAATACGGTAAATTTGATCGACAAATCACTATCTCTATTTTTTTTTCTACCTCCTTGACACATTGTTTCAATTTCCATTTTATAATAGGAATATAAAATGGAAATTGAAACAATGTTATCATTGCTTTATTGTCCACATTATTGGCTATCAAATGAGTCCTCTATCGTCTTCCTAGGACCTCATCATGGGTAGCTATAGCTTAATTAGTACAAGCACCTGTGCTTCGAGGCAAAAGAAAACAAAATGGCTACCATTTTGTCATGGAGGTAGAAAAAAAAATAGGGATAGTGATTTGTCGATAAAATTTACCGTATTTCACCCCCCCCCCCCCCCCAAAGTCTCCGACACCGGTGACCAGACACATAGTATATAAGAATGTTAAGAATGCCTTGCAATGTTGCTGCCCACTGAATGACAAACAGAATAAAATCTCAACGCATATTGGCTGTATATATACCTGATAGCGCTGGATTTTAGTAACAGCCTGCTTTTAGAATGCTTTAAGTGGCTTACAAAACGGCGGTGACATAACTACAAATATATTATTAACTAGCTAACGCCTAACAGTCAATGTTTGACAGTTACGAAACACATGAACATTTTGTATGGGTTTTTCTTTCATTTTATTTTCGTTATTTTTCAATTTTTTTTAATAGTTATTCTGCTATTAGGGACAGAGACAACAAACCCAGAACCATGAAATCGGTCCAGCCGTTCTCGTGTTAAGTGTTCGAACAAACCCGACTTTGTTTTATATATAAAGATAAATATATTAATTATAAACCAACTCGTAAACTAATTGACAATTGGCGGTCTCATCGCTCCAGAGCGATATCTATCAGACAACCTTGAATGGATAAGGTCATTGGAATTGTTAATACAAGGGGGATGTGTGTGACGATGTTGAGGAGGCTAACATGAATCTCTCGCAAACTTTACAAAACTCAATAAACAAGCCAACTCCTAATCTCTTAACTCTCGGATGGCACGGCTGAACCACCGGCCTATTTCTGATCCTGATATAAATAATCAAGCCACACAATACCACGACACAATCGAAACACAAGGCATTAAGGTTTAAAATCCAACGATCATAACACGGGCTATTTCGGTTTACCCTAAGGGTGTGAAAGTTCATTCAAGCAGAGCGACCCCTATGAAATCCGTTTTAACTTTCAATCAATACCTTTTGTTATTTGCGGACAAAATTTCCACTGATATTTTCATTTTTAGAAAGCTATTGGAATGTGAACTGATAGATATGGATGGTTCCGGTTGGCCTCGATATGCGTCACAAAAGTAACAAATGGAATGTTTGTATTAACTAAACAAAAACAACGAATAAAAAATGCTTTGAGCAACATAACAGTTGATAGGGCCATAGAGCAATAATAGATACACTGTTTAATAACTACCTTACTAACTACAGAAACTGCTGGACAAAAACAGATAGTAGAATGTTGTATTTTGCAAGAATTTTACCCCCTAATTATATTTATATCATAAAATCTTGAATGTTTAGATGGATGAATGGATGTTTCTTACTTCTTCACGCCAAAACGACAACAAGAATCGGGCTGAAATTTTGCATGCAGGTAGCTCTAGGCCTGGAGTTAAATTTAGGCTACTTTTTATCCCATGAATCAGTTCCCATAGGATATGAATAACTTTAAAACTTTTCCATAAAAAAACGCGTGCGAAGCCACGTGAAACTAGTAAATCGAGACCTGCTTAATACTCTCGAAATTGTTCTTAAACTTTGAAATTGAAGACTTCCTCTCTATCTTTCGATTTGAAAAGATAAAATCCCCAAAACTACGCACACGGTATCATGGTTTACGATGTACCTACATCAAGGTGGATGTATATGTGGGTACTATATCTCTCTCAGTCCTGTGGTACACCAGTGCCAGTTCTGGCTAAATGGACTTCGTGACTTATGTAGTTTTAGAACTCAGGTGTTACAGGCTTGACTACAGAGTCTCCCTACAACGTTATTTGGGACACTGCAGTAGAGAATGTTACCTGTTTTGTACTCACGCACTAATAAATAAAATTGCCATAATCAAAGTTTCATAGTTGGAAAACATCATATATCATAATGAATTCTAAGAATTTTATAATGCACTCTTTTCTGGAAACAACAAAATGAACATCGTACTAAAATGGAAACTGAATTTGTTGGAGGATATACTTTCATGCTTTTCGTTTGTTAATTTATTAGTTATATTCTTTCATGTTATGAGAAAATCAGAATACATTATTTAATTTATTGTTTATTTGTGTTATACAATGAGATAGAGAGAACTTGTAAAGAATGAAACTTCCACAATATTTATATCCTATTTTTTAGTACACGTCGGTAAGTAGCAAAAATTAAATATATTTTCAACAAAATAGGAATTTCAAAAGTTAAATAAAATAGCTAAATAAAACTCAATTTATTGCTGAAAACGCCTTTTATCATATTAGTTTTCGTTTTGTTTTGCGGACGGCGTCGAACTAACAATTTAAAGCGGTTAAGAGCAATTTCCACAACAGCTTTTACACCTTTCTCGTTGCACTCCGTGTTTACGTGTTGACTTTTTGTGAGGTCGCTTTTATGAATTCCAAAATAAATTTCAACAACAATGTTGCGCTAAATACGAGTATATCAATCATCTAGTATCCACAACACAAGCTCTGCTTAGCCGCCTCTACCCAAATCTATCTCTAAAAATATAAGATTTCACGGAAACATGATTACCAACAAAACGAGAAGTGAAATCAAGTTTGAAACAAATAAAGGAATAAACTGAAATTTTCTCCGCGTCCCCGGAGAGAGACTAATCAAATTATTTATCGAAAATTATTGTTATTCTGTGCTCCGATAATTATAATCAGATAAACTCAATTCGGTTGGTTCTCGTTCATTTTCGGATTGTTCTGATAATGTCTGCTGGTTTATTTTTATGATGACTTCTGATATGTACTTCAATAAACTATAACGGAACTAAAACTGTAACGGAACGACTATTTTTTATCAAGTCTAACCTCTCGAGTCTCAGTTGAGATTATTTTGGAAGGTAGCTTAGGTACTTGTGTAGTAGTGATGATTCTTTGTTAATGGTAATAAAATTTAGGTACCAAAGAAGACGACTGAAGTGGCGCGGTGGGCGAAGGTCCGCCTGCGACGCAGAAGGTTGCGGGTTCGATTCCCGCCTCGGAACAATTGTGTGTACGATCTGCAGATATTTGTTCCGGGTGTTCTGGTCGTTTTCTATGTATAATACAAAATATCTATCTATGTAATGTATTGTATTATGTATATCAGTCATCTAATACAAGCTCTACTTACCATGGGGCTAGATAATGCTATGTAAATTGTCCAGCATTATAAATTATAAATAAATTAACAAAGAATCATAAAAATTACACAATTGTGCCTTGTTAGAGATTTTTCTGCAAGTGTAGGTACTGTAATGGAAAATATCATTGCAAAAAGTAAAAGTAAAGTAAGTAAAGTAAAAAATCATTTATTTCTTTAGGCTTACAAAATAAGCACTTAGACAAGTCATATTTTATACATTAAATTATTATCAAATAAAATTATTTTACTGTTCACTTCAATTTTTTGTCCACTAGTGGAAGAAGTGAAAAAGAAACCACTAGCATGTTCATCTCTTATATGTCTAATACATGGTTATTTGCCTATTTAAGTCTAACTTTATCACTAGTTTAAGTACGATCACTTTATGGCTTTCCATAAAGTTCGCTTTCTTTCTTGTCACAATGTTGTTAGTGTTCACACATAATTTAGCTTATTTAGATTCTATCAGTGAATACCTATTATTAGCTCTCTGTTGTCATTTTTAAGTCTATAGATATTATAGTAGCTGATGGTGTTCCGAAATAAAAAAATAAATAAAAAAATAAAAATAAATAAAAGTCTAAATAAATGAGTTATCAGAAGGTTGCATTTGTTTTCTGGCATTTTGCGATCAAAACTGACTAGCTGGTATTTACATAACGTCGTCGTTGGGTTCTTAGTTCCTACTCTTAAATGTCTACGTCATCAAAACGGTGTCAAATAATCATAAACTCTTCTTAAATAATAAAACCAGGAACGTGGTTATTCCTGAAAAGCTTACGATAGATGGAGCAATAAATGTAAATAGCTTCGGGAGTGGTAAAAGTCGTTGTAGAAGTTAAATGTGAACTTCGCACTCGATGGCGTGCAGGAACGTCATAAGGGAGAGTGACAAGGGTATAGATTAAAATAATGTAATAAAAAAAAGCGTGTTATTATTAATTTAGTCCTTTTATATTTTATGTATGCTAGTTTTAAGGTATATATTACTATGGACCGTAGAATAAGTTGATTTAGATCTGTTACTTTTCTATGGTCTGAAATAAATGATTATTATTATTATAGATTAAACGTTTTATGGGAAAGTACTAAAATAAGAAGTAAGAAGCACTACAATGTTATGAGGTTAATCCTCATAGCATTGTAGTACTTCTAATTCTTCTAATCTGTGTAATCTATATATACTATTAATAATAAATTTAACTTAATAACTCTTAGCATAATATTTCATAGCCATCATTTAATGGAAGTATCCTGTGCGGATCATAGGTAAGTTGCACTCTCTATTATGTCATATACGTCTTTATAAAACAGTGAAACTTGTATGTGGATTGATATTTTTGTCATAAATATTAAATAACGTTTAACACTTTGAGTGCTGAAATCACACGGTATGTGTTTTCTACAAGTGACTAATATGCGTAAATCCACACTAGCGCAGCGGCTGAGAAAATACAGATCTTTGTGACTCAGCGCAGCCGTAATATTTTTCGAACGAAACGCATGTGCGTCGCAACAAAACCGCTGTGTAGCAAGATTTTTTTAGGTTAAAAAAAAGATCGCAGTCGTCGAAAAAAAATCGCAGTCAAAGTGTTAACTGTTATAAAAACCTAGTTAGTAGTGTTTGTATGTATGTACCAAGGTACATACAAACCTACTTGAGACAAAGATCGTAAATTCTATACAAATAAGGAAAATTGGTAAAAACACGTCAGACAATAAGCGGTAAACGGATTAATAAACGGTTGCATATCAAAATAAGAAAATATCTTCCCTCGTTACACCCCTGGCGACGTCTCTCAAATCAAAAGCGCCGGCTAAGTTATGAGCTGTAGAAGACGTCATGAATATAATATGTATATAATATATATATATAACACGAATAACACGGGAACCTTGTACAAATCAAAAGTTCATTTTAACGTGTTGTGAATAGAGATAAAGTTTTGTACAGTTAAAATAATCAAGTTTGGAGCAGTACTTTTAGCTGGCGATAGTTTAGTTTTAAAACAAATAGATAACCTCGTTGGAAGAGAGGTTAAGGCCCGCCTGGGATGCAGTAGGTTGTGGGTTTGATTCCTGACACGGGATAAAAGTTCTTCTATATTTACTTATCAAGTAAATATTATATGTAAATGTTACATATTTAAGTATCTATGTATATTAAATATTAAGCCTAATTTAATTATCTTTAAGATAGCCGCGCTGCAGAGCGAGACCCTCTAGCACAGGTATTACATTACTTGAAAGAGGGTCCCATACCACTGAAATATATTAAATAAACTATTTGATTTGATTTGTTGCGAGTAAGCATGTTTTCTGGGTATTTTATCAAAATAATGTTTCTTAAATTTTTCCGATTAGTGATAAGTATTTACATCTAAAAAGCTTTAAAGGAAAGCTAACAATTAAATATTCTAAGATGTAATTATAACATATAAACCTACTTGAGACAAAGAATCATTATTCATCCAGATAGAGCAATCACTCTTTTGTAATTTAACCTAACCTCTGCGACCTCGTCAAGGAAAGCTTGCAAAATGGATGGAAGGATTCGTATGGCAGGCAAATAAATACAAAAAATATGCCGCTCCTACTAAAATTGTAATTGTGAAAACTAACTCTTGCCCGCTAAGAGGCGACGTGGAAGGCCCAGGATGAGATGGCGCGACGAGCTCGAGGTATATCTTCCATCATGGCCTCTTGCAGCGTTAGATCGCGAGGAGTGGAAGGAGAAAAGGGCCTCCCTTTTCTCCTTCCACTCCTCGCGATCCAGCAGTGGGACAGTAATGGCTTAAAATAAATAAATAATAAATAACTCTTGCCCGCGGCGTCGTACGCATTTTTTCTATTTATTAGTATTCTTTTATTATTGACTGATATACTTAAGGCCACGTTATTCGAAATCATGCAATCTTACATTCAGTTTTAAACCATCAAATATCCTTTGTTTTGATCGGAAAAAAATATATGTTGTAGTTGGATATATACTATAGAGCATTCTACGGTTCAAAACACGATATTTATCACTTCACCTGATGATAAAAAATCTCGAAAAAAGGTTAGTTTTTATTTGGTTTCTTGTTGTACTTCAAGTGTATAAACGTTGTACTCTCAAAAAATATGCCAGAAAATAGGCAACGAAGTTTAGAAGGGCATTCTCCGGTTAGTTTTACTCAAAACAATTTTGTATTTTTTTAAAACGAATAATTATAGAATATAAGTACTCCGCGCTCAAGCGGCCTGCTTCAGTAGCCCGCCGGGCCTTGTTGAGGTAGGACCTGTGTCGCTCTTGCCGGCTCCCAGTACCTCCCGTGAATCGATCGATTTGCCGTTTAAGAAATAATTAAAAATGGCAAATACTCGTAAATAAAAAAGTATCCAGACGAAAACTACGGATTCTTAAAATAGAAATAAGGTTATATATATTACATATACTTATTTACTATCAACTACCTAAAACAGTCAACAAAAGGAGGGTAGCGTACAGACATAACAGTAGCGCAACTGTATGATCATTTTTGTTCAGTACATTTTTAACTTTGCAGCTCATCGATGCCAAGATACAAGGGCACGTTTAAAAAAAACAGCAAGTGAACAGTAATTAACTACCTACTAGGTACTCGATTAAATAAAAAGGTTCTAGGGCTTTACTATACAGGTGCCACGTACAGGGTCTACTAAGCCGAAAAGGGGTGATTCTGGACATCGAGGGGGTCAACGTTTGTTCTAGGATTTAATAAAAATATATAGTGTCGTTTTTTCTTCATTGGCTGGATTGCCTGTGACGTCACAACCTGTTTGACATAATTGTTCTCTTTGATAGTAAAGGGGGAGGTATATATTTTTTAGAGGGGGTCCCAAACGGAGTCATTTTAACTACTATTTTCCAAGGGGTTGTATAGAGGGGTACTAGTGATATTGATTGCAAAAAAGTTGTTGCCCCCTTTGGCCCCCCAGAATCCCCTTTTTGAGGTTGCTACCAGATGCCGTCGTGGTAGGGTGTTTATTGCGGTATAATATAAAGGGTTTCTTTTGTATTGGAGAAAAAAAATCCCCGTCTCGCCCCTATTTTCACTTTTGATATCTCCCAAACGAAGCAACTTAGAAGACAATTTTTTTCACAATCATATAGAGAAAGTCGAGTAATTACGAATTCAAAAAGAAATTTTCTTCCCTCGACCCTTTATACCCCCCTTTTTTATAAAAAGAACAAAATTTGGCCTATTTTTGTACTTTTTTTCGGGTGGAGGCGAGCCGCAATACGACTATAGAGAACAGACTAATTTGAGGATGAGGATTTCGAATCTGACGTCGGCGGGGTCGAATTACGTTGAGCGAAGCGAACCACAATTCGACATCGCTCGCCTTGCTATGTGACAGCACACACACCCACTGATATACATAACGAAACAAAAACGAAATATATTACATATATTTTACCTAATGTTAAACAAGTTAAGGCTGATGTAAACGAAACGTTAGAATCACCTTAGTTAGATAATAAACATCAATGGGAACCGCACATAGATAAGCTATCGAAGAGACTTAGTTCTGCGGCGTATACCGTAAAAAAATCCGTCACCTTACAGACGCTGATACTTCTAGACTAGTCTATTTCAGCTACTTCCATAGTGTTATGTCTTATGGCATACTGCTGTGCGGGAACGCTGCAGATATTACCAGGATCAGATCAGGCATTGAACCTGTTGATCACTGAGATATCTCTGAATATGTGCTTGCTATCTGCCATGATAAAGTCGATCTTATTTTTTGTCAGTGTCGGGCTTTGCCATGTCTAAGTGGACACGGCTTACAGCATAAACCGAAGTTTACTCTGTAAAACGATAAATGTGTTATTTTATTAAGAAACTACAAAACTAATTAAAATTCTTGATTTTATTTGAATAAAATTATGCTGCAATCAGACCAAACCCCAGTCTAGCTGCTCTTGTGTGTGTTGAATTGATATTGTATTATTTTCAATCAATGTTAAAAAAATATTCGAATATTTAGCGCTAAAAAATTTATTTTATCGAATAGTAAAATTAAACGAATAGTGCAAACACTACCTGTGACATCGCCCGCCTCTTACTGTCTTCTACATTTTAAATAAAGCAATTTGTGTTATTTAATAAATGAATTTTTATTTTTATTACTATTACTTTTATTTATTTACTATTTATCTAAAGACTACAAACCTTAAAACAAAATTGGTCATTTGAAAAAACTATGTAATCTTACTTAAACTAGTTTTCATAATTTATAATTAATAAATTCGCATTTAGGGACTGCTACATTGGAGTTAAACTACTGTTACAAATTATACTGTGCACGACAGCGTGGCACGAGCAGCGCGGCGCGAGGTCAGCGAGTTCATTTGAAGTTTGTATTCGCGCGACTTGCCACGCGGGGAGGGAAGTATCGTTAAATGCCTACTGCACTCAAATATCCTGGCCTTAATAGAATACGTTTACGTATATATTACGAATTTTTTTATTATACCTAAAAAATACCCAGAACAACCGGAACAAATATTTGTAGATCGTACAAACTGTTGTCCCAAGGGACCTGAACCCACAACCTCCTGCGCCGCAGACGTACAATCTCCCGCCACGCCACATCAGTCGTCAATCGAATCATCATCAGCCCACTGCTGAACATAGGCCTCCCCCAATGAGCGCCATAGCGCCCTGTCTTCAGCTTGCCGCATCCAGCATCTACCTGCAGTCTTTCGCAGGTCGTCAACCCACCGTCGGAGCAAGCAGAAGTGGCAATGGGCCGGCCATATCTAGCGACGGCCGATGGAGCAAACGTGTTCTTGAATGGAGACTCGGTAAACGTAGTGTAGGACGCCCTCCGTCAATCGAATGTGAATGATAAATTTAATAGATTTTAATTTCCGTTCCACATGAAAAGCCTTAAAACGTCGATCAGTTTTATAAAATATCTGTGTATTTTGCACTCTATAGCTATAGCAATAAATGTCAGCTGCCATTGGTTGTTTTGTACCGGAACAACAAAGTGTCATATCATTTAAGCAACAAAATGTATTGTCAGTCAACCAATGACGGGCTTTGTATCTATATATATATAGCACTACCTACCAAACTGTTGTCCACACTACCCAAAGGTTAGCAGGTAGAGAATGCTATCTAGCATTATGCTCGCCTGTGTACAAATTTTTGTGCAATAAAGTATATTCTATCTATCTATCTATCTATCTATCTATCTATCTATCTATATATATAAAAGAAAGTCGTGTGTGTTACAACACTTATAACTCGAGAACGGCTGGACCGATTTAGCTGAAAATTGGTGGAGAGGTAGCTTAGAACCAGGAGTCTAACATAGGATACTTTTTATCATTTAAACAATTTGACACATAGATTTCCACGGGGGCGAAGCCGCGGGGAGCAGCTAGTAGGATATAAGAATCTACTCTATGTTTAATATTAAAAGGTTGGTTTCGATTCCCGCCTCGGACAAAATGTTTGTACTATAGATAGATAGATAGATAATTCTTTATTGCACACTAAGTATAAAATGACAATGTAAAATAAAAACTTAAAAAAACTAGATACAATTGGCGGTCTTATCGCTCAAGAGTGATCTCTACCAGACAACCATGGAAGGATAGGATCGTGGACAGTACCAGGGGATCGTGCTTGCAGGTTATAAATATATTTTAAAATAAATTAAAATACTTATAATACTTACATGGAAATACATATCATGTACTATCTGCAGATTTTAGTCCAAAAATTTTTGGTCGTTTTCTATGAAACATAAAAATATCTATGCGATGTAGTATTATGTATATCAGTTATCTGGTACTCATAACACAAGCTTTGCTTGGCTTGGGGCTAGAAACAGCTGTGTGAATTCTTTGGCATGATTTATTTATTCACTAAGATAAATTCTCATTACCGTTTTTGAGAAGTTTCTTTCATGCGATACCGATAAATATTGGATTTTGTTCGTTTGTAAGGATTTATAAAATTCAAAGTAATTCAAATGTTACGTAAGTAATAACTCGATAAATAAGTCTGATAAAAACCTTTGATTCACGTTCCTAGAAATATTGGAGTTATACTTACGAGTAAATGATATCTGAATTTATATATAAAAGTTAGTTTTTCTATAAAGGAATGACTGAATGAATTAATGAATAAATGAATGAACACTTTATTGTACCCAAAATAACAAAATAACACCTTATATCTAAATCTTACATAATAACAGTACAATAGGCGGCCTTATCGCTTAAAGCGATTTCTTCCAGGCAACCAGGGATGGAGAAAAAGATATATAATACAAAGAGTTGGTAGAGCACAAACAAACAATAAAAGAGAAGTAAAAAAAAAAACAAAAAAGGTTTATAAGTAGATACTTTACCTTCCATTCTAGGATATTAGGTCCGTAGTAGCTATTCCCTGAAAAGTACAAACTAATATTATCTATGCGAAAGTTGGATGGGACTGAAATTTTGCTAAATTTAAGTATAGATGCGATAAAAAGTAACCTATGTGTTATTTCATACACTTAACACTTTGACTGCTGAAATCACACGGTATGTGTTTTCTACATGCGTAAATCCACACTAGCGCAGCGGCTGAGAAAATACAGATCTGTGTGACTCAGCACAGCCGTAATATTTTTCGAACTACTAAATTTTTCGCATGTGCGGCGCAACACAACCGCTGTGTAGAGCGGCAGCACGAATTTTTTAGGTTAAAAAAAGATCGCAATCGACGAAAAAAAACCGCAGTCAAAGTGTTAAAAAACTTTTTATCGCATAAATCAGTTTCCGTGGAATAACTAATCCAACGGAAAAATATTTTTTTTTAAATAAAAATGCATGCGAAGCCGTGTGCAGAAACTAGTACCTAATGATATCAAGTAAGCCAATTTTGACGTTAATAGTGTTATTTTTTCCAAAATATTCTCGTCTTTCCAGAACTTTCCAGAATAGACTGGTAATTTCCCGTAAAATACCAGTTCATTGCGGATATAGGGCGATTCCCCCAGACTGGTTGCATTCTTAATCTACAGGGTCCCATTGTTGACACAGTAAGTTGACCTAGAAACCCGAGCGGCCGTGTAGGTGGCAGCACTTGCATAGGAATATTTGGAGCAAAAGCAGTCGTGAGTTATTAAGAAATTCAGCATAATGTAGTAGGAATATCTAATATCCAACTCAAACAGCTTTAGGACGCTGCTGTTTGAGTTGGATATTGCTTGCTGATTTGGCAATCCAGAAGTAGCTTAACCAATGTTAAGCTACCTCTAGATTGTTTGCAACAATCTGCAGATACGAGTAGCTCGATGTTAGCCCACTGCTTGACATAGGCCTCCCCTAATGAATGCCATAGCGCCCTATATTCAGCTTGACACATCCAGCGTCATCCCAGCTGGTCGGAGGGCGGGCCTACACTACGATTACCGAGTCGTGGTCCACTCAAGAACACGTTTGCGTGTGGTAGAAATACAATTTCCTCCAAAAATCAAAGACGTATCAATAGAAACAAAAAAAACTGACAAAACAAATCGGACAGTAAACACTGGACATCTGAAATGTAATGTTCAAAAAATGAAATGTGTTTATGCAAAATGTAAAAGCACTCATTTTTAGCAACAGAATTTATAAACGCAAGGCCGTCGCTGAAAATGTAGATGAAACAATTTTGAGCATTATTCCACTGAGAGATGGGTGAGGGCGAAACAAGCTTATCTTTTTTTTAGAAGCATGCAACTTCTGTTTAGCGTCTACCTGCACATCGTGGCTTCGCCCGCGTGGAAATCTATGTGTCAAATGGATTATAAACCTTTATCATATATCACAAACCGCATCGAAATCCGTTGCGTAGTTTTAAAGATCTAAGCATAGATACATAGGAACAGACAGACAGCGGGAAGTGACTCTTTTATACTATGTAGTGATTTAAATTAAACCATTATTCATTTTTCTCGGAACAATTGTGTGTACGATCTGCAGATAATTGTTCCGGGTGTTCTGGTCGTTTTCTATGTATAATAAAAAAATATCTATCTATGTAATGTATTGTATTATGTATATCAGTTATCTAGTACCCATAACACAAGCTCTGCTTACCATGGGGCTAGGTAATGCTGTGTGAATTGTTCATTATTTTTTATTTTACTTTATGAAAAATGAATAAAGAAATTATGCTGGACAATTCACACAGCATTATCTAGCCACAAGCTAAGCAGAGCTTGTATATATTTAATGTTTAACTGTAGTAAACAAACCATTAAATGAAATTTAAATTACTTTAAACTAATTATAATTGTATACATGTTTAAATGTTGCAAATAATTTAAAGTCAAAATCATTTATTCTTTAGGCTTACAAAATAAGCACACAAGTCATATTTTATATATGAGTATTAAATTATTATCAAATAAAATTATTTTACTGTTCACTTCCATTTTTTCTCCACTAGTGGAAGAAGTGAAAAAGAAACCACTAGTATGTTCATCTCTTATATGTCTAATTACATGGTTATAAACCATGTATAAAATTGTCAACAAATTGGAAATAAAGGCTTGCTTTTTTATATTATAGATTAGCCCATCTCTTTTGGAAAGTCACCCTTACCGCTGTGTTTGTTACCCGTGACGGGATAACGCTGAAGTTCTCTGTTTATTGCAAGCTGTTATTTGTGGGCCTGTTGTTTTTTGCGAGACGATTTGCGGTCGTTTCTGATTTATACCGACCGCGTTTATGTTGATTACCTCGTTAGTTGGGTAATACCTACTGATTTGAAGTATAAGGGCCTGTTCTCACTAAGCAGAGGAAAACGGAAGTAAAGAAAAGAAGATTCACTAGCTAGGTGTCAAAAAAAATGTATTTGACTAACTTATGTCTCGTCCTTTGTGAAACATACTTCAGGCTTACACACTTCAAAATATCAGATCATCTAGAGGATGAAAAGCTAGCCACGAGTTTTGGTCCAACTTAAAAACTTACAAAAAACAAGGTAGGTTTCTTGTTCGCTTTCTTACTTTATACCTTAAAATTATTGAAGTGAAGAAAAAATCAAAGTTATCACTTTATTTCCTACTTTTGCTTCTGTAACTTGAATTTTGTGTGTCCAAAGTCTAAAGAAAAAAAGGACTTTGATTTTTAATTATTATTTTTCGAATACGTGCGGGTAAGATTAGTACCTGGGTCTCTTTAACACTTTGACTGCGGTTTTTTTTCGACGACTGCGATCTTTTTCTTAACCTAAAAAATTCGTGCTGCCGCTCTACACAGCGGTCGTGTTGCGCCGCACATGCGTTTCGTCCGGAAAATATTACGGCTGTGCTGAGTCACACAGATCTGTATTTTCTCAGCCGCTGCGCTAGTGTGGATTTACGCATATTAGTCACTTGTAGAAAACACATACCTTGTGATTTCAGCAGTCAAAGTGTTAAGATAAGAGGGAATAGGCGTTTTCTAGACTTCGTGATTCATCGTCGGCCATATCAACACTTACCATCAGTTGAGATTATGGTAACACAAGATTCAGATTCAGATAATTTATTGTCATACTTCATACACATAATAAAATCACAATAATGTAATTTAAATTAAATTATGAGACTATGACTCGTCAAACACGATATAGATACAATAGAGATAACATAGAGAATACTATTTTTCTGTAAAGGGGCAATAGAAAATTATAAAAATATGCTTAAATCTATCACTTTAGATAAGGTGATTCTACGAGGATGTCAGGTAACTGAGAAGATTTGACATTAAACGGACTGTAGTCGTTTTCTAAAAACTCTGATACTATACAGCGTTTTGTCGTGTCGTCAACGATACAAAAAAAAAACCCGGACGAAAAAAAATTCTTCATTTAATTATACAAACATTTTCAGACGATGTTTGAATGAATATTATCCAGCGCGGGAACTAAACCCGCACTACGCCACGGTCGTCAACTATAATCACGTCTAATCATGTCAGTCTTTCGTTTTGTCGTGTAAGAACAATGATTCAAAAAAAACCCGGACGAAAAAAAAATCTTGATTTAATTATACAAACATTTTCAGACGATGTTTGCATGAATATTATCCAGCGCGGGAACTAAACCCGCACTACACCACGGTCGTCAACTATAATAAGCAAGTCCCGGCAAGTATATCTTTCTTATAGGGATCACTCTGGGAAAGAGACATGCTTATGTTATACTATAACTTAATTAATTATATTATAATTTAATTTAAGATTCTACTAACCCTCTATAATTATATTTTTGTGTGTTTACTAATACTTACAAATATGGATCCATGGATATCCGAAATAAAGAGATTTTATTTATTTATAATCACGTCTAATCATGTCAGTCTTTTGTTCTGCAAAAAGCAACCATTTAGCAGAGAGCTGCCAACGTATGCGGATGCTGGCGCTCAAACAATGGACCAGTGAAGTTAATTGAGAAGAAAACGTTCTCGTTGTATGAAATGAAAGCTAATGCTGATTCAGACTATGCGGGAAAACGTTGTGAAATGACATGAAACTAAATAATATTAGAATCTGTGTTTATCAAATAATAGAAACAAACTACAAAAAAACACAGATCGCAGCTGGCTCTATAATATATGTATTGAGCTACCTGAAGATTGTTTGCAACAGTCAGCAGTGTTTCAATTGTAAATCCTTTTTCAATTAATGTTGGACAATGGTTAACTCTATGTACATCCCTAGTATTTATCTTTTTTTCCAAAACGAGCCATTCTATTTATTTTATTGTTCTTATTATGTTCGATAAAGTTAAACAAGTTCAGCCTGAAACTCTGTTGTTGTTAATTTCCTTCCTTGTATAGGCATAAAATATATACATACCTACTCATATACTCGTGTTACCAAACTTCAATAATATAGGCTAACATGTTTAATTTTGAAAATTGAACTGATATTATACAAAAAACTGCTTCTGACGAAAGAGGAATCTGACGGACGTGCTCTAAATCTTATTTATAATGGCTAATCATACATACATACATGGTTGTCTGGTAGAGATAGAGCGGTAGAGCGCTCTTGAGCGAAAAGACCGCCAATTGTTCTTAATTTTTAAGTATTTACTGTACATAGTTTATAGTTAAAGTGCAATAAAGAATTTTCTATCTATCTATCTAATGTATAACATTATTGTATTATGTATAACAGTTATCTAGTACCCATAACACCAGCTTACCGTGGGGCTAGATAATGCTGTGTGAATTGTCCAGCATTATTTATTCATTGATGGATCAAAACAAAGTAATAATACTAAACGACTTATTCGTATTACAAATCTTTTATTTTTCAAGTTAATTTGCCGAACCGTCGCGTCGCGTCGTCACCGCATCGTCGTCGTCGCATCGTCTCGCCGCAACGCATTGTGTATTCCGCCCCTAAATGAATTGCAGTTACGCTACTACAGCGTCTTGAATAAAAATGTGATTATGCGAAATCTAACTACCCGAGAAGCGCGAATTTTCCTCCATTTTAGGAACATTGTAATTATCTGCATAATTAACTAAGAAGTATGAAGCGAGTAATTGTAGGAAATAATGGTTTGGTAAATATTTAATGCAATAACACCCGAGATAAGTGGATTTTACGTGGTTTTGTATAATTGGAGTTATACATACTTGTTTCATACCGCCTGCGACGCAGGAGGTTCGATTCCCGCCTCGGAACAATTGTGTGTACGATCTGCAGATATTTGTTCCGGGTGTTCTGGTCGTTTTCTATGTATAATAAAAAATATATATCTATGTAATGTATTGTATTATGTATATCAGTTATCTAGTACCCATAACACAAGCTCAGTTGTATTGCTCAGATTGTATTCTTTGTTTTTTTTTTTACTTCTCTATTAGTGTTTGTTTGTGCTCTACCAACTCTTTGTATAATATATCTTTTTCTCCATCCCTGGTTGCCTGGAAGAGATCGCTTTAAGCGATAAGGCCGCCTGTTGTACTGTTATTATGTAAGATTTAGATATAAGGTGTTATTTTGTTATTTTGGGTACAATAAAGTGTTCATTAATTCATTCATTCATACAAGCTCTGTTTACCATGGGGCTAGATAATGCTGTGTGAATTGTCCAGCATTATTTTTTATTTTTATTATTTTTTGTTTGGTGTTGCTGGAAACTTAACTGTCTGTTTTAGTATGTACTTCACAAAATTTCAGGTCTACTTTGAGAAACGTATGAAATGAATGGATGACGTTGATTGCATAGATCGAACACCTTACCACCAAGTGGCTTCGGGCGCGTTAATAACTGACACCGTTCGTTTCGGATTTCCAAGAAATAAATGTAGAAATAATTTTCAAAGGTCACCGAAAGAACTGATCGGCCATCCTTCGTTTATTGTCTTTCGACGTCATCTGTCAACTTCGTCGGTGTTTCAAAGTAGACCTCGGTCAACTTTTTTTGCACCGGCCGGGCAGTGTTAGATGAAAATCTAACTCTGCCCGGCCGGTTGAAAAAATCTCTCAATGGTACCCCATTTTTACATCCGTGACAATCGAGTACTCGCCCCACCTCTTACCTAAAATACCTAAGGTGTAAATTGAATAAACAAAATCAACTGAAAATAACGGTTTATTAATTATTTTTGCATTTCATTTACTCTCCTCCTCCACCTTGCCACTTTCCGTAGAAAAAGTTTCATAAAATAGATATGGCGGTTGTGAAAACCATAATTTAAAAGTAATAGGTAAACGCACTTACTATAAAATCGGCTTATATGATTACTAGTTTCTGCCCGCGGTTTCGCACACGTTGTTTCTATGGAAACGTTTTAAGGTATTCATTTTTAAGGTTATTTATGTAGCCTATGTTTTATTCCGGGCCTTTAATACCAGTTTTCAAAATTCAGCCCGATCCGTTCAGTAGTTTTTGCGTGAAAGAGTAACAAACACCCATACATAACTTAACTTACAAATAACACAACTTAAATAACAAACTTTCACGTTTATAATATTAGTAGGATCACCAGTTTTTTTACGCGGTTGTTTTAGAAGTCAATCATTGTGCATTTCATCCTAAAAAATATCTATCTTTGTAATGTTTTGTATTAAGTATATCTAGTACCCTTATCACAAGCTTTGCTTACCTTGGGGCTAGATGATGCTGTGTGGATTGTCCAGCATTATTTATGTATTTATTTAACCTAGCGCACTGTTAGGTGAGATAATTATCATACATTTAGGCCTCGCCTACCAACGAGTTTGCGCCGTCGACTGCACCTTTAAGTGCCCATGTTCTATCATTGAACCTACCCGTAATTTCTCGTACCAACTGTTACTGATACCGTAAAGCTACGCCTTAACGTCAAATGGGTACTTCCGGGAATGGGATGTAAGGGCGACTCGAACATCTCGTCTCCCAAGCCAACCTAAGCTGCACGTGGTAGATCCTGCTAGAAAACGAACTAGGCTCTGGTGAAAATATCAATCCGTCTTCATAATTTGATAACTCATTAATTTAACAATTATTTCCGTTACTTGACACTGGCTAAAAAGTGTCCAACCAGACACAGTTGCCATTAACAAAGAATCATCATCCTACCAACTGTTACTGATACCGTAAAGCTACGCCGTAACGTCAAATGGGTACTTCCGGGGATTTCACCGCGAAATGTATCGCACTCGTTATAAGCGTTTCATGTAAGGTCCTATTTGAATGCGTAAAGCGTGTATTGAACAAAGCCTTTCAGAGTTAGGCTGTATTCGTGATTTACAAGTATTGAATGGAGTTGGACACTTTTCTGCCAGTGTCAAGTAATGGAAATAATTGTTATATTAATGAGTTATCAAATTATGAAGATGGATTGATATTTTCACCAGAGCCTAGTTCGTTATCTAGTAGGATTGCCTCTCTTCATTTTTTCTCTTCATTTTTCCTTTTATCTCTGGCTTTTTTATGTTACCTTGATTTATTTTATATGTACCTATACCTACCTGATGTTATCAAGCTTTGTGCCACCACACCAGGACCTGTCTGAAAATCAGCGCCGCTACTTACTTAGGCTTGTAGCGGCATAATGCTGAGACAGGGACCTTTTTGGCCCCTTATGTAACACGTATTTGCTCTATTTTGTATGTCTTGTCTATTCCTTGTAATTTATTTTTCTTGTTTTTTTTTTTATTTTCTTTTCTTACCGTGTAATGTAAGTTAAGTGTAAGTTATATATTGTGTCAAATAAATGTATTTTCTTTCTTTCTTTCTTTCTTTCTAGGATGTACCACGTGCAGGTTAGGTTGGCTTGGGAGACGAGATATTGGAGTCTCCCTTACATCCCGCGCAGCTAGTGTCCTATCATTCAACCTACTCGTCATTTCTCGTACCAACTGTCACTGATATCGTAAAGCTACGCCGTAACGTCAAATGGGTACTTCCGGGGATTTCACCGCGAAATGTATCGCACTCGTTATAAGCGTTTCATGTAAGGTCCTATTTGAATGCGTGAAGCGTGTATTGAACAAAGCCTTTCCGAGTTAGGCTGTATTTGTGATTTACAAGTATTGAATGGAGTTGGACACTTTTCTGCCAGTGTTAAGTAATGGAAATAATTGTTATATTAATGAGTTATCAAATTATGAAGATGGATTGATATTTTCACCAGAGCCTAGTTCGGTATCTAGTAGGATGTACCACGTGCAGGTTAGGTTGGCTTGGGAGACGAGATATTGGAGTCTCCCTTAGATTCCGCGAAGCTAGTGTTCTATCATTCAACCTACCCGTCATTTCTCGTACCAACTGTCACTGATATCGTAAAGCTACGCGGTAACGTCAAATGGGTATTTCCGGGGATTTCACCGCGAAATGTATCGCACTCGTTATAAGCGTTTCATGTAAGGTTCTATTCGAATGCGTGAAGCGTGTATTGAACAAAGCCTTTCAGAGTTAGGCTGTATTTGTGATTTACAAGTATTGAATGGAGTTCCGGGTTTGTTATTCAAATTGCTTGATAAATTGAATTTGATTTGAAGGTCTTTTATAGAGTAATTAATTGGAAGCTAAATTATTAAATTAAAAAGAAATCATTCATTAATTTAATTGTAATTTTATGAACCTCTTCATTCTGACTTTCAAAGAACTTGTTTATCATCAAAATTTAATAAAAATTAATAATTCAGAGTAAATGCAGCAAAAATCAAAGTCTGCTCATTAGTTTTATGTGTAAATTTGTTTATGGTGGAGGCTTCACTGGTCTATATGAATCTTTTTTGTACCTCTTTACATTATCTATTTACTGTATGTCTTCCAAATAAATAAAAAATAAAGGAACACGGGAGGTTCTAAAAGCAGATATCTAGGTACTGGCAGTTTTTGCAGTGCAACCAAAACGCATTTTGTTTCTTTTATTATATATAATTTTGTGGGTGGGGTATTATATATAATTAAATGGATTCGGATAAACAAATAAAAACGTTGTTAAAACTCACAAAACCTTCTGTTGTTCGACCCGAGTTGAAGAAGATAAGCTGACCACAGATTACGTACATAAAATTGTGTTGCCTGCAACTTAATGTTGCCAGCCTATAATTTATGTCACAGACATAATATTCTGCAAAATCTGCCAGGATTATTTCTTAACACTTTGACTGCGGTTTTTTTTCGACGACTGCGATCTTTTTTTTTACCTAAAAAATTCGTGCTGCCGCTCTACACAGCGGTTGTGTTGCGCCGCACATGCGTTTCGTTCGAAAAATATTACAGCTCTGCTGAGTCACAAAGATCTGTATTTTCTCAGCCGCTGCGCTAGTGTGGATTTACGCATATTAGTCACTTGTAGAAAACTCATACCGTGCGTTTTCAGTACTCAAAGTGTTAAGATTCCCCTGCTGCCTACCATTTACTAAACATTCAAAGTACATTTTACTTCGTAATACCTCTTCCGCCCCCAAAGCAAGCAAGTAATGAAAAGCAAAAAGATTGATCCGCGCTATTTGTCGACATTTGACTGAAATCGAGTCCAAATGACGCCATATATCCCGGCCACAGTTCGGTAAACAACTGAAAGCCTCGCAGTTAATCTCCTTAATGAATTTTCATAGATGTAGTACAGTCAGCAGCGAAAAACTCTTGTTTGTATTCTTTAATATTAATTCATTGTTACGTCAAAAATACTAAAAGCTACGTTCATTAAGTAAGTGGCTACTGCCCACTAGCCAGCCATACCCCGCGATAAAACGACAACCGATGAGGTAAACATGTTCTTGAATGGAGACCGTGACTCGTTAAACGTAATGTAGGACGCCCTCCGGTCAGGTGGGATTACGACCTGTGAAGGGGCTTCCGGCAAGCCACTGAAGACAGGGCGCTATGGCGCTTCTAAGGATCCCCTAATGAGCCTATGTCCAGCTGTGGACTGATATATATAGCTGTGGCTAATGATGATTATTATACTGAAAAATTACGCAATTTTTTGACGTCGCAGTAAAATCTACTGAAATTAATTAAACTCTTTTTATACCTAACTTCGCACAACGTCAAACTTCGAATTGATTTATTTAAGTTAAATATTATAATTACTTTTGGGACCCGATACCTTCCGACTCTAAAGTCGTCAGATATATCCGAGAGTGAAATGTAATACTAACTGCACATATGCCTACATCCTGGTGAAGCCTATCGGTAAATGGTTTATGGCCCGCCAGACGAGATATTCACGAGGCATATTTCAAACACTAGTTCAGCTTTCGACAGGACATCATCATCATCATCATCAGCCTATAGCAGTCGACTGCTGGACATATGCCTCCCCCAATGAGCGCCATAGCGCCCTGTCTTCAGCTTACCGTATCCAGCATCTACCTGCAGTCTTTCGCAGGTCGTCATCCCACCTGGTCGGAGGGCGTCCTACACTACGTTTACCGAGTCGTGGTCTCCACTCAAGAACACGTTTGCCCCATCGGCCGTCGGTTCTTCGCGAGATATGGCCGGCCCACTGCCACTTCAGCTTGCTAATTCTTTGAGCTATGTCGATAACCTTGGTTCTCTGTCGGATGTATTCGTTACGAATCCTATCCTTCAGAGAAACTCCGAGCATAGCTCTTTCCATAGCTCGCTGAGCGGAGCGACTTTGAATTGGTGGATCAGCCCTATCGACCCTTTCGACAAGACAGCAGGCAGCAATGCGAGATTCGAGTATGTATCGTACAACAATGTAGAAGATTAAAGATAAATCTTATATTAAAAAGACTAAGGACTTTTTTGTGTAATCTTTCATCTCCTTACTTACCCCTAGATTCTAGACTCTTAAAATAATCTTGAGGTAAAACACCATAAGGGACACTGTTCTGGAGACTTCTTAGGACAGTGTTGCAGTACCTACATAAATCTATCTCATTTTAAAGCCTCTTAGTCGCTTCCCCATAATTTCATTTTATAATATTTGTATATAATATGACAATAATGAGTTTCTTTCAAACTGAGCAGAACGTTAAAAAATTTTTTTTTTTTTGTCCCATCCTTATTCGTTCACCAGCACGTACGCTGGTAGGAGATCCAAAAAAAAAAAATGTCGTAACCACTTTTTTTGTTCAAACTTAAAATATACCTTTTTCTAATTTTACAAAAAAGGCTAAGATTTTCTAAAAAGTTTCTAGTATCTGCTCTGGATTTGGGTAGATTATAATGGTTTCCAGGCATCCAAAATCATCTATCTACAATACCCTGGTACACAGCTAAACGCAGGCCCCCACGTTACGTATTTCAGATAACAGGGATCCATTATTTGTTAGTTAATATATTGAGAACTTATTACTAGGGCTAGTTTTACCTAATACCTACTAAAAATAAAAACTAATTTAAAGTAAGTACTTTAATATTATCGGCGGTTTAGCTGCCGACTGTACCGCAGGCAGCAATGCGAGCGTCGAGTGTCGTACAACAATGCACGCATTTCAGAACCGTATTCCGCTATGATGTAATCTCTCAGAGAGTTGTGAAGAGTTTTGTTTGGTTTGTTTTCCTGTTATTGTTTTAAATCTATGAATGCTGCCGTAATCCTAGTACTTGGATGAGAGATGGCCGTTTACGATGTAATAATACTGACTTTAATTTTTTTGTTCTGATGTTTTTATAAGTTACTAACTGCTCCCCGCGGCTTCGCCCCCGTGGAAATCTATGTGTCAATGATGAAAAGTCCTATGTTAGACTCCTGGTTCTAAGCTACCTCTCCACCAATTTTCAGCTAAATCGGTCCAGCCGTTCTTGAGTTATAAGTGTTGTAACAAACACGAATTTCTTTTAAATATATAGATTTGTTTGATTGTACAGGTGGTTTGATATAATATCAAACAATTATCAAAAAAATTCACGTCAAAAATTAAGGTCACAACTTTTTTGTGTCATTATGACGTATAGGGACATTCATATTTTTTTGGTAAGTTGTGGGTTCATTATCGAAGTATGGCTGCAAAACTCAACATGTAACTACTCTCGCTTACTTACGAAAGGGCCGGTTTAGGACAGTTTTTATTATTTTCAGTTTTTAAACATTTTTACCTACAAATCATTCTACGGGTTGAAATTTCAGTGTGTGTAAAAATATACTTTCACCATTCCAAAACGAAAAATCAACTCAACTTTATATGAAATTTAAGTTTCCGTTCCATTAGACTACCCGTCAAACGAAACGCATCCAAATTTCATAGTGAAGTAGGCCTTCGGTATATGAAAAAAAAGGTAAGAAAAGACTTAAGACGATCGCGCCTGCTTTCAGTAACTGAGCGTTCATGCACTTGACTTTGCAAACCAGGCGATCAAAGCCGAGTGCCAAACCTAGTCATACAACATTCGCGTTGCACGTTCAAAACAATAATTTATCTTGTTAGCAACGGAAACAATGTTCAAAAAGAGTATTTACACACAAATCCGATTCAATGAAATCCCTTTGATAAATGAGACTAAACGAATGTTGAAAAAAGAGGTAACGCTATTCAATGAACATGTAATTTGCGTTATAATAAAACAAAGCGTTGGATTTGGAATTGTATGGGCATAGGCACCTTTATCTATAGGTTGATAAAAAAACTGCACGACACCTTAAATACGTAAATAGTAATATATTTTAATGTTTGTAAATTGTAATGTATGTACATAGGTATTATGGTATGTAGTGTAGGTATTTGTTTTCTTTTTTTATATATATTTATTGTGACTAACTTTAGTTACCTCATGGAAAGGTCCTAAGGGCAAAGAAGAATTGGTAGACTCCTAGCAAGATGGTCAGATGAAATAAAAAATATGTATAATTAAAACAAAAAATTGGACAAGCGTCGCCGAAGAACGCAAACACTGGACAGAACTGGAGGAGGCCTTTACCCGAGAGGGGTCCTAACTACTTATTCAATATATGCATTAAATTCAATCGAAATAAACAACTTACCGAATACATTATTAAATAAAGAAATAAACTAATAAACATTAATCATGAAATCTACATACTGACATCTATATAATATAAAAATGAATCGCTGAATGTGTTGATAAGCGCAAATCTCGAGAGCAGCTGAACCGATTTTGCTAAATCTTTTTTTAGAATATTCCTTGATGTACGAGGATGGTTCTTAAGGAGAGAAAAATTTAAAAAATTGCCTGAAACAAATGACCACCCGGGCGAAGCCGGGACGGGCCGCTAGTTTTCTATAATATTTGACATACTCGTACATTAGATTTAACAAATTTTTCATAAGCATGATTGATCAATGTTATTTAAGGTTAAGGAATAAAAGGTTTTTATTTTTATTTTATTTATATTTATTGTGTACCACCGTCTATTTTGTTCTTTCATGTCCAGTCCATCCTAAGGTTGCATGGAAGAAATCGCTCGAAAAATAAAGTCTTTACTATCTATCTATAGGTTTATTTTGAGCTCAGTATCCAGTTGTAGTTAATAGCGTGTTAGTGTATTTTTATTAATGTTAATTTTTGTGTATTTTATATTTAACTTTTATTATATCTTTGTCACTTTGGTGTTGAACTGTAATGACAATGTAATCAAATAAATATATAAGATAGAACTTATAATACGTATTAAATGGGATAGATGGCTATTTCTTTATTCACTTGAACGTCCCGTGGTACTTAAGTACCACAAACGTTTACCCCCGATTACGTTCATGGTACAAAATGGCCACACGACGCTTAGCTCTTTTGGCTACCGATTTTCGCTTATTTTTTAGCTTTGGTTATTTCTTTTTTATGCTTATTTCTTAGCGCCAAAACTTCAAAACGGGCTGAATTTTTTTAAACGTACAAGTAGGTATAGCTAATTTAAAGCCTGGAATAAAAAACGCTACTTTTTAACTCGTAAAAACGCGTGCAAGACCATGGACAAAAGCTAGTTGTATCATATAAGAGTATTAATTCAATACAGATAGAAGAGGGCCTTAGTGCAGTTGGCAAAGTGCCTATATGTAGTCTTTTGAGCTTTTCTAATGTAGTGCGACATTATGGGTTCAAGTACGGTTCAACTGGCCGGTTAATCCAGATTAATATTGACAGTTAAAGGCTCGAATTCTAGAACTAATCTAATTGCTATCTAACCAAGCGTTAACAGTCGAGTTTAAGAAAAAGAATACACTAATTGTTATCTAACCAAGCCATATCTCAATGTCGCGTTTAACCGACAGAATATATCAAAATAAGCGTATATTAAAATTCGAAGTTATCAATGGTAAAAGTCACGTATAACGGTATTTTTACGATTGATGATTTGATTTTTGAGTTTTATATATATTTTGGCAGAGTTTCATGCGCATGCAGTATATCTGGCGCATGAAACTGTACTCAAATGTCAAAACTCAAAAATTTAATATCCCTTTTTTTTATGTATAACGGGATACGATAGCTTCAAAAGCTTTATCAAAGTAAATCACTCAAACCTGGCGCAATGATTTTTTTAAATACCAAATAATGAACGAGCCTGAAAATAAGCTACTAATCACTGAAGTTCACTGAAGATCCCTTTCTTCAGATAGAAGAATGTTCATTTTCAAACATTTTAAAACAAAAAACCCGAGCGAAACGTACTTCCACTGTTTCCAATAGACTGGTCCCTGTGTCCCAGTTTTTACGTGTGAGTTAATCTCTGGAACGGCCCCTGACCTGCTCGCAGAGCCAAAAATCTAAGCATATACGAGTACCTACCCTATAATATATGTATCCTTCATTGTGAATAGATCTAGAAATTTGCTCTTAAAAATAGTACTAATCTCTATCCTTATTTCAATTTAATGTTCCCAACCTCCGGTTCAAATTTGAAATAAATCGAGCGACCTTGCTTCATCTCTTAACCGATATAACCTACGATGCCTTTTTTAATTTTCTCGTATGATGAAGAAATTATCCAAATATGTTACTGAAATTTTGATCCACGTCTTATGATCACGAATTTCATATTATTATAATTATCTAGTTATTTCTTGGCTTACTTACGTGTATTTATTCAACCCAATAAAGCAAGGTAATCAAAACTTTTGTCTAGTCAGATTTAGGTAAACAAGCACGAATTAATTTTTACGTCGTTATTACTTTAATTTGAAGTTTCATATTTATATCCTCAACTAACGTGCATCTCTTATATTATTATTACAGCCCAAACAAATTCAAATAAAATTAAACCCTGTATAAACCGCACTAGAGCCATAATCGTAACTATATCGCTCACGACGAGACATTATCTTGGAAGGCACATGCAAAGTGCAAGCATTTGCCAAGAGCAATGAACATTCCCCTTTGATACTATTTGAAGACTACCGGAGTGCATTTTGCATCCAAAGCGAATAAATTTACCGAGCAGCATTCGCATGGTTCAAGTTCATGCTGGATGTAACCAGTTATAACTAGTTCTGAAGAAATAAAGTACAATACAATGCAAACATTCTTTATTTTACAACAGAATCAAATCATTACAAAAATACATTACATGCGATAAGTACAATGGGCGGCCTTATCGCTTAGAAGCGATCTCTTCCAGGCAACCTTTGGATGGAAAGAATGATGTGAATTTAAAAAGAAACAAGAAATTGCTTTATACAGTTTTAAAAAAAACACAATTTCTGATTTAATCAAAAAGCTCCTAATCGAATGTGTGTACATTTTTAGTAGGTATTTTCACAAAAAAATAACGTATGATTCTCGCTCTGGACCAAAATCTATAGGGTACTCCCGTTGACCTAGAATCATAAAATTTGGCAAGAAGCAAGGTATTATAATTATTTGAAACTGTGGGTGCACGAATCCAGCTCACACTTAACGATTTATTTTATACCACAAAGGTGGCAGACAAGCAATATTGTGCCCTTGATCCACTTAGCATACCGATTTTAGTGGACAACATCCTAAGCCTAGATTAGAACCCACAGTGAGGTATTTGTAAAAACTGTCAAGAATCAGTTCAAGCTCTCACTGCCCACTGGCAAGACAGTGTCTAAAAATATTTCTACCAGAAATTATTTTTATCTTGGTTCTGTTTTGCATGAAAATGCTCTATTACGACGCTTTTGCAATATAGTGAGGGTAGTATTATATATTTGTATAAGAAGAGATGAGTGGAAGAAGGGGAGGGAGGCCTTTGCCCTGCAGTTGGACACCCCGGGCTAATATAATAATAATAATAATAAGCCCACAGGGCAGCTTGTGGCGAGTTGATGGTGAGTAGCGACACCACGGGTACCGAGTGCTCCCGGGGAAGTTCCTGGTTCTCGTCTCCGCTTGCGGAGTGGCATCCCAAGAGAACCAGATCCCCACCTCTTGCTTGCCTTCATTGGCCGGTCTGAGTGGAGTCGCGAGAGATGCATCTTAGGATGTAGACTCGGGGGTGGAAGTGTCTAATGGCGTAATAGCGAGGAAACCCGCTCACGAGCAGTCTTCGTGATGGTGAAATCGGGGCCGCACCTCTCAACACCCCTCAGTCGATTGCGCCGATGTTGTTCCTCTCCGGTAATTTACTCCGGCTTTTTAAGGAGCTCTTCTTAACATTATGATTGACTTGTTTATGGCAGACGTCCGCAATCTCCCCTATAACCCGATTACCCAGTCCATCCATCCATCACAATAGCCTGGTGTTATTTCTTTCATTTTTCTTTGCAATAGTCTCTACACCTCGCGGATACCATCTTTGGGTGTATCATGTTGTGCACCCGAGGATGAAACCCGCTATGTGTAGCCATCGCCTTTAAATTAACTTCTCAAAGGGCCTCTGTGCTATTGGCTTCGGCCCCACGCAAGCTTTCCAAAGGACCGGGTCACTTTATGGCCCGAGATCATGGTAAATGAGAGACATAATAATAATTTGTATAAAATAATAAAGTAGATATACCTGCAATGATCAATATTGGAAACACAGTTGAAATTAAATTAACAGAGGAATTTAAATATTTTTTATTATAAAGGCACAAAAAGGCAGTATACGTGTTTACAGAATAAATCAGATTTAGTGAAATAAATTGAGTTCAGCACGAAACGTACATTTTATTGCGAAAATGTATACGTGATTTAAATGTAGCAATGCCAAAAGGAGGTCTAGGACGCCCTCCGACCAGGTGGGATGACTGCAGGTAGTTGCTGGATGCGTCAAGCCGAAGACAGGGCGCTATGGCGCACATTGGGGGAGACCTATGTCCAGCAGTGGACTAATATAGGCTGATGATGATGATGATGATGATGATGATGATGATGAATGGCAACAGTGTGGATTTTCTGTCATGTTTCTACATCACGCAAAATCTTAACACTGACGTAAACTTTGCATACAAGTACTGTATGTTGTTCTGATTTATGGATTAAGTTGAGCTTCCTCTAGGTTATTTGCAATAGTCTACAGTTTTATTTTTATTAAAATAAAAAATATCCTGAAATAAAAAACAAAAGCACTAACCCATGTTTGAGCTAAATGTTCCGGTAGTGCACTCCATTGTATCAATTCTATATATGTACATGTTCTAATTTGTTTCTATTTTAAAACTTGGATTGACATTTAACCGACGACCGATGTGGCGCGGTGGGCGAAGGTCCGCTTGCGACGCAGGAGGTTGCGGGTCCGATTCCCGCCTCGGAACAATTGTGTGTACGATCTGCAGATATTTGTTCCGGTTGTTCTGGTCGTTTTCTATATATAATAAAAAAATATCTATCTATGTAATGTATTATGTATATCAGTTATCTAGTAACCATAACACAAGCTCTGCTTACCATGGGGCTAGATAATGCTGTGTGAATTGTCCAGCATTATTTATTTATATTTATTTATTTAATATCCTTTTTTCACCCAGAAATATTGTACTGATAAAAGATTGAGAGCCGCGGACAAAAGCCAGTCAATAATAATCATATCCAGCAAATAAACGTTCGAGTAATGAATTTCGCAGCATGAAAGCATTCCCCAAATTATTGGTAAAATAAAAATATTTCTGCGTAACCTGTAGCAAGCCATCAAAATCAGGAACAGACGCGGCAAAGTTCGCTTTCAAAGACCGAACCCGAACCGGGCCAACAACCAAACCTCGTCTTATCCCTTCTTATGTTGACTAACTTCAACAATCCTAAGCAAACACTTACTTTTACGACTTATGGATTTCTCATTATGGTTTTGCTGAGTTGGTACTGTGCTATTATGGGTCATTGTGCTGAGTTTCGTGCAAATATAGACGCCTACACGCCTGAATGTTTATTTCTAGGCGCTCTAAAAGGGTCTAGGGTCGCTGTCTAAAATAGAGATAGGTAGTTTAATGCTAAATCGTCATCGTCTTTTGTTTAAATACTGTCTTATTTAAAATAATAAATAAAATAAATAAATAATGCTGGACAATTCACACAGCATTATCTAGCCCCATGGTAAGCAGTGCTTGTGTTATGGATAACTGATGTATATAATACAATACATTACATAGATAGATATTTTTTTATTATACATAGAAAACGACCAGAACACCCGGAACGAATGTCTGCAGATCGTACACACAACTGTTCCGAGGCGGGAATCGAACCCGCAACCTCTAGCGTCCTGCGGTAATAAGTGGAACAGCATTATATTACAGCATTATATATTATTATACGTGGCATATCCAGCAATTACGAAAAACAACTAATTCAATCCATTGTTTATGCACACATAGACAATGAATTAAATTCGATGTTTATGTCGATTAACGAAAATGCATGGATGAATGCGGCCGATTATTATATAATCGGTTTCGACGAAAACTGTTAATTTTCAATATAGTGTTATGCTTTTTTATATTGCTTTACTCGTTTTAACCCAGCAAGAACTCTACTTCCTACGAGTCGATTTAAGCACTTGCTAGGAAAACTTCGTAAGGAAATCCTGGGCTTACCAGATCTTTCCTCCTGATACGGCCAAAGCTAAGAGGATTTTGTAGGCGCTAGGCAAGCCATTCAAATATGTCACGATGGTATCTCCAGTGAAGAATGAATGAAGACGTTGCGAGTCAACTTCTGTTTACTCTACAAAAAGTTAAAAACGTGGAATGGACTGAAAAAGTAGAGAATAAACCATTACTTAGCAGTGAAACATCATGGTTAAAAAATACTAACTTCAATGGCACTCACAATGGAGTTAAATTTTGTTAAGTTGTCGTAGACCCTCTACGTCGTAGATGAGCTACGACGTAGACCCCCTACGTCGTAACGAAAACTGTAAATAATAATCAGCTACTAACTTCTTCGGATTTTTTATCATGAATCATTTTACCTAGGTATCTAGGCACATTGGGCTTGATTATGTGATTGTTCAGCATTATTTATTTATTTAAAATAGTAATAAAGTGTTACCGTCCTCTGGAGAACAGGAGGAAGTCCCTCGTGACGCAGAATCATGTCGGTTCAATCGCCATCCGGAACAAATGATTGTATATTTGTTAGCAGTTCGTTGAAAACGCGATACGTTCGTATTTCGTCCATTAAGCGGTTATGTTATCTTGGTGTTTTCAATGTATTTTTTACAACGTAAGTAAATTAAGTTTTTACTTAGTTTATCCTTCAGCTGGGTTTCATAGTACAATAATTGTGACGTAACGAAAAACTGAAATAATGCAAGAAATTCTGCCAAAACTTTACGTAGTACGCTCGAGTCGAGAACTTGTTATGAAATCTCGTATGACCCCAGATACCTACACCTCGTCTAGAGGTAGGGTTGGACGTGCTTGAGTTTCGAGATGAATATTTGCATAGTCCTGGGAAGCTCGGTTTTATTTGAACTTCAAGATGCAAAAAAAATATATTACACAGGCTCTTAAACTCTTTTATCTCTCTCTGAGAGAGTTTATTAGTAACAAAAAAATAGCTTATATGTAAATGTTTAAAAAAACTGACGCAGCTTCGCATTTATAATTATTAAAATGGTATTGATTCAAGTAAAATTGTAGGTAAATTCAAAATCAAGTTAAATAATCTCATCATTTTAATTGATTTATAAATAAGCTTTTTGACTCCACTTCGGTGACATTTTTCGGATACATCTCATTCTAAGTGCTTACAAATTGGCAAAGAAATAAGGCGAAATAAGGCTGAATTAGCCTTATTAAAACTGTAGGACCGCTCGAGACTTGATTAGTACAAACATTTTCATTTTATTTATCCTTGTTGAAGTGAAACATTTCATGTAATTAGAAGTTAAGTGCCTATAGATACTTTCAAGTGTTCAAAAGTTAATAAACTTAACTTTTGAAAACTTGAAAGTATCTATAGGTAAGTTTGAAGTCTGTAAAGTTTCTCTATATTACATTTTAGGCAACATTTTGAACCATAATTGCTATATCTTTAGCTCCATCATCATCATGAGTATTAGCTGCGCTTCAGATTCGGTCCTAGTTAGGGGCCAAAGTTAACAGCGGCCCTTTACGATAGTTACCTATCCTTTTGTGTGTAAACTGTGACCCTTCCCAAGATATTTATGTACAAAACAAACATATTTAGTTAAGAATGTGCATCTAATGTAATTTCCTATGTCTTTCCTTTTTTTTAATGAGCGCCATAGGGCCCTGTCTTCAGCTTACCGCATCCAGCATCTACCTGCAGTCTTTCGCAGGTCGTCATTCTACCTCGGAGGGCGTCCCACACTACGTTTACCAAGTCGTGGTCTCCACTCAAGAACACGCTTGCCCCAGCGGCCGTCGGTTCTTCGCGAGATATGGCCGGCCCACTGCCACTTCAGCTTGCTAATTCTTTGAGCTGTGTCGATAACCTTGGTTCTCTGTCGGATGTATTCGTTACGAATCCAATCATTGACAATTGATATACGCCTCGTGGAGGCCGTGAGGGTAAGCCTCACCATATACATATATGTACATACATCCACTTTTAAACTAACGAAGGGGTTATATCTACTTATACAAAAAAAGACAAAAGAAAATAAATAATATCTGATCTGTTGCATTTTGCTCTAGAGTCAACTTTGTAATATATTATTGCGTTCCACAAATCGCAATACTCTGATACGACTGAACAAATGGAACATTGTATTTATCATTCAAAAGTTTCTCGTAGTATCGCGCTAAGAAAGAGGGCGCCCCGCTTTCGTCTCGCATTTCAGTGCGAAACGAGAACAAACACAGAGTAACAGTAACATGTGCGAAACTGTGCCGTCGATTGCTATTGAAGTTTGAAGCCAAGATGATAAGCTGGGCTAGATTTCAATATGTCGGTAGGTAAAGTTTGCTTTTGGAACTGAGCTACTAACGTAGGTAACTCGCGTTATGCTGTTATTTACAATAGTCAATACAATTTAAATATGCTTTATTCTAAAGCAGATGATCATTACAAAGAAGATATAACATGCGTCAAGTACAATGGCAGCCTTATTGCTTAGTTTATCTTATTGCAGGGAATTTTTCCAGGCAACCTTTGATTGAAAAGAATTATGTGACTTTATGAAGGCAGGGGCACCAAATTAAGCTAAATATGAACATCACTTATGAATACCTAAAACAAATATTATACTACTTAGATACATAAATAAAAAAATAGTAATTACCAATATTCACTATTATGTTATTCGTGCACAGCCTATAGCGGTAATAGGACTAATATGTACTAGAAATATCATTTCAAAAGTCCTAATTACTTTGCACTTTAGAAGAAATATTCAACTACACCACTATAAAGTTCACCACGGCATATCAGTAGCTTGATTGTCTTCACTAAATCATACTCCAAGATACCAGCGTCGGTACAGCCTCTAGGAAGCTTGCTGAAAACTCCGCCTTATCTCTTAGAATTTACGACCTACTTTAAACACATAAACAAGATACATTTTAGCTAAACTTTGCAGACAATGTAATAAAATAAAATAACTCTAGGTAAACATCTGCTGAAAGTCAAAACCAACATAAAGTTTTATTGTAACTAGCTTTTAGTCCTAATTTCAAGTAACAATAATCAGCTAGGACGTCATTCACTTAATGACAACTTAATATCTTCTGCCTTGGGTCAATATGGAATAAATCATAATTTTAACTTTTTAACAATACAATACAATACAAAAATACTTTTCACTTCTCTTGCTCAAAAAGTGTATCATAATAGTGTAGCTTAGCGGGCCTAAAACTCGATTTTAATACCTCGGACTAAAAAGTATTTTTTCTTTTTAATTTTTGTCTAAAATCATCAGCCCGTACAAAGCATTCGTTCTTTTACATAAAAACTCGACTTCTTGGTGCTCCGTCAATCTTTTTTTTTGAAAATAGAACCGTCTTGGTGATGTTTTCTGAAGGTTGATTCTTCCCTTCACGGTAGAATGCGAACTGTTTCGTTGCGGGTTAAATAGAGATTTAAAAAAAAAAGATGGTATTGGCGCTAAATCTCTAGAATTTTCTTCATTCCAAACAAACGTTTAACTTCCTGACTTTTACTTCCAAATGAAAAATGTCTAATTTTGAATTGTTTTATTTTCTCGCAATCGAAGTGATACTATTATTGTACACCAGATACAGATAAAAGATATTACATGCGACAAGTACAATGGGCGGCCTTATCGCTTAGAAGCGATTTCTTCCAGGCAACCTTATATGCCTCCTCAAAATCCCACAAACCGATTTACCTGAAACGAGCTAATTAGGGTCATTCTATTGTTATGTTGCTGCTGTATAGGTTTCGAAGGTTAAGGCTAGACATTATGGGTATTTAGGAAGCTAACAGTGTGTACTTTAATTTAATTTAAGTTATGTTTAAAATAAAACTTTAATAAAAAAAATAGGGTCGAATCTGTTGCGTTTTGCTGTTCTAGAATCAACTTTGTAATATTTATTGCGTTTCACAAATCACAATACTCTGATTTGGGGTTGTGCGATTACTATGCTCTCGAGTGTAGTTTGCGTCCAGTAATGAAAAAATTACCAAAATGGATTTGGTCAGTTTTGAAACCAAACCATTTTTCGTACTGCCAGTTAGGCCGAGATTTGTTCCAGAGGTTGAACTAATGCAAACTCCGAATAACATAAAAACAAATGGCATGCTATGTATTGAGGTTTGCGTTATTCATTTGTTTTTCTTTTTATTCTCAAACACTTTACTAACGACATTCCAGCAGCTTTCCTAACTTGCGTGCAAAGCGTGTTAAAAAATAGAGGTTATAAATGGCAATACGTCCGCTTCATACTCTGTTAGATGATCTATAGACGCAAGAAAGCAACTGAACAAATTCCAAAGGAGAATATTTTCTTTCGCACGACAACAAAGCAACTCGTCTTTGGAATCGATCCCGCCGTTGCGTGCCTCGGAATATTATTAATGGATACCGAATTGCCTCGAAGGCGCATCCGCGACACACATGTCAATGGTGTCACTTTGCTAAATGGATTGAATTTAATATTGATACAGGCGTAAAAACGGCGAGTACCAAATTGCGTGAGACTTTCGGATTCATAAATTTTACGGATGGATTAAATTATTTACGAGATCCATATCCAGTATATGAGATTAGGATACGGATATGTTGTACATTGAAGGTTTATGTTTTCCCATTTAATACTTTGGATCATAAAATTAACGCAGTTATAAAACGATCAAACAACTGAATATCAGAACCAGATTGTCGACGACCTGCTACCAACGAGTTCTCAGCTATTTTGGCCATATCGCCAGAAGGCAACCAGACAACCACGAAAAACTAGTTGTTATGGGCAAGATAGAGGGGAAAAAACCAAGAGGACTGTCACCAATTCGCTGGTCTGATCAAATTAGGGCAATAACGGGACTCACTTTGCCTGCAGCCCTGAGACAAATACAAAATACAAATACAAAATATTTATTTCTTAATTATAAGTAATAATACAACGGGTATTTATCGCGTTTATTTACCTTTTTTCCCGACGTTTCAACAGGTTTACACTCTGTCGTGGTCACGCGACGAAGGCACGAAAAAAGGTAAATAAACGCGATGAATACCCGTTGTATTATTACTTATAATTATGTGTTCAGATCGCGTAAGTTTAAAAATATTTATTTATTTCTTTAACTTAATGTACAATAAATATAACAGTGTTTGAGATTCCCTTTTAAGTAAAAGAAATACCTGTGTTAGGGAATCTCGCTCTTCCAAAATAAATCATATAAAAGTAGATTAAGTTACGAAAATTAGATGTACTACCACAGAACTACCACTAACTAGAGACAGACCGAAGACAGAGTGGTGTAAGAAGAAAACGATCGACATAAAACCAACCATTATAAAACACGCTCTCTTTTCCAATGAGAGCGGAGTGGGGCACTGGTGACTTGTATTATAATACAGGTATTAATTATCCTACCTCAAGCACAAGCCCTTCATAAAACAGGTCAATAATGTCTATTATATCATAATGAATGTTATCTACGCAATTTTTTATAAGATCCAGGTGAAGCCGGGACAAGCCGCTAGTACAGTGTTTAGGTGCCTTTTAGACTTTCGTGACAGACATCGTCACTTCTGACTTCTGACATCGTCACTGTCTGCCGAGATTTTGATCTAACATAATTTGATTGTTTTACAAAACTAAAAATCAACAGATTTTTTTTTATTTTTTACTTTCTTTAAGATTTTTCTGGACAAATAATGATCTCCCGAAATAAAATTTTAAGGGACTATTTTTAGGATTCTCACACATACAATAGAAATCATCAATCCCCGTCAACTGACCCTCTATTGATTGACGGAGCAATCGACAAATACACGTAAAAAACATACATACAGCTTAATATAGAACTTCCTCCTTTTTTACATCGGGTAACATATTCTTCTAAAGTGTACATTCACGATAAAAAAAGCTTCAAACAAGTCCTTTAAATCAAGTAAAAATAAAAAATCATTTATTTCTTTAGGCTTACAAAATAAGCACTTAGACAAGTCATATTTCATATATAAATTATTATCAAATAAAATTATTTTACTGTTCACTTCAATTTTTTGTCCACTAGTGGAAGAAGTGAAAAGAAACCAATAGCATGTTCATTTCTTATATGTCTAATACATGGTTATTTGCCTATTTAAATCTAAATATAATATGATTCGATACATGTCAATATTTAAGTAAAGCTATGCACAACAACAAATTACTTACATACTATTGTCTGTGCGAAATTGAGCGACATCTGGCCAAGCATTAACATCATTGAAATAATCATTTATGGAGTAGAAAGCTCAGTTGCTTCAGATGGAAGCTTATTATAGAAGCGCACGCTATTGCCCATAAATGATTTCCCTACCTTGTGTAATTTAAATGATGGAATGTGTAACTTGTTCTTGTTTCTTGTATTTCTATTGTGAAAATCACACTTTATTACATATTAGTAACGCCTGTCAAATATGTATATTTAATAGAACCCAAGCAAAGTTGACGTAGTCAGAATGAGCCCGTATCCCGCATAGTTCCACAACTATTCTCACGTTGGCACAGCGTAGGTTACTCCCGACTCTCAATCGTATGCCAATTTAACCGTCAATTCCGATTATAAGCCAATTTCGACATTTGAAGCACATTTCGCTCTACTTCTTGTGAAGAAGTAGAGCAACATTATGCTGAGACAGGACCTATTGGTGGACCTATTGTAGAGTAGCTTGATGCTTTTATATAGATACATACGTAGTTAATTTTTTTATTTCTTTATGTTTTTGTTTACTTATAGATTATTATTATATAGTAACAAGCTGTACCTACCAGTGAATCAATAAATACATTTTCTTTCATTCTTTCTATTTCTTTTAGCCAAACAAAAAAACTTCGCGGGTGCGCGGTGGGCGAAGGTCCGCCTGCGATGCAGGAGGTTGCGGGTTCGATTCCCGCCTCGGAAAAATTGTGTGTACAATCTGCAGATATTTGTTCCGGGTGTTCTGGTCGGTTTCTATGTATAACAAAAAATATCTATCTATGTAAAATATTGTATTATGTATATCAGTTATCTAGTATCCATAACACAAGCTCTGCTTACCATAGGGCTAGATAATGCTGTGTGAATTGTCCAGCATAATTTATTTATACTACGTCGATATTACCAGGATTTTGAGCGAATTGAGATATTTCGAGCGAAATCGTGATCGGCGCTGTATTAGAATTGTTTCCAAGAGTAACCCCGTGAACACTGGGTTCAACTTGTAAAGCTAGTAAATCGCTCCACGGTGCCGCGGCGTTCGCGTGAGCAAAATTTTCGTGTAAAAACTTCTGCAGCTTATTAGCTTGGAAGTTGCGGCGTCTGCAGATTGTCAATTAGGAAACTTGGAATAGTAGGAAGTATTGAAAGATACGCGTGTTTTGTTAATTGTCAACGTTCTATGCTGTTGTGAGCTTAATGGTTTTTAGTGTGATGAAGGCTACAACACCTGGAAGGACGCAGATTTGACGGTCCTCTTTCCTTGACTTTGACTTTGACAATGCCCTTATACAGCTGCATTAAATGATCTTGACATGTATTTTTATTTCAATTCAATCTAACTAATTTATTATTATTTTACTGTGATAAATATCTTATCTATGAATGTTATATCAAATTTTTAAAGTCCATGAAAAAGTCATTTTAAAGGCATGTATGTCTGCTTTTTCTAAAACAATCCCTTATGGTGTTTCCTATGTCTAAATTAATGTGTGTTTTATAATAAAATTGATATATTATTTTTATGTACAACTGACCGACATCAAGTGTAACATGTGTACCTACGCTGGAACTGAATAAATGAAATGAAATGAAATGAAATGACTATTGCAGTAAAGCTCACACATAGACATACCACCAACGACGACCGATGTGGCGCGGTGGGCGAAGGTCCGCCTGCGACGCAGAAGGGTTCGATTCCCGCCTCGGAACAATTGTGTGTATGATCTGCAGATTTCGATCCGATTCCGGGTGTTCTGGTCGTTTTATGTATATTAAAAATATACATCTATGTGATAGTGGGTATTATGTATATCAGGTATCTGGTACCCATAATACAAGCTCTGCTTACCATGGTGCTAGATAATGCTGTGTGAAATGTCCAGCATTATTTATTTATTTATTACATTGGCTGGCGTTGCAAAGTACTCAACAGAACGGGCTCAAATTTCATAGATAGACTGGAATATCACTCGGACTTTTTATCCCATAGGTCCATGGGATAGAAATAACCTTCAGACCTTTCCATTTAAAAAAGCGTGCGAAGCCGCGAGCAGACTAGTTTTATCTGACTTCGAAAAAAGAGGTGTTTCTATGTTCGACTGTGAGTTCGCCTGTATGCATGTTTTATTTTATGTACTCGTATATTCGTCGATTTCTTCGTCCCATTTGAATTTACGACGACCGATGTGGCGCGGTGGGCGAAGGTCCGCCTGCGACGCAGGAGGTTGCGGGTTCGATTCCCGCCTCGGAACAATTGTGTGTACGATCTGCAGATATTTGTTCCGGGTGTTCTGGTCGTTTTCTATGTATAATAAAAAATATCTATCTATGTAATGTATTGTATTATGTATATCAGTCATCTAGTACCCATAACACAAGCTCTGCTTAGCTTGGGGCTAGATGATTCTGTGTGAATTGTCCAGCATTATTTATTTATTATTTATTATTTACCTGTCATTCGAAGAACACAAGCTCGTCTGGCCCGCTTCAGTATTTTAATAATAAGTCGCAGTTTCCAATTGGCTGAACCAAGCAAATACATACATAATATTGCCCTCAAGGCGCTCTGTAGGCGCCTAGTGTCACCTCAGTACCCTTGTAATCTGAAATGAGCTTTATAACTGGGTTTTAAGATTTCATGTGGGATAGAGTGAGTTTCATAAATAGGAAACTATGGAGAAAAAACAAAATCATATATATATGGGTGAAATAAAATTATTTTCTGATTCTGCATTGATTTCAATCATAGGCCTAGCAGGACAAAGGCCGCCATAGCGTCATCAGCTTGAATCATCCAGCATCTACCTGCAGTCTTTCGCAGGTCGTCAGCCCACCTGGTCGGAGGACGTCCTACTACGTTTACCGAGTCGTGGTCACTTTAAAACACGAACACCAGTGGTTGTCAGATTTATGTCAAATTAATTTTATTTCGATATAACTGAATAACAATATGATAAAATTCTTTGCTTGAAAACAATTAAAGTGACTTGATTAATTGTCGTGTGTCTTGTTCAGTCACATTTGAATTCTTCGTGCAAACAGCAGATCCAGATTAGAGTTATCAAATTAATTAACGTTCGCACTACAAGCAGTGTTAATTACTCCGAAATTGGTATCATTATGCAACTGGCTCTGCCAACGAGTATATTGAAATACCTTAGAACTGCCAATAACTGTCTATACCCTGACGACCTCTGTGGCGCGGTGGGCGAAGGTCGAAGAAATACGGACAAAGCCTTATGTACACAACCAAACAGCCATTTCTCTAGTCCCCTAAAGCCAGTTGATTGTAAGGTACCAAACAATCAAAAATACACTAGTTAGTTCTAGGAACTAGACTACCACAGCTATGCAAGCAAGCAAGATACCCAACTGCACACTTACCACTACACTACCTACGTAAATGGTGTATACAGTGTCGATTCAAACAATATTGTTTAATCAGGAACAATCGACAGTGGTGTAAAGGCATCCGTACGTAGCTCGAAACTAATACGACATAACCAGTTGCTGACTATCAGACTGTACCTACTGTAACGCGTTCTGAGTAAAGCGGCTGCCCCACCGCGGCGCACGCTATGCACGGTCACGCGGCGCAATAATCAATAATCATTTATTTCGTAACTTTCAAATACACGTCACATTAGTTTCGGCTACAGATACGTAGCCATTTTATACTTACTAAGGAAAAGTCAATTAACAATATTGAATTAAATTATACATTATCACAATAGAAATTAAAAAATTAACAATGAATGGAGTTCATATAATATAAGTTTATCTAATTAGCTAGATATGTAGGTAATAAGGTTCATTTATATTCGAGAAACTCCTCATAGCTGTAAAAGCTATTGTCAATGAGCCATTTGCGCATTTTAGCTGGATGGGTTCGTTTGTTTGACAATAATATGGGTCGTCCTTTTCTACTGATACCTATTTCTACTTTTTATTGACAAAAAGAATCGCAAAACTGTTGCTGCTATCTCTACTCGCCGTCGTCATCTTATCTTCTTTGCTCGCTCCACTCGCCGTTATTCATATTCATAGATTTTTCTACTAACGCAGACTTAAAAAATTTTGTGGCTCGCTTCACACTCAAACTTTATTTAATATATTATATATATATACTTACTACTCGTATACTTAGTTATATATATATATCCTCCTCATTCCTAAAAATCCGAAAAAATCTCAATAATATTAATATAGGAATTGAGGGTCGGAATTATTAACCCCCAAGGCGTTTGAGTATGTTTTTCATTTTTTTTTATTTGAGAATAGGTGCTTGTTAGAAAACCGCACCGGGTACCGAAGCACGCTACACCCCGCCACTGCACAACTGGTAGGTATATTATTAGGAGCAAGCAAGGGGGGCGCCATAATTGGATCTGGCTCTATCATAAAACTTCCGAGGAAAGTTTTATGTTACTGAAAGCAAACAAATTACCACGACACTGCACACCAAAATTGTAAAGCCTCATTTCATACTCTTTAGATGCACATAAAGGCAACATAACAAACAAAAACCAAGATTAATCAATCCAATCCAAATTGGTAAGACTCATTACTCATTTAATGCTATACCTATACCAGTGCCCGCATTGGCACAGATAGGCTTTTCTACAAAGAGACGTCTGTTTAAGAGGCCTCCGGAGCGGAGGGACGAATTCTTCATACAAACGTAATACCAAAATGATTTCCAATTCAAGCATATTTCCACTATAACATTGTATTATTTGTATTTGAATAGTATTTATCTAGGTTCATAAATAGTTTTTTTTTTCGAAATACTTACCTAAAATTAAATGAAAGCCAATCGCATTTTGCACATTTTTATGCGAAAATGGACAAGTTTTCTTCCTATTTGTTTCGTATTAAAAATAACAAGATTTTGTTATTTTTAATACGAAACAATACGTGTTATTTATTAAGGAACATAGCTTATATTGTCTAGTTACAGAATAACAATATTTTGTGAAGAATACAAAAAGTTTTCAGTCATAATTTTTGGTATTACGGAACAAACCAAATTTTGAACGGCCAAAAATGCTATCGCGCGCGCATTGGGCGCGGCACAAGGGTTAAACAGGGACAGCGATATTCGGAGCGATTTTTACAAGCGAGGTTCGCCGGACCCTTAATCTAAAATGCTATCAGTTTGAAATATCGGCCACAAAAAGGTACCTGCAAAAGTCGAGAAGACGTCCTATATGTCCTTATTGATGCCAATTCACGCGATTTCTTCGTATAAACTTTCTTTATTCGCTCGAACAAATTCCAAGCAGGCGTTGTGATGCATAGTTTGACGAATTGGGACTTGAAACTGAATACGACTTAGTGATTTGACGGAATTTGAAAAGTTTATTTAATAATCATAGGTAAATTCAACTGGCATTTGTATGACTCAGTGGACACATTAATTGTGAATGATAATATACTCTAGAGAACGTATCGGTCGTTTCGTGATAATGAAATGTTTTAATATTAATGGAATAGCCACCAAATTATTTATGAGACAGCATTGGCTGTGAGTCTGCCTATCTTTTAGATAGCAATTCAATAATGAATAGAACATTAGGTAGCTACCAATAAATCCTACTAATATTATAAACGCGAAAGTTTGTAAGTATGGATGGATGTTTGTTACTCTTTCACGTAAAAACTACTGAATGGATTTTAATGAAACTTATCAGAATAACACATAGGCTACAATTTATAAAGATATATTGTATATTAGGTATCCAAAAAATCTAACAGCACGCGGGTGAAACCGCGGGGCGCAGCTAGTACCATATAAGTGCTAGGTCTAGTTTCATTTATAATCTTCTTCAGTTCCATTCCAGTAGATTTTTTTTCGTGCAAACCGACGAAAACGCAAAACGCTGGCGAACAGTTCGGTGATGTAATAATGAAATGTAATGGTCCAATGACAGGATTTGACTGAAATAAAAATAAATCTGGGAAAATAAACGAAAAAAACACTTCAAGAAGAAGATCATAATGGTAAATAAAAGTTGCAATAATTCATCTTCAGCCCATTACTTGTAATAAACACCCGTAAAAACTTCTCTTCTTTCGTAGAAGTCCCGCAAAAACCATAAACAAAAGAACAGGAAAAAAACTCAGTGTGGCTCCGCCCTTACTAAATTCTCGACTCACGAAAAGTTAATTTAAATAAACCAGACTAACACTCCATTTGTGTGCACGAACATTATTCCCAAAACTAATAACAAGTGTAAACTTATTACTTTTGGGGATACGATTCGGAACGAGATTTATGTCTGCAATGATACTTAATGTTTGCAAGATATACAATGCGTAAGTTTATGCGTACTATCTTCTACACGCGTTCTCGCACACATTGTTAAAATCTTATGTAAAGAAATAGTACTTAATTTTGAATTCTGGTGCGCATTGTGAATCTTTAAATTTATGTTGCAATACCCTTGCAGGGTGCATGTTGGACTTATTATATATTTTTTAAGAACTTTTGAACACATGTAAGCAATAAATCATTGAGTATTGAGTATTGAATTATGAATACATCATAGACAGACAGATGTCATGTCAAAAATTCGAATGCTGATAAAAAACCTCGGGGTGTCCGATCTAATAAAGTGAAAATTATAGGTTTAAATTGTAAATATTAACGTTAATTGTCGTTTCTTTGTTTTTCAGGTAAGATAGATACCGAATTAGATTATAAGGATTAATTGTATTGTACCTAAGTTGGTTTTAATTTGTTATAAAGTAAAACTTTTGAAACTATCATGGTTATCAACACTAAAGTCATTTAAAACGGGATATTTACCATGATTTGATTTTTGAGTTATCCAATATTTCGGCACAGTTTCATGCGCCATGATCACGGAATAACTGAAAACTCAAAAATCAAATCATGGTAAATATCCCGTTTTAAATGACTTTAGTGTTATAAAATAAAACTTTGTTTTTCAGAGCAACGCATTATTGTTTAATTAAATACCATCAATCTTATAAAACGACAACAAAAATCTTATTTTAAAACAATTTTTGAACAAGATTTTGTTTTCATCGTCATTAGCCTATGTTAGACCATAGCTGAACATGCGCCTCCCCTGTAATGTGTCGTGTTTGTGTTGTGTATTGGTTTAAATAAATGTATGTTATTTCTATTGTTAAGTAGTTTCCTACCGCGGCTTCGCACGTGTTCTTCCGGTATAAAAAGGCCTAGTATTACATTCATCCAAAATCAGCCCGATACGTAAAGAAATTATGGTGTGAGGAGGTAACAAACATCCAAACATCTAGGTACTTTATATCCAAACGTTCGCATTTTTACTTATAAAGGCATGTATGTTGAAATTTTTGCAACTTTCTTTTTCGTATGCTATCAAGAGGTGACTTGCTCTCGAAGACTATAAATGTTTCTATGTCTATGTCTACACTATCAGAGATGCCTACATACATATGTATATACTCAGATACGACTTGTATGTTAGTACATTAGGTGTAAATGCATTACCACCTCGCTTTGTATTCAACCCGCGACAACCGCGATGCATTTCAACTCGCATTGTCGCCGCGAAGCGTTGATTTGTGATAGAATTGTGTCATGTAGGAGTTACAACTGGGTTACAAACTGACAAACGTTTTACTTTAAAGATAGATATATAAAATGTCACTAAACCGAAGTGATATTTTTACTTCTGGATTTCCTTTTATATACGAGTCCGTTTTTAAGTATTTATAAGAATAGACAATAACGTCTATTCAATATGCTGTAAGGATCTGGATGAGATCTTACCGCTCTTGAGCGATAAGACCGCCAAATTATCACATATTTTGTGTTTTATTCTATCTTGTTTGCTTTATTTTTAAGTGTGCAAAAAAAGAATTACCTATATGTATATCTATCTCTCTTAGGTCTAAAGGAAATAAGACAGTTTGATGTTTTCTTTTATTTCGTAAGTGGAAAATAATCAAAGATAATAGAATCAATTTGAACACTGAAGTCAGCACGCATAGTCTGCAGTTAGCTATTTTTTTTTCAATTGAATATGCTAGTTGTAACTTTTTTCTATTCTTTGATTGATCTCATTGATCTTTGATTCTTTGATAATTAAATAAATAAATAATAATAAATAATGCTGGACAATTCACACAGCATTATCTAGCCCCATGGTAAGCAGAGCTTGTGTTATGGGTACTAGATAACTGATATACATAATACAATATATATATTACATAGATAGATATTTTTTATTATATATAGAAAACGACCAGAACACCCGAAACAAATATCTGCAGATCGTACACACATTTGTTCCGAGGCGGGAATCGAACCCGCAACCTCCTGCGTCGCAGGCGGACCTTCGCCCACCGCGCCACCTCGGTCGTCAACATAATTATCTTTGTTATAAAGTAATTATACGTATTTAAAGTATTTTTCGTTTAAAAACTAATATTATTTTTGCTTATACTGAACATATGTTCAGTACAAGCTTAAGGAAAAGAAATGAACGTTTTTGATTCTGATACTATCCTTATGGTTTAATTGTATATTAACCGAGGTCAAGGCGAGATTTGACGCTTACGTTTGTACCTAGTCTTTGTGTTACATACAATAAATGAGTAACTGAATAACAATTAGTAAGTAACTGATTAGTATCGTGTGTCTGATTTTTGTTGCTGACTGTACTTTTAACTATTTGGATGTAAACGCAAAAAGATACTGCAAAATAAAATAAAATAAATCCAATCTATTGAAGATCTGTGTTTAATTTTCCTAGAACCCTTTGATGGATTCAACAAAGGCTTCTAGGAATAATAATAATAATAATGCTGGACAATTCACACAGCATTATCTAGCCCCATGGTAAGCAGAGCTTGTGTTATGGGTACTAGATAACTGATATACATAATACAATACATTGATAGATATTTTTTTTATTATATATAGAAAACGACCAGAACACCCGGAACAAATATCTGCAGATCGTACACACAATTGTTCCGAGGCGGGAATCGAACCCGCAACCTCCTGCGTCGCAAGCGGACCTTCGCCCACCGCGCCACATCGGTCGTCTTCCACGTCAACGTATATCCTTTGCATGGCTACTATTACAATTACTATTACTACTATTATTAGGTACTATTACTACATATTTACAATAAACTGCCAAAATGGCCAGCCTACTGCCACTTCAGCCTATTAATTTATTATAAAGGGACCCTTAATAATAGAAAATCTGAAAACTGTGATTGTTATAAATCTCTACATAATATAAGTAAAAAATTACTTTACCGTCCTATGACAGACGGACGGACAGATGGACAGAGAATAAGGTCCTGTTGGCATCATTTAGGTACGGAACCCAAAAATACAATCAGTCAGTAAACATGTTTAATAAGAGCCATTTTCATTTAAACTCTGGAACTTAGATGTATATCTCTACTTTACCACGACATTCCAGCAAAGTAGCCCGTTTAAGATAGCTAAATGATGTGATTATCGTGAATATAACTGCTGTAAGAAGGATCCCAAGGCTTAGTGCCTCATTCACGGAACCCTTTGAACACGAGCTGTTGAGTGAATGTGAAACGCTGTTTGAAAGAAGGTGGGTGTGGCATTTGTAAAATGAGTTTTTAAGATGTGTTTTACAATTTCTGATAGTATCTAGGATACTAAGAAGGCGTTTTCGTAATGTATAAAAATTCCTCGATCAGGTATGAGATGGCGCTTTTAGTTTCAGATTATATGCCACTAGTTTCTGCTCACGGCTTCGCACGCGTTTTTTCTTTGGAAACGTATTAAGATTTATGGGATAACCATAAAGCAAAGTAAGCAACGTAACTCGGTTAAGTACGAGTAACAAGGGCCTTTATTCAAGGTCAAGAACTACCTGACTAACTACCTGCAACTGGACAGTGAGGTAGTTAGTGTCACTCCCTGGGGTGTCAGATGTATGAACTACACCACCTACTGAGTTTTTAATAGGTTTTAATCATTTTTAGCACAAGTAAAAATTTACCTAAGTGCATTAGAATCACATATTTTGTAGGAACAGGTTATGTTATAATAGTATTTGTAGTTATGGCATTTAATTCACGCCAAAACTACTAGACGGATTGGATCGGTCTGAAACTCCATATGCAGCTCTGGATCTGAAATAACATTAAAAACTTCCTTTCCTCCGGGAACCACACGTTACCACCAACTGAAGCCACGCGGACAGAGCATAGCATCCCCTTGTTGTGTTTGAAACTACGAACGTGCTCTATGAAGGATTATTCCAGTTATCCCACCTTCAATTATTATCTTAGGGGACAACTGGACTCTAATATAAAGAAGTACATTAATCCCCCTTATCATTATTTTTTATTCTATGATTGACAGGAATTATTCTATGATTATCCGCGGAAAAACAAGGGAGACCCTGTTTCTTCAAGGCGGAATCTTAAGTTGTAAAAGTGTTTGATGAAAAAAGTGAAATCTCCCTTATCGTTTTGCTGCCCTATTAATACTTCATTGGACTTAGTATTAACTGAAAAATGAGGCACAAGAAAAGCCGTAAAATGCCTGGCCACGAGAATTTTGTTCCAAAGTGGCAATGAAGAATCAAGAATCTAGAGGATTCCAATAGAGGAGTTTTCTTTAATAATAATAACCAGATTGGACTGAAAAGAGAGCACTTTGAGCAAAGCAGTGCGTTTATCAAACTTACTATGTGTCAAAAGCCCCCTTGTATAAGGGTGGGGGAGGGGGCATTCAGCTACGGACTGAGTGCTAAGGAGAAAACACATAGACGTGACATAAAGACGTAACGTTCAACGACAAAACGACATCTATGCCGTCTGTGGATTACTACATCATGACATGATATTACGACATCTTAGTATGCTTATTTTAAAACACCTTATTTCACCGTCATCCATTCGTCCGTCATACGCTTCAAAGGGAAACAGAATGTTGGTGGCAAGCCTTATTACAACCACTTACAGTTTATATTACTCTAAATATGTCAAAGGAATAAGTGGTGACGAACAAGTGACTGACAGTACCATAAATGGCTTTTATTCCGAGAATCAGAGTAAATAATAAATTACCAGGTCAACACGGCTTGGCCTCGAAACTCGAAGCTTGAAGCAACTCTTGATAAACCTATGACATGATATTCAGGAGGTCAAAATTTTGACAGACTAATTCACTAATTAGTGTCTCTATAAATTGACCTCCTCCCCTACACATCAAAATTGTAGGTATATTTCGTGTTTTGACGAGTTATAGCATAATTAGGGTGCTTTATATTGTACACATTTATATGTTTGATTTATGATAATAAAGAAATTGAATCCGAATCTTAGTGTTCATTCAGAATACTAACAATTTTTCCCAAAAAAAATATCTCAGTTTGAATTAAATATACTAACTAGAAACTAACATTAAAAAATTACACGAACAAGCTACTAAATATAACTTAATACTAAGTGAAAATAAACAAATTTACATATTTCTATGTGTCCTAACCATTTTTAAAACGGCATCCCTGAATTTTGACAAGGACATATAAAATATGTCAATATCGTCGTCTGCACATAAAGTATTAATAGCCCAAAGGGTCCGTGTGAACGGACTTGCTCAGGTGATTAGTTCATGCCCTCAGAATTGCAAGTAGCTGTAGTAGTAGTCTTCGGCATGGGTACATACATACTTATTAACACTTTGACTGCGGTTTTTTTCGACGACTGCGATCTTTTTTTAACCTAAAAAATGCGTGCTGCCGCTCTACACAGTGGTTGTGTTGCGCCGCACATGCGTTTCGTTCGAAAAATATTACGGCTGTGCTGAGTCACACAGATCTGTATTTTCTCAGCCGCTGCGCTAGTGTGGATTTACGCATATTAGTCACTTGTAGAAAACACATACCGTGTGATATCAGCAGTCAAAGTGTTAAGTACGTCCAGTTCGTTTCATCTTGCAACCCACTTAGCGACGCTACATAATAATAAGAATAATTCCACCAGAATATAAAAACAATTTGACTCCATCTGAGTGCACAAACTGGTGTGGTATTTATGAGCCGCCGGCGTCCGTGCCAAATGTTCCAGCCATTCCTTATCCCATTGAAAAGAGAATATTTCTACATGAGTTTAGTACGGGTACAAGCTATTTTTTACACAATAGAATGATGAATATGATGTGGTGCAGGGAAATTTGGACTTTATCATGATGTTGTAAGCTAGATTTTTTAGTGGTAGTTGTAAATGTTCTTTCTCGCAATTGAGTACAGAGTTTGACCTGAGTTTCAAATTATTCATTTTTTCTGCATATAAACCTGATGTATCCTCCATACCAGGTTACTGGACTAAATTAGGTAGCCTGTCAGGCGAGAAAAGTCAGTAAATTGTGAACATGTTATTTACCTTAGATCTCATGCGGAATATAATGTAGCCACATGTAGGACACAATCCGTTGTATGATATGTTCATTAGCGATAGAGTGTGCGAGAGCCACTTACTATCGCTATTAGTTTTATAAATTAAATTAAATAAATAATGCTGGACAATTCACACAGCATTATGTAGCCCCATGGTAAGCAGAGCTTGTGTTATGGGTACTAGATAACTGATACACATAATACAATACAATACATAGATAGATATTTTTTATTATATATAGAAAACGACCAGAACACTCGGAACAAATATCTGCAGATCGTACACACAATTGTTCCGAGGCGGGAATCGAACCCGCAACCTCCTGCGTCGCAGGCGGACCTTCGCCCACCGCGACACATCGGTCGTCAAACATAGTATATATATGTATCATAACTTTTTTAGATCAAAATCAAATCATTTATTTATTGCAATGTAGGTACAAAATTTCTTAATTAAAAATGGTATTTCCAATACATTCCTACCTCATCGAGGCGTGCAAAATTAAGATAGCATGCAAATGTCACAGTAGAGTTTAGTAATGTTCTAACCTAGGTATATTGTAGATAATTTAAAGTAATAATAGTAATAATAAGAGGCGCAATAGTAAAAAAGGTAATGTCAAAATTTATCTGTCATAAAATCGTTAATAATATAATAGCATTTGGTAATTAATAATTGTTTCAATTTAGTCCTAAATATATTGTCGTCAAGATCTTTTAATGATTTAGGTATTTTGTTGTAAATTTTAGATATTACCTAAGCAGAGAATAATGTTTGCTAAGGTAATAAATCAACTATTTTACTATAAAACTAACGTAGTTTGACGAATTCGTAGTAGGTACTTGACTACAAATAAATACTGCATAACTATAGCTAAATTTACTAATTTAAATGAATAAATAAACCGCGCATCCCGCCGATTTCGTATATTATTTAATACCACAGAAATAAACCGCAAATAATATATAATCATCAACATCCAACATCATTTGATATATCATTAATTTATTTAATTATCCTCATTAATTTACGACACAACAGCCACTAACAAGGTACAAACCAATTATAGAAAACCTATTAATTTTCCATCCCGTTAAGTATTTAATGAGGAATCAGGTTATTAAAAAGTCTGTCTTCCTTTAAACAAAGACTTAAATCGTGGCTCGTCGAGAAGGCGTTCTACAGTAATGACGATTATGTGCGAAAAATTATGTAATATGTAATATCTTGAGTATTATTTACTTAGTTATAATACATTTATTATAATCTAATTATCAGTTATTTGATTATTGTCTAATTATTTAATTAACTTTAATTTATAATTATTATGCGACCTGTAATATTCGTTTTTTACCAATAAATTGATTATTCTGATTAAAAGAAAGAAGTTAAGAAGAAAATGTTATACGTGGTTATACTTCTTAAACTGTAGTAATAGTAAAACTTTTGAAATAATCATGGTTATTAACACAAATCATTTCACCACCTCCTTATCTCATCAGCCTATATAAGTCCACTGCTGAACGCAGGTCTCCCCCTGATAAGCGCCTTATTGGCTCATATATCACGTAATGTCCATTATCCCCACGCTGGGCATGCGGGTTGTGGATCGCAGCTCGGTGGTAAATTGTTCTGCAGGAGGCGCTGCCCGCCCCGCGGTGCATATTCCTCGCCTGTTACCGATACCCGCGGGAAGAGTTGAGTGCGTGCAAATTCTAAATCGGCACCACACAGCAAGCTTTATGTATCATGATAACTGGAAACACTGCGAGTGAGTTTTTATTGTCAAATAGCTGCGCCCCGCGGCTTTGCCCACGTGGAAACTTCTGCAATTTGCGCAATTTTCTTATTTTTTTATGTAAGAATAGATTCTTACATAAATTTTAGGCTACGAAGTATTAGAAAACATTTTAAAACAAAGATGAATGTTTTTGGTTAATTTTATATGAGTGTACAGATAAAAACTCACTAGTAGTGTCTTCAGTTGAAACTGTACAAAAATATTTGAAAACTCAAATACTTTTAGTAGTAATAGTAGTGGTAAATACTACTAATGCTTGCTTCTTATAATAAATATCACTTCAATGTCCATAATAATATAATAAATCATAATAAAACACTTAAACTATGTAAGTCTACAATAAACTTAATATTCATCCATCCCTAGGTTGCCTGGGAGAAATCGCTGTCAGCGATAAGGCCGCCTATTGTACTGTTAATGTGTAATATTTAGATATAAGGTATTATTTTATTATGTTTTAAGTGCGATAAAGTGTTCATTCATTCATTCTTTATACCATTTTCAACCTACTAGCAACATCTTTATTAGAAAACAGATAATGCTAAAAATAAAATGCTGGACAATTCACACAGCATCATCTAGCCCCAAGCTAAGCAGAGCTTGTGTTATGGGTACTAGATGACTGATATATATAATACAATACATTACATAGATAGATATTTTTTATTATACATAGAAAACGACCAGAACACCCGGAACAAATATCTGCAGATCGTACACACAATTGTTCCGAGGCGGGAATCGAACCCGCAACCTTCTGCGTCGCGGGCGGACCTTCGCTCACCGCGCCACATCGGTCGTCAGATCACACGTTATTGTTTTAATTTGTGCAAACATGCAAAGCTTGCACAAATACTTAAAACACTCATGACGACAACGGGTGAATTAATAAGGTAAAAACCTCTTCATACAATTACTGACCCACATTCCCATTCACGTACCAATTAACTTATTAAACAAAACCAAGTCATTACTTACTTGCTCCATATGACGAGCTAAGTAGGTTACTGCCAGTGCACAGTTCACACACAGAACTAAATCACATTTCTATCTCAGAGTAGTAAAGCACATTTTGATTTGAAAAATTCTACGTAACAAAAGTTCGTGATTCACTCGCGACTTCGTAGCGCGGCTACGGCGTAGAGGGTACGGGGCGACCGACCTCTCGTAGCGATCGCGATGGACTGAGTGTTCCTACTGACGGTTGTTCGTTAGAAGGCCCTTTGGGTGTCTTATTGATGGCATTGAAGGAAAAGTTTCTTTAGAGTTCGATCTGTAGGTATAATTATTTGGAAAGAGAATTAGGTAAATAAATAATGCTGGACAATTCACATAGCATCATCTAGCCTTAAGTTAAGCAGAGCTTATGTTATGGGTACTAGATGACTGATAAACTTAATGCAATTTATCACATATAGGTAGATATTTTTAGTATACATAGAAAATACCCTGAACACCCGGGACAAATGTTTGCAGATGTTCCATCCAACATTTTTTCCAAGGCGGGAATCCAACCCGTAACCTCCTGCGTCGCAGGCGAACCTTCCCCCGCTACGCCACAGAGGTCGTAAGTATCTATAATTTCAGTATCTGGTATGAATAATGTAATGACGACCTGCGAAAGACTGCAGGTAGACGCTGGATGCGGTCAGCTGAAGACAGGGCGCTATGGCGCTCATTGGGGGAGGCCTTTGTCCAGCAGTGGACTGCTATAGGCTGATGATGATGATGATGATGAATAATGTAAGGTCTGGTTACTTTGGAGCTAGACGATACTGCGTGGATGATTTGGTTGGGTTATAAACGAAAAAAACAATTAGCTAACAGTTTAAATGCTTAGTCATTGGCACAACGACCCGAATATAAATAAAGTAAAATTGATCAATAAGTCTGACATTGAAAAATAAAATTGCTTTATTTCTAGACTAGAAAAATAATTGAGAATGACATTTTTCTTTCAATATTTTTAGCAAATCTGTTTTTCTCAGTAAACCCAATGGAGATTCAATTTATTCAGGGTAGCCGTAAAGAATAAATGAAATGAAATGATATAAAGTCTGATATGCTCATTCTCCTATGACGTAACCAAGTTTCAACTTCAACTTCTTTTTTGTTTCGGGTAACCAAGTTTGGTGGCGACGTAACCTATCGCGTTACCGCATACTTCATATATCAAGTCTTTCATTAATTTGTGTTATAGTCTTTTAAAAAAATGTATTGCTTTAAAAAGCTTAACCTTTCTGTCTTCTCTTCTGTCTCTTTTTACCTTTTTTGTCTGTCTCTTTCTTGATTGAATTATAGATGAGTAATCATCAATTATTTCAAATTTTTGTTTTTGCGGACGATTACCAGTCGCAGCACATATAATTGCGTGTCACACGTCGCCGACATTAAGTGTTAGTAAATAGGTTTATTTTATGTATTTTAGACTAAGTTATATATTTAGTACGGGCCGTAGTTTTTAAGTATTTTATATCCTGTCCTAGACTAATGTTGCATGAAATAATTGAATTATTATTATCACTAGATCATTAACACTACGCAACGGATTTTGATGTAGTTTTTTTAAATAGGTAGAATAATTTAAAGGTAAAAACAATTTGAAGGTTTGTAAACCATTTGACGTATAGATATACAAGCGGGCGAAGCCGCGAGGCACAGCTAGTTAATAATAATGCATAAAAATGTCCGCGCGGGTAATCTAGTACCTATACCTAAATCCGAGGAGGTACTGACTGGTGTTCCGGACGTAAAGTTATGCGCTACGTAGAATCTCTGAGTAACCTCGTGTGAAAGTGAGATTACAGATATCAAAACATCGTAAACCTAGCTTATTGAGTCAGTGTAGCGGCGCAAAAGGCGTAAAAAAGAATAAAGTTTACGCGAAACATTCATAATACGAAAGGGTTAAGGTTGCGGTATATTAATACGATATGAAAATGAACAAAAAGTTTCATTCTGGGTTTCATCACGTAAATAAAATATTGCTCTTTGCCAATGAATCAAAATAGAATAGGGCGAGATTATCTTCTCAGTTTTTATCTGTCTTCACGCAAACTCACTGCCGCTATAACAACATTAAAAAAGGAAGTTTGTTTTATTAATTAAATACCAGCGGCCCGTCCCGGCTTCTCCCAAGTGGTAATTTGTTTCAGGCAATTTTTTAAAATTTTCTCTTTTTTTCTCTCCGTAAGAACCATCCTCGTACTTCAAGGACTATTCTAAAAAAAGAATTAGCGAAATCGATTCAGCTGCTCTCGAGATTTGCGCTTAGCAACACATTCAGCGATTCATTTTTATATAATAGAAGATTACATAGTATTTTTACAAAAGGCTAAACGACCCCATTATATACGAGATTATTATACTCCCGAGCGTAGCGAGGATTAATTATACACTTTTGTTCATTTCTGTAATTCACGAATTTGAAGTCTCTAAATTTATTTCACGTGATTGCGACCAGTGAGACTGTTACAACAGTTAGCATCATATTATAATTTTTTGACCTTCTGTTCCATATGCATAAATTAACTTAATTTTCGCTTGATGACATTTTCAATTCAATAAACCAACGGACCAATTTTTAGTAAGTTACAAATTCCAGAGATTTCGCGCTAATACCATTTTTTTGTCTTCGTTACGCGCAACACACATAATGTACATGGATTTAATAAATAATCTTAATTAAATTAATGATTACTGAACTGATGACAATTATCCTAAAAGTTCATGATAGAAAAGCTCTGGTTATGAATCATGTATATGGCAGAAAGTTCTAGTTAATTTTAATAAACAGTTCAAGGTAGACATTAAGCTACCTTCGCGTGACAATACTAACTTACATATTTTAAACGAACTGCGGTCACACCGGCCTTGTGATAGGCCTTACGGTATTGTATTACTTTATCAGCAATTTTCTGCATACACAAAGTCAGTTTCTGTTGTACCACAATGTCAAATCAGCATTAAATTAGTCCACTGCTGGAAATAGGCCTCCTCTAATTAGCGCCCTGACTTCAGCTTGACGCATCCAGCATCTGCCCGCAGTCTTTTGCAGGTCATCTTCCTCCCTGGCCGGAGAGCGTCCTACACTACGTTTACAGATTTAATATGTTAACAAACCGCGAAAGTTTAAAAAGTTATATTTTATATTATTAATAAAATGAAATAAAATTAAATTAAAAGAAAGTAATTCCTGCCATGTTCCAAAACACAGCTTTTACAAAAAAGAACTCGAACTCATTATTGTTGTATCACTAGAACTTAAAAAAATGTAGGTATTTGTTTCAAAAATCCCATAAGAGGAAACTGCTAGGCTTAGGTTACCCATAAGTTCAAACCATTTACTATAAAATAAGCTGTTTGTTTTCAAATAAATAAAATAACCTATTTGTTTTCCAAATAAATAAAATGAGCTGTACGTTTTCCAAATAAATAAAGTATCGGTGTGAAGGCATCCACGGGTCAGTGTACGAACCACTGTTGATTTTCATTTTCATGATTCGCTGGCCACACGCAGTGGAGTTGCCAGTCCCAAATATATTAATAATACACCTAGCCTTAGCAAACCAGCGCAGAAGTGAATTACCTACAGTACAAACTGCAAATTAAAAGTATAATTGGGGTTTTTGATTGCAGTTTGTACTGTAGGTAATTCACTTCTGCGCTGGTTTGCTAAGGCTAGGTGTATTATTAATATATTTGGGACTGGCAACTCCACTGCGTGTGGCCAGCGAATCATGAAAATGAAAATCAACAGTGGTTCGTACACTGACCCGTGGATGCCTTCACACCGATACTTTATTTATTTGGAAAACGTACAGCTCATTTTATTTATTTGGAAAACAAATAGGTTATTTTATTTATTTCAAAACAAACAGCTTATTTTATAGTAAATGGTTTGAACTTATGGGTAATAAGCCTAGCAGTTTCCTCTTCTGGGATTTTTGAAACAAATATATTTTTTAAAGTTCTAGTGATACAACAATAATGAGTTCGAGTTCTTTTTTGTAAAAGCTGTGTTTTGGAATATGGCAGGAATTACTTTCTTTTTATTTAATTTTATTTTATTAATAATATAAAATATAACTTTTTAAACTTTCGCGGTTTGGTAACATATTAAATCGGTAAACGTAGTGTAGGACGCCCTCCGACCAGGGAGGAAGATGACCTGCAAAAAACTGCGGGCAGATGGTGGATGCGTCAAGCTGAAGTCAGGGCGCTTATTAGAGGAGGCCTATTTCCAGCAGTGGACTAATTTAATGCTGATTTGACATTGTGGTAGTAACTGACTTTGTGTATGCAGAAAATTGCTGATAGAGTAATATAATACCGTAAGGCCTATCACAAGGCCGGTGTGACCGCAGTTCGTTTAAAATATGTAAGTTAGTATTGTCACGCGAAGGTAGCTTAATGTCTACCTTGAACTGTTTATTAAAATTAACTAGAACTTTCTGCCATATACATGATTCATAACCAGAGCTTTTCTGTCATGAACTTTTAGGATAATTGTCATCAGTTCAGTAATCATTAATTTAATTAAGATTATTTGTTAAATCCAAGTATGTGTGTTGCGCGTAACGAAGACAAAAAAATTGTATTAGCGCGAAATCTCTGGAATTTGTGACTTACTAAAAATTGGTCCGTTGGTTTATTGAATTGAAAATGTCATCAAGCTAAAATTTAGTTAATTTATGCATATGGAAAAGAAGGGCAAAAAGTACGAGGATGGTTCTTACGGAGAGAAAAAAGAGAAAATTTAAAAAAATTGCCTGAAACAAATTACCACCCGGGCGAAGCCAGGCGCAGAAGTGAATTACCTACAGTACAAACTGCAAATTAAAAGTATAATTGGGGTTTTTGATTGCATACGTTGGAAGCTATATCACTTTTAAGTGCTGGTAATAAGATCGAAAGAGAAGTAGAGGTTTTCGGAAGGAGATAATGATAGAAAGTCAGACAGTCCTGAAATCATGAATTATGAATTCTTCTACTATATAAATTATTAAGTTGTGAGAACGTATCTATTATACTATACGTTCTTTACATAATTTTTATTCATATTACTCAACCCAAATTGAATATCTATTCAAAGCTCAAAAACAAAGCTATGTACATATCAAGGAGTTTTGTAAGCTTTTTTGTAAATAAACTTTTTTGTTTTTCTGTACCTATTTAGGTTCAATCTGGCGAGAAAAGTGTAACAACATTTGTATTCACCACTAATAAGTTTGATTCCAACCGAGAATGGCTGTACCAGTAAAATGGCTACCTAAGTATTTAGACAAACAAAATATTTGAACGACCCATATATACGCTCAAAATATTGAGTTTGTAGAATAGAGCTTTGGTCAAGCGTTGATCACTTTCATCGCTCCAGGCAAAGCTTAAATATTAGAACACTAGCCTTGTTCCAAAATCTGTTACCTATATCAATATGTAAAACCGGTTATTGCACGAGTACCTACCACTACCACCTCTACGAGCGTTTCATATAATTGAAAATTAATGTTAACACTCTGACTGCGATTTTTTTTCGACGACTGCGATCTTTTTATTTGCCTAAAAAATTCGTGCTGCCGCTCTACACAGCGGTTGTGTTGCGCCGCACATGCGTTTCGTTCGAAAAACATTACAGCTGTGCTGAGTCACACAGATCTGTATTTTCTCAGCCGCTGCGCTAGTGTGGATTTACGCATATTAGTCACTTGTAGAAAACACATACCGTGTGATTTCAGCAATCAAAGTGTCTATTTATGTTTCCACTGTAACTCCCTTTTCGCTTCTTAAAAATATATAGGGTGGCTTTATCCTGTTTATACATATTCTGGTTTGACTTATTTGATTTGGCAATATGTGTACATAAATGGTAATCATGAGCGAAAGATGTATATGTATGTCACCGTTACAAAGTCGATTTTACTATCCTACAGTGACAACTCGTATACAGAAAAAACACAGGCGAATTAAGAACATTCTCCTATTGTTTTTCACTGGTAAAAAATGCCTACCAAACCTAACAATATGTGCATACCTACAAATAAGCAGTCTAGCCTAAATTTCTTAGAATACAGCCACGGATAAGTAGTCTAGTTTCAATTAGATAGAATGCAGTCGCGAATAAGTCTCGTCTGGAGTTGTTAGAATGAGTTATACTCTCGTGACAACGCGCACGTTAGGCGCTAATTGGATAGTAACGCTCCCATAAAGCTATGGTAATGAGCTACAATCGCGAACTCTGAGTAACAGACGAGGAAGTTCAGAACACCGCGGCAAGTAATTAGATATTACTGCAATGGCGAATAACGGACAGAAATGGAAATTCTATTACAATGGAATCCTATTACAATTTCTGTCCTTTTTTAGGCCTAAGCCCCGCAGTGGGACTCCACAGGTTCACACTAATTGTAATAATTACTCCATAATTACCTATAATAAATTTGAACACGGTCAATTTGAACAAGGAAAATATGAAACTGTATAGGGTTTTATAGATTGCCACATTGTTCTGGAAATTTTCTATGTATAATTAATCATTTGGCGTGTTTTAAAAAATACCGACTTCAAATTCCTAAATAATGAAAATGGGTTTAAACCTTAGTTTTAAAAAAAGAATAATCGAAATCGGTTGGCGTTATATTGAGTTATTCGTCCATTTGTCGCGCACATACTTAATGCAAATTTAAGACTTATATGGTTTCCTCAAAAATATGATCATGGATGCCATTATCAGAACTGGACCAAATTGAAATGGTAAGCACCAGCTTTCAAAAGAAAGCGAAAGATATTGGTCTGTCACAAACATTAAATTAATTTATTATTTGCTCTTATTGAGACAAAAATATACCCGGTATAGACGAAAATTACCCAATATTAGAAAATAATAACAAACCTGTAATCGAAATACAGGGGTCCTAACCCCTGTATCCCATTCCCATAGACTGAAAAGGTGACCGAAATAGCACGGTCGGGCAAGCTCTTGCCTGTTTTATTGTTGTAGTGGAGTGGAGTCTCTAACCGCACAGAACATCAAACGACTAAAAATCTGCCAAAGAGCGATAGAAAGGAGTTTTCTGGGCCTTAAACTAAGAGATAAAATTAGGAACATGGATATAAGAAAAAAAACTAAAGCAAAAGACGTGGTACAAAAAGTTCAATCTTTAAAATGGAAATGGGCGGGGCACATCCAGAGAATGCAAAACGAGAGATGGTCCAAAGCTATAATGAATTGGTACCCAATAAACAAGAAACGAAGAAAAGGAAGACCTGTAAAACGATGGGACGATGACATCGTAAAAATAGCAGGGAAGACATGGAGTAGAGTGAGAGAGAGCTAGAGATCGAGGAAGATGGAAGGAGCTGGAGGAGGCTTTCACCGCTGAAAGCGGTACTCACATATGTATAGATAGAAATTATATATAGATTAGTATTTAAGTTAAGTGTAAGAAATAAAGCTGTTTTATTTTATTTTATTATAGTGGAGTCCAGTTTTTTTTGTTTCCCGGATCATTGTAATTAACGAACGAGTTTCGCCGGCGAAGTTTTAATGATAAAGTTCGACATGCAATGGCAGGCTTAGGCAACAATCTGTTTTATACTTCAACACTTAAAGTAGACTTTTGATTATTCTAGCAACTGCTCGCGGTTTTCGACGCGCTATTATATTGGCTGATGAAATTTTCAGCCCGTTCAGTTATTTTGTTGTTACGAGTAGATACATAGCTAACTATTTTATTACACACTTAAAAATAAAAACAAACAAGATAACAAAAATTACAAAATAGTAGAAATAGAAAATAATTATTTGTGTTTCATATAAAATAATACAACTTAACACTTTGACTGCTGAAATCACACGGTATGTGTTTTCTACAAGTGACTAATATGCGTAAATCCACACTAGCGCAGCGGCTGAGAAAATACAGATCTGTGTGACTCAGCACAGCCGTAATATTTTTCGAACGAAACGCATGTGCGGCGCAATACAACCGCTGTGTAGACCGGCAGCACGATTTTTTTAGGTTAAAAAAAAGATCGCAGTCGCCGAAAAAAAATCGCAGTCAAAGTGTTAAGAACTATTAATAATAAAAATAACCATCTTTGGGTGTATCATATTGTGCACCCGAGGATGATACCCGCTATGTGTAGCCATCGCCTTTAGATTAACTTCTCAAAGGGCCTCTGTGCTGTTGACTTCGGCCCCACGCAAGCCTACCAAAGGACCGGGTCACTTTATGGCCCGAGATCATGGTAAATGAGAGACATAATAATAAAAATAACAAATTAGGAAGGAATAAAAGAATTAAAACACGAGAACACAGAAAGGCTACCGGCTCAGCATTAAATGCTACATTGACATAAGCCAGTGCAGCGCTGGCTATCAGCGGCGCCAGGGTGCTGAGTGCAGCACACAACACAAATCACAATAATAAAAATTTAACACGCAAATAACATATTAAAACACAAATAACAACGATAAATATGACGACCGATGTGGCGCGGTGGGCGAAGGTCCGCCTGCGACGCAGGAGGTTGCTGGTTCGATTCCCGCCTCGGAACAATTGTGTGTACGATCTGCAGATATTTGTTCCGGGTGTTCTGGTCGTTTTCTATGTATAAAAAGTAAGTTATGATAAAAAAAATATTTGTTATCATAACTTACTTTGCTACTTATAAAATTGTCATATATGTTCTTTATTTAACTTACCTTTGTATAAACTGAATTATTTTGTTATAAATAAATAAATAATGCTGGACTATTCACACAGCATTATCTAGCCCCATGGTAAGCAGAGCTTGTGTTATAGGTACTAGATAACTGATATACATAATACTATATATTACATAGATAGATATTTTTAATTAAATAGTTCTGGTCGCCTACGACCAGAATCCTATAAAAAGTAAGTTCGTTTTTGGCCATAAGTTTAGATTTTAAGCATGTTTGTTATAATAATTAAGGGCTGTGGATTTTGTTAAATAAATAAAATAAATAAAGAAGACCCTGATCCAATAACAAACATTTATACCGAGGCGCGAATCGAACCCGCAACCTCTTGCATCGGTGGACGGGCGGACCATCGCCCACCGCGGCGATCATCCCTCTTTATATTATTTCACTTTATGAATCAGTCAGTGGCTTCATTTCCACTAAACAAGCTCTACTTTATAATTATAATTAGTTGCTACTATTTAAATTTATTTTATAACAGAAATGAATGCTCTCGCCGCAGTTAATTTCAGCTAAACATTACAAAATATAAATCTTCCAGCTGTCTTATCCTGTGAACCATTAGGGTTGTCACACACTGAAAGCGCCGGCACCGTGTCCTGTGGGCGTACTTACCTGCAGTGTAGTTGGCAGCGTATGTGACAACCATTTAGCAGTGTTCCAGTGCATTTACCGGACTGGGCTATCCGGAGGACTTTAAACTTCAGCATGAAGAGGACAAAGTTTAGATTGGCTCGAGAGGTTTTTGAAAGGTGTAACGGAATTGGTTTTTGTTTATGGCTGTAGGACGGTAAAGGCGTTTCGTATCTATATGACATTTAAGCAGAACGCTCTATTAACAGAACGTCCTAAAATCATAACGTATTATTAGAAACATGACCTAGTAGCAATTGAATGGGACTAATATCAAAACGGACTGAAGTGGCAGTGGGTCGGCCATATCTCGCGAAGAACCGACGGCCGCTGGGGCAAACCTGTTCTCGAGTGCAGACCACGACTCGGTAAACGTAGTGTAGGACGCCCTCCGACCTGGTAGGATGACGACCTGCGAAAGACTGCAGGTAGATGTTGGATGCGGCAAGCTGAAGACTGGGGGAGGCCTATGTCCTGCAGTGGACTGCTATAGGCTGATGATGATGATGATGATGAATATCAAAACAACATGTACAGTCTTGTACTCGAGAAAATGAACATGGCTGGGGCTAAATGACGCTGTGTACATTGCGCAGGGTATTTGGTTATAATGTATTTATCGCGCGGTATTGTTGTTAGGTATCAGCGGACTAAGATGACATACAACAAGCATACTATGTATCTACAATAGAAATAAAGTTAACCCATTTACAATTTAATACTGGCTCTTAGAAATTAAATAATATCACATAAAAATCTATTTCTGCGGGACTTCAACCGGCGACCTACCCCTCAGTTTCTGATATTATTTAACTTCTTAGAGATTGCCTCGAGTGCAAGGGTTTACGCACTATAATAACAAAAATCTTAAACTGCCTCTTTCAGATTTTTCTTTGCTTTCCATCTAAAAAACTAAGTTAACATTTGTGTCGACGTTAATGGATTCGTATTTTATAATTTATCATTTCCAAAAACCCAACCTTTCCCGTGGCACCCTGTACAGGCTGTACCAGGACATGGCGCAATTATATGAGGAGCATATTGGTTGTGTTAGCAGCAAGCCGCAGCACAAAAAACGGACTTTCAAGTGTCACACGCAGAAGCAGCTGTTCGCATCGTCCGATTTCCCCGTCATTGGAGCTCGTGCCAAAAACGTGAACAACACCGCAGCGTTTTGGAGCTTCAATTGAAAATTACCACAAATAAAAAACACGCGGGACAGTCAACAAAGGACAGTCTTTGGGGACTGCCTTTAGAAAAAACTAAGTAATTTTATATTTTGTTGTTTTCTAGCAGCGCCCCGCGGCTTCGCCTGCGTGGAAATCTACGTGTCAAATGGTTAAACCGTCCCCTTGAATCACTCTATCTATTTAAAAAACCGCATCAAAAGCCGTTGCCTAGTATAAAACAAAGCCTCCTCCCGCAGTCTGTCGGTCCCTATGTATGTTTAGTTCTTTAAAATGATGTATCGGATTTTGATGTGTTTTTTTTTTGGATTTGACATATAGATTTCCACGAGGGCGAAGCCGAGGGGCGCATCTAGTAAAATCTAGTATATAATAAAAATAGCGAAAAGTCATCTATGTAGTTGGATGAAAAGCATAGCTATTAAAGAAGAACACTTTAAGCCGATTCTGCAAAAACGAGGAGGTTCTATGTTTAGCTGTATGTATGTTCACTCTAAGATGTTCACCAATTCCAACGTCAATTGTTAAACAGTATTGAAGATTATTTTTAGTTCTCCTCTTATTAGATAGATATATAAAATTCTTTATTGCAAACCTTAGTATAAAATAACAATGTAAAATAAAAACTTAAAAAACTAGATACAATTGGCGATCTTATCGCTCAAGAGCGATAATATATCTCTACCAGACAACCATGGATGGATAGGATCGTGGACAGTACAAGGGGATCTGCGTGCTTGCAGTGCTGGTTATATATTATTAGTAGCTTGTTATTACTGTAGTGCATCAGGCATGTTTGCTGATGCACACACTAAGGACTTCTACGCTGTAATTCGTCAAAAAATAACATCCGTCAGACACAGGATGCTGGGCAGCACCAATAGCTTGCTAAGGGTTCTGGTGGACAGACATTGCAGTAGCCTGCAAAGGTACTGGACGTCAAGTCTAATGAACCCTTATGCTAAACAAATTTATTATATAAATTGAATTGTAGGTGTTAGTGTAAGGAGTGTAATGAAATTTCAGTCAAATTGCATTGCATTCTTTACATTAACACTATGATGATGATGTAATTTTTAAATTCTATAATAAATCACAATATGGATATACATATAATAAGTCTGAATCAATAAACGAATTTAATTTAAATTAGTTCTCTATAGTATGGTCCCGTGGTGTTCTCATACTAATTTTATACTCGAACTGCGGAGGAATCCACCATGGATACCAATACCAACCAACCACCCTTTCGTTTGGGGAGGATAGTTATTTTGTTTCCGCTACTACCCCATCGTGCAAACCACGGTATAAAAACCTTAATCACCTGCTTAAATTAGTAAACTTGTAAGTGGAACAGCATAATATGTAAAGTAAGCCATTTCTTGCCAAGCGCATTGGCCTAAAGTTAATCACAGTGCTGGGGAAATAGCTTGTTCGGTTTACCAATCGACTTTTATTTATTTAAAACTTGTGTCTGCTCGCGGTTTTGCACGCGTTGTTTCTATGGAAATGTTTGAAAGTTATTTCTTGTTTTATTCCAGGCCTAGAGCTACCCACATGAAAATTTTCAGACTGATCCGTTCAGCAGTTTTAGCGCGAAGAAGTGAGCCTTTGCCTCAGAGCGAGCAGCCTCGAAGTGAGGTTGTTTTCTTCAAGTCGAGGTCGCTCGACCCGAGTTTGCCTCTAATGGATACCCTGCTTAACAAACATGTATAACAACAAATATACATAAATAACAAAAGTTTCGACTAAGAAACATTTATGGCCTTCGCCAAGAAAAACCTAAAGGCTGTAGGACAAAAATGTTTCTGTGATCTGCAATCAGTTTTTTAAAGAACCAACTTTTGATTTCCATATCAATTTTATTTTCACTGATTCAGGTACACGCCCTCTGCCCAGTTATGGTAACTGTTTCTTGACTCGCTTATTAATCTGAGACCACAAACATAATATTTTGACGGCAATACCCACATTAATCCAGCGTTTCTGAGGTCAAAAGTACTGCATTTAGGACTCGCTTATAAATCTGTGACCACAACTGTATTATGACGGCTAGCCAAAAATTAATCTAGTGTAAGTCAATAGCACTGCATTTAGTTATTAATTAGGACTACAAAGTTTCTTGTTTTTGTGTGGAATGGCGTGAGAATAGGAATTACCAGCATGATAATTACAACTAGCCAAGGCTAGAAATTAAGCCTGAACGATGAAAAAAATTAACCAGGTTCACGAACTTCACGATATATCTTTTAACACTTTGACTGCGGTTTTTTTTCGACGACTGCGATCTTTTTTTAACCTAAAAAATTCGTGCTGCCGCTCTACACAGCGCGGTTGTGTTGCGCCGCACATGCGTTTCGTTCGAAAAATATTACGGCTGTGCTGAGTCACACAGATCTGTATTTTCTCAGCCGCTGCGCTAGTGTGGATTTACGCATATTTGTCACTTGTAGAAAACACATACCGTGTGATTTCAGCAATCAAAGTGTTAACACTATCTTAACTGTGACTGCAACTAGTTTTTATCTATATAGCGTAATATTACCATACAGAATTTCTCAAAATGTAGTTTGTGTGACATTTATTATTATATTCACTTATCTTCATTTTTGTATCTAGGTTTTAGCTACCTCATAGATAAATGTAATGGCATAGTCAAATCGTAGATAACGTGTAAATAAATATGGTTTTCCTAAATTTAGCCATATAAAACTAAAAAAAGAAATATTACTTTTGATATACAAACTGAAGCGCGTTCAAATACCGTCAGTGTAGTATGTGATCGTGTTGCGTTCGAAAATGAATCCGGTGGTAGTGGTAACATTCGTAGCAAAAGACAAAAATTTACACTAACTCGCAGTTATTCCATGGCGCATGAAACTGTGCCGAAATATTGAAAAGCTCAAGACAAAATCATGGGAAATATCCCGTTATAAATTACTTTAAATCTGTGAAATATATTTTCAAATAGAACAAAGAACAACAGTTACTGGGAAACCTGCCCCATTTAGTTGTTTTACCTAAACCTAAATTTCCATTCCATTACGACTAACAAGTTGGTAGATGGTGAGACGGCCGACTGCAAGAAACGTGCCTTGATCCTACACCAAAAGGACACACTTAATCCGTATTATAAAAGCTTGCTATGTCATCGACCTATGTAAACTACTTTCTATGGCAATATTCTAAAATTCTAAATACAAAATCCTTTATATCTTATTAAGATTACAAAATAACATACAAAATAATCACCCAGACCAGTAAAATTGTATATACTATATTATAAATTATTATCAAATAAGAAATAAGGTGTTTTTGCAAAACTGTTACTCAAGCAAAGATCAAAGACTGAGTATAGTTTCATAATACGGACCAGAATCCGTAAATCTGTTGAAGAAACAAAGTCACCGACATAGCTCTCAGAATTTATGAAGATTTTGAATTATTTCGATGAATTATTATTTAGGCTAGTTAGTAAACGATCTAGTTGGTGACGCAGGAAAACTTGTATTGTTGTAGGATCGTACGTTAACTACAGTAGATTTTATGTTTTTTTTGTTTAATAAGGTGAGAACTAAGTGCTTAGACCAATCTAGGCTTTAAGGCACTATTATCTAAGTAACGTAACCTATTTGTAATTCATAAATGATCTATCTATCTATGAATTAGTAAGCTGAAGTAGCATGTCGCAGGTCATATAGCTCGGAGAACTGATAACCGCTGGGCAGTAAAACCTCGAGTGGCGGCCACGATGCAATGCCAAACGGAGTGTTGAGAGACCACCCGACCGATGGGCCGACGACATCGTAGCGGTCGCATGGATACGTGGTGGTTGGGCGGCTTAGGACCGCTATTAGTTGTGTCGTCGTATGGGGCAGGCTTATGGCCATCAGTGGACGTGTGTGGACTGATATAATGATGATGATGAGACACTTAGTAGGTATTTATATCGGGTCTAGGTGTTTTCTATGTACAGGGTGTACTATTTAAAATTGACTATATAATATTTTAATCATATTATTGAAAAATGTTTTAAATAAATATAATACAAAAAAAAATAGATTTATTTGGACACAGGTATAAAAAACAAGAATAAAATAAACGGGAAAAAAAATAGCTTTAAATATCGGCAGGTAATCAAAATGGCCAGGTACCGGACCACGCCGCTTGCAAGCGGTGAATAGGAAACCTTAGAACAACCACAATCTTACTTCGCATTAAACCGTTACCGGCACATTTGCGTTTCACACATCCACTACCCACTTCAATTACCTAGTGTTTGTTTTATTCGACATGGGTTTTGTTTGCGACTTCACTCTAAGATGAACCCTCGCAGAAATATATTGATTGCACATTCAGAGACTCAAGAAATTATTTATAAATTATAATTGATTTCTTTCTATTGTCTATAGGGTTAAACACTGTGATAATTTAAAACTAAATTTTAATAAAGAAATTAAATGCTACGTTTGATTTGATTAAATTCAATTATTTTCTCCTACGTAACAATAACAAGGGAGAGCTCATACTATCATGACATTTAAGACTATCCAGTGAGGCAATAGAAACTGGTGTATGATAGTTTTAGTATATAATAAATAAATAAATAATGCTGGACAATTCACAAAATGTATATGGTGTACCCATATAAAACTGTATACCTATAAAATAATTCGCAATATTGCCTACTTAAATCTCAAAAAACATAAAAGTAAAATCGGATTGAAAATTGAGAGGTAATAAAACATTTTTGATATAGGAAATCTACGCGCAGTTATTTTTTGTCTGTGTTTATATGTTTATTTTTGTCATTTTTTGTTGCTAGGGCGCAGATCGGCGATCTATATTTCTTGAAGGAAATAAGTAGACTAGATTTGAAACTATAGCTAGTTACCATATTGGGTCACCCTGTAGTAGGCACTGTTAATGCATCGATAATTGCACAGTTTACGCCCATCGTAAAATGAAATAGGCAAGTAATAACTATATATCTAACACTTATCTTAATTAACTAGTACTGTTAACTGAGATACGACTGAAAAAACATGTCAAGTTGGTTCTTTGTTATTTTTGGTTTTCAGTTGTTGCTAATTTCCTGCAATGGTAAGATCATTTACATAGCTTTTTGCATAAACAATAAAAGAAATAATCAAAAAAAATCGTCACAATACATTATTACTTGCAATACCTAATACATTTCAATCCGTGGTCTTCTTAAATCTAGTACATACCTATGTTGTAAAATGAGATATATTTACAGCTGAATTCAATACTGTTAAATCTAAAAACGCTCTGGTTGAAGGTATATTACAAAAGCTATTAAATCTGACAACATCTTCATTCACATACGCCCCCACGAAAGTAAGAGAAAAAATTATAAATATAATCGAGCAAAAATTAAAAAGGTCCGCTAAAACTTTGGGTACTCCTAACAGTGACAAATACATAGCGCTAATAATGGATGCTATTCGCTCTATTAAATCTGATAAAGATATTATTCTAAAGAGATCGAGTGAGGAACGTTACAGCAGAAGTGAGGAATCATTAAGATCGCAAGAAGATAAGTCACATAAGAAAATTAAGCATGTGGCTAGAAATGATGCAGAAAGCTCTGAAATCGAACATGAAAACAAGAAGAAAAGCAAAAACCTATTTACCAGACAAAGCGTAAAAAAAATATCAATGAAGAAACGAATGAAGGAAAATAACAATGATCAAGAGAGCAATGAAATAACACCAAAAGAAATGCAATTTGCATACGTAAACAACATTGACATTAATAAAGATCTTCAGGATGCTGAACTCCAGCCTATCCGGCCAAGAGTTGAAACCAAAAATACTGGTGGCAATGCAAATAATGACTATTCTATAAGGCGAAATAAATACGTTGAAAATATAAATACTCTCACCAGTGCAAATGACGGTAGAACTAAAGTAAATCAATACTACCATTCTATCAAACCTTACTCAAACGTTACTTTTGTATCACCATGTTATCAAGAAAACGCTAACGTATGCAATAAAATACAAGATCTGAAGTTCTTACATTGCCTGGACCACTCTAAGGTCCCGGTAGAAAAACTCTGTGATAACTTTAAGGATTGCTCTGATTATACCGATGAAGTTGATTGTGCAAAACATGGTGGGTACCTACAGTATCTATGAAAATATATAATTTATTTCGATATAATTAACTATAACAGCAGGTGGACAATGTATAACTTTGTTTTGTTATGTATTTCAGGTGTAATCAAAGTACGTGATACCAGTCGAATTATTTCCGATTTGCTTCATTCGTTTTCTGAAAACTGTTATACTTTCGACGTAGAAGAATTATTTTTGGAAATGCAAACACAAATTTGGACCGATGTTGTTGAAAACCAGTTCCAAATTTTAGAGGAACACGCAAAGCAATATGCTCAGAATGACCAAAGTGAATTTCGTGTTGAACCAGAACGTTTAAGAAAAACTGTGAACGAAGTGGCGGTGACAGTCTCTTCAATGTCGGCTGCTCTTACAAAATTAATCTGCTCAAATGAACCTCACGTATATGCAGCTCGAAAGTCCAATGACCTTAAAGTTGAAGTTCAATACGGTATTGACAATAATATCGAACCCATACCAGTGCCCATACCAGTGCCCAGAACCTGTAATTGTACAGATTATTACTGCACTGATAAATTATGTCCCTCGGAATGCGAAACAATATGTTTGCACAGATACAATTTGGGCAGGCTTCAATGCAATACCAACGGTCTAGACACTAGCATATCGCTGGATCTTATATGTGATGGAAAATCTGACTGCAATGATGATGAAGATGAAAGTAGATGTCTTATTGGTAATCTTTGTAATGAATAATCGAAAATATTTCGATACGACAACAGTTTATCAATATTTAAATGACATTTTAGTTCCAGGTCTCTCCTTATTTGAATCAAATAATATGTATACATACGTTCTTGATATGATAACAACAAAAATGAAGTCAGTTTATTTCCTAACCATCCGATCTTCGTTGCTGGATTTAAACAAATCAATAAAAAAATTACAAGCAGCAACATCCAGGAGGGATATTAGTAGATTAGATGTTAAGAATCTAAGAAACCAATGCTTTTCGGAAATAATAGAAATATATGACAAAACAAAATACTACGCGAGATCTATTGTAGAAATGATAGATATTTACATATTTCTGTTGTCCGTCAATGAGAAATTGGTGGTTGCTATGAAGATGTCTCATACTGGCAACGTTAGAACTATGAACTCCGATGAATGCATGTGCATGAACGGCAAGTGCCTATACTCGAAGTGTTCAGAGCCCTGTATGCGATCATGCTCTGCAGAAACCAAACTCAAACGATACCACTGTGGAGAGTCTCTGTATAGTAACAACACAATTGCAATCGAAGCGATATGCGATGGCAAGTTCGACTGTCCAGATCAGGATGATGAAATGGGTTGCAATAAAGGTAAGAGTTATGACATTTGAAGTACGATCACAGTCCATACAAAATTGGGTTCGTGGCTTAGGCCCCCAGTGGTCGACGCACCTGTGGTTGACGCCCCCGAGTCTATTAATAAAACCCACGTCCTACAGCAAAGAGAAGAATCTAAAAAATGCTCCAATTAGATGATACAAAAAGATGGCATACTTCCAAATTCTAGTTCACATACTAAAATAAAAATGAAAATTTGTTCAGGGGCCGTAATTTGCACAATTATTATATTACTATATTGAGAAATATAGCAGCTATCTTGACTTGACTTCTATTTTATAGGTCAGTAGAGACTTGGATCTTGAACCACAGAAGTTAATTTTTCACTAGTTCGACTACGAAAATTGAAAATCATCTACTGTACATTTACTGCAATTTTTTATGTTAGACTATTAGGGCGGAGTTTGACAGTATGCCATCATTTTATACTCTCTTTTAATACTTTTCTATGTTGTAGGATGAGTGAATTTTGATCCTTCTTCATTAACTCTCAGGCGTTGACAAAAAATACCAATAAAATATTACGAGTAAATAGACAAACGTCGCGTAGGTAACATCGCGTGCCCTATATGAAGCCATTATAGAGGTTCCTTCTTTTGCCGTTTGCTGTCAGAGAATTAATCAGAGCTTACTTTACCCATGACAAAAAAATCAAATAGAATTTCTCTGAATATCAACATTAAGCTTGAAAGAAACCGTCTGATGAAGTCCACGCTCCGACCTGACCAAATCCAAATCATGGCGGGCACCGAGAAGTTTCAAACAAAGCTTGAAAGCTTAAAACGCACGACGGAAGGACCGTATTGTCGAAGCCGGAGATCTCAGCCGAGATAGAAGACTTTTATGGCCGTCTATACGCTGCTCATGCCCCTCGTTCCCGATAAGTCAACCATGATTCCAGAGCCACCCTGACACGGCACTACACCGACGAACTACCTGACATCAGTCAAGACGAAATCGTGTTAGCTCTAAGGCAGCTTAAAAATGGAAAAGCCCCCGGTGAAGACGGTATAACATCCGATCTCTTGAAAGCTGAAGGAGCGGAGCTACAGAAACTCTTCAACGCCGTCCTTCACAGTGGGAGAACTCCAAAGGCGTGGAGCGGGAGTTTGGTGGTGCTCTTTTTAAGAAGGGAGATAAAACCCTTCTTAAAAACTACAGACCCATTTCACTCTTGAGCCACGTCTATAAGCTGTTCTCACGAGTAGTCACGAACCGTCTCGCTAGGAGACTCGACGAGTTTCAGCCACCAGAACAGGCCGGATTTCGCGGAGGATATAGCACCATAGACCACATACACACAGTGAGGCAGATTATACAGAAGTCCGAAGAGTATAATCAGCCCCTGTGTCTGGCTTTTGTGGACTATGAGAAGGCCTTTGACTCTGTCGAGACCTGGGCTGTTCTGGAATCCTTACAGCGATTCCAAGTGGACTATCGTTATATCGAGGTGCTGAGATGTCTCTACGAAGCCGCCACTATGAGTGTCCAAGTACAGGGCCAGCAGTCTAAACCTATCCAATTGCGCAGAGGAGTGAGACAGGGGGATGTCATATCCCCGAAACTGTTCACAAGCGCGTTGGAAGATTTGTTTAAGACGCTGGACTGGAAAGGTAAGGGCATAAATATAAACGGCAACTACATCTCACACCTACGATTGGCTGATGACATAGTCCTATTGGCGGAGTCGCTAGAGGAGCTGAACCAGATGCTGGACGGCCTAGCTTCGGCCTCCCGATGTATCGGTCTTGGCATGAATTTGGATAAAACCAAAGTCATGATCAATGGACACATTGATCCAGGGCCGATGGTCGTACATGGTCATCTCGAAATTGTTTTCGAATACACATAACTCGGGCAGATTCTGCAGTTAGGTAAAAATAATTTTGAGAAGGAGGCCAAAAGAAGGATCCAGCTGGGCTGGACAGCGTTTGGGAAACTACGTAGAGTCTTCTCTTCATCCATACCGCAATGCTTGAAAACGAAAATTTTCAACCAGTGCGTCCTACCCGTTATGACCTACAGAGCTGAGACGTGGACACTCACGATAGGGCTGGTCCACCAGTTTAAAGTCACTCAGAGTGCTATGGAAAGAGCTATGCTCGGAGTTTCTCTGAAGGATAGGATTCGCAACGAATACATCCGACAGAGAACCAAAGTTATCGACATAGGTCTGAGAATTAGCAAGCTCAAGTGGCAGTGGGCCGGCCATATCTCGCAAAGAACCGACTGCCGCTGGGGCAAACGTGTTCTTGAGTGGAGACCACGACTCGGTAAACGTAGTGTATGACGCCCTCCGACCAGGTGGGATGACGACCTGCGAAAGACTGCAGGTAGATGCTGGATGCGTCCAGCTAAAGACAGGGCGCTATGGCGCATTGGGGGAGGCCTATGTCCAGCAGTGGACTAATATAGGCTGATGATGATGACTTTACCCGGGCTGCGGACTAAAAGCTAACTAAGTTTTAGATTAACTCGCATGGCTGATGCAAATTTTTATACCAACAATGTGCAGATAGCAACCTTAGCCAAGCATTTCACGTCAGCCGTCAGTGATCTCTTCTGTTCGTTACTTTGGTTATAGAGTTGGGAAGTTTAATCCTTATGTTGCTGCGATAGCAGGGCTAATAATCTGTATAACTCCAATGTAATAAACTCCTTTTTCTCCTGGTCACGCTATAATTTGAGAACGGCTTTACCGATTTTATTCATCTTTTTAAACGTTTTCTAATAATTCGTAGAGGGTTCTTACATTAAAAACATTAGGGATGTTGCGCAGCAATTTCGACGCGGGCGAAGCAGGGCGCAGCTAGTAATAAAATAATTTAGAAGCACTTAATCACCTAAAGCATTTGGCTGGACTGAATACTATGGCAATGTTCTATTTGCCATAACGAGAAATTGGGAAAATTTGGTGAACTATAATTTCAAATAACATGATTACAGATGTTTGTCTACATCATCACCTCGTTTCGCTTCGCCAAAAGGTACTAGAGGCTGCTGACACAGGAAAAAACATGACATCCCTTGGAGAAGAACTCAAGGCTTGGGCAGAAAAGGTTGTATTTTCCCCTGCAAATTATTTGATATCAAACCTCCTCAACGTTTTGTTTAGTTTTCTAACAGGGTCTTTTTATTTAAGACTCATAACTTAAAATCTTTATAATAGTAGGTTTATTTTTTCGTTGGCTCCTGGGATAAGTAATTTAAATATTCAATGTATATCAAAAACTCGCCCAATTGTTATACATGTGGCGTATTAGAAGATGTACAGCATCTTCTAGTGGAGTGTGAGCAGAGCGAGTCCATGAGAGCAGAGCTTAGAGACTTGTAAAGTGAACCGAATGGATACAGGTGTTATCCAAATTATAGTAGCCGCACCACTGAATGATGCAGCAGTGAAATTATTGATGTTAGTTTTAGATATTATTTAGTGAGTTCCAGTTCGATGTTAAAATACGGGACTGACATAGTCATTATAATGACTCAAAGTCCCTAAAATATAACAAATTAGAAAAAGAACTCTATAACTATGTTTACGTCCAATTAACAATAAATGAGTATGTAATCATTTATTAAGTTAATTTGAATGAATTAATAAACACTTTATTGCACTTAAAATAACAAAAAAACACCTTATATCTAAATATTACATAATAACAGTACAATAGGCGGCATATTTGTTATATGTATTTAAAAAAAATATATGTATTTAATTTAGTTTATTTGTTAAATCCATGTATTTGTATGGAAGAGCAGAACATCCTGGCACAAGTATACTTACCTAACATACTTAAAAGGATGTCCTAATAACAATTTTCAATTTACCCCTGCAGGTTTTATCAACACTCCTGTTACCCGGTAAAGAAAGGCCGAATCCAAGGTTGCTTCAAAAGACTGTTTCAAGGACGCTGCATGATCTCCTGAAGACGTATGCCGTCACCCTTCCGTCAAAAAAACGCAGCGATGTCGACATCCTTGAGAACTTCTATAAAATCGCTCTTGTTATCATGAAGCATTTGAAAAGTTGCGGGACGTAATTCAATAAAATATTGAACGCTGGTTAAAAGTATTTGATTAATAAATTCATAAGTTCTTTGTTAACCAAGTTTGGGGCTGAGATGTTTAAAAATGTAGGACCCAGACTTTCATGAAATACTAGCGGACCTTCCCGGCTTCGCAAGGTTTTAGTACGGATCCCTAACTTTTTGAAAATATAATATAGCCTATGTTCACCGGGGATAGTGTAGCTTCCCAACGGTGAAAGAATATTTCAAATCGGTCCAGTAATTTGGGAGCCTATTCATTACAAACAAACAAACAAAAAATCAAACATTTCCTCTTTATAATATGTATATAAGGAACTAGTTTCTACCTCGCTAAATGTTATTTCTATATATCGCAAGGAAAACCTCTAAAAAAAGAAAAGCAGAGATTAAATATTTCTATGACGACCTAAAGATACCAGTGTAGATCCTTGGAGGAGGCAAACACAGGTCCATATCAAGAAGTTACGAGATGAGAAGTAATGAGATGTCCTCTCATTTTCATGTAGGATACAAGTCACCTGACATATTTTCTATTAAATCCAAATTTTATAATATGCATGATTATTAAAGTATTAAATTGTTAAAAATTAGTATTAACAATAATAATAATTATGACTGTTTTAAAATTGTACCTAATGTGTGATATGATGGAATAAAGCTTTTTTTATTTTTATTTTATCGCAAGGAAACTGGTTTATGCGATAAAATGTATGCGTTGTATTTTACTCCAGGCCTACAACTTATTGTATGTAAAATTTCAGCCTGAGTCGTTCAGTAGGTAGTTTTGGCATGAAGAGATTAAAAACATCGAAGTAATCTAACCTTTTGCATTAATAATATTAGTGTTATCTGTATATTTTCTGTGGAAGTGAGTTGTAGCCACGTAATGATAATTTCCGAGGAGCAAAAGAACTGTCAAACCGCTTTGTGACTTAAAAAAAACAAATGACGATGCCTGTTCACGCACATTTCAGGTTCTTACAACAATTAGTCATTTATCATCAGTTCGGTTGTTATCAGTCGGTGCACTTGGCATAATTTAAGAAATATAATATCGAACAAGTCAGGTGTGTTCGCAGTTGAAGACACGACACCGAGCAAGATGGCAGGTACGTGATAACTGATAAGAATTGTGATAAGGCTAAGATAGTGATATTGATAATATTTTCCTCAAAATGGTGTTGAATAGTGTTTTTGTCCATGAAATTCATTATTTCAATGACGTAAATGATGAAAATAGGTATAAAATTGCATTGGAATTTAATTAGTGTGTATATTTTTACGATATTAGCGCGTTATCCACCGTTTTTAATAAATATCTTTAATAAAATATTAATTAAAAAACGGTGGCGAAGTAAAACTAGATAAAAATTAACATGGCTGCAAAAACTCTACTTGTATTAATCATTATCATAGCCTAAGCATAATTAAAATATTAATTAAACATGGATATTGCATTTTTCGAACTGAATGAACGAGAAAATAGAATTGGCATATGTTTGCGTTTAGTTTTAAAGTAGTACTACCTGGCTATACCTAAATATGTCTAAGCCAGGCATTTACATTGTGTCTTATGTAGAGCTCTGTATTCACACAATAAGAAATATATAATGTATGTATAAAGAATAAACATCTGCACATCACGACATCCTTTTCAATAACTGAAAAGGTCATCTCTATTCTGTTTCTATTATAGAATAGAAACGGAATGATAAATAAGGAGGAACGGATAACTCTATAGTCATCCTTATCTATCATATCTGATTTATAAAGTGTTTATCTACTCTATTTCTAAAAAATTGTAACTTTATTTGTACGAACTAACAGTGCTTAAATTTATTTTTAATATAATTTGAGTATTCAGCCTTTTCTTTTAAAATCAATATTTAAGTTAAGATCTTTGTTCAATAAAAAAAACAAATAAACGGTGTTCTTAATTGGACAACGCGACACAGCAAACGTAGTGTAGTAGGACGCCTTCCGGCCAGGTAGGATGACGACTTCCGAAAGACTGCAGGCAGGTAGATGCTGGATGCGGTAAGGTAAGAAGTCAGGGCGCTATGGCGGTCATTATGGGAGGCTTTTGTCCAAATTGGACTATTATAGGCTTTTCAGGGATAAAAAAGCCGACAAGCTTTTGCACTTGGTTCCACCTTCTACCAGTTACCATATGACAAACGATGCGCCAAACAGGCTGTATATTTTAAAAAGTCCCTCAGTGGGTGTTAACGTCGTAATCTAGCTATGACTGATAAATGAATTGATATTGATAACAATGACTTTAAAACAAATAGACCCAAGTGTCGCAAGAAACAATTCACTGTCTACACATGTTGATGACTCAAATGCGAATGTTTCATGGATTTGAAGAATTTTCTAGACAGCCAATTTTCTCACAATCTTAATATTTTATTAAAATTACAGTTTGGTGACCTAAATTAATATTGGTGAATCATTAAATACTAATGCTTGTTGGATAATTATCAAACTAATATTATAAATGCGGATGTTTAGTTTGATGGATGTTTATTACTTCTGCATGCCAATAAATTTTATTAATTTTAGCAGAATTAGGTTAAAAATTACAAACAATTCTAACTTAACGAAATAACGACAATTTCAAACGTTTTCATAAAAACAACCCGTGTGATGCCGCGGACAGGTACTAGTTATATAAAAAGTAAGATTGTGAATGTATCTTATCAAACATTTTCAAACTACCATTTCATTAAATTCGTCTCGTTTCCTGCACCTACAATCTATTCAAATTAAAATATTAACAAATAACTCATTGTCCAGGAAATTACCCCTACCACGGCTACGGCCACCCACCCCACTTCCCTGGGCCCCCAGGCCACCCCGGCCACCCAGGACCCCCAGGCCACCCCCCCATGTACCCCCCGGGAGGGGTTATGTACTACCCCGTGCATCCTGCCTACTTCTATCCCTACCCTATCCCTCCAAATCCCGATAACTCGGTCAACGTCGTCGAAGATGCAGAGCCGGAAGAAATCGTTCCAACTCTACCCGGGGAGACCGTGGAACTGCCATGGAGTAAGTGGATAGTGGGAGTACCCCCCTATTAGGGTATTTGGGGAAGTAACACCTTCGGGGTTCGTCTGGGGGTTAAATTATATATGTATAGTATATTATATTAAAAATAATGTTAACTTTAACAGGTTTTAAGTTTTTAATTCGAATCTCAAGAATTAGGTTTAATTCAAATTTTTCTTTGCACCCCATTGTGCTAGGCCACTAAGGCCTTGTACACAATGTTATATGATATTATTAAACAAAGTAAATCGTTTATGATTTTATAACGGCATATTCGTTAAGCGAATAAAGTTCTTAAAAAAAAACGAATAAAAAGTAAGGTATATAGAATAGAATAGAAAGCTTTGATTAGCACACACAAAAAGACAAACATACATAAAAACACATTAAGCTAAATAAGATCTGAGCTAAATGAGACTGTCACTAAAACTAAAAGATAAACAAAAAAACACGTCCCTGCAAACGAAAATAAATTAAAGAACTTAGCCTGTCCTAGATTGAATAACTAATATTATACAGATTCTAAACATCTAAACAGAACTAAAGTTAATACAGATTTTGTATGGTTTAAGTAGACAGAATTAATTAACAAAAGTGCTAATGATTCCCACACTAGGCTGGGCCTGTATCGTGTATACAAGTGATGACACACTTCGCAAAAAGTGAAATCTTTTAAAGAAATTGTTTATACTTGTTTATACGAAACAAACGAAGAATTTCTACCGAAAACCACCAGGAATTTAATCTTATCCAGTTGGTAAGGAGGAAAGATAAGCACGATTAAAGTGTAAAAACATATTTGTTACTTTGATCGCCTAATGCTGTTTCTATATTTTTTGATCGATTGCCTACATAATCAGCACTGACCTACCACAAATACATGCCTTAGGTACAAGTATATTACAAAAAATAACAAAAACCAAACTAATGTTATAATTGATGTAGAAAGCCCTGAAAAAACAATCATTGAAAAAACATCATGATGATGAAGAATCATCCCTCAACCTACCAAAAATGTTGTATACAATGAGGTATTATAGCTAGTTCAATATGTATCTTGAATTCCGTTCCAAATAATGCGACAATATATACTCATATATTAATTTTTCTCTCCTGTAAAAACCTGAGCATTCTGCAATAGCAATAAGTACATCGAAGCATTGCTATCTTGCGCCTTGCGGCTTCGCCCGCATGGAAATATATGTGTCAAATCTATATATATAAAAGAAAGTCGTGTTTGTTACAACACTTATAACTCGAGAACGGCTGAACCGATTTAGCTGAAAATTGGCGGAGAGGTAGCTTAGAACCAGGAGTCTAACATATGGATACTTTAAACCATTTAACACATAGATTTCCACGAGGGCGAAGCCGCGGGGCGCAGCTAGTAGTTTATAAAGCTTCCTCTTGAATCACTCTATCTATTAAAAAAATCTTAAAAAAAGTTGCGTAGTTTAAAGATCTAAGCATAGGGACAGACAGACAGCGGGAAGCGACTTTGTTTTATACTACATTTATGTAGTGATGAGTTTACACTGTAAAAAGAGTAGGTACGTTCTGAAGGTGTTACTTCGTTTGCAGCTTGGTTGTATCGTTCGGCGACGTTGGGCCAATCCTCTTTATGATTCCTCTCCCTACCTTTCTCCTCTTTGTGGTAAGATCGTATTATCAATGATATTACTATTATTTCGTTCTTTTATACGTAGAGAGTTTTGGCCGTAGCGTCTTCAGCTTTAAATGTTTTAATCATTGTTATCATTCTTACCACAAAGTCCATAATCTATTATTATTTCATTTAATATAGATAACATTAATCTCAATTATCGTCATTGAATGTTGTGTTCACTCGTAGGTTAAATTAGAACTCTCAAAATTTTCAGTGCTTTTCAATCATAGAGGACCAAATGATGGTCCAATCTGTATCGACTGGATTCCTATTAGTTCTATTAATTTTTTATTATTGGTGTTTAAATAGTTCATGAATATTTCTAAATGAATCATTGTTCAAAACTTGCATCAGCGACTCCCTGTAAACATACCCACAATTTAACTGCTATGCATCATTTTGTTGTATATTATGTTTTGACTGGTATACTTTGCAAAATAATAGACTTCAATAACAGATATGATTTAAAAAAAAACGAAATGAAACATGATTTCAAAGATTTTAGGAAAAAAACTACTAGACTGATAGATGACTTTAAAATTGGACTCTGCCGCGAATTGCTATGTTCAGCAGAGTCCAGTCAGTCAGTGATGTTTTGGTTAGTCCTGCAGTGTGATGGAAATAAAAGAGTATTCCGATTCTGATCATCCTTATCACCAATCTTCAGGTACATACCGTTGGGTCCCAGCATGTCTAAGCCAGCGCAGCATCCCTCCCGGTGCTCTGCGCGTTGGAACTGACGCTGACGGAGCAGAAATATACGCTGGCAGAGCACCCCACGAGGGCGATATACTCCCCGCCAAGGTCATACCGTCCAAGAATGCCTGCTACGTGTGCTACGGGGGCGAAGAGGTCCTTATTGACCAGTTTGAGGTTAGTTGAACGTTCAAAGAATAAAACAATACTTTACATGGGCGTTATACTCCCCACCAAGGTTATATCGTCCAAGAACAGGTGCTTTGTCTGAAACAACGGGGGCAAAGGGGTCCTTATTGACCAATTTGAGGTTAGTTTAACGTTCAAAGAATAAAACAATGCTTTACAAGGGCATATATCCCCATCAAGGTCATACCGTCCAAGAATGCCTGCTACGTGTGTTTCGGAGGCGAAGAGGTCCTTATTGACCAGTTTAAGGTTAGTTGAACCTTCACAGAATGTAACAATGCTTTACAAAGGCGTTATACTCCCCACCAAAGTTATATCGTCCAAGAACGCATCTACGTTTTCTGCAAAGAGTTCCTTTTAAATAGTTTAAGGTAAGTCGAACCTCCGGGGGTAAAGAAGGTGAATCTGGGAACTTGTAATTTTTTTTGTAAAGTAGGGAATGGGCTATATCACAAAAATAAGTTTAAGTTATCTGTAAAGTATGTAAAACTGTTTGTCTTCCAAATAAAGCAAAATAAAATAAAATAAAATAAAATCCGTGAGTTTTACCTATACCAAAAGTTTTACTCAGTGAAAGTCTAGTCCATTAGCCCATGCAGGGAAATGCTGCAATGCTTGCTCGAGTTTGATACATTTATGTAATTGCACCAGAGTTGGCGTGACTGTCTTTTGTTTTCGTATGTGCCGACATTGTGTCGTCAACGAAGTCGCTTCTAATTCCAAAGTTGAGATAACCAAGCTATACTAATTCTATTTTAAACCTCAAGTCGCTTTTAAAAACAAAAGTTAAAATCAATCGAGCTATTCTTTTTGCTAATTGATTTTAAACCTTTCTTTAATTGTTTCTAGGTCCTAGTCCCCGCCATGTTTTCGTGGCAGTTCTCGACAGGAGGCGCCGTGCCCCCGGGCGCAGTTGAGGCTGGAGTCACAGCTGATGGCGAGAAACTTTACTACGGCCGAGTCACGCATGACGGATGCACTACTCCTGGCAAGGTACTTTCCAGCCAGTTCTCTAGGTTCCTGTTTTCTATTACAGCACAATACAATTGGCATGTTAAGCACAATTAGATACACGCCTTACTATATGCTTTGTAATGCCGCTTATGCCGGCATACAATTTCATCACCCCAACTTCTTGCGGGTATCGTACGATAACAAGGCAACTAAGGGATCTCATCAAATCTGCCCATACACGTCCATGGCTGGACATAGGCCGACACCAGAATGAACATCCAACATGTAGGGGGAATTTGCTATAATCACCACGCATCAATAATAACCATAAAACGGTTTTAAAAAGTAGCAAAGTCTTGAGAATCGAATAAGACGTAAATATATACACTGACTTATTTTTATTCTCTAACTAGCTGCGCCCCGTGGCTTCTCCCGCGTGGAAATCTATGTCTCAAATGGTTTATAAACCTTCCTCTTGAATCACAAAACCGCATCAAAAACCTTTACATAGTTATAAAGATCTAAGCATAGGTACATAGTGATAGACGGACATCGGGAAGCGACTTTGTTATATACCTACTATGTAGTGAAACCGTATTATTTTATTTTTTATTTTTCTTTCTTAGGGATAACAAACAGTATCACTTAAAAATTAACTATAAACTATTAAACTTCATCATCATCATCATCATCATTAGCCTATATCAGTCCACTGCTGGACATAGGCCTCCCCCAATGAGCGCCATAGCGCCCTGTCTTCAGCTTGCCGCATCCAGCATCTACCTGCAGTCTTTCGCAAGTCGTCATCCCACCTGGTCGGAGGGCGTCCTACACTACGTTTGCCGAGTCGCGGTCTCCACTCAAGAACACGTTTGCCCCAGCGGCCGTCGGTTCTTCGCGAAATATGGCCGGCCCACTGCCACTTCAGCTTGCTAATTCTTTGAGCTATGTCGATAACCTTGGTTCTCTGTCGGATGTATTCGTTACGAATCCTATCCTTCAGAGAAACTCCGAGCATAGCTCTTTCCATAGCTCGCTGAGCGACTTTGAACTGGTGGACCAGCCCTATCGTGAGTGTCCACGTCTCAGCTCCGTAGGTCATAACGGGTAGGTATGGATGACGAGAAGACTCGACGTAAACTACTCGAAACTATTAAACTTAAATAAACGTAATTCTAGAAGTGAACCAGCCCCATTATTTAATCGTTTCAGATCCAGCCAAGTCACGAAACCTGCTACTACCCCTTCGATGGAGAAGAGAAGAGTTCTGCGGAGTACGAGGTCCTGGTGCTCATGTAAAGCGTCTTAGCAGCAGATGGAAGCACTCATTACACCTGCAAGCTACTATCAACACTAGAACTCATCTTCTCCCCCTGTATTAGATAAGCTCTTGATTCCTGAATGATAATAATAATTAAGAAAAGTGAACTGTCTTCTCCCCTGTTCTAGATATGCTCATGATTTCTAATTGATAATAATAATTAAGAAAAGTGAAAATTTGAACAAAAATTGTTGTTTATTCACTTCTTGACTAATTTTCAGTCTGACTATAACTCATTTTCTCTCCTGTTCTAGATAATTATTCTCATGATTTCTGAATTATAAAAATAATTAAGAAAAGTGAAAAGTTTGAACTAAAATTGTTGTTTATACCCTTCTTGGCTAATTTTCAGTCTGATTTTTTATGGTGTTGATATTATAGTGAATAAGTTCACATGTTAGAAAGTTAATTAAATATTTTTTATGAAGTAAAACATTTTTATATGGTTGCGAATTCGTGATCCTTTGAAGCCGGGTATTTACTGTAATGTTACGGGTCACACAGCGAGCATTCGTGCAGTCAGTACGGACGGAGTATAATGTATAATATTATATATTTTTTCATTTTCATTTATTCAGTTCCACCGTAGGTACACATGTTACACTTGATGTCGGTCAGTTGTACATAAAAATAATATATCAATTTTATTATAAAACACACATTAATTTAGACAGGAATCACCATAAGGGATTGTTTTAGAAAAAGCAGACATACATGCCTTCTTTAAAAATTTGATATAACATTCATAGATAAGATATTTATCACAGTAAAATAATAATAAATTAGTTAGATTGAATTGAAATAAAAATACATGTCAAGATAATTTAATGCAGCTGTATAAGGGCATTGTCAAAAATAAATTAAAATAAACCTAGATATCTAGCCTACAATGGAATACAATGAATAACAATTTAAATAAATATCAAGGAATGTCCTAATAAAGCTGCTGTAAAGGGGCATATACATATATATATAAATATTTTTAAACTTACGCGATCTGAACACATAATTAGAAGTATCGACGGGTATTTATTGCGTTTATTTACCTTTTTTCCCGACGTTTCAACAGGTTTACACTCTGCCGCGGCCACGGGATGACTGGAGTACTGTAGCGTAAAGAAACGCGATAAATACCCGTTGTATCGATACTTATAATCATATATATATATAGATAAGACAAATACTCGACTTTGCAACACATGATACATAGGTATTATTTAATCTTCTTATCTATCGAACACTTATAACTCGAGAAGGGCTGGACCGAATGGTTTTTAGTTTGTTATATTTGTCTGAATAGCAGAATATATATTAAAAACATTCGAAAATTTACGAAACAAAAAACACAAAATAAAATAAAAAACATTGTCCATTACAATTATGATCATGTAACTATGTCTATGTTTTACAGTTACATGTGTTTTGTAACTGTCAAACATAGACAGTTACAGTTACAGCTAGTAGTATCATCATCATCATCAGCTTATATTAGTCCACAGCTGGACATAGGCCTCCCCCAATAATAGCCATAGCGCCTTGTCTTCAGCTTTACGCATCCAGCATCTACCTGCAGTCTTTCGCAGGTCGTCATCCCACCTGGTCGGAGGGCGTCCTACACTACGTTTACCGAGTCGTGGTCTCCACTCAAGAACACGTTTGCCCCAGCGGACGTCGGTTCTTCGCGAGATATGGCCGACCCACTGACATTTCAGCTTGCTAATTATCAGAGCCTTTTGGTCCTGTGTCGGATGTATTCGTTACGAATCCTATCCTTCATAGAAACGCTAGTAGTATATAAATAATTATTTATAGAAATAGATAGATAGATAGATAGAAAATTCTTTATTGCACTTGAACTATAAACTATGTACAGTAATAACTTAAAAATTAAGTACAATTGGCGGAAATAATTGTTTTACGAAAAAAGGCACTCGCAACGAGCATCGAAAAGGATTTTTTACGATTGGTATTCATTACGTACCTACCTACCGATCAGTACCCGGCTAAGATGGCTAGATACAGCGTCTTGGCAACTTTGGCTTTCTACTCATTTTAGCAGTACAGTACGGCGAGACGTGTCGACAAAGGCGCGCGTACCTATTGAATTAAAAGAGAGACTGTTGATTTTCGAGTTTTTTAAAGTGAACGAAATCAACCATGAAGGCTGTATTAGTGTTCCTGATAATCTGTAAGTAGATTTTTTAAGTTATTAGACTGTAAGATTAGTTAATAAGATAGGTAACTTCAAATAGTTCATATTTTATGTATGTATATGTAATAGTGTCTATAATCAGTATTTATTTCCATTAACGTATAAACATGTATTTATGTATTTGTATTGTATATAATTTATAAACAACATTAGTCTATAATACGCCACCGTCATACCTGTACTTTAGCTACGTGTCCATCCAAAGGTTGCCTGGAAGAAATCGCTCTTAGCGGTAAGGCCGCCCATTGTGCATCTGTATCTTTGTGCTTTACTGTTTTTGCTTTTCTGTGTTTGATGTGCAATGAAGCGTATTTGTATTGTATTGTATTGTAATTTATTAGTTCGTGTTCAAGTTATCAGTTTATGCTTAGATTGTCATCGCCGTTTTATCTATTTAAAACAGATTCCTAAGACAAGGGTCCTCAGTTGACTGAATTTTTCTTCTGGTTTTTTTTTATTGAAAATCAATTTATTTTTATTTGAATGATTGTGGTCACTTTTTTAATATATATTATGGAGTCCACAAGAAATCCAAAATACTCCTCAAATGCACAAGTAATTTTTTTAGTAAGAGATCAAGGTAGGTATGTATTTAAATTTGTTATGGAGTCTTTATTTATTTATTTGTTTTTCTTTCTTAGGGATAACAAACAGTATCACTTAAAAATTAACTATCTATATATTTGAGTCTTATTTAAATAAAACTCCAAAACAAATTTCAAATTTCAAAAGTCGATTTATATATAAGTACTTATTATACTACCTACACAGACAAGCACGGCACTGGCCATCACACACGGCTTGATCTACACAAATTTAATTTAGAAAATATGTCTGTTTTGTTTAAATTAATGTAATTTTTTTTTTTTTTATTGTATTGGTATAAGTAACTACTATTAAAAATAAAAATAAATAAATAAAAAGTGCATAGATAATAAGGCTATCTTGTAAATTTTGAAATAAATATTCTTTATATGTAATATTATTAATTATTTACTTTTTAGTCTTTTTAAGTCATGTGCTGTATTTGTTTACTATAGTTAGATAATTAAGTCTTAGCTCTATCAGAATATATATATTTTCATTTCATTTATTACATTTCATTTACAAGTGGGACAAATTTTTGTACGATCTGTAGATATTTTGTTCGGGGTGTTCTGGTTGTTTTCTATGTACAGTAAAAAATATCTATCTATGTTATGTATCGTATTATATATCAGTTATCTAGTACTCATAACACAAGCTCTGCTTAGCTCTTGGGGCTAGATAATGCTGTGTAAATGGTCCGGCATTATTTATTTATTATATTTTTTAAAGTAAGTTTCATTACTAAAAGATTCACCATTAAAAAGTAGGAAGGTACCTACTACATATACATCATCATCATCAGCCTATATCAGTCCACTGCTGGACATAGGCCTCCCCCAATGAGCGCCATAGCGCCCTGTCTTCAGCTTGCCGCATCCAGCATCTACCTGCAGTCTTTCGCAAGTCGTCATCCCACCTGGTCGGAGGGCGTCCTACACTACGTTTACCGAGTCGCGGTCTCCACTCAAGAACACGTTTGCCCCAGCGGCCGTCGGTTCTTCGCGAGATATGGCCGGCCCACTGCCACTTCAGCTTGCTAATTCTTTGAGCTATGTCGATAACCTTGGTTCTCTGTCGGATGTATTCGTTGCGAATCCTATCCTTCAGAGAAACTCCGAGCATAGCTCTTTCCATAGCTCGCTGAGCGACTTTGAACTGGTGGACCAGCCCTATCGTGACTACATACATATCATGTGTTAATAGTAAATATGAAGAGAGGTTTATGTATTATGTATCTGTACTCTGTATGTGTTTACATGACCACAAGCCAAGACCATGTAGGTTAGGTAAATATAGAATTACCTGACTGAGTAAGCCGCAAGGTAATTGCTCTTGGCATATTAGTAGCCTTACTAGCTGCGCCCCGGCGGCTTCACCTGTATAGAAATCTATGTTTCAAATGGTTTATGAACCTTCCTCTTGAATCATTCTACGAGTATCTATTAAAAAAACCGCATCAAAACCTGTTGCTAAGTTTTGTTAAGAGGCCTCCGGAGGGACGAATTCTTCATACAAACGTAATACCAAAATGATTTCCAATTCAAGCATATTTCCACTATAATGTTATATTATTTGTATTTGAATAGTATTTATCTAGGTTCCTAAATAGTTTTTTTTTTTCAAAAAACTTACCTAAAATTAAATGAAAGCCAATCGCATTTTGCACATTTTTATGCGAAAATGGACAAGTTTTCTTGCTATTTGTTTCGTATTAAACACATCAATATCTTACGTTTTATTTATTAAGGAACATAGCATATATTGTCTAGTTACATAATAACAATACTTTGTGAAGAATACAAAAAGTTTTCTGTCATAATTTTTGGTATTACGGAACAAACCAAATTTTGAACGGCTAATATTGCTATCGCGCACGCATGGGCCGCGGCGCATGGGTTAAACAGGGACAGCGATATTCGGAGCGATTTTTGCAAGCGAGGGTCGCCGGACCCTTAAGATCTAAGCATACGAGTACATGGGGACAGACAGCGGGAAGCGACTTGGTTTTATACTATGTAGTGATAAGGAAGTAAAGAAGTACTGTAGGTGATTTATTACCTACGGTATTAGACAGGTCCTGACGCATCTCATACGTCTCCACTAATAGTGGAGACCGCAACTCGGCACACGTTGTAGGTCGCCGTCAATCCAGGTGAGATGACGAACTGCGAAACACTGTATGCAGATGCTGGAAGCGGTAAGAAGAAGATAGAGCGCGACTTTGTTTCATACTATGTAGTGATATTATTATATAGGATATTATTTTTAAAATGGAGAAAACTCCAACTACCTAAGTAAAATATTCCTCTGAATTCCAGGCATCAGCAGTACCAGTATACTGGGCGATATGATGGGCGAGTGCTATATGGCTGCCTTTTATCTGGAGCTAGGATGCACCCCTTCTGACCTCCCCGTGGTGGCATCAGGATCTTCAGAAGAACGGAATCTGTGCCCTAAAGCTTTCACCTGCCCTGATCTTCATCCCGATCCGAATAAATGCTACTATAGGTAAGATATTTTAGAATGGCGCAATAGAAGAGGCCTACTCTCAACTAAAATGACTTCCAGGACTACTAGGATCATCATCAGCCTATATAAGTCCACGGCTACACATAGATTTTGGATGATGAGCACCATAGAGACCGTCATCGATAGACGACCTCAGAGACAAAATCGATGCTTATCGATCGTTATTGAGAACCATGCTCGCACTCTAGAGCAATCGTAAGAGAAAAGCTGCCTATAATCGCATAAAAACCCCGTAAATATATCTGTAACGGTACTTAGGTACATTTATTTATTATTATTTATTTTTATTTTAAGCCATTACTGTCCCACTGCTGGGCAAAGGCCTCCCTTTTCTCCTTCCACTCCTCGCGATCCAACGCTGCAACAGGCCATGATGGAAGATATGCCTCGAGCTCGTCGCGCCATCTCATCCTGGGCCTTCCACGTCGCCTCTTAGTGTTTGGTTTTAGGTACATACTAAAACCAAAAGTAAATAAATAAAAAATAAGAAATCTAACAGAAGAAGGGCAAAGGCCTTCTGTGTATTTTTGAACCATAAAAAGTATTCTACGAAATTCTATAACTATGACAATAATTTAAAAAGATGTAGGTAAAATAATGAAAAATCATTGATTCCTTAAAACAAGTTTTTTGTGCAAGAAGGAAATACCATTAGGGATTGTATTAGAGATAAACAAAAAAACAAACAAAACAGTGACCGTTATTGAGAACCATGCGCGACTCCAGAGAAATCGTGAGCTTTAATCGCATAAAAAACCCCGTAAACATATTAGTCACGGTACATACTACTACCATTTTTTTTTATATTTCACGTGTTTTATAATAGGTACCTAATTAGGTACTTTGTAGTCTAATATAATTATGTGTAATTAACCTTGTTTGTGTGTTGTGTTAGTGTTTAATAAATAATTTTCTTTCTTTCTTTCTTTCTTTCTTACCAAAAGTAAATAGCTAAATAAACAAATAAGACACCTAACAGAGGAAGGCCGAAGCTTCCTCCTATGTATTTTTAACCCAAAAATAGTATTCTACAAAATTCGATAACTGTGACAAAAATGTAATACAAGAGATGAAAAATAATGAAAAATAATAATAAATAAATAAATAATGCTGGACAATTCACACAGCATTATCTAGCCCCATGGTAAGCAGAGCTTGTGTTATGGGTACTAGATAACTGATATACATAATACAATACATTACATAGATAGATATTTTTTATTATACATAGAAAACGACCAGAACACCCGAAACAAATATCTGCAGATCGTACACACATTTGTTCCGAGGCGGGAATCGAACCCGCAACCTCATGCGTCGCAGGCGGACCTTCGCCCACCGCGCCACATCGGTCGTCAAAAATCCTTGATTTACGATACCAATTTGGGCAAATTGTGACAAATAGCCTTGCCCTTGTGTAATACCGCAAAATCGCTGAATGATGTGCAAAAACGGACACTGTGACCTCACGATTGGCAAACACGGCCTTCCTCTTAAAAAGGCGAGACTTTTTTGGATTACAATTCTTATTCAACAGATACTCGAGATTTAATTTACATAATCGCCCACCTTCCTGTTTTACTTTTGGTAGTAGTATGTACCGTTACTATAATAATAACGGTAAAACAAATGTAGGTATTTAGGCGGTACCCTACACTAGCGCCACCACTAAGTTGAACAAAGGAAATTTTAAAAAGCTCATGGGTCAGTTTGAGAGAGATACCTATTATTTTTTAAATTCTGCATGCATGCTTTTGTAATGCCTCTGTAATAGTTTTATTTTGTTATAAGGCAGAGATACGAAATTGCCCTTGGTGGCCACCAAACGTAATTTTCGCATCTTTGACTAAACTTTTCAAAATAAAACTATTACAAAACGATTCATCACTTATAATCATCGATAGAGCGTGAGATAGATTGGTGGTGTGGGTGTAGGTGGGTGGATAGAGCTGATAAAGTATAACTCGTATAATTTTATTTAGTAAAAGTGAGCAACTCTATAATCCAGGGTCAAAGCCATATTGTCAACAAGAGGAATCTTATAAAAAGTATTGTGTTTCCGATAACATCTATCATTGTTTACTTCGTTTCACTAGTTCCTGCCCTTGGCTTCGCATGCATTGTTTCTATAGAAACGTTTAAATATTAAATTTGTCTTATGGGAATTTATTTATGGGATGAAAAGTAGCCTAGATATGTTCGATTCCTAGTTTAGAGTTACACTTACGCAATAAATTTCAGCTCTATCTGTTCAGTAGTTTTTTCTTCACTCCAAAAATTATGTACCTACCGTACATAATTTTTGGAGTGAAGAAAAAACAAAAAACTGTATCCATCAAAACTTCCGCATCTATAATATTAGTGTGCCTTGATTGAATAATTATCCTCTGATTATCATCTCTTTTTCTCAGAACCGCGTCTGGCGTAGTAGGAGGTTGCGTTCGATTCCTGCCTCGGGTCAAATGTTTGTACGGCGTGCAGATATTTTGGTCCGGGTGTTCTAGTCGTTTTCTATGTATAATTTAGTGGGTAGTTACTAGTGGTTTAAAGTGCCTATTTTATTGTTATCTTTGTGTTATATCTTTATTTTTTATATTGTGTTGTTTGTCATAAACATTCGTAACATATGGACTCATGTTTGTTGTCTGAAATATATAATATTTTTATTTATTTATTTTCAGGGGCAAAGCGTACAGTGACCGTGCATCAATCCCCCAGGGTGAAATCTTATCGCTATGCTCCCAAGCCTGTCGGTGCAGCATCAAAGGAAGCCCGACCATCGACTGTGCTTCGGTGGACTGCGTCGAGAGCTTCGACAAGGATATCAAGGAGCAATGCATTGATACGTACGAGATGGACTCTTGCTGCACTGTCGGGGTTGTTTGCGGTAAGGAATGATCACTATTGTCAGGATTAAAGTCGAAGAGAGAATTGAAACGACCAATGGCTGTTGAGGTTGTGGTGCTTTAGGCGTCATAATCGACTCCGTGGATGTTGCTTAGCCCGTGGATGTTGAAAGAGCCAATTATGGAAACTTAACAGAGGAAGTAACAGTGTAATCACAAGAGCAAGGTAATTAGTAAAAACTATAACCCCAACATTCCCAACACCAACATCTTAGAAATGCAGCGATAAATGTTTCGAATGAATCGAATGAGAGATGAATCAAAGCTATCTAAACCAAAACTTGTTTCGAGCTTCTGTGGTTTCCTACGATGATACAAATATGGGTATATACATATTTCCCACCAATATTTCTTGAGTTGGCTATATTTTCCTTTAACCTACTGAGAAATTCCTCGACAATCTTTAGCGCATATGCCTAGGTACCTACTACAGAGATAACGTAGTGAAACGTTTGTTTACCAGGGTCCGTAATATAGCAATAACATCTAATGATAGCGTCGTAAGGAATGGGATCATTAGTGCAATGGCAATGGCATATTGTGGGCAGTAACAATAGATCATTCAAACGCGATAGGTCATGCAAAACAATCATAATTGTGTATTAATACGTGTAGTGTAGCTTAAATTATCTATTTTTTATAAGTCATGCCATAAAACTGTGGAATGCCCTACCCATTTCGATTCGACAAGCTAAGTCTCAGGAAATGTTCATGGACCATATGTTTGAATATAGGGAATATTCAAACATAATGATCTATGAACATTTCCTTAACTCAACATCAAACTGTTCATTTATATACATCAAACCTATATTATATATTTATATGTGTATTTTATATTAATATTATATATTTATGTTTGTATTTATACTTATAGCTATCAATATGTATTTGTTAGTATGTCACAATTAAATATTATTCTATATAACACGCCACCGTCTATACTTGTTCTAACTCTTCATGTCCATCCAAAGGTTGCCTGGCAGAGATCGCTTTAAGCGATAAGGTCGCCCATTGTACAACACATTCTTTATTTATCTCTTATCTTTATCTTATGGTGTGCAATAAAGAATAATTGTATTGTATTGTCATATTTAAGGGATAGAAGAACTGAATAGATCCATATATAAATAGATCATTTATTCATTATAAAATAGGTTACCTTAGTATGTAACCTATTTTACAACGAATCCTATCCTTTAGCGAAACTCTGAGTAGGTATAGCTCTTCGGAGTTTCACTGAAAGATAGGATTCGTAACGAATACATCCGACAGAGAAGCAAAGTTACTGACATAGCTCTAAGAATTAGCAAGCTGAAGTGTCAGTTGGCCGGCCATATCTCGCGAAGAACCGATAACCGCTGGGGTAAACGTGTTCTTGGGAGGAGACCACGACTCGGCAAACGTAGTGTAGGATGCCCTGCGACCAGGTGGGATGACGTCCTGCGAAAGACTGCAGAGATGCTGGATGCGTAAAGTTGAAGACAGGGCGCTATTTATTTATTTATAAAAATACAGCAGTTAACTTACAGTGTAACACCAAAACACTAACTACTTGACTTAAAATAAAACCAGATTACAAATAGGTAGGTATACATAAACAGATAAATTATTAAAAAGTAAGGTAATCTTAAACTTAAGTAGATATGGCTTAAACTATCATTAAATATGCCCACATGTTGGAACTGTTGTAAGAAATCGTTGAGTACCAATCGTTGACGACCGATATGGCGCGGTGGGCAAAGGTCCGCCTGCGACGCAGAAGGTTGCGGGTTCGATTCCCGCCACGGAACAAATGTGTGTACGATCTGCAGATATTTATTTCGGGTGTTCTGGTCGTTTTCTATGTATAATAAAAAATATCTATCTATGTAATGTATTGTATTATGTATATCAGTTATCTAGTACCCATAACACAAGCTCTGCTTACCATGGGGCTATATAATGCTGTGTGAATTGTCCAGCATTATTTATTTATTTATTTTTATTATTATTAGTATTTCTTATTTCATTTCGTTTATGCACATGTACCCACTTCTCTCTTCACTTTGTCTCTCTCTCCCAATAAGGTTTGCTGGAAGAGAACTCTTTTTAGGGTTAAGTTCGCCTTTGTTTAAATTTTCTAGAATAAGTTTTGTGTTATTTTATTTTCATGCAAGATATATAAATAAATAAATTATTAGTAGTGCGAGTGCTCTGAGTGTAGGAGCGTTACCGGCTTGTTGCGTCGCGCTGCTTGTAGAGGAAAGAGCCGGCGGAACCTGCGTCCCGTTCTAATGTTATTATTTGGCTTTTGTAATTACGGTGTTCATTAGACCTAATATGTGTAGCAGCGGACTAACTAAGTAATAATAATAATAATAATCGCCTTTAGATTAACTTCTCAAAGGGCCTCTGTGCTGTTGGCTTCGGCCCCACGCAAGCCTTCCAAAGGACCGGGTCACTTTATGGCCCGAGATCATGGTAAATGAGAGACATAATAATAATAAAAGATATTTATTCACAGAGATGGGTTTACAAAGTAGGAATAATAAAATACAATTAGTAATAAGGAACTTACATTCTATTACATATTTGGTGTAGATAAGGCTAGTTTGCTTTTTCCTTAGGTACATTCCTACTTGTAATAAACCTTTTAGGGTCAAAGTTCATGACACCTCGTTCTGACTAAGTTTGGTAACTTGTATTCAGACACGAGGGCTCAAACCTCTGGCTTCTTAGGTTATAGGATAGGTTCACAAATAATATGTATAAAAGTGTAAGCTAATAACTAAAATAAGCAAATCAAATGTACTAGACACATAAGTTATGAACATACTAGTGGTTTCTTCTCACTTCTTCCACTGGTGGACAAAAAATTGAAGTGAACTATAAAATAATTTAATAGTATAAAATATGACCTGTCTAAGTGCTTATTTGTAAGCTTAACACTTTGACTGCGGTTTTTTTTTGACGACTGCGATCTTTTTTTTTTACCTAAAAAGTTCGTGCTGCCGCTCTACACAGCGGTTGTGTTGCGGCGCACATGCATTTCGTTCGAAAAATATTACAGCTCTGCTGAGTCACTGTATTTTCTCAGCCGCTGCGCTAGTGTGGATTTACGCATATTAGTCACTTGTAGAAAACTCATACCGTGCGTTTTCAGCACTCAAAGTGTTAAAGAAATAAAAACTTTTCATTTTCATTTTAACATAGATGATCATGATTTTATTTTCAAACATGAGGCAGGATGTAAGTTCTTTAATAATGCGAGACAATGAGTAAGATCATAGTATAATAAGAAAGAGAATGTGAAAATCTATTGTTTCACTAGGTACTAAGCAGACACAATACCTCGTGATCCGATTAGTGGGACTACGTGATCTAAGAAAACGTCAGTTTCTATAGTCCGATTAGTTAATCGAACCAACCGGAAAAAAAAGTTCATGGGGTCCGATCTGTAGGACAAAGGCAGTAGGACCACGTAGCCAGAGGGACCTGAGTAGATGCAATCACAGGATACGGTGCTGTTTATTTGATGTTATCAGTGAATTGCCAAAAGGCTAAAAGTTCTTATCTCCAAGACCGTATTAGCCACCTGCATATTACGGAAATAGAAAAATGGAACAATTGAAATTCCATTCATATTCCTTTTGAGTTTAGAGTTTGAGTAGGTATACTTGATTGGACTATAACGGTGTTATCAAATAAGTTTGAAATTACTTTTTCACCACTTGAAAACGGTGAATAACTATAACATACTAGCTGCGCCCCGCGGTTTCACCCGCGTGGTGATAGATATTTTGGATAATATACAATACCTGTATCTTTATAAATTGTAGCCTATGTGTTATTCTGATGCTATATTATTGTAAAGTTTCATTAAAATTCATTCAGTAGTTTTTACGTGAAACAGTAACAAACATCCATCCATCCATAGTTACAAACTTTCGCGTTTATAATATTAGTAGGATAAAGGAGGTTACGGGACAGTGTTCAACCTTCATAGTAAATAATATTTTCATTCGATCGCTGTTTAAAAGTGGATCATAGCATTCTAATCCTCCATTGTTGCTGACCAAAATGAGATTCTGACATTCGACCTTTTTTTATAAATTATGAAATTATTTCTTGTTAGGCACATCGGTTTTCAAGTTGATGCAGTAATGTAATGAGAGTTATTGTATTCTCTTTGGTTATATCCTTAAACAGTATCTACTGATTACAGGCAAAGACGAAATATCAAAACTAAGCAAATGCGAAGTCGACGGCAAGGTGTACTACGAAGGACAGCGATTTGAACTGAAAGAAACTGGCAAGTCTTGCCTCTGCGGCCTTGGCTGGGATCAAGATAACAGCACGCTTTGTAGAGATCTGAACTGTGGCTTGGAGCTTCATTATCAAGACGATCTGAACAATATTTGTGCGCCAGTGTTCTACGGGAGTGGGATTTGCCCGATTGATTTTCATTGCCGTGAGTATTTAGACATTTGTTCTTCGATAAGATAATCGCAATATAACCTACATTTTAACACACTTTGCTTAGGTATGTCTACTTTGAGAAAACGCATCTATCCGTCGCTGCCGGCGGATCGTAGAATTAGCCCGTTTGCAGAGTGGCTAAGTCGATTGAAAAACAAACAGCGCAATTCAGTTCTTAGTTGTATTTTTTTCAATCCTTGGGAACTTTTTATGGGATCAAAAGTAAGCCTGTGTTTAATTCAAGTCTACATCTATGCAAAATTTCCGCCTGATCCGATTATTCGTTTTGGCGTGAAGAAATAACAAACATCAATCCATCTAACCTTTCGCATTTTGTATGATTCCGAACAAATCAGCGTTCGTTTTGCAACGGCTAAGCCATTCTATCCGGTGGCGGCGAGGCTAGTATTATTGTTACAAGGTAAAAGGTTCTATACGTATCTGTAGACGAGTACACCAACACCACAGGACACATTATGCAAGGAATGCGTACACTGCCGGCACAGACAACAAAATACTTCTAATTAGTTGCCTCACAATACTTGAACAAGGAGTAGGTATAGAGTTGTACGCTTTAACAAAGGAAAAACAAAAACAAATCGTGATTTTTTACGTCAACACTCATCATTTTTCATCAGCCCTAAAGCAGAGAACATCACACACAACATCACTGCATAGTATAAAACCAAGTCGCTTCCCACTGTCTGTCTGTCTGTCCCTGTGTATGCTTAGATCTTTAAAACTACGCTACGAATTTTGATGCGGTTTTGTAAATAGATATAGTAATTCAAGAGGAAAGTTTGTGAACCACTTGACACATATATTTCCACGCTGGCGAAGCCGTGGGGCGCAGCTAGTATATATAAATGCGAAAGAAAATTTTAATAAATCCATCTTTATTATTTCCAGCGTCGGAAAAAACCGATATCATCCGCGGACTGAACATCCGGAACAACGAAGGCGAGTGCAAATTTGGAAATAAAACGCTACGGGTCGGCGACGAAATACAGGCCGATGATAAATGTACTGTTTGCAAATGCACAATTCCACCGTTTGCATCGTGTCAACAGAACAACGATTGTTGAGGGATTTTAATCGATTGCTTACGTTCTAAAGCCTCCCAAAATAACCAGGCAATTCGCGATGGACTCTTACAATCCTTCTTTAATAAAGAGGGCGTTTTTCACTAAAAAGTTCGGTGGTTAAGGCCAACATGGTAACCGCTACTAATGCACTATATATTTTAACACTTTGAGTGCTGAAATCACACGGGTTGTGTTTTCTACAAGTGACTAATATGCGTAAATCCACACTAGCGCAGCGGCTGAGAAAATACAGACCTGTGTGACTCAGCACAGCCGTAATATTTTTCGAACGAAACGCATGTGCGGCGCAACACAACCGCTGTGTAGAGCGGCAGCACGATATTTTATGTTAAAAACGATCGCAGTCGTCGAAAAAAACCGCAGTCAAAGTGTTAAAATCTTGCTAAAAAATTTATCCCAAAAATCACCAACTCATTGTAAGCATCCCAGTTTGATATTCCTATAGGCGCTCATACAATTCTTTGTCGACGCCACTGGTTAAATTCAAAGGAGGGAAATTATTAGATCACTGTGATAAAAATACAAGTCGTTTTAATAAACATTTATTTATTGCTTTAACTTAACATGAACGCTAAGTATTACGTATTTTAAGTAAATACCTTATCAAATAAGAAATAACTATGTATAAAGCGAATAATTATAAGATACAAAACTAATAGGAATCATTTGATCTGAATCACATTTTGTCTTTGTTTATCTTAAATATCTATATAATAAGAATATCTATGTACATTATGTACAATACACAGCCTTGGGACCTTTGTAAACTTAAACTATGAGTAAATAATTTGTGACGACTTAGATTTTAAGTTTTAAGTACCTATTTATATGTAAACTTAAGTCTAGTAGCTTGTAATTGTAACTAACAAGAATAATTATAATTTCTAAAAATATGAATAAATGCATTATATTGGCAGTTTCTCCTTAACTACCTAAAACTATACACGTAGATACAAAAAAATCTGTATTGTAAAATAGACATCATGGCATAACAATAGACAATGATGTTATTGTCTATTCTTATGCTAATGGTGAATTAAAAAAAGGTACAGTTGAACAAAAGATAATGAAGGAAATGCGAAAGACTGCAGGCAGATGCTGGATGCATCAACCTGAAGACAGGGCGCTATGGCAGCAATGATAGCTGGGAGAGTGGACTGCCCGTACACCAGGCACTATTGTGAGCGCCACCTTCCCAGCAATCCTTTTAGTTTTTAAGATTATCTTGTTTATTTACTAATATGAGTGTAAATGCTTGAAATAAATACTTTTTATTTTATTTTATTTATTTATTTTATGGCGCTCAATAGGAGAGGCCTATGTCCAGCAGTGGACTAACATAGGCATGATGATGATGAATAAAGTTAATAATGAATTGCCTATTGTGTACGCTTTAGTGAAATTGTATTTAAACAATTTCAAAACCAAGCGAAATTTCATGAGTAAAGAACTTGTGTAATTAACCCTTAATTACTCGCGTGGGGTGTTTAACACACCAGCGACTGTTTGATTGTCTCTAGTATTGGAGTTTCGAATTTACAACGCTTATTTTTAAATCTTAATCATAATAAAAGTATAATTGTGTTTGTAAATCATAAATAAAAGTCTGATTTTGTATGTATTTAGTAGTTTTTTGTACGCGAGTACTTATGTATGTTTTTATGCGCGGGTAACTAAGGGTTAAATGATTTACTAAGGAACATAACATAAAAAAGTGTCAGTGGACTAGCAAAGTTGATATTCTTATACTTAACTTCCGATGTTCCTATAGAATAATCCAAGTTATGTGAAACAAGCTAGACCCAGCTCGACTCTGAACTCCTGGTCCTTTCTGCCGGTGTCTCTGACCGCCACGTCGAGTAGAGGCAATCTCGTGGCTTTGTCCGTCTCGTATTCTACTACCGTCTTCGCCCAGGTGGCGCTCTTGTGCTGTGAATAGTGGACAATTTAACAAATTAATTCTGGACAATTCACACAGCATTATCTAGCCCCAAGCTAAGAGCTTGTGTTATGGGTACTAGAGAACTGAAAAACATAATACAATACATTTTATAGATTTTTTTTAGTATACATAGAAAACGACCAGATCATCCACACACAGTACAGATCGTATAAACATGTGTCCCGAGGCGGGAATCGAACCCGCAACCTCTTATTTCGCAGGCGGACCTTAGCCCACCGCGCCACATCGATCGTTAGACGAGAAGGTTTGAAACTCATATTAACAAAGAAATCAGATAGAAAGACTGATTGCTATTTGAAAATGCTTTAGCGATGGTATACCACCCTATTAAACACAGGGCTGCAAGTACCGTAATTTGATTCGATTTTGATTCGTAGGGGATCGGGTTTTACCGAAGTTTCGAAACGAATGTTAGGGGATAGGACTTGCAGCATTGATTCGACCATAAGTCTTAGAGATCTTTTACTTTTACTCTCAACTAATATAGTAGCCTTGAAACATTTAGCAGTCAAAATGGGCGCTGCTCTACCGTAAATTGTTCCTTGGCTACTTAACAGTCTAAACTTAACAAGTCAGCCAAGCCAAGTAAATAAACTACTCCTTCTGTTTAACCGTGGTTTACTTTTTTTAACCTCCTTTTTATGGTTGACGTGTAAAACATTCTGAGACAGCCTTTAGCTTCAACAATAAAAACACACACACACAAACACGTGTAGGAACACATACCTGGCAATCATCCATCAAAGCCTTATAGCGCAGCCTGTTGTTAGCCTTCGGCAATATCTCAGCGTCGTTGTAGGCTAGCAGCTTGATGCCATGGCGGTAGTTATTGGTTTCAGGGTCGAAGTAGCCAATGGTGTTGCGACAGTGGAAGGTCACTTGTTGGACCGCTTTAGTCGACATTAGTTGGAGATAGGTGAGTTGTGTGTGGTCGGCCTTGTAGGTGATCTGTAAGGAAATAATCGATTGATAACTTAGTTTAGGTCTTTAGTGTGGATTCCTCGATGAAGGCTCTGCCTAGTGAGGAAGCAGAAGAAAAACAACCATAAAGTTCCAGCAGAAGGTAAAAAAAATTTTTCTAAAGGGGAAACTTACAACTTATTGGAGAAGAAAATTATCCAAACATAATGTTGACGCATGACATAAAATGAATGAACTAAAGGATTTCATTTTTCGAAGTAAACTTTCTATACTAAATAAAAATAAATTTTTCCGTTCTAGTAAACTATAAGTACATGCACCCCTCTTTTGGTATCGTGGGTTATAAAGTCGTAATCAACAGTCTTCAACAGTATATACCGTGAAACCAACCTCCATCTCGCTCATCCAATCTACCAAATATCCTAAGACTGCATGGGTTTGGGGTAGATGAAGTCTACAACATTACGTACCGTGAAACCTTCCTCCATCTCGCTCATCCAAGGTTCCTTCTCCCTCCCTCTGTACTGAATGTCCTGAGAATTCATGGGTTTGGGGTAGATGCAGCTACTGCCAGTTGTCATATCGCAGTGGACTAGGATAGCGTCGTTTGTGTCTCCGCCATTAGGGTCGATCCAGTATTGTCCTGAAGAAAATAATAACATTTTCATACATTCGTTTTAATGTCTTCATGGATTTCTTTGGGGTGCGGAACAAGCAAACCTCTGGGAGTAGGGTAGGACTAAACGAAAATGTAGAATAGAACAGAAAGACATTTATTTATAACAACATAAATTAACAAAAAACACACTTGTGTGTTGTCCTTGTGCCATTTTCTCAGAGATTTACTTAGTACTACGGTTGCATAAACAGGCAGTACCTTAGTACATTTGAATAACTGCAGGTACCTATTCAAAACTATTTGTTATAATTAAGTTAACAAAAAAAAACTAACGCAGAAGCTCGTAAGTTTTATAGACAATTCCTTAAAGTTGTTAAAAACAACTTGACGAAAGTCAGTAGCAGTTTTAAACGGTTCAATAATAACTTACATACTGCATCAATGTCTGGGGAATACATACCGCTTTCAAAGTCAGGATGGTTATGCTTGATATCGCCACAAGTCTTCGCTGGCGCTTCCTTGCTGCCGTCAGGTTTGAGGAACTTGTCAAGAGAAACCTTCAGTCGTTCGTACGCTTTCATTACGATTTGTTTACGCTCGGAGGGCGACATGTCGTCTTTGAAGAAACGAGGCGAAATTGTGTTGGGGTCGTCGCCTAATGGATCGGGGCCTTTCATTGAACCTGGAACAATTTAAAGAATTAGGAAGAAAGTAGTAATTGCAGACTTAAGATAAGATTGTTCCCAAATTATTTAGTCCGATTTTGTACTTGTGAATGTAGGTTATGTAGCATTTATAGGTATTTAGCTGATAACTTTTTAATTTATTCTAAACATGATTCTGTCTGGAATCATGAATTGTCTGATTTTGATGACGGCAAAGACAGTAAAGTTAAGTTTACTCAAAGCAAAACTTTGTACATGATAGCAAAACTTTAGTAATAACTTAAAATCTCATCATCATCATCATCATCATCAGCCTATATCAGTCCACTGCTGGACATAGGCCTCCCCCGATGAGCGCCATTGCGCCCTGTCTTCAGCTTGCCGCATCCAGCATCTACCTGCAGTCTTTCGCAAGTGCCAAAATCTACCAAGTGCCAAAAAAATAACAGTACACTAAAGGTGGTTTACCTTTAGTGGATGTAAAGGTCACTCTTGATTGAGTAATGGAGGCCGTAGGACGCAAATATTTGAGAAGCCTATACCAGCAGTGGATGAACTCAGGCTGTATAAAAATCTTAGAGATAGAGATAGAGAGACATTTATTGACCAAGCACAGTTACAGCACAGAACAAATAAGGTTAAAATTATATTGGTTATAGGCAGGTTAAAACTAATTAAATCACATAGATCAGTAGGAGGCTAACCTAACCTGCCCACCCCCACCGGGGGTAAGTAGGTGTATTTTAACTACAAGTAGGTACAGAGCAACAGTCCACAGGTACCTACATCAAACAAATAGTTCAGTAACTAAAAAATATTAACATATTTAGTTACCTTGTTGTAACATAGCAGCGATAGCAGCAGCGTCATACGCCAGTCCTTCACCAGGGGGCCCGGGGGGTCCTGGGGGGCCGGACGGACCGGGGGGCCCGTGCCGACCCGGCTCTCCAGCCGGGCCTCGGCCGCCCTGGGGTCCAGAGGGCCCTTGCGGTCCAGAGTTGCCGTCGCGACCGGGAGTACCTGGAAAATAAGTTGATTGAGATTTAAATTAAACGACACCATTGTAATTGCTGCCGTCCTTTTCATAATGATCGAAATAAAAAGATTTTGTGTTGCCAACACCAATGTCTGCACAAAGGCCAACTGGACAGAACACAGATACATAACGAAAATAAAAACATGGCACTAAATTAATTCCTTTCATTAGTCGTTTTTATTATCGACCAGCAATTGCTGCGGCTTTGCACGCGTTTTTCCGAGAAAAACGATTTAACGTTTCAAGCTAGATCATATTTTGTTTTGTGTTATTCTATTATTGCTTAATTGTCATATGTTTTGTGTACCTAAACTAAAATAAAATAGAGAAGAAGCCTATTTTTGTATTTGCTGCGAGCTTCACAGCAGACCGATCCATTAAGTAGTTTTGACGTGACCAAGTAATAAAAAAACAGCTTCTATTCAGTCTCGGGGTGTCTCGGCGAGTGCGTACTGCTGCGTGTGTACTAAATGCAAGAAGTATTTAGTTTTATATACCGTAGTAATTTTGATATATAGTTTATATAGTACCTCTTGGGCCAGCCTCCCCGTCCTTGCCAGGAGGCCCCATGGCCCCCGGCAGTCCCCTGTCCCCGACGCGTCCCGGCGCACCGACCATACCGGGCAAGCCGGGCAAGCCGGAGTGGCCTTTGGGACCATCCATGCCCGCAGTTCCTCTTTCACCCTGGAAACCAAGATTGTTTGTTATTGAAAATTCAAAATCCTTTATTTCTATAGGCTTACAAAAAAATCATATAGACAAATCAATTTTGAATGATGTTACGAAACTCATACTGGTTTTTCTGATAAAAAAATTATATTCGATACTTTTGAAATACTGAAAAAGCACTTTAAATCCTTTATGATTCTTCTTGGATAGATTGTCTTTCAAAGCCGTTAAAAAATCCGACTTCAACAAAATATAAACAAACCTTAGCTCCATCAAGTCCAGCTGGGCCTGGTTTCCCGGTGGGCCCCTGAGGCCCGTCGACGCCCGCGGGGCCACTCTCGCCCCGCGGACCACGCTCTCCCGATGGACCGGATGGGCCGGATTGACCTTGAGGACCCTGGAAATACCGCTTGGTTTATTATTTTTTCAAATACGCTCATTAGATATCGCTCCTTAGATCTCTACGAAGTCTGCAGCTACCTGCAGGTCATTGCAGGAAAACTGGACACAGTCTCCCCCTTCATGCAGCAATGGACGAAAATTCATATTTTTTAGTGTATTTTAATGTTTTCTGGATGTGCGTTTTTACTGTGTATGTTTTAAATGTGTCTCGCTTTGTGGATTGTATGTGTGTGTGTGTTTATTGACTTTGTACTGTGTCTGAAATATGTGTGATTTGATTTGAAGTCAAATCCGACAAGTTAACAAACCTGTAATCCAGGTGCTCCCGGTTGTCCAGATTGTCCCGGCTGTCCCTGCGGCCCCTTGTCCCCGGGCCGGCCGGAGATTCCCGCTGGACCCTGTTTCCCAGGCCTTCCTTCGGGGCCCGACTCTCCCATCTGCCCTGGGGGCCCTTGCAGGCCCGGGCTGCCGACTGGGCCAGGAGCTCCGTCTGATCCTGGTTTACCTGGTGCTCCGGATTCACCCTGTAAATTGGTAGTAGGTAGTAGAAAGGTTATGTCTAATTATTATCTCTATATATTATATATATTATAAATATAATATATATTTTTTATATATTATAATTTTATTTCTTTAGTACTGTTTCAGGGTTAAAATATGAAAAAATAATACTGGACATTCTACACCGCAATCTAGCCCCATAACTGATATCATTAATACAACGCCTGTAACAAATATCTGCAGATCGTACAAACATTTGTCCTGAGGCGCGACTCGAACCGGCAACCTCAAGCGTCGCAGGCGAACCTTAACCTGCTGCGCCACTGTGGTCGCCTTACAGAAACTTTGTATATATCTACTCGGTTAAGAAAGTATAACTTTAATTACCTGAGTCCCTCTCAGTCCTTGTGATCCTGGTGGTCCCACCATGCCCGGAAGTCCACTTAGTCCCCTCTCGCCCGCGGGGCCCACCGGTCCAGTTAGACCCTGTGGTCCAGTCTCGCCTTCACTTCCCCTTTAAAACATATAATTGTAAAAGTTAGCTTTATATATACATATATACATACCGAGCCTATACATCTAAAAAAAACTTTCACCGTTGGGAAGCTACAGTATCCCGTAAGTGAAATTCGAATTTCAACGCGGGTGAAACAGCTAGTCTGAAATAAATGTGATTCGATTTGATTTGACGTTTTAGGAAAACCACAATAGAAGCTTTCTCATTAACAAACTGGCCTACCTCTCGCCCTTCGCCCCTTCAGGACCGGGCGCACCAGTCAACCCGCTCGGTCCGGACGGTCCGGGGCGGCCGGAGTCGCCCGTGGCTCCCTTAGCGCCGGAAATACCCGGGGCACCTGCTGGACCGGTGCTGCCTTGTGGACCCTGAGAAATAATTTGTTGTTTAACCAATTTTCATCATCATCATTGGCCTTTTAGGATGTTATTGTAGTTCGTTAATTACGACTACCTTGATGTGACTAGTGCTTCTGCCAATCTACCTGCGCGCACGTTTGTCAATTCTGCGGCCATCTGTGGCTGTCGTATAAACCTTACAAGTCATCTACGTAAGTGACTTTTGTTCATACGTTTAAGCCAACAAGATGAAAACGAACTAGAAACAACAATAATCTTGAGAAACTCCTCTTCTTTTCTCCTCCTCTCCTTTTAATCTTTACTTGCTGGGCGGAACGTGATTTAGCGGCAAAACCAACATGTGCAACGCAGAAATTACAAAAACTGATTTTTTTTCGCGCCGCCCCCGCACTTTCTCCTTTAACGTAGTTAAATAAATTTCTTAATGGTACAAGTAATTACCGGCGGTCCCAAATCTCCCGGCCTGCCCGGTAGACCCGCGCGTCCCGACTCGCCCTTGTGCCCCTGCTCGCCTCGACCTCCTTTCGCCCCCGAGAGCCCTGGTAGTCCCCTAGGACCGGATTCTCCAGGCGAACCTGTAAAATAATTAATATAAATAAATAATGCTGGACAATCCATACAGCATCTAGCCCCAAGCTAAGCAGAGATTGTGTTATGGGTGCTAGACGACAGATGTACTTAATACAATACATTACATAGATATAAATTTTATATTATACATAGATAACGACCAGAACACCCGGAACAAATGTCTGCAGATAGTACACATAATTGTCCCGAGGCGGGAATCGAACCAGCAATCTCCTGCCTCGCAGGCGTACCTTCGCCCACGGCGCCACAGTTGTCGTCAAATATTTGTATTTATTCAAAACATTACATCTATTCTAACAGGTATGACCATAGAGTAGTCAACATAATAATTTAAAATCAACGAATTCGAGAAAAACCATAAAGTACTTTTAAATAGATATATAATAGAATAGAATAGAAAACGCAAAACCAAAATAAAACTTGTGCGTACTTAAAATACTACTTCTGTATTTTTTATTGGTTTTATGCCTGAGCTGTTTGTGTGTAAACTCAATAAAACGTATCTATATCTATCTAACTTCAGTTCTCCAACTAATGTATAGTTAGGATGCGATTCGTTAATTTGTATGTCTCATTTAGACTGATTGACAGATTATCTTTATTTTGGTACAATCTCAAAAAGGCTGTATCTGGCGCGTTGTTTGAAAGTTCTTAAAGTTGTTTATTTCAAAAGTTATAGGTCAGTAAAATGTTTCGTAATCGTTGAGAATTTATTTGAAAACATTTTGCACCAAAATGCATAAGGAATCAAATTACCTGAGCTACCCTGCGATCCCTGTTGTCCTTTAGCACCGCCATAACCCCTCTCTCCCTTGAGTCCCGGCATGCCCGTCAGTCCCGGGGGCCCCGCTAGCCCCGGACTGCCCTGGGAGCCAGGCTGGCCGCGTTCACCAGGGGCCCCTGTGGCCCCTGCCTCGCCAGGTACTCCAGCAGTGCCGGGTTCACCTCGCTCTGCCGGTTCGCCGGGGGGCCCAGCTGGACCGATTGGTCCTTGAGGTCCTTGCTCGCCTTGACGACCTAGTATGGAAATAGTTTGTATTATTTAGAACTAATTTGCTGCCAATGCTGAATCTGGTTAATGGATAATATGACACCATCGTCGTTATCCAACATAGAACTTGTAATCCTACCTTTTTAATAAATAAGAATCCAAATTAAATGTTGTTCAAGCAACTATATTTCATCGTTCAACCGTATTTTTTGCATTGGGGTAAAATCAAATTTAAAGTTCTTTTTTAATATCAGCTATCAATCCAACTCAACAGTATTAAAAGTGCAGTTACCAGTAGGTCCATCGTTTCCTGGTGGTCCCGCAGATCCCCTCTCTCCCTTCTCTCCAGGGTTGCCGTTGAAGCCTCGTAGACCAGGCAGGCCTACTGAGCCCATGGGACCAGGGTGGCCTTTAGTTCCTCGTTGACCTTCAGGGCCCTAGAGGAAAAAGGAAATTTAGGGTTTTCAATATTATCGGATCTGAAAATGAAGAGTAAAAAATAAGTCCAAGGTTGCTGCAAAAATTTATCGCGAGTTTTCGATTCACAGCACTCAATAATAGTCACGAGCGTTTCAAGTGGCCTTAAAACCCACTACTGAGCTAGTTATTTAAAAGACACATAAAATTTTATCTCATCTGTGAGCAATCATCGTTTTTGCTAATTGTTTTAAAGCAGTTACTGTTTCGCGTTGGGTGACCAAATACAAGTTGTACCAACCTCACCTAAAATCTCCGCCTAAAATCAGCGCCTCTACTAACTTCGGCTTGTAGCGGCATAATGTTGAGACAGGGACCTTTTTGGACCTTAATGTAACACACTATTTGTACCTACATCTGTAAGTTATCTATTTCCTTCATATAATTTTTTCTTGTTTGTATACTCTCATATTACTGAATGTGTCGTATTATGTGTTATGTATGTATGGTGTCAAATAAATGTATTTTCTTTCTTTCACCTAGACTGCCGTGATAAAGTCAAAAAGATGACTTATAAATTAACTTACCGGTAGTCCATCAACACCTTGAGCGCCCGCCTCGCCTTTCTCGCCCGCGTTCCCGGTGAGTCCCTGCGGCCCCCGCTCCCCTTGGAACCCCCTCTCCCCGCGGGGCCCCGATGGTCCGGGGGGTCCAGCTGGGCCTGAGATGCCAGGTTCTCCTTCTTTGCCTGGGGATCCGGGTAGGCCTGCTGTTCCGGGCATACCCTGAAATATACATATTTTGATTATTATTATTTAAAATGCCAATATGTTTTCGAGATATTTAGAAAAGAATAGAAAATATTTATTTGAGTTTCAAATAAATAATAAAAATAAGGAACTAATAAAAATAAATTAACGGCGAGAGCACCAACAGGCTACCGGCTCAGCATTAAATGCTTAATTGACACGGGCGGGTGCCAATGCAGCCTGGTTCTCAGCGGACATTTGAGAGCATTACGACAGTTTTAAACGAAAATCTGTCAAAAATGAAGAAATAATATTATTATTACTTACTCGTGTGGCTCAGCGACTAACAGCTCTGAGCTGACTGTTGCAAAGATAACTTGCTGACTGTTGCTGAATTATGCCAGATATTGTTTAAACTAAATAAATAAATAATGTTGGACAATCCACACAGCATCATCTAGCCCAAAGTTAAGCTGAGCTTGTGTTATGGGTACTAGATGACTGACATACTAAATACAATAGATTACATAGATATATATTTTTTATTATACATAGATAACGATCAGAACACCCGGAACAAATATCTGCAGATCGTACACACAATTGTCCGAAGGCGGGAATCGACATCTTGCGTCGCAGGCGGACCACCGCCCACCGTGCCACAGAGGTGGTCTAAACTGAGTTATATCTTACCGGGAAACCAGTAGGTCCAGCTGGGCCCGCGTGCCCCCTATCTCCCGAGGGACCGGGTAAGCCCTGCGGTCCTTGCACTCCCGGGTTGCCATCGCGGCCTCCGTCGCCTTTCGGCCCTTGGGGACCAGATTGACCGGGGTCGCCGTCTTTGCCTGATTCACCCTGAAAGTAACAAATACCATTATGGGTCTGCTCAAGATACTAGATACTAGATGGTAGGCTTTACCAATAGTAGTAATGACCTTGAGTTATTGTGTTAGTTAGAGCAACAAGCTGAGTCAGGACCTGACCTACACACACGCGCTTATCTGTTTGCTGTGAGGGCTACTTTGTACCAACCCAATGCTACTTGCGTTATAGTTTGACCGAAACCGCTGTACCGCGCCTGAGGTATGCGAGCGGCGAGACGGGGGGGAAGTATCGGCCGCTCCGATCCATCAGTCTGCCGTCAACGCTCAAGGCGGTAGGTAGCTTTTCTACCGGACGGTCTATGTCAGACGCACATGAGATAAATATCCAAAGATGGGTCGAGCGCTATCTCGTGATGTCAACCCCGTCTTTTTTTTCATTTTTTAAGTTTGTGAGTATGGATGGATGTTTTTTCACTCTTTCACGTAAAAACTACTGAACGGATCTTGATGAAACTTGGAACATACATAGTATATGTACTGGAATAACATATAGGCTATTTATCGTGGTACCACGCGAGCGAAGCCGCGGGCGAAAGCTAGTTAAAAAAATGTAAACATATCGTTTTATAAAATAAACATATCGTTTACGATATCGTAAGACATAATTATCCAACAATATCGATCTCATGTGTACTCTTGCTCTTTTTTCCTCGGCCCCCACCTCGCAGCACTTTCTTAAGGAGTGGTATAGAGGTTGCGTTCAAATCATAGTACCTACATTTTGTACTCACTTTTTTGTTTTGTCTGTGTTACGCGAGCGAAGCCGCGGTCGAAAGCTAGTTAAAAAAAAATTAAACATATCGTTTTATAAAATAAAAGTATCGTTTACGATATCGTAAGACATAATTATCCAACAATATCGATCTCATGTGTACTCTTGCTCTTTTTTCCTCGGCCCCCACCTCGCCGCACTTTCTTAAGGAGTGGTATAGCGGTTGCGTTCAAACTATAGTACCTACATTTTGTACTCATTTTTTTGTTTTGTCTGTGTTACGTGTCTTCTAGTAAGTACTAAGTAGTAATATTCGTGTAACTAAATTTGAATTTGTCTAATAAATAATTTTCTTCCGAAATGGATAAAATTGTTGTTACCATTATTATGATTTTAAGACCTATCCTATAGATATTTTACAAAATATTACAATAAATATATTCTTATTCTTATCAGTAAATCTAAGAGACCAAGATAAAACATTTCTCGCGCTTAAAATGTATAGTAGTTAGTTAATTCGTTCGTACAGGCAAATGTATAATTTTAGACCATAAGAACATAGATACTGAGCCTTGTAAACCTTTTATTCCTAAGTTGTTTTGAATAAAAGTTATACATGAATCATAAATGATACATGTATTATTTTAGACCTAAAGAACATGAGATAACTGACTCTTGTAATCCTTTTACTCCTAAGTTGTTTTGAACGAAAACTATTTATGTATTTATTTATTTTTTATAAGCCTTACCTGTAATCCTCTTTCTCCCGGACTGCCCATCAGCCCCGGAGGTCCTTGCAGCCCCTGGGAGCCTTGCTCGCCTGGTCGTCCATCCGCGCCGGGTATTCCCCTCTCGCCTTAGAAGAAGAGAAGATAAAAAATGAGACTAGCACAGACGCGGTGTACTTACACGGAAAGAGAAGTAGGAGTTACATGGCAGCAAAGGTAAACATTTAATTAAAGAAAGCCGAATCGGTTATGTTTGAGTGTTTATTTTGTGTTTAATTAAAATTAACTGATTAAATGAGGGAAATAGACCTACTGAGACAAAAAAACCAGCATCGCAACTCGTATAATAATATCTATTTGTTATTGAATATCAAGAGCGTTTTAACGCTCTTGATATTCAATCAAACAGTTACGGGAAAAAAACAGCCGAATTGAGAACCTCCTCCTTTTATAAGTCGGTTAAAAGATAACTCTCTCGAGCAATTCGCAAAGGAAGTTATGGAGGAACAACAATATAACTTAAAAACCAACCTTGAGGACCAGTCTTGCCGGGTACTCCAGGCCTGCCCACAGGTCCCCTAGTGCCCTGGATGCCTTGCGGGCCAGGCCTGCCTGTGTCGCCGCCGCTGCCTTTACTCCCAGGGAGGCCTACGCCGCCACGCTCGCCGGACTGGCCTTTGAGGCCCATGGGTCCGTCGGAGCCGGGGAGGCCGCGAAGTCCTGGAACGGTTAAAATTATGATTTTAGTGGAAATTTAAAGGATATGATGGAATAAGAATACGAATTTAAAAAATCTTTATTCATAGCATTGACAAATTTTACTTAACTAGTTCCTTAAAAGACTACATAACTATATATAAACTATTTAAAATTTAAAAACTTAAATGCTACAAAATTACGTCCAACTCAGGAGGTCGCCGGGGTCCAGGAGATCCAGATTTTTCTCTAATACCTCTTAACATATTGTCAGTTTCTCAGTAAAAATCCTTTACCCACTACTAATGTTTACCTTGCAATCCCCGTTCACCCTGGGGTCCAACATTCCCAGCAGGCCCTCTCAGACCGCGCTTCCCTCGCTTGCCTTCAGGTCCCACAGTACCCGGTAGACCCCGGGGTCCAGGAGACCCGGATTCCCCTCTGATACCGCCGTCGCCTTTAGTTCCTCGTTCACCGGGAATACCCTGTTAAACGGAATTCTTTGTAGTGTGTTATGAGAGAAGTTTTAATAGCTTGCTTAGTTAGTTAACAATTCCACGCACAATGGACCAATCCGAGTGTAAGTGCGGACAGAAGAATAAACACACCATAACCATTTATTTAACAATTATGCAAAAATTTACTGAAATATTCAATTCTGTGAATTTTTAATGCTAAAAATGGCGAAAACTTAGCCGTATTGTTTTTCCATAGTTCGTAAATGCAACAGATTTAATTCAATTCCAAATAGATTTTAAATAAATCAACCAAATTCATAAAGCATATAATACAGTGAATTTGGGACAAGAGAAAGAATTGTCCACAGAATTGTTTTTTTTTTGTCTCAAGGTATAAATACTGCAATAAATATAGCTACGGTCTTTTTATCAGTATATTTTTACATCTTAATATTTTTTTTATCTAAAATCGATAAGTAGATAGAGGGTGGAATATTCAGGTGCCAGTCCAGTGAAAAGTATCTTTAGATTTTAAGTAATAATATAAGTAATCTTGCCATTTTATTTGTCACAACAACATACCGGCATTCCCTTAGATCCAGTCAGCCCCGGATCGCCTGCAACTCCCGGCGTACCCCTGGGTCCCGGAAACCCTTGGGGTCCCGTAGGCCCAGACTGTCCTTGCACCCCCTTCTCCCCGTTAATGCCATCTCTCCCTGCAAGACCCGTAGGTCCGACCTCTCCCGGCTGGCCTGGCCTGCCCGCCTCTCCCCTGGGCCCTTGGAGTCCTTGGCCTCCTTTGGGGCCAATGGAGCCTTGTTCGCCTTTTAGACCGGGAGAGCCGGGGAAGCCTGGTGATCCTGTTTTGCCTGTGTTTCCCTGGAAAATATTTAGAATAAAAATAAATAAATAATGTTGGACAATCCACACAGAATCATCTAGCCCCAAGTTAAGCAGAGCTTGAAAGAGAATATTAACTTAAGTTTCATTGCACATATCAAAACGTAAACTTGAGATATAAGAATACTCAACGTAAACTCAAAGAGATGGATGATGATTTTCCGGGGTGTTGTTTTGGTTAATTTAAATAGTTAACGATTGTCCTCAACTAAATGAAATAAAATTTTAAACAACGAACACAATAGCTGATCAGAGTCAATCTTCAAAAAGCAAGGCAAAAAAAATAGAGGATAGAGCGAAAAAATACACAATAAAATAAAAATATACCTCTATATCTTAAAGTTAGTTTCAGATCGTTCAGAGATTCATTCTATAGGATAACAATACAGTATGTATGTAGGTACTCGTATATTATTAGTATAGAAAGTGGTGTAGGATAGTATATTGTAACCATACCATCAATCCGGGAGGTCCCGCTGCACCATCGACCCCTCGGAGGCCAGGCGGCCCTGAGGGCCCCTCGCGGCCGCGCTCGCCCCTCGATCCAACTGGACCCTGGAATTACAATTAGAATAAATATCAAGAAATGTCCTAATAAAGCTGACGTAGAAGCTCAGAATTGGATCGTTTTGGGGCAAGTCTGTCCAGCGGTGAATGTCCTATGTCTGATGATTCTTGAGTTCGCTCTTGAGAGAAATCAAGATCGAATCCAGTAGGCACCATCTGCCCCGGTAAGCCCGTAGGTCCCTTCTCGCCCGTGTGTCCTTGCTCGCCCTTCGCGCCGTCCTTGCCGTCGAACCCTATATGTCCCTTACCACAGGTCCAGTAGGCCCCATCTGCCCCGGTAAGCCCGTAGGTCCCTTCTCGCCCGTGTGTCCTTGCTCGCCCTTTGCGCCGTACTTGCCGTCGAACCCTCAATGTCCCTTACCACAGGTCCAGTAGGCCCCATCTGCCCCGGTAAGCCCGTAGGTCCCTTCTCGCCCGTGTGTCCTTGCTCGCCCTTTGCGCCGTCCTTGCCGTCGAACCCTCAATGTCCCTTACCACAGGTCCAGTAGGCCCCATCTGCCCCGGTAAGCCCGTAGGTCCCTTCTCGCCCGTGTGTCCTTGCTCGCCCTTCGCGCCGTCCTTGCCGTCGAACCCTCTATGTCCCTTACTACAGGTCCAGTAGGCCCCATCTGCCCCGGTAAGCCCGTAGGTCCCTTCTCGCCCTTCGCGCCGTCCTTGCCGTCGAACCCTCTATGTCCCTTACCACAGGTCCAGTAGGCCCCATCTGCCCCGGTAAGCCCGTAGGTCCCTTCTCGCCCGTGAGTCCTTGCTAGCCCTTCGCGCCGTCCTTGCCGTCGAACCCTCTATGTCCCTTACCACAGGTCCAGTAGGCCCCATCTGCCCCGGTAAGCCCGTAGGTCCCTTCTCGCCGTCCTTGCCGTCGAACCCTATATGTCCCTTACCACAGGTCCAGTAGGCCCCATCTGCCCCAGTAAGCCCGTAGGTCCCTTCTCGCCCGTGAGTCCTTGCTAGCCCTTCGCGCCGTCCTTGCCGTCGAACCCTCTATGTCCCTTACCACAGGTCCAGTAGGCTCCATCTGCCCCGGTAAGCCCGTAGGTCCCTTCTCGCCCGTGAGCCCTTGCTCGCCCTTCGCGCCGTCCTTGCCGTCGAACCCTATATGTCCCTTACCATAGGTCCAGTAGACCCCATCTGCCCCGGTAAGCCCGTAGGTCCCTTCTCGCCCGTGAGTCCTTGCTCGCCCTTCGCGCCGTCCTTGCCGTCGAACCCTCTATGTCCCTTACCACAGGTCCAGTAGGCCCCATCTGCCCCGGTAAGCCCGTAGGTCCCTTCTCGCCCGTGAGTCCTTGCTCGCCCTTCGCGCCGTCCTTGCCGTCGAACCCTCTATGTCCCTTACCACAGGTCCAGTAGGCCCCATCTGCCCCGGTAAGCCCGTAGGTCCCTTCTCGCCCGTGAGTCCTTGCTCGCCCTTCGCGCCGTCCTTGCCGTCGAACCCTCTATGTCCCTTCAGCCCCTGGATGCCCGGCACGCCCGGTGACCCGTGCGGGCCTGGCTGGCCAGCCGTGCCTGCTGGACCTGGCTCGCCGTCTTCTCCTGGTGAACCCTGGAATGGTGAAGGGAAATATAATTAGCTAGGTCGGTTTAGGTCAACTTATGGAACATAAAAATTGTACTAAAGATCTTTTCATAGTATCGCAAATTGGCACATTAGATTCTGTAATCCAATAGACACGTTCTTAGTAATATGTTGTTATAAAAATAACCTAAAACGAAATTACTTATTAGCCAATTTTATGGCTAGATTGTAATTATACTCTAGTGTATCTTTCGCAGGTCGTCATCCCACCCGGTTGGATTATACTATAGATTATACTACACCTTAATTTTTTGAGATTGCATAAATATGAATATAATCCCTGGGGTCCTCGTTCTCCCGGAGTCCCCTGCAGTCCCCCACCTTAATATTCTAGATGCTTCCCTTGGCCTTTAAACACGTTATAGATTATTCTAAGCCAATTATCTGAGATTACATACATCTTTCCCCGGTAATCCCTGGGGTCCCCGTTCTCCCGGTGTCCCCTGCAGTCCTGGCAGGCCTGGCTCGCCCGGCTCTCCCCTCGGCCCTTGGAAGCCTTGTGGACCTGGTGGACCTTGAGGTCCTGTAGAAAAAGAAAAAAAAAGTACATTTAACTCATTGAATAAAACCAAATAAACATTTTTGCTATTCTATTTTATTATTTTCATATTGTGTGTTGGTAGCAAGAGAAAATGGTAGAATAATTTAGTTTAAAAAAAATCTTATGTTCATCATCATCAGCCTATGTAAGCCCACTGCTGGATATAGGCCTCCCCTAATAAGCGCCCTGTCTATCTTATTTTGATCGAGTTCAATTGCGCATCTATGTAAATGGTGAAACGGCCTAGACGGCAGACACATACTATCTCTTACGTAGTTATTGTATTATCTAAGCATCCCTTTCACGTCTGAGTTAAAAATAGGAGATAAAGACTTACCAGTAACTCCTCTGATGCCGGGCTGACCGACAGATGCCTGCATGTATGCGTACGGGTCGAAGGCGGGGCCTTTCTCACCGCCCGCCGACGCAGCCAGTTGTGCTAGGTAAGCGTTCACCTGTAATGATATAATTATGCGTGTTTTAACAACTATAAAACCAACACTACCATATTCAAATTCCTAAATAATGAAAATAGCTTTAAAACTTAGTTTTAAATAAGAAACATCGAAATCGGTTGGCGTTATATTGAGTTATTCGTTCATTTGTCGCGCACATACTTAATGCGAATTTAAGACTTATAAAGTTTTTCTCATGGATGCCATTGTCAGAACTGGACCAAATTTAAATGGCACTATTAAAAAATATTGTTTCTCATGAAATCGGTTCACCCAGTGGAAAGTTCTGAGGTAACAAACATAAAAAACCAGTCGAATTGAGAAACTCTTTTTTTGAAGTCGGTTTAAAACAGAAATTCGAAAACATAGCCATTCATGTCCTCACATCAAACAAGACTTGAAATTTTCAATCAAAGATGGAGGCGACGCAAGACATTTATTTTATTTCTTTTCGGAAAACTTACATAACAAAAACAAAAAAAATTAAGTATAAATATAAGGATGGCCAATTAAATAAATACTCACATCAGGCATAGGCCCCACTGGGCCCGGCAGGCCGGGCGCACCTGGGGTCCCACCGACCCCGGGGGAGCCAGGCGGGCCTGACGCACCCTCGTCTCCGGGCGAGCCTTGGATCCCTCGGACGGGAGTTATTGGCTGAGCACCGGCATTGTACACGGGTCTGCTTGGTGCGGGAGCTGGAATATAAATTATTTGTTAAGTGTGTGGAAGCAAATAAATGACAATGTTCAATTTGTTGTCTAAGCGTATATATACGTGTCTATCACATCACTCGAAAGTAGTGTTAGATGTTTGGATGCTAAGTAATGGTCGTCACGTATGCCAAAACTACCCAACGGATAGGGCTGACATACTTGTTTTAATTGCATAGACGTGGTCATCGACGTCAAAGTCTAAGGCGCGGGCAAAAGCTCATATACAAATATTGCTAATAACAATCGCGACCAAGTAGATACACAAGTACACAGGTTTACCTAAACAATGATCACCCATAAGTCCACTTTTGAACATGCCTCCGCTGCCTTCATCGGTAGGTAGGCCTATAGGCAGGCCTCAGTAGGTCGGCAATTGTAATATCCAAGGGCTAAGTTGAAGCGGCCGATTCTGAAGCCGCCTTGGGACTGCTGATGTTAAAAAGATTTGTAGAACTTACTAGAAATGCAAGCTGGTAACACAGTGCAGTTGATCCGCCCGGCGTAGCACTGGCAAAGATGACACTTGTCCCTCTTCCAACTCTCGCCTTCGGACCAATCCTGTCCAATGTCTCTACATTTGCTTGCAACTGGAAATAGAATATACCAATGGTGTTCGTTTATTTTACAAAACCATACCAATACGATAACAACGAACGGTAATTCTGTTGGTCTGTCAGTTACCTTTCAACGTTTAAATGGCTAAAAGGATCTAAATGAAATTTTGCAGGAAGGTAGACGATATGCTGTTGAAAACGAAAGTTTTCAACCAGTGCATCCTACCCGTTATGACCTACGGAGCTGAGACGTGGACACTCACGATAGGGCTGGTCCACCAGTTCAAAGTCGCTCAGCGAGCTATGGAAAGAGCTATGCTCGGAGTATCTCTGAAGGATAGGATTCGCAACGAATACATCCGACAGAGAACTAAAGTTATCGACATAGCTCTGAGAATTAGCAAGCTGAAGTGGCAGTGGGCCGGCCATATCTCGCGAAGAACCGACGGCCGCTGGGGCAAACGTGTTCTTGAGTGGAGACCACGACTCGGTAAACGTAGTGTAGGACGCCCTCCGACCAGGTGGGATGACGACCTGCGAAAGACTGCAGGTAGATGCTGGATGCGTCAAGCCGACGACAGGGCGCTATGGCGCTCATTGGGGGAGGCCTATGTCCAGCAGTGGACTAATATAGGCTGATGATGATGATGATGATGAGACGATATGCCGGGGACAGACATTTTATTCAAGAAAACAGCTGGCGAAGCTGCGGGCAGCAACTAGTAAACTAATACGTGACGTGTCCAAAAGTCCTGTCAGGTCTAAATAAAATAAGGCACTTTGATGTTTCATGTTTGAATAAAATAAATACCGAATGCCAGACAATTCAGCTAATTGACTAAACTTATTTGTCAGCACAAATTATTGCTGTCTCATAACGGTCGAGATTAAAATAATGGCATAACTTTAGGTGATTTCATATTATTTAGTTTTAGCGAAATCTGAATTAACACCTATCTTACCTCGTGTAGGTGGTTGTGGCGGAAGTGTAGGCCTTCGGTATCCGGTTTGTTCTGGAATTATTTATGACAGATATGAAACTACAAAATCACAACATAGTATAAAAGAAAGTCGCTTCCCGCTTTCTGTCTGTCCTTAGTATGTAAGCTTGTATCTTTAAAACTACGCCAAGGAAGTCATTTAAAACGGGATATTTACCATGATTTGATTTTCGAGTTTTCCAATATTTCGGCACAGTTTCATGCGCCATGAATATTGGAAAACTCAAAAATCAAATCATGGTAAATATCCCGTTTTAAATGACTTTAGTGTTAATAACCATGATAGTTTCAAAAGTTTTACGCCAAGGAAATCCGTTGCGTATATATAACCGCATCAAAATTGATGCGGTTTTTTAAAAATAGATTGAATTATTGAAGAGCAAGTTTTATAAACCATTTGGAAGATAGAATTGCACGCGGGCGAAGCCGCGGGGCGCATCTAGTGATAAAATAAGCGTTAGTTCATCGTACTGAGACTTACCGGTTGTTGGTGACTGGGCCGCGAAATCTCTTTCGGCTGGAAAAAAAACAAACATTTTGAGATCATGGAAACAGAAATAGATGCTTAATTTTTTAGTTTTTCTCAGAGCTCATTTAGTAAACCTAAAGAAATAGATTAAATTCTGATTTTACCAGCCATTTACTCTTCTAGAGATATTCATGATTCATCGTAACTTATATAATAGGTGAGGTTGTGGTGAAAAAGTAAATAATTCGGCGTGTTTAAGAAACTATAAACCGACTTGAAATTCCTAAATAATGAAAATGGTTTTAAAAAAAAGATTTTTTTTATTATTTTATTTGATATTGATTTATTCGTCCATTTGCGCACATAGGTACCTTAAGGGTCCGGCGACCCTCGCTTGCAAAAATCGCTCCGAATATCGCTGTTTCTGTTTAACCCTTGCGCCGCGCCACATGAATGCGCGATAGCAATATTAGCCGTTTAAAATTTGGTTTGTTCCGTAATACCAAAAATTATGACTGAAAACTTTTTGTATTCTTCACAAAGTATTGTTATTATGTAACTAGACAATATAAGCTATGTTCCTTAATAAATAAAACGTAAGATATTGATGTTTTTAATACGAAACAAATAGCAAGAAAACTTGTCCATTTTCGCATAAAAATGTGCAAAATGAGATTGGCTTTCATTTCATTTTAGGTAAGTTGTTGAAAAAAAAAACTATTTGGGAACCTAGATAAATACTATTTTAATACAAATAACGCAATATTATAGTGGAAATATGCTTGAATTAGAAATAATTTTGGTATTACGTTTGTATGAAGAATTCGTTCCTCCGAAGGCCCCTTATTTAAGACTTATGTATATGATTTTCTCATGGATGCCATTGTCTGAACTTGACCAAATTAGAAATTGGACCACACGGGAAGCACCAGCTTTAAATATAGGAAAATAATCATCAAATGGCAATCGGTTCACCCAGTCGAAAGTGACGATACCAAACATAAAAAACAGTCGAATTGAGAACATCCTCCTTTTTTGTCTTTTAAAAAGTAAAAAGAAGCAATTTTATACGAACAAAAAATAATCTTCAAAATCGGATCACCCAGTTGAAAGTTCTGAAGTCACAAGCATTAAACAAAATATTTAAAAATATTCGAATTGAGAAACTCATCCTTTTTTGAAGTCGATTAAAAAATTTTAAACTTAAGCCGTTTTGATGCGTACCTAATCCGTTACCATAAGGGTCATATTCGTCGTAGTTGATCAGATCCGGATCCTGAGCCTGCGGCAGTTCTTCGCCCAGCTCCTTGGTGGCTGCTGGAAGCACCAACAGGGCGAGCCCTGCTGCGGTAACCCACCACATCACTGGAAGAACGAAAACATCATAAATAAATACATATGTAGATGGTTGGTGTATGAGAAAATGATTGATAGTGATAACACACAAATAATTCATTAATAATAATTATCATCATCATCAGCCTATATTAGTCCACTGCTGGAAATAAGCCTTCCCCAATGAGCGACATAGCGCCCTGTCTTCAACTTGACGCATCCAGCATCAGTTCAGTTCAGTTCTTTATTAATAAGAATATTCTTATATGTCAAACATAATAATGCATAGGGTAACAGAGAAAAATACATAACGAAATAGCACGAAATATAAAATAGGTAATATAAATATGTAGCTCTAAATCTAAATCATCATCACACAAGTAATTCAGATGAATTACTTGTGATGACGACCTGCGAAAGACTGCAGGTAGATACCTGCAGTCTTTCGCAGGTCGTCATCCCACCTGGTCGGCGTCCCACACTACGTTTACCGAGTCGTGGTATTAATAATAATAATAAGTAGTTAGTTTAGTTTTAGTACTCGAGGATGATACCCGCTATGTGTAGCCATCGCCTTTAGATTAACTTCTCAAAGGGCCTCTGTGCTGTTGGCTTCGGCCCCACGCAAGCCTTCCAAAGGACCGGGTCACTTTATGTCCCGAGATCATGGTAAATGAGAGACATAATATTATTATGTCTCTCATTTGGAACATTATATTATTAACTACTTATTAAGTAGTTAATAATAGAAAGTTCCTTCTCTGCAGCACTAGTCACCGGCCGCTTGAGCCTAGCTTCTCGGTCGGTGATCTACCGTTTTGATATATTTTTTACTGTAGAATAGTTTTATAATATTTTATTGCATTTATTTTCTATAGTAAAAAATGTATTTTATACGAGAATTAGAAATAAATGTGTGTATAATAAACAAATAAATAATGCTGGATAATCCATACAGCACCATCTAGCCCCAAGGTAAGCAAAGCTTGTGTTATGTGTACTAGATGACTGATATACTTAATACAATAAATAGAAAGAAAGAAAGAAAATATATTTATTTATTCACTGTAGGTACAACTTGTTACTACATAATACTTATAAAATAATAAGTAATAAATATATTATATAGATATGTAGATATAATTTATTATACATAGATAATGACCAGAACATCCGGAACAAATATCTGCAGATCGTACACACAAGAATCGAGTCCACAACCTCGCAATTTAATAAATTAGTGTGATTTATTTATTGAAGTCTCGTCACAGCATGGTATTTAAACTCATACCTACAACATACAAGACCGTCGTGCGACTAATATATCCCATAACAATAGCAGCAATTTCATTGCTCTTTAATAGCTCTTATAACGACTTCTCTATTGATCAATGCGTACAAATTGATGATTGATAGCCGCCAAACAATCCGGAATAATTGTCAATCGCCATCTATCAATTAGGCTTCAAGGAATCTGGCCGGTGGACACCGTTCAGCTATTGGCAATCATTGGGCCTAGTTGGACACACAAGGTTATTCTTTGTGGGACGTATGAAGGATACACTACACACTACTTATGAAACTACCATGGTTATTAACACAAAAGTCATCAAAAAAACTAAAACCAAGCAAAATAATGGTAAATATCCCGTCATGTATGTTCATGTATGTTAAAACGTAACAAAAACTGATAAAAATAACAGAAAACAACAAGGTAACACCTTGTCTTAGATATCAGCAAGGTTATTACTAAAAAGTAAAGAAAAACTTCAACAACGCGTAATGTCACATGCGGAACGAATAATGTTTAAATCTGAATTCGACAACGAACGAGAGATCATTTGTAGTTTAGACGAGTAGTGATACCGCATTCACCTAAATCGCTTTCGGTGTTTTGTTGCCTCGAGCTGTTTTGAAAAAACTAAGAACCGACTTCGAATTTTCTTTATCTTATAAGTACTATTTATTAGTTTTGTGAGATAAATACATATGCCTCGGGAGTAAAAATATTATGGGACCACCTCGGGATCTTTTTCTACGTAATTGACGGAGATATCAATGAACATAGGGCAAGTAGGAGCTTGTAAAAAGGTCGTCATTTCTTTTTATTAAAAATAAAGAAAATAGAACCTTTTTCGAAACCGGTTAAAAACCAGAGTGATGATAATAAACCCTCTTAATTCCTCGAAAGGTCCATCCTAGTGAATATAGAATCTTGAATATTACGAAATAATTGTTTACTATTTTGACACTTTAACACTTTGACTGCTGAAATCACACGGTATGTGTTTTCTACAAGTGACTAATATGCGTAAATCCACACTAGCGCAGCGGCTGAGAAAATACAGATCTGTGTGACTCAGCACAGCTGTAATATTTTTCGAACGAAACGCATGTGCGGCGCAACACAACCGCTGTGTAGAGCGGCAGCACGAATTTTTTAGGTTAAAAAAAAGATCGCAGTCGTCGAAAAAAAACCGCAGTCAAAGTGTTAACACCTTGCTTTTGGTTGATTTACTTCGAAAAACATGTCGTCCACAGCTTACATTTCAAAAGTTTTTGATTTTTTTGTGATTATTTCGAAAAGCATACAGTCATTCAGGTGTTAGCATCATTATTGAGGTAAATAATAATGTAAATCGCTTATACCGCAGTCTAACCTCCTAACTCACCCTAAATAAGATCCCCTTACACCGCATCGCGCTCATTGGGGGAGGCCTATGTCCAGCAGTTGACTGCTATAGGCTGATGATGATGATAACACCGCATCACTGTTTAGAATAGCCTAGCCTAGCCATCTTTATGTCCCACTGACCCCGTCCAGCGAGCTCTATACATCTGTATAAAGCTGACAACATCAATTGATACTATAAATTATTTTAGCGATGCAACGCGCGGAATTCGTTTTATTGTGACACTTGTTTATGAATATCGATGGGGTCGGTGACCACTTTCGCCTGAATTCGGCACTTGATTTTTTAATTGGTATTCAATCTAATGGATCGTACATTCGAACATTCGATAGTACATCGACGTCATCCGTCAACTTCGTTCGTTTTTCATAGTAGGCTTCCTGAACAAAATGCCTAAATAAATAAATAATTCTGGACAACAATTCACACAGCATTATCTAGCCCCATGGTAAGCAGAGCTTGTGTTATGGGTACTAGATAACTGATATACATAATACAATACATTACATAGATATATTTTTTTTATTATATATAGAAAACGACCAGAACACCCGGAACAAATATCTGCATGGTACACACAATTGTTCCGAGGCGGTAAAATGTTTACAATTAAAATAGAGCTCGTTAGAACACGATGAACTCATCATTGTGGTGTGTGCTTTATTGATCCCTAACTTTGTAAGCAGGATTATTATTTTTCACCTAGGCTCAAACAATTATTTAATATTTTATTGGCATAACAGTGCTGCACCAAAGCTTTAAATAAATAAAAAAGTCGAAAAAAAACAAAAAAATTAAAAAAATTATATTGCCGTGCTTATAATTGAATAGAATAGAACACTTTTATTAGCACACACAAAAAAGGCAGATATACATAAAAAAACACACATTAAGCTAAAGCTAAAAATATATAACACTAAACTAAAAGATAAACAATAGAAAATAGGTAAAAATAAAAATAACATAGCCTGTCCTCAGTGCGCGCTAATTAGGCCCAGCCTGTCGCTACCGCCCGAGGACTGTAACGACGCTGGTTTTCAGGCTGAACCTATGGATGACGTCACATTACAGGTCTGTAGTTAACAACAGACAGACATTGACAGTCCTAGCACTGATTTTTCTTAGTATCCTGTTTTTAGTTTGTGGTACATTTTGTTGATTCACAGTTAATGTTTTATAAGTGGGTAATATAACGTTATGAAATTTCTTTATGTAACACATACGTATAGGGCGTCGCACAGGCATGACAATGTGAGTAATAATCAATTAGAGTTAAGTTTTCGTTTATTAAATAATAGTTATGATTTTTTTTTAGTTATAACTCTGAACATAGTAAACAAATTATTTTTAGTTAAACGCATTATTATTTAATTTAAAAGAAATAACTTTTCGGTCTAACATCAATCTTGTTACGTATACCCAGTTACCCACTCATTAGTATTGGTGAAAAACGGTTTTTAATTGTCCTGAACAATTGTTTTTTCTTTCTATAAGTCTTTATTTCTACTACCTACCGGCAATTTGCATAAACAACAAATGTGTTGAAATGTTTCTGTTTCTGTAAAACTGTAATGTTTTGTTTCTTACTGTATTTCACATAGCCTTAAGTATACACATGGCCTTTATAAGATGGCATAATAAATTATTTCTTATATCTTTCTTTCTTCTTTCTTATTTCGAAGAAGGCGGCAAAATGCAATGATATTTTACAAAATGCAGCAAATTTTCATTTAAATCCTGTTATGCAGTAGGTACCGATTAAAATTAATGAGATCTTCATCATTATACACCAGCTTAACAAACCTTTGGAGCTTAACAAACTTCTATAAAGTTTTGCAAAAGCAAGTTTGCTTTGAAAGCTCAGTCCTAAGCTTTGCCAGAACCGCACCATCCTAGATTAAATGACTGGGAATGTCCCAAGAGTATCAATTTGCGATGTTCGTAACATTTAGCGCTCAGTGAAATTAGAACCACTACTGGTCTAAAGTGTGCTAAGGGCTATGTTTTCAGGGCACTGCCACAATGGTCATGTAAGACTTGTAATTGTCTAATATAGTGGAAGGAGAAAAGGGAGGAAGTGGAACATGAATGGCTAAAAATAAATAAAAAATTGTCTAATATGGTCGTGTCTCTGAACGTAAGGCACCGTATGAAATAAATAAATGATGTTGGACAATCTACATAAGTCTCTGAACATAAGGCACCGTATGAAATAAATAAATGATGTTGACACACAGCATCATCTAGCCCCAAGCTAAGTAGAGCTTGTGTTGTGGGTACTAGATGACTGATATACTTAATACAATACATTACATAGATAGATATTTATATAGAATACGGACTTTTTGTGTGAACCACTTTTTGAACTGTCAAGCATTGTTGAGATTGAAAATGGAATTCAATCGAGATTTTCTTTTGTTTTTTTATTAATCTTTATTATATTTTAGGGACTTTGAGTCATGAAACTGTTATCAGAAGTAAGCACTAAGCACCCAAGTACGGCTATATCCTATCTTCAATTTGTACTTATAAAAAAGAATCGACTCCGCACAAGTAAAAAAAATCTCCTGATGGTGACAGATATGATTGTACTATTAAAAGCGTTTATTTACCTATTTTTCCCGACGTTTCAACAGGTTTACACACTATCGTGGTCATGGGATAACTATGTGTATGATTATGTGTTCAGATCGCGTAAGTTTAAAAAAAATATTTGGTAACTGATATAGTGGCGTAGTAGTTATATTTTTTTATATTATACTACACCAGCAAGATACAACTCACCTACTCTACACAGGAATGTGTTAGAACTCGAGCGACTATCTTGAGAATTAGCAAATTTATTGACTGAGAAATTTCAGGAAAATTTCCGATTCCTTATTTTATACTTTTGATTTTGTATTCTATACCTGAGAGATACAAATAACCTACTCTACACAGTTAGAATTCGATCACCTATTTCGGAAACGGGAAAATTTAATGACTAAGAACTTCCTGGCGAAAAATTTCCGATTTAATTTAAGGAATTTCGATTCAATCATACACTTAAAGAAGTAAAATCACAGCACTCACCTATTCCTGTGTCCAAGGGGGTAGCGCGGCCGCCCGCGCCGCCAGAATGCGCAGCTTCCAGAAGGAATACCAATAAATATGCGTGAGCGCATGACCCGGGCGCTTCTAGGAGACCAGGGGTGGGCAACTGTTTGTCTAGGATTGGTCCTGGAATGGAATGTTCAATTATTTTAACCTGTAATTTGTAGAATAAAGGAAAAAATGGTAATCAATAGGTACTTTTGTATTTCATATTACGCGGGAAAAGGTGTATAGGAAAATGCAAACCCGGTTTAATATCTCTTGGTAGAGCTTTTTAGGAAGGTAGATAAAAGATAAAAACTGTCACAATCACAAGAAATTTTTTGAAAAACGATCACCTAGGCTCCGGTGTCCGAGCGAGCTCGCGAGGGCTACTGTGCCTATTGATGCGCTTACTTGCCTACGACCGCTCTATTGTTCTTGTTGCTAACTGGCTTTTGTAAAATAGTTGTTACTTTTGTACCCTCTTTAAATAATTAAGTTGGCTTATTGCTATAAATCCTTCACTATAATTTATTTATTTAAAATGTAATGCTCAACTAAAGCTTGCATGTAGTCATATTAAGATAAAATGTTTTTATAAATGGTTCAATAACCAAAAGTATGTAATATACGTTTCCTAACTCCCTAGTATTAAAAATTTTGAAAAAGCGCATCGCTTATAAACGATTGTAAATTTAAGTTAATATTATCTAGGAAAAATGTACACTGGATATGTATTACTATTATATTTTGTTATGTTTATAAATAAAGATATTTAAAAATTGAAAAAAAAAAAATTATCAATTTTTTTTTTTCAAATATTGCATCATTTGCTGAAAGACAACGAACGACAAAGAAGTTGATTAACAATAAAAAGCATATTGAAGTTTCAAACCACAAAGATACAGCCACGCAGCTAGTAGAAAATAAAGAAAAGCAAGAAACAAAAGAACCTCGATAACCAAGATAACGAGACAATGTAGGCTGTTGATAATTCTTAAAGTCTGTGTGTGATGCGATGTCTCATTCTAAAAGACTGGAAAATGTTTCGCCCCCCTATTTTCAGGCAGTAAGTAGGCCGATCTAATGTGTATTTAGTGCGATATAGCAATCGCGATCATAACGCACCAATTCGTAAAATAAACGAACACTTTTTAATAGTTGGGGTCAAGCGACGCGCGCCTATTGCTAGCGCCAGTTGATTCATTGGGTCATTGCTTTGGTTGCCAATGGTACTGATTGGCCGAACAAATGTAGGTAGAGAGAATAAAATGTTGTTTCATACTATTGAGAAGGTTCCATCTGAAGCCACTGAGCTTCTTTTTCGTAAATTTAAACATTACATAAAACAAAATTTTATCAAGAAGGCTTTCTGCCTGGAGGGAAGGGGTTCAAAATCCCGCTGAAATCGAAATGGATTTTAAATTTCAATAAATTTTACTTCTTTAGGCTTACAAAATAAGCTCATAGACAAGTAAAATTGTAAACCTAATTATTATCGAATACAATGAAAATGAATACATTATATGTACCCTACTTACAGAAAAGAGATAAGTATAGCAAAAACTACCCTCCAGACAATACTTCTTTGAGTTACCTCTATCGATCGGTGTCGTCAATTAAACTAATTACCCGTTGACTGTTGACACTGTTATCGAAAGGCGAGAGAGCCATAGACAAGTGGATAACCCATTATTATCATTGTTGTAATTGGATAAGCCGAGATAAGAGCGTCGACGCGTTATCGTTGCTTAGCGATAAGCTCTGAGTTCCTCCGTACTTCCTGAAGGTTTCTTATTTTAAGCAACCTTTAGGAAGTACGGAGGAAATCAAGTTAAACAGGAAGCATGTCCCAGTTTCTTTTAGTACGAAATAAGGTAAGGTGAGGGACTGCCAAAGTTTAATTATAAAAATAATTTTGTCGGAAATTATGTAGCCAGCGTCTTGGGCATGGTTCCGACTGGTATTGACATGGATCGATTGAGCTACCTATTGATTGTTTGCAATAGTCTGCAGTTTACTCGGTTCTATTAGCTATTTTTATGTGAACACTAACATCGTGTTGGTGAAAACGAACGAATACAAAAATAAAGTTTGTAGTAGCGCGAAATTACTGGAATTTTTGTTTACTATAAATTGAACTTAAGATGAAAGTCGCTTATTTAATTGTTATACGTATATGCAAATGGAACAGAAGGGCAAATTAAATAATTAACATGATTCTATCTGTTGCGGTCAAAATTACGTGAAATCTATTTAAAGACTACGACAAATTCGTGTGAAGTAGAGAAGTCAAAAAAAAATTACAATATGAAGGTAAGTTTTGATAGCTTTATTTTCTCGCAATCGAAGTGAAAATTATTGTTTGTTCAATAGGGCCAAAACCACCTATTATTTATAAATAGTTTTTATCATCCTCCCTCGCTAACCTCGTCTATAATGAGGTGTTTTGGTCCCTTGTGTAAAAATATATAGTTTAAATCATTGGTTCCGTTACCAATATCGTTTCATTAGCCCATATGTAAGTCAATGGGCACGTCCTTCGAAGGGCAAAGCAAATTGGCCTCAATGCGTTTCACTGAATCAATTCAGTTCACTACCATCGCAATGCGTTAATAATCAACTCTCTGATGACATCAGGCTGAATGTAGATTTCATATTCTGAGCCTTGATTGTTGAGGAGTGTCTGCTATATTAAGTTTTGTTTTTGGTGCCATCAGAATGGACGTGGTCGGTTTGAGATATCCTTCTTTTAAAATGTATTTGGGGAAATATTGAAACGCTGACCTCGTGACGCAATATCATAAGATCCGTTTTTACAAGACCGATTATACAGTTGCTTCGCTACTGGAAAAAACGTTTACTGGGACCGGAAACTGTTGGGTGGGTGTGTGTGAACTCACTCCTACAACTGCTTACGCCATTGCAGAAAAACGAATGCTGTGTAAATATGCCCTAACTACATTATTCATTGCGCCCAAAGCTATTTCGACTAATCATTTTGCATTGATACTTCAGTTTATTTATTGCGCTCTACTTATTTAACAGCCGAACAATTGATACACTTAAAGAAGTCCTGTAAAGTCATTAGGTGTGTCCTAATGACTTTACAGGACTTCTCCCTTCTCCCTTTTCATCATAGGCCAGTCATCTAAAACAAAATAAATGATAATAAAATTCTTAGTGAGTCAGCTATTGAACGACCACAACCTATGTATCTATCTATGCTTAACCTAAGAAACCCGTTCTCACGTAAGTGACATTTTATAATCAGTCTTTTTGAGAATATATGAAGATTGCAAAAATTGCACGGTTCTGATTTATGGTATACTACTAGGAATCATACCAATAGTCTTAAAGTTTGCAATTTCGCAAGACCTGTGCTAGCTTTGTGGTGCTCGAACAATCTAGACTCTTTTCAGGTTTTGGCTAAAAATGCATTCTACGGCAAAGTGATAAAGACACTATTAAAGAAGATAAAATCAGCGACGTTTTGAGCGCAACTACAGCTAATATATACATATTATCACGAGACACATTTCACCACTTAGCTTATTCACAGCACATCACTTGCTGGTGGTAAAATTACTCTTTGGGTGTGTACGAACTGGAAAACTTCAAAAATTCCTTTGAAAGATTTCATCATTTGCCCGAAACTCGAAGGCATCAATCATTTAGCAATACATTTTCTGAACGAAAGGGGGAAGTTGATTTAGGACAAAGCGACTTTGATTTATATTCATGTGGATCTTGGTATACGAGTAAACATATATACTCGTATAGTTCTTCTTTAGTTTTGGTAATCTACAATACTTAGGTACTTATTCATTAAAATGTGACGAAGAGAGAATAAAGTTTTAAAACCTTTAAGTTATGAAGAACAGTTAACGACCCAGAATAATATTACCTACTCCACAGAGGCTCAAAACAAAAGTAAAATCCTAATGAAATATCTGAGACTTAAAACAGCAAACGACTTTCTTCCAACAAAACTTCAAAAATATTATTTCCCGAGTTTTAATTCAATTACAATTCCCAACGACCTTGTAATCTCAAGGTATCTAGGAAGAAAAATAAAATACCAGATATTTTTATCGTTTAGCAGTGTCTCTCTCCCAACTTAGTAACTTGTAAAGCAATCAAAGTGCAATAAAATCCCTCCCTTGTCATTACCGCTAGACTTGCCCAAATATTGAAGCCGCTGTTCAACCACGACGACCACGCTGTGCACGCCACGCAGCGCATTTAAGCTGTGTGGGTCTTTTGTTTGACAACATGGGTCTACTTTACCACTGCAACACACACTATACACGCACGCTGCACACGGCTACGCGGCGTATTTTAGTTGTATGGGTACGTTTGTTTGAGAACATGTGTCTAAGTTACCGGTTTACGTAAACCGCGTGCATTGCATAGCGTTTACCGCATGCATAGTCTTGACAGCAAGTTGCATGGGTACCTTAATCGAGCAAGCCACACGTGTAGCAATATCGTCATTAAACTCGTATCCGTACGTAGCGTATTCGTGGATTGCATTGGACTTTATCTCATACAATTTATTGCAAAGATAAGCTAGACCCAAGTGCGTACCTTGGCCGTGCGTGGCAGTGGAACAGCGGCTTTATACTCAAGTAATAATCGGGAGAGAGCAGAATATCAACAGAATCTTAGCATTGCCTTATCCGCTCAGTGTCAGCGCGAAAGCCTCACTGGCTTAACGTATTGAAGGTCGCGGCTGCGGATGAAACTCTTGTGCACTGTTCTTGGCATTCAGTAAGGAGACTAGTAGAATGTATGGGTGGCTACTGGAGAGTGTTCAGCATTTTATTGTGGTGAGCTCTAAGTAATTTAGTTTTATAATTACTAAGTTTTTGTTTATATATTTGATAGCCAATTTTGTCTAGGAATTAAATCAAGAAAGATTAATCAAAGAGTCGGTCTTTAGTTAAAGTAAATTCTATATGTAGGTATGAATGTTTTTTTTTTTTACCACGCATATAAATTAATAAATAATTCTGGACAATCCACACAGCCCCAAGCGACTAACAATGATATACTTGCTGATAAGTACTAGACATTATGCATTTAGAAAATAATATCCATAGGAATACACAGAAAAACTTCTTTTTTATTCTGTTTATCAATATACAATTTTCAAAATCACCCTAGTACCTGCGTTGAGTTCTCTAAAAGAATCTACTTCAACATTTTCCAGACACAATATAAATTTAGCAAGGTTTCATAAAATAAAGGTAAAATACGCTATAACCTCAGTATTTATGGTATAAATAAATGAACAAACAAAATGGAAAAATTATATGGACTAGAACGATGACCGGATTTTCTCTGAAGGATAAGATTCGTAATGAATACATCCGACAGAAAACCAAAGTTATCGACATAAGCTCAAAGAAATAGCAAGCTGATGCAGTTGTGTTGTGGGCCGGCCATATCTCGCTGTGGTGTGTTTTTGAGTGGAGACCGCGACACTACAAACCTTGTGTAGGACGCCCTCCGACAAGGTGGGATGACGATCGACGAAAGACTGCAGGCAGATGCTGGATAGGGGAAGCTGATGACAGGGCACTATGGCGCTCATTAGAATACGCCTATGTACTGCGTTGGACTAATATAGGCTAATGATGATGATGTGCAGTACATATACAGAATTTTCATAGATTTAGTAATTCAGATCTCTTGACTAACAGGTCCGATTAACTTTAGTCATAGGCGCTACGTTTCCGACGTTCCTATCCATTCGAGGTTGCCTGATAGACATCGCTTTTCAAAGATATGACCGCCGGTGGTCAATTATACCTTCATTTCCATTCCATGGAATACCATGAAACTATTTAATTTTTATATTTGGCGGTTCGAAGGCCAGTAGGAAATTTTTTGATGACAATCGATTTTGTTTATGAAGAAGTTGTAATCGATTTTTTTACGGTTGCTTAATATTTTGTATTATTTTAGATCTTTAATTTTGGAAATCAGAATATCCAATTGAATAGTGAACTATAAAATAATTTTAATTGATAATAATGAGTACCTAGTATAAAATATGACCTAAGTGCTTATTTGTAAGCATAAAGAAATAAAAAGTTTTTCATTTTCATTTTCAATATAATTTCTTAAATTGCTACTTGCAACTTACTTTACCAGCGACATTACACGCGCTCCGTGATAAATAGTAAGCCACATTAAGTTACTGACATAGACTATATTTTTTATAATATATTCAATGCTTTTTCATGGAAAAAAACATCTAAAATAATCTTCGTTCTAGAATTCGGCACAATTAAAATAGATAATTTTGTAAATCCCCATATTTTTGAAATCGACAGATTCGCTTCTTTATCTGTCAAAAGTAACAGTTACTTTTTACAGAAATCTCTGTCATGTCAGTCTTCATTCACTCATCTGTCAACAATAAGGGAACTGCATAGTCTTGCATTAAACAAATATAAAATAAACTCGTGCACAGCGTACGACGTATATTATTCATTTGTTTCCTTGTAATTTTTTTTATTTGTCATAATTATTCAATAAAGAAAACGCGCTGCAGTTCCAAGTTTATTTATCTTTTATCCTGCTACTAAAGCTGATGCAACGGGCAAAATTAAGTCAGGTGTAAAAAAATAAGTCATTAATATTTTAGAGACCGAAAGAAAACAATGGCAGTAATTTCAGCACGTAATGTTTTCAACTCGATTCTGTTAGCAAATAACAATATGGTCCTTAGGTTTTGGCAAGGCACGTCGCTAAGTTGCAAAACAAAATATAATCCGTCAAACATTGCATACAAATTGATGTCGGCGGTTGGGATAAGGATGTGGGCATATTGGAAACATATGGATAAGGATCTGAATAGGTTAATAATTGTAATAAATCTGCTTACGTAATATTTGAACGGCCCCTTATGTATGTAGTATGTATACATATGTACCAATAACACAAGCTCTGCTTAGCTTTGGGCTAGATGATGCGGTGTCCAGCATTATTGAGTTATACAATAAATAAGTTATTTTTTTATTATAATTAGAAATACCCATTGTACCTACCTACACAGTGTAGTTATATTTGAGCATTATCTATTTTACAGTGGCAACTTCACAGGGTTTGTGAGGTCACCTCATACTCATTTTGCAAGTAAACCCACGCTACTTGGCGAAATTCAGCGCAATTTCCTTTTTATGAAGCATTTTTTACAAAGAGCTCTACGTGACTTTACGACTATTACCTTGCAGCTAGCTTATGAGTTCTGTGAGCAACTGTAACTCTAGAAACGTTCGAGAACTATAGTTTGACCGAAACCGCTGTACCGCTCCTTAGGAAAGTGCGGCGAGGTGGGGGGCGAGGAAAAAAGAGCAAGAGTACGCATTGACGGCAGACTGATGGATCGGAGCGAACGATAATTCACCCCCCCCCCCCTAAGATTAGGAACTGCTACGAAACTTAGCGCCTTTCTATAATTTATCTCAGCACTTTTATCGGTGATGCTACTATGTGAACGTACTTGTCTAGTTTCCACATTAATGGTTTTGACATGGACCTAATTTATTTAGGTCCATGGGTTTTGATTAGATTTTATTACTGGTGATTTATTGTAATTATACTGAAACTGTGATTTTTAATACTTACATTACTTCTAAAGATTGATATTATTCAACGTTCTTTAATATGTTTTGTGATTGTATGATTTGATTACTACATTTGCACACGATTTGAACATGTTTACATCGTTTGTTTAGATTTGATTACATAACTCCAAAGAGAACCTATTCGTATACAAAGCCTTTCAAATGACTTTCATGCTGAACAGGTCCACTTTGTTTCACTAAATTTGTGTGAGTGTAAATTTTCCTGTCGACGGAAACCAATCACAAACAAGAGTAATAAACATAATGCGAGGTGGTGACTACTGTTGATGAACCTTTTCTGTTTGCAGCAAGAATGCGGCGAAGAAATATGGGAGACGATCCTACGAGATGCAGGCGCGAGAAACACAGTCTTCAGCGCTACGCAGGTAAACATATACATTTATTATGTTCTGTATATGAGAATATATCTTCGGGAATTGGACATGATTCAGTCGTGACAAACAATGGCGCTATAAACCAGAAATAACACGTAACGTAGGTTCAGACCGAATCCTTAATTGAAATAGTATAGCCGTTTCTGTTATAAATACTTTTTGTTATATTGACATTTTGTTTCTTCCATATCTTCAAAATTGTCTACATCATGCATAAAATATATAAATGGTTTTAATAGTAAATTGTAATTCACAGCAATACCCAGATGCCCTGATGCTGCGTCTGGCGAGCGCCCTATCTCGCTTTATCACTCGAGACCCCAACAGTCCATCAACTTCCCGCCCTGTCAGCCCAGCTCCAAGAAAGACATCCCTGAAGTCTAAGCCCAGCTGGCGCAGTGCCTCCGTACACACTGACAATAGACCTCAAGGCTTCAAATGTCCATTCACCGCCACAAATGCTCTGACTGCAGTTACGAAGAAAGAGATAGACGCCTACAACTCTTCAGAGGAAATAAGACCAACAGACCAAGCGAAAGAACCCGAGGTTAATGGTAGAGAACTCTGCCGACGCAGCCTCTGTATAACATTAGAAGAAAGGAAAGGGATAGAGGAGCCAATCCAAGAAACCGCTGTAGAGACTGTAGAGGAAGAAAATGACGGTGTACCGCCAGTAGCTTCCAATGACAGTGCAAGCCCAATGAACCCAGAATCAGCACCAACTTCCCCTGATTCTGAGGGTAAAAAAGGGATCCCTAAACCAGCGATTCGGAAGACCAGCTGCACAGTAGCTTTGGATGTCTACAAGCGACGAGGGTCTATCATCCCTACGAGGACGAGACAGAACAGCCTCAGCGTGATCTATGGAGAGAAACTGAACACAATGAAGGATAAATTTGGAACTCCTGAAAAAGCAATGAATTTCTTTGGACGGTGTTTCGTTAAATTTTTCAGCAATTACGGGTAAGATAACGTAACGTTTGTAGCAAAATACAAACAATGAGGGTAGACCGGTATGTCTGCGAATAAAAACTCACTCGCACTTGCTTTTGGTTATTCCGTGATCATAGCGCATAAAACTGTGCCGAAATATTGGAAAATTATAATCAAATCGTTAATATCCCGTTATAAATGCCTTTTGGGTAAGATAACACCTAGAAGAAAATATCTCTAGATATTTTCCATTACAGTGTGGCTTATGTTTTTTTAAGGTACTTAAGTTTGTTTACGAATTTAAATAGATAGGTATCTAAATTTCCATTAGCACTAATAATGGGTGGGCTGGCACATCGCAATAAATGAAGCTATTAATATCCATTTTGTGGCAATCTACATATATATGAAATAGGCGGCCTACATAAAGTTTATTGAAATGTCATAGTCAAACAGCCGTAATATTTTTTTTCTATATAGATCACCCATGAGTTAAACCCTAAGAAATTAAAAAAAAATGAAATGAAAATGAAATAAAAATAATAAATAAATAAATAATGCTGGACAATTCACACATCATTATCTAGCCCCATGGTAAGCAGAGCTTGTGTTATGGGTACTAGATAACTGATATACATAATACAATACATTACATAGATAGATATTTTTTATTATACATAGAAAACGACCAGAACACCCGGAACAAATATCTGCAGATCGTGCACACAATTGTTCCGAGGCGGGAATCGAACCCGCAACCTCCTGCGTCGCAAGCGGACCTTGGCCCACCGCGCCACATCGGTCGTCGTAGCTCAATGCCCAAATCAAGCAATAAAATAATAGATAAGATATCTAAGCTTTTGAACATTTTATATAACAGCACGTGTGACTTGCCAGGCACTCGATATGTGATCGTTGCGATAAGATTATATAACATCAACGTGAACCATCAATGTGATAACGGGGTTAAATTAGTAAATGGCTTTGCCGATAAAATATCTGAAAGGGTTAAATTAGTAAATGGCTTTGCCGATAAAATATCTGAAATCTTATATGTTCCATCAAATTAATACGCTTTTACGATAACATTAGCAGAACAATAGAACAAAAGTTCTACTTCGTGCCTGATTATTAGATAAATGGAAATAACCTACGCTTGCATATTATAACTTTACAACAAAAATAAAGCAAGTAATATACATAGTTAGTTGACATTTAAAATATCTTCATTCAAACATTCTCACATGTTACAGACAGTATGTTATTGCGTTAATGTTAATACTAAATAGTCTCTACTAACTATATAGTTAAAGTGGTTTAAGTAAGGTTATGCAATGATAGATGAAACAAAAACTTGTCTCTGCAATAACTAGAGTTAACTCTGACCCAAGCAAAGACCCAAGGCAATAACGTTCCGTAGATTAAGTTAATAGAGCCAACCTACAGTAAGTTCACAAATTACTACAACACGCGGTGACACAAACGACTAGAACACAGCTTGTATCTACCAGGATAAAGCCTCTCCTTGACAGACGCGGCCTGCCATGACGAACAGTACAATAGGGATGATGACAGTAACTAAAAATCACCAAAATTATTTACCGAAATATACCTCAGCCATAGAGATAAAACACGTACCTATTATATGTTTTAGTTTGATCGAGATTAATTATTATTTTGATAAAATTTTACTGAATTATAGCACTCCACTATGACATGAACACCAATCAGAGAATGCCAATTTGTGACGTCATGCCATCACAATAATGTAATGTAAAGGCACAGAATAACTATGGTCTGACTTATTTTTCTCTCGACCATATTATTATGGTCATTCTGTATCACCAGACGACGTTCGTGCACCGGTGACATCATAGACGTTTAGCCTAGCGTTTAGAGCTAAATTAGTTTGAATTTTTAATAGTTAATTTTTTCCTTCTAAATGTTTTTTTTTGCAGAAATACATATCACACTATGATTTATTTTATATGCAACTGATGTTTAAAAACATCTCGTATTCGTTTCCAATTATCAGACACCATGCGGCTATTTGAAAGTGAATATAACTCAAATTGTCTGACTGGGAGAGTTTGAGCCTCTCCCAGTCAGACAATTTGAGTTATATTTACTTTGAAATAGGAGATGGGAAATTTGTAAATGATTACCTTGTTGCTAATCTACTTAGATACACTGCTTATTCAGGAGGCCTGGAGCCTTATGTAAGTAGGTTTATTCCTTTCATAATGAAAATTCCAAGGACGGTCTGATCTAATCTTCACTGGGTAAACGGCACTAAAAAGGTTTCTTTACGTATCATGTTTGAGAGGAATTTTTCAAAGTAAACAAGAATGTTCCTCCCTCAATTGAGACTCATGCATATGAATGTGGGCCTAGAAGTAAAGCAAACAGTACCTAATTCTCCTCAATATATCTCTGTAACAAACTTTCCTCAATTTATTCCAGTTAATAAACATTCAGAGTTCGGTTGGCTGGTAACAAACTGCCGAAAACAAATAGCAGAAAGTTGACGGGGCGTGAAATGGCCTACTCGTTCTGACCACTCTCCTAAAACTTTCCATGAGTTATCCTCCTTTTTCACAAAGCTATTTTTCTATACAACTTTCAGTTGCCAGATTTTCAGCATCAGTAGCTAAGGGACCTCTTACTTAGGTATGTAGGTTAGTACGCGAGTTTCCAAAACTTTTGATTTATGAATATGATTAGAACTTGGGCTTTTATTATAATAGAAAGAAGTATCTGAAAACCAGCGTTGTTCCGCGCCAAACCTGGTTCAGCACAGAACTGAGTTTGACCCTTTTTGGCCAACAGGCTAGCACGATAGCGATTTATTGATTCCCTGTAGGTTTATTTATTTAATTATTTTTAAATGTACTTTGTAGTTAGTGTGTACTATTATTGTGTTATTGGACGTCACCTGTTTAGGGCCAAATAAATTTATCTTTAATAGAAGACACGCGTTTCCGACACATACGATACTTTAACACTCTTTTGTATTAGATAAGAAGACTAGATTCGGATATAAAAATATGTATAGATTCTAACCAATTACTTAATATATCGTAATTAATTTATTGTTTGTGAATCAGGTAATCTACAGTTAAGACATAAGACTTATTAGATCGTTGGATATTCATCATCACCATCATCAGCCTATAGTAGTCCACTGCTGGATATTACTTTATTATTACTTTTCTTCAACGATCAATTACTCCATGATTTCATCATTGCGACATGTCTTTTCTCCAGCTATGACACGATGATCCGCGCAACGGGCCGGTACTTCTGCACATTCCTACAGTCCGTGGACAACATCCACCAGCGCATGCGCTTCACATTCCCGCGCATGCGCTCGCCGAGCATGCAGCTGACGCGGGCGCATATACATGGAGCTGAGCTAGTCTATAGTAGCGGGAGGACAGGCTATACACATTATCTTATGGGTAAGTGACAACCGACAACCGCTGGGGCTGGCTGGGGCAAACGTGTTCTTGAGAGGAGACCACGTCTCGGTTAACGTCGCCCTCCGACCAATCATTCCAACCTTCCCATGGTCTAGCCATCCTTGCGGTTACACGGACCGAAACTGTGAGAAAAGAGTCACTCGGGTTGACTTCCAGACTCTACCTACGCACCGTCACCGTCGCCCTCCGACCAGGTGGGATGACGACCTGCGAAAGACTGCAGGTAGATGCTGGATGCGTCAAGAAGACGACGTAGAAGCAAAGCATCAACATTGTCCAGGAAAATAAAAACATAATTCATAAAAATTATCATTCTCCTCCAATATAATCTATTTTGCTGTTTATTTTAACGACTCAACCAACTTCAATTTATAATCGATACCTACTGCAATCATTAATGCACTTATGGATGTTTGTCCAACAGTGGACGACAGTCCTATTGACTGTCGTCTGAATCTACGCTCTGTGGGAAACTGCTAACATTTACAAAGGGCATCTAATGAGATGCCCTACCTATGTTAGCAGTTCTCGTCATTTAATAAGATCAGAACTTAGTGATTTGTATGAAGTTAATCTAAAGGATACTGGTCTTATCCAAATTATTACCTACAGCCGCAAAAGTGATGCGGCAGTAAAATTATTTAGGTTAGTTTTAGATAAACCTTTAGCCAAATATCTTTATAACTTTAGCCTGTATATATTTAGTATAAGACTAACATTTGTAATTAAAGATTAAAGATGTTTATTTGCCAGAATATATGTCACAATGTAGGTCTTAAATTTATCATACGTGTAGTTAAATTCTACCTAACATAGGCATGCAAATGTAAATTTTACAATTTAATCAATATTAATATTTATATTTTTAAATTACAAATATAAAATGAATGGATTAAAATAATAATAAAATTCAGAAATAATGCATTGTATGAGGACGCATTTCAAATTTTCTGTTTCAACATTGATTTTATTTTACAAAAGTTTGTAGTGCGTTTGTTAAAATACGGGACTGACATAACAATGAGTCAAAGTCCCTTAAATAATGAAGAATTAAAAAATCATAGTATTAATTATTCAGGGCAGCTGTACGAAATAGCAGAGGACATATTCTCGCTGAAGCTGAAGGTGTCAGTGGTGAAAGAGAGCATGGAAGGGAGCTACTACGTCGCGGTCCTGCGCCTCGAGTTCGACAACAGTGATTATGTAAGTTTGAGATAGATTACCTAAGGCTAAAGAGATGACGGGGCCAACCACATTCCATCGAAAATAATGTATTATCCAAAACCTAGACACAAGGCAATTCACACAGCATTATCTAGACCCCAGCTAAGCAGAGCTTGTGTTATAAGGTACTAGATGATCGATATACGTCATACGATACATTACATAGATAGATATTGTTTTTTATACCTACATAGAAATTGACAATTGCCTGCTAAAAACATCTGTTCAGGCGGGGATCACCACCTCCTGAGAAATGTTAAGAGATTGTATGTCACTAAAAACATTTTCTTAATCCTTGTCGCTTATTAAGCGATTTAAAAGTAATCGAAATCTTTTTCGTTTCCAGGGCACATCTCACAAATCAGAAATCAATAACTTTTATTTCTTTAGGCCTAAAAACAAGCTGTTGGAAAAGTCGAATTTTAAATCATGAAAATCATTATTAAATAGGAAATTAACTGTTGAAAGGATTGTCTCTTCACAAATCCAGTTACTCCTCAATAAAATAACAAAGGTAAACAGGTAAATAAAAAGTAGACGAGTTTCTGGGGACGTTCCTTTCGTATCGGTAAAATACAAGCGAAACAATCCCAAACTTCAGGTTTTCATTGTTTTCCATTAAGGGTTCTCTTATTTATAAGAAGTAATTTGATCGCGCTGCGTTATTTGAAATCGGCAAATAAATATGGGTAAAGACAAGAACCATCGAGGTTCCCGAATTGCTATTGTGTTAGGTAATTGCTCGGAATCGCTTTTACGTGGTTTTAAAGAAAAAAATAGCTGATAGAACTAGCGCACACTTTCATGTGTTTTATTTGTCTGTTTGTGTATATCTATCGTATATATTGTTAAGAAGTGTTACGTACCTTATATCCTATCCATTTCTACTCTCCTGGTATTTCGAGTCAGATAAGCGCTGTTTTTTAGTCAGATAAAATTAATTATAATGAATAGTAAAATTGTAATAAGCAATACAATAAGTAATCAAATAATTCACAATCATTAAAATCAAAATAATCACAACTTTCTGTCGAGAAAATCCTCGACCTTGTAGAACGCCCTCTCGATAAGCCATATCTGAAGACACACAATATGTTTAGGTTGTAGCAATGGGAGACGACCGACGGCCGCTGGGGCAAAGGTGTTCTTGAGTGGAGACCGCGACTCGGTAAACGTAATGTAGGACGCCCTCCGACCAGGTGGGATGACGACCTGCGAAAGACTGCAGGTAGATGCTGGATGCGATAAGCTGAAGACAGGGCGCTATGGCGCTCATTGGGGGAGGCCTATGTCCAGCAGTGGACTGATATAGGCTGATGATGATGATGATGATGAATGGGAGACGGCCAGATAATTTATATAATACTAATATACTAATACTAATTACACTACTTCATTCCCAATTGACGTTGACTGGGTCTAGATAAGCTACGACTCTACAAATGTTTTGCCAATAATCGTCTGCGAAACTCATAAGCAGTTAATTCTCCCTTATGAAGTTTGTATCACCAAATCGTTGAGCCAAAACTGATTTGAGTGCCCATTGTAGTTTTATATCCCTGACCTTTATAGCAGCGTAACAATCTGTTCCTATCATTCTGGTTGAGTAATATACCACCTTTTGCTATTCATTTTTGTTTATTTACTTTAATTTAAGCAATATCTAAAGGGAGGCCTTTTGTGGCGATCACAATACCACCTATCATGGCCGCTGTGATACCCAAGTCACCCAAAGATAAAAAAGGGAGGCCTATGTTCAGTATTAGCCGTGTACGGGCTGATGATGATGATGATGTAAGCTCAGTTCCAATCCAACTAAACTAAGTCGATATTCGTATAGCCGTTCGTTTTAGAGGGACAGTAATAACAAGTAAACGTTCCGTGGTCGTCCCCAACTAGCAATTAATTAAGCCCCAACTTTCCTATCTGTTCCATCTTGTCCCATTAAGTAATTCCATTGCCTTTTCTCGCCCTTGAAATACCAAAATTGGCCTGAGTCGTCAGTTCCAACGAACGGAAAAGTACAATACAAATACGCTTTATTGCACATCAAGATAAGAAAGAACAGAAAATAACAAACAAACATAGATACAGTTGTACAATGGGCGGCCTTATCGCTAAAAGCGATTTACCTCTAGCATTTTTGCATGAACACGTACGAGTAGCTATACCTCATGTAGGTAGAGCAACTACAAAACCTTTAGAAGTTTAGATATTTTGCGACTGAAGTGGCTTGGCGGTCGAAGGTTCGCCTGCGCGACGCAGGAGCGGTTACGTTTCCCGCTGTGGGACAAATGTTTCTACGATCTGCAAATATTTGTTCTGGGTATTTTCTACGTATAATAAATCTATTTAATATATTGTATTAAGTCAGTCATCATCAGTTATCTAGTAGGTACCCATAACACATGCTCTGCTTAACTTCTCAGTTTGATACCTATCATAGGGTTTCACAGGAATAGAGGAATGGATGGATCTCCGTTCTTGTCTTCGCGTGGAAGAATAAGGTAATTGAGTAAAATTAAAGATCAAAATCGTCTCGGTCTTGCATCGTCGTTAACCAAAAGGACTATTTCCTCAACTGAAGAATTAGGGAGTATGACTATTATTTTCATACAGTGTCAACTAATTAGGGACACTCTTTAGTTAAACCGAATTGTGAATTTATTTTTTATTTTCCAACGAGTCTAAACCATATTCCATATCTCTTATACCATATTCCATATGTAAGTATAATTAGTCATTTATGTGCCCGATTATACAAACAATAACAAATTCTTAAACATTGAACCTCTTTACAGTATAGCTGATAGATTATCACAGTACTATTTGTTCAAAGAATGCTGGCTGGCCATTAAATTAGGGACACAGAGATATTGCGTTCTATTTTCCAAAATTTTAATCTGAATATTTTTTTATTTCTTCTGCTATTGTTTCGTGGTAGTTTTGGCGGCAATCCCGATTTTTATTTTAAATTTTGAAAAATATTTTGAAGAAAAATGGTCAAAAATAAAAGGTGCGATCCAACACTACGAAAAATTATCATGAAGTTTGTTGTCGAGCATGGTTGGCCATATCGAAGGATAGCAGAACATTTAAATTGTTCAAAAACTATGGTATACAATGCAGTGTAACATGTCAGACGCAATAACACAGCTTTAAATGTGCCCAGAACAAAAAGATCGAGAAAAACAACTCCGCAAGAAGATAGAATGATAACCAGGTTAGCTAAGAAATATCCGTTTCTAGGCTCTATTTTAATTAAACACGAAGTGTTTGGGACAGACGAAAGAGCTGGTGTCTCAGCGAGGACCGTTCGACGACGTCTGGTAGAAGCAGGGTTGTTCGCAAGAGTGGCTCGCAAAGTACCGTTGTTGAAGAAAGAACATATAAATGCTCATTTGGCGTTTGCACGTAAATATGGACATTGGACCTACGCCCAATGGCAACATGTATTATTCTCGGACGAGACCAAGGTTAATTTGATTTCTTCAGATGGAAGGCAATACGTACGGCGTCCAAAATCGGAAATGAATTCAAGATTCACAAAAAAGCAGGTGAAACATGGCGGTGGAAACATTAAAATGAGGGATTCATTTTCTGGACGTGGAGCGGGACCTGTGAGGAAAGTTCAGGGTAACTTAGACCAACATCAGTGCAAGACAATATTGGAGGAAACGATGCTTCCCTATGCTGAGGAGCATCTCCCTATTATATGGACGTTTCAGCATGATAACGACCCGAAACATACCGCCCGTTCAGTCAAGTCGTTTCTTACCAGTCAGTCAGTATCGGCGCTAGATTGGCCAGCAAATAGCCCGGACCTTAACCCAATCAAGCACCTTTAGCACGAAATCAAGAAAAAAGTTGCCACTATCGTACCACAACTTTAGATGAACTTAATGAAGCTTTTTGTGAGGCATGGGCAAACATTCCTGTCGAAACATGCCAGAAACTGATAATGTCTATGCCACATCGGTGTCAAGCGGTAATTACTAACAAAGGTTTTGCTACTGGGTACTGATTTTACACGTAATAAAATGGAGCTGTTAAAGATATTATAATACTGCAGATTATTAGTTTTGTTTAACTCTATTTTTCATTATAGTTTACTGTCCTTAATTAAATGTCCAGCTACAGAATTATACCTTAAAATTGAATACCTGTTCAACCTTTGATATTAAATACTTTTTTCTATTTATTTGTTCTTTTATTTAGAGCCATTTATAGCATAATAATCGGACGAAATTATACAAATAATAGTTACTGAGAAATCAATAGGGTTTTATATTTATATGTACATAACCGGTTATTGTTCTTCACTATCTTGCATGTCCCTAATTAGTTGACCACGACTGTATATCATCAATTCATTATATGCTTACCTTACAGGTCCAATCCCTGATGATGCGGAAGAACCTCCCTTGCCCGCTGCCATCAGTTCCAGCGTCTCTACTTCTGCAGCTGTTTCCTTTCGGAGTTCTTCTGGATAGGAGAATGAAAGTCATTAAAGCTGGAGATAAGGTAAAAAGGTTTTATGTTAGTGTTGCTTGAGGATTTATATTTAAACATAGTATAAACCCAAGTCGCTTCCCGCTGTCTGTCTGTCCCTATATAAGTCCATGTATAATTAGATCTTTAAAACTACGCAACGGATTTTGATGTGGATTTTTAAAAATAGATATAGTGATTCAAGAGGAAGGTTTATAAACCATTTGACACATAGATTTCCATGCAGGCGAAGCCGCGGGGCGCAGCTAGTATTTAAATAAAATCCAGCGTAGCCATTAATTTTAAATATAGCGTATTTATACCTACACTTTGACAACAAATTCATGCGTGACCGACAATTTTTTTCTATATTTTGACTACTTGTATTTTGACTACTGTAACACGCATTAAAATCAACTCATCAAACGACACTAGAAGTCAAGCCAAGCGCAAACAAATCGGGCCGTTCCTTAACTACTTATTTTGACTAATGTAGCGGTAATAAAATATTACCTTACCTATTTCCAGCTAATTGCAGCGTGGGGTGGTCCGTACAATCGCATCGCGAAATCACCGATATCCGAAATTCTGCGCCTGAGGAAACCAAAAGTATCCTTTACTTGGGATAAGGTAGGTTGTAATAGTTTTATCAACTTTATTTGTACGGAGATAACATGCAGACCTTTCGAAGAAGTTAGATTATTTTATTTTAAATTTATTTTATTTTATTTATTTATTATTTGTGGACAAAAATTTTCGTAGGAAAACTATACGAGTAACTTCCATAACTACTCGTGTGAGTGGTCAAAAACCTTCCTACATCTAATAACTAAACTAAACTACTGTAGTACTTGAAGCGTGACTAGCAAAAATTTGTTGGTATGGACAAAAAACATAAAAAAATCAAGACTGGGTTAAATAAATAATGCTGGACAATTCACATTGCATAGATATTTTTTATTATACATAGAAAACGACCAGAACACCCTGAACAAATATCTGTAGATCGTACAAACATTTGTCCCGAGGCGAGAATCGAACCTCTTGCGTCGCAGACATTCGCCGACCGCGCCACAGAAGTTTAAAAAAAATCACACACACATGAGACACTTACGTAATTTTCCAGGTGGTGTGCATGCAGACAATGATCTTCGAACTGGAGCTTGTGCGCTGGCGAGCGCGGTGCCAGGCGGACTCCCGCCGAGGGTCGCAAGGAACCAGGTCCATACTCCTGAGAGGACCCATCAACTTCCTTGAAGAGATCGATTCCTTGATCTTCTTGTGCAGTCCTATGTAAGTGACCGTCCTATAGATGGATCGATATATAGAATAATACCACCCAAAACAGAAAACAAATCTTTATATATCAAAATCTATTGCTGTTCGTTAGTCTCGCTAAAACTCGAGAACGGCTGGGCCGATTTATGTGATTTTGGTTTTGAAATGTTTGTCGTAGTCCAGGGAAAATTTAAACGGTTAGAAAACATGGTAAAATTGCGCAGAAATTTCCACGCGGGCGAAGCCGCGGGGTGCAGCTAGTACAAAAATAAATGTCAATAAAATTATAAAGGGCGACCTTATTGCTGAGGGCCACCTATGTGATGTCTTAAAATGTCTGAGGAACTTGAGTATAATATTATGGAGTGACTCTACGCGAAAATCGTAACCTATTTTTTTTTTATTCGCTTTGGGGTGGCTATCATATCACGGCGGCCATGATAGGCCTATTGTGATCGCTATTGTATCGTAACCTAACAGTAAGCTGTAATAAACGAGAATTCTCAAAAGATTGCTATCGCAAGTAACATGGCGCTTGCGAAAACTAAAGAAAAAAGCTTTTAACCCATACTTAAACTCAATAACCGAACCACATAAAGTAAATTTAAAAAAATTGTAAGTAAATACTTAGTCTAAGTGAAACTTCTGAAACTATCATGGTTATTAACACTAAAGTCATTTACCTAAAACGGGATATTTACCATGATTTGATTTTTGAATTTTCCAATATTAACTGTGCCGAAATATTGGAAAACTCAAAAATCAAATCAAGGTAAATATCCCGTTTTAAATGACTTTAGTCTAAGTGATTGGAAAAGTTGCTTAACTACCTTGCAGCTTTGCTTTTTACAATCTGCAGGCGTTATTTTGATGATTTCTTCGTTCTTAAACACATTTCACAATAAATATTACTTTTATTAACATTTGTCGTCTAATTGTAGGATTTATAGATATTCAAATTTAAAATGTTTTATTTCTTTAGGCTAACAAAATAAGCACATACACATGTCAAATTTAATAAGATTTACTGTTCACTTAAATGTTTGTGCACTAGTGGAAGAAATGAAATAAAAAATTCAAATAACAATTGAACATGTCCGTTGTCCATTATCTAGCTTCAACAACCTGGAAGAGCTACGTCAAGCTGATCTCTTCATGGCTGACATGAACGGACACGGCCTGTCTCGAGAGATGCTGCTGAAAGGCTGGCAGCATCTGTCTCGGCTGGAGCTGCTGTTTGAGAAGGCAGAGAGCCGGAGTACGTCTTTGGAGAAGTCTATCAGGTCTGTGACGTTGATAAACATATGCTGGACAATTCCGACAGCATCATCTAGCACCACAAATAGAATAAGATACACGAAATCCATCAAAGTTATATAATCCCGCTCAAATTATGATATCCGGAGGGATATAAGAAGATTAAATATTATCAATAATAAATATAGGTACATATAAGTATTTAGGAAGAAATTTAACACCATATACCGAAATCCACTTTGCCCTAGTCAGAACAATGGCATTATTAGCTTATATTTTTTCGACTAGGGACTGACAGCCAAAACAGAAAAATGGAAATAAGAAATGGAGGCCTTTTACAGGTTAATAACAATAATTGAGATACATTTTATCAGAGCCCATACTATGATTTCTCTACACATTTTATGATTTTAATTTATGTTTTCTAGACTGTTAGACCAATGGAAGAAACGCGGCGATCAGCTGCTGTACTCCATGATACCGAAGGCCATAGCAGATCACCTCAGAGCTGGCAAGGATCCTATGGCTGCTTGTCAGGTGTGTACAAAACATGGGTCGACCGAACGCTTCCAATATATTGAATTCGAGAATAATTGAAGATAAAGAATAAACACTTTATTGAGCTTAAAACAACAAAATAACACCTAAATATTACACATCAACAGTACAATAGGCCGCCTTATCGCTGAGAGCTATTTTTCCCAGGCAAGCATCATCAATTCAATTGATGATGTAATACTTGTATACCAGTGAATACTTCTATAACCTTCAAAATTCTGGTATAGTTGGATTTTGTAGTGTCTTAGCTAGCAACTTATGGATGAAACTAAATCTTGTCTATCCTTTTCAGGCGTTTGAAAGTGTGACCATAATATTCTGCGGGATGAAGATAGCCGAGGCGGGATCGAGGGCAGATGTGATGCAAACCGTGGCTTACATGAACGACGTCTACTCAAGGATCGACCGCCTTCTAGACACACATCGCGTTTATAAGGTGAGGAATTGTTAATTTGAAGAAAATCCTACAAGTTCCTAGCATATGTAAGGTGTGTTAGTGGCGAATTATGAACGCCGCAGATTCAGGGCGAACGTATAAAGGCGATAGGCTTATCAAGGCCGCAGTGACACCCAAAGGGGGAAAAGATGAGGAATATAATACATGTACATAAAGAGACCTGGATAGTCACATTTTTAAAACATTCGAGCAACCTTAAGTATCTTAACGAAATGACCTAGCAAGTTTTAGATTTTTTGATGTTTCTACTAATACCTATTCCCACGTCTTCAATGTTTTGAGAACTCGAGATTTGTCGAAATAAACGATGATGGACATTTTATAAGTCCACTTTGTTTAGCCTCGAAACTATTTTATCCATAGCATCAAGTTATTTGATGTTTCCAGGTGGAAACTGTAGGGACAGTCTACATGCTGGTATCAGGAGCCCCAGAACGACGAAGGGCTCACGCTGCATCAGCTGCTAGCGCCGCTATAGCCATATCGCGTGCTCTTCCCTGTTTAACCATTGGCAAGTAAAAATAAATAAATAACATAAAAAAGCCTTTATTTACTACCACACAAAATATTTTCATTTTTCTCACTAAATGTATACCACCTATAGCTATGTGGAAGCAGTGGATCCCACTGGCACAGGACCGCCAGGGGTGGCGAGATAGAGGCCTATACTCAGCAGTGGGTGTTACAGGCTGATTAGATAGATAGATAGATGTGGAAGTACCACTTAGAGTGGTGAAAGCCTCCCCCAGGTTTACTTCTCCATTGGTAAGTTTGATTTGATGTTGAATCATAGTCTCATAATTTAATTTAAGTTACATTATTGTGATTTTATTATGTGTATGAACGGTATGAAGTATGACAATAAATTATCTGAATCTAAGTCTTAATCATTTACTAATGATTTTAGGCTTGTGGTCTTGTTGAAACTCCTTGAAACGTTCACCGCAAAGGCGTTTATTCATTTCAGGGAGGAAGAGATACTTCTTTAATTTCTCTTTGATATAGTTACGTAAACTAGAATTAGGGCACTGTGAATCCTGTACGAAGTTTTGGCAGAGCGAGGTTTTGAGCACCATTTCAGTCAACTTCGGCACTTCAGTTTAACGGATTTATTTAGTCAAAAGAACACACTCTCATTTTAAGCAAGCGCCAATTTTGCTTAGCTCTCTTGTGCTAGTTTTGAAAAAAGCATCTAAAAGACTTTATGGACATTTCCAGGTATTCACTCAGGCCCCTGCGTGGCAGGTGTGCTCGGGCTGCGTCTGCCGAGATACTGCATGGTCGGCGATACCGTCAACACTGCCAGTAGGATGCAAACCACTTCTGAGGTTAGTTTAAATACGTTACGTCTGTATAAGTACACTGGTTTCTAATGTGTCGGTATTCGTCTTAAAATCATGGCTATGGATTTATAAATCAATCAATCAAATTCTTCATTATCAGACAACAAAGGTCCATAAAAAACACATACACAAAATTACAAAAAGGAAAATACAAGACGTTGAGAGTTCGAGATGTGCACCAATTGACGACTTCTGTGGCGCGGTGGGCGAAGACCCGCCTGCGACGCAGGGTTCGATTCCGGCCTCTGGGACAAATTTTTGTACGATCTGCAGATATTTTTCACGGGTGTTCTGGTCGTTTTCAATGTATAATAAAAGAAAGACATCTATGTAATGTATTGTATTTTGTATATCAGTCACCTAGTACCTACCCATAACACAAGCTTTGCTTAGCTTGGGGGTAGATGACGCTGTTTGTCCAGCATAAAAAAAATATGATTCGTATTTCTACATAATTTAAATTCTATTCTAGCCTGGACGGGTCCAGATATCATCAGAGACAGCCTCTCAGCTGCCTTCCGGAAGGTTCCGTCTCCGGAAACGAGGACTCATCAAAGTGAAGGGGAAAGGAATGATGGACACCTTCTGGCTAGAGGGAGAGGTGGAAGAAGAATATCAGCACGAGGCGTTGCAGCTGTTTTCAGCCTTATGTGGCGAGGATTAGGATAGTTTTTGATTGAGATAATATTGTTTACCAAATAATAGTACCACTGTAGGTCTTTGCAGCTGTTTACCGCCTTATTTGGAGAGGATTAGGATAGTTTTTGATTGAGATAGTATTGTTTCACAAATAATAGTACCACTGTAGGTCTTTGCAGCTATTTTCAGCCTTATGTGGAGAGGATTAGGATAGTTTTTGATTCAGATAGTATTGTTTCACAAATAATAGTACCACTGTAGGTCTTTGCAGCTGGTTTCAGCCTTATTGGCGAGGATGAGGATAGTTTTTGATTGAGATAGTATTGTTTCACAAATTATATTATAGTAGTAGTAGGTATAGATAGGTAACTAGAGAATTATATTTCTTCGGAAGCACTTCGGCTTAATCGCAATAATTTGATAGATAACATCAAATAACGATCATATCTGTAAATAATTACCTTTCAACGTACATAATTATAGATTATACATTTGGGTATGAATTATCTATTGAAATAAATAGGAAAAGATATAGACAGTAGAGGCATAGAATCAAATATGTGGATTGCGTTATATTCTCCTGGGCCATGAGGTTAAGTACCAGTTAGTTTAAATAAAACACCGAAGCTTTAATCATACTTTTATATCAACAGACGAATTTAATTCGTGGTATTTAACTTGATTTTCATAGATGCGATTTCATAGAATACAATCGTTATAGGTACATTTTATACATTTGTTTTATAGAACACGAATTATCTACAGAATAAATGTTTATTTGTTCTTATTTGAATACATAATGACTAATCTATATAAATAAGGTACATAATTCTTAACAGTTCTATATGAAAGTTTTGCACTTAAGGTTAGGTTTCTCTTCCTACATATAACTTTCTCTAGAGATATATTAAAATTCATCTATAATTAAAATTTATCTATACAGGGTGGCTTGGGATTCAAGGGGATGGAGAAATCCAAAACCCGAGTGTTAGAGAAAAGTCCCGAAAGCTAATTTTATGAGAAAATTAAAAGTGCATACTTGTTTGAATTTCTTTTTTCGATTTTCTTATATAAGATTTACTTAATTTAATAGGAATACATATTTTATCAAGAATAAATCCCATTAAAATAAAGGCTAGCTGTGAGCACACCAGTTGTTCGAAAATTAAACAAAATTTTTAAATTGATGTCTTTCATTTTCAACAATGCCTTTTTTTAAAGATTGATCCTTATAATTGAATCAGTTGGTGCAAAAATACAGACTGTCATATAATATTTTTTCCAGTTAGCACGATTATTAATTTGTCACATTAAAAAAAAAAAAAAAAACTAAATAAGTATGCGTATTTTGTTTTATCATAAAGTTGATAAAACAAAATACGCATACTCCTTTCATAATTTTTCTTTGACTTTCATTTGGTTTCTGATTTGGCCATCCCTCAAAAAGCCACCCTTGGCCTCCACTTATAATTATTTAATGTGCTACAAGTAGAAATCATTAGTAAATATATTATTTTATGTCATTATCATTGCTTTTAATTTGTGCTATAAGGCTAATTCAGTGTTGTACGGTGTATTAGTATATTTTTTATATACACTTAGGGTGCCATTTGGATATAACAATCGCAAATACTCACATTTCTTTAACTACAAAAAAAATTTGGTGCCACGTTTTTAAGAGGACATTCACACAGGAAAGGATTATGTTCTCTAAAGATAACGAGCGATTAGCAGCTTCATCTATTAACTTTGACACATAGTTAAGGTATAATAAAAAACATATGAACTCGCCAAGTAATATTTCTAAGACATCCTTAGTCTGTTCTTGTTTCTTAGTCCATAAGTTGTCCAGTCCTTCTAACGTTTTTAATGGTGACGTCTGAGGGCCTATTTTTTTATTTTGTTTGTAACAATACAAATTACTTAAAAATAATAAAATACAAATATAATTTATCAATAACATAACTATCACACGCGTGTTTTGTTTAGCTACGTGACATTCTACATCAGCTTTACGAGAAAAAACTTGTTGCGATCATGTGGCATTAAAAATATGATAGCATAATATAGCAAATATGGCGCTCATTGGGGAGGCCTATGTCCAGCAGTGGACTGCTATAGGCTGATGATGATGATGATAATATAGTAATTATAATTATATATGTTCGATACAGGCTAGAATTATAGTTACTTATTAGAGATATAATGTGAAATAAATATTTTCCTTGTTACTTTAGTGTATATAGAAATACTGATCACTATCACCACATCAAAATAATATTTTTAGGTTTCTAGAAAGAAACAAGTAGACTCTTGGCACTAATGTTATTGAGGGACGGTATCTAATAGTAAAACATTTGCATACCTCCATGCGAATAAATAGCATTATTATTTGTTAATACACAACTAAATTTCTTAATGTTTAATTGGTGTTATTATGGTAATTCTGTATATTACTGAAATGAGCGGAATTGGCTGAAAGTAGTCATTAAGTTATTGATTAACCAAAAAATAAATGTTAGGTACTTATTATTTAAAAAATATATTTTGTTTTATTACAACTTTATTTTTATTTTTATTGTAAGTAATAATTATTACAAAAAACGGAGACGCGCCCACTTACAAAACAATAAATAATAATAAACGACAGAATGAAACCTACATTCAAATTAAATAGATGCTGTAAAAGTAAATATATATAATTTTTTTGAATGAATAAATAACAAAATAGGGTGCTACATGATTTCCAATTTGAATTTTCATCGTTTTAAAAATAAATCTAGTTTTTATAAAATTACAACATCTCATCACTCTATCAATATTGTTGGAATGAATTTCTATTGACTTAAAATAACGCTAACATATAAAAAAAATATATACAACAACATTTATAGAATGTAAAAAAGAGTTCAAAATTTCGTTTTAGCTGCGTATTTAGTTAAAATTTCTAATCTCTCTTCTACCATTTTAGGCTCCGACCGTTCGAACCGACTTCAACAACTATTAAATAATAACTAAAGTTTTTAATAGTTATAGATTTTTTTTTACAAAAGTGATGTTTTTTTATTTGGTAGAGTTTTATACAACGGTGTATAAGTACATAGTTATATGCCTAATATCGGTAGTAAGAGATGTTCAGTCTTTCTAAAATTTAAATGATACTCTAGCTAACTCGTCTAGCGAAAGAGGTATTGTTTAAAAATTTACTTGAAATTTTTACATTAGTTAAATCTAAAAGTCTCTTATGTGAAATAATATCATTACATAGATGCAAAATTAAAGAGTACCGCAGAAATAAAAAAAAATAGCTTTAACTTCGCCAAACATAAATGGCAAGATATTCTTAAGACCTTACGTACTTACGTAACAAGTACCTAGCTGTGTAAACTTTTTGCAATAAATGCTCATGAATAAAACTTTGCGCTTAAAACTAATCTACTTTTTAAAGAGAGCTGTGACCTCCTCGATTGTCTTATTCTTAGTTTCTGGTAGTTTAAGGTACGTGTAGATGAAGAATAATATTAAAAGTACAGTATACGGTAAGAATACATATTCCCCGAGTGCTTCGGACATCGGAATGAAGGTCAAGCCAACAACGAAGTTCGCAAGCCAGTTTACCAACGCGCCAACGCTGACCGCGGCGCTCCTCGCCCCCTGGCCAAACATCTCCGACAAGATCATCCATGGAATAGAACTGGGGCCCACACCAAAGAACGCCACGTACAGGAATGTGAAAATAACCGCAAATATGCTCATCGTCGCGTTGTTCTCGTATGTAAAGAAGGCGATAGTCATTAAAACTGAGAAGACAGCCATGCCTCCGAGACCGCAAAGCTGTAGCGTGCGCCTGCCCAGCCGGTCCATTAGCGGGATCGACACCAGAGCCATGAAGAATAGAACGCTGCCCACGCCGATAGACGCCAACCTAGCTGACTCTTCTTCAAGTCCAGCTTCCACGAAGATCGTCGAAGAGAAGTACAGAACCGCGTTGATACCGCCCAGCTGCTGTGACAAATGCATGACGATTCCGATCAACAGAGGCTTCCGCAGAGCTGCGATCCTTAGCAGATCCATCACTGTGAATTTCTGTTCCTGTCTCGCTGCACGGTCCTCTTCTTGCATATCGTTGATTTCATTCTCTATCTCAGCACTACCGCGGATTTTGGATAAAGCTACACGCGCTCTCTCCTCGTCTTGCATACCGAGGAGCAGGAACCTAGGTGATTCGGGAGCGAAGGGCAACATTACACACTGAACGGCTGACGGGATAACAGCTAATCCAAGAAGCCAGGGCCAGCCCTCATCACTGCCGAGGATTACATCGATACCCAAGATCTGTGCTCCCACCAAACCGAACGCTACGGCCAACTGATTAACAGTTCCGAACGCACCGCGTAAGTTAGTAGGGGCTACTTCGGAAACGTAAGTAGGTGAAGCGGTGGTAGCGAAGCCGCAGTTGACGCCAATCAAAAATCTGCCTATGATGAGCATGGGTACCGAGGCCGCCGTCTTGCTGAATCCCATCAACGCAGCACCAAGTAGTCCGAAGACAGCGTTGAAGAATAAAGCGTTCTTTCGGCCGTAACGCTCGGTCATCCAACTAGCGAGAGGGCAACCGATCATGCCACCGATGGCGAATATGGAGACTACGATGCCGAAGATGTAGCTAGGGGATGAATACCCGTTTTCTCCGATGAAGTTCTCGATGAATGTGCGCGGTGCGTTGATGACGCCGGTGTTGAAGCCGAACTGCAGCATGCCGAGCACGGCCGCCGTGACGGCGTACAGCAGCGCCCCCGTCGTGCCTGGCCCCGCCATTTTTGGCGAACCTGGAAAGATTGGAAAACTTTGCTACAGAATTACATATGAATTAACATCAACGTGTCTTACTTTATCGACGCAAAGATAATTATTAGCAACCTTACTGCCAAATTTAACCCTCCGCACACAGACACAGAGACTGCCACCAAATCTTTGTCGCCGGCTTAATTTTAAGAGAGTCACGTATCATGTCAGAGACCCTTCATCACAGTATTGGATACCTACAGGATTCTTCAGTTTCTGGTTCTGTATAGTGATGGTGAAACTGGCAAATGATTTATGTGGTTTAGCACAAAACTTTTCTTCATCTTTATCTCGATCGTCCCTCATCGGATCATAATCTTTTCTTTCCGTATCCTTGCACTCAATTATTGATTTGTTTTAGCTTATCGGAAGTTCAAAGAATCTAACAAACATTTTCATTTACCCGTTTTTGTAATTTGCAATCTAAAGAATATTTCTCTAGGCTTATGTGGAAAAGTAAGAAAGAAACCTCGTGAGAAAGCAAAAAATGCAGCAAAGATAAACGTGCATCTTATCAGGTTATAAGTTGAGATAGGTACGAAAAAAACCGAATACGAATTCTTATGACATCCCGACTTAGCGACCTACTTACTTTTAGAGTACCTACCCAAATCCAGTTTAGAAAAATACGTGAGATTCTCAGAATATTAAAAGCTATAAATGCAAATGCAAATAAGTATCCAGTTTTATAAAAATATATGACGTCACGTTTTATGTGTTACCTAACCTTGTTTAGAACTTACAGCAAGATTGTTTGAAAAGGGTTTAGTTTAACCCTTTCAAACAATCTTGCTGTATATTGCAAAAACTAATTAAGAACTGTTGGCATAACATAAAATATTTTGAATTCGTCAAGCTGGTATGAAACTAAAAAACTATGTAAACTTAAAAATACATACAAGATCACATAATGAATCGCCAGTTATAATAAAAATGTAATTTATCTTTTAAAATTTATAGAATTTAACGACATCAAGTGTAACATGTACAATACATCCGACAGAGAACCAAAGTTATCGACATAGCTCTGAGAATTAGCAAGCTGAAGTGGCAGTGGGCCGGCCATATCTCGCGAAGAACCGACGGCCGCTGGGGCAAACGTGTTCTTGAGTGGAGACCACGACTCAGTAAAAGTAGTGTAGGACCCTTCGACCAGGTGGGATGACGACCTGCGAAAGACTGCAGGTAGATGCTGGATGCGTCAAGCTGAAGACAGGGCGCTATGGCGTTCATTGGGGGAGGCCTATGTCCAGCAGTGGACTAATATAGGCTGATGATGAAGTGTAACATGTGTACCTACGGTGGAAATAAATAAACTGATAAACTGAGTTGACATCCCCCAATTATAGGTTTATACAGCTAACACATCAAAATAGATAAGTTGACAAGGCAAATCACATACAAATATATCTAATAGAGAAACTATTAGGTTAATGATAAACGAATTATAGAGGGAAAGAGAAGAGATTAATTATTTATTTTATTTATGGCTGAGTACATTTGTACGTTTCTGAATAAAAAACATAAAAAATAAACCATGGTTTTTTGTGTATTTAAAGGTAGGTAAAAGTATGTGTAGTTTCAGTGATTTTCTAATCCATTCTGATGCTATTATTAAAGCATGAATTAACTTACTTTTAGTATCTTCCATTTCGACCGAGCGTTGAACTTTTACAAAACACCGAACGCAAGTGGAATAATCTCTTACGTTTATCGCATTTTGGTACAACGATAAGAAATCTGATCTAATGTCAAGATATTTTACTAGATATAGATAGGTGTACTATGCCACGTTCCTTTTCAACAATAGTACGTAAAGTATTAATAACACTAGAGTACAGTTAGAATAAGAATAAGAAAAGTTTTATTTGGCCAAAGAAAACAGGCTACACAATTAAAGCAGTAAACACACACACAAAAAAACAAATAACATAAGCCTACAGAAAAACAAAAATAATAATAATACGTAGCACGGTAGTGCTAGCCTGCTCGCCAAAAAGGGTTAAACTCAGCTATGTGCTGAACCACGCATGGCGCGGAACAACGCTGGTTTTCAGTTTGAACCTATTATTTAAAAATACAGTTAGGTACAGAAGTTCAGAGTTAAAAACAGTCCAAAAACTCAAAAAGTACTGAAGAATATATAAACAATCGGTATTGTACGTAACGAACCTACTATTACAATTTTAGAGAGTAATTGAAATACAAGTAATTTTATTGTTTACTAAAACTTAAAACGATTTTTAATCCTTAGTAATGGAAATAGGTTACCTAACTAAGGGTGGAGTTCTTCAAAAGAATCGGACAATAAGCAGTTACGTCGGTAACTTTGACGTAGAATGTACGAAAATATCTGTCAAAAACGTTTATGAACATGTCATTGTCCATTTATCTTTTAGTGGAACATTAGCAAGTGTTCCAGCTATTGTAATTTTTATATTTGAATTGACTCCATTGACATTATTTAACTACAAATGTGATAAAATATATTTTGACTTCATTATATGTTTACCTATCTTTCTTATATATATTTTTTTCCATATTAATGTTGTAAGCCTGACCATGGCAGACTAGAGATGCATGATAGAATTATAAGACCAATGTATGTTACCACCTAGTTTTACAACAATAAGTAAATTTATCATTTATTTAAAAAAATAGAAACAAATTAGAACTAATATTTACAATGAAACAATTGAGGTAACTTTTTATTTCTAACAATCAACAGTAGCTAAGGTATAGTAGGTTGTACAAAACATCTATATTATATAGATATATTCGGCTGTATGTAAAGAAAATAGTACAGTTTCAACAGCTTATCTATAGTAATTAAACTACCTAATTTTATTTGAGCATAACAAGTGACGCGCGGGTAAAATTGTGGTTAAGGCGAAATAAGTTCGTTTTTTGAGACAAGGACAAGTGACGCGCGGGTAAAATTGTGGTTAAGGCGAAATCAGTTCGTTTTTTGAGACAAGGACGAACGAACGCCGTGCGGGGAAGGCGAGAAAGGGAGGCAAGAGCAGTAGAATAATCGGCCCGAGCGCAATTTCACTGCTTTTTTTTTTAAATTTGTTATTGCTCTAAAATAATACTGTTTGTCAAAAAACTAAAACCATAATTGTCTAAAGTATTTATTAGGGAACACGTAGAAGAAATTTCATTACAATAATATTAAATAACTAGCAAATAAAACTGGTTTTCCCGTAGAGATATCTCTGTAAAAATGGAAATTTAGAGGAAACTTTACCATTTTTACCATTTTTTTCTATCGAGTCAAGTTAAGTCAATCGTGTTTAGTCTCCCATAACTTACTAACTTATATCCTAAACTTTTGATCCTCATCAAAATATATTCGAAAAATAGGTGTTTTGTTCCTTTAAAATTGATTTTCCGTTAAGTCAAAACGTGGGTTTTGGGACTCATTTTACCTTAAATTGTATGTATATTGTGAAGGTTAACAGAACAAGACGTAATGAGTATGATCTCAACCATATGGTTATAAAAATAATGTATGAGTTTGGAACCAAACAATGAAATGTTAGACTGCATTTAACATGGTCGACTGATAATAAATTAACATGAAATATGTATTGTTTTCATAAATTTACTATCCGCCATCACTAAGTGAATAATAATCTATCTACATATTTCAGTAGTGTGAAACATGGCACATAAGTTGATTTGACAAATAAATAAATATTGCTGTACAATTCGCACAGCAATTTTGTGTTATGGGTAATATATGACTTGATATACTTAATACACTTTATACCTCTAGATATCTGTACAATACATCGTATTAATATTTGTTTATACGAGGCGGGAATCGAACCCGCAATCATCTCCGTCGCAAGCTGAGGCGGACCTTCGCCCACCGCGCCCGAGGTCGTCAATAAATAAACAAAATATTGCAGGACAATTCACACAGCTTCATCTAAGTCCATATAAAGATTTGGATTGAAAATTACAGCCTATCTTATGCTGCCCCGCTTAGATCAAATTTGATCTGCGCGTCTATACTTGCCTATTTTTTTTAATTTTCTTTGAATCGAATGCATTATCGATAAAATAGATGACAAAACAAGGTACATAACGTGAGTTTTTCCTTAATACACACATAATTACGTGTTAAAAGCACCATGACTTCATGAGAAATAACAATGGACATATAAAAACAGTCGGTACCTCTATCTTTACTTCGTGTTTGTAGCCTATAGAATTTATAGGGTACAAACACGGAGTAAAGGATCAATAGCATAATACTGTGATAGAACTATACTGAGCAAACTTGGTTAAACATAACTTAATTGCAAGGGGCCTGATTAAGGAATGACGAAGAGTAAAGGTGAGTTTCAGGATTTTTTGTGACTAGCTCTAAAATGTGACAATATGGGTTACTCACATCACATCACAGCTTTTGATGTGTATAATGTATTGTGAGTACCCTTTGGTTTATTTGCGGTGAATGACTGTATTTAGGTAGAAAATGGTAGAAACTACGACATATTTACCTATTTATAGAAAAACATACCGAATGCCGCCTTTAAATTGCGATATTTAATTTCAAGGTCAATAAACAACAGATACAAAATAGTGTTAATAGTGTGCCCAAATACATGTTTTCAAACACATGTAGTTTCCCATTGATAGCGGCACGATGCAAACTTTCACTTGACGATTGTAAACAATATTGTCATGACTAAGAATTTAACTAGAACACTTATAAATATAAATTATTTGAGTTTTTTAGAGTTTTTCTTCTCCGTACTTATATCATTTATTTTTGTGCAAAGTTGGGCTAAAATCAGTGTTGAAATGCGAAAGTTTAGACGCTTTTATTTTTCAAATGTACTTTAATATACTTTGTTACGGTTTTGGATTTATACAATCATAGTATAAGATGAGTTAATTGTTATTATCCTGAGTTTTAAAATACTATTTAGCACCAAGCGCCCTCGTAGCTAGGTGGAGTTTCAAACTTGATAATGTTGAAACAAAATAAACATACCTTTCAATATAGTTCAACTGGAAGTTATTGACTGGAAAATCCCAGAAACCTTAACAGCAGCGAAATATCTTTAACAGTCACTTCTTTAACTATCACAAAAATAAACAGTCGCGAGGGGAAATCGGTTGGAAACTTGTGTCAAAAGCGACTGAGCGGAACGCACTGTCTGCAGGAAGGTCAGACACGAGTCTGTTGGGTAAAACGACGCTCACACAGTTGATTGGAGGAAAACAAGTTGGCTTAGGCTTTTTATTGGATGAAAACAAGTTGGCTAAGGCTTTTTTTATGATTGGTAAGTAGCATGACTGGTACTGGGTTTTTATTTTGAGACAGTAGTCAGAGGGTAGGTCTATCGTAAACAGTAATTAACAAGTCAAGTTATTCCGTGAAATTACATTCAAATCAAATTAATTTATTACTTGAAATACATGTTATTGAAGTTATAATGTAATGGAATGTCACACTGTATTCTGTCCATTAGTTACAATAAATATCTAACACAATTCTTAATAATACATAAAATTCACAGACAAGTAAAGAAATAAAAATAATACAATCATTCAAAAAAAAATACAATGTTATATACCTACAATTTATCGGTCATCATAAATTTATTAAGGAGTACCTTATAGCATTTTTGGTCAATAGTTCAGTCACTTTCCTCCGAAACAACGCACAAGGTTTTCTTATAGACTCTGGCACTTTATTGCGAAAGGTGCTAAACAGAAATATACTTTTCACTTCTCTTGCTCAAAAAGTGTATCATAATAGTGTCGCTTAGCGGGCCTAAAACTCGAGTTTAATACCTCGGGCTAAAAAGTATTTTTTCTTTTTAATTTTTGTCTAAAATCATCAGCCCGTACAAAGCATTCGTTCTCTTACATAAAAACTCGACTTCTTGGTGCTCCGTCAATCTTTTTTTTTGAAAATAGAACCGTCTTGTTGATGTTTTATGAAGGTTGATTCTTCCCTTCACGGTAGAATGCGAACTGTTTCGTTGCGGGTTAAATAGAGATTTAAAAAAAAGAATGTTATTGGCGCTAAATCTCTAGAATTTTCTTCATTCCAAATCACAAACTTGTACGAAAATTGTCTAATTTTGAATTGTTTTATTTTCTCGCAATCGAAGTGAAAAGTAGAGTGTTTACCCATTATAACTCGGTCTTGTCATCCTCCCTCGCTACGCTCGGGAGTATAACAACCTCGTATATAATGGGATGGTTTAGTCCCTTGTAAAACAATCTACTATTACGCATTCTATCCAGTACACGGGACTTTAAATTGTGGTTTGCCTAATAGCCATAAAGTAATACCGCAAACATATCCAATTAGTAAGGTAGCACGAACTATTATTACCTGGACTTGTTTGATAACGACCTAATCATCATAAGAATCGTCATCATGACGAAACTAAACAACAGTTAGCGCAGAACTGTGATATGATAAGTTAAGTGAATACTGAAAAATATATTCGTGGAGAGTTATTTTATTAACTGAAAATAACAAACACTGTCTTTTTATCTTAAAAACTAACATGACAAGAGGTCCGTTGTTTTTTTTTTTTTTACTTATTTTATTGCTTGATTGAGTATTGTACCTCAGGAATACCTACGTTATTAATAATTATAAACATTCCTACCGATACCTACCTACCACCTACCAACTTTAATGTATATAGATTGATAAATAAATAGAAAATACAGAAATAAATAGGTACTTGGAATAGAGGAAGTGCCCATTGTACATGTCGCATATAATGTATTTTTGTAATGATTGATTTGATTATGGTGTACAATAAAGAATTTTTGTATTGTATTATATAAAAGATGGCCTTAGCGCTAAGAGAGATCTCTTCCAGGCAACCTTAGGATGGACTGGACATGAAGGAACATTATAGACGGAGGCACTCTAATAAATATTTAGATAAAAGAAACACTTACACTTCATACCATTATACCTACCTACAATACAAACATTATAATAAACTTACATAGACATAGAAGAAAGCTATCAAACTTTACATATGAACAAATAATGCTGATGCAGCAGTTTTTTGAAGAAAATATCTGTTTGGTCTTGTTTTGAGCTATCTATTTGATAGATCGTTTATTTCTGAACAAAATAAAGAAAGAAAGAAAGAAAATATATTTATTGATTCACTAGTAGGTACAACTTTTTAATAAACGATCTATCTCTTTCAGTTAAAATATTAAAATACTGAGACCCCTTATCAAATTGAGCAATAACAGGACGTGTGCACATATCTGTAGCGAATTTCTTTTGTTATCTACATTCTGTAACAAACCAAATTCGCTACGTGCATGTGCACACCGCCTTACAACATCAAACAAGTCAAGCAGCTGTATGTACAACTCGTAACATGCAAATCACTCTGTAGCTTGAGTGTTAGTAATCAGATAGTAGATATAATTTTAGAGGAATGATGAAAAGAGAGTCATATAACGAGTCCTTTACAAATCCTTTCTTCCTTACTAATATTATAAACGCGAATGTTTGTACGTATGTGTGGATGTATGGATGTTTGTTACTCTTTCACGAGGGACTTCTTTGGGGTGAGTACGTTGCGTCTAGAGCTTTCACTTTCATACGTAATGAATTCGTCAAAAAAAAATAATTAAAGAAACATATGTACGTTTCATTGATGGCTTTGCACATAGCAATCTATCAGAATAGGCTAGTGTCCTAAAAAATCTACTAAATCCGCCAGTTAGATTATTAAAGATATTGGACCCGTGTTTTTTCTTTTGTCAATAAACAAAAAAATATGAAGATATAGCCAGTTAAAGTTCCGCGTGACGTCAAGTGTTCCTAAACTTTGACGCGCTTTATTTTTGTAAGTATTTGTTTGATTGACAAAAGAAAAAATACCTGTCCAATATCTTCCGATAATCTAACTGACGGACTAAATAGAAAAATATATTGCGTCAAAATAAGATAGTTTAAAAAAAAACACACAATTCATTGATTGTTTTGCACAAAGCAATCTATCAGAATTGCTATTGGGCACGCTAAGCCGAGGTCTACAACATTAGACGAAAGTAGCCCAAAATCTGAAATGTGCCTATTTGTTAGCATTTTTGTTTAATATTAACCAGTGGCCTACTCGGAAAACGAATTAACTATGCATGTAGCCTCGAAAAAATATAGGTTACCTAGGTAATAAAATAAGATAACAATACCCCGTACGTCAACTTCCTACTAATATTATAAACGCGAAAGTTTGTATGTATGGATGTTTGTTACTCTTTCACCCAAAAACTACTGAACGGTTCGAGCTGAAATTTTGCATACAGGTAGTTCTAGGCCTGGAATAAAAGATAGGCAACTTTTTATCCTATAAATCAACGTTTCCATAAAACCAACGAGTGCATAGGCGCGGGCAAAGACCACTCTAATATAAATCCAAGTAAAGTGTGCCAAACAATAACTCAAAAACCGAATTTAGAAAGATGGCAACCTTACTCTTACCTACCTATTTCAGAACATCTATAAAATAATATAAGGACTTGACGTAGTATATGAGGCAGCGAAGCCGTAATAAAGGATGACAAACGCATGAAATTAAATAGAAGACTCGCAAATAGATGCAAATTTATAGGCAGTTGCTGCGGTTACCCTATGGTTTTCCCGGGAAGGGTGAATGTGCACGCAATGGTACCCAGCCCATATTTTTTTTATTATAAATACCAGATTATAATAAAAAAAATATGAATGTCTAATCTCCGCCCGCTGCTTCGCACGCGTTGTCTCTATGGAAACAGTTATTTCTATCTTATGGGAATTTATTTATGGGATAAAAATATTGATGATATACATATGTACCTACTATATTTGTTCTTTAGTAGGTATTAAGGTTATTAAATAACAATATATTATGGTCATATACAGGGTGTCCGGTAATTAATGGATAACCCCGCAGGCACGTGTGGGGGGCACCACGGCCAATCAGGAAAAAAATTATAAAAAAATCTATCTGCAGCAGTCAAGGATTTATTTAGTTTTTTTCTTAAGTACAAAATTTGATACCTTTGTTCACGTCAGTAGGCACTACGGTTACAAATTCAATGATAATGAGTTAATTTTCTCTGGGAACAACCGTGAATAATTGGCCTTGCCATCGCGCATTACAAAATTTTTCTAGCTGCACTGGTTTTTTTTCCTTAATATTTAAAAATGAAAATTAGTGTTTTCGATATTTTATGATAAAGTTTGAGCACCTGTGGTATAAAAAAAACGTATGGAGACCTGGGTGGGCCATAGCTTAAAAAACATGCCACGAAATGAAGATTTTGAAAATATTCCTTTAACAGTCTAGATTTATTCTTAACAAAGTGCATACTGTGTACCTACGTAGTCTTTCGATCTAGTAGTTATCGAGTACATTTTCGGAATGGAGTTAAAACATCGAAAAATACATACTAATTTAAAGGTACCTTAATATACCTTTAAAGGCTGCATGATACTTAATGTTTAGTGATAAACCTAAGAAGGTAGGTTTTATAATTGATTGTTTTATTAATGATTAGCTTGGTATTTAGTGTAAGGGCGCGTTCCCACTGTGTCGTATTCGTAAATTATCGTTGGACGACTATCGTCTCTAGCTGTTCCGAATAAGCCTTTGATACCCCACAGCTGCGTTTTTTAAACGTGCCCGACTGGCGTATCTTGTTGTTAACATTATACCGCGACGACATTTTACGGTTCACGGCGGCAGTCGTCATATGTATATTTTTTTCATTTTAAGACTGTCGGGCTACCTGTTCCCATTATAACGAAAGATAATCTAATCTATGGTCAAAACAAAAAAAAATGTCATGGGCGACAGTTTATCGTGCCGTTCTATATGCTTTAAACTGCACGACTATGTCATCACTCCCTACAAAATTTACATGCGAAAATTTGGATGTTTAGATGTATTTCTAGGCCTGGAATACATTATAGGTTTTTTATCCCATCTATAAAACAGTTTCTATAGGATATAAATAACCTTTAATTAAATGGTAAAATTGAATGGAATATGTGAGGATCAATCCTTATTCCCCTCCCCCCTAGCAACATGAGGCTTGCGTATCACGTATTCCATAACGAAAGGAATGCGTGAGCATATTCTTGCAAGAGTATTGACGTCAGAGGAACCTTGATAAATAATGAATGCTGGACAATCCACACATCATCATCTAACCCCAAGCTAAGCAGAGCTTGTGTTATGGGTACTAGATGACTGATATCATTAATAAAATACATAACATAGACAGCAATTCCATTTTTTTTATTATACATAGAAAATACCCAGAATACCCAGAACAAAGATTTGTAGATTGTACAAAAATTTGTACCAGGGCGGGAATCGAACCCGCAACCTCCTGCGTCGTGAGGCATGCCACACCAGTCGTCTATGATAGGTTGAGTTTGCCTTGTGAGTTATGAAGATTACTCTTCGAAATGTTAGCAGTATGGTGATGTGTTCAGTACAGTACCTAACTTACTTCTAAGTATTGGGTATGTTATGGACAGATTTGTAACAAAGAGCTTAAGTAGCACATCTGTACAAAAATACATATACTAAATTGGTTACAAAATGGCTATCTGCATAAATTAAACTTTTCCTATTTGCTAACTTAGTAAACTATCCACTGAATATTTTTTCATAACTTTTGTTCAATGTGTGAGTCAGTCCATGACCACAATTGTTTCTACGAAAACAAAAGGTACCCGATAATGCAAGGAGGTTAAACACCTCTGCATATCGCTGGATAGCAAACTTCTGTAGGGTAAACAACTAGACTATGTTACAAACAAAGCCGTTAACCAATAAACTAACAAATAAGTTATTTATCAAAAATATTTTGGTCTAAATCTAAATAGGTATAAATTTGATAATATGACTGTTAAGTTATGAATTATTATAATAATTTAAGTACATCTAGCTACTATAATAATACCTAGGTAATTTAGATAGTCATCGTAATTATTGCATGCTATAATATAGTGAGACATGAGTGCATCAGAACTAAACAACCTTTATACCATGTTTAATGCAATAAATATATTAGAATTTATTTTTCTTTTTTACCAGTGCTCACAGTTCTGTTTTTATTTTTGGGTCTGTTGGGTACTACCAATACAATGCATGCGGAATGCAATTAATATTATTACTAAAATTATCAGCCTTAGTCATTGTACTGCAAAACAAAGGCCTTCCTATCACGGAATTCTTTTTCCCCCGCTACAGTCTCCACTTTTCAGTCTTGTGCTATAAAAAACCCAAACGATGAAATGCAATACTACCGGAAGTTAGGTTGAGCTTGCCTTGTCTTTCAAGGTATGGTTTAGTTTCACCATAACTTGGTAGTATTAAGAAACTCTTGCATCATATAGTGATATAAGCAGTTTTAGAGTTTAGTAAAGAAAGTTACATTATGTAAATAGGGCCTGTTGTTAAATTAAAAAGTAGATACCTTGCAGCTGAATTATTTAGCTATGGCATTAAAATAAGTAAAACTAACCTTTTTTTCGAAGGAGCCATGTGTCTTCTCTGATCATTTTGACAACACTGTTAGCTTTGGATCAGACAAATATAAAGTACCATAGAAACAGGTCTAGGCAGAAACTGGTTTTCTCATTTGTAATCCACAACTGAAATGATTTTGTTTATAATAATAATTGGATCAATAAAAGTAACTGTTCACCTTTTTCACCCTTCAGTAAATGTTTATATTAAGAAGACATTGCCTTTGTAATAAATAATACATTAAGACATTATTATTCGTTCGGAAAGATAAAGACTAAAAGATAGGTAGGTATTTCTTTGGCGTAATAAGTACATAATTAACTTAAATAGAATAAATGCATTTACCCTTAGGCCCAGGGCTTCACATGCATTTTTCCTCCATACAAGAAGCCCACATGTTATTTCAGATCCAGATCTACATCAATGCAAAGTTTCAAGACTATCCATTCAGTAGTTTCGGCGTAAAGAAAATAAAATGATTGTGTGTCGTACATACAGATATTCGCATTTATAAGATGAGAAGTACTAAAACGAATTGATAGTGTACCTATTGCTTATTTTTTACCTTTTATCTACCTACCAATTGTTGCAAATAAAATAAATTGAATAATTCGAAAACGTACCTTTCGTTAATATTAATATGAACTCGGTAACTTCATTGCCTGCACCACTGCCACTTCTTACGGATTTAAACAATCAGCAAATATGCAATAAAACAGCATAATTAAGATACAAATACTGCAGTCACCTAATTTTCTACGAACTAAAACATTATCGTAAAATAAAAACTCATCCTTGCGAAGGAAAGGAAAGAAAAGCCAAGGAATGGACGACCGACGCGACGCGGCGCGGGGCGGGGTTGGGCGGCTGGAGCTTAACTGGCTGGGACTATTTCCTCGTTCTGAATTCGTGAAAACGTCCTTCTTAGCCATAGAACATAAGACTTACGTCCTACTCTTGTACTATGTTATCAACTCAACTTCAAAAATCAGCTTATACATAAGTTATAAATACTTATAAGTTTTATATTACTTTAATGAAATTACATTTGTGGTTAGTGGAGCAGAAGCAAACTAAGGGCCATGCAGAGGCGCCTTACTAAAACCTCCAAGCTAGTTCATGTTCTAGCGCCGGCGGTATACAATCGTCTCCCAATCATGATAACGAGTGCGAGCTCAACGCAATCCTTTAAATACAAATTAAAGAACTGGCTGGTCGATCAATCCTTCTACAGGACTGACGAATTTGTAAAATAGGATGCTTAATATCGTTATTATTTACTATTATTACTATATAACCGAATAATTAATTATAAATTTATTGTATAATTTAATTTAATATTATTGCTAGATGACCGAATAATTAATTATGAATTTATTGTATAATTTAATTGAAATGTATAATTTCACATATTCTAATCGAATAATTACCAATTTAATCATACCATCTAATATACTTAAGTATGTGTTAAGGTATGTCCTATTTGAAGTGTAATATTTTAGTTTACCAATAAATTGAACTATGAATTATGTGGGTGATTTTTTCCGTTCAAGGTTTACGAAACGCCTATCAAATAGATGCCTAAAATTATATTATATAATTTATTATACCACCGTCGTCCAGTCCTGTCAATGGATCTTAGTAATCTTAGTAGTCAATGTCAAAATCAGAAATCAGCTGTGTTTTCTACGTTCTTGTTTTCTTGCGTTTTCTGTGGTCGGTCAATGGTCAAGTCAAGTCTGTGTATTGTTGCGCAATTACCAAATTATACAATTAACACTTTTGCCATTGCCATCCATTTCCATATATGACAATAGAAACCACTAAGAAATAAAATAACCTGACAGCAACAACAAAATCCGTAAGCATACAAAATGGACAGCCACTCAGATTCCTCGCTCCTAAGCAAGATTCGATCATTCTTTGGATTACGCCAAGAAACACCGACAAACGACTTTCGAAATCCTATTTGGAGCTCCGATGACGAGGACGATGACGACGAGCTCTATACGCGACAAAAAATAGACATCTACCCTGACCCGCTTGAATTACATCGGGAGTTCGCCAACCAAATGCATGACGTGTTCAAATCTTTCGGAAGCATCTTTGGCGACATGAGAACTCTATTCCACGACGAACGCTTCGATGCCAGTACAAACACGTTTAATATCGATCCTGAGCCTGATAACTTTGGAAACAATATCAGAGACTATTACCTCAAGCCCGGCTTCAACTTCAACAAAAGACAAGAACCAAAAGAAGACATTGATCTGGATGGTAAAATATCCTCAAAAGAAATATCTGGCTTGTTGAAAAAAAATGAAAGTGAACAAAATGATGACCCCCCAACCCAACCACCTCTCAGTGGCAATTTGCTGCCTCGTAGATCATTCTTTCAAACAATAATCACTACAAGCATCAAAAAGCCTGATGGTACAGTGGAAACTCGTAGGATAATCAAGAATGGTGACGAAGTTGTGGAGGAGACTACGACTTCCACTCCTACTGACCCGAACAGCCAATTTATCACTAATGCTGACCCCCTCTCTGATCTCATGATTTCTGGTGCTATTTACCAGAATATTATGAGAGAGTTTTCCTCAATATTTAGAAACTTACATTAGCAGTAACATATTTCCAAATATTTATAAGATTTGGTATAATGATTCTTAGAGTTTAATTTCAAGTATTTTCACTGAGTAATTTAGTTTAGTTATTAAATTGTTGGGTTACGTCTGACCTACAGTTTAATAATTAATTAAGTCTGTCACAGTTTCAGAGGAATCATAAAATTCTCATTTTAAATCTAGCTTAGTGATTATTATTATAGTTAAAAGTACCTATTAATATATATATTAATATAGTTAAGTTTACTGCAGATTAGAGGCCTACTTGTTTGCGGATTTTTTTTTATAATATTAAAATTTGTGTTATGTAGTATCTAACCATAACTTAAATATAAAGAAAGTGTACACTACAATTAATCAAATAAAAATACCATTTGGACTTCTTCACCTAATAATTGGTCTACAGTTTGGTAAAATTTATATACAGGCTGCCTCATTTTATTTCTGTACTAAGGTAGAAAGGGTAGACTCAACCTTTGTTCCACATTTTTTTTTTATTTGATGTTTTTAAATATTGTCTTATTTTCATATTAGATTTCTTTCATGTCATATAAAATTTTAAGAATTTGTTATTTCTTTTGATAATGATGCAATAAATCCTATGAGTACGATAAATATAAGTAAGTACATGATTTAAAAAATGTATCTCCAAAAATATATTACTAAGAATATGACAAAAAACGTGTTCTTTTATACAAAAGCATTATACCAAATACATTTTTTTATTTCAAATTTGTAAGAAGGTAATGCTTAGATAGAATATGTGTAAAAAACATGAATATGAAAACACGACAATATTTTTCAACAAATTAAGATTTTTTAGTCTTAATTTGTTATCATAAGTTGACCACTCGGGATCCAGTATCGCCCCTATTTGGTTGGTCTTACTTACACCTAGGTTAAAAAAATAAAAAATAAAATTCTCATATTTAAAACATTGATTTGCACATTAATATCATATAATATCTTGTAACATTATCTGAAATAATACATGCATAGTAATCCATTAACAAAAACTATGTATGTAACTAAGGCTTTGAACTTATACCGCGGACATTTTGAACATACTTGTATCCTTTAGAGATGTAAAGTCACCTGCAATGACAAGTATAAAACGCATGTATTTATAATGACACTTTGTTTTAAATATTATATTTTTATATGATAATATCCTACCTTAGCTATTGAGCAAAAATTTGCAACTTAAATAATCCTAAATGGAAAGTAAAATAAAAAGTAGCTTTGGTGTGGATATTACGGCCGATTTTTATATCGGCAAATAGCTTTTTATCTCAAGAAAACAGTGGTTTGTCATTATTTCCTTACCAAATCTGTTAAGATCGCAAAAACACAAAATTATTTATACAAAATTATTTTCGCTAACTATTGCCAAGATTTGGCAATAGTTAGCGAAAATAATTTTGTAAAAGGCAGCTGCGTTTCATAGTGTGATATGTTAGGTAAGTTTACGGAAGTGCATGCAGGTACATACTCCATAATAATTTTTAATTCTTCACGACATACGACTGAAACTTTCCTGTACCTACCTATTTTAGAACTTGGTTGAAACACTTCTCATTGCAGGCGACTCTTAACGGGGTTTAGTGCTTACGTCAAGCAATCAATAAATAACTACCTATAGCTTCATGTTGTTTTATTTCGGAATTACACAATTTAAGAGAAAAATTATGCTCAGCCAACAGCTAGTCGCACACCTGAAAATTTTCGCATTCCGAAAATGTGCAATATTTTTTATTGATGGCATCATGAGAAGTCGTTTAAAGCTTGTAGGAAGCCATTCCGTCACTTTGAAATGTACCAAAAATAACGAGTTTAATTTAAGCCCATATTTTGTATTCAAATATGTGCTGGATGGTAGCGGCATACCGCATTAATCCCATAGAATTAATATGTGCAGAGCTTTAGACGCACATTTTCTGACATTAGGCTAAAGTAGGTACCTACCGTCGTAAAGTCTTATTATGATGCAAATGTGATCCGAATAATAGGCAGATAATAATTGTATACATAATTTAATTTCTTACACTTTACGCATAAATTATTTTATTTTATTAATAAGTCCTTATGGATAACAAAGCTGACGTTAAATGAACGACATTACTCAACTTACACATATTTTCCATGAAAGGTTCCTAGGATTTTTTTTTATTGAATTATTAAAAGAAGAGAACCTTTACAGTTAACTACAAGTAGGTACATGCATCTTTAGTATTGCTCTTTAGCCAGGTCATGTAGCGATTGACCCTGGTGTACCTACACTCCAGGCTAACTCGACATCATTCAACTTACAGATATTTTCCAAAGAACCTACAAAGAAGCGTTACAGTTAACTACAAGTACACGCATCTTTAGTATTGCTCTTTAGCCAGGTCATGTAGCGATTGACCCTGGTGTACACTCCAGGTCGGTCTGGTCTAGCACAGCCTTCGCCCCAGGATACAACCCCTGAAACATTGAAGATGGTTAGAAGTCATGAAACTTGCTCGCAGCGTCGCGTCGCACACGCAATAATAGAGCTTAAAACTCTATAGAGGTTTTTAATTTTAAGGCCTATGGCTGATGCAATCTTCGCTGCCTTCTTTGATAAGGCTGATTGATTTATCGTCAACATAGCTTGCGTCTTACCACTGATTGATGTAGCAGCATAGTGATTGTAATGTTACTAATTAGGAAATATATCGGACATATTTGATACATTGAGAAGATGTTTATGTTAGAGCAAGATTCAAGATGTTTTATTGCAGAACATGCTGTATAATGGTCTTCAAATCACTTAGATCAGAAGAGAATTACATGATATTGATATTATGTCACGCATCATTCACCCTGTTAGTGCACTGGAGCATTGTGCTCTACCCAAGTATGTATATATTATACTCTTATACGAATATAAAATTAGCAAAAAAAAACCTACTTTAGAAAGGTTTTGCTAGCAGTAGGTCGATCAGAATCAATGCAGAAGTGATCGTTAGGTACTAACCGACTTCCTGGAACTGAGCAGTATCGTTCTTCATGATATGGAGAGGGCCACCCGAGTCTCCCTGGCATGCGTCTCTGCCGCCCTCGGGCTCGACAGCACACAGCATGTTTTCCGTGATACGGTTCTTACTGCAGAAGTTATCTGTAGGTACTAACCGACTTCCTGGAACTGAGCGGTATCGTTCTTCAGGATATAGAGAGGGCCACCCGAGTCTCCCTGGCATGCGTCTCTGCCGCCCTCGGGCTCGCCAGCACACAGCATGTTTTCCGTGATACGGTTCTTACTGCAGAAGTTATCTGTAGGTACTAACCGACTTCCTGGAACTGAGCGGTATCGTTCTTCAGGATATGGAGAGGGCCACCCGAGTCTCCCTGGCATGCGTCTCTGCCGCCCTCGGGCTCGCCAGCACACAGCATGTTCTCCGTGATACGGTTCTTGTAAGCCGTCTTCTTGCAGTCTGCATTTGAGATGATGGGCACGCTCACCTGGTAAAATAAATTTCAGATTAATTTCATTATTTTATTGTGACCAGCACCCGTTATAAACAGCGTGATCTCCAAATATACCTACTAAATAATCTATCTGAGTCAGGAGATACCTATCTACCTAGTGTGATGCACACTGCGTTTTTTTCTGGAAAATACCGTGTCACAAACACAGTTTTCTTATATGTGTGACACTATTTGCTACTTTAGGACCAATTATTACTGGTGACCTCTGTCATACAGGGTTTCTAAACCCTTTTCAGGCACCTGAGGCCCAGACTCAAACAAAGCAGGTTAACATTATAGTCTATCACGGTTTTGTAAACATGACGTTTTATATGTATACCTAACCTACCATATTAAACTCTGAGAGAAAAATAAATAAATAATTTGGTAAGTTCCTTCCGTTGTTCTTCTCGCAATAAATGTTTATTTCGAGTTCCAGTAATTCTGCAGAATGGTTTATCGATACCGTCGGCTTTATACCTACTTAGGTTCTGAATCAGAGTAGGTATACCTAAACCTCACCTCTTGTAAAGTGTCAGACACAGAACCCCCTTCTTCCGTTGTGCCCCAACCGGCCACTACGCCGGTGTAGTCAGCGTAGGACAAGCCAGCTTCGGGCAAACAAACAGGTCTGAGGCCATCATTGTCTTTATCTTCATCACCCTCATCCCTGCCGTGCTTTAGGGCGTTTCTCAGGTCGATCTGAAATTATCACCCAATTTGAAGACGTAAAATTAAGCTATAAATCTGAAATTCATTTCTAAATTTCTGTTTTCGCCCTTAGGATTTTAGGGGGAACCGGAATAAGCCAATTTGTTGAGTCAATAAATATCTAACGATCCGGCTTCTTCAAAGAAACGTGATCGAAACAAAAAAACACATGTCATTTGTGGTGCAAAAGCTTAGCTACCTACCATCAAAAGGGCTGAAAAAACTGTAAGAAACAAGGTATTACCTATATCATCTACGACCAAAGTGCTTGGGTTATGGGGGATTAAGTACTTTCATTTACGAGTTCTTATGGCTCGTTTACGAGTTCCTATGGCCACCATCAGTCACCATTATCAGACCAGCTCGATGGTAGCATTACATTGCACTGTCAATTAACTTACATAAATCAACAAACAGCTCAATTCGTTTAAAACTAACTGGTCTAAAATTGAGATGCAAGATTTGTCCCACAACTACTAACTGGGCAAGTAGAATAAGGCTGTGTCCCCAGTAGGAAAACTGTTAGCGGCCGACTGACTTTGGGGCGTATCGGCTTAGTACGCCCTCCATATATTTGAAATTGAGTGTCCACAGTTTGCTAGTTTTGCGCTCACTGGGGACACAGCCTAAAAGCTTGTAAAAAATATTTCTCACCCTTTCATCTAGCTTCAGCAAAGCGATATCATTATCATAAGTATTCGGGTTGTACCGGAGATGGCGGATGACGGCCTCCACTTTCCTGTCGATGGTCTTCGTCTCGTTCGGTTCAGATCGCTTGTGCTCCAAGAATCTTACTGACATTCTCTCCTTGCGGAATCTGAGGAAACGTTACCAAAATAGTTTGTTATGAAAAAGCTAAAACTGACATTAAATTCCATAATATCAAAAATGTTTTTTGATAATATGGAATTTTTTTGGCATTTTTTAGGCTTTACGAGACAAAAACGAATCCCTCGAGAATGTCATTTTGTGGGATCATTCTTTACAAATAGGTACCTAATACATATCTGTGAACATAGCAAAAAAACATAAGTGCATACCTATAGCCGATCATATCTCTTTTTTTTATATTAGCCAACATATCCATGAATGAAGGAAATACGGAGATGAAAGGTTAGTATCGTTTAACGATAGAAGTGCTAAGCTTATTTTAAGAACTTCGTATTTTCACTTCCTAGGTCGGTAGGTATTAAAGTACTTACTATATACCTACATATACCTACTACTACTAATAGTACTTGATAATCGGCCCTCAGCACATATTTACCGGCATGTACTAAGTAAATAACTATTTTTAGATATAGCTGTAAGGTTTCCTAAAAATTTGAATTAAAATATCTGTTTGTTCTTACAAACACATTTTTGTTCGTGTTTCGACTTTGTTGTTCAGTTTCATAGGAAAATTCCTAACCTGGCCTTGATCCAAGTTGTTAGGTTAAGTTATTTACGATGATAATTGCCCTGCTCTACTTGGCAACAACAACCAAAGGTACGGGCATGATTACAAATTACCTATTCGAAATACCAGGTATGTCCTTCCTAAAATACTTACCGTACTTTGACTCTCCTGAGAGAACAGAAATAGTGAATAATTATTACCAAATAAGAAAAAAGGCGTTTTTGTTTCACTGTTAAATAATTTTTTTTGTCCAGAGGTGGGAGAAGTGAAAATATTGTGGTTTTCTCCTCTTCCCTCTCATAAGTATTACTCATTCTCACTTTCCAACAACTCTCCCCCTCATCAATAAAGAAATCTTATCGTAGAACTTCGTAGCTTGTGCTACGCCGGACGGGCACACCTACAAAAGACATCAACGCGCAAGCGCAACAGCTGCTGTTTGTACAAAAAACTTTGTTCGTTATAATTCTGAAACTAGTATGTACATGTCGTTGCAGTTTAAAATGATATCTTTACTATCAATGACCCTACATTCGACCTCAGTGGCGGTGGAAAGTGGAAAGGTCCGCTCGCGACACAGAAGGTCTCGGTCTCGATTCCCGCCGCGGGACAAATATTTGTATGATCGCAGATATTCATAAATATCTGCGATAATACCGCAGTTACATAATCAGGGGGCCGGAATGCATTCCGGATCTGGCTTTAAGTGTTTATATTTTTTAGATTGATACCTACGAAGATACTAAGTTTCGGGCTAAATAGTGTATAAATGTTAGTATTATGTATTTCTTTCGAAGGAGGGTTTATTTCATTAAGAAATTTAGCAACCATGCCCAGAAAGACGTTTTTTCCAGAGGGTGCCAGTTGCTCTCGCTTAGTCTCTCCTGCGGTTGTCCCGCAGGAGAGAATATAATTATAATAATAACTACTCCCGCAGTTTACTTTTAGGGCTAGTGGATATATGGATGAAAGAATTTAAATCTACTACTCGTGTTAGTACCTTCATTTTGTATTAACTTTCTTGTTTTGTCTGTGTTACGTGTTTTCTAATAACTACTAAAGTAGTCTTCATCATGATCAGCCTATATTAGTCCACTGCTGGACATAGTCAATGAGCTCCATAGCGCCCTGTCTTCAAAGTAGTCTTATATTCGTGTAACAATATTTGTTTGTGTGTTGTGTTTGTGTCTAATAAATAATTTTCTATCAAAAAACCTACCCAGCTGTGCAATGCGCTGCTGTCAGCACATAAAGGTCGTTGATGAGGGATCCTCCACAGTAGAACCTGTTGTTATACAGGAGCACTGCCATCCAGGGGAACTCCAGTTCCTTGGTCTCGTAACCGCCGACGATTCGTCTGCGCGTGCGCGGGATCCCACATTCTGGAAGATATTGTTAGAGGTGTTGTGACTCATTATTTACCAGTTGGACAACTTAGAAATAACGAGATTACATGGCGCTGCGAAAAATGTCACACAATGTCTATTGATATTTAATATATATTTAAAAATACTCATATTCATAATAAATAAAAATACTAACCTTAATACTAAAAAACAAATTATATCCATGAAAGAAATAATGTTGTCAGTATATTGTTTTTGATAAGTACAATTTAGTAAAGATACATAAATGTCAACGTATAAACACTTGCGAGCTATAAACTGGAATCACTTCATCGCTGGTTTCTGCACACCATATTTTACAGTTTCCATGGAATAAACTGTAGGTAAACTGTATTATTTTTAATAAAAAGCAGGACGTTTTCTTTACATTTTAATATATCTAAATTAGCTCTAAATGCTCTGTCTAAAAATGAAAGAGGGCTTTAGAACAAAAGTTCTAAATTAAAAATAAACAAAATATCAAACAAGCAGAGTTCAAAAATTGCACATGGCAGTGACTAAACTTACGACAAGCCGGACAATCCTCCGGTGGATTTTGAGTCGGCCGTAGCGTGGTGGTGGTGGTCACACCACCGCCGAGCAGCAGGTTCACCCAATCGATGAACCCCTTATCTTTGATACCACCATCGTCGGGTTTCACCTTGATACTGTTGGATATCTCCAGCTTGTGGCATGAGACTGCTCCGAGCAGGCACAGCAGGAATAGCCTCATTGTGAGCTCTGGAAGAGACATAGAATAAGCATTTATTTATACGTATATATTAAGCAAAGGCACAACAAACAACTATATTTTAAACTTAGGAATAAAAGTTTTATGATAAAATTAGAAAAAAATATAGCTTACTACGTTGTACTCAAATATAAACATCATTTATTTTTTGTTTCGGGAGTCGACAAGAAAAAAAGGATAATTCAGACGGAAAATCCTGATGAAACTCTTATTTAGTTTAATCTCCCTCTGTTTTTGTTAACCTTATTAAAGATTTATTTATTGGGTATTTATAGCGCCCCTTTTTTTCTTATCCCCTACCCCCAATCGCCCGGTGACCACGATCACTGTAACGCGATAGAAACGTACGGGATAATAAAACAGAATATATGCGATTATTAATCTTTGATAAGTTTACAAATCGCAAAAGTTTATAAAGTTTGATTAACCTTGTTCATCCTATGAATGTGTCCTATAATATAGACTAGACGAAACTGTTGCTACAGCTTATTTTAAAGCTCTGTAAATATAACAGAAAAGACCCCTTAGCAACAAATGCATTTAATCAAAACTTTCATCCTACCAAACCACCACCCATTATTTACAAAAGGTTGTTAAAATCAAGGACAAGTTGACAAAACAAGGTCAAAAAACTCGATTCGCCATCAAATATACCGCTAGTCTGATCACTCATCTTAATGGATTTGCATAAATTCGCATGTTGGTATCCTACCGATATACTTATTGCTACTGGAAACTGGACTTTAATAAGAGGCATTAGGTGTTCCTTTTCACGATAATGATATTAACAACCGCAATGAAGTCTTATTGAGGCCTAATAGAGATAATTGTCGACTTCCTTCCTAAGTGATTTATGACTGTCCTATCTACAAACGCTGGTACTAGTAGCTAGGATTGAATTGACATGTGAAAGCTTACATAGCTATAGAAAGTCAGATCAAAAGCTATATTTGGAAACTTCAAGTCAATACGCATAGACATGAGTACAATAATAAGCTGATATTTGGGGTTAAATACCACATTTAGAAAGAAAAAAAGATAGCTTTAAGTTAATTACGGCATCTTTCGGGTAAAAAACGTTGAGATAAAACAAAATGCAAATTGAAGCCTCATTGTAATATTTCCTGGAAGTTATAATCTCTTACGAGCTACATAAAACTCATCATGTAATCAGTAAAACGGTACCCAATACATATTAAAATCAATTGGTGCAATAAAATCGTATTTTCCGATTGGTATGCGAACACCGTCCTTTTTCTTGCGGTTCGACTTGTTGAGTTTCCTGTCTCAACCACTAGAAAGTACTGAGGTATTTATTAGATCTTTTTTAGAACGTTAAGCTTATTAGGCTCTATTAGCATCCTATAACGTGTACAGTTTTATTAGCTAGATAATTGTGATCCATTCTCGCATTTGCTCTACAACATCATGTCCTTTTTAATGTCTTTTTAATGTGCTTTTTTCATATGGTGTACAATAAAGCATTTTTTGTATTGTATCATGGTTCTATATTTTATCTCTATTTTATTTCTTTCCTACGCTTTGATGATATTGAAACGTTTTATCGTATGTTATAATTGTTATAATAGGTACGCCCTAAAGGTAGGCCTAATTTAAAGGTACCAAACCTTGTTTATCCGTACAATAGGAACCAACTCTGTAAGCAAAACAAATGACAAGCATTAATCTTGTCCCAAAAAACAAAGGTTTGTTTAGAGGAAACTCAACGGAACTTTCAACTCAATACACGCATTTCGAAATCATACACATAGGGTACATAGTAGTGTTACTACTATCATTTATGTCTGGATGAAAGAACTAAGCCTCCTGATTCTTTTTGCTTTTAAATTCTAAAGCTTGCATTGGTCTTGCCAAAAGAACTATTAATTTTACTTAAGAACTGTCCAAGCAGTCCTAGATCTAAATGACCTACCTGTATCAATTTGTGACCAATGTCAATTTGGATCACATAGCCATCAAGGATATCGGCGACACAATAAGCACTTGCACCATAGAAATTGCAAAACAAATTCCAACTCACAGGGTCACGGTTAAGGATGGCTAGTGGTCTCACACGCCTCCGTGTTCCAACTGCTGATCGCTCAGTGACAGAATCACTTTCACCCTGTCTTCTATCCTTTCACTCACTCCAGCAGTGTTTCACTTGTGCTGGCTCACTGTGTGTCCTGTACAGAGCCTTCACAGTTATATTACCCCGCATCGCCATCATAAATTCCATAATGTGCTGCAATTTTTGCGGAATTATTATCGGCGTAATAGGCTAATTTGCGATTTGCTTTTATGTGGGATTGTTTAGGTGGCTTGCTATCTAGGTAATGACTATTTGTTACATCATCAATCAGGGCATCAGGAATGGTCCGTACTTTTTGGTCTAATTATAAAATTACCTATGTCTAGGTGACCAGTAGATTCTTGGGCCGTGAATTATACATATACATATTTTTTTTATTTAGGAAAAAGTGTCAGCTTTGAAATTAGGTGATGTTAATTTCAGCCCAAATGTTTCTTAAAATTAAGGTCATCTCTACACACGGGATCTCAATAATTTTGTTGATGACCCTTTCTAAACGGCTAAAGCCAAATATACCTATGTACAATGTACATGTCATCAAAGTCTGCCTTCAAAAATACCAAAGCAATCGTTAGTTATTGCGTGCATCATCAGATCAGGAGCCTGTGGGCTACACTATTACTACACTATTAGCCAGGTATAAAAACCATTAGTATCTAGAGTAGTAATAAGTAGCATTTAATGTTACTAATAAATGTTAATTTAATTATTCAGAAATCTAGGAGTTGAGACTACTACAGAGTTTGTTAGGCTTCGGTAGTGTCATCATTTCATTAGGATCAATGATCATTTATGTAGGAATTTTATTTTTAATGTGTTTTTTATTGTATTATTCATTAAGTTTATTTATTTTTGGCCGCCAACAGATTAGCTTTAGTTACAATCTCAGAAGAGATAATTTTTCGCATCAATTTATACCTATAGGATGCAATAACAATTACTTGACGAATATTAGGTATATTCGTACGCGCGTAATGAATGATACGTAATTTAATTTTTTTTCTATAAGGACTTGTAACAAAAGACTTTTTTCGAGCATGCGATTATGTATGACGCCCAAAAGTCATTACTTTTGGGCGTCATATCAGTCAATCCAGGTATTAGTTTTCCGTTTGTGTCTAGGTTCTTATCAAGATGCTTCAAAAACGGGTTTACCTTTTGCTTTTGAGCAACATAAGCTTTAAACGCAGCAAAAGCGAATAATAGCTAAATCATACGTTTTAATTTTTGCCATAGTGTAAATAAATAAATAAATAATAAATAATGCTGGACAACATTACATCACACAGCATTATCTAGCCCCATGGTAAGAGTGGAAACTGTTCGTTTTTTTGCGTTAGCTTTATTTATTAGTCTATGAACCTATTGTTATCTAAATATAAGCTTTTTGATTTCCAAATAAATACGAATAAAATAAAACAAAATATTCTGCACACATAGCGGGCAAATTGGTGTTAAACATAGGAAGGAAGCTGCTGCCCATTCTCTGGTAGGTTCGTATAGTCGCTTTTGCGATATCCACACGGGCTGACTTGGAGGGGTCGTTTTTAAGGCCACAACATCGACCAAAGTTAACAAAAAAACTTAAGGCTGTACTGATCTAATTTGCACAATTAAGTATTGGCCGACGACGATGGGTGCCTCGGTAGAACGATAAGACACACCCACCCAAACCCTTATCACCTGTCAATTTCACAGTTCTCATAAAACCGAAAACTAGGACAATGATATGCAGGTCCACGTGGTTAAATCAGGTCAATGTCTATGCTCTTGAGTCAATCATGCATTGGTGCATTCGGAAAAAATCAGAAACTGTGCGCAACTCTTGGTTTTGATCAAAGATGTTGAGGAAAAGTTTGCGGGTTTCTTAATCTTGCGGTTGCGGAAATTGACCTATTGAGAACTTGAAGCTTCCTAGCTCCGGTATATTTAGATAAACCTAGATTTCTTTGAAGTCCGGTTGTTTAAGATTAAGATGAAAGTTACCTACTGGTGGTCTTGTCCATGGGTAAAACAGCGAATGTTAGAATGCAGAAAAGATAAAGGTCAATATAAAACACTGGCAAATCAGGCAAGTGATTCGGGTGGCACTACTAAAACCGTAAAAGTATGTTCGGAGATTAAAACTCAAGATTCTACTGAGCCTCGCTACCAAGTCTAGAGTTTTATACTTTATTCAACATTTATGTACAACTCGAACTGATCTCGCAACAGAAGTTAATCCATATAAGTAATTTCATATCGCAGGTTTATGGTATGGTAAAGGCTGCGTTATCGACATCGACATACGGGTAGCTCCGTCACCTTGGCACCATTGCAAGATCTTACATTGATTCATTACTGAAACGGACTCATTCCAGTCGCCTTCGAAAACAGAATCAGGGCCGGCAGTGTTTGTCTAGACAACCTACATACACCGAACAGAAGGTCCACCTAAGCCCACGGAGATAACGGAATCCCAATAAAATCCTCCACGATTTTATTGGGCAAGGAGAACGAGATAAATTTCAAAGTTATAGCTCGATGTTTGACTTTCCTTGTAACGATTAATAATTCAATCGTTTTACTAATGTTTTCTGCCCCTTCGTATATCACAAACGAATTGCTGCGTTGCATGGTTGTAAAATAAGAAAGCGGAATGCTGTTGAGCACATCGACAGGTCAATGCGGCTGCTGCATAAAACTTTGTTCCGAAATATCGAAAATTGCAAAACTTAAATACTGCGTCGTTTTAATCCTGGCGTTACGTAAAGCGTTAAGCAAGATTGTTCAAATATAAATGAATAAAATTGAACAGTTCGGTAGCGGTGAAATTAAATGGGAGATTGCGTAATCAAGGCTCGACTTTCTGCAAGGATATGCCTGCACCCACTGACACTTGGCGGTCAAACAATTTATTGCAACTCGATTTCAAAGTAGGAACTTATTCTTCGCCTCACACTTCTTCACACTTCACACTTCACACATTTAGCACTGGGGGCACTTCACAGGAAGTCGCTTATTTTCTAATATGACTCGCGTTCGTTTATAAATAAATAAATCTAATCTAAATCTCCGGGTTTATCAAAGACAACTTAATTAAGGAAAGCCTAGTACCTAGATTACGTTTAGCATAAAACTATCTGTGATTAAGGAAAATTCCAGTTAACTGACGCAGTTTTAGTAGGCATTAAAAAGAGATTTCTAATACATAAATCAGAGAGACACTATCTATGAGAAGGTTTAATTTAAAATTACCATAACTGACTCACAACAATTTAATTTATAAAAACGCCAATAAATCAACACGCTTAACGCGATACGATGATTAAAGTGGACGAGACGGCGATTTTATTTAATTAAGTATCTTTTATTATTTTGAAATAGATCTCAAAAGTGGCCTATCATGAAAAAAAATCACCCTCAAGTGCTTTCTTTTCATGTTATGTCTGACCCCGACACTCGATGGAATCCTACCTAAATCTCAGTTGAATCCTAGTTAGGTATGCATCTGCCTTTAATTTTCAGACACCAATAAATAAACCATTAATCTTGGAATCTATAACGGAGACTCAGCATTGCATCGATTGTCAGGGCAACCTACCATCTTTCACAAAAAGGTTTCTTGCAGCTACATTCAAAAACGTCCTTTTCGGCAATCAATCGTAATTCCCGTTTTGGAAGCACCGTGGAATACACAGGTACATGTCAAGATAACGAGGTCTGGAGCGCGTCAATATAATTCAATCAGCAATTACGGCCCTGTCCTTATCGGGAGCCCCCCGAACTGTCGCATTACTACCGGACTTTAATTAAATTCCAAGACCTACAAAACTCACGATTTGCCGTTTTGAAAGTAACGTACTCATGCGATAATACCGACCTGCTTGTTTATCCGTAAGGTCACAAAAAAAATAACAGTGTAATGTGTAGATAGTGTGTAGCTCAGTAGGTTAGAAGGTTAGTTAGAAGTTCATGAATTTAATGGCTATTAAACTCCATCTAGCTGGGAATACTTTCGCTAAGAACTGCTAAGAATAAATCGGTATGTAAATTCATTTATCTCAATACGCCACACTGTTTAATTCGCATATCTGCAATCTAGGGCACAGCGTACCCCGATCAATCAAGAAACATTCTCATTCAGAGTCTAGTTTCGCATCCGATTGTGTCAAGGTCAGTATCAGAGACGGTCCCACCAGCCCCCAAGCGGCGCTGGCAGCGATGGTGTCGGTGCATGCGATTGCGGTCGGCGGCACTCGCTCAGTCGCAGCGTTGCCGTGAACTTGGCCTGGCCCCGAGGCCTTATCGGAGGCGCCGCCGGCGGCCTATAATAGCTGGGCCGGCGTCTCCCCCTGACTCCAGAGTGGCCTGTGCCTCCGCCAGACATGTTTCGCGTCATCTGTATCATCTTCGCCGCAATCGGCATCGTCGGTGCTTGCAAACCTTGCAGTGAGTGTCTTCACAAATGGAATATTAGTGATTTTTGGTGTCATGTGCCTCACAAAAATTAATTATGTGCTCCAATTTTTTTTGTAATATTTTTAATTTTATGTCCGAACAGTGAAAATTCAAATTACTTCCTCATTCTTTAGCGATTTCGAACGGTTTTGGTGAGTAAGGAAGGTTCACGTTTTATGGCGATTCGAGCGATTTTATTAATTTGTGATTTTTATCGCTCGAGTTTCATCATTGGCCATTATAACGTTATTTACAATTCTCACCCGTTCGCAAACGACCGCGTTTTTATCGTGCTCATGTTTTCTAAGCATCTTCTTGTCAAGATCTTCAATTCCTCGAGATCTGTTATGTCATAAAACCGATGCTATAATAATAGTTTGGATTGTTTGAAGTGCTTTTAGAGAGTGTGCACTTGCGATACTCGAATATAAACAAGTTCTCGCGCCGCGATAAAACTGAAGACATTTTCACATGTGTGTTAAGTGCCCCGGATGCTAAAAACTTCGAAAAGCTAAATTTATTGATATAGCTGTGTAACAATTGCATCAAGGCTTGAAGACAAGAAGTCTGAAATCGTGCTGCATTATGTTATCGGCACATCGCAAATTAACCTAGTTTGCTGATAATAAAATGTGAGACATATAGTGTTTTCTTAAATTCTTGGGTTATTTAAAAACAATTGGTGATAATGATAAGACAAAGCAACGGTAAATTATTTTTGCGTGATATTTGTTTACAAATTATAATGATACGGTAGCTGATTGCTTTTATATCAAACCATTCACCTGCAATCGTAAAAAGAGCGCCCACGCAATTCGGTCGGTCGTTATCATTTATGAAAATAACAAAAGTTTGATCATCAGCAGAAAGATCGAACGATTTTGAATTTTCGCTGAGGGAAAATTGTTGGATGAGCAACAGGCAGTCAAGAAAATGCTTTCTCTTTCTCGAAATCCTGTAAGATGATAAGAGTCTTAAGGTCTTAAGATAATTTGCATTGAAGTCAGCGATAACTTTGTGCCGAAGTATTTTGTATTGTATTATTGTGAAGTTTCCGGTTGTCATATACCTAAGGCGACAAACGAACTCACTGGGATAGGCAGCAGCATCCTCCAGAATACCAAAACTTTCACTGCAATTACTTATCTTTATAAACACAACTCTCCACTCCAAAGCTGAAAGATGATTTTAAAGGGAATAAAATTTTATGGGAAACATTTTGGAAGAGCGAAATTCCCTAACACAGGTATTTCTTTTACTAAAATGGAATCTCAAACACTGTTATATTATTACGAGTACATTAAGTTAAATTAATAATTTGTATTTGTATTTTGTAAACAAAAGCTAAAACTTAAACTAACTAAACCCAGCTCATATAATTATGTCATCGTTAGCTTTTTTTTCTATGATGATCGTTAGTACTTCTCTCTTTTATGATAACCATGCTCCCCATCTAGAGTGACATAGCGGCCCGTTTTCAGCTTGCCGCATCCAGCATCTGCCTAGTCTTTTACAGATCATCAAAGATAACAGATACTGGAGAGATAATGACATGTTAAAAATATATAAATAAATTAGTATTGCAAAAATTATCAATAAATAAATTCAAACGAATTGTCAAACACATCCTTTGTAAAAAGGCTTTTACAAAATATCTTAGATCTTATTATATAGACGATAAAAAAACTTGGGACGAGCTTTGCTCCAACTTGAACACTAACAAGGTAAAGAATCAAAGTGATCACTGATAGAGACTGATTTTCTAGTTTAACTTATGCAATAGATAAGCAAATCAAATATATAAGACACATAGGTTATATGAAATGAATATGTTTCGGGTTCTATATGGTTTCTTTTTCACTTCTTCCAATGGTGGACTTGTCTAAGTGCTTATTTGTAAGCCTAAAGAAATAAAAAACTCGATTTTTAATATGTTTTTAAAAAAAAAAAATTAGTTAGTATAAGTAGTTATAACATCGCCTTAGGGATTAATAAAAAAACCTGTAATGATGTTACTATCTCTAAAAAATAAATCAATAAATGTTTCCTTTTTCAGCATGCGGCGTCGCCCGCCGTGGCAGAGTGGTGGGAGGTGACCGGGTGTCTCCCGGGGAGTTCCCGTGGCTGGCTGCGCTGAAACGGGACGGGAAGGTGATCTGTGGAGCCACCGTCGTGGCCAGGGACCACCTCATCACTGCCACGCATTGTGTTCATGGGTGAGTAAATCATTTTATCAATGGATTTCACAGCTTCATCACTATCACTGCATAGTATAAAACAAAGTCGCCTCCCGCTCTCTGTCTGTTCCTATGTATGCTTAACACTACGCAACGGATTTTGAAGCGGCTTTTTTTAATAAATAGAGTAATTCAAGAGGAAAGTTTAGAAACCATCTGACATAGATTTCCACGGGGGCGAAGCCTAGTACTAAATAAAGCCTTATGCATGTACGAGTAACATGAAATATTTTTTGATTCGTTTGGCGGCATTTAAGTTTTTTAGGCCTTTTGAGAAACGAAGGCTGAAAACGGTCTCGGAAATATAGGGATTCCGCTAGCTAGGCCATGTCTACTTAGCGGATGATCTACGGTGCGTTTAAGGCAGCGAGAGTGGATTTTACAAAACGCAACCCTCTGAAATAGGACCACAATTAGTAGCTAAGTAGTAATAAAAGCCTTATTGCGACTTTGTGATGGTGGAATAAAATCTTTCAAATTGAACCTTTATTTGTTGCGGTTGATGATTCTGAAGAGATGACTGAGTATAATTAAAGATTTACTTGACGGCTTTGTGATGGTTTACTGACCCACGATTAAGGTCTTCGGTTCAATGATTGGGTCACGCTGGGTCAATCATGTGACCACAATCGAATTCCATCACAATAAAAAAATGCAATCCAATGATTCGATTATAATAGTGAAATCGAAAATTATATGATTTTTGGTTTTTGAATTGTCTATAACTGTGACCTACATCAAAGCTTATGCCTTTCTTCGAGTTCACACCTTACATTGTTCTTAAATCTTGCGGCACATAAACTAACACCCACGTACAAAAGAAAGCTTGTCTTAAAAATTCACCTCTCAAGCAAATGCTATCGATTCATGAATGTTAATGACAATCTAAAATAATCATTCGGTGACGCTCTGTCGCCTCGCCGCCAAACAATAACCACTAATTGGAGAAAGTCAATGATTATTGACTAAAGGCTCAGAAGTCAACAGTCAGGGTCATTGAGAAGAAAGCTGAATGACTTGAGAATTGGTATCCTAGAATAAGACAATGGGATACCAAGCCAAAGCTCGACATAGTTGCCTACTTTAGGCACAACATCTCTGATGCTGTAATCCCTATCGGTTTTACGCAACATACAGAAGACCAGCTGTATACGCTGGTCGTATGATCATGCAGACTCTTGGTCTAGACTCTAGAGTATATCGCCAACAAGGTTTTCTTACGCAAAATCGAAGGCAAGCTAACCAAAGCGTCTCCAGCTCCACTCGGCGAAGATTTAATATCAAAAATCCATTGTAACGCGATGCAAAGATCGTATATATCAGTTTATTACAAAATGTCGTATTATTTAGCTAGACGATATAACAGCTTGGGACCAGCTTTGCTCCAACTCGGAAACTAACAACCTATGGCAAAGGTTCCTTGTTCACTTCTTTACTTTACCTTAAAAAGATTGAAGTGATCAAAAAATAATAGTGATGACTTTATTTCCATACATAAAGTAAAGATATTACTTTATGTAATTTTAATTTTGTGGCGTGTCCAAAAGTCCTGTAAGGTCTATAGGAAATAAAGCACTAGTCATTTAAAACGGGGTATTTACCATGATTTGATTTTTGAATCAGTTATTTCGTGATCATGGTGCATGAAACAGTGCCGAAATATTGGAAAACTTATTTATCAAATCATGGTAAATATCCCGTTTTAAGTGACTTTAGTATTGATAACCATGATAGTTTTAAAAGTTTTCTAAAGCACTTTGATATTTGATATAAAATCCCCGCGCGTTTCTCGCCCGTACAGGTGGTCCCTAGAATCCGGTGCATCGATTTTTTCCAAAATATGATTTAAAGATATGATTTTTTTCCTTGAAATTTTACGTACCAATTTTTATTTGTCTCCGTGAATTACGGTATAATAAATCATGCTTATTGTGACCACCAGGACGCACCAGGAACCATCCAGGCGTTTAAAGTGATTTATCATGGAGGAAGCGTTTTAAACTGGTTAAAAATAATACACTACAATAATGCATTATTTGCCTCCACAGGGGCACTATGGGAGACAGGGTGGGATTTAGGCCGGGGTATCTTGATCATTCGGTTGTCTTCCATGAGGTGCATGAAACCATCAGTGACTTAACACTTTGACTGCGGTTTTTTTTCGACGACTGCGATCTTTTTTTTTACCTAAAAAATTCGTGCTGCCGCTCTACACAGCGGTTGTGTTGCGCCGCACATGCGTTTCGTTCGAAAAATATTACAGCTCTGCTGAGTCACAAAGATCTGTATTTTCTCAGCCGCTGCGCTAGTGTGGATTTACGCATATTAGTAACTTGTAGAAAACTCATACCGTGCGTTTGCAGCACTCAAAGTGTTAATACTTAGTATCACTTCGGCTCCCCCGCCGCACAGGCTGGGCAGAGAATGCTCTAAGAATGAAGAAGAAACATATCAAACCATTTCTGACAACCGACAGCGCGGCGGGCGATGACCCGGTTGCGCGGGTTCGATTCCCCTTAAAAATGTTTGTACGATCAACAAAATATTTGTTCCGGGTGTTCTGGGCATTTTCTTTATTTAATAAAAATATCTATCTATCTAAATTTATTATTAAGTATATCAGTCATAGTACCCATAACATAAGCTCCGCTTAGCTTGGAGCTAGATGATGCTGTTTGGTTTGTCCAGCATTCTTTTTATTTATTTATCCTTTAACACATTCACTGCCTTGCCTCTGCGATGCGACCCGCAAGGTCACGCCGCATCCGCTAGTCGTCGCAAGTCGTCTATGTACCTACTGTACCTACGTCATGGAAATAAAAGTGTTAAGTTCGTTGCCCCTGCCCTTGATACAACCCATATGCCATCCTGGAACTGCTTAAGGGTCGCCCTGGCGCCGCCGCCGAGACAAATCGTAACGCAGACCACAAGCAATAAATATTCCAGAACCAAGTGGGAATCACATTCCGTTATCTGATGTTACAGTTACCTGAATTAATTAAAACATCGCTTATTACGATGGCCGTGAAATCTTTAAGGTCCTTAATGCAGAGAGCTTTGGGTGATTCTAATTAGCCAACGGTGAATGTGAAATGTAGGTACCTATAGATTCCTTAGCGCAATGCAGCCAAAGATTTAACAGGCTTTGAAAAAGATAATAATAGGCAATTTTTTTGTATCTATGGATAGAGGCGACGTGGAAGGCCCAGGATGAGATGGCGTGACGAGCTCGAGGCACATCTTCCATCATGGCCTGTTGCAGCGTTGGATCGCGAGGAGTGGAAAGAGAAAAGGGAGGCCTTTGCCCAGCAGTGGGACAATAATGGCTTAAAATAAAAAATAAATAAATATGGATATTGTATGATATCTACCTATGTTTGTTACAGAAATATAGAGTGAAGCTGAACCTTAACACCTTACAACGATGCGTTATCTATACAATAAGAAATTAGAGCCGTTCATAATATTATGTAGGTCAGGTCTGAAAAAAAAAATGACCCAATGTTGATGTAGGTCTGATTGCACGAATAATTCTAAGTATTTTATTCACATTCATAAATCGTGTATCACTTTTCTCTCAAAAATAAAACATTTTATTTTACCACTGTTTTTCCCATAGATTCCACCAAAATACGGCACTGCAAAGCGAAAAATTATATTGATATTATACAAATACCCATTTTTATATTTCTCTTGATGTAAAGATGTAGAGCTTTTGAAGAAAAGAAAATAAATTTTAAGTGTGTCCCGTACCGTATGCAATATGCTAACTAGGTACATCAGGAAGCATTGTATTTTGTTCTACCCACCAATTTCAAAATCCTTAATAACTCGCGCGTTTTACGTCTTCATCCTTTAGTGAGTAGGTATGGGTTTTAGTAAGAAATGCTTCGATAGCGCAATCTAATTTTTGTAGTGGTGACTCCAAAAATTTGACTCTATTTACATTTAGGATTGGATGGAACTAACCACCACGTTAAGTTTTTACACGGTGTGAGTTTTTAAATTGCATTTTGATTTCTTTTAATTTGATTGTCAGATAATAAACAAATCATTGCGTAGCGCAATCTGCCTGAAACACTAGTTGCTGGTTAGATTCCCGATAAATCTCAACTAAAACATAGGTTACCTATGATAAGACTGCAAAGCATGATATGTAGCTAACGGCTTTCTGTTCCTGAAAAGCTTCGATGGCGCGTTCTATTTCACTAGTGGTGACATCTAGTTTTTATTACTTGAACTAACCACCTCAAAAAAATTCTGTACCCTTTTCGCAATGCAATGATTTCAGATTCCGTTGAAAATAAAAACAAATAACTATTATGCTGTTATATATAATGTTGAAACATAAAATTTAGGTTCTTGTAAGAGACGGACAATTAACATAACATCACTTATTTCTTACCTCAGTAAAGCTAAAGTAGAAATGATATCAAAAAGCACGATATAACAGCCCGCCAGCTTTCGTTGCACTTTACATTTATCTCCGTACTTAACAATATTCCGGTAAATTAGGAATAATTTCGGTCCAAAGTGCTCTACGTAGGTACCCGCAAGGTTGATTCCTAATGAGCCCTTAGGGTTGTGACACATGGAATGAAAGATATATTTGACCTTTCTGCACGGCACACTTTCTAGAGTACCAGCCTACCTTGCCTTCATTACGTAAAGTACATTATGTTCGCATTATTAGCATTGTATTGTATGTACCTATTGTCTTACAAGTAAAACTGAACCAATATTACAATAGCGCCACTTGCGAGATAACCTCTGCCATTGCAAAAGCTCGTGACTTCTTACCTACCCCGAGACACACTAGCGCCGCTACCTATGAATTCTATCTAATACCTATCCTATTTTTACGTTGAACAAAATAATTTGAGATAATTATTATAAGCTTTTCTAATGCATCTGTATTAGTTTTATTTTGTAAAGTTTATGCAGAGATGCGAAAATAGGGTTTGTAGGTAGGTACTTATTTTAAAACCTAGTCACCTACCCAACAGTAGTTAAGTAAGTTACCGTATGCAGTCGTATTAAAAATCTACGCAAGTGACAATATGGGTAAAATATGATAAACGCACCTGCAGCTATATCTATATATAAGCTGGCAGGTAGGTAGTTAGGTATAGGTATGCACATACGCCACTCAAGCCAAGGTTACGTCACCACAATGAGGTCAAGAGCGATAATGCACATTGCTCTTGTCTTCTCGCGAAACAACCGCGTAGCGAATCGATCGCCTCGCTTCGCACGACGTGATGTGAATCCTAATGCGATTTGCTAAAACAAAATAAAATGAAATGCAGATATTTACATAACAAATTGCAGTATTTTAGGGTTATGGACGTTAAAGGGCTGCCGGAATTGATTTGATTCATAATTTTATGGAAGCAACGAAAAGTGTAGTAAAACTTTTACGTTCAATGATCTTTTCCAATCTTTTCATTGAATTAGTCAGGGAAGGTGTGGTTCTAATGCGTCGAAAACCTTTGAGGTAAAAACTATCATAGCATAGATATATATCTATTGGTGTGAGAAACGATTATGTGGAAAGTTTTTTTCACTTTTCATCAGGTGAGCTTAGATTATTTAGGTAAATAATCTAAGCAGGTGAGATTTTGGTCAATAAATGAAAGTCTATCGAAAATAAAAACGTCGTTTAGGGATGTAGGTACATATTTTGTAAGACATTACATCCTATTCTATCCTATACCTCCTAAACGACCTCAGTGGTACAGTGGGTGAAAAATCGTTCTGCCTGAGGGGCGCGCGCCCGCGTGCCCACACACACGCCTACGATGACTGAAGGTTCGATTCCCACTGCGGAATATTCTTCTTAAAGTTGATCGTTTCAGGTTGGCACAAGATTATTTTTTTTGTGGTTTTAATTTTTTTTTTCTGCGTTCTAAAAGGAATAAAACCAGCTGAAAATTTATTTGCTGCAAATCGATAAGATAAAACTAAATTCGATTCACTGGAATTTAGAGAGCATATACGAATTATCGCGTAGATACCTTTTGTGTCATTAGTTATCTACCTATGAGATTCATAGGTAATAATATTTCTACGTTCAATGTACCTAAGCACATAGAAGTATTAGATTCTCATACTTCTATGCATGAACGAAAAAATGCTTCTATGTTTGTTTACCTAGTATGGATACTACACATTGTGGACAAAACAAGCTCAGCTTGAAGCTAGATGATGCTATGTGATTTGGATTGTCCGGCATTATTCATTTCTTTTATTTCAGAATCGAGGCTTCCCGGCTGTCAGTTCTTGTCGGCGAGTGGGATGTCAACCGGACACGAGCGGATGGCTACACGGTGACACATGTGGTCCAGCACCCTGACTTCAACCGATATACGTACGATAATGACATCGCTGTGCTGCGTCTCGAAGAGCCTTTACCAGATAATCTCTACAGACCTGCGTGTATACCAGGTACCTTTATAGCTATTTATAATTAGGTTGGTACCTACTTCATAAAAAATCCTGTAACTAACATCCAGATATCGGTATTAAGACTCCATGACACCAATGATATTAAGATTTTAGTAATAATACTGTCAATTTATGGTTTGGAGCTCTAACGTACTACCTATCAAGTATCAAATGAAAGGGATTTTAGTAAATACTTGTGTTACTACCTAATTCTACCTACTAAGCACTTACACGCGCTGAGCGCTATGGCGCTCATTGGGGGAGGCCTATGTCCAGCAGTGGACTGATATAGGCTGATGATGATAATGATGAAGCACTTACATAATAAATCAATTAAAATTCCTAATATTTTTCCAGATACTGATGATGCTGACGGCGATTTACTAGAAGGAGTGGACGCCGTCGTCACGGGTTGGGGAAGCACTGTTGAAAAGGGGCCTTCTTCGAACATCCCAATGAAGGTACAATAATCTAGCAACGATAACGACAGTACGAGATGCATAAATGAATTTTTACATTAAATGACCAGTACCTAACTATGTATATAGTTGTATATACTAGCTAGAATTATCTGTTAAACTATTTGGTTTATGCCACCAGAAAAGGATGTTTATAGGTACCTAGGTAAGGTAACCAACTTCAGGCACTGTAGCGAATTGGGATGGGAGTGGATAGCCAAATCAGAAACCATGAGAAAAGTCGTAAGGGGTCATGACCTCGATTTATGAGAAAACAAAAACTGCATTTTATTTACTTTTGCCGAAAATCGAATAAAAAAAAATTTCAACCCGTATTTTTGCCCCAACGGATTCAGTTGCCGATATGATAAGGATTATAAAAGTAAATGGCTATTTTGTACAACTTGTAACGCAGTAAGCCAGTATAGTATCTACTCTAAAACCATCCCTTTTAACAGGCTGATGTTCAAATATGGGCACAAGAGGAATGCTCCGGCGCTGGCTACGGTCGAAGGAAGGTAACGCCGCGCATGGTCTGCGCCAATGCACCTGACCGCGACGCCTGCACCGGTGACTCTGGTGGCCCTCTATTGCTGCCCCAGCCCTATTTTACTATTGTTGGTAAGTAACCTAAAATTGTAATTAAACTACGAAATACAGGACTCATAATCATAATTATTCCATTTAGTAACAGTGAAGACCAGCCTCTTCACTGTATTTTTTTTATGTACCTACCTTTTTAGGACGAGTCGTCACTTATGGATAGTTTCAATAATATTTTAAAGAAAAACAATTGGTATCTTAACTAATTAAGAATATTTTTACGTCTGTGTCGCTTCGATTTAGTGTCTCTCAACAAAATTTATTTTTTAGGTATCGTGTCCTGGGGCAGAGGATGCGCCAGACCCGGGTACCCCGGCGTCTACGCACGTGTAGACCGCTTCTTACCCTGGCTAAAGGTGGCGTTGCGACATGCATGCACTTGTCAGCCCCCACATTATGGCTAATAGAAAAAGCTATCCAAAGACTGTTTTGTTTTAGTGCCGCTATTTTATTCGCCTAAATTACAGTAGATGTTGATATAATTTAACTTAGATAAGTAAAGCCAACAGTATTATTTATTTTGTAATTTAGCTATTAAGGTGTGAATTGTAATAGTGAATTTTGTTAGGTTATTTTGTACCCACATTGTGGCTGTGATTACCTGTTAATACGGTAGGTGTCTACCTACTTTTGTAAAGGTGCCTATGATAGGCAATTAAACTAATTTCATCGTAAGTTTATTGTTGTTTAATATTCATATCCCAGTATTCCTTGTGTTTAGTAGTATTAGTTTTATTGGGGAATAATTTGATATCACAGACACACCTACACACCTATCTACTTTATTTGGTAAATAATTAAAAAAATAAAATAAGTTGGATTACCTACCTACCTACCAAAGTTTCTTTTGACTTGCCTTTTATTATTAGCAAAATATTAACAACCGTGTAGAGCAGTGTTTCTGTACACCCTCGGCATGCACAAGTTATAAATGTTTAGTAGATTAATAAATGTCATTGTCAACGTCAGCTGATCGTGCTAGCTGAGTCCATATAACTGCCGGCCATGGCATGTACAGACTTGGAAAATACGACCACGGATTCAGCAGGCTGTACTGCGCAGCCTGGTAATTTGCTTACAAATGGCTGTGGTTACCGGGCCGTTCATAACTGACCCGTAATATTAACTTACAACCTGTAACTTTCGACCCAGTTTTGTTCAACCTTGGAAAGTGTGTCCAAACTGTACTGAGATCCATGTACAGACTTTCCACGGCTGAAAGTTCTTGTTACGTGTCAGTCATGTTCAGCCTGGAAATCACAGACTTGGCAACTTTGACCAGTGCTTGTGATTGGTTGGAAGCCTATGCTTCGTTAGATGCATATACAGATTAAAAATGTTACTGTCCCGTTCTGTAATCTAACAAAAACCACAGATTAAATAAATAAAAAATCAGAAACACACCTGTCGAACTTAGTTTGGCAGTTAGGTGATTAATTAATAATTATTTCACCTACCTTCCCATTAATACAATGAAAAGTATTTTATTTAGTATTTTTTGAGTAAATGAGTGGGAAGGTTGTCGTACCTCACTAGAAGTTCAGATTTATGTAGATCGTATTGTTCCTAGGTAGGTATATTAAGTTTTGAGTTTCGCAGAGGTAGGTCACACATCAATTTTATAACAACACAAGTAATGTAACAAAAGTAAGAAAGAAAAGTAGGTACATAGCCATAAAACTTTGCCTGTTAATTCTTATCTCTTAATAATTCTATTTTCTCTGTATAATCGTTAATATCATCATAACGCCAAGTAACGCCATCTATTTTCAACTTCATAAAACTGAAAGCACTTTGCTCAATCGCTACATAAATTGAAGAGTGGCTTATCTTGAGTTCTTGACACACATTGACACAGAATGGTGATAAATAAATGCAGCGGTTGTGGCAAAAATGTAACAGGTGGCGCTACATGTTCTCTGTTTATGAAAGGTAATAAAACAATTTGAAAGCGTTTGGAACCTTTACAGGTTGAAAAATATGAGTAGGAAGTAAATTACGATCCGAGTCCAGAATTAAATAGGTAATTTATTGATTGGGACGCGTTCTCATGTTGCGCATGTTTTGCTTTGATGATTTATCACATTACAGAATATCTATATGTATTCTGATTAGTATTTTTACTTACTAATGTATTCCGTAAATTGTGTGATATACCTATATAATTTTTAAATTATGCTTTGTGAAAATCAAAAATCTGCCAATATGCCGATTTATGTATAAATAAACAAATAAATAAATAAATAATGCTGGACAACTTACACAGCATTATCTAGCCCAATGGTAGGCAGAGCTTGTGTTATGGGTACTAGATAACTGATATACATAATACAACAATACATTACATAGATCGATATTTTTCATTATACATAGAAAACAACCAGAACACCCGGAAAAAATATCTGTGGCTTTTAGTTTTATTTTCATGGCAATCTAATAGATCCTTGGCATCCGCAGGTACATCAGCTTTCAACCACGGTGTTGTACTGTGGTGTGGAGTGACAGTACGGGCATCGAACAACTTTTATAACGCAAAATAAATAAATACGTATCCAGGGACGGGACGAGTAAAATTACGTCTTGTCTCTTGATACATATCCTTGTAAATATTCCTCCGCAAAAATTCGGCAAGACACACTTTATTCACTTAGCTTATCTTGCATCTATACCTACATAAGTAAGAAGCGGCCATGTTTGTTAGAAAACATAAAAAAATACTTCAAAACAAAAGAAATAACTGTCATCATCATCATCAACCTATAGTAGTCCACTGCTGGACATAGGCCTAATGAGCGCAATAGACTATAACTTTAAGTACCAGACTAAATAAAAATATAATAGTAGGTAAGTATAGTAAGCGTTACATATAAGTACCCCCCTATCTCTATGTATGTGGGTTCGAATCCTGCCGCCTGATTGGGAGATAAAAACGACACGTAATTTATAATTTTCCATTTTCTTTAATATGTTTAGACGTTTCCAACATAAACTGTATGTTTTGTATCTTTAAATTGCAATTTTCAATAAAATATAATTTTCTTTCTTTTTCATTTGGTAACGTGAGTTTAAATTTCGAACAAACTCACAAGTAGCAATTTGGCTCTGCGGCAGATATGTACAGGCAAATAAATGCAAGATATCAGTGACATGACAGGGTTCAAATCTCGTAAGCAGTGTTCTTTTTTCAATCAAATGTTATCTATTCTCGTTACATTATGCAAGATTTTTGATTAATATTGTTCCGCAAGTGCTTAATAGCTAGTAATTAAAAAAAAAATTTTTTTTTATAGATGCCTACAAGAAAAGACGATAAATATCTACTAAATGTGATTACTTATGTGAGAATAAGTAACGAAATAATAGTTAAAAATTATAAATAATATTTGTGAACAGTGTAAGGTAAGGTAAGGATTGTGATAATTTATTCAGAAATAGGTGATTTGTTTTGTCTCGGAGATACGCACAAAGCAAACCACACGAAATAATACGAGTGACTGTACGGTTTACATACCTACATGTTCCTGCGGGTCAGCGGTTTTACGCTGTGACGTGTCTCTAAGGACGTAAGGACAGTTGTTTTCGACTGTCGTTGTATGTCATCGACTACGTACCCTGGACACCTAATACAGGGCAAACGATTTTAGACATCACATAAGGAAAAGAGATCTTATAAAAATCCACGCCCACTAACGTTCGATCAGTAACGATCAGACCAGTGACCCGTGACAATCTCTGCGCTGGCTTACTCAATGACTCCTGACGGAGCTCAACTTAATTTGGTTGGCCGGTTGAGGTCAACTGTCGAGGTCAACTGTGCATCTCTTTCTTTCATAACCAATTCTGTATTTGCTTTCCTTTCTTCTCTGAGAAGGCGGGGGAAAATAGTGCCATCAACATTAAGATGTCGATGGCCGTAGGAAAGATTATGATGAATTATGTAAAAGTCGATTAAAATAATATTTAACGTTACATTGCTACACGGTATTATCTAAAATGTAAGGTACCTAAATGTTAACCCTAATATTTATTTATATTTTTCATATTATATTATTCTATTCTACTATAGTATAAAGCTAGATTACCATTGATACTTTTTTTTTATACTCTACAGGGTTATAGGTAACTAATCAATAACCTCTTAAAGGTGACTTGGGTACATTTGGGTACCAGACTAACAACTTTTGTTCTATGACTTTATCTAATTCAATGATTTTTTTTCCTTAAAAAAAAATTATAATTTCCAGTTCTAATCTTCTATGCTCTTTGTAGGCGGGCGCGCGTTTATGTGTCGGTCAGCTGTACAGAGAAAGGGGTTGCGGGGTGAGACGAGCGGGGGCGGGCACTTGCCCTTGACCTAGTTCACGATACGCACGACAGTTGCAATGTTCGCTGCGCGCGATGTTATTTTATTTACTTTTTTATTTTTAATGATGCCAGCCTGGATAAGTATGAAGGAATTTTGGATTCGATATATAAACATGTACCTAAAGATCTTAGAACCTTTGTTGAAACACTAACCTAGGTAGGTCTTTCTGCTACGCGGTCCTAAACGCTATGCAGTATGTAGCACGTCACTCGGCCGGGCGGGCGATTGCGTAGCACTCAGCTGACTGCACACACTTACGCTATGCCAGAATCGTATAAATGAAACGTATGTATTAACGGGCTCCTACATAGAGCCGTATTGCTGTTTGTTTTATAGTTACTAGATGACTGATCAACTTAATACAAAACAACACATTAGGTACATAGATAGATATTTTTTATTATACATACATAGAAAATACCTAAAACACCCGAAAAAAATAGGTACTTGCAGATCGTAGAAATATTTAACCCCAGGCGGGAATCGAACCCACAACCTCCTGCGTCGCAGGCAGCCCTCGCCCGCTGCGCCACATCGGTCGTCAAATCGTCAAAGTAAATATTACCTTGTTGCAAGTATCGATTGTTTTTATAGAACTTACCCCATCACTAATAATGGTCATGATTTGTCGTAACCTTGAACGGACCAATGAGCGAGCACTCACTTCCCCGCGCCCGCTCACCTTAGTTGGTTGACAGATTTGTTTGCACAGTGAATAAATAGGTATTAGGCGTCTATTATACGTAGTCGATGATGTATGTGTTTTCTGCGAAGCGTCATATAGCAAGGTATGATGATTTGAATTACACTGCAGGCAGCGTTTTTCGGACTTGCATTGTTTGTCTTTTTGGTCGTACAAACAATTATTGTTATATATCTAGAGTCTCAGAGTAATAAGACGTAGAGTGATAATTTCACAAAACATTCCGCTCTAAGTTGAAGCTAAAAATCAACCAATGTGTGCGTAAGCAGCACGTTATTTATTACATTAGCCGACACGCACACAAGTGCACAAATAATGTTGCAAGCTATTAACATTTTTCCCATAAGGTAGGGAAATTGTAACATTTTGTACGGAGTAAATGATATTTATCACTTTTATGTTAGATGATATTTCATTAACAGAAAATATCCGGTTAATATAACATACTCTATGGGTGTTTACATACAGGGTAAGGTTCAGTTAGCGAACAAGTTAAATAGATAGAAATAAATATTATGGCCGAAACATTTTCATACCTTTGTTGGGATAGCACCCTCTCGTAATTTGCACAAACCACCTTTCATGATATACTAGTCTTTTTCTTCAAAATATATAGAACATAATAATATCTTAGTGTATTTAGTTGGCTTCCAAAAATTTTCTTTACGATTCAGTATAAGTTTTTTAACCCATCGGGAAGCAACAGTCTATTTTATTTTTCGTGTTATTTCATTATGTATTTATCTTTGTTACCCTATGTATTATTTTCTTTGACATATAAGAATATTCTTTTTAATAAAGAACTGAACTGATGTCGGATCAAAAGGAAATCTAAAAACGAATATAAAGACATTAATAAAACTAGGGTTCATCGTCAAATGAAACCAATTAAGTTTTTATATTTAAAGCTCCGACACATTAACATCCGGACAGTCTGCAATAATCTATTCCCTTGCCTGTGAAAATAAAACAGAAGTGTTTGATTATTTATACCAAGCTTAATAGAACATAGGTGTGCATATTTAACTTAAAAATCTAGGTAAGTTAGGAGGTAACCCTAATTATATCTGGCAAATAAAAGTCCTACAAGTGTAAAGTAGAAATAGATTAAACAAATAAGTAGGTACCTATGGGGAAAATATTTTTTCTAATAATAAAAATATCAACATGTTTATGTAATGGCGTCTGTTATGTTTACGATTTATTTGTGCCTAAACCAACGTTTTACTCAAGAATATAAGATGCCAGGTTTGCGTCACTCATGAATTCGGACAAGTTGGGTAGTTCTTGCGGTTCCTACACCGATTCCATGTAATCACTGTAGGTGTCGGGTCGGCATCGAGTTTCAGCGAGAGAAGGTACCAGGTGCCAGGATAGCGTCCCATGTTGAGATATCGACGCTGACCTTTTCGATCGCGTTTATGCATTCGTTCGCCGTATCATGTAGTTTTTTGATGGAAGTACCTACCAGTTTGATTTTGTAGTGTTTGTAGGTTTAGTATAGGTAGTGTTAAGGTGCGAAATAGAAATTTGTTTCTTGTTGTTGTACCTGTTGTTGAGTATGTCCCAGCATATCGAGTAGTTGTCGGTACTAATTGTTAGGTATTGTATTAGTTTTTCTGCTTCACCCTTTACCTTAGATTTTAGGTACTGCATCTTTTGTGCACCTGATAGTATTCTGTTGTTATTGATTACCTCTTGAAACAAGTCCTTGAAAGATGTCCAGTGTTGGTAGGATCCAGAGAAAGTAGGGATGTAGTTCCATTTCAGGATTCGATTTTTCAATTTGAGAAACAGACCACATTTTAGTGCTATTTAGCTATTTAGGCTTTCTTCATGGAGTGGTATTGTTCTTCGTAGGTCTCGAAGATCGATTCGTAATCTTGGTCGAGCGCGTTTTCACAGTGGATCTCCTAGTGCAGGGAGTCGACGGTTCTCCACCTAGATTCGAGAGCTTTGAGGGCGTCCTCGAACTCCCAGTTCTCGTTTATTTGTTCGATGTTGATTGTAGATAGTGTACTAGCAAAAGCCCTAAAGTTACTTTTCTGTTTTCGCAGTAGGTCTTCAGACTAGCTAGGGTTACCTTGGGATTTTGTTTGGTAGGCAGGGGCAACGTCACCTGCTCGTTGGTGCGATGTAGATAGTTCTCCCGAAGGCTGTTGAGTTTCAGATACCTGGATTGTAGGACTCTTTCATTCGGCTGTGGAGAGACCGCATACTGTGCGATCAACGCTAGAGCTACAGCGTAAATCTGCCTTGTTAGTTAGAAGTGGTTCTCCGTGAAGTACCTCCCTACACCTACGCATACTTAGTTGCGATCTTTACATTGGCAAAGTTGTGGGTATATGGTTATTTTGAAATTTCTTCCAGTAGGAATCTAGAACTTCAAGTCGTTTCTTCAAATAAAGTTGAGTTTTTCGCTCCATCTTTCTTGAAGTTGCCTAGGAGTCTTTGTATCTCCTCTTGCAGTATAGTTTGGTTTGTTAGAATATTCTGGATATCCATAGTGTTACGTTGTAGTTATACCTAGTGTAAAGTAGGTAGTTGTGGATGTGGTGTGGTAGGTACTAATCTTTTAGTATGTGCGACTTCTCAATCCAACCGGTGAGACCCGCTTGTGTGGGAGGCCAGTCGAACCGATCCGCTACTTATAGGCAATACATAGGTACCTAGTAAATACTCACTCACCCAGTTGTAGTTACTGTCCTTATAAAACTCACCGCACTCACTGTTATAGTCACGATAGAGTTCACAAGAGAAAAAATCAACAAAGTTGTAGGGTGCGTAGTTCGCCACTTCGCCACCTACAATGCTATGAGTTTAGATTGTTCGAAGTAAAGTTAAAAAGAGTTTAAGTTAGTTGTAGTTAATATCGACATTTCTTTAAATCTAAATCCGAACATTTCAGTAACTAGGTACAATAGACGAAATAAAGACAAACTAATTTTACCTACGACTACCCTTACACAATTTAGCAAAGGTCCTTACTCGCGATTAGATAATATTTATAATAAAATACCTACCTAGCTCCATAAAATATATTAAAAAAGATTCGATTTTCCGTAAAAACCTAAGGAAGTTCCGTGTAGTCCCCCGACCAGTACACGCGTTTATTCGTTGCAACTAATTACTCGCCAAAAAATAAAAAATACGGACTAATCCAAAAACAATTCAAAGTGTATTGAAATATAAGTGAAGTTCGTTTGTGCACCACTACTGGATTTACGTCTTCATAGTTCCGAGAAGCCGCCACAGAGAAACTCATAGTAGCCACAGCGCAAACGCAACCAGCAGCGGTGCGAAAACGAGACACTATCTCCCCTCTCGTGTTACTAGCGCATTGTACAAAAAATGTTTACGAAACACTTAGCAAAGAACAAAAACCTACCCGCTGCTGTTTCATCGGAACCCCACCTCGAAGACATCAATATAATGTAACAACATCCTACCCCGAAGAATAAAGAGTCTTCACGCTGTTATATCTGAGCCCGACCTCCGATCACCAGGAATCTCAGATTTACAGTGATTTTACAGCAGCCGGACCCATATGTAGGAATCATTACAGAAGAACTAGCCACATTTCGCGAAGAAATGATGACATTTTTTTAAAAGATTTGCGGCCCAACAAAAAGAAGACTTCGCCGAGTTACAAAAAAATCTCACAGTTATTAGATGACATATAAAGGATGCGGGATACTACCGATAATTTAAATCTAAGATACGAGAATATAAACTAAGAGGTATCCAATATCAAGACGGAAAATAGGTATTGATATTCGCGATAAAATAAAAAACCTAGAGAGTGATATTCAATCAATTAAAACTACTTGCCAACAAAGCGAGCCCTCGACATCGATGGAGTGGAGCATCCCTTACACGTCACATGAAAACATGTTTCAGGAACTCGAGGAGCGCCACCGCCGCATGAACAATCTTATCGTCGTGGGTATTCCTGAATCTAATGAGAAGAACCTAAAGATACGACAACAGCATGATCAAGGTCAAGTCTTGAAAGTACTTGAAAAGATCCATGACAACAAGGACTGCCTTACGTATACCACTAAGATATTCAAGACTCGGAAAATACAACTCTAATAAAACCCGCTTAATAAAAGTGTCCTTCCAATCAGCTGAGGAAGTAAAAACTACTCTACGAAATAAGTCCAAACTTCCCGAAAATACTAATATTCGCGTCTACGTAGACCAAACTCCGGCGCAGATCCTATCTTCATGCGATCCAAGAGGAACTAAAGACCCGTGAAACGAACGGGGAAATAGACATCGGGATAAAATACGTTAAGGGGATTCCAAAGGTAGTAAAAATCCCTTCAAAAAACTAATAAAATCTACACCAGGAACTAATGATACTACAAATACCTACCACTACATTAAATCTACCTACAACAGCATATTTTACGACCCGTCTTCACTCAAGATATTTTACACCAATATGTATGCACCAACGTATTATAAAGGCAATGAACTGTATCACCCACCTCATAGTAATAACAGAAACTTGGCTTAGATCGGACGAAGAAGCCCAGTTGTTTACTTTACCAGAATATTCACATGCCTACAATATACGAAAAGACGAGAGGGAGGAAGCGTTTCTATATACATACACAAAAGCCTTTCTTACGACCTAACACAGAACACAATAATAGATGGAATCAACTATCTATGGATATTCATACAACGCTACAATTTTCACCTGGGTGCAATCTACAAACCTGATAAGAAATATACCAAGCAATTTCTAGAAACCTATTCAAACACAGCTAGAACAACCACAAAACAAACGAACTCGAAGGAGAAACAAAACTTCATGCAATTTAATTTGGGTGGTTTTATGCATTTTTGCGATACTAAATCCCGTTCGGTGTGACTACAGCCTAGCTAACATAAACAACAACCAAACTATGTACTTTGATAAGGTCACTGATATGCACCTAGTACGTGATGAATGGAAATTAATCGTATACTAGGATATGCAACCTTATTGGCAAGGAATAGAAGCTTTCAAAAGCTACATTTCTACACTGCGACAAACATGTACTAACATCGAAACACATAATCAATGTAACTTAATACTACTCCAGTTACAAAACGGCTATGCGGAACTGATGCATTACAGCGGGATGCTTTTGGACCGAAAACGAATGAACAACTTAGTTCGGTGGGGGCTCATCAACGGCGATGGGTACCTACTAGGGTTGCCAGATTCTTTTTGATCCTGTAAGGGACACATGCTCATTATGGCAAAAAAACAAGGGATTTTAATTTTTTCCCCGGGACAAATGAAAAACAAATGTATTTTACGTTGTTTTTATTGCTAGTTAATAGTTAGGTATATTTTAAAGATTGTGCAAGCTTTAACATGTCTTTGTTTGATTTTACATATTTATAAAATTCAATGCACCTATAATCATAGTTGAAAACGTTAATTCGCTTTTTATCAAATCCGGAGTACATTTGTTGCGCACATCAGTCCTTTTTAATGCCATCTGCGAAAAAATCCTCTCTACAAAACAGTTGGAACTAGGTATGCTGAAGACAAACGATATTATTAGAAAAATGTTAGGAATTTCACTTCCATTAAAGGAGGAAAATCCTTCCATTATTTTTTTCCATTTTTTTTCATTTTTCAATAGCACCCATGCTTTTGTCATCAAGAGACGATGCAATTTCCAAACTTTTTTTAATAATTTGAAATTCTTGGTATAACATGTCCTCCATATTTAATTGATCGATCCTTAAAAGCTCTGCAGCTTTTTGAAAATGTTCATAATGTAAAAATAATGCTGAAATATGGGACAGAGTCTGTACCGGCGGGACGTTAAAAATTATACCTGAAATACGGGACGTCCCGGGAAATACGGGACGTCTGGCAACGCTAGTACGTACCTACCTCACCAACAACTTGTTCGGAGTGCTGGATGAACACTTTGCCGAAAAATACGAAAAAGACAGCATCCGATCTAACGAACAACACTTCGCTTCATTGAGGAAAAATCAAACTTCCATTCTAGAAGCCGAGAATAACGTAATGAAGAGAATAGAGAACTCTATCGACCAACAATATAAAATGTATAACCAACACAATTGATAACACTGAATAAGGCCGTGAACACATTGAAATGAAATTCTCTAATTTCGATAATTCTCGAATTCATCTATTGAAATGAGAGACGTCAAAATAAACAATGACTTTACTATGATGTCGATTGTCGCGTACAACATTTTGATGAATTTGAAAGGTCTTCAAGAGATACTTTTGGAAACTGTTACCGAAATTCACAACGGAAAATTCAACATCCATATATTGAGTCCACAACATCTTACGGAAGAGCTTAACATAATATCTGGTCAACTATCGAAGGACACATTCGATAGTTGGCCATGGTTCAAGGAAAATATTCAAGTGGATCTTCGGAAACTATATCAAAGGCAAGGCTGACTCTGAAGTAGGTAGGTACTTTATATTCGAATTCAAAATTCCTTTGATAACTCGGGATGCCTACGAGATTTACAACCTTATCTAAGATAATCTAAGACTTATACACAAAACTATGGTGACTATTGTGACTACGTTTCCATAAATCTACAAAAGGACGCCTACAAACCGATGTCCGAAAACGAGCTACAAAACTGCACACCATACATGAATACCCTTATTTATTTATTTATAAAAAATACAGCAGTTAGCTTACAGTCTAACACCAAAACACTAACTACAGAATATAGGTATTAAAAACTTATGTGCAAACTACAACGAACTATCTACCAACAGAAGTCTGAAAACAGCCTATGTACTATGAAGGAAGAAATGGTACAATACGCAATAAAACATACAATCTGCGGGGACGTGTGGATTGAGCTTTACAAAACAAATACCTACATGTACTTCTGTTGTGCTCAACGAACGATAAGAATAATATGCGAACGGCAAGTAACAGCTGAGTGACTCAACATGCCGGCATTATCAGCCTCGGGAATGGATGCGTCATCAAGGGCGAAAGCTTTACTATTTACATAAAATCTTATTGAAAATCTTTTAAAATCGTTTGACATAAAATCTTATTGTTCATACTAAAATACCAATTAAACCGATAAACAATTTATAATTTAATGATATTCAAGTGATACATTTACTAATTTATCAAAAGAAGTAGGTAAGTATTAAAATTTCTTCAAAATGTAAACAATATCGGTACATGTATTTTGCCAACATGGCCGACCATTTTCACGGATCTAGATACGAATGGATGTGGCATTGCGGTATCGCAATCATTATCATCAACAAACAAGGCAGCTCATGTAGGAATAAAATCATACGAAATATGTGAATCCCAGACGGGGTATTTGTGGCATTTTGAAATCCATTTAACATTCTTACATTGCATTTAATTGTAACGGTTGTATTTAATTTAAAATTGTTGTTTTAGAATCGTGAGCTACAGTCCTCCGCGACCTGCCCTTCCGGATGCTGATATATTTTCAATGTTCCATTTCAGTATTTTTAACTTCTTTTGTAGAAGTTATCATTATGTGTTATGATGTCATATTAAAAATAACAATTTTTTTTACCAGGAAGCGACGAGGACTTTAGTGATGACAATGAGGAAATTTTAAATATAGGTACACCGAGAGTAGCTCAGTTGTCGATGGTTTATGTAAATGTTTTTTTCCAGTTTAATATTTATAAAATTCACAAAAAAATATTTAAAGTATTTTATTTTGTAAAAGACTTTAAAACTACAACCAATTAAGCTCGATGAAAATATATTCATGCCGCATCCAGTAATATCCATTTTGTTAGTTGATCCTTGGCATTGTCATTGATGGTAATTTGAGAATTTTGAGACTTTTGGTTGTTGAATTTCTAAATGTTTTTCTATAGGAATAGGTGATTATTTTACTATGAATCTTTTGTAAATATATTAAAGCTTTTGAATAAAAAAAAATCTTGACATGTTGATAGTAATTATTACTACAATACATACATTGTTAGTGTGTATTTGTTATTCGTATTAAAAGGTTCTGGTATTTAGTTTAGAAATCTCCAAATAGTATTCTAAGGATGTGTGAACCTTTGTCTGAGTATTGCTTATAAACTACTCTTGTGATTTGAGCCACAATAGAGGCCAGGAGGCCACTTCATTCATGTGGAATTCATAAACAATCCTTAAATTTGATACTCTCGCAGCGGGCCGCTAGTGTCACGTCACGCCGACTTTAACCATTTTTTGTGGTTCTTTTTTTTGTAAAAAATTCCATGAGAGCTATACTTTTGTTGACTCAGTAATGTAGCGTAGTGTATATATTTATATTTATTATATTTATAAATAAAAGAGATACTTCACTTAAAATCTTTTTTTTTATGTTAACCCTCAAACATTTTGTACGTAAAGCGGGAATCCACCCGCGTAATAAATCTTTCAGTTCAAGTAGCAACATGTTCATTTGTGAACAACTAATATTTACTATTGAATGGGTTAGAAAATTTCAAGACTATTTCAAGAAGGTTTATTACTACATAGGCACAGTAGAAAAACGTAAAATTATCATCACATAAGTACCGCGCGGCGCAAAAGCGCGTACCACCCACGTAGGCCCCTTCGACAGAAGTGACAAATTACGCGCACTAGGATGCGCAGGCTTAGGGTTAAAAACCAATAATAAAAGGATCAAGCGTCAATCAATGTATTGGCCAATACTACACCAGACCACACCTATATAGGTACACCAACACTCATAAACACCCGCACTACACGATGGGCAAAACGAGTTGGCCAACGTGAGACTGAATTTAATATGTACATAATTATACTAAAACAAACATACAGACCTACACTTATTTTTTAATTGAGTGTGCATTACATCATCATCATCATCAGCCTATTATAGCAGTCCACTGCTGGACATAGGCCACCCCAATGAGCGCCATAGCGCCCTGTCTTCAGCTTGCCGCATCCAGCATCTACCTGCAGTCTTACGCAGGTCGTCATCCCACCTGGTCGGGGGGCGTCCTACACTACGTTTACCGAGTCATGGTCTCGACTCAAGAACACGTTTGCCCCAGCATTTTGCACAGCATACAGCTCAGCAATCATATATATAAGCTGTAATGCACAATGCTGTGCTGCTGCACAGCATTACATATCTACATACATTAAAGTTAAGATTATGAATTTATGATGCAAAGGTGGTTTTATTTATTATCAATATTACAATGCTGTAATAGGTAGGTTAGATGTGGTGCATACATAAAATACATACAAAATAAATAATGTATTTGAAAGGTTAGGTACCTTACGATAAGTAGGTACGTACCTATCTACCCAACAGCACTCGCCTTACGATATTCACTTTCAACTCGTGTCTCTACTTTCAAATCCCTTAGGTATATTGATAATATTTACAGTTAGTAGTCTATAGGTCCTGAATTTAGGAACTGATTAAATAATGGTACGCAGGTAAAGGCATAGGTAGGGTTTTATCTAATAGCTACATATAAGTACTATAAAAATATGGTAGAATTTTGGATGGGGCTGTAAGATCATCTTTCTAGAACATGAATTAAGATCCATTCAAAGACAGATGCCTTCAGTCACTGGGTCCAGCTAAGAACGGTAGGTAGCGGAAGGATGTTCTTCGTAGTTCCTTCTTGTCGTGCAAAGCGCTAAGCTTATAGATAAATAAATAAATAAATAATAATAAATAAATAATACTGGACAATTCACACAGCATTATCTAGCCCCATGGTAAGCAGAGCTTGTGTTATGGGTACTAGATAACTGATATACATAATACAATACATTACATAGATAGATATTTTTTATTATACATAGAAAACGACCAGAACACCCGGAACAAGTATCTGCAGATCGTACACACAATTGTTCCGAGGCGGGAATCGAACCCGCAACCTCCTGCGTCGCAGGCGGACCTTCACCGACCGCGCCACATCGGTCGTCAGATAAGCTCCAATTGGAGCATTTTTTAAATTTTGACAAATTATTCGCTAGTATGTAGCTAGTAGCGTCATCTCTGTGATATATTGTGAAGCATTTCAACACTATTCTCATAAAAAAAGTTAGGGGGCCAACTACACGGACGGAGGTTAGGCAGGAGTATTTAGAACTCCAGCCACACGGAGATTTAATTATTCAAGGGCTGTACAGAGTGTACAGAGTATACATTGACAGTGACATTATCATGTGATGCTATCCAATTGTCAGCTTGCAAAAGCTAGTGATTGTAAACGCAGCATAGAATAGGATGTCATCTTGGCATTATTTTCCAATGCTGTAAAGTTTGGGCTGTGAAAGGTTGGTACGTATCAATATCTGTCAGCCTCTGATAATTCAACCTTGGTATATACAACCTTGGAATGCTCTGCCAATGGCAGAACTTTCCACGGCTGTAAGTGACGAGGCCGTGCTATTAATGTTCAGCCCGTACTTTACATAATCAGAACTTACAGCCTTGGAATATGATGCCATCCATGTACAGATATTACTGGGCTGTAACCTCCATGGTTGTTCCTTGGTTGGCCGTAAGAGCATGGCACCCGTGCTAGCTATCCTAGGTAGCTAGCAGTCAGCCGTGCCCGGTGCGGTGCCCGCCCTATTTGTATTTTGTTTGTCCGTGCTTGCCTCGCGCCCGTCGCTTGTTTTGTTTGCTGGATTTTGGTTGGGCGGACCTAATGAAATAACAAATTAAACTAGGAATAATACAATTTATGTGTAGATAATATTATTTACAACGTAAACCATGAACTTTTCGGACAACGAAGCCGTGAGTACCAGTAATATGTAAACAGTTATTTTTTTGTGTAACAGTTCTGGTTACGGTTTTTGTACCACATTTTTCAAAATATTGTAATTTAATTGATTCTGTTGAGACGTATAAAGTTTCTATTACATGTCCTTTATGTTTGCATTGCCTGGATCCTGAATTACGTGAAATATACTGGAATTTTTGCACATGTTTAGGACGATACATCGAGTGTTGACAGCACCTCGAATACGGACAATACATCTCGTAGCGAGACTCCAACCAACTCCCGCGGCAAAAAGCGTAGACGCGGGAAGAAAAAAACTGTCATTAAACCGATAAAGCCACCTTACAAGTTCAAGTAAGTTATAATTAAATTACTGTCATATTTTTTGTTGTTTGTCTAAAGTGCCCCCTCTCACTTTGGACTATATTTTTTGGGTACCTACCTAGCGCCTTCAAGTGTTTATTTTTTTTTTTTGTTAAGGGACGGTTGTGGGTTCAAGTCCCTTTGAGTTGTATGTATTTTGAATAATAAGTATTATATTTCTTACATATATTTTGTTCTTTTACTCATTACAGTTGCAGTGCCAAAGAGGACCACGGTCAACCGCTTTTTGGCTGCCAGTTCAACCACCACTTGGGTGATAGTGGTCCACAAGTATTTGCTGTGGTTGGAAGCAATCGAGTCTCAATTTACGAATGCCCAGAGTCTGGTGGTTTTAAGTTCCTTCAGTGTTATGCTGATCCCGATGTAAGTATATGCAGCTCTATTCAACTCATTCATTTATTTGCATAAACTCTTGGCTATTTAAGATTTTTTGATACTTGTCCATTGTATTTGAACTATTTACGGCTAACTTTTTTATATAAAAAAAAACTAACATTTTTACACAACTTCAGGCAACCTCTCAAAATTATGTTATAGCCTACAATATGGCTTGATAAGACATGGCCTCCCTGTCTGTAAATTGGGAGGCTTCATTATTCACAAAATAGCTAAGAGGTTATTCAAGGTTAAAAAAATCGACCAAGCTATTGGATTTAGTTCCTCCAGTTACCATATGGCACACGGTCTGCCAAACTCTAGGCTAAAGGCTGGATAAAAAGTTTATCCAGAAAAAACAAAGCTGGTGATATAAAATACAGGTATTATACCTTTATGTTTTAGGGGTCAAAGTCAAGGTCATAGTGAAAGAGCGACCAACCAAATCTTAATAGCAATGAAGAAATTCCAAATTTATGTAGATCATACCCAGCAGACTTAATTGTGATTGTGATGAAAGAGCATGGCCAGTTTTAGCATTATTGTAGGGTTAGGGCTTAATAACAAAAAGTTCTTGGAAAGAGAAATGTGGAGGAAATTGCATCATTGCACCAACAAGCTTTCATCTATAATAATAATATTAGGGCTTAATAACTTCATTCTAGTACAGCTTGTTTTGATCACAGGTTGCATACTCATCAATTGCATTCAAACATCTTTGATGTGTCAATCTGGCCGACAGATAGAATCATAATCACATTTTAACTTCAGGTTGATGAGACATTCTACACCTGTGCCTGGTCATATGAAGAGGAAAGTAACCTACCCCTCCTGGCTGTCGCAGGCTCCCGCGGCATCGTGCGCGTCTTCCAACCGGCCACACAAACCTGCACCAAGCACTACATCGGACACGGCCACGCCATCAACGAGGTCAAGTTCCACCCTCGGGATCCGAACCTACTCCTCTCTGCGAGCAAAGACCACGCTCTACGCCTATGGAACATAATGACTGACGTTTGCATAGCTATATTCGGCGGCGTTGAAGGCCATAGAGATGAGGTCTTAAGCGCTGACTTCGATCTAAAAGGGGAGAGAATCATGTCCTGTGGTATGGATCATTCTTTGAAGCTATGGAGGTTGGATAAGCCGTCGATGCACGAGGCTATTAAACAGAGCTATAACTTTAATCCTCATAGAGCGCTGCGGCCTTTCAATTCCCTGAAGGAACATTTCCCGGATTTTTCGACGAGGGATATTCATCGGAATTATGTGGATTGCGTGAGATGGATGGGCGATCTTATTTTGTCTAAGGTAAGACTTAAAGCTTAGTTACAAGATGCGATTGTATTTTGGTTTTTGGTTTACGAAAGGCCCGTTTTCTGCCGAATTAAATTATGATTCTTAATTTTTAATACATTTTAAGCTTAACCTTTTAGTACCGAAATGTTTAGTAATATAATTAATAATATTTATAGTAATATTATTTAATGATACAGAAATTAAAAGGTAAGTCAACTTTGTACGAAAGTTCATATTTCGTTCGATTGTCAAACAAAACACACTCGCGGAAACTGTGCTTTCGCTACCTACAGCAAATCTTTTGAACTGAAGATAGCGTTAAAAAACATGAACTCTAATTAGCTTAGCGCTAGATGATGCTGTGTGGATTGACTAACATCATTATTATGATGGGTTTAATCAAATCTTCTCTGTTAAAACCGGTAAAATCTAAAGCGTAATTCTTTACTCTGACGTCGCGATATAAAACTTGATAACATTTTTTTCAGTCATGTGAAAATGCCATAATATGCTGGAAGCCGGGACGCCTAGAAGACTCCGAGATCCGTCCGGGAGACAGCTCAGTCACGATCGTCCACAGATTTGACTACAAGGAGTGCGAGATTTGGTTCATCAGATTCGCAGTTGACTACGCTCAAAGGGTGATAAAATAACTTCCAATAATCTAAACCTGGTTAATCAATCAACTGTTCATTAACCATTGGTAAAAATAAACAAACAGCTCTGTTACTTAAACTTATAGTACATTTTTAAACAAATAGTAACGAAGGTCGGTTGTTCTGACAAGGATCCTTGACAAGGCAGACGACGTTGTTGTACAGGATTATTGACTTAACACAGGAGAGGGTCAATTGAGATAAAATGGCGACTAATGACAATAAGAAAATAAGGTGTTTTTGATTTTCTGTTCACTTAATTTATTTAGTTTGAATCTTGAATTGACGATGTTGGTAGTTTTGCAAAACGACCCTATATAAGAAAATCCCTTTCAGGCCAAAATGTATCAGGTACATCCTAGGCCTGAAAGGGATTTTCTCTAGATCACACGCTTCCTAAGCAAATACGGACAATTTACTTACAGAAGGAACCACAGGGTAAAAATATTATACATTATATTTTTTTTATTTTTTAGGTGATTGCATTGGGCAATCAGTGTGGGAAAACCATGGTTTGGGAGCTGGGCAATGTGGCGGGCGGCTCCAAGGCGTCTCAGCTGGTACATCCTAGATGCGTGGCGGCTGTCCGACAGGTGAGCAGCGTATTTATTGAATTCAAACGGCTATTAATCAATTAATATTTTTAAACTTACGCGATCTGAACAAATAATTATAAGTCACAGTCATCCCTTGACCACGTTAGTGTCTAAACCTGTTGAAACGTCGGGATACAAATGTAAATAAACGCGATAAATACCCGTTGTATTATTAGTTTATTTTTTACATTTACGTGTATGAATCACTAAATTATGTAGTATTAAACAAAGTCGTTTCCCGCTGTCTGTCTGACCCTATTATGTATGCTTAGATCTTTAAAACTACGCAACGGGTTTTGATGCCGTTTTTTTAATTGATAGATTCAAGAGGAAGGTTGATATATCGAAAATCGTGCGAAGCCGAGGCGGGTCGCTATATCTATAATAAATTTGTATCTTTTTGTTATCCAGGTGACCCTATCTCGTAATGGAAAAGTCCTACTGACCTGCTGCGACGACGGCACCATCTGGCGGTGGGATAAAGTGAACAACGCCAACTGACGAACAGCTGACGTCACAAGTCCCTGTGACGTCACAAAAACCCGCAGTAAAACTCGTGACACCAAGAAGACCACTTGATCTAAGAATCTGAAGATACTTGAATGATGGATTTTGTGGTTCCGCTTAAATATATTCGGATAATTACTTTTTAATGGACCAACCAATGAGATATTAATTATTGATGACAAATTTTTGAGAATTAGATTATCATCTGGAAGTTTTCGTTATCATAGAAAATGTGTGTGAAGTGTATAAAAGTAGGTAAATTTTGAATTCGAACGACTAAGGCTGGCACCTGATTTAGTGTAGTGTAGGTACAGGTAGTTAAGTTGATTATTCTCCTAATATTGTTACTTAATAATAATTATTGGTATGTGACTGTAAGTATAATAATTAAAGACTGTCTTTAGACGATATTGTCTTTTGCTCCTATTTTCTACACCTTATACACTTAAAATTTTAACCAAATGTAAACAGACAGATAGTTAGAATATACTTTATTGCACAAAAATACATAGGCGAGCATAATGCCAGATAGCATTCTCTACCTGTTAACCTTTGGGTAGTGTGGACAACAATTTAGTAGGAAGTGAGTGCTAGATCGACACTCCCTACGTATAGTTGTGTATCTGCAAAACACAAATTTTACAGGAGAGCGTTTTAAAGATTTGAAAATGTTCAAATGCCTATAACTGGAGCCCTTTTTGAGATATTTCTGTGAAAATTGGTGAGATGCTCTTACTGTAGATCTAGTTTAAGATAAATACTATTTTTTATTTAAATCTATACTGGTTTAGATTTTATTACACTTACATATTTTTACGTGGTGCTTATAACCTAATAAAATGCCGTATGTGGCACATACACACTTTTTCGTGGGAGCTTAGAAGAATGACAATATCGTAACTGCCTGTTACACGGTTATACTTAGTAGATCTATTTTACTAATTCTGTTTAACTGGTGCTTACATGTTTAAACGTTGGAAATTGTATCATTTAATAATATGCTTCTACATATTCTGTTTCGGCAAATTAGGCCTGGTGACCAGTACCTAATACAGGTGAAAGGTAAATTGGGGTTTTCCCACTTATATTTTTTTTTCGCTAATATAATATTCGTCGTTCTTATATTATTATAAATAAATAATAAAATAAATAAAACAAAAAATAAAAGAGCTCAAAATACCGTTTATTGGGGAAGTAGGTGCGCACCTAAACACAAAATAACCTTTTAAGGATTGTTATTTCAAAAATAAGAAAAACAAAACCAACTAAGTAACTAACTCAGCTTTAAACTCTTAACGACTATCAAACACGACTAATCAGTCTTTACTAGTAGGTACTTCAACCTAATTATTATCAAAATGTGAACACAGAATTAATATTATGAAATAGCAAACTTGACTATGTCAACATCTAACTATGTAAACAATTTACATAATAATATGAAATACAACATTTATTAAATTGAGATCGAAATAATAGTAGACCTATCATTACTGTAAGTTATAGGGTAGGTAGGTACATTTGCAAAATTCTTATATCAAAAATATACACACAGACATAAAGTTATAAAATTAATAATAATAAATATCCAAACTTGAATATTCAATTTCTAAGATGATAAAAATTAACACAAACACAAGTCATTAATTAATAATCATTATTTAAATTATTTAAGCCAAATTTTATATGGTTTCAAACTTTATACTTAATTACGTTTTATAAAAATTAGCTTTTTATGAAATATTATATGAACACAGACACAATGACATAGAAACGAGAAGATGCAAACATAGATATTAGGTAAGTATAGTATTAATATTAGGGCTTCTTGTGGTGCTTCACACGTGAAACATCGTTTTGGGATTTTGTCACAATATCTATTGATAAAATCCCAATGGCGAATAAGTTCTCCCAATGACCAAAAAGCCACAAACTGCAGGTCTCTTTCAAAGTAATTAATATTTTGTGAGCATTTAAAAATGCATTTGTCTCCACAAGCAGGCCGCATATCTCTCTTTTTCCTTAATTTACCGTCTCTTCCAGTGTATGGTTTTCCTAAATTTCTATTGTCCTTACGCTTAATATATCTAGCCCTTGGTTTTTATGGACCATACGCAATCGACCCTCATCTTTTTTATTTGTACATCGCCTTTTCTTCTTAGATGGTTCGCTGTCATTGATTTCAAGCTGCTCAGAATTATTCACTGACATACCTGGAGAGCTAATTGGCAATAGCGTTGGAGTGGAGGCTGGTGACGCAGGGCAGCCTAATAACTGTTCATCTGGTAAGCCAACTGGTAATGTCGCTGGAGTGGGTGCTGTTGACTCAGCGCAACGTAGGTGGTCATCCGGAGAGACAACTGGCAATGTCACTGGAGTGGGTGCTGGCGACTCCGTGCAGCCTAATTGGTATATCTGTTGAGCTATAAGGTGGCCGTAATTGGGAGAGTCACACAGTGATAATGACATATTAATGCTTGAGGTAGACTGTAGCAGTAGGGGAGATTCAGGCATGTTTGCTGCCAAAGTGGGGTCATAGAAGCTATATTCCGGCAAATTACCTTGTACTGTACCACTTATATTTGTAAATAGTGGTATTTTTTTACTTTCCACGGGTTCAGGATGTTTTTCTTGAGTTTTCTGGGTCAGGTTTACAGGTTTTTCACAAAAGCTTGGCGATGAGCTAAAGACAATGTCATTATTCCCTGTGTCATGCTGGAGCCTCCACCACAAGCTTGCAAGGAAGATTGTAAGATATGGGAAGCTGGGACATGCAATTCAGAAGATGCAGGACTATCACCGTTAGTGTTCGTAGAATGCAAGAGGGAAATGCGCGGTGCAAGAAAAGGTTCTTCATCGCTGTCAGATATTATCTCACCCATTCATCTTAGGTCATCCTCTGTAAAATTTTCTGAGAATGGCACTGGAGATACATCTGTAAAACAACAACAAGGGGCAAAATTCAAAATTTTATGAAAATCGACTTAAATTTCATGGGAAGAGAGCACCTTGCACTTTTGAAGTGCATTTCTGTTCATAACTCTGAAGATCCTCAACATTTTAATGGGGCCACCCTTGGAATTATCTTCTTTCCGACAAAAAAAGAATCAACAAAATCGGTTCACAAACAACGAAGTTATCCGCGAACAAAAAAAAATACACATATTTATATATTATATGGTTGAATTGAGAAACCTCCTCCTTTTTTGCAATTGGTTAAAAATAATTGATTTTATTAAAATAACATGAAAACACAAACACAGAACTATGTAAGTGCATGGGTTACTATAACTTTAATTCAAAAACTTTCCGATGTAAAACTATGTAAAAGTCAGATACCGAATTTTGATTTAACAACTTTTCGGAGTATAAATATGTAAGTGCCTAAATATACCTTATGATCATAGTGAATCCCGATGTATAAATATGTAAGTGCGTAGTTACACATTTGTACGTAGGTTATCAAAAAATTTTGGAAAGTTTCAAAATGTACTTACTAATAATTGTCTATTAAGTCAGCAATGAAGGCAATAACACACAACTGATTCAAGAAACCTAATAACTATGATTGGACATCAAAAAGTACAAAAAGTTGGTAAATTATGAATTTTGATTTACTTACCTGGTCTTGTAGTAGATAAAGCTGGGTCTAGAATATCTACTTTTCCTTTTTTAGTAGCGTCTACTTTAAAATTGTTCAGGAATCGGAAACGTTCACTTGTCATTTTGCGGTAATCAAATATTTACGAGTCGCACACGCATTCTACTCGCTGTCCGCGCAAGAACTACATATGTAACGGGCAATTACCGCCATCCGCACCTCATTCCCCCCGCGTCAAAGTGTGTATGTGGAAGATACAGCATTATATGGCGGGAAAATAATGAAGTTGGACAGTTATACGATTAAGAAAAACGTACTTAGAGTAGACTTTTTTGTTTTTTTGTAAGTTATAATGATAGACTGGCATCTACACATGATGCCAAAAATGCATCAAACGTATAAGTGTGTATCTGGCAGTTAGACGAAGATACGTAGGGAGTGTCGAGATGACAGAACTTACTTTTACTTATAAACAATAAAATATACTTCTCATAATCACCAACCTCTGTGGCGCGGCGGTGGTGGGCGAAGGATGTTTGTTACGTGGTGTGTGTAAGTGGTTCGATTTCCGCCTCGGAACAATTGTGTGTACGATCTGCAGATATTTGTTCCAGGTGTTGGTCATCTGTATGTATAATAAAAAACGATCTATCTATTGTATTATCTATATCAGTCATCTAGTACCCGTAGCACAAGCCTTAGCTAAGCTTGGGGCTATAATGCTGTGTGGATCGTTTCTAGCATTATTTATAATAATATCCTGGTTCTCGTCTCTGCCTGCGGAGTGGCATCCCAAGAGAACCAGATCCTAACCTCTTGCTTGCCTTCATTGGCCAGTCTGAGTGGAGTCGCGAGAGATGCATCTTAGGATGTAGACTCGGGGGTGGAAGTGTCTAATGGCGTAATAGCGAGGAAATTTGAAAATTTGAAAAATTCACGTGGCATAGCCTCTCGACACACCTCAGTAGAAAGATAAAAAGACTAGTATTTTTTCCTCGTTCCTGTTTATATCTATAAGTTGTGGGTGGAGGTATGTATTGTTCTGATCCACAACTTCGAAATGTGAAATAAATTATTATGTTTTTCTTAACAGTCCACTGGGTTTCATTAGGTACAGAGGTTAACTATCGGGCGCGTTCCCAGGCCCCAGGATCGTTGATTAGAAGGGCGAATATTAAAAATCTGTGATTGCAGTTTAAATTGTTATTTAAATAAAAATTAAGTCTTCTTTCCGTACAATTTTCTATCTACGATATTTGAAATACTTTGCCTTCACGTGGCATAGCCATAAGACGCCCTTTTTATAAAATAACGAAGGTTGCCTATTTAATTTTATAGCTTAATGACTTAGAAGAACAGTGTTTATACTCTATGCCTTAAAGTGCGTTGAAACGTTATGGACAGTTTTATCGGTGTAAAGATGTTTATTTCTCATGAAACAATAATTATCAATCATTAATCTTTTTAATAAACTTAGCATCGTTATGCTGTTTCTATCACAGACGTTATGAAATATGCCATTAATTTGCTATGTCATTTTGTAAAGGAGCTCAGGAGCGTCGAATAATAAATAAGTAAAATAAAAAAGCCTTTTTATTTCCTACAAATTACCTACTTTATTTTGTTTTTTTAGTAACTGATTTTAATACGCTTAACCAGTTTTTCAACATTTCTGCTTTACTTAATAATAATAACTAATCAATTATTTGAAATAACATAAAAATATATACGCGAACATTATTTAGTTAGATAAACCTAACAATATCCGTAGGAACCCATATTGGGTGAAGGCAAAGATACTTTTTTTTTACCCGTTGCATTAATAGATACATACATAGAATAATCTCCTCCAAAGATGCCAATTTGTCTCTGTCCTGTGCGGTCTGTTTGTGGCAAAGTTCCTCAACAAAATTTTAATACATAAATATGTCTCGTGTGCGTGTGTGTCTTAAAAGGAACTCACAAAAAATGAACTGGTTTGTAGTGTAATATCTCTATGTGAAAGAACATCATGAAAATACAATAACGTCTACAAGTTAGCAGGGTGACGCGTGCGTGACGTTACACCACAATGACGTCACCCAAACATTTCCAGCCCGCGCTTAACTAGATGTCGCTAGTAATAGTGAACGAGCTCTAGATCGCGCTGACGAGAACGCACGGCTCTGAACGACATCCGTCCCATATTTTAACATCAGTATCGCTTCTCGGCCTTTTGGCTAAGATCAAAGTGTAGTATCTGTTCTTTTCAGCTTAATATCTGAAAGTTCCCTCACTGAGGGACCAGTATATTAAACTGATTTTTGTAAAGCGACGGGATGTTCGGGGCTCGCTCCACTCCCGTCACGGGTCGGCCCGGCATTGCAGTGCCGCCGGGATCGGCCCTCAGAAAACTTGTGTAACTTTCGTCTGAGGATGTAGACGTCCATAAACATGATATACATTCTCAGACAATCAAATGAATGGGGTCGCGAAAGGTGCATCATAGTTAGGATGGAGACTCGGGGGTGGAAGTGTCTAATGTCGTAATAGCGAGGAAACCCGCTCACGGGCAGTGCACCTGAGGATGATACCCGCTGTGTACTCTCTCAAAGGGCCTCTGTTGCTGTCCGTCCGGGGACATAGGTCTTTAAGTCAAATTACCGACCTGCACTTACGACTTTATGTTAAAATAGCAACATACCATATCATCTGAAAGTCAAAATGCCTGAAATTTATTATGCCTGAATGTTTATAAGATTGATTAAGAAAATGAACATCAATGTACAGTCGTGCACGGAAAAAAAAACTTTATTTTCTTATTTAACTACAAGATACTTAACATAAATTATTTATCTGTATCGTTTTCTTAATGATATAACATTTTCCAAAAATGAAATTGGTGTAATATTTTCCTCTCTTAGCTCCCTCAATTGTTTTTTATAATTGTAGTTAAAGCTTATTTCATTTCGCTTACGACGGGCACCTGAAAATAACGCATTTCTTATACGGGTGTCTTGGTATTTCGCCTCTCTCTTCAAGATATACACAAAACGAATGAGTGTAGGCTTGTGTGGCATTCTAACATTCAGCCGCCTGTTCCACCCTTCCAAAGCATTATTGCTGCGGCGAAGCTAGTGCTAGCTAGAGTCCATATTCATCCATTGTCTTTTAAAATATTTTTTAAATTTATTCATTTCCGTGTTATTCTCCATTTTTTCAACTATCTTCAACCAACTGGTATGTGTATGCTGTTCAGGCAACAACGGGAGACTTGCACATAAACGAGTAATATGGCGTCAGCTTTGTTTTCGCATATTCCTAAACTTTTAGCCTTTTTCCATACCGCCCTGTTGTAATGAAAATAACAGCCATTTAGATTTACGTCAGGGAAAGTTGTCTTTACAGCAGCGTTGATCTGTGCTTTTTCAAAATCACATTTAAAAATATTAATATTAATACCGAGTTGGTCACGTATTATAGTAAATAGTCTCAAATAAGTGCTTTCGGTCTTGTCCGGAAGTAATGCGTACAGTACGGGTACTATATTTGTGACATCGCTGTTCATGCTCAAATTACTGTGTCCAACCAGAATGTAGAATGTTTGTAAACATTAGAAAACAGCTGATATTTAGGGTTATCACCACGAAATGATGCAGCCCTAATAGAATTCCAATGATTTCACATATACATTCTATTATATTTATTACTTTTTATAATCCTGACGTCAATTCTATGCAAAATCTAAATATTTCAATTTACAAATCGGCATTATGTGGTCAAAAACAAAGATTAAAATCACTAGAGATTTATTGTCATTGTAACAGTGCCATCCCTAACGAATTTCAGTTTTGACGTCCCGTGTTGCAAACAGTTGGTTACTTTTTAACTACGATTTCGAATCAAGGATAGCACTATGACCATACATATTTCTTAGAGAGAGTATTATTTTAATTTAGCCGGATTATTTGACGTTTCATTTCACGCTGCATATTTGCTTAGCGACAACCTGTCCAAAAGTTATGAATTCTTCCAATTTCGAAAATACTTTAAACAGGCACTTATTTACATTTAATTAAGTTGGCACAGGTGAAAAATCGTTTGAGAGCATAAAAAGCCTAAGGATAAACGAATACGTAAAAGTTGGAACAAATGGAACGTAAACTCAACACCGAGTGAGTGTCGCCAGCTGGTCTTAGCTACCCAATTCAGTGTAGTTTTAGGAGGATATGAATTTTAGTTTGTTTACTGGGAATAAATCAATTACGTAGGTACGTATTATAAATATTCACGGGTATTTATTGCGTATATAATTAATAATAATGTGTTCTACTTATAGGCTGACATTACCATCTTCTTTTAAAACTTTCGCGATTTATTAACATAATTACGATTTATTTAACGGGAAAAAATGTATGAAGAGGTCTTGTTTTTGCTTGATAATTAATAATGAGTGTTATTAATGTCAATAAACAAGGAATTTTCCATTTCTGTAAGTGCGAGACTCTTATGACAACATTTCCATACATATTTTGAGGTTCAAAATTCAAACTCATTACTCCCTTGGGAAAAATAAACATTACTAACGAATACACCTACCGTGTAAGTAGGTAGGGAAGGGGCGGCGGCGCCGGCGGGCGGCGGCGCGCGCGGTCCGAATCCTACTTCCAGAATACATTACTTTATTTTCCTCATTTTTCTGACAGAGTTGGTAACACGAACGCCATTTTCGCCAACTTCACTTGACTCTCTTGCTTTGGTGTGGTTAGTTCAAGTAATTATCTTCCTTTAGTGCGCTCTGCTTTTGTTACGTTGTTTTCGTTGAGTTTATAGTTAATTGTTGAGTTTTTATTATTGTTGATTGTTTCTGTTGAGTTTTGGTTATTTGTTACGTGTGTTTATTGTTTTTGTTACAATGAGCAATGAACCTGGGCCAAGTTCGTCGAAGCTCTTTGCTTCGCCCAAAAAGAAACGGCAAAAGCAATCGGCTCTCAGTTCTGCTGAGAAACAAACTATAATAAACATCTACAAACTGGTGGAAGACACTTGCCCGCAAGACCAATATCCATACAAGCAGGACATGGTAAAAAAAACTGCCGAAACCGCTGGAGTTAGCGTCAGTACGGTGTATAAAACACTGAAAATATATAAAGAAGAGCATCGTGTCAAGTCGCCGGCACCCCTACCTCAAAGAATATCAAAAATAGACAAGCTCATAGACTTTGAATTAAGTGCTATTCGAAGAAAGGTACATGAATTCTTCTTCAAAAAGGAAATCCCGACAATAGACAAAGTATTAAATTCGGTTAACGAAGATGAAGATCTACCAAATTTCAAAAGGAGTACCTTTCATAAATTATTAAAAAAGCTTAAAATAAAATATATCAAAAGATCATGTAAGAGCAGTCTTATTAAGAAACATGAAATAGTGAGGTGGAGGCACAGTTATTTACTGAAAATAACTAAAATGAGAGAAGAAGGGCGCAAGATATTTTATACAGACGAGACATGGATTAACGAAGGTAATTCAAGTTTTTTATACCTACTTATACCAATTTTTTATCTTTAGTAAATAAATATACAAAAAATTACAAAAAAAAGGTTCTGTGATAGTATATATTGTCTTATCTTAGAGATCAAACATAATGTAATTTTTTTGTGGCTTGCTATTTGTATCATTTATCCTGGTCGACAGATCTATTGCAAAATGCAATGTTTAATTATTGTTTCTTGTTTATGTAGGTCATACAAAGACAAAGGTCTGGCAGGACACCACAATCCAGTCGACAAAACAAGCACACTTAGAAGGCCTTTCTACGGGACTCAAAGGGCCTTCTGGAAAAGGAAAACGCCTAATAATAGTGCATATTGGTAGGTTATCTATAATATAATAAGGAATCCTTTTATGTTGTTCTTGAGTAGCGAGGCAACATCTCAGCAAGCAACAAGCTGGTGCATTGACTATGTTGCAACATGAACAAGTGTTATATGTATAGATAAAGTGTTATGTATGCAATAAATTCATTGATATTTTAAATGGTGATTGATTACACATAACAGCAGTAAAAATTCGTTTTTTTTTCTAGGAAACGATGATGGATTTTTGAACGGAGGAAAATTAATATTTGAAAGTAAAAGTGGCGATGGCGATTATCACAAAGAAATGAATGCAGAATTATTCGAAGAATGGTTCAAAAAAATTATAGATTTAGTTGAACCTGAATCAGTCATAGTGATGGATAATGCTCCCTATCACTCTCGTCGACTGGAACGAGTACCAAACATGCAGTGGAAAAAATCTGACATCCAAGATTGGTTGACAAGCAAGGGTATCTCGTTCCAGGACAATATGATAAAAAGGGAGCTTATTGATTTGATAACACCTATAAAACATAAAATGATCAGAGAGAGCCCTAAAAGAGAGATGCATGTAATATTAGGACTCTCATTAGGTCTTCAACTTACATTATTAATTCCTATAAAAATGTCCCAGAAGAGAGACGCATGTATGCAACCGGTTAAAAACATAAAATGATGATTATTTAAAAATAAATGTAACATATTTTCCATTTTTAGTCTTATTTCATAACCCTTAGGTTTTATTCCATTCTATAAGGATAGGTAAAGATAAAAGTAGGCTGATTTCACAGGGATGCTTTGTTTATGCCACTTAATTATTTACATCAAATATCACCAGCCCAGTAAGGTACCCCCATCAAAGCTCAAGATGTGGGTATATATTTTGGTAGATTAGGCTAATTTGTTGCATTCTAGTTAGGTATGTTATAAAGGATTTATAATATTTTCTCTATCTTGGGTCAATAAAATTCAAATTCAATTAAAATAGAGCTAAATTATGTACTTTCTAAATACGCAAACGAAGTCACAAGCACGAGCCTAATATAGCACTAACCTAAATAAAAAAATGTTTTTCACCCCTACATCAGCTGATTGAACTGTCAGTGGCTCTGTTTACAAACATTCTACATTCTGGATGGACACAGTTATAGATGTATAGTGTATATTTGGCGGAACGGTTGCGGGACTCTCTTGAATGTCCCATCTCCCGAAAACTGCTTTAATTTGCCTATTCTAGCAGCTTCGAGGCCGTATTTTGTCGAAAATATTAAAATTTTATCTGTATCACCATCTTCGGCCATGAGAAAACTTTCGCTCAATATCTTTGGTATTTTTACGTCTTTTAGGTAGAAAAATTCGGTATTTTTCTGCATCAAAAACTGATGTCTAGCTCTATACAATGTTTTTTTCTTCTCTTCATACGAAGGCATTTGCACAAAAGGGGCTTCATTATCGGCGTAATAAGTATTTAGCAATGTGTTTCTCAAAAATCTTTTTCACTGGGTTCATTTTGGTACATATCTCTTCCTTACAAGCATCAATAACGATGTCTCTTTCATTTTGTGAATTATTGCTTCGACACACATGCTTGCTACTAGGCCTTATTATTTCGTTCATTTCTGCATTGAGAGTTAAAGAAGCGTTGCACTCATTGCAATTTACGCACCTCCACATAGAGCTCCCACTTTTGTTGTTGTTTCCGAAATTATATTTATAACCGTCGTATAACAAGCTAGGCTTCCGTTTTTGGTTTTGAATAAAAATAAGTTCTTTTTCCTTTCCATTGAGTAAATATTTAATTTTACTTATTGCAAAATGCAAACAATATAATGGCAACTGTTTTGAAGTATTATCGAATCATAGTAATGTAAGAAATTTTAAGTGGCCAGTGTGCAAAGATAATAACCAAGAAGTATCGTACCTGTTAGGCATGACCAAGAAATATCTATTATGAAATCTATTCCTACATACATACGTACGTCACATCAATCGTCGATATATCTAACGGCCCAATAGCCGTTTATTGAGTGGTAGATGTCGATGTCTTGACAATTCAAGACATCGACATCTACCACTCAATAAAATATATTTTTCTTGTCGATTGTATGAAACACTACAGGTATATAGTAATTCAGTCATTAGATAAAAGAGCTGATATGAATTTCAGGCATTTTGGGGTCTAAGGCATTTTGACTTTCAGATGATATGGTATGTTGCTATTTTAACATAAAGTCGTAACTGCAGGTCGGTAATTTGACTTAAAGACCTATGTATGTCCCCGGACGGGTTGCTGTTGGCTTAGGCTCACATTATGGCCCGAGATCATGGTATTGAGATACATAATACTTACTCCTGTGCCTTAGCGACCCAACGTAGATCTTGGCCTCCAACAATAGACTTCACCAGGCATCTCTCTCGCCACCTATGGGCGTAAAGTCCGCAGAGATTGGCTTCAATTTTGCCGGATGGACGAAGTTTAGGCATTTTTTATTATATTTACATACTAAACACCCAGAAGATACATACATAGTACGGGTTTAGTTCTATTCCCACCTCGGGAAAATGTTTGTAATATCTGCAGATATTTTCTATTTAAATTGATGCATTACTACATTGATTCATCATCATCAGCTTATGATAGTCCACTGCTGGATATAGACCTCCTCTAATGAGCGCCATAGCGCCGTCTTATGCTTGACGCATCCCGCATCTCCCTCCCTGCAGTATTTCGTAGATTTTCGTCCCACCGTTCTACACTACGCTTACCGAGTCATGGTCTCCAATCAAGAACTCGTTTACCCCAGCGGTTGTCGGTGTCATTGATTCATAGTTCTATTTAATTCGATGACGCAAAAAGAGTAGGTATATCTAGCAATAGTCCTTCATAGGTCAGGTGGGTAAATAAAATAAAATCGTGTTTATGTATGACAAATTTATTGTATGACCATCATATTTCTACGTATAATTAACAAATGAATCACAGGGGCAAAGGTGGTAACTATTATTCACATATAATTGCAACTATCGTGTTCAATAAGTTTTCGTTCGCGGTGGATATCACAAGTCGGACAACAACGAATTTACTATAAAAACTTTAGGTACTAAAGTTTTTATAGTAAATTCGTTGTTGTTTGACGAATTCAGTACACAATACAGTACACCTTACATCTGTACTCTGTACCTTGTGTCTTGGAAGAACACCAATGTTTCATCTCTTTACAAGGGACTTCTTCAGGGTGAGTGCAGTTCGGGCCGCGCGCGTAAAGGGATGATACGTTGTGTTCTTCCAACACAAATAAGGTTCGTAGTTAACGCGCTTACATCTGTAGTGAATCCAACTGGACTGCTAAGATAAACATTAATAAATTAACATCTCGAAGTTGTGGCATCAAAGCAATGCTCCACAACTTTGAGATATAAAGACGAGTATAAACTGCGTAATTATAGAATGGGTTTAACAATAAAAAATTCTGATCGGATCCGATATGAGCTGAGTTGACAGCGTGAGAGACGACGTCATTCTCATTATTCTTTATGTACGCAGGTTATACCAACAATCTGAGCACATCTTGCCGCGAAAGGCACAGAAAAGAGGAGGCTGCTAAGAATTAAATAAATTCTATCCCAGCTGCAGGTAACTTGAGGGCTGTGGATGATTTTCCAACAAAATGATAGTCATCGCGAACTTTCTAATCTAGACACCGATTTATACGCGTCTAATTTCGCTACCACGGTCGCTACGAACCTCTGATAATATCTAAGCTAATACTAAACACCCATGACTGCATAATTGAATTATCAATTTCCTTTAATTCAGTCTTTAAATTTTACAATTAAAACGAGTAAAGGTGCATCTACACTGATGCTACTTTTTGTTGCGCAACACTTATGGTGCTGGTGTGGTTCGGAACACCTAGGCCCCAATACAAACGTACACTCCGAATCATCTGGACACTACATCCCCGATTTCAATTAATTTTTTGTATACATAATCGGATGAGAAATAACCATGTTTAGTAGCGTTTAAGTTTTTCATGAAACATAATTATCATTAAACGAGAGCAAAAAATAATTTCAATTAATTTTCAAGCGATTTTATTAGTATCGGTCCCATTTATTAATAATAATGTTTTTTTTAGTAACAAAACTCCCTGCTTTCGATTAAATTATGCATGACGTTTCTAAATGTATCGTAAAGTACGTTTGTTTGGGGGCTTAGGTGTTGGCACCAACCATAATGTTATTAGCACTGTTGCAAAATGTTACTGGACAAAAAGTATCTTCATTGTTGATAAACTATTATAAATTAAGTATAAAGCAGTTGAGATCTAAAACATCATTTAGTAAAAAACTCCTTAATTTTTACGGTACGGTTAATAATTAATATCTATAAAATGGAAGTTAAAGGGCTACGAGTATTATTGCTTCTTCTGCCCTAAAATATTATATATAGGGCACTAATAAACGGACTATTCGACCGTTGGTTTAAAATGAAGTCATGAATGGGTATAAAATTAACGTCGAATAGAAACTGTACAAATTTCAGTCGCATCACAACAGAGACATTGAGCTACATACGAACAAACAGACAATAGCGAAATTCATTTATCAGTCGAATTCTACATATTGCTTTTAAAATTCCTGATTAACTGAAAACACGAATTCAATGAAAACGATCAGATGATAGAGGGCATACAACTGATAAATAATATAAGTACCTACTTAACAATTGACTAATAACAATTAACAACTAAGTATAACATACATTACTTGTGTAAAGGCACATAACAAACAAATTTCAATACAACGGTCACAATTTTTAAGACTGGTTGAACCTCGCTTGTTGAGATCCCACCTCCTGCGCCAATTAACGCATTTATTTGCTACCTTATGCCTTTGAGATAAAGCCTACAGCCTACAACAACTCCTATTTTGATCTGTCAGGATAGTAGAATCCCAAGTGAGATTCGAACCAAGATTATCATTTAAATCACTGTTTTAGTTCTCATTGACTAGACATACAAATTCTAAAATCCGAATACGGAATGTGATAATGTGTATTCCTAAATAGTGGAATGTGCTACATTGTAGATTTTACCTAGTATATTGGGGCGATATTACGTGCATCTACATGTATTTAGCATATTATGAAGTCATTTTTCTTTGTTCGTATCTCTTTGGGGCGCTCCCTGTATTTCTAAAACATTTGGTTTTAAAAGAAATACACGTATTATTAAGGTTAATATACCCTAACTAGATAATATTTTGACTAGTTTTTCTGAGATATCAGTAAATAAGGAAGCTTGCCACTTCAGTACCAGACATGAATTGTGCCCTCGGATATTTTTCTACATAGTATTTATGATAGCTTTTAAGCTCTACTTTAGATATCTATGCTTATTTAGCTAAGGTGACGATAAAAGACATGACAATCCTAGATAAGAAGAATAATAAGAAATACTAAGATATCAGAGATATAATATTTCTAAAACTCTTTTAAGAGTGTAAAAATGAAAGATAGAGTGTTGAATAAATATCATAATGTAAAAATGCATGATGCTTTATAAAAGAGGTAGATTAACCACACTTTTGTGAAGAAAAATCGAGATTATATTTTCAAGATAATACAAGTTTTGTACTATGATCTTATTAGTTTCCAATTAATAGAAATAATTGGAGGTGATTAACTCACTTTTACTTAATTACTGTATACTCTCGCCAACCGAGATAAATTATCTACAGGTTAATTCGTTGCTAAGCGTTGCTAAACTTAACTCTACTGTTTTAATGCCACTATTGTCCATTTACACCAATCAAAATTAGCTTTTACCTAAAGACAATAATCTTCAAAGCCGAGCCACTTATGTGACCTGGGTTATTTGTTAGAAGAATAATGACGTCATATCCCAAGTTATCGTGCTCAGTTATAATTCGTTCTGCGCGAGACAGCAGCAGAGAGTGGTAGAGATGACGTCATTCTTAATTGCGCAGTTTAGGGTCGGTACATATCTGACGGAAAATGGGTCGCGTATTATCGGTCGCGTTACGCCAGAACAGGCAAATATATTATTAAATATTCAACTTTTCACACCCAACCGATGATGCGTTAGTGCGTCAAGCGTACAGCGTCTATTACGATTCAACGCATAGTCGGTCAACGTAATGTGTCGCAGTACGTGTATATTGTATGATGCATTCTGACTAGACGTAACATCAGTTGAGTACTTTTAAGCCGTTAGAGCTAACTAGACGCGTAATTTGGCAGATCTTATTTGACCGAATAGAAGCATTTTCCGTCAGATATATCCGACCCTCATACAACAAACAAGGGCTGATTTCAGGTATAGTAAATTGATTACAGGATGTGGTCAGTATAATCGCGGTACACGTGGTAGAAGAACGAGATATCACTGTTACTACCACGTATTAAAAGGCATTACTAACCTTGATTGGCGAAATGGGGTCTAAAATATGTACCTATACAAGCATGCCCGCATGGTTTGCACCACAAACTCACTAAGATGTAACAATGAATTAAGCTTATAATTAAAAGACAAAGCTTAATAACTACCTAACTCTCTTTACAGCTAAAGCAATAGTTTTGTCAATACAAACGTAGAAATCAGTAGACTCCAAACTGAGGTCATACAAAACCATTGCTTTGGATGTTTCATGTTTTTTTATGCCATCATTGATGTTGAATGATATAGCGCAAAATATAGGCCGACTGCAACTCTTAATGCAATTCCGTTTTTCAATAATTAAACACAGTAGGTAACTTGAATATCAACTCTACGGTTATGAGACTAAAGTCCTTATTGAAGCGAGCTCCTGACTTGATCTCCCATTGTCTTACCACACTTACACACTAAGGCAGTTCCGACAGTGATTTCTTATCACTCACTTACCCAAAACAACCTGGTACCAAATTGTTAATGTTCACAGATGTTCATGCACTTTTGGTGTTGCTTAATGAGCAAGCAATGAATCGATCTAGCTTTAGCGACTGTCTTAAGCGATCTCGCACTACTTCTCCTTATTTTTGGATCACTTATTATTACCACTTTATGACAGCGTCCACTTTCACTACTAATGATAGCCTATATGATCGTGCTAAGCTTATGATTTATCTAAAAACTAAGAGCGTTCTACGCGCAAAATATTGTTCAACGCGCAACACAGTGTTCGGTGATAACTACATGAGCGCAACGCATTATGACGACCCGTTCGACCGGAATTCCTTCTATGTTTTTATTTAGGTTTCATTGTTGATGTAAACAAACCTTGACGATGGCAATCGAGACTCCTTGAGGATGAGATATTCTATTTTCAATTCAATTCAGCTGTAATTAGTTCTTGCGATGTTATCTGTCGGCCAAGATATTGACGATGATTTCAAGCTGATAACTACTAGTGCATTCAGGCCTCGTATTCGGATGTTTTCAGAACTGTTGTTGGTCATGACAACTCATTGTCGTCGAAACTCTTGAAAGTATCGTCTTCAATTAACTGAAGTTACTCGAAAGCCTTATTATCGTCGAGATCTCGAAAGTCTCGTTGGTGACGTAACAGACTCAATGTCGTCGAGTGACTCTAAAAACCAGTTGTCGTCGAGTGAGTCTAACTCGTTGTCGGCGAGTTTAAAAGGAGCTATTTGGGCGGTTCCGGAAGCGGGTCTCGTTGACGATGAGATACGTCTGCTGCGGACTCCCCTGCGAGTCGCGGCGACTTCCCGCCGGCGACAGGAGGAATAACGCGCTCGGCTCGGGCGGTCACCTACAGAAGACAGGAATGTAACAGTAACAGCCATACTACATGATAGGAACGATACTCTGTCCACGCGTTTATTTTCTTTGAGTGAATGAAATAATAATATATTTCTCATAATCTATTCCTTTTTTAAAATAGTAATGTGAATTTATCGACTCGAAAAACATCGGGGCTAATAAGCGCTCCGATATTTACCAAGCTGACAGATTACGTATCTATAAAATATTGTATTTTTTCGCTCTGTCGCAAAAATAAGCGTGTGCACGGAGTATAATATATTATAGGCAAACGTTTTTGTTATAAAAAAATCGACCCACCTCAATTTCAGACAGGCGAAAGTAAAATAAAAATACATATTTTTTGCCAGAACACAATGAGATAATTTTAAAACAAAACCCCCCCCCCCCCTAGTTTCAGGGGACGGCCAGTTCAGCGTCGTCAGCGATGGTCTTCACGATGACCTTGTTTCTAATTTAATTCAGTTTTCAACATTTCCGTTGTGATATCAGGAAAAAAGGTTGGGTCAATTTTTATAACTTGTTTTATGTATGTTTAGGTACAAGCGCTGAAAGTATACCGGTGGTAATGAAAATCTAGCATTACCTATACAACTTGTAATACAAACTAAGTAGCAACTACATGGGATCAAAATCGTGTAAAGATAGGGTTTAGCTAGGATTTCACTAGGCAACATTTGACGCGTAACATGCGGCATAGACTGGCAAATTGATAAGTAAAATCGAGCCGAGCTGAGCAAACCTTATTTTCAATGAGTTTCAAGACTCGTTGTCAATGAGTTACATAAAACATTTGTGTTATAATAGTCATAACCAGAATGTTGTACCTACCTAATTGTTTAACATTATTAACGGTTTCACCTTACAGGTAAACTTGGTACAGTAAAACTTGACTTTTACTTGAAGTTCGTAGCTAACCCGCGAATTCATTTTATAAATGTCAGTTCATAAAATTAATTAATTGGAATAATTAAAACGCGAATTTAATTTATGAATGTTAATTCATAAATGAATTTACATTGCGAATTCATTTTATAAATGTAAATTCATAAATGAATTCGTTAAACTACGAAACTTTAGCAGAAAAACAGTACATGTAGTTAAAGATCTTTCCTCGAACGTACACATAAATTTAGATACTGTCTCTAAATTTATGTATTTTAAATATTCTTACACTCTATTCTTACAGGGCGTACCGAGTCTGGTTTAAGTACTCAGAGAGCGTACCGTGAATGGCCGCGTTCTTTTAGCTTATTCACAAAATTAAGTAATCGTAAGTTTAAAAGATTCTACTAAACAGAGTGACTCTAAATCTCGTTGTCGGCGAGTTAATATATAAATAAATAATTAGAGATTAGTAGATTAGCATTTAGTGTTGCAAATGTTGTTAATGAATTCCCGGCGTTACCTGACACGGCCGGATGGGGAGCGCAGATGGGAGCGAATATACCCGGTGCGGTAGTCCATCGCGTCGCGGTCACGTCCCGACCCGTTGTTACCGCGCTGGCGACTGCGGCTCCATCTGTCAGTTAGGCAAACATTCATGTACATAGACAGACATAGTTTAAGTTCCTAGATTTCAATTATAATGCTGTTTGTTTTGATTAGTCAACTGTATTTTATTATTTTTTTGTTTTTTACTAGTGTTCTATAATTGTGTACGTACGTGTACGTAGTTGCAAAAAAAGATTATTATCTATCTATCTTAAAATGTTTAGATTATTATTATTACACTACCTATAGATAAATATAATCCCACTAATAATGATAATTAGTTGTATTGGCCTTATATTAAAGCCTTTTTATAGTCGCAATACCTAGCAACTTTGTCTGACTGATGATAACCAATCTCATACCACCAGGGCCGGATTTACGGGAGGGCAAACAGGGCGACTGCCCCGGGCTTCCACAAAAATGGGGCCCCCACACAGTGGCGGTAGCTTCATACAAGCCCAAAAGCCGGGCTTGCCCTACCTCGAATTTCATACCGACCGAAAACATTTACTTCAATATTTACATTTTCGCGCGCCAATACATTCATTTGTTTCTTTTTAATCTATGGCTAGATGACTATCTAGTAAGTATCCGAACGCGCCGGCGGCGGCGGCGGCGGCGGCGCGCGGCCTCAGGTTGGCTCTCAGCCATGCATCTCGCTCACACTCATGGGCTTGCAACAGGGCTTTGCAGCCGCCTATATCTGTCCCGTTCTATCCTATGACAAAGTGTCTACGTCTATAGATATACTAGGTTAGTTTTCTATAGCGTTTAGTATGGAAAATGAAGCCCGGCTTTCACTGTGAAGTTCGTTACAAACTACGGTCAACTCACGAAGTTCGTATCGTACAAGAAAATTTTCGTATTCATTCATTCGAATCACTTTTGTTTGTTTTGTTTATTGAGTGAGCGACAATTAGCATATTTATTTATCGTCCTAACTTTCGAGATGTTTGTATGATTTAGAGTTTCAAATGAGTGTAACAGGTGATATTGTTACTTGTGAGGATTTGAAGTGTGTGAAAGTTTTAATAGGCGAGGAGAGGATGAAATCTTTATCTTTCACGGAGAAAAAAGACCTGTGGCCTTCCGCAAAACCTACACTACACTGGTTTTGTGTATTTCGCAAACAAGTAAGTCTCATTATCATAAGACAATTTAATAGATCAGTGTACAAAACTCATTGGTTGCTCCCATTCCAACAAATTGTATTGCTGGAGTTGCATATTTTCTAACGAGATAACGGTTTGGAATACGTCTGGTTTTGATGATTTAAATTTAAAAAAAAATCACAAAAACACATGAATGTAATTTCATTTTGTAATTTCGATAACCAACGCATACAGACATCATTATCTCGTCAATTATCTGAAGAAATTTCAAATCACAATACGCGTGTTGTATTTGCTCTCCAAATACGACCTTTTTTTAAAGACCTTTTTTTGTTTATGCAATAACAAGATAGCGGCAAACCGGTGCCTAGTTATTTAGCGAATCGTATCTCGGGCTTGCCCTGTTCTCAAGCCCTAGGCACGCCACTGCCCCCACAAGAAAAGAGACTTCGGAACTAGTAAACAACTTTCGCTTTGATATTTTTTTTCGCGTCTAACTTTACCTACAGAAGTTACTTTTACATACATGATTATATTCAATATTAACAGAAATCATCGATCTATATTTGTTCACTCCAATCAGGCAATCACTAAGAGATCAAAATCTCAAATGGCCTTGATAGGCACTTGCAATTTACTCCCCATCTTGAGGGAGTATCCCAATGGCTGAGTAGGGTGGTACTCTCACGCAGCCTCGGAGGTTGCGTATTCGATTCCGTGTCTGGACTCTTTATTTTTGTTCATTCATTTATACAGGGTTACTGGTTATTCGACCTATTCCTACTAGGAGGTTGGAGGTTATTTGCGTTGAATGCGAACATAATCTCAGTATGCAAAAATTAACCATTTCATTAAACAAAAGTTCTTAAAACATTATTAAAAAAAACTGTTGGTTATAATCAAACTTTTATTTATGTTTTATTTGAAGAACATAACAAGCATTCTTAAACACAAAAACTACAAAAGTCCCTATTAAGAAATACTAGACGTAAATGTCAAGAATTTTCATTATTTTTTCTAATGAGGTCCAAAATAATGTCAATAAAAAAACATGACACTTGATGGCAGAGTTTATTTTTTAAAACATGTACATTCTTTCAGCTTTTTGAAACGTATGTAAGTATACTTGGGATCGGTTGTATGGTTTAAGAAAATATATAAAAATATAAAAGATGGTTTTTGTTATGTTATCTTTTAATCACCTATACTAAACTTGTGCATTGGAGTCAATGGAAACTATTTTGAGCAACATATTAGTTAGGTAAAATTATTGTGAAACCAAGTATCGATTCTCATTCTTCTTAAGTATTTATATATGTAAATGTATTTATTTATTGGAAAACTCGACTGTTAAAATTTACCATCGTAATTGGAAAATAATTTGGGGCCAGGGGCCTCCACTCGTTTGTTGCCCCGAGGCCTCCACACCTCTAAATCCGGCACTGCATACCACGTATATGAGATTCAAGTGTCTCCGTTCTACAGGATCGAAATAACCTAGTCACAAAATTATAAAACTTATAGAAGAATAATCTTGAAAAATTATGATGAAATTAAATGATGAATGATGTTTTGAAATCAAATCGTGGTAAATATGCGGTTATAAATGACTTTTGTTACAAAATTATATGTATTTAAAAAAACGCTGCAATACAACCGTAGCAGTAATATATTCTTACCTCAGTAGCCTCATGATGTAGTCAGGCCAGTTATCAGGGAACATGACGAGGAAGAATCCCACAACTATCAGTATAATGCCCGCCAGTTTCATACCTTCGAACTCGACGCCATAGATAACAACGTCTAGTGCTGAAAAAAACAATATTTACTAAAAATAATATTCTAGTTTTGCGCACTAATCCAATACTCAAACGCATCTCAGATTTAAGCATGTCTCAGACTTCGTTTTTGGCAGTATTTATTGAATTTTATAATTATGTCAGAATTGCGTCAACCCAGATGCAGGGCCATCTAGGAAGAAGTTGAAGTTAAGTATGTGTTACTGCTGTGTGTGACTTGAAACGTACTTAAAACTGAGTTACACTGAGTATTCACGCATAGACAGCTTTATGTGCTGAAATGTACCAAATATAAACAAAATATACAATTGATATTATCGAGAATTAAGGACTTTAAGCTACTAGTTAAATATTATAAGTACCTGCAGAAACCGGGACGGCGGTTATAAGAGAGAGTGAGACGAATATATTGTACGTGATGATGTTTCCAAACTGAAACACCAGGTGGAATACTGAAAGAGAGACAGGGTTCATTTTATAACTCGTCATTTTCTATCACAAGAAAAAAATATCCAGGAAGAGGCTTAATTTTATTGTTATAAAATTAAGCATGTTTCAGATTTTTTTTCTTTTTTATCAAAGAATGTTACAATCAAATAATAATAGGAACAAATTAGAACTAGTATATACAATTGAGCTAACTGCAGAATGTTGCAAAGACTATGGTAGCTCAACTGATCCATATCAATGCCAGTCCAATTTTATAACTAGTCATTTTCCATCAGAAGAAACAAACATCTAGGAACAAGTTTTATTCACAAAACTGTGATTTTTTCCGATTACGATTTTAGTTAGTAGTTATAATATATAAAGCTGGTTATAGTATAAAATTTGACTTGTCTAAGTGTCTAAGCCTAAAGAAAATAAAAACATTAGAATTTCATTTTAAATGAATTATCATTAGATTTAACCGTTTAAATCTAATGATAATTCATTTAAAATTACCCGATATACCGATTATCAAGCACAGGTAAGACGCATCGAACAGATATACACGTGAAACATGTCTCATTGTCATTGAGGATTACATTACAAGGGTGCAAACCGGAGGATAATATCCTACCGGTTGCGCCAATTTACCAACATACCAGAAATTCAATAATCTTTCTTACTTAGTAACGCAACGCTCGTAGCCAGAAGATATATCCAAGGCATGCGATGCTGCGGCAGTGTTTCTGAACCAGTCAGATACAGGCCCAGACAGACTGGCCATAGCAGTGACGCGTTCACTATGCCGAGAATAGAGAAGAATAGCGCACGTTGGCCAGGGTTCACTTCGCCCATCACTTTTCTGAATAGCACCTGTGAAAAAAGTTGATTTTTATTATCATTCCATTGTTTTATCCATTCTATAATGAATACTATGAATATAAATGATGATATAACTGCATGCTTCTTCTTCTTATAGAATATAATTCTGATTGTTAGCTTCTATATTTTTCTAACGTTTATTGGAAATGTTTGTACGCTAAAGCGACAGCATCCAGCGATCTGAAAAAAGTCTTATCAACCGACTGTTAATTACCTGATTCACAACCAATAAATGAATTATGAATATTTCAGGGTTCTTTTTATGCAAACACTTTTGTGATTAAAACCTAACGAACACATTATCAGACTTAGCATGGCGAAAATAAGGCAAAAATCTATGTGCATGATTGTACATGATTCTAAGTAAAGGAATATGAAAAGAGGATAGATAACTTATTGGGAAGCACCACAGGAATACAATAAGACTACTAAAACGATGTAAGAAAATGCTATCTCCAAATCCTTTAGTAGCACTCACGGCGGCACATATTCGTAACAATAAGGCTGTTTTACTTACCTTGAACACAGCGAAGCCAGCAGCAGCAAAAGCGGCTAAAACGACGCCACCCAGTGTAGAACTGCCGGTGATTCCGTCCATATATGCCAACAAGGCTATCCCGGTATCGCATAGTATGCCTGCGACGATCTGGCAAGAGAAAACATTGTAACTAAAATAGAGGGCATCTCTTTCTAAACTATTCAAACTGAGCGAGACTTCACTGCCAGAAAGATAGATAACGCGCTTGCAGTGTAAAATCACAATAAATCAACTTACCCTGACACCCACAAACTGCTCATGCAACACAACCCACGACAGTAGATACACGCAGCTGACGTTAGTAGCAAATAGAGCCAGTACATCGGTTGACAGCAGGATCTTCAGCGAAGTTATGTACATGAAGATAGTCACAACCCATAGGAGGCAGAATAGGCCGCAGCGGCTTATGAACCTTACTGTAGGGAAAAAAAACTAGGGTTATGTATGATAGAGAAATATAAATTCGAATAACGATGACGTAAATGTTAAGAGGAATAATAGTAAACCAGCTAACCTAACTGAGAGCTTTTAAGGTGGGAACTGACCGGCGTTATGGGACGTAATGTAACGTGTTATACAGAGCGCGTTTGTGCCGTCAGTATAGAGAAAGCTGCATCAAAGTCAATAGCATTTATTTCTTTAGGCTTAGAAAATAACCACTTAGGCAAGTCAAATTTTATACTATTAAATTTTATCAAACAACATTATTTTAATTTTAATGTTCAATTTTTCGTCCACTATTGGAAGAAGTGAAAAAGAAACCACATTGCATCGATATGGATGTGTATAACATGTGCATAACTATTTACAATAAATTACCGGAAGAACTAAAAGAATTAAATGGAAATATATTTAGGAAAAAGTTAAGAGGATGGCTACTTGAAAAATGTTTTTATATTGTGATTTATAATGACTAATATAATTAATTTAACATATAATTATAATAATATGACTCGCATAACATTTGCACGCCTGCATGCAGATGGAATACATTTACTAAATTAATTTAAAAAAAAATCTGACATTGTATAATTTTGTATTCTTGCAAATAAACGATTTGATTTGGAATTTAACACACGACGTAGCGTATCTTGCTCATGAATAGTACATTACACCCATTAACACCGGTCAGTACGGAGATTTTGATAGGATATCCCAAATTCTTACGTTAAATACGAAACTAAAATGCAAGTTCTGTATCCAATTTAATAGGAAAGACAAGTATTAAATCAGCTCATCAGATGTCGCTATCAAATTATAATTTGTATATGCAAAACCTACCAAAAGTAAAGCCTTTTTCTCGGAAATCACTGAAGGCGTCAAATACAATTTCATTGGCTGACTTGCACTTATTGTGTATTAACATTACAATCAGGTAGAGAGGATAGAAGAATATTAGCCAATTTGTGCAAAACCATGCGGTGAAGAATGGAGCATTGTATAGGTGCTGAAACAAAAAACAAAATAAGTCAGTCAGCCTTTCCTTAGAGTAAGAATATAAATTTATACCACTAATAAAAACTTCAATAACGCATAATTGCGAGAAAAAGTAACAAATTTTAAGCCATTACAAACCATAAATCAAATCAATCATAAGAAAAATTGTTTCAAACTTCATTTTGTCATTTAGTCTGATGATAACAAACTTTTTTTGGTTTTTACCTTTATTATCAAAAAATTTAAAAAGAGATTTCTTCCAGTACAAACAAATTTGCTTTACAAACACTTATTGGTTAGGCTAAGCTTAACTAATCCAATTACTATTAAGTACGAGTTATTTTTAGTTACTTTCTAATACCTACATGTGAGCGTTTCATGGTGTGATTATATGTGACCAGGGAAGGCTCCGTACTGAATGACATGATGTGGACGTTTGGTGGGTATTGTTGTAGGTACATGTGCTTAATGCAGTGGGTCGTTGTCACCCATGAGGCAGTGAGGATTATTGTCACACATATTCCATAGTAGATCTGAAAGCAGAAATCCAATTTAAGCAATATGTCATTGTCATCATAAAGATCATTCCAAAATCATTATGAATGTGAGTGGGTGGGCCAAACTTGTTTGTGTTAATTAGGATAGTTTTTATAGTAAAACATTGAAATTGTGTGCTAGGTGTCCCAGAAAACCTTATCTCCTCTCCTGTTCTCTACCCTATCGGTTGAAGATTTTTCTTTTTATGATGGCTAATTGAGTAGAGAGACTATTACTTCAAATATTCAGTAAGTTTTATGGAAATAGTAATTACTTTTAAAAAAGGTACCTTTTTGGCAAACTTTGAGCAACAAGATCTAGGGCACTTCTTATCACGCAATTGGCGCTCCTCATCCTGGCTGCTGGCCGCTGACTCGCTATATGCATGCTGCAGGGACGGTTGGGTAGTCAGTGGCGGCGCCGAGCATACTGAGGCCTGAGGCGTCAGCGGTGCGCGGGGACTAAGGGGCGTCTGAGGCCCATTGGCTCGCTCCCGTTCAGGTTCAACCTGCTCCGTCTCCACCTCGCTCGTTATTATCACGGAGGGAGTCCGAACCCGCTTAGGGTTGAAAATAGTGGGCAGATCGCCGTCTCTTGCCATGGTGCTCGTTCTACAGTCCACTCATATCAAAGCGAAACTCATTCTTTACGCTTTCAGCGGTTATCATGTAGGCGAAACACTCTTTAGATACCGACCTTCGGTTTGGACCGTCATTAGTGAAAATCAATTCTTTCTTCATCAACAGCCCAAAGAAAACATTATCATGTCAAATCTATCAATTTTGTACCTACGTACGGGCATATTTAATGCCAGAACCACACAAAACCATTGTTTAAAAATATCTTTGACTATTTACATAGGTACAATAAAGAAACGCATGGAAATTCGTGGAAATCACAAAATTATTTTATAAAATCAAGATTTGTTGACCGATATTTTTTGGGATAATGTTATTGATTGATTTGATAATTTTGATAGCTTGACATGGTGATACTGTAAGGGTAACATTAAATTATGGTTGACAAGCTAGCATGACATTCAGCTTGTTTCATGTATTTGCGGGGAATGAAAGCCGCGGCGGCATAGACAACAAAAGTTATTTAACTAATGGCAATAATTAAGATATGTCAAACAGTCGCACTTGATTGGCTCAGATGTGAAGTCACATCGAAATAGCCGTCTCTGATTGGTAGAATTCTAACTATAGACACTAGAGCATATCATAGACGATGGTCTTCACGGAATGCCAATATTTTCATTTGCAAAAAATGTAACTTGATCAAACTGTGCTTGACAACATTAAAGCAAATTGCTGTAAACATTGCTTTTACGACTTAATTCAATAATAATAACCTCAGAAAGCGTTTTTTTCGATAGTTTTATCGATTGAACACGGATTAAACCCTTCTTTCTGCTCGAATTGTAATTTTTCATGTGTTAACTTACTGTCAATATTGTCATTCAGCTGGAGTCAAAAGAAAGGTATTGTCTATTCCTAGATCTTGAATAATTGAGTATAGATGTCGCTTTTCAAAGCGTCTAAATAGTTCATATTTCCTTCACCAGAGGGAGATAATTGGCTAGCCTACTTGAAGCATCCGGGAACCTCGCCATAGTAGTAGACATGGCGGGTATCAACCTGGCTAAATGACGAAATAAATTTTGTTTGCTAATATAAAAACGTGCTAATTTCTTACAAAAAGTGTTGATACTAAAAGACTAATTAAGTTAAATTGGATTAGGATAAAGATGCAGAATGTTGGACAGTCTGAAAACCGAAATATCGATAAGGTGAATGTGCAACTTGATGTGGTAAAATCGTCCACTCCTCAGAGTTCGGCTTCAAGTCCGGCCAAATCTGAAACCGAAACGTATTCAGGAGCGCCTGCCAAATACATGACGGACTCTTCGGAAAGCGAGGATGACTCTGTTTCTGAGGTAAAACGTGTTTTGTTTTCGACAGAGGCGGTGGCACTGAGAGAATGTGATTATCTGTACCGCTCTAAATACTGCAAGGGACATCTTGTACATGTCTTGTCTAAACACACGATTGCTTCTTCATCGAATCCTTTCCTTTGTCATCAGCATCATGATGAAAAAGCGCGGAGCACGCTGTATCGATGTAATCTATTTTACATGTCTGATACAGTACGTCGCTTGCCAAATATTCCGTAAAACGTCAGAAAGTCACAAGTACATTCACGCACTCCTGAGTAATGCATGAATTGACCAGAGTCTGCCCCTCCTAGAGGGTATCTAATTGATACATTGTAATGCCATGATAGCTAGGGTTTGTCTGGCGTAGTAATAGTTCCATTGTCAACATTGTGTATTGGATAAATGATTACTTTCGGTGGCCATGTTTCTGGAATCACATGCAATCGTGAAGTCTTCAGCTATAACCGTTTTCTGATGATATTTCTATAGAAAAGTGTGAATTATATAATTCGTCAACAATCGTCATGAACCAAGTCGTTTGACGAGGCATGCTAAGCGCCGCAACACGGCATGGCTATTGCCATTACGCCTACTGAATTTCGCGCAAAAATGTATAGAATTGGTGAATTACAAGGACCATTGTCTGTAATGAGTAGGTTAAACCAGTCCTGAAGCACCACATTGTCAGTACACTCACATGTTTCTCGTTGGTGTTATAGATCTTGCTGGCTTGTTTGTGCCTTAGCAGGCCAGACCTGTTGGTAAGTCGAAGACATACATACTGAGTGCCAAGAGCTTCACCGGCAACTCTTGCTGTTGTCGTTTGAGTAACCGTTTAACCTGCATAATGTGTGTGCTATGGACAGTTACATATCACTTGATATGTTGTTGTTTTCTTCATGTTGAATGGTCCTTGTGATTCTAACTGACAAGTGTTATTCTGTTTCCTTGTGTTTTGATTAACCTCACTAACTTTGTAACACTTCAGAATGTTTCTAATACAGAGTTCACTCATTGCTTCGCTTTACAATAAACATGTTTATTTATGTGACTAGACAACTGAATTTGACATTGCTTTGTTAGTTTCTGTTATTTACTTCCCAAACTGAGTAATATGGTTATGACTAAGCACAGGCCCTATATGTTTATAATTTTTGTTTATTTGATAACAGAAATTCTGTTGCTTACTTATCAGAAATTTCACATAAATAGGTAGTAAATTCTATACCACTGATAGCTAATAGCGGTTTTCAATTATTTACCTGAAAATAAATAAAAACATTACTGCATAAGTAGCTCCTTGACCCTAAGTGAACTCCAAAGTGCAATTTAATCTTTACAGGTGCAATTTTAACTAGAAAAGTGAAAAAACGCAAACAACAATTCTTAGCAAAAACATAATAACAGTTTAGTTTCTTGTCACTTATGAGTGCTAACTGAAAGTCTATGTGCTGTTGTAAATCAGAGTAAATTAGAAATATGCCTGCTCCATGAACCCATTATAACCAACAAATATTTGTAGATCAAACAATCAGTTATACCAAACTGTGAATCGAGTCCGCAACCATTACACCGTAGAAGTTATTGAAATCCCTCTTTAATCCTAACCTAACTGGAAGTGCCTAAACTGGAAGTAATCAAGGAATATCCCTTATAATTAAGTGCTGAACTTCTTCCTAGATGGCTCTAAATTAAGTGCTCTAATCATATTTACTCTCGAGTGATTGAAACTTGTAAACAAATGTATTGTTATTGTTCACCAGGCTGAAATGGAAGAAGAAGGCAGTGGTATTGAGCCATCCAAGTTCCTGTTGTCACATGATGATCCTGAGCGAGCTGTCGACCCTGAGATGCAAGCAAGGCTTGAAGCTTTGTTAGAAGCAGCAGGTACTGTTTATTTTTGGTATATCTTGGGGCCTAGATGATGCTGTGTGAATTGTCCAGCATTTTATTTATTTGTGTTTCTATCTTATTTTTATTCTATATATGCATCATTTGTTACTCTTCACAATGCAAGGCATGTTTTTCCTAGGCTATTGCGTTCAGTATTGAAATTGGAGCAATAAAATTTAGATACATATTTTATTCATCTGATTAGGCAAACATAGTTTAGAACGCCCTCCAGCCAGGCGGGAGTAGACGCTGGTTGTGGCAACCTGAAGATAGGCCGCTATGGTGTTTATCAGTGAACTTATATAGGCTGATGAAGAATCCGATTAAGATTTAATGTAATTTATTGATACTCACAATATTCGCTGTAAGAACATGAGGCACACTCTGTTATGTCTATTAGCATTTTACTTATATTAACAATATCTATTAAAACAAAATAAATAATTGAAGCAACACAAAACTAAGAAAATTATACCAAATATGTATATCTGCACAGCAGATATAGGCCATTTACGCCCATTAACGCTGAAATGTGCTTGGATAAGAATAAGCACAGGGACAGATAATGATGCTTAGGATTAGAAATTGTAGAGTTTCTCGCTGAAATGTTTCAAGCCTATACTATCTTACTCTTGTGCTCAAACCGAAGTCTATAAAAACAGGCAATTTAAGTTGAAGGAAAAATTTGGTTATTAACTTTATAAAATCAGCTTTGTGACAGACAAACATATACATAAACAAATTGTATAATAGTTGCAATTAATGAATTCTGTTAAGTTTGTTTCAAAACTAAGTCATACATAACATAAGACGCAAGTTCAAGGGCTTCAGAATATTGATTTTATTGTAAAAGGTATGCATGACTATGTCATTAATTCAGTACAAGCATTTTTTCCAGTAATTTCATGAATTGAATAAAAATAATTTAAGTATTTAATGTGCTTTCGTTTGTGTCGTATTTTATTACAACAATACGGTCAGCTATCTATGAGAGAACATTTCTGATTTTGTTTATAAATGATGCGGGCGCGTGAGATACCTATAAATTATTCGAAAATGTCGTTTTGTGATTTGATAAAGCTGATGAGTCAGTGCTTGGTAAAACCGGAATAACATGTGGATAATAGACGCAGCTATCCCAAAATTACGCGCTGGGTTCTCACCGTGCCCGCGACCTTTCCAGATCTGGTCGTAGACGACAGTAGAGCCCTTTAATCCCACAGAAATTTTACAGCCAACTATTAAACAAGATGACCTTAGCAAGAACTTAGTAACTTGATTGGTCCTTAAAATAAGAGCAAACTCGTATAGCAGGTAGCTTGCAAACAACCAAGTGTGGGTGGGTATATCCCAAAAGAATTTCTTGCTCCGTCTTGCTTGCTCAGTTAAGATTGTGCAGTTGACTGTTCAAAAAGACTGAAAACGTCAAGTAAGCTCGTGCAAAATGAACTGTGCAAAGACTGAACTGTCAGTACAGTAAGGTAATTAATGCTTTTATTTATCTATTTTCGGTATCACAATGTCGCCAACAGAATATATATTTTTAAAGGGTTTCTTTTAACGTTTGCTGATCAAAAAACAACAACATACAAAGGACTGAATCGTGATTTGAATGATTGGCCCCACGCTGAAGTAAACACTTGCAGACTATTTGGTTTGTTGAAAATTTTAGCGCTATCTGGTTTGTGCAGGCATGCTTAGTAGCTCCGTCTTACGTCTCTTCCATGAACGCGTCTGTCTTATTGAGTGCCGTGTAAAATTATCGCTCATGTAGATTTAAGAGAATGAAGTTAAACGCTATTCCTGCTTATACACATACTCTCGGCTGTCGGTCGGCCTGTTGTCGCCTGTAGTCCGTTACAAATCTTCACCAAAGTCTAAACGACATCGGCACGCAATGGAATTAATCTTTTAAGCACTGGCTGGCACGATGCTTTGATTAAAGGACTTTTGTATTTGCACTCCTTAAATTGCTCGAATCCATTCAATTAAATATATAAAACTATAAATAAATAGTGCTGGACAATCCATACAGCATTTTCGTTGAATCTTGAAGGTCGAACACAATATCACACCATCCCCTACGAATGACCTTTGACTAAGCGGATTATTCAATCTTAACGCGTCGATTTGGCATTTAGCAGTACTGTAACATCTCCAGTCAAGCTGCCATTTACTTAGTACCCTATGACCAGTCCCATAAAGCTCTTATTTCCGCAAACATAAATAATGGCGCATCAACTAGCCCAAGGCTGGTATTAAAATAGTAAAAAATACTACGTAACCTATCATTCTAATGTATGTAGTGTTTGTGCGACTAAACTCAAGGATCGGATCAGGCTGAAATTTAGATACCTAGATATAGTTTGGAGTAACACACTGACTAGTGTAAGCAACGAGTAGGACCAACTTAGTCATAAAGTACAAATTACCAATGCACGATCTTTCACACAAAGCTTCAAAACTATCGAGCGACCAATCAGACAGAGAGAGCCTTTTCAGCTTGAACAAGCCAATGTCGCGATTGTAACCTTTCGCACCATTAAAGTAAATTAATATTTCTCCCCAAGGAAGCAATAGTTGCTAAAGCAAAATAGTAACTTCAAGCATTCCGCATAACTTTTATCTATGTGCACCTGTATATTGTTGACATACCAACGCCGTGTGACGCAGTGGCACGGCAAACACTTAACATAGATGGAATGTTTTCGGCCACCTTTTCTTGTAAAATACAAAGTGCATAATCAGATTTTAGATAGTCTCTAAAATCTGATTATGCACTACATACAATAATTAAGAAATAGTAGCTTTTGCCCACGGCAAAAAAAAATTGTGATATCCAGTATGTATAATTAAGTCCATATTAAATTAAAAGTCTAATTAAATACATATTGGAATTTGAACCCTAGACAATAGGCAATACACGATCAAACGCAAAATGGGCAATACCATTCCGTCCTTGACATGAACACTTCTCTCGAATATTTACAAAATGCTGCGCTCCTTCTCATAAGTATGTATATCTGATCATTTGTAGAAAGAACGTCACCATCATTATGATAATGATCCTCAGTTTAATTAATTATAGAAACTTTGAAAACCTACATAACATAGATATACAACTCTCACATCGCTTCTCATGCTTCTAAGTTATATTTGCATCGCAAAGTTTTACGCAACTTTAAACCTTATCTCTAAGCGGGATCTCGATGAAACTTTTCATGTCCGAAATGTGCAACGTCACTTCACTAACCATAGCCAGACACGTTGGTCTGCGGCCACCGACTTAGGGCATGGCGCAAGATACCATCAAAAGCGGTTAGACAGCTGACGCGTTCATTTTCGCAAAAAATCTAAAATCTGTTATTATTTTAATGACCGCGAAACTAGTTCGTCAAATAAACTTTACCTTTATCATCATTGACGTTCGAGCATGTTATGTTTATTACGTATCAATCTTGGTACCCAAACAGTGGACGGCGGCGGCGGTCAATGACCGACAAACGTGTAGTGCGTACAATCTCCTTGGCGGGTCGCGATCGCTCGCGGTTCCTTCCTACCGGCCGAATGCCATGCCGCCGCCGTGAGCGTTCCCATAGAATGATACACCCATTAGGCGGCCACATCACTCAGTCATGGTTTAACCACCGCTGTGCTCTTTACCGCGACTTTAATGCTTCACTTCAATCCAACAACGGACTCAGCTATATTAAGGAATCGCAGAAATTCGTGTCTATCGCATTGTTAATTAAATGAAGCTTTACAATTTATTTCAGCAGACCAATTAAAGTTATGAAGAGTCAATAAAAAAATATGAAATCAACACAATAGAGATCTATTTATCATACTATTTCAATATGTATAGCATTTTCTTTAAAAAACATATAAGTTATGTTAATACAACATTCTGCTTTCGGTTTCGCACGCGTTGTCTATGGAATAGTTAAAATATTATTTCTATCCCTTGGGAACTATTTTATAGAATAAAAAGTAGCCTATGTTTTATTCCAGGCTTGCACCAGGTTTCCAGGTTTGCACAGATTTGCACAGAGTGCTGTGCAAATCTGTGCAAACTTTCGTTCAGTAGTTTTGGCGTGAAGAAGTAACAAACATCCAGCCATCCATGCCTCCACATAATTACAAAAATATAAACATTTGGATTTTTCGCTTTTATAATATTTGTGTGGCGTACAATTCATATTTTGTTTAGTTTTGAAATTATCCAAGTTGGTCAGACAAATAAAGCCGCCTTGACCTTTTCTCGTAGCAAAATGCATGTCGCCCTATTTGCTGGCGTAAAACTATATCGATCGCTTTCGTCAGAGGCCGTGAAAGTGGATATACCATTAGTTATTTATCGTGCACACCACAGAACACATACCTTAAAACCTAGAATTGTCACAAATTTCCGATATTTCTCTACAAAATACTTGGTGCCAGAAAATGGTTCAAGTTTCATTCATCTGTTGTTATTTGATACGATCGATATAAGTAAGTAACCTTATCGGGGTGGTCTGAAATTGTTCCGGGCCCTAACCGTAAGTTCTAGAAACGACTGATAAACCACCTAATGATGCAAAGGACTATGTCCAAGTTAGTTAATACACCATGATGGGCACTGCAATTTATATTGTTAGTCATATGTTTATTATTTCTACTTTTATAATAATTTCTAATATAATATCAGACTCAACTAAAAGTGTAATTGTCTGGTTAGAGTCTGGATTATTAGGTCGTTAGCATTTGAGTAGAAATGAAGCCACGAACAAAGTATGACAGCGGAGCAGCAAAAATCGATCTTTTGCTTTCTGCTTTCTAGATAGCTGGAAACTTCTCGTTCATTATTCAGCGATGCCGTTGCTATAAAGTTTTGAACTTTTCTTGCTTTCGGTAGTTTTTTTTTTTTCATTTCCTCAGACAAAAAACTTTTCGCCCTATGATAACTTATATCTATCTGATTTTTTATCGGTACTAATGTGTAATTCCTATAACTTATCTATGACTGAACTATCAGATACATTATATTGTTTTGAAAAAAGACTTCGCGTCTCTTAGTTTTAAACTGTTTTTAAATTTTTCGGGATAAATGCGAAATGATGATACTCGGGAATTATGTTTTTATGCGACCACCTCTGCATCCACACTTATAAAATCATCCAAATCGGTCCATAAATATCGGAATTATCGACGGACATTATCTACATAAAAAACATAGTCGAACATAGAACATCCCCTTTTTTGGCTAAAAATGTATGTTGTTCTTGCACATAAAATGTCATTGCTGGAACTAAATACACAATAAGTATTGCAAATGGACATCCCGATCCAATTCCAGCGCGTGAAGCTTCTTGTTTCGTATATCAGTTTACGGCCGGCGATGGGTTACGACCATGGCGACTATTATTGAGAATGTTGCGATCGAGATTGAAAATATCGAAAGAATCCTATCGTTAGTACTCGAGTCGTTCGAGATTAGACGGCGGCGCCAGCGTCTCGAAGGACCATTCTTCAAGAATAACCACCCATAAAACCACCCATGAAGATGTTATGACTTTATTCGGCGGCCTGCAGGGATCGATAGAACCTTCGCGACTCCTGCAAGTCTGCCGACTCGAGACTTCAATGTCCTGTGAAATAGAGAATTAGAATTTCTTTTGCGTTTAAATTTGATCGTTATAATATGACTACACTGCTGATTGAATAGTATCGAATTGTTATAAAGTAAATCTTGCGTGCCTGTCTGAACTAACAAAGCATGGAAGAGAAATAAAAATTACACATACGAAAGAAAATTGTCACCAGCAGAAAATCAGCGACGCAAATTGAATGAGAGTGCTGTTCGATTGTTAATGCCTCTTAATCGTCAACCATTCGAATGGTGAGAGAACTGAAAGTTTGTTATATGTTTAACCCAGTTCAGTTTGTAAAACCTAGCTACGTCATTTCCTATGCGATGAGCATTAGGCCAGCATTCTATCAGAGACGTATGTATCAGAGAAACGAATGCGAATACTATTTGCTAATGTCTGATGCTGATTGACTTGACAAGTGTTTCCATTATTGTTTGGTTTACTTACGGTATTGCTTTTACGTACATCTCAAAAGCTGTGGTAGCAAATCACATAAAATTAATAACATGGAGAATGTTTTCTGACTGATAACCAAAATAGATTCGAATAGGTACAGTTGATTCCATGTGTTCGACAAAAAATGATCGTCACAGATGGTGCAATGTTACTGCCGGGTTAGGTGTATTTGGTATGTAGATAATGTTTTCTGATTCGGCCGTTCCGGCTGCTAAGATCACGCAATGCCTAGACACAATTTAGTCTGTAGCACTCGGGGATAATGTGTAGTAAGTAAAAAAGTTGACACAATATTTACCCTAACCTAAATTAGTAAACACGGGTTGTCTCTGTTTTTCGAGCGAACGGAATCGTATGATGATGTCTCCTGAAAGTCTTGCAGGCGTCGACCTACTAAATACTCTTATCCACCCTATATAATAATACTGGTCTTTTGGAGGCGTCTAAAAATAAAGTGAACTACGACCATGGTCCTTGCCGATCAAGGGTCAATACGACTTGGTATGTTTATGCATAACTCAAATACTTTTGTTTCTCTTATCCGCTACACATGAGCTTTTATTTATTTCTCAAGGATTATGGACGATCAAATAATGTATTTACCTGCTAAGCAATCAAGTATTACAAGTTGTTTGCAGGGTTGAGATGTAAATCATCCTCATTGACAAGCCCTATGCAAATTTATTGTTTAAAAATTCATAAAAAAAATATATTGTAATTAGAATATAATGCATGCTTACATATTGTTATCTTATATTTTATTATTTACTTTTAAATTCATTTTGTATTTGCTTCACTTACTGCTCTTTGAACATGCTGTGTACACATACATATGTTTTGTGTGCCAAATAAATAAATATAAATCCAACCATGATTTAAATGAAATGTTTTTTTTATCATGTGATGAAAGATTTAAATATTTTTACTACAATTTAAAACTGGATAGACAAAAGCTATTGAATCGGATGTTTTTAATAAAAAAAAAGGAAATAATTACTTTGTTTTTGAAAATAGTAATTTTTATCAACCCTGGTTAGATGAGGCTTTGTTCTCAATAAAATCAAATATGGACTATGCGTTTCCTCTCGAAGATGCATAGTCCATATTATTCAGGATACTGGTCAACATCGTAATGTTTGAATACTACCCAACGAATATTCCTGATAATATCATAAAATAATCTGATAAAACTTTCGTTTACTACAATTTTAATATTCTTTCGTCTGTATTGTTTTAAGCTTCTGTATAAGGAGGTAATTTATTCAATATTCAATGTTCGTAGAATGCATGCCCATGATCTGTAACATTAAAGAATGGTACTGTTATGTTAGGTACTGGACTATGGCAAACGTAAAGCAATAAAATCTAAACTTTTGTTGGAGGTAATCTCAAAATAAAGAGAATGGGTACAAATTCTGCGAAAAGGGATCTCAGGGACAATGCCAATACCGATTACTAAAATAGAAAGCATTATTAACCCAATTACTATTTTGTTTCTACGATACATTTCATGGTATAATATTGTTGCCTTCAATAGCGCAGTGCGCTGAACTGGTTAGGTTAGCACAAAAACCTTTTCCTATGCCCCTCTAAGCGTCGTCTTATAATGTTATTTATATAAAAAGGAGTGAATTGAAATCCTAAGACACTTCTAACCCCCGAGTCTCGGATCATTTATTCTCTTAAAAGGTCTTTGAAAGGAAACCACAAATGCTTCCTTGCGCTTTTATGGCGCTACTTTGACGCAACGTTTGATAGAATGGCTGTTTGTATGAAACGAACAGTGACTGTTCCAGCCTTCCAAGAAGTCTAGAAATTTGTAATTGTCAATGTCAAATTGATTAGTGCTCACACTTGACCCTTTTTGAGACTGCTTGTAATTTTCTCTTCTTGACTCGACCAACGCCCAACTCGTACGTCTATCCACGATTGTAACATAAAACTGAATAAACTCCTGAATACAACGAAGATTTATCATTAAAAACCGTCCTACAAGGCAGCTACAAACTCCCAGGCAATTACAGTGACTATCTTACAATATAAATCGTTCATAGTTATGTAAACATGCATTTAATTTTTCTAAATATATACATAATTCTAAATTCTTAATGGAAAACCCTAATAATTCGCCCTCGAGCCTGAGAGACAAAAATTAACAATACATATATTTTTCGCGGACGATTACCGGTCGCAGCGCATACTGCGTGTCACACGTCGCCGACACTACGTAGTAGTAATTTATTTTATGTTTGTTAAACTAAGGTATATATTTTATATGGACCGTAGTTTTAAAGTATTTTCCATCCTGCACTAGACTAATGTTGCCTGAAATAAATGAATTATTATTTTTATTTATGTTATAAATTATCGTGGGGGAAAATCTACCTCTCGGTCTTTCACCGTAGCTTATAATTTGATGAATTTTCTCTTTGAATAATTATTGTATCATTCACATTTATTTCTTTAGAAGGTTACCTACTAAAAGCTTTATTTGAGAGAATGAAACCTTGTATCTATAAACAAGTAAAGAGCAAAGAGTCAATCTATTCGACCCCTAAAGGTTTTTGTTCCAAAGTACATTGTAAGAATAATACTACCTACTCCTTATCATCATTTATTCATCTACTTTGTAAACCTATTTTTTGAGAAATCACATGTTTATTTATTTATTTGACGACCGATGTGGCGCGGTGGGTGAAGGTCCGCCTGCGACGCAGGAGGATGCGGGTTCGATTCCCGCCTCGGAACAAATGTGTGTACGATCTGCAGATATTTGTTTCGGGTGTTCTGGTCGTTTTCTATGTATAATAAAAAATATCTATCTATGTAATTTATTGTATTATGTATATCAGTTATCTAGTACCCATAACACAAGCTCTGCTTACCATGGGGCTAGATAATGCTGTGTGAATTGTCCAGCATTATTTATTTATTATTCGCCAGGTATCGGCAAGCTCTCCGGCGAGGGCAAGCAGCTTGCGGACCCCGAGGTGCTCCGACGGCTGACGTCTTCAGTCTCCTGCGCGCTGGACGAGGCGGCGGCAGCGCTCACCAGAATGCGCAGCGACCAGCCCACGCCCGTTCATCGGCACGTCCACCAGGAAAAGAAGTATGTACACCTAGGGTCATGTTCGATTAGGCAGAGCATATATCGCGAAGAACCGACAACCGCTGCTGGGGCAGACGTGTTCTTGAGTGGAGACCACGAATCTACCGACCAGTGTGAGGCGCTATTTAACACTTAACGCGCGTTAATCGCGCTTAAATTACCGTAATAACATAATAGTTACGTTAAGTGTTAAATAGCGTGGTAGCCCCACAGGGATGATGACGTGCGAAAGTCTGCAGGTAGATGCTGGATGCGTGAAGCTGAAGACAGGGCACTATGCTGCTCATTAGGGGTGGCCTAAGTCCAGCTGTGGACTAACATAGGCTGATGATGAGGTAGAGCATGTCATAGGTCATGAAATGATTTTTATTTCCTCCGTTGTTGCTCGTAGGCCATAAGCCATCTTCATATACCTTGCTCCTCGCAGGTTTCCTCGCGGAAGGAATGTGTGAAACCTCACGATTCCAGCTGTTTTCTTAAAACAATAACACACAGCACCTTTACCTTTACCACCACCACCTTTACCTTCTTCTCAATTCCAAAATATACCTATTTTGGAATTGAGAAGAAGGTAAATAGGTTGTTAATATTCATTACGGATGTAAGATGGTTAACCACGAACCTTATTTGTGTTAGAATTACACCAACGTTTCATCCCTTAACGAAGGACTTCTTCAGGGTGAGTGCGCAACACAGATAAGGTTCATAGTTAACCCGCTTACATCCGTAATGACTTCGTCAAACTACGATAGTTTTATAGTAAAATAGGTTGTTTATATTGTAAACATAAACATTGTATCAAATAACAATATTCCGATTAGTCAGCACAATATAATCTAAGTAGGGGATTTACTTTTGTTTAGCCAAACAAAGTTATGCGACGGAATTGAATTGTTTTAATTTTCATTTATCGCTTTGTTCTGTATTCGCGCTTCCCTAATTGTTTTAATTTAGTGAATAGTAATGGCGACGTTATCACTGTTTTATTATAATTGCTGCTGGGTAAAAAGCTACAATTTAACACGCATGTCCCGTGAAATATGTGACTATCAAAATTAGACTCGGCGCGTGGTAAGCTGAGACGAAGTTAGAAGGACGAATTTTACTAAAGCGCGTTTAATAAATATGCAAATAGCAAGTCTGTGGGTTTGATGGCTTATTATTATAATCTAGACTCCAAGTAATTGTATAATAACTTACTTGATAAATATCCCACAAACAAATGATGAAACTCCGAGAATTGAGTCAAACCCGTCGATCGCCTCTCGCGACTGATTGAGACCACTCTCGTCGCGATCGAGGCTCGACTGACTATGATCATTGAAGCTTTGATCTTATCTGATATACCTTATATCCTATCCTATCCATAGCCAATAGTAGAACGGTTCATAATTATGGTATTTTTAGTTTCAGCCAGCAGTGCGGTTCGACCGCGACTGGGACCACCCCCACCGTAGCGTCATCGACGGTCGGTGTGGACGGAGCGCCGTCGTTAGCCGAGGCGTGCTCGGACGGCGACGTCGGTACGGTCAAGAAGTTGCTGACCGAAGGCCGGTCGGTCCACGAGACGACGGAGGAAGGGGAGTCGTTGCTTTCGTTGGCGTGCTCAGCGGGGTACTACGAGTTGGCGCAGGTGTTGCTAGCTATGCATGCGAGCGTCGAGGATCGCGGTATCAAGGTAATCTATCGGCTTAATTTTTCTGAATACTGACTCAAATTTAAAGAAAAAAAGAAATATTATTTTATTCGGTGCATAAACAGTAAGTTATTTAAATTAATCTACACCATAAAATTGACACTGTTCTTTTAAGTTTTCGCGACAAATAATTATCCCTCAGGAATAAAAAAATATAGAACCACCTCAGGATCATTCTCCATACAATATCGAAAGAATTTTCGAAATCAATCCATAATTGAAGGAGAAAAAAAAACGAATGAGAGTCTTTCGGTCTGTCGGTTCTTTTGTAAGATAGGTGATTGTAAAATTAGCAACTTTTAAGGGATCTTATCCGGGAAGCAGAAAACTGGCTTTTCAAGTAGATCTTGTAGATCTATAATAGCCCACTGTTAGGCTAAGATCCTACTGAGTCTATATAAATATGTCCAACATAACTATTTATGTTATACAGGGTGACTGCACGCCCCTTATGGAAGCAGCGTCCGCCGGTCACGTGGACATAGTCCGACTACTGGTCGCGCACAATGCGGACTGCAACGCGGTCTCGGGCTCCGGGAACACACCGCTCATGTACGCGTGCGCGGGCGGACACGAGGAGTGTGTGCGCGCCTTGTTGGACAACGGCGCTAACGTCGAGGACCATAACGAGAATGGGCACACGCCGCTCATGGAGGTATTATTTTTTTACTTGTATATTATCCACATATTATCTATACCGTGGGGTCAGCGTTGGCATCGAACCTTTCAATTTAGTCCGTGGATGTCGTAAGGGGAAGCTATCAGAAGGACAGCAGCTTCATTCTGTGTATTTTAAAACCGCTTTTTTTACTTTACAAAGTACGCCAAACCTATACTAAACTTATTAATAATAAAAAAATTAGGAGTCATGGACAATGAAATGAAATGTTGAATATGTTTTCGCTAAAATGTTAAAGGTTGACAGTACCGTTAAAATCGCTGTCAGAAGCTCCTACACAACTACCTCGCACAATTACCGTGGCGAGAATGCTAATATGTTAAATATTTCATCATAGTTGATGAAAATATTTAGCTTAAACTGTCTTATCAGCACACACACATTTACTGCTAAACATGCCTCCCCCAAAACAATTTGTTTTTGCCATAATCACCAGCACACGCCACGAAAGAAAACTCTACTTTGTCGAAACTAAATACATTCGTTTTCCCTCAGGCCGCATCAGCAGGTCACGTGGGCGTCGCGAAGATCCTTCTAGAACACGGAGCGGGCATCAACACCCATTCCAACGAGTTCAAGGAGTCAGCCCTCACCCTCGCTTGCTACAAGGGGCACCTCGACATGGTCCGCTTTCTACTAGCGGCGGGGGCTGATCGCGAGCATAAGACGGATGAAATGCATACGGCGCTGATGGAAGCTAGCATGGACGGTCATGTGGAAGTGGCCAGGCTTCTGTTAGACTCCGGGGCGCAGGTAAGAATCTAAATGTGATATAAAAAACTTGAGAGTTATTCCAAGTCAATTAAATTAGAAATAAATGGTCTATTTTTCTATAGACAAATTCGCTGTCTATGGTCACAATGCTAGGCCTATTGGTAAGAACCCTCGGTTAATGCAAAGGACATCGTCGTATGGGTCCGGGTTTCAAGTGTTTCATTATTTTGTTCTCGTAACACAATAAAGGGGTATATAGTGTTGGAATTCATGTACAATCGAATCACACGTCGCAGTCTAGATGGGACTCCTGATAACTGAAAAGACAAATCATGAGAGAGGCTGCCTCGATGCGACAATTTGATGAGCATTCCACCCATTGTAATGTCTAATACCCAGCTTGATAATGTTTTCAGCTGTGACGCCTGCGGTTAAGTTAGTTCAGCATCTAGTATTCATTGCAGTCATAATATTAGTTTATAATATCAGTGTGATTCGCAGGTCAATATGCCGACTGACAGCTTCGAATCCCCTCTAACGCTAGCGGCGTGCGGCGGCCACGTGGAGTTAGCCATGCTACTTCTGGAACGAGGCGCCAACATCGAGGAGGTCAACGATGAGGGGTATACGCCGCTTATGGAGGCTGCTAGAGAAGGTAATAAATACTGTTGAAGATTTGGTAATGTGTAGCTTATAACCAGACATATTCAGTTGAATCTACAGAGCTATTTGGATCTCGCTTCGAGGTTATAGTAAGGTAAAGGCTGCACATAAAATATTGTGCAATGCAACACACGACAATAAATGTCAATTTGTTTTTAGGCGTTAATTTCGTTGGGGGTAGGATCCGTCCGCATATTTCTATTCGCAAATAAAGCCCCATCTTGCACATATATTACAAGACTAAACTTTGACTTTGAACTCCAGACATAAATGGCGTTATTTCTTGTAGACATAACAACATGCTGGCTAATACAAATACTAATCATACCGATAATAGTTCTTAACCCTCACTATTTCATCCACAGGTCACGAGGAAATGGTCGCCTTACTGCTCGGTCAAGGAGCGCAGATCAACGCGCAAACGGACGAGACGCAAGAGACCGCGTTAACCCTCGCGTGCTGCGGCGGTTTTCTAGAAGTCGCTGATTTCCTCATCAAGGCGGGCGCGGACGCCGAGCTCGGGGCCTCCACGCCTCTTATGGAGGCCTCGCAGGAGGGGCATCTTGAGCTAGTCCGGTGAGTTTTAATGCTATTCTGATTCCAAGTCCTCTTAAAACGGTCGTTACTCGGTGAAGTAGTGTTAACTCTCACCTGCGGCGGTTTCTTAGAAGTCAAAGTAAACACTTGAGCGCAGCCAAGCTTTTCGATGTAGCCTCTAGTATAGAAACGGTCTCTACTGCATTTCGCTTAGTAACTTAAAATTATATCGAAGCATCTTAAAAACGTGATGCAATAATTAGTATGTTCTCATCTACAGGTACCTAATCTCTGCCGGCGCGGACGTGCAAGCCCAGACTCAAACAGGCGACACAGCGCTCACCTACGCCTGTGAGAACGGACACACGGACGTTGCAGAGACGCTGCTACGCGCCGGCGCACACCTCGAGCACGAGAGCGAGGGCGGACGGACGCCGCTCATGAAGGCCTGTCGCGCGGGACACGTCTGTACTGTGCAGTTCCTCATTGGCAAGGTGTGTAGTCTCACGATAATCATACCGACACACGGACGTTGCAGTGACGGTGCTACGCGTAGGAAAATATACCTACCTAGGTTAAACGCCGTCGCAAACGGGGGTCCTTCACAACCACAAAACACATATAAATCTGACCTATTTGCTACCTCATTCGTAAAACGGGATGTTTTTCCCTAACGGTTCAGAGTTATTGATATGTGATGCTAACGTAATGACCCGGCCACACGCTCCGTCTTGTCTGCGAGCATGCCTGTACTAAACAATTTACGCAGGTAAGTGCGCGCGTGATGACGGTAGCTCGCGCAGGCTCGGAAGCACGGCTTGTGCAATCGTTGACATGCTGAGGATTGAACTGTCTACGTTAAGTTTGCACATTTTCACGGCCTGCGAATTTACTGGGCTATTGAAGAGGTTGAGTGCTAACACAAAGACTTATAACCAGATTTATCTATTAACTTTTTCTCAGGGCGCGGACGTAAACCGTATGACGGCGAACTGCGACCACACGCCGCTCTCACTCGCGTGCGCCGGCGGACACGTGGACGTAGTGAAGTACCTTCTGGCCTGCGACGCGGATCCGTTCCGCAAGCTGCGGGACAACTCCACCACGCTCATCGAGGCGGCCAAGGGCGGACACACGGCCGTCGTGCAGCTGCTACTCGACTACCCGCATTCCGTCATGATGGCCAGAGGAGGTGAGTCACTATCGAGTCCCTTCTGCAAGACAAGAGAGCCCTCTATTATGAACATCCCAGACAAAGTTTTGTCTAAACATGAACTAAATATAACTAATTACTGGAATTGAAAAATTTGTCATAAACATAGACAGTGTCACACCTTTCCTGCGTTATTCGTTGGTCTACAAAAAATAAGCCTGCATAGCAATAACAAATTTACTACACTAATTCCTTAATTATCCAACACCATACATAACTACTAACTAACAATTACTAATATTAGCTGAGACGTGGACACTCACGATAGGGTTGGTCCAACAGTTCAAAGTCGCTCAGCGAGCTATGGAAAGAGCTATGCGCGGAGTTTCTCTGAAGGATAGGATTCTATGAAGGAGGGACTAACAGCGGAGATGATGATGATGACTATTATTGACGATTATTTGTATGACAGGTAACTCTATCTGCGAGGAGGCAGCGTCGAGCGGCTGCCTGAGCGCGGCGCAGGCGGCGGCGCTGGGGCTGGCGCACGCGCCCGCGCCCACCGCGCCCGCCGCGCGCGCCCTCCTGCCGCATCATCCGCACCCCGCGCACGCGCAGCCCCACCCCGCACACCCGCCCTACCCGGACAACGCCACCCATGTCTACGTAGACGGTGAGTAGCGCGACTGCGAGGACTCAGTGTCCATTGGCTGCTTTCTATAAATTACAAGACTGTGACGTGTATCCGTCCTGTACTTAGATCTCCTTTACTGTAACTGTAAAGGAGATCTACTAGCGGAGAACTAATAGGAATCTTCCTATTTTTAAACAAACTCTTTCTGAAAGATGTGGAAATAGACTGTAAGATCAAGCCGCGATAAATACCCGTTGTATTTAAGCTTATAATTAGGAATCTTCCTATCACTTCTCCGCGGTTTGATCTCACATGTCCGTTTCCACATCTTTTCGGCGTCACCGTAGAACGATTAATAAAACATTAACGACATACACAATCTCATCAACACACATGCGTCCACTGCATATTATGCCTACCCTAAATGGCAGCCAAATTGGAGATGGCACTGAAGGTGTTAAAGTACACAGAAAGAAGCTGCTGCCTTCCTTTCATTACAACGCTGGGTTCCCTTACGACATCCACGGTGTTGATACTATATACTACTACATAACGGTCAAAAAATGTCGGAGGCATCATTCCATAGGGGCGTATCAACATTTAGCTACATTTCAGGAGAAATTATTTTTTAATGTTGATCATACCTTTTGTCACTGTTTTGATTAATAATTAAATAAATAATATAATTAAGAATCTGAGAGTAACCAGATGATACAGCCTGGCCTCTAGATTTAGTAAAAAAAATAACAAACATTTCGTTGATACGTCCAATCAAGGTGATTAACCAGATCATGCATTCTGGCTTCTAGATTTTATTGGTCAAAAACATAAATACATGTTGTTGATACGTGTCCCTATAAAATTAGTGAAAGGACTTGATGTCTATTGTTATTCGTCAGTGTCCGAGCGGCCGCCCTGCCAGTGTCCCCCCAAGCCGGCTCACGCGCACGCGCCGGCGCCCACCGCCCCGCACCCCGCGCCCGTCGCCGCACCCCCGCAACCCCAACCCGACAACTTCGCCAAGGTCTACCTCGACGGTGAGTCTACTGTAGCTCCTATTAAATAAATAAAAAACTATTTATTGCCTACTAGCTGTTTACCGCGGTTTCACGTTAGATTCTAATTTTATATTTCTAAAATATATTTATAGCCTATGTTCACCAGGGATAATGTAGCTTCCCAACGGTGACTGAATTTTTCAAATCGGTCCATTAATTTCGGAGCCTATTCAATACAAACAAACAAGAAATCAAACCTTTCCTCTTTATAATATTAGTATAGATAATCTTCTTAACCAAAACTAAAATTAAACAGAAATTTAAATAGCAGGTAAAGGGAGTATATTCAGCATTGTGCTGCATGCGGCGCTGGTTTTAATTATACTCCCGTCGGGTAGGTGATCACCGAGGGGATGGCATAGCGGGCTTAAAGTATCCAACTAGCACATGGTGACTATATGCCGCTGTGGCGTTTAAATCGTCTTCCAATTCAGGCCTTGGATGTCAACTTAGATTCAGATTTCTTTATTGTCATAAATCAAACATATAAAAGTGTACAATATAAAGGTACCTTAATTAGGCTGAGGCCACGACTCGTCAAAACAAAACGACTCGAAAAATACAATTATTCTGTATAGGAACACGTTAAAGTCTTAGGGAACCTATTAGAGAAAGAGCAGCAACTTTTTTCCGTATACAATTTAACACATCTACCGCGACCTCCAGTCTGCTTGTCAAGCATGCTTGACTAAAGCAAATAGCCTTTGTTTGTGGAAGAAATGTTCAACCGAGAAACGTACGTAGGATGGTCCATGCCGACGAGCATGCATCCATTTTATTTACCTCCACTCCATCCATCCATATCTAATATTCTATATCACCAACAAGACTGAAATAAAACTAAAATGTAAACTCCATGTTACAGAGCGCGGCGTGGTCCCGGGCCGTAAAAAGGGTGGGGTCATACAGATGACCCCCGCACCTACTCCCGCTCCTGCCCCTGCGCCCGCCCCAGCAGCTGCCCCCGCGCCGGCGCCTGCCCCCGCTCCCGGCACTAAACATAAGTGTGCGCGGAAGCAGCGCCCCGCACCCCCTCCGCACTCGGACCATCACCTACCGCCCCCGCCGGATATACTCCTTGACGATCCTGTAAGTACTCACCTATACTATTGATTCTACATATATTCAGCCTATGTGGTTTTCCACTACTTCAATGAGTTGGGCTGGTTAGGGCTTGGGCCTTGATTAAACTATTATAATTGTCCCTAATTGAAACAAAGTTCTTTTCTAAACATACAGTCGTAATTGCTGTGACTTTTTATTCTTCTAAATAAAAACTAGAAAGATTGACTTCCGTTTAGCTTTGGCTTTGCGTCCATAATTTTTCAAATATTAGTTAAATCAGGGTCTAGTAATTCATACATAGTAAGTAGACTCCCGCATGTCTGTGCTGATTGCAGTTTCCTCCACATAGATTAAAAATTTGCCAGTAAAGCCTACATATTCATCTGCAAGCGTGGCAGATGAATAAACAAGGTCTAGACTAGAGCTTTTCAAAAAAAAACATCCTACTACTGATGGCGAAATGCTTCGACCATAAAGCTTGTGCTATCAGTAAAGATTAATTTCATGTATTTATTTTTAGGACCTACAGCTTAAATATATACAAAAAAATAAGTAACATTAACTTAGCAACAGAGAAGCTAATAATTATAAAATATATATAGCCTATATTCCTCTGTTTATCCCCGCTGAAATGTCTTGAGTGATCCTATTTGGCCTGACGCTTAAAACCATCTATCGCCTTTTATTGATATTAGTTTAAACCAGCCTAGCTCACGGGATGTCAGTCCAGAGAAGGAAATCACGTGACTACCTTTGTTAGGATATATGTCAACTGGCTTACAGAAAATGGCTTTGAAATTATATCCAAGAATGCACGCTTTCTCATAACTCTTAATTTAGACAATGAATCTGTAAAGTGGTACTACAGACTCCGACTCAGACTTAAGGGCCTGAGCACGAACTTCCAACACCGCTACCGCACAAGTGCACAAAACAAAAAATAAGCATTCAAATATGGGCTTGTTATCTATAAAAATAAAAATAAAATATATAGGTAGCATCATAGCTGTAGAACAGCCACATGAGACATAAGCTTTAAACAAGTCGCCCGCAAGCTGTATGTTATCTGATGCCGTCAAATGCATCTAAATATTGCCAGATAAAGACCATATTCGAATGTACATTATTGCGGTGTACGGTAGCGGTGTTGGATGTGTGAGCGTTAACCTTTAGATTGCAGAGATCAAACGTGTCTTACTATGGCGCTTGTTATCAAAGATATCAAAAATATATAGGGTTAGATCCACTTTTGATCATTGACAAGTCTATACTCCCCTAAAGCATGACCGATAAGCTAATGGTCGATAGGCAACTAAGATCACAAGATATCTATAACTAACTATAGCTTCTCTTCCACTGCCAAAAATTACTCTTGAAGTGCCCGTCAAATGACTTAGCTAAAGCTATCTTGTGCTTATGACAGGTTTGAGCCTGGGGCATTGTTACATACCCTAAGCATACCCTTTACTAAGCTCAAATCATTTTGTCTACCCTTCATAACATACTTCATCTCACATATACGATAACAAACCACAGTGCAACAAGGATTTTGTCGCTAGCATCGTGTGCTTCTCACGAATGTGTATGGCAAGACGTTAGTTCCTTTTCCTGCCACGTCAATTAAAATCCTTGTCGCACTGAACCTTACTTTATAATACTGCTTCCACAATACTGTCATGTTTCATTTGTTTGTGCTTGCTTCCACGGTGTAGATATGCCAGCACATGTCTAAGGTATCACTACCGCCGGGCTTTACATGGAAGGATGTTAACGTCAAGAAAAATAAAAATATAGATACTCCTAAAAATAAGTGCAAAGTGAGTGCTGTTCTGTTGTAAACTCTTTATGTGTTGTCCATTAGATGTTGTTTTTTTTTTGCATTGTATTGAGGTGTCGGGTCATTTTATTCATGAGTATTTATTGTATATTTGTGTTGTAGTTGTGGAAACGAGAAGATAGCTTGGAAATACTTTATTGCAGACTAGCAGAAATTATTTGCAACAAAACGATTTTAAAACTAAGCTACGATAACGATGATGACAGTAACTAAAATCACCAAAACTATGTAACCTAATTAAACCTGAGACACAGATTACCAAACATCGCATTCATTTTATTTTCTTAAAAAAGTAATCTGCCATGACACGTTAAACACCAATGAGAGAGCATAACACAACTGTGACGTCATGCCGTAACAATGTGTAATGTTAAGGGTCCGGCGACCCTCGCTTGCAAAAATCGCTCCGAATATCGCTGTCCCTGTTTAACCCTTGCGCCGCGCCACATGCGTGCGCGATAGCAATATTAGCCGTTCAAAATTTGGTTTGTTCCGTAATACCAAAAATTATGACTGAAAACTTTTTGTATTCTTCACAAAGTATTGTTATTCTGTAACTAGACAATATAAGCTATGTTCCTTAATAAATAAAACGTAAGATATTGATGTTTTTAATACGAAACAAATAGCAAGAAAACTTGTCCATTTTCGCATAAAAATGTGCAAAATGAGATTGGCTTTCATTTCATTTTAGGTAAGTATTTTGAAAAAAAAACTATTTGGGAACCTAGATAAATACTATTTTAATACAAATAATGTAATATTATAGTGGAAATATGCTTGAATTAGAAATAATTTTGGTATTACGTTTGTATGAAGAATTCGTCCCTCGGAGGCCCCTTAAGGCTCAGAATATCTATGGTGAAGGTCTGACTTTCTTCTCTTGACAATATTATTCTGTATTATCAGATGTTCGTGCATCGGTGACGTGACGTCATAGACAGACGTCACCAAATTGAAATTGTATTTTTAAATGTTCATCTATCATTCAGTATAATTATTTTGTACAAATATGATTTATTTTGTATTCAGTAGATTACTATTGATGAATGTGAACCTAACGTTCACATTAAAAGTAGTATTAGAAATCCGTGTCGAAGTAACAATAAGTTCATGACATCGAATTCAAATGTTCATGATTAAACAAAATCTTTGAATATAATTTAGATTAGGCTACCAAGCAAAAATCTTCTCTTTTCCACGCATAAAATCTAATTTCTTCCTACAAACTTGATTCACTCTGCATAATCATAGCTATTTTCCTCTATCCACTTGTCTGTCTATCTAACCATAACATTTAATTTGGGTATAAAACTTAGAATAGAATTCGAGAAACGGGAATTCATTACCAGCTTTTTATTTATTTTCTGACTAAATGTTAGCGCGGACAGACTCCGGTTAGTTGAAATAGAATGAATCAAGTACCAGGGCCTTTTCACATTGATTGCGTATCAATTGAGCGATACCTAGATAATAGTAAGGGTAAGGGCTTATTAGTCAGTCCGTTTTCCGAACTTGAGGTCAACTGAGGAATAGCACTTTATATTAAACAGTTATTCCACTCACAAGGAAACCTCAAGAAAAAACAAACAAAGAAAACCGGAAAAAAGACTGACGAATAGTCCTAGCCTTACTCCTAAGTATCACTTACCGTGGCAATACTAAAGTCCCGCCAACTTTTTAAAATTACCGAAAATAGCTGTTCGAAGTTGCTGTCATGAAAAAGTACCTGATTCCTTGATGTAGACAGTTCGCTTTTTGTATATCAAGTAGGTATAAAAAAAACTCGCACAAGAAACCAAAACTCGATTTTTTGAATCGCTTGGACGCTTTGAGCGCTCGATGTGTCTCGTCTGTTGCTGATGTTCATGTGAAATCTCAGCTACTTGTATTAAATCGTGATCTGTGTAGCGAAATCGTAGATTGGCTCACTAATAGCCCAAACTTTACAAACCTCTGTAGTTTTTTGGTGTTAATATTATTTTTATTATGTAATAATATTTTAGATGATAAATAAAAGTCATTACAATCGATTCACAATCGAGCTTTCGGAGTGATTCGCGCATTGCTCTTAGTTCACAATCTTCTTGGCGGAACTCTCGTATCGCTACAACACGCGATCACTTTGAAAAGGCCTTAAGTTGATGTTGCACGTTTTAATCACATCTTTATTCAGGATATCTGTTTTAAATTTCACGATTATTACAGAGAGCTGAATTCTGCCCCCGAGAAGCCGAATCCGATGTATCCCTGCTTGAATTATCCGACCCTGCAGGTATGTAGATTTATAATCCTCATTTGCTTAGTTAATGTTTAAGGAAAATTAAACTTCAATTGTTAGTTGTAAGATTGTGTTTTGACTGTTTATGTTACGCCTGTAGCAAAAAGTGATATCTGTTAGTGAGCAAAGCTTTCTATCAGCTACATAGAAAGTCCTTTTTATTACTATTTATTTAGAACAATGAATACCTTAAGTAATGAATGAGTGAGCGGGTTTACTGCGAAGCTCATACTACGATAGTTTGATAGTAAAACACCTAAAGTGTGTGATCGTTAGGAATTTGAACTATAAAGTTATGCAGATAGACCATTTATTACTACTGACAAGAACTTTTGAAGTGTGTGTACCATAGCAATTTGTACTCTAAAGCAATGTATATTTGTGTGAAGGTCCCCCGACGCTCGCAACGTCGGCCCTGCACGCCTTGGACCTTCAGTTCTGCGCTCAAGGCAAGTCATGGCGCCCTGTGACGTCATCATCATGTTCTGTTTGCGCTCACATTATAACATACCCTAGTGATGGTTTTGTTTAGTCTAATCCTTGAACCATTTTGGTTTATGCCAGGTTCTTGAAATACGCTTTTTGGTTTGATTAACTGACGCCCGAATACTAAAACGCAAATCAGATTTGAGCAGGTCTCAAATAACTTATATTTTTGATAAATTTTCATTAGAAAATATTACCTGCGCTTAAATGTGAGTTGCTTTTGTATTCAGGGGATTGGTTTATTTCAAGGACACTACTTTGTATCTATAAGTCAGCAAGCTTTGTGAATGTCGTAACTAATTGAATCCTTGTGTTGAAAATGTCGTAATTATACCGCTTCCCCCGTTTGACCATAATATTAGTTGAATTCTTGTTTCACTTGCCATTCAAAAACCAAAATTGCAATAATAAAATAATTATGCGAGACTAACCAATGAAAGCGGCTGAATATGACTGCTTCGAATAAAAATTTAGTAACAAATCCTAGCAACCCCTAGAAGATTTGAAAAAAGATAACTCCAGTTCCGCTCAGTGCCGTCATAGTGCGTGACCAGAGCCCCCAAGTTCTTTTGATGATAGTATCGCGACGTGACGTCTCATTTTTATAAAGGTTTTGGTACAGCGCCTCTATCGTCCGGACAGGGAACTAAATCACTTACAAATAAGAGACATCACGATCACATCTCTATCGTTAAATGAACTGGGCTCTGGTCACGCCTTGCCCCGTTTCCATATGTTTAGGTCTTGAGTGACGCTTAAAAATGTAGCACATTTTTGTTCCTGGTGTTAATATCGAAATAAAATGATTTCCTATTAAATATAGAGTGAAGTAATATTGTGTATGGTACAGGTGTGACGACGATCCACGCGCCTTCGACACCCCCCTACCCCCCACCGCAGCAGATGTTTGCCGTACACCAAATCGCTACCAACCTCAGCCAGGCTACCCTCACCCAGGTAAACTGAACTATAGGTACTATAAATACACCTTACGCCGTAGTGGTAGGTAATTAAGTAACCATATCAGCCCATAGACTTCCACTGATTAACACTAAACGACGCCACAAATAGGGGTCTTTAGCCGTCTCCATACAGATACGGCCCGCGAAAGCTACAATGTAGTCACTTCATCCAGTCTTAGTGTTGGAATACTCGACACAACATTATAGCGGTCGTGAGGCGTAGCTGGATGGGTGTTTGCATGTAGTCATGGTTACGACTTGAGAAGCTTTACTGCTCGGCAGTTATGTTCTGTTATCAGCATGGCTTGCCTTGCGGTCACTTTGTTTTTTTATACACATAGCTGGGAAATATTTTAAAATTGCCTTTTAAATACAGACACAATGAGTGCTTAACAGCTATGCCTCATTTGCGCCTCAGACATGATAACGCGCACAAATCAGTGCATCATATAGATGGGGTATTGCTCTGTCAGAGACGACTAGCTGCCCGCGGCTTCGCACGCACTTTTTCGGTATAAAAAAATAGCCCATGTAAGGCTATAGAGTACTTTCCCGGGAGTAACTACCCGGGGACGGCCCCGGGATACCGTCTTCCTCCCCGCAAAATTAATTAAGATCTGGTCAGCCTTTTAGTCGTGAAAAGGTGACAGATAAACTTTATAATATTAGTATAGAATTTCCGCCAGGTCATAGTATAACATAAACACAACATTTCTAGAACATTCCGATAGAAGAGCGCCCACGAGCGAAAGCGGCCCGTAAATGCGCTAAATTCAATTGCAAGTTCCTACTGTTGGACGCTTTGCAGCGAATAGGGCATCATATTGGCGAAGTCGGGGCCGTTGTTGTGGTAACACGTCTGTAGATACTTTACTGTTGGACCAAATTGTATAAAATTTACAACAATAACCAGTAGTTGATCAGTCATCTCATACCTATAACACGAGCAAGTGTTACTCAAGCATTAGATAGATGACTAGACTAGGCAAGCATTCATAATACAAGCCTTAGTTTGACTGAGGGTCTGTTGGCTTTGAGACGCAATGCTGCGCGCATTTTGAATCAAAATATAAATGTATTGACTACGCAAAAACTACTGTACAAATTGGCGCAAAGACAGTCGCGGCGAGTTGTCTTATTTGTGACGTGTACGGGAGTCGTGTAAAGTCTAATGGATATAAAGCACTTTGACATTTGATATGTCAATACAATTTGTACCTTTTTGCGTAGTAAATAAAGTTATATTTTGAATCATAGTGCGCGTCGCGTCTCGGTAGCAGCTGACCCATATTCGACTAGATAGGGTAGACTTTCAGAAATAAATAGTTTAAAATATATAAATTTGACATTTTGAGATAGATTAAATTAAAAATTTGTTTCATTATATCGTATTTTGCACGTCGTAAATTGTCACAGTATTCTTATTCCGTATGTTATTAATTAGTAAAGTAAAACGATTTTAATTTTACCAGAACAGAGATGAATAGTATACATAATAAATTAATTAGATGAATAAACACATAGATTAGGACACCCCACGTAATCGTGCGTATAATCTAAATAAACAAACCCTTCTAAATCTACCTATCAGCTTCTTTTTACGGTTTCCCCCACGTCATACCTGGATAAAAAGTAGTTTATAAATACACTAAAAGCTCTTAACAATCTCTCCCCCTTAAGAAATCAGAAATTAAAATAGTTCATATTTTTTTCAAATACGTGTGGCGTGATTGTATTTTGTTTTTCGTATACTGGAAGTATGGATTTATGACGTCAGCGTAGATTAAATAAAATAGTAATCTGAATAAAAATTGCGCTTTCAAAAATGTACCTATATATTCGGAGAAAAACCACCAAGACTTATTGAAACCTGCTAACTAACATTGTATTTGCAGCAACAACTGCAAGAGCTGCAGCAACAGCAGCTGGCGCAGCTGGCGGCGCAGCAACAGCTGCACCAGCAGAAACACAAGCCGACGCAGTACCAGCTGCAGCAGGAGTACCAGAGGGGCGTCGAGTTGCAAGCAGTCAGTATCTATAATACCACATTCATATCTATATAATTATTAGGCGCTCTTTAGGGGAGGCCTACCGATTTGGATCATTGTTTGCAGTTGTATAAAGGTTGATACCGAGGTGTTCCCATAAAAATGATTCCCCAGGGAGAAGTAGAGACCGCGCACTCGGCAAATGCAGTGTAGGACGCCCTCCTGCCAGGTGGGATAACGACCTACGAAAGACTGCTGGCAGATGATGCGGAAGGCTGGATGATGACGGCGCTATGACGCTCATTATGGGAGATCTATCTAGCAGTGGACTACTATAGGTTGATGATGATATTGTACCTATATAATACTTCCATACGGATTCTCGTGGTACCTTCCTTCACTGTGTCAGACCAGCAGCTAATTGATGAACAATTCCTTTTCTCGAGCTATGTAACCTCTGTATCTGTATTTGAATGTTCTGTACCTCATATTCTACTGTTATTTCCTCTGCATTCCAAAGTATAGCTAATCATAAGTCAATAAAGTGTAGTTTCCTGTGCAGGCGGATGATGGGTCGGGCTGCGCCGGCGGCGCGGCGGAGGCCCGCGAGCTGGGCGCCGTGCTCGCGTACCTTCAGAGGGAGGTCCCTTCGCTCGTCGCCTTGCCGCCTAATGAACTGCGCTCATTGGTGCTGCAGGTAACTACTCGAAACAAAGCTTTATATTCTGGTACAGCAAGGGGCGGCAGTGTATATAAATAAATAAAAAATTATACGGGACAATTCACATAGTATTATCTAGACCCAAGCTAAGCAGAGCTTGTGTTATGGGTAATAGATAACTGATATATTTATAATATAGATATGTAGCTTAGTGGGACTAAAATCCATTTGATTTTGGTCTCCGATAGCAAATACCTCGAACAAAGATCATCCTAGTAGTCGAGGATTCGTAATTCTATAAGATGTTAATGGACTTCGTCGGTCCACTGTGTTGTGATAGTAAAGTCCAATGTCTCGGGAATATGGTCCAAATGGAGATAGAAGCCATAAAAGCGAACTTGACTTCTAAGTAGTCGAGTCGAGGATCAGGCATTTGACGAATCGCTAATGCGAAAAACTAGCCCTTTATTCAGAGGCGTAACTATAGGGTGGCAAGTCGGCAAAATGCCACGGGCCCCCAGCCGTTAGAACCCCCGCATCACAGGTTATAAAATTAATATTTCAAACAATGATTTATCATCTTACGGGCCTCGAACGGTATAGTTACGTCACTGCCATTATTAATGCTATTAAATGATAATGTAATAATAATACTACATAACTTAGAATAATTAATGTACTTTGTAAGCCTATTTTTTTAGAAATAAAACTTTTATTTGTTATTATATTAGGACTTATTGTTTTGTTTTGTCCAGGTGATGCAACAGAAGACCCACGAAATCCTCTCAGCGAAGTGCGAAGGTGCGGAGGCGGAGAGCGGCGACGGGTCTCGCGAGACGCGGCAGCTGCTGGAGGCGGCCGAGCAGGCGCTCAGTGCGGACTGGGCGCGGCCGGAGCACCACCACCACCACGTGCACGCGCACCACCACCACCACCATCTGGACCTCAACACGGTAACTACTACTAGGCACCGTCTAGGGTGAAAAACAAAATTGACTATATAGAAGTGAAAATCTACAATAATTCGCCGCACTCTATAACTAGTGCCGCGTCAACTGCAATATGAATAAACTGAAGAGAATCCTAGTGGACAGGGCATACTACAGTTAATGAAATGAAATGAAAATATGTATTGCAAATGAAATAAATAATAACAATGGTTAATTCTATGTTAAGCTAAAGTAAGGTGTTATCAGTTTCTCGTCAATTAAAATAAGTACAAATTACATAAGTTCGTTTGAATTAGGCATTTATAGATCAGGAAAGGGCATAATTTCCAATCAACAGATTATTTACATAATTAATAAACTTTCCAGCAGGTTGGCAATGGCTGCCAATATCGAGTGCGGCCGACCTCCCCCCTGGGTCCGGCGACAGAGCACCCGCCGCTGGCGCGGCCCGAGGCGCAGGAGCCCGACCCCACCCAGCCTCACTTCGTACTGCCGCCGCCCACCATGTCTTATGACGAGTACAGGTGACTCAACTGACAATGATCTCTATAAACGATCACTCACGGTTCAATATTGAGTGTGGCCAACCTCCCCCCTGGGTCTGGCGAGGGAGCACCCGCCGCTTAAGACTTGCTTTAAAGTTTTATTCTCATTTTATTTCTGAAGCTGTTAGAAGGCTACAGACTTACACAACGTAAGGCACTTTTCTTTTAACATATAAAAGACGCGCGCGCCTGTTATACCTTAATAGAAAGTGTGTCCTACATTGTCGAAATAGAGATCAATTCGCTTTCAGTGTGCCTCGACTCTAATACCTTCTCCTAAGGCACATTATTCTAAAACCATCCTCCATTTCAGATCGTCAGCCTCCTACACCCCCCCACAACCCCCCGCGGCGCCCCAACCGCAGCCGCACACCAAGCGCGACCAGCACCACACCAATGCCTCCAAGAAGAAGGTTAGTAAGAAAGAGGTAACGTGGAGTTGTGGTAACTACTTTATATACGCTTCTGCTGGTGGATGTTGTTTAATTATCATCATCATGTGAAGAATGGTTTTTGAATTTACGTGTAATTTTTTGTTTTTTTATTAGACTGTGACAAATTTGTTATCCACGAATTTGTCTTGTCATCCATGTATCCAGTCTATAATAGTATCAAATTAATTTATAGTATCAAATTGGACTTGTCTAAGTGCTTATTTTGTAAGCTTAAAGGAAAAAATTAAAAAAATTTGATTGATTAACTAACTTCAAGTTAATTTCACATAATTAACACAACTAGAGTCATTTCAGAATCATGAGTGAATAAACAGCTCTGATTAAAATGCAGAGAGTTGATTATAATCTATAACCATCGCTTATTTATAGCTAACTAACCAAACCTTCGCACCAAACAAACATTACAATAAGTGTAACTTGCAGGGTCGGCTGGGCGGGCGGTCACGAGGCGCGGGCGCTCTTAGCACCAACGCGGACAGCAATGCGCCCTGCGCGGCGCCGCCCGCCGCCTACTCCGCCATGGACGTGGACGGAGAGACGGACTCCAACCACGACACGGCGCTCACGCTGGCCTGCGCGGGCGGGCACGAGGAGCTCGTGGAGCTGCTGCTGTCCAGGGGTGCGGACATCGAGCATCGCGACAAGAAGGTTACCTACCATCACTACTATATACTAAAAAAAAATATCCATTTCGCTTATAGGAGATATGTACACATTACTGGCGGCCCCCAAACGAGGCAAGCCTGTGTCGCGGAAAGATTATTTACAAAGATAACTTCTTAGTCGGGTAGGGCTCTGTAAGGGACGCATCCGTAGTGCGACCCGCTTCGCTCGCCAAGATAGTTAGTAAACACTATTACACAACCAAACCAAGCTGTATAAGAGATGGCATATCAGCGCTGCTCCTGTGACGGATAATAAGTAAAAGCTAAAGGCATTGTGTCAATGACAAGCACCTATTCAATTCATACTATAAAAACGTACCTAATGTGCCTCTAGATATAAATAATTCCTATCAAAGTCCATAAAACGAACTCTGTTTTTACTCTACAGGGCTTCACACCTCTAATCCTAGCCGCCACTGCGGGCCACGAGAAGATAGTGGAAATCCTCCTCAACCACGGAGCGGACATCGAAGCGCAGTCCGAGCGGACGAAGGACACGCCTCTCTCACTCGCCTGCAGCGGCGGCCGCTACGAAGTCGTCGAGTTAATCCTCTCGAGGGGCGCTAATAAGGAGCACCGCAATGTTTCCGATTATACGCCTCTGTCGCTTGCCGCTTCGGGGGGATACGTTAATATCATCCGGCTACTGCTTACGCACCAGGTAAGATTTAGTTAAAGCTTCAGCACTGTAACAGCAAAAATATTTTTTGCTTTATATCACACAGAACTGCATCGTTGCGTGTTCACTACAACGTGCGTGAATAAAGATGCTATCGAAAGATTTATACTAAAGTTTTCATCCATCCTAAAATATGTAATATAATAAAAATAGCGCCAAATGAGGTATATTTTTTCTACAGAGACAGCTAGTTTACTATGTCTAATTCAGTCTAACACAAATTATGATCGATAACTTACTCCTCTGGCTCAGTGTCCTACTGTGGATCTTGGCCTCTAATACAGACAGAAAAAGACTTCTTCGGGCATCTCTGTTCGGAGTCTATGTATCCCCCTCAAGTATAATTCAAACTAATGAATCTTTTCAGGCTGAAATCAACTCCCGCACCGGTTCAAAGCTAGGCATCTCCCCTCTGATGTTAGCGGCTATGAACGGTCACACGGCGGCTGTAAGGCTGCTGCTCGACTGCGGTTCAGACATCAATGCGCAGATCGAGACCAATAGAAACACTGCCCTTACGCTAGCTTGCTTCCAAGGTAACACTACAACAGTTTAGCTTAAGGTACTACCTCCTAAGTAGGTAGTACCTTAGTTGTAGTCAAATCAATTTATTGATGGTAATAAGCATAAGTCTAAGGACCTAAAGTAACTATTAATAAACAACTGATTTGACTTATTAAAAAAAACCTTCATGTTTTCTGTGTCAAAATCATTCAAATAAATACAATCCTATTCTAGTTAATATGGCGAATACTAAAGAACATCTTAAAATAAACCTTTGGATTGAAATTATGAAAGCTACACAAAACTATCACCTTACATTTAGATTAAATAAGGGCATTTGTAAATCAAGCTAATAATACGCCTATTGCCTGTAACACATTTAAGATGCGTGAACTTACCCTTCCGTTCTTCCTACAGGTCGCCACGAAGTCGTAAGCCTTCTTCTAGACCGCAAAGCGAACGTAGAACACCGAGCGAAGACTGGCCTCACCCCCCTTATGGAGGCTGCGAGTGGGGGCTACGTGGAAGTGGGGAGGGTGCTGTTGGACAAGGGGGCTGACGTCAACGCACCCCCCGTACCCTCATCGAGGGACACTGCCTTAACCATAGCCGCTGATAAGGGACATACCAAGTTTGTCGAGCTATTACTGCAAAGGTAAGAAGATCTTAGTATTAACTTAGGGGGTATATGTATAAATTGGGAGGATGCTGACGTCAGTGCGTCCCCCGTACCGTCATTGAGAGACACTGCTTTAATCATAGCCACCAGATAAGGGACATACCATACCAATTAGTTTTTACTTTATTGAAACACAGAAATCAACAAATCAAGGGGAAAAGGAACGCAAGTTACATTTTATGCTTCACTGTCACCTAAAAGGGGATCTAAACCCTTGCGTCGATTAATAGACCGAAGCATTCTCAACTTTGGTCTTTAAAATGTTGTATTAAGAAAAGCTTGCCAGACTATAATGTGTGTATAATACAGTCAGTTTGTGCTGGCTGAGAACTTGAAAATAAATTTCCATGTTAACAAATTCATTGTTTCCCAGACGAGCGGCAGTAGAAGTGAAGAACAAGAAAGGCAACTCCCCTCTCTGGCTCGCCGCGAATGGCGGCCACCTCGCTGTTGTCGAAATGTTGTACGCAGCTGGTGCTGATATCGACTCGCAGGACAATAGAAAGGTAATTAGTTTCATATCTATGCATATTTTTATACTACACACTACACATGTTAGTTAGTAGTTTGGTCTTTGTGTCTATATCAGCTGTATATATTGCCCTGTCTGTACTATACAGTTCTATGCGACAACGCATTTATGCTACGGCCAGACTCGTTTTGACTATCGTGGTTGGTAATAAGTGGCCGAGCAATTCGTCCTATCAATCATCATCATCATCATCATCGCGACAAGTGATAATGAATAATCATAAAACTTTTGTTCTAGTCCATACAGTCACAGATGTTATTCACGTTACTGCGGGGAAATCACAAAATTCACCAATGTCATATCAAAAGCCTTAATGAGCTACTTTTCTAACCTTCTTTTGATAATACATATGTATGTTTTAGAGGGGTGGTGGCCAAGGCTGTATATGTGAAAACTGTGTTTTCGTTGACTATATCATAACACTTTCTTTTGCCTTAGGTTTCGTGTCTGATGGCGGCTTTCCGTAAAGGCCACTCCAAAGTGGTTAAATGGATGGTCGGTGTCGTCACACAATTCCCCTCCGATCAGGAAATGACAAGGTAAGTCTCCTACTCTCTCGCACCAGTAGAATTGCATATACGAAAACAGATAATAAAAATGCAAATCCAGTTTGATACGTAATCTCGTCTTTTCCAGGTACATTTGTACCATATCCGATAAAGAGTTGCTAGAGAAATGCCAGGAGTGTGTTCGCGTTATACGGGCCGCGAAGGAAACGCAAGCGGCGAGAGCCAATCAGAACGCGACGATCCTTCTAGAAGAGTTGGACGCGGAGCGGTGTCGGGAGGAAACTCGCAGGCAGGCGGCTGCGAGGCGTAGAGAGAGGAAGAAGAAGAAGAAACTAGAAAAGAAAGTGAGTGTTTTATCAGTTGGCCTTGAGGGTGGTTGTGTATAGTGTAGGTAGTTTGTTGAGCTTTGGGATAAAATTGAGACATGGGTATGGTTAAGTAACAGAAAACCTGTTACTTCTGTTCTTTGCTTCAGCTTGAGTTTGGTACATCTTAAGTAAAAAGTATTTATTTGGGCATTGAGCATTGTATATACACAACGCCTGTATATAAAATGTTGCCATAAATTTGTAGAAAAGCTTTTCTGCTTATATCGATATACATAATTATAAAGCTCGAAAGAAGGAATCATACTTATGCCAACTAGTTAAACAATTTTATCTTATTTCTGGCATATGCCATGGAACAACGACCACCATGCTAAGCACAACATTTTGCCAATTAATAAAACAGATGAGATAGAAATTGTCAGTTTAGTTGCAAAGCTTAATCGCAGTCCACACGAGAAGCTATCTCGAACAGAACTAAAATTCCGACAATTAATAAAACAGATAAGAAAGTAATTCTCAGTTTAGTTTGCACAAAGTTTAATCGCAGTCCACATGAGAAGCTATCTCGAAACAGAACTATAAATATAGTGATATACAGTCGACTGAACAGGAGGAGAAACGGAAGGCCGTGGACCCAGAGAAGAGTTCCCTCTACGACAAGCAGGAGGAGGTCTCGGAGAGCGGCGAGGGGGACGACGAGCCGCAAGCCAAGGAGGAGGGGGATTCCGGGATCGACGCCAACTCTCAGGTACCAAATATTAAGTTACTTAAATACAATAAAGTGTGTGCGTAAGGTAAATCTTAGCCCGTGGATGTTGTAAGACCCAATTAAGGGAGGAAGGCCAGCAGCTTGCTTCTGAGTAGGTACTAACACTGTTGGCACGCTCAGCATTGCAGTGGTCTGATGACAAGGCTATAATATTATATATAACAAGCAGGGACCGATATTTTTATTGCTCGATTTATAAAGCACTCAATGTGGCGATTGTTGCATTCATTCTCGGCCTTAACCTATAAGTACGTCCGGTTCTAAACGTGCCTCGCCTAACAAGAGGGTTTTGCCATAATCACCTTATATACTTAGCAGGCGGATTGGTTATTAGTAAAATCTCTGGAATTTACGAAAACGTAGGTAAAGTAACTATGTACGTTTAAAAAATCTCAGTCTGTCAGTTTTAGCGGTTCTCAAAGATAAGATTCAGAGCGAACACTACTGTAAATAAACCTGTAAAGACCATGTAAAATAGGATAACTGGCTCACCAGACGGACATTTTGAATTCTTGAATAGCATGAATATTCTTCGGTAAAATTTATTCGACGTTACAAATAATTAAAGACGTTACGTGCACAGGGCTCCTGTTCCTCGTCGGACGTAAAAGCGGTGCCGGCGCAGAGCGCGAAGTTAAAGAAAAAGAAACAACGGGAGGAGAAAAACGCGCCGTCGATCGCCACGCCTACCACTAAACAGACGGAAAAGGTAACTTTTGCAGACTTGAGTTGTTTTTGTTACTAGATAAGGCAACTTGAGTACTTATGCATACAGTATGATTGACCAACCCAATGCTCACTTTAAGTTATTTGTTGAATGACGTCATCTCTCATGCTAGATGATGCTGTGTGGATTTTGTCCAGGATTATTTATTTATTCTATTTTTTTCCAGACTAAATCCAAACTAGAGACTAAACCGGAGAATGAGACCACCCCTAAGCCGGAGCTTCAGAAGAAGCAAGAGAAGGAGAACGTAGCCCCTCCCTCCCGCCCCTCCACGCCTAAGCAAGCGCCCGTCGAGCGACGCGCGGAGAAGAAAGAAAAGTGAGTTACTGATTAGTGATTACTAGTGGACCTGTGCTTGTAAAGGTTTAGAGTGGGAAGTTGGGAAGGTTTAGAAGTGAGCTAATAAGAGCTCGTTCCCGCTTGTCGTCTGTCGGGTCCGGATTTTAATCGGTTGATTCATTTTATATAAAGCCTAGTATCAGTTTCTTTAAATCTCTACCATTAAAATTACCTATGTAAACAGGCTTCCCGCGACACAGGCTTGCCGTGCGGGGAATCGGTTTCTTTCAAGTGTAAATATAAAATTAATATAAAATGTTCTACCACTTCATCATCCGATTAAAACCCGGACGTCAAGTGGGAACGAGAGGTAATGGTCTTCTCACATTTTTTTTAAGTAGCTTTACGCGGTATGCAGTCATAGCAACTATTGCGGTGACTGGAAACTTGCAGCTTTCTACGTATAAACTTCTTAAACTGAGACTTTATGGCACAGCTTATATGAAGTTTATATAAAAAACATTAATAAGTTGGCAGTTTCTTCAACACCTGCTCTGTTAGCATAGCGCTTTAGGCTTGTATTCTTCGAATTTTATAAGCATGCGGTCACCCGATGGGAATCACCAACAGTCGGACTTTTTAAGCAGCATCGTCGGTTAACTGTAACATATTATCTAAATTTCTATCAATTTAAATGTTATTATCCGATATATTTTCGAAGAACACATGCCTTAGCCGGTTTCAACGGCAACGCCGCTGCCACGCAGTTTTGTAAATTCGGAAATGCGTGCATTACGTTATACTATACATTGCCGTCCGCCTACGATTAAACTTCCTTCGTGGTCAGCAATGTATTTAAAAAATACGCGACGCTGCGTGTATACTGATTGGAGCGCCATTTAAACCGCCCGCTTATGACAACAACATAAGATATAAGTTACATGCAACCTACAACCTTATCTCGTATTCATTAAGCATCAATATAAATGTGAGGAGACTATTATTGCCTTACAAATTAACTTTCTACTTACCGAGTTTTATAGCTTAGACGTCTAATACTACAAAGTTTACTCGACCTACTCATTCGAGGACTAGAAGTTTAGCTAGACAAGTTTATTTTGTTTGCTATAATCAGCTAATTCCTCTGGTTTTAGATGTATGAATGCTTACCAATATTTTTTTATAAGATCCGGTCTCCGCAGAGAGGAGAGGAGAGATGAGTATAATAATAATGCCTATATTGTGTCTTGATTATCATTTCGCGGTATTTTGATACCATTTTTGATTGGTTGTCTTTGCGCATATCTTCGCTCCCCTGAGTTTTTATACCGGCCTTATTTCAAATCTTGTGATCGATAGGTATAGTTTTAAAAGAAACGACTTATTTTTATGAATTGTACAATACAATACAAAAATACTCTATTGTGCACCAGATACAGAACATTATGAAAGATATTACATGTGACAAGTACAATGGGCGGCCTTATCGCTTATAAGCGATCTCTTCTAGGCAACCTTTGGATGGAAAGAATTGTGTGAATTAAAGAAAGGCAGGGGGTGTACCAAGGATAGAGCTAGAATAAATATGAACATAACACGAATATTTAAAGATAAATAAATGTTAAATATATATATATAAAATATGTATAATGTACTACTCGCGGGCGAGGTCGGCCAAGAAAGCGCTGGCGAGACGACCTTAACGCCTTCCTCGGAGATTGGTGGGAGATCGCACGTGACCGCACTGAGTGGAAAGATTTGGGGGAGGCCTTTGCCCAGCAGTGGGACGAAACAGGCTAAATAAAAAAAAAAAAAAAAAATATGTACTACTTAGTAATACTTAAGTAATGAAGTAAGCATTAATCTGTGGTGTCCGAAACAATTCTAGGAACGCATGCTTTTGTTCTGATATTGCTTGTCGCTTATTTTTGTTAGTTTTAAAGGGTAAGGTATTGCTTTGACCAAATAAATTATTAGGCTTACAATTTCTTTTCACACTAGAATAACTGAAGTGGAAAGTAAAAAAAACTGAAGAGCCCGTAAATTTTTTTGGTCGAAGCTCAAAAATTAAAAATATTGTTTACAGAAAAACCGAAGAGGATAGCCCTAAGGGCATTACAGTACAGAATGTTAAATACGGGAATAATTCTAGAAAGAGTCAAGTGTTCGAATCCACTAGGCACAATATGGATAAAGATGATGTCGATACTACAGAGAAAAATAAAAAATCACACGCGAACCAGTAAGTCTTGACGCCATATTGTAAATCATGATTCACACCGACATTTCGGAATAGTCACGAAACTACACTAAATTAAGTAAAATGAACTCTAAAGAGTCCTCTATAAGTTCTAAACTCCTACAGCTATACTTTGTCTGAAAATAGAGAATTTGAATTGAATTTTTTGAAACTTCAATCTACCTGATTTTGAATACAAAGTTCACGTTTTATTCAAGCAAATAAATTAATGAAAATAAAAAGGCGCCATGGGCAGGTGAAAACATGGAAACGCATGCATGGTTCATTTTATTTTAACGCATGATTTTAAGTTTTGCTTTGGTAGATAATCTTGGTTCATTTGATTTGACAGCGAATGTTTTATGATGGTCAAAAACAGATAAATTTAGCCTACCAATTATATAAATCTGGTGTTTTTTGATTGTGCATAACATTATTGAAGGTTCTTTCGCCCATCTAAAAGATGTGCAACACATAACATAAAGAATAATTCTGTAAATATCCAAATTAGCGCCAAACATGTTATATCTCATTTCATTTCCCAAATCTGATTTCTCTTATTGTTCACGGAAACATACCAACCACGATTTTACAACAATATGTACTATGTAGCTAAGATGCAGAATGTGACAAATCCTTCAAAAGAATTACTTGATTTATCATTGCGAATCGATCCTGTTGATTCGGTAATAAAGTTAAGCAATCGGTACCCCTTACCTAGAAAAAATTGTTTACTTAAGGGGGGAGCCTGCTTTAGAAGCTTCAAAAAATCGATTTTTTTGGGAAGGAAAGAAATATTTGATTGAAACGAAACTTTCAGGTTTTATTGTTATATATTTAAAGAGTCTTCTCAAATTTGTTCATCAAAATATATGTCATATTATGCGTGATACAAGCATTTCGCCGAGGCGCCTCGAGTATGCAGGTGTCGTGCGGCGGGAAAGATGCAGGTCGCAATTTTCATTTGAAACTAAAAAACCAAAAAAAAAATTAATTTTCAATAGTATAGCTTCTAGTTAAACCAAGAAAATTTAAAAAAAAAGTGAAAAATTCAATTATTTTTCGCAAATTAAAAAAAAAAAAACATTTTTTTGGAAAAAAATATTCACTTTAGATTGTTTAAAAACTTTTTCAAGATTTTTTAGGTTCAACTAGAAGATAATTTTATCCCGTTTCGATAGGACGTTTAGTTTTTTTTCTATCTTTCCCGCCAATTCGGGAAAATCGTAAAAACGAAAAACCGAGAAATCGCCCGTCAAAGTTTTCGCGCGGGCACTTCGAGCGATCTGGCCGCTCGTATACTTGTTTGACGCTTGCTCACTATTTCTTCTGTAACTCCGAAAATAATTTGAATTTGCTTTTGAAATTTTAGGGGCACATTCTTGGATACTTTAGGAAGACATTAATGCAAAACAAAAAAAAAACTATTTTTTGAAGCATCTAAAGCAGTCTCCCCCCTTAAACCAATGGCTAAGAAGGCTTGATCAATGATAACCCATTATTTCTTGTAGTTTTTACGATGGTAAATTTATTGAATATCCTAGGCATAACGATTTGGAGATATCTGTAATGTTATGGTCTAATGTAAATAAATAATTTTAATAACTAAGAAGACGAGAGTACGTGCGAATTACTTGGACAATGACATATTCCACCGCTTAACGATGGTAAAAGGTAAAAAGGCACTAGTGATATAACTCCACACAAACCGAAGCATAGAGCTTGTTTTAGAGTAGATATTGTAACAGAGTCGTTTACAGATGGGAGGTGGAAGCCAAGACGACATCTCCGAAGGGCGCGACCGTGAGCGCGCGCCGCGAGGAGGGGTGGAAGGAGGTCGTGCGCAAGTCGAGTGTACAGACGCTCTCTACGCTTGAACCTGGGTATATATTTAAACCATGAAATACTCTACAAAATGTAGTGCTAAGCTAATCGCTAAGAGCTCTGGTTCGCTAAGAGTCATTATGAATGAAAGCGGGTTAACTTATTTTTTTTTTTTATTTATTTATATTTCACAATAATTGCATTTTAATCTAAAAGCTAACTTAAACGGTTATCCCGTTTGACCGTAAGCTCCTTAGTCTCTATTCATTAAAACATTTAAATAAAAACAAATATGTACTCTTCTACCTAATTAAAAAGCAGGCCACACCCTGCAAGTAAAAGCGGGGTACAATGACTAACTACGATACCTTGTTTGTTTTGGAAGAATAACAACGCTAAGATCTCTGCCAAAAAAAGACGAACGAGTTGCATAATTATAAGTACTATTTAACGGGTACATTGTATATTTATCGCGTTTCTTTCATATGAATAAATGAGTATGTTGAAGTTTAATATTCTTTTATTCTCAAAAGACAAATTATATAAAGTCACTTCCATGAGAACAGGGTTCTTAGGTTAAGTATAGATAGATACATAGGTTGTATTCGTACAATTGCTGACTCATTTAATGTGTTCACTTAATAAGAAGTGAATTATCATTTTAAGTTAACATACACATACAACGTACATATATAGGTAAACAATAATAAGTAAGTTTAAAATTAGGTTTCCATTTAATTTGTTGAATATCTTTTGCACAGGTGCAAGAAAGTATCAGTAGCGTCTCACGCGATATCGCGGGTGATCGGTCGAGCGGGGACCAACATCAACGCCATCCGCGCGGCCACCGGCGCACACATAGAGGTCGACAAGCAGAGCAAGGGCCAGGGCGAACGGATTATAACTATCAAGTGAGTATTACTACTTTCTTCTTTCAAGAAAGTATCAGTAGCATCTCATGCAATATCGCGGGTGATCGGTCAAGCGGGGACCAACATCAACGCCATCCGCGCGGCCACCGGCGCACACATAGAGGTCGACAAGCAGAGCAAGGGCCAGGGTGAACGGATTATAACTATCAAGTGAGTATTACTACTGTCTCCTTTCAAGAAAGTATCAGTAGCATCTCATGCAATATCGCGGGTGATCGGTCGAGCGGGGACCAACATCAACGCCATCCGCGCGGCCACCGGCGCACACATAGAGGTCGACAAGCAGAGCAAGGGCCAGGGTGAACGGATTATAACTATCAAGTGAGTATTACTACTGTCTCCTTTCAAGAAAGTATCAGTAGCATCTCATGCAATATCGCGGGTGATCGGTCGAGCGGGGACCAACATCAACGCCATCCGCGCGGCCACCGGCGCACTCATAGAGGTCGACAAGCAGAGCAAGGGCCAGGGCGAACGGATTATAACTATCAAGTGAGTATTACTACTGTCTTCTTTCAAGAAAGTATCAGTAGCATCTCAAGCAAAATCGCGGGTGATTGGTCGAGCGGGGACCAACATCAACGCCATCCGCGCGGCCACCGGCGCACACATAGAGGTCGACAAGCAGAGCAAGGGCCAGGGCGAACGGTTTATAACTATCAAGTGAGTTGTTGGGGTTTTCTGTTCTTTGAGGTTCTCCAGTTATAGTTAAGTTTGTAGGTAATATTTAACACCAAACCACTGTTTTTTAGTCATTAGATTTATTCACAAATTATACTTTAATAAGGTAATCTGAGTGGAAAGATTTAGGGGAGGCCTTTGCCCAGCAGTGGGACGAAACAGGCTAAATAAAAAAATAAAAAAAGTAATCTGAGCCGCACGTAATGTTTAATTAAGTAAAGATGCGCACACCGGCGCGTGGCAAAGGTTTCTACTTTATTACTACTGTCTTCTTACAAAAAAGTATCGTTAGTGATTGACTGCGATATCATGTTAATCGACACAATAGCCCTACTTACAAATCTAATTGAGCCGTTTTTATTGATATGCGGCGACGAAAAAAGCTGAGTGTATCTGTGGGGTATCATAGCTCCGAAACTGATTGTTTAAGGATTTTTTTGCAAGTCGGTAGAAACGCAATTTCTTCAGTAGTTTTCCACAGTATCTAGATGTTACAAATCTTTATTTGATTCTCAGGGGCTCAGCGGAAGCAACGAAGCAAGCCGCGTCATTGATAGCCGCAATGATCCGCGACCCCGAGGCAGACATCGCTCAGCTGCTGCCGCGCGCCAAGCCGCCGCCGCCACAGCCTCCGCAGCCGCAGCCCAAGACTGCGAAACAACCGCAGCCTAAGGTACTGTACTTTACCTCAGTAGAGCTGATGATCCGCGACCCCGAGGCATACATCGCTCAGCTGCTGCCGCGCGCCAAGCCGCCGCCGCCACAGCCTCCGCAGCCGCAGCCCAAGACTGCGAAACAACCGCAGCCTAAGGTACTGTACTTTACCTCAGTAGAGCTGATGATCCGCGACCCCGAGGCATACATCGCTCAGCTGCTGCCGCGCGCCAAGCCGCCGCCGCCACAGCCTCCGCAGCCGCAGCCCAAGACTGCGAAACAACCGCAGCCTAAGGTACTGTACTTTACCTCAGTAGAGCTGATGATCCGCGACCCCGAGGCATACATCGCTCAGCTGCTGCCGCGCGCCAAGCCGCCGCCGCCACAGCCTCCGCAGCCGCAGCCCAAGACTGCGAAACAACCGCAGCCTAAGGTACTGTACTTTACCTCAGTAGAGCTGATGATCCGCGACCCCGAGGCAGACATCGCTCAGCGACGAAGCAAGCCGAATTGGCAACGATCCGACAATAGAGATATGCTAGATTTTATTAACAGTGACACCTTAATTGTTGTGCTCACGACTCGAACGTTCCGATTAGGATTTTACTTGCAGCTTCCGTAATTGTTTTTGTGAGTTCATCATCAACTTTGTCTACAGAGTGCTTATTTTTCATATTGCCCATTGTAGTTACTTGGTTACTAGTGTGTTCAGTGTAAATTCTCGGGCCACCTCAGTGTCGACTGAATAACATGAATACCTGGTAGCAGTCATGTTGTGCCACCTAATTCCATAACAATTATGAATAGTATGTAACGTACGTGTCTTGTGTTTCCAGACTGTGACAACCGCGACCCCCCTGACCGTCAGCATTCGGGCGGCAGTGGCGGCGCGCACGCCGGCCAAGGCCGTGCATCCCGCGCCGCGCGCCGCCGCGCCGCGTTTAGCTGCGCCGCATCGTAAGTACTATTCAACATTTTACGACAAAAACTATCGTAGTTTGCAGAGTTTATAATTGATGTAAGTGCAACGAACTCTCCTGCTTTCTCCCGACATTGCAACATATTATTAACACAATATGTTTATGCAAACAAATGATCTTTATCCTTTTCCTCTAGCAACACCAGCGGCAGCAGAGAAGCGGCCAGTCTCCTCCGCGGCCACCATCGTCCCATCGTCCACCGCAGCGGCCGTCAGTAAGAGCGGTGTCTCTTACACGGGCGCTATAGTGGGCGCGCGCTCTCACACCTTCGCGGCTAAGCTTACCGCGTCCAGTGCCGCCGCTCCGGTGGCATCCACCCCTCAGGACAAACCTAGACCGCAGCAGGTAACTTACTTAACATTTGTACGATATACAGATATATTTGTGTTCCGGCTGTTTTCAATGTATAAATAATAGAGACGACCTCTGTGGCACTGTGGGCGAAGGTCCGCCTGCGACGCTGAAGGTTGCGGGTTCGATTCCCGCCTCGGGACAATTGTGTGTACGATCTACAGATATTTTTTCCAGGTGTTCTGGTCTTTAAATATGTATAATAAAAAAATATAATTATTATAATGTATTGTTTTAAGTATATCAGTCATCTCGTACCCATAACACAAGCTCTGCTTAGCTTTGAGCTAGATGATGATGATACTGTGTGAATTGTCCAGCAGTAAGGTTGCCGCGTATCCACAACATGTCAAGTCACCCTTGCCGAATAATCCCGTTTTTCGGTAAACTCTGTTAGACTGAAGAAACTGTTTCTACTTTCTTAATTGGACGTGTCGCCTCATTAACCATAAATCATTCAATTATTTTTGAACTTGACCGTCATAGTCGTTTATCACTTGTAAATTACTACAAAATTAACAATAGCGCCAATAATTTTGTACCCTAACCTTACCATGTTCTACGTGTTATTTTTCCAGCCTGCTACGAGCACGGTCTCCGCCGTTTCTCCGGTGGCTCGCGAGCCCTCCCCCGCGCCGACTGCGACGCCTCAGCCTGAGAAAACGGACGAAGCCCGTGTGCCTGAAAGAAATGTGCAGGTATGGACTTCAAATCATATTGAATTATATCTGTATTTTAGCTACATGGCTACACAATCGAGCAGCAATGGCTAACGAAATCACACTTTTCGCAGCAGTATAATAATATTGTTTTAATAATAAAAGTTGTTTTAAAGAAGTAAAACTTTAGACATTTTAAGTCTTAATCTGTAAGCCTATAAAGTTTTATGAACTTGAATTTAAATTTACTTTCCAGCTAAGTCCAGACAATACCAGTTCATGGAACCCGAGTGAAGAAAACACTGCCAACCCCACCACTGCCCTTCACATCAATACTACGCCGCAGGTAGGCATAAAATTATTATTGCAAGATTCATTCATAAATATATATTATGCTTACTTAGGCCTGATCTATCACTAGGGTGTTCTGGTTGTTTTCTATGTATAATAAAAATATCTATCTATGTAATCTATTCTATATCAGTCATCTAGTACCCATAACAAAAGCTCTGCTTAGCTTGGGGCTAAATGATGCTGTGTGGATTGTCCAGCATTAATTATTTATTTTATTTATTTATTCTCCTTAGACCCTTCTTTGTTTATCGCTTTGATTATAGCTCTTGGCTGTATACGTTACTGCCTGTATTCTAGTTTCGTCTAAGGCCTATTATGAAAATTAGCTCAGTCTATCTACTCTTGAGTAGCGCTGTTCCATGGTACGAGTATAAACGTCACTCTCATAGATAGATCGTATCCTATAACTTAGAACTTACGTTTATCAACAGTCGAGCAGCAGTAGCGGTAGTGGCGGTGCCCCGGAGTACTCTCTGTTCAAAGACCTGTCTGCAAACTCGGGCTCCATGTGGGGCGCCGGCGATGCCCATCACAATGTGGACATGCCTCCGCCACAGGTAAACACTGTTTATAACTACTTTTAAATAAAAAAAAAATATAATAAAAAGTTTCTTTATTCAGACATTTTTTTTTGTCCACACACATAGAAAAATAAAAATAAATCGCAATTAAAGAAAACATAAGACTTAAAATTAAGTTAAACACACACAACAAGACACAATTATAATTTGGAGCAGTCATTCAACTCATTCAACTTTTGACGACCTCTGTAGCTCGGTGTGCGAAAGTCCGCCTCAGGCAAGAGGTTGTTGGCTTCGATTCGCGCTTTGGTACAATTGTGTGTACGATCTGCAGATATTTGTGTTGATTGTTTTGGTCTTTAACTATGTATAATCAGCAACTTACATACATTGCAAACAATTGATTTAACTAAATAAAATATTTCTATGTAATGTATTGTAATAAGTAAATCAGTCATCTAGTACCCATAACACAAGCTCTGCTTAGCTTGTGGTTAAGTGATGCTGTGTGGATTGTCTAGCATTATTTATTTAACTACTGAGATAGATTGCATTATACTTCTCTCTAGAGTTATCCCTGTTTAAAGACCTGTCTGCGAGGTCTAGCTCTATGTAGGGCGCCGGAAGTTTTTCAATACCGTAGCTGGTACAATGGGATACAAATAATTTGTCAACAGACGGACATGACCAAACAATTTGGTTCCCTAGAAAGCCTGCAGTCTCAAAAACTCATGCAACCTAACATGAGACGGACATTGGCAGAATTGCGTCAATCCAGACGCAGAGCCATCTAGCATGAAGTTGAACCTAAGAGTACTTCGGTCGACTATAACACAACGTTCTATTCCAGGCTGACGCCAGCAAAGCCCCGGGCTACCGCGGCGCCGGCGGCGGCGGCGCGGGCGGCGGCTGCTCGCCTTGCTCGCGGACCTCCTCCCACGGGTCTACCCCGCCGCCTGCCTACCAACACCCCGCTAACTACCACCAACCGATGCCGATAGGTAACTACTTACATCTCTCTACTATTTTTTGTTTGTTTTGTTTTAGTGTGGCTTAGGTGTCACTACGGCCATGATTGGTCTATTATGATCGCCACTTTGTTCGTTCAGCCCCGAAGCCGCAGCATTCATAATTCGCCACTAACCTTTGCAGCTACTATACTAGGAACTGTAGGATTTTCTTCGGGGTGATGTCACGTAGCTCGTCTGGGCTATGCAGGTGCTTGCCCAGGTGGATGCTACGTTTTTGCATCGGTGGCACCCTCCTAGCAGATGGAGGGGCGTTTCATCCGCCTCCTCGCAGAATCTGCAGGATTGTATGTCTTAGCCCTACTTTGAACATGTGCTTGTTAATCTCTCTACTTAGGCTTTACGAAATAACATGCCTTGTAGCTAAACTAAATTTTTCAAAGTTCGGAAATATATAAAAGAAACGAAGGTTTTTAATTTTAAGGATTAAAAAAAAACTGCCAGGCTCACTTGTTTCCTCTTATAATTTCCCACTTTTTTGAGCTATTTATCAATAATTTATTATTTCATGCAGGCAACAACGTGAATTCCATGGACATGAGCAGTCTGTCGAGGAACGGACCCATGTATCAAGACAACTCCCGGAATGGACATAATATGATGGTAGGCTCTTCATATGTTACATTGCTTGTGCTTCCCTGGTTTAGAAATATCTATTACATCTAACTACAGGAAAATATAAAGTTAAACCATCCACTTTACACTAATAACGTTTAAGATGGTATGTATTACGTTGAACGAAGGAAATTTCAAAAATGTAATTGGGCAGTTTGTGATGCCTATTATAAGTTTATTTTTGAAGGCGGTACCCCGATGGACTCTAGCGCCGCCATTTATTTTATCTTATTATTGCGTTGAACAAACGAAACTTCAAAAATTTCATTGGGCAGTTCGTTATACATATTACATACCTATAAGTTTTTTTGAATGCCTCTTTAATAGTTTTATTTCGTATAGTTTAGGCAGATATAGGACGTTGCCCTTGGTGGCCACCAAGGGCAACGTCCTATATCTGGCTAACCAGCTACCAGTTCAGGCATGCGTAATGTATGGTGTCCACCAAACTCTATTTTCGCATGCCTGAACCGGTCGAGTAAACACTAGACGCAACCCGCGTGGAAATCTATGTGTCGAATTCAAATTCCTCTCAAATCGCTCTTTCTATTAAAAAAACCGCATTACAATCCGTTGCGTAGTTTTAAAGATCTAAGCATACACACACAGAGGGACGGAACGAGAACGGGAAGCGACATTGTTTTATACTATGTAGTGATTATTACATGATAAAGTAAATTTCAAAAGTTTTATTAATACCTATTATAAGTTTTTTTAATGCCTCTGTAATCGTATTATATAGTATAGTTTAGCGATAGGTTCGTTGCTCTTGGTGAGCCACCAATCTTTCGCATGTCTGGGCTATGATTCTGTATGACATAGGAGATTTCGTGCCCAAATCGTGTGAAGTCAAATCGCGTTCGATACACAAACGCGATCGAAACAAGCCTTGGCGCGGAATCGACAAATAGTATTCTGTTTGCCACAAGACGAGTTGTCTATGCCCCGTGATTATATCTTATCGATCTTTATTTTTTTATTTATACATAACATAACCTCAAAAGATGCTCGATCAAAACCAAAACAAACGAGCCATAGTAACTATGCGAAACCACACCAATCTGTGCCCAAAACACGCTAGAAGCTAGCGCGTTTCTTTGACAGTTCAAACCGTGGCCAAAACGCGTCGTGTCGCAGCGGGGAATGACTTAATGACATAGGGAATACGGTATTAACAGATTCCACGCCCGCGGGCTTGTCGTAGGTGTGTAACACGCTTCGAAAGCCAATAGAGAATAAAGCCCCAGAACTGGTTGAGTAAACATGTCATGTCTTTTTACAGATGTCAGGCGGTGTGAACATATCAAGCGGGTCTCTCGGCCTAGGATACGGCGGCGTGGAGTCAGTCTCGAGGCTGAACCCGCGCGCGCCAGACTTCGCGCAGAGGCACCCTCTTATGCAGCACAAACATAACCAGCAGGTACTTAATTTAACCACAAGTGCAACCAGGTAACTAAATTAACCACGAGTGCAACCAGGTCAATAAGTTGAAGTCTCTAAAGTAACAGACAATAAAGTTCTCAACCTTGGTTTTTCGAATCCATCTCATATTATAGATCCATACATCTTTGAAGCCTTACACCTATAACAGGTAGGTTTACCATACATAGAAAGAAAAAAGAACTTATCACAGCCACAATACACACTTAAATAGCCTGTAACATCAGAACGCAATAATCTGATTGAGATCTGGTTTGAACAGACTTTTTGAACATGGGCTAACTTCGCTATGAACTTATAAGCAAGTTAGCACATGTTCATGTCATGCTGCTAGAGTCTGTACAAAAAGAGAAGCGTCTTAGGAATTGAGGTCGCTCGTGTGCCAATTTACTACTTTTGTTGCGTTAAAAAGTTAGTTCACCGTTTCGCCACGACGACGACGGTTCTCTTTTTGACTTAGAGCAATAACTCGATGTTCTTATCCCAGATGTTCTCTGGCACCAACAACTCTGGCAATCTATCTAACCTGCTGATGTCGTCCTACCAGCAGCCGATGAGTCAGTCCCCCAAGCCGGGCATGGCGCACACGCCGCAGCCTCATCACCCTTACCAGGTAACACAGGTCTTCATTTACTGTAAAAATATTGTAGTTGTACAAATTTTGATATTGGTACAGATTGGATGAAGTCTACACTACACTTGTGGCTACACTAAACTTAACGAACTCAGTGGTGCGGTAGGCGAAGGTCCGCCAGCGACACATTGCGGGTTCGATTCCCGCCTCGGGACAAATATTTGTTTCGGGGTATTCTGATCGTTTTCTATGTATAATAAAAAATGTTTTAAGTAATGGGATGTCACAATGTATTAACTGTCCTATTGGCGTGTAATGTATTAAAATTTACAATAATTAACTACTACAATAAAAAATACATAAAATTATCAGACAAATAAGAAAATATTACTAGTAATACACAGTACACTTGTGATCCTAACATGTAAATCAGTTCCTAAAGCACCCTTGTATTTCCAGTCATTACTAGAACGCGGCGCCGCCGGGCCAGTAGGCGGCTCGTGGGGCGAGGAAGAAGAACGCAAGCCGCGCCCTATCGGCACCGAGCGAGCGTGGACGCGCGCCGCCGCCGACCATCTGCACCATCTGCCACATTTAGACCACGACCGGTTCCAGGTATGTCAAACTATATAATCGTGTTCTCAAAATGTTTTTCATTTTTTATTTGAGTATTACGCGCCAACCACAAACAGCAGGTAGTGGGGATTGGTCTCAATCGTTTGGAGGGCTTTTTTAGTTTTGTAGCCATAGAACGCATCGCGGGAGTGAAGCATTTTATAAAAACATTTCTACACTTTGTTTGACGTCTTCAATTTTTAAATTATAAAAAATAATGGTTTTAATAGATTTTCTCTTCACCCATATTTGTTGTCCTCTTTGGAAGAAGGGAAAATATTAAATATGTCTGACCGTTATTATTATTCATAATTCGCCGTTGTTTCTGAAAGAATAGTATTTTAACTAAAGTACGTTTCCCCAGGCCATGAGCGGTATGGGTGCCGGGCTAGAAGGTGGGTACGGGTCCGCTGCAGCAGGCAATGGCGCCGGCGCCACCGCCGCCGCCATATCCCTGATGCACGCGCTGCCGCTGCAGTTCCTGCCGCCGCCCGCCGCCGCCGCGCCGCCGCACGACCACCACGCGCACTGGGACCCGACACACCACGCACAAGACAAGCAGGTATATTGTACTGCATTCATCTATACACTAGCCAAACTCTTTAAAAATCATACAGTTCCTAGGAGCTGCAAGGGTTAGTGGTGAATTATGAACGCTACAGCTTCGGGGTTGAACGAATAAAGTGGCAATCACAATATATCATGGCCTAAGTGACAACTTTGTTTTATATATTGTGATTGCCACAATTTCTTTTTTATTTTCTTTAGGTGGCGTGGGGACACTCACGCCACCTAAAGTATTTTGTAATAAATTGCCGAACTCTCTAAACAATAAAAGTACTAATAATTTGGCGTGTTTTCAAAAACCTAAACAATGAAAATGACTGACTTGGTATTTAAAATTCAATCTTTCGGCACCGTTTCATTCATATTTGTTGTTGTTGCTATATGTATATTTTCGGTAAATTCAGGTTTTTGCAAGTGTCCCCTACTAACCAATTTGAAAGGCTTTTTACGTCGAAAGTAGTTAATCTGTAGTCAGTTCCTCAGGATCATCATTAACTCTGTAAATCAAGATAGTAGAATTATTTTCGGTTTAAAATGTTTTTATTTGTTTCAGACATGGAACAAATGGACTCACTAATACCCCCGCTGAGTCGGCGGCGGCCCCCCGCCTTGGCCGCGCTTCGACCGACGAGGACTATGTGACTCTCATACCCCTCGAATCGGTGTAGATATTACTGACAAAGATTATATTATACAGATTTATCTATATAGAGATGTCCTATCGAGAAGAGAACTACTTATACAGAACGATCGACTGAAGTGTGCGATTGCGATTGATTATAAGGTCGTCGGGAGCCGGCTGGTCGTACTGCAGGCCGCTCGCCGCTCGCGTTAGACAATTCTAGTTGTTCAGTGGGCGAGGTTTGATTGTAGATACGCGTACGAGTAACGATTGTAATAGTAGGTCGCTTGGAATGTGATTCCGAAGTGCCGCTGAGTGTTTTGCGTTGCCTTGAGCGGGCGCCTCGCGTCCGCTGCCATCTTATATACATATTTTACACTCTATAATATGGCATAATACGATGTTAGTTTCGATTTACGCTCGCAGTCCGAGAATATAAACGTGTATTCGTAAATTTGCTTGTACATGAAGATTAAATATCATATATTGATGCACTGTATCCACTGGTGTTTTTAATAATACCACCTGTTTTTCAATTATTTCATTTTTTTATAGGTTTATTTGGGTAATGTGTATATTTATAAGTAAATTATTATGAGAACTTGCTATGTCTCGAATATAATTAAAGGCAGGATATGCGGTAAGTTCTAGGTAAATAAACCGTTGTCAAAATATTTTGCGTGTTCTTGATTAGGGCCTTAGCGGTCAATTCATAATGCATAGTAAAACTAAATTATACAATTTTATATAGCTTTTACTGTATCATTGCTTCTTATTCCATAGACCTCTATCATAACATTCATAACATAAGTTATAAAAAAAAACAATGAATACATACTTAAAAATATTTATTGGTACAAATGAGATTCATACACTATTTACAAAATCATCATAAAAATATTAGTTTCACTTAAAAATAAACAATGTTGACTCACTTAATAAACACACTCTTTATATTTCTATGAAGAGAATGTGTACAAAACGAAATAACTTCTCAAAAAAGATATGTAATGATAAAAATAATAGTTGCCTTTGAGACATTATAAATGCATAAAATTTGAGTTCTAAAGATTGGAATTATTAATGTTGACACTTTTAGAAGACTTCTTACACATTTACCCCCTTAGTTAAGTTTATAACCGTCACTTGAAACAGTAGCTACGAGTAATTCTAAAGCTGAATGCACACCTGTCCGCATAACAGAAGCCACATTTTCTAACGCAGCCAAACGAGCGTATTTATTCAGTTGTGTGACTTGCGAGTTCTTTCAACAGAAACGACAATTTATCGTGTGGCACGATCAGAATTTTTGTTTGAATCGACTCGCTTTACAGGACTCGCTACTAAAATATTACGCTAACGCTCATTTGTCAACCTAAATCTATATGAAGCCGCATTTCATTAAAATCGAGTGCAGCTCCCGCGGCGCGGACAGGTAGTGTGGTAGTGCTTGTGAATCGTTTGTTTTCCGCTGTTGATGAATGTCGTAATTTATTTAACGTACAAAACACATCAAATCACTTTCAATTTTGAGGTTACATAAAGCTTGATTAAACATGATTGCAACATAAACATAATGTATATGCATGCTGCTATAATATGAAAAAGGAATGCGAAAAGATGCATAACTGTCGCTTAAAGTTGAGATATTTTTATAAGGGGACAAAGGTAACCTAAAATAGAGAATTAGAGTTCGGTATGACGCTTAAGAATCCGCCCCTCGAGATCTGCGTGCATCTTCTCCACCTTTCGGGAGTGTTTCTTGATCATCTGCTCCTGTTCTTCGAAGTGGTTTATTTTCTCGCCGGCGCCTGCAATCTGCAAAAAAAAATTAATTGGTTTGTATATACACTTTGAGTAAAAGAACTGTTGGCTATTGCAAGAAAAAAGTAAGTAAGGGATATCAGACGAAGTTATTTCTTTATGTTACTACTGTTACTATAGGTAAAAATGTAGCATATAACACTCAACAATAATCTATAGGTAAATATACTATGAGGCCTTTTCCAGCAGTGGGACACTAATGGCTAAAAATATATAAATAATATGTAGCCAAACACGAAGTATCCAAAGACTATTTCACTACCAAACACTATTTGTAAACAAACCACGATACAAATACTCAACAAGCTCACTTTCTTGGCGTCGCACACCTAAGACCCAGAAAGTTGCGGGTTCGAAACCCCCGCGGGATGAATCTTGTATCTTATAAAAAGCACCGAGTCTTATCTCTATCAACTGACATGACACTCATTACGTCCACTGCTGAACGCGGAGTTTCAGATATAATAAGAAATATTTATTGAAAGTTCTCATCGACGATCATCGAGTTCAATCGACAAGTAATAAAAAGACGCGGCAACGGAGTGGTCTCTAGGTTATGTAAGGGTACCTAGTTTGTTTACAAACATTACATAACGAGTTTGGCTAGTGTCTGTGTCAAATTATTTCCAAAAAAGGTTGCGAGTACTTTTCGGAGATTAGCTGGAATGTCTTGCTTTTTTTAATTCAACTTGAACCCAAGTTGAATTAAAAAAGAAGGTAGCGAGTAAAAAAATCCAACGCAAGTCAATACGGCAATAAATAATTAATTAAACAAAAATGTATTAAGCAAAACAAAAAAAGAAAATAACCTTTGTGTGATGTTTCTCTTTATTGCTTACATGGTCCGCGTGAAGGTGACGCAGCTTCAGTAAGCGCGACTCATAATGCTGCAATTCAACCTGAAATAAAAATTATCAAGAATGCAATGGCAAAATCCTTTCACAGATCAGAAAATTTTACCATACATTATAATAACTATAATAACATTCTAACCCTTCGCTGACTAACGATAATCAAAGTTATAGGATAATCCTTTGATTATCTATTATCCTATAACCGTTAACGAAATTACTTAACTATAAGCTAATTTAATTACGTCCATACTTATAAAGTTCGTAATTGTAGGTACCAACCAATAGCTTACACTTGTTTGAATAGTTAGGCACTAAGAACAAAGAATATGAAGGCCGATGGGCGCGGCGTGCGAAACTGCAACACAGGTGGTTGCTAAGGTTGGGTTTAATTCCCACCTAACAAAAACTCTGCTTAGCTTGGGGCTAGATGATGCTGTGTGAGTTGTCCAATATTATTAAAAAGAAAAATATCTTACCTTCAGAGAAGCCAGCTCGTCAGTAGTGAAGTTGCCAGCTGTCGCCATCCGCCACAACCCCTGCACTTTAGGCTCTATAAACTCCTTATTGTTAGGACCTATACACAGGAAAAATATTTCTTACTTTTTGAGCAAAACACTGCCACTTAAAACTCTTGTATTGCGAGAATGCCAAATGTACTTGTATGTAAATTTTGCATTCTCACACTAAATGATCAACCGTTAGTTGTCTGAATCGGCCGCCGCTAACAATATCCCATGTAAGAGAAAAATTATTAGCAGCCCGCCACCTACGACTACCGATGCTCAGGGACGAATCCACGGACAAGGAGGACCCAAGGACAAGGTTTACTGCTTAGTGGGTCACTAGGAGGCTATTGTATTATTTTATTACCTACCATAGCTACTTTCTTGCACCTTCATAAAATGCAACTTTAAGATAAGAAGGTAGGTCTTTAACACAACAGGCGCCCGCGGGTAAAGTAACCTTGGTTACAGTTGCGTCACCCGCCCGTGGAGGAGAATGAAGTGGAGTATATAGTCACTACCTATATCATTTTTTCATTTTCATTTTGTAAAGGTTTGGTAAGGCGACAGACAACCTATTAATTTAACAGGCGTCTGTATCGCACAGAAATAGGAGATGACGCCATCAATTTGCTAATGGTCCAAAAGTATTATATCCAAATAGAATCAAGGTCAAATCTGATAAAGTACACACCTCTAGCAGTCATCCTGTTGAGCTTATCAAAACTGTCTCTCAGGTTTCTGTGCTTCTCTCTCACCAGATTGGCCTTATCTGTGAAGTCCTTTGATATCTCATTTGACTCAGCATTCAGTTCATTGAACTTTTCCAATTCATCTTCATTCAGTGCATCTGTGTAGCAGACAAACAAATATGTTTTGTTTTTATATAATTTAATCATCATATGATCAACTATTATAGGTCATTTGTGTAGCACAATTTGCACAGATGTTTTAATATGGTTTCATTAAAACTAAATAGAACAAAGAGAAAGACACATTATGTATGATGGAAGAATTACTGTTAAAAGAAACATTTACCCAATAGTGGATGACATCGAAAATAAATAAATAATGCTGGACAATTTACAGAACATCATCTAGCCCCAAGTATTATGGGTACTAGATTACTGATATACTTAATACGGTAAAAGAATTGGGCAACAAGTGCGATGTTCCGAATCATTGAAGAACCTCTGTTAAGTGAGACATTTTCCCAGCAGAGGGAAACTACAGGAGAATAAGACACACAACTCAACAATTTGATAAAAAATCATACTTTTGAAACCATCATCAGCTTTATTCATATCAGACAGTACATCATAGTACTGGTCAATCTTCTCCTGATGATGTGTGAACTCCTCCTTGAGCGCAGCCAGCTCTTCACTGGTGAACCCTGACATCTCCGCTTTACTCCACAGCATGTTCAGCTTCTTGTCTTTAAAGAGGCTTTTATTGATGTGGTCATCAATTGCTGAGTTATAGCCCTGAAAATTCAGTTAAATAAATGCTATACACTGCCAGATGATGACACCAAACTAAGTGCTTCAGAACTTGTTTTGTCACTGGGTACTGAAGATCCCAGGAGTATTCTGCACTTCTGGACGGAGTTAGGCTGGTTAAACTAGCAAACACACTACGCACAAAGGACCAATCGGAGTCTAAGTGCGGAAATAGGAGTACCTACTATGGTATCTCCGTAGACCCCGACGAGACGTCTTAGACTTATTTATTAATTTCGGTAACCGGTATGCATACATACCGAAATTAATAAAAGAGAAAATTATTTAGCAGGAATAATTACTTCATGATCCTTATGCCTGGCCGGTGCACCCGCATCGAAATGCTCACGCAAGCCATAAGCAGCCATGATATTGGTGAGTTTACGTCTGATCTCCGCTTCCTTCAACCCTTCTTTATCAGAGCCATCACTCTTCAACCGTTTCAAAATAAGTTCCTCCTTGTCTTGGATCATCAAATCACTGTATAGGGATTTCAGTTTAGGTTCTGTCAGACGCTGAAAGGTAGAGAAGATGGTGTTAGAAGTTTGTATTACCTACCTGATGTAGGTACTTAGCTACCAAACCTATATGAAAACCAAAGCATTAAAAATTATTTCTACTCACGTGTTGAGCTTTTGACCAGACGATATTCAATTTATTCATTCTAAATGGTTTTTCGAGCTTTCTGAAATCAACATTATCGTTCAGCTTTTTCTCATTATTGGAGCTACGAGAGTATTTGTTTTCACACGCTATGTAACTGACAAATAAACAACACACGAAAACTTTTAGTATGACGGTCATTCTAAGTTTTTTTTCCTATTCAGCGTCGAAAATAAATAATAGATTTGTGTAAGTAAACAATGTTGGTTGGCAAAAATTTATAATCTAATCACCAGCCAGATGACAAAACAAAATTCCCTCATAAATAATAGACAGACAGACAGAATCTGTCGGGGTCGGTCGGTTCGGTAAATAAAATCAGAGCTGCCAACTACCATCACATAAATGTTGATGCAAGTCTTATGAAAATGCTAATATGGGGCGGGCGTTGTCGTTGCTTATTAGCAAAAATGCGCATCGTTGTTTTTCAATCAACTTCCGTGGTAATTTTAAACAATGATATTTTTACCAACGTCATTATAGGGTCCGACATCAAGTATTTGTTTTCAGCCTACCTACCGTCAAAACAAACACTCCTATTTCAATAATAATTTCCCTTGTTCCTACTTCATTTTTACTCATACCTCAGAATACAAATATCCAAAAATCCGTTCTTATCGGCTGCCTAAGTCCAAAGGAACATCTCGTGCAAAATTTTATCTCCGTAGCGTAGCTCGTTGTAGTTTGAGAGATTTCTCCATGAGCCTTTAGATAAATAATAGAGATATATGATAATAGATAAATAAAACTTAGTTCAACGATATGAAAATTCATATGAAACTAACCTTAAAAGTCTATGAAAAATTAACTCGCACTCCCAGTGTGACTTGGTAGATCGAAAATGTGTTCTGAGATTTTATAAAAAAGCTAGCGCTTGGAAAACGATATGCATTGTTATCGACTCTACAGGCAAATGGCTAGATTAGGTCGACAACTTATGTAGTTGGTATCACTAAACGTAAGTTTTTGTTTGACGTCGACTTCTTTTTCATAAGAATTCTTAGCATTTTGACAGTGACAATTGAAGATAGAGATTATTTAGTTTTATTTTGAGAATTGTAGGGATGGGCACTATCTGGCTCTGATAACTGTTGTTTCTGTTAATAATTATTGGTTTTTTAGACATTGCTGAAAAATCATCACCCGTTTTGAATAAATAGCATACAACTCAAGATAGTCTACAGTCACCTCACAGTTTTATAATAAAGGGTTTATTAAAGGAATTAAATTTTTTATACAACAATTTATTACAATTAAGGAAGGTATCATTAATAAATTATATTAAACCCTATAAAACTTTTATAGAGTTTAATGATACCTTCATAATTGTATTACAAAATATAATGTACCTGTTTAGGTACTACTTTGTTTAGCACATAGATATATGGGATATATTCTTCCCATGTAAAATAAAATTCCCTTATTGCAAAACAATTAACAAAACTACAAATTACAACTATAACAGAAATTATATTAAAGTATCTTACAGTAATATATTCATACCAGTAATCTAAAGATAAAACTTGTTGTTTTGTGAGTGAAAATTGTCACAAAATGCAAGCTGCATTATTCCTGCTGCGCGTTGTTGGCGCGTATAGAACGTTGTAAACCTATTTTTTAAAAAGATAAGTAATCGGTACTTTGTAGATGTACCTAGATTTAAATTAAAGTTGGCTGTCTTAAGCTAGTATGTCCCGCCGCACATACCTAATACTATACAACAATGTAAAAAAAAAAATAAGTTACCTAACTGAAAATATGGTTCACGGGTTGCGTTGTCAGTAAGGAAATAGCTTGGGGTCTCAAGAATTCAAGATTCCCATAAATAGGTATCCTTGATTCTGCATCCTAAGGTATTTATGTATGTATAAATGTTCCTTGTTCTGCATTCACGGGATCTTATCTTATTTACTTCATTCTTATCTGTTTTCTGAGATTACCATGCGCTGTTTTCAATATATCTGCTTTTTTTAAATTTCAAACCACAACAATTCACAGATCAGATCACATCACTAGTTAGTTAGTTAGTCGGGCAGGTCTGTCCCTTCGGTTAGGGTCTGTCTGTTTCATAGAGAACTGAACTGTTATGTTATCGTCTGTCTGTCTGTCGGTCGTTTCGTGCGTGAGGACTACGGACTACTGTTTGCGCTTTGTGTTATTTCATTTTATTGCAATAGCCTACGGAAATAGCGCTGAACTGGTTGCTTGATCGTATTGCATTCATAAACAGACTGAGTAATTTAGTTATTGCATTGTGGCGCATTTTATTTACATAAAATCGCACTGCCAGTGCAAGTGACCCCAACGCCTACAGTTTCTATGGACTCTCTGATAGCGCAATGAGATTGTTTATGGGATTGGAATAGCTCCCCACCTGTGTGTGAGACAGTGCATCTGTAAGCTCAGACGGGCGCCTACGATCTGGTACTTTCTCCCGCTGATGCGTCGTGACTCGTATTACTCAACAGTGCATGGATTGGTCCGATGTCGGTAGATCGGTAGCACGAGTTGAGGCAGTCCAGTCGTCGGTCGCGTGAAGTAGCGAGCGGTTGTTCGGATAGTGTTATGAGTGCGTAGTGATGGTGGACCGAGATCGCGAGGGTATGCGGCGCGGCAGCGGCGGCGGCTGCGGCTGGGGCGGTGGCATGCTGGGCCGCTGGTCTCTGCGCCGCTTGCTGCTCGACAGCCCGCTCGTCGGACGCCGGCTAGCACATACAGGTACCACACTACTCTACACCACAGCTTTACTCTACTATTATCATCTGTTGTTTACGAAAATACCTACAGCTTAACAGCTGAATAAACATGACATCTGCAAAGAGGTCTATGCTTCAGCAACAAAGAGATTTGATTCTCAGCTAGCTCTTTCAATATTCATATAACAACAATGAACAATCTGCATAGTGAATGTAAATGACCTATGTTTTCATGAGCTATCAAACATGACTAAAACCCATTAGCCGAAGATAATCTTTCTTAGCAAAACCTTCAACTCATTTGTTTGAGTCATTTGCAAACCTTATCTTTCCCTCTGATAAAACAGATAACATCATCCTGCATCATTATTTATCAAATAACTGATAATAATCATAATAAATATAATCTTTAAAAGTACTAAGTACAAAAAGAAGTCTAAAGATTATCTGCCGATATTTGTTCCGGGTGTTCTGGTCGTTTTCTATGTATAATAAAAATAACTATCTATGTAATTTATTGTATTATGTATATCAGTTATCTAGTACCCATAACACAAGCTCTGCTTACTATGGGGCTAGATAATGCTGTGTGAATTTGTCCAGCATTATTTATTTATTAAATCCTATTCAACTGTTATTTTTTTTCTTATTTTATTGAACTGATTAGAACTTCCAATAGAACATTTTTTTTTGGTAGAGTCATCTTATCTATGTACTTAGACTTTACTTTCTATGCAAGTTTCTCGAAATGTATTCTGCCTACTTGTTGCCGTCATGAATTCTTCAATTAAGGTTTCAAATTGCTCCATTGATACCACATTGAAACAGGTCTGGTTCCTGAATAGCTTTAGCTGTGTAGAAGTGATACTGGTTACCTTGATTATAATAAGAAACAAACAACAACAAGACAATAACAAGAGATATATAAAGAATATTATCATTTTAAATGACTTGAAATAGTTTTAGCAGATAAAATGAAAAGTACCTATTTTGACTGTTATTTCCTATGCCTTAAATGCTATCCTGATAGCTTGTTGCATTATTTACCATTGTTATTAAATTTTCTTCTATTTTTCTTAAACTTTCCACAATAATACATTGAAATTGCCAGATTTATATTAATTTAATGTTATCATGAGTGTCACTTCTATTTGCAATTATTATTCTCAAAATATAGGTCAATGTTGTGACTTTGACTGTCTTCATACATTTAACGGCCTTAGAAGTTTTTATGAATGTTGCCAATCAATTGAATATGATTGTTTCGAATGGAGCTCTATAGCTTCTAATTTATGCTTATTAATATTCCATCCTGTCCCATTTAAAGATTTTAACTATTGGAGTTCCTTTGAAGTTAGCAATTACTCAGTAACTTAATAACATGGGTGAAAGATGTAGGGTGGCGGGCACATGTCTGCATGCAATACTAGAGGTTGCAGGTTCGGTACCCACCTTAGGACAAATGTTTGTATAATCTGCATGTATGTATTTGTACCAGGTGCTCTAGTTATTTTTATGTATAAAAATTGCTATCTATGCTATGTTATGTATTGTATTAACACTTTGAGTGCTGAAAACGCATGGTATGAGTTTTCTACAAGTGACTAATATGCGTAAATCCACACTAGCGCAGCGGCTGAAAAAATACAGATCTTTGTGACTCAGCAGAGCTGTAATATTTTTCAAACGAAACGCAGTTGCGGCGCAACACAACCGCTGTGTAGAGTGGCAGCACGAATTTTTTAGGTAAAAAAAAAGACAGCAGTCGTCGAAAAAAAACCGCAGTCAAAGTGTTAAGTAAATTAGTAATCTAGTATTCATAACACAAGCTCTGCTTAGCTTGGGGCTAGTTGCTAGATGTTGTATTTTCAGGTATTTGAGCCTTTCACATTAATTTTCTAGTTAATGAAGTGATAGTAATGTTATCATAAAATAAAGAATGAATAGGTAGGATCTTCAAACGAAATATTCTTGGCTAGGTTATTATGACTTTAACAGTCAAGAAATCAACTCAGGAAATATTTTTTGTTTAACCCACAGGTAGGTACTTACTTACTTAACTACCTAAACCAAACATGTTTTAATAAGTTTTCTTGATTACGATTTTTATGAGGGATGTTGTTTTGTATGTCAGCTTATCATTTATGTTGTTCCCACTTACCTACTGTTGAGTACCCATTATGTCAGACTATAAACAATATTATGAGAATTCAAGATTGTTTTCTTGTACAAAGGAGAGGACTAAGGAGTGCATGTGCACCAGTGTTTGCACAGTATTGTAGTGTACACTTGTGCACTATTATATGCTCTGTGCATCTATACATGTATATTTGACTTGATTTATGTTTACCCATCTTTATTTTCTTCCATATTAATGTTGTAAGCCTGACCACGGCAGACTAGAGATGCAAATAGAATATAAGACCAATGTAAGTAACCACCTCGTTAATCACCAATAAATTTATTTATCATTTATCTGGCTAGTATCGAAATTCGGCTTGGAAAACTACATCATCATTCCTCTTCCACATCCACACTAAGCAGTCCTGTGCTAGTATAGATCTTTCTTTATACTGGAATCTGGATCTTTCTTTATAGCTTATTGTCTAGCTATTAATCAAAGAAGACATTTAAGTACTTACGAAGAAGGTCTAATCTTCACTGTATACATCTTGATAGTCTGATGATTCAACATAAAGGTTGATTAAACTCTGCTTAGATTAGCAGTCAAAGATAATCTATTTAGAACCGAATATTTTATCACGAAAACAACGTGTGATAAAATAAATACGCGTAAATACGTCAGACTGCTCAGTACCTACCCATTGTGCTGGTTTGTGTTGTGTTGCAACACTTGCAACAACAGACATTATTTTGTTTTGAGATTTTGCAATTTTCGTTCAATGAAGAGTTAATGTACTTAATGCAGATGACCACACAATGGTTTACCTATGGTTCGTGCTTCATAATTTTTTAACCAGTCTATTCTAAGTTGCATTTTTGTACGGCAGCGGAATGCGCTTGTTCGACATTTGATAAGAACGCAGGGAACGGATGCGGGCAGCGCAAGACTGGCCATTGTCGATCTTTGGGAGACCTAATGTCCAGCAGTGGACGTCGTTCGGCGGAGAATATTATGATGATGAATCGGTTTGATGAATAGAACTTTTTTTCCCACTTCGAGCAATAGTTTAAAATTGGCTCGCATGGTTTTGTATTCCTGTTCTCGGGAAAGGTAAAGTAAAGTAAAAGTAAAAATATTTTTATTTTGTCACCGATACTCTCTTAAATTGAACTTAGATTAACAGAAGACAGAAACTGACAAAATCGGTCTCCACTCAGCATGTGCTATGGTAGAGCAGATCATACCATAGCGTTGGTCTTCCGTGGAGACCGTGGCATCCATGGATGGTATCAGCATTAGCCCGTAAACTTACTGTTGTTTGTTCATCGTTCGTACATAAAACAAATAAGGAACCATGAGTTCAAGTTCTCTCTAGTCTTGTCAGTCCTTGGTTGAACCTTGGTCCAGTTGACATTGCATTGGAAATTCCTTAGCATGCCTCACGTCATGTAGTTTATGAAATGTTGCATTGCATGCGATTCCCATGCATGTAATTTTAGCAGTGCATGCAATGCCGCTTACCTTAATGCCATAGGAACTAAGAATTAATACCTACAAAGAGGGCTTATGCTATGCTGGCCTGTGGGTAGAAGCATCATTATTTTGCCTATTCCTTCCGTATTAACATTGTCAATGCTAAACTACCGTGCCCCTACTGATTGATAAGTCAGTGTTAAAAACATCCATTGTTCGAAACTATTGTGAAGTAACAACTAAAAACACTTCGTATATTTTTCCATACGTCATCTTCCGTCTTGACCTTCTTCGCTGCACAATTCCATGTCATGGCGACCTTTTGTTTTCAAGGATGCATTCTGGCGCGGTCCATCCAATTTGTTTTGTTCGCCCATACCGGTTTAGCGATCCCTAGTCCAATCATTTTCCTTTACGCTCGATAAGCCAAATAGCTCCTCGCTTGTTGTAATTTAGGTAACCCGTCTATTTTCTCAGATATCTAAATATTTTATTAGTAAGATATTTTTCTAATGCAACTCTTAACTGTTGAGATTGTTCACTTCATTATAAATATTAATCTACATTAATTACAAAATTATATGCAAAGATTAAGAGTTTTAGATAAGATTATGTTGTTTTGTAAATAAAAATTGTCTAATGTTCATCTTTTGTTTGAATTTTCGGGTCTGGTCTTTGTTTCAAATCGTTCCTAATATATTGTTGAACGTGTTGTCTTGTTTAATAAATCGTTCCGCCAAATAACCAAATAGCAATTGCGAAACCATCAGCATACCCAGCGCGATAGTGCCTCCGAATCTAAACAATTATTGTGTAGATATTACGCATTCGACCAATGCCATCGGATGTGCGCTAAGTTGAATTGTTAAAACAGTGAAATCCGACCGAAGTCTTACGCTGAATGGCTAACTTCGCGCTGTGCTCGAGTTGAAATGCACGGCCGGGCTCCAACTATGTACCTACAAGGGCTCAAGGTGACGTAGCTCCTGACTATAGCATCTCTAGAGCTCTGAACTAGAAGATACTTTTAAACTTACCATACATACGGTGCTCTAATCCCGAAAATTATTCAAGAAGTACCTAACAATAATAATTGATAATTAGGTTGTATTTAAAAAAAATGAAAACCGACATCAAATTCCTTAGTGTTTACACAGTTTTTTATGCGTTTTGGGACAAATAATTATCCCTTGGGAATAAGTAATATTTTTATGGGATCTTGGAATCATTTTCCGTATGAAAGATATTTCCAATACGCTCCAAAATTTACAGAAAATCGATGAACACGAAGACATAAGAAGAAAGAAAATATACACAGCCGAACATAGATTCTACTCCTCTTTTGTTTTTCGTCAGTTAATAATTAACGTTTATGTTTGGGTGACACATTGCAATGCCGGTTTTTATCGAAATTAGGTAATTAGTTAATAAAAATTCTACACATACCTTTATCAGCGAAAAACCATTCCAATAATACTTAGAATGTGGCTAACAAACCACGCATGTGAAATACTTGCAACACATTTAATTTGATTTCGTACCTTATTGGTATTCGTATTAGGTAACAATTGGACCATGTCGTAGCCACACGAATCTACTTTATGTAACGCTGTATTTTAAGATCTAGGCTTTCCTCAATTATAATACAGAATTGATAAGATTAGCTTTATGTAATCGGTTTTCAACCGAACAATGAAGATTGATGATAACATTTGATTGGTCATTGAAATTAGTGGCCAGTTGCACTGTAAGTTCATCTTAGTACTTTACCTTTGCATACCAAAGATCGCTTATTGGCAAACTGAAGACGGTCGTTGAGTAATTCAACTTTAAAACTTACTTACATAAGAATATGTATATTTATGAATCCTAAGAATTACCTAACGTGTAGTGACTAAAAGTATACAAATAAGATTTAACGCCTTCACTGCGTTGTAACCCGCAGGGGTGCGCCGCAGCTGGAGGAGCAGGAAGTCCTCCATGTGCCTTGGGGCAATGAAAGTGTTAATTGTACAAGCCATTGAAAAGCACCAGTTAAGCGCCTCACGTCAGGCCATGCCAATTACCAAGCAATTACCCAATGAAGTATGTTTTGCTTTGTATAGATACCTACATATTGCATAATTGCGTTGCCTCTTTGGAAAGATAGATTTTATATTTTCACACGATGCCTGGTAGAAACTAGGACGTAAAGAAAATCCAGCATTTGAACTGCCAAACGACACGCGACGTCCAGGAGCCTCTTCGATGTTGTAATTTTATTAGAAGATATTTTCTGGTAGAACGGAGATTCGTTACCCCAAATAGGCAAATAGGTTTAGCTCGATTAATCTATACGATCTTGGAACGTTACAAAAAGCTTTAGCTGCTTGTAATTCATTCTATCACAAATTATTAAGACACTCAGAGCATATCCCTGAGTCTCATGGACACATTTAATGAATTATTAATTCATGCACCTCGTGACCAAAGCCGTGGACCGAAGCAAGTGTTGTATAACAGTGGCAGACTATGATCCTTAGTTCCCTTGCGACTGTGTGGGAGTAAGGGATATGAATGCATAGCCCAGGACCGGTTAGAGGGGAGAAGAAAGGTGTGGGTGATATAACGGACTAGACTAGACATACGTATGTACCTCCTTCGAATTTTAAGCAGCAGCTAAAGACAGGTTTTTATAACGTCGTGCGATCGTATAGATTTATCTAACCAAACCTATTTGCTTATGTAAAGAATATTTACTCAAGAATGGTAATCCACGTCGGACCTTCGTTAGATCGTATATTTTTCTGACGTCTTTTTCGTTCCTTTGTAAGGTACGTATTTGTTCTGATTTACTTACTTACTCTTCAAAATTTATATTTGTTTTTTTTGTGTTAAAGAGAATATTTTAGGTATAAAAGCCTTTTTCTCTTTGAAATTAAAAGGTTTCTATAAGACATTCCTTGTCTTTTTTCGTCATTTTACTTTACTAAAAGTTTTTACAAAATTACTTTGATCCTATTTTTAAATTACGTATAGAATATCGAGACGAGATTAATTTATTCGATTAGTTACGTTTTCGACTGCTTTTTATGAAAATTATATTACGATTACATGACCGTGCCCAACCCAATGCAAGGTCGATAAATATATTATAAGATCAAGCGTCATACTCTTTCTTATCCATCTAGTACTTCCCTTATATCCCTTATGACGGGTTGGTGAGCTTTCATTGTTAATCTCCCTGTCGCTCTGTCTTCGACTTCGTCTTTGGAATCTATATCTTTTGATAAAAAAGTTTCGAGGTCATCTTTCCACCTTTTTCTGGGTCTTCCTATGGACCCTAGACATGGGATGGAAAGTTGTAAGTGTGCTAGTTTTCTGACGTACTTTGGCACGTACTAATCGAAGTAGACAATGTAAATGTAAGTGTATTAACCAGTATTAACCGAAGTATGTAGAAATCATAGATATCTGGGTACAGGTTACCTACTGCTGTAGCTTCCAGTATTACTGGGCAGGGAAGAAACCCTTTTTACAGAGTATTAAGGTCTAGAACTGTCGAAATTCTGCCAAACAGCTTCATTATTTAGCGTGCCGACGACGACAACGTGGCATTTCATTCAAGAGTGCCATTGTTCTTTTCCCGTTCAAGCCATTGTTCAAGCCAAACGTGGCGTTGCATTGCTACGGTTGCTAGGGCGTATCTACTCAACTGAAAGAGTATAATAATGACTGTAACACTATTTACAGTTTATAGCTCTTAGAATAATATTGCTGGACAATTCACAGAGAATCCCAAACTAAGTAGAGCTTGTGTTATGTAAATAGTTAATCATTCCTGTATGAAAAGCCCACAATATTGATATATTTTAAGAAGTCACACAATAAAAACGCTGTACATTTTTAGACAGCATCATTTAGAAAAGTATAGAGTAAGATTATTACGCCATGCTCGTATGATTCGCTCTTGGCCGTCATATCTTGTAAATGTTGTTCGTTGATTTGATCAGACAGACATTGGCTCATTAAACAGTTCAAAAGTAGAAAGTGGTCAGTGTATGTCTCATGCAAAATGATTTACTTAATGCTCGTAATAATTCTCCATAGAGATAAGTTTCCGGTACCGGTTAATGTAATGACAGAGAATTAGTTGTATTAGTCACTTTTATCATCGTATTAGGTACTTTATGTATAATATAATGTTATACCTTTGTTTATGTATTGTAGGTCGATAAAAATGAACTTTATCTAGTTTATTACCCCTTAATTTACAATATATAGGTATTCACTACCTCAGTACAGGAAAATACATGAGTAGGTACTACTCATCAACAACATAAATAGCAAATGGATTACGAAATAGCAAATAAATAGACATAACAGTATAAAATGTATGGTTATGATTATGTAAGAGATTTTTAATATACCTAGATTTAAAAAATGCAATAACTTCAAATGTATTGTGATATGATTGTAATGTGTAATTTTATAAAATGTTTAATTTATCTCAAAGGGTCATACGAGATAATTTGTTATTTAGTGATTGCCCCGAAATGTTTTATTGCATCTTCTTTCTTCTATCAGCCGCCTTCTCTCTGCTACCACCTTACCCTCCTATTTAACACATTCCATCAATTTTTATCGCAAAAATGATTAATGCAATACAGAGGGAAAATAACAAACAAATAAATCAAAACAAGATTCTGTTGAGCAAAAGGAAATATCTGAGTAATGCTTTATTCGGCAAGAGCCAGGATCATCATAACGTCATCATTCATCAATTGTTGATGTTTTCCGCATGATACAGCTTAAGAAATGCTTCAGTGTCATCGGGGGCACACAACCTATTGTGTAAGGGTAGGGCATTGTGTGGCTTTCCCACTGATGTACTCCGAGGCTGTCAAGCGGTATTGATAAAATACTCTAAGACAATCTATCTTACGATAAAGAATTACGTAAGATGCCTAACTAACTCAACGAATGTTCGTGCTGAAGCAACGCAACATCGATAACTAGATTGATGGAGAAGATTGAGCGATCAGGTATCTCAGCACCGCGCTATACTCGTATTCTTTGAGTTGGTATATCCAATTAATACTTAGGGACCAACATTGGCTTACAATACAACACAGACTCGTAGCTCTCGTAGCGAGGCATATACGCTCGTGCGGAAGATCAGCTGGACAGAAAGATCAAAATTATAGATTAATTTGTATGAACGTACCGATTAGTCTAAAGTTTCTCGTTTTCCATACAGTATTGCGTAACAGACATGCAATATCCGTATAGCCAGATAGACACAGAACGACTTCGACTGTCGCGTCACCCACGAGACAAGATGCTGGTGAAAGTGACGGGCCGTTCGAAGATTTCATTGCTGCTTAACTGGGTAACCCCAATACCGAGTTATATACGTAATTTGTCACTGCAACCATAGACATTAAACTTAAAAATTCCAACGTGTCCTATTTTCTTAGTCATCAAATAGACGCACAGAGGGTTTAAATATTTAAATTATGCGTTCAATCTCGGAAGTAATCTGAAATAGGAAAGAAACCACGTTCAAATACATTTCAAATCTCTATTAGAGACATTCTCATCTTACAAATTCTGTTGCTACGATAGTTGACTCAAGAAACGTACGTGACATATTCCGCTCGCGTGGCAAAGTGCCAACAGTAGATGCATTTCTAGTTAGGTGACCAAAATCTGTGTACTAGGAATGTGCCAGACCTCACGTCTCCAGCGGATACTGTAGCTAATCAGACGAAATCAATAATTGCGGGCATCTAGAAGTTTCTGAAGTGCCAAAGTTTTGATACCGTTAGCTGTTCGCGACGGAGAGCCCTTGAAACTTGTATGCGAATTTCCCAGAACTGATTAAGCATTGTCGAGAGTTTGCCTTTGAAGAGTTTCAAGTTCAGAGATGTTCCGTTTTGGTTTACTAATTATAATTTACGTTTATTTCCACTTATTCTTTTCTGCTTTTTGTATCTCTTGTATCTTATTTTCGTATAACAAGTTTGTGTCTCGTATTCACAGATAATTTTCTGTTTTATTGTGCAATTAAAAATCATGTACATATTTATTAAAGTTGCAACTGGTTGTTAGTCTTATTTTACATAATAATACACTGGTACAAATTTAATCATAAACCATCTGGAAATATGTATTAATATCTTTAAATAATTTATTACTCTTTGAAACTACGTAATAATTCTTTTCATCATCACGGACAATGGACATTATTTGTCTATTAAGCGGTTGGATGGTTTCTGAAATCATTGCAAAATACATACCTATTGTTTTACGCCCTCGTATTGTTTTAGCAATAGGCCGTATTCTGTTATTAACGCCGTATCGAGCAGTGACCTGATTCATTTCTACGTTCCATTTGTGTAAGCAAATGGGGGGTGAACGCGCATTGGGCTGTGTTTGCGCTTCGCCGCACCCTCTATTTGATCAGCTTCTGTTCAATTTTCAGCAGCACGTAGCTTTGCCCTTTCAGCTTCGACCAATCACGACGAACGTTGGTATTTGTGCTACGGAATAACTATCTTACTTCTTTATGGTCTAGAGAAGACTATTCTATGGCTATTTCTTAAATTCGAATCACAATACTCTCTATACTTTCCCGTGCATGCATCTGAATTAATGTACCTGTGCCGAATTTAACAAGTTTCAACCTTCATATTTTGAGAACATCTATAGGTACAAGGTGGATTGGATTAATTACCACATCCGCAGCACCTGGCCTGGCCCTCAATTCCTGCATCGTACAGATGTTGGGGCAGGATGTACTGCCGGTCAACATCTTCCGTTTCCATCAAATGTAAAAAATATACTAGATGGGGCTCAATTATCTCTCAACGTTTTTCTTGTTTTATCTTACATTGTAGCTAAATGCTTAGGTAAAGGCTTGGCTAGACTTGTTTAACGTTGATGTTTTAATCTTACAACAGTAATAAAAATAAATGAAATGATATAATCACGTATAATGCTAAACAAGCATTGCTCACGTAGTGTCAGATGTAATAAAAATAAATGAAATGATATAATCACGTATAATGCTAAACAAGCATTGCTCACGTAGTGTCAGATGTAATAAAAATAAATGAAATGATATAATCACGTATAATGCTAAACAAGCATTGCTCACGTAGTGTCAGATGTAATAAAAATAAATGAAATGATATAATCACGTATAATGCTAAACAAGCATTGCTCACGTAGTGTCAGATGTAATAAAAATAAATGAAATGATATAATCACGTATAATGCTAAACAAGCATTGCTCACGTAGTGTCAGATGTAATAAAAATAAATGAAATGATATAATCACGTATAATGCTAAACAAGCATTGCTCACGTAGTGTCAGATGTAATAAAAATAAATGAAATGATATAATCACGTATAATGCTAAACAAGCATTGCTCACGTAGTGTCAGATGTAATAAAAATAAATGAAATGATATAATCACGTATAATGCTAAACAAGCATTGCTCACGTAGTGTCAGATAAACCGTAGCTCGCATGCTCGTCAAGAATAATTACACTACGATTGCCTGATAGACGACCTCTGTGGCGCGGTGGGCCGCCTGCGACGCAGGAGGTTGCGGATTCGATTCCCGCCTCAGGACTATTGTGTGTACGATCTGCAGACATTTGTTCCGGGTATTCTGGTCGTTATCGTGTCGTGTTTAATAGTAGAATGATTTGAGTTTTTCCGTTGATAAAAATAGCTATAAAATGAGTAAAAAACACTGCTTTGCTATTGCTTGTAGAAGAGATTTCTTAAAGTCAATTTTTATTTATACCAATTGCAATTAAACTTTTTGTATCTTTTCGTCCCACTGCTGGGCAGAAGCCTGCCCCAAATCCTTCCACTCGATGCGATCACTTGTTCAAACTTACTCTATAAAATTTTTGCATAATTTGCTTTCATATATAACATGAGCATAATTTTTGAGATCATCACCTGAATGCTTGCATCAGAATGTGTAAATATTTATATATTAAGTATATATATATATACATATTTTGCAATTCAAACAGCCAACTCATAATACTATTATAGTAAGTAGGTTACCTATTGTATATAATTGAATATAGTAAGCATCATTTGGGGCCGTTCAAATATTACGTAAGCAGATTTATTACAATTATTTACCCATCGGTTCTAAAGCAAGTGCCTAAACGTATGCATTATTTGCCGGAATCCCCGAAAATGCGTTTCGTTTTCAAGCATAGACAATGTGAGGGTTGCCATTCGTGTAAAAAAGTAAATAACTACCGATGACGTAATCATCATCTAGACTCCCCATGTCATCCAAAATAAACAAAACAAAGACCCCCCACCCCCCCATAGTGCTTACGTAATACTTGAACGGCCCCTTTGTCTAATCATCACTACATAGTATAAAACAAAGTCGCTTCCCGCTGTCTGTCTGTCCCTATCTTTGCTTAGATCCTTAAAACTACGCAACAGATTTTGATGCGGTAAGTGATTCAAGAGCCTTCCTCTTGAATTTATAACTATTTGAACATAGATTTCCACGAGAGCGAAGCCGCGGGGCGCAGCTTGATGCCGATATTTCTAGGAAGGTAGGCGTAGCTCTCCAGTACAGTGACGTGACGTCTCTCTAGTCAGCGATATAGGTAAATCCCTGATGGGTTCATCCAAGTAGGGGTCACGCACGCATCGCTTCGACCGTCGAATCGACGACGCGTGCGTGACCCGAGAACTGGTGGATGAGTATCTGGCGCAGCGCATCAGCATTGCCATACAGCAGTGGGGCAATGCAGCCAAGCCACCACTCTTGGGGACGCGCGCCGACGACTCCGAATGGTATTGATATGGATACGTTGAGCTACCTGTAAATTGTTTGCAACCGTCTGAAGTTAGCACAATTAAATAATAAATAATGCTGGACAAATTCACACAGCATTATCTAGCCCCATGGTAAGCAGAGCTTGTGTTATGGGTACTAGATAACTGATATACATAATACAATACATTACATAGATAGATATTTTTTATTATACATAGAAAACGACCAGAACACCCGGAACAAATATCTGCAGAGCGTACACACAATTGTTCCGAGGCGGGAATCGAACCCGCAACCTCCTGCGTCGCAGGTGGACCTTCGCCCACCGCGCCACATCGGTCGTCATAATTGTTTCAATTTTAAATACCTACTAGTTATAATTTGTGTCTATTATTTGATTGTATTTTTTTTTTGTTTAATTTGTAGAACAACTTGCTATGTTAATTTTACCGAACAATACTAGACTAGTTTATTCAAAGATATAAATAAAGATTGGCTAAAACCAGGTATATACAGGTTGTATTTCTGTATAAATAGAAATCGACCTAAACTTTGAACTTATTTATAGGTTGGTGTTCTTTGAAAGAAAATCAAAGTAGAAAATCATAGCAGCTTCGTTGGTTAATTTTGACCTTTTTCGTATAAAAACTTCTGTAAAAAACGTCAATTAAACAATAGAGTGATTTAACAGTGGACCTAAATTTTTTACTCGCTAAATTTGCCTCTAGGGGACTTTTTTCGTGAAAAGCACTTTAATCGAAAAGCAGAATGTGTCGCCGAGCGCACGAATATCAATAAAAAAAATGGCATGTTTTAAACCAGCCAAGTACGAGTCGGACTCGCGCACGAAGGGTCTCGTACCCACTATCTATAAAAACTAGCAAAAAAATCACGTTGTTGTGTGGGAATTCCTTTAAATATTTATTTTATTCTGTTTTTTAGTATATTTTAAATATAATTTAATAATTAAGCCACCGTCAGCTTTAATACGTACCGATCCTATCCATCCAAAGGTTGCCTGGACGAAATCGCTGTTAGCGATAAGGCCGCCAATTGTGTCACTACATTTAGTATTAAGGTCCTTTATTATTATTATTTTTGTATTGATGGTGCAATAAAGCTATATTGTATTGTATCATTCTCTATAATATACAATAGCAATATAATTTTTGAAATCGGACCATCATGAACGGAAAAACCGACGAAAAATACATACGTAGAGCCGCATATAGTACCTCTTCCTTTTTTTAATATTTGAATGTGCCTTATTAAAATTATGAATATAAAGATATGTATGTAAGAAGCTACAATAAAAAAAATATCTCATACTTCTTCAATGCCATGTTGCAATGATTTTATGCTAAGATGTAGGTGTGTATTCAAACGTCATCTTAAATTAATCACCCATTCACAGAAAATGGATTCAATTCAATCCATACACAACCATGACAAATTCAGTTAATTACGAAGATAGTTAAAATTTAAAAATATACTTTAATGATTTTTTAGAAAACTAAAAACCGACTTCGAATACCTTCAGATTTTTTTTAAGAATAAGAATAGTTTTATTTTGCCAAAAAAAACAGGCTATACAATTAAAGCAATAAACACACATAAAAAAACACAGTACACAGTATAAAAAAAACATAAATAAAAAAGCCTACAGAAAAACAAAAACTATAATATTACCTACCGTGCTAGCCTGCTGGCCAAAAAGGGTCAAACTCAGCTATGTGCTGAACCACGCGTGGCGCGAAACAACGAGATTTACACTGTTGTTTTTATTTTTCTGGTACAAATAGTATTTAATCCCTCGGCAATAAATGTATACGCGACTAAGTACTTTGAAATCATTTTCTTTGTAAAACCAAAATAATCCAACCCGTAGGACCATAAATAACGGATAAATCGGTGCACATACGTTTAAAAAACATACAGTCGAACACAGAACCTCCACTTTTTTCATAGTCGGTTAAAAAATAACGATAATGATTTAACGCTGCTAAGTGAGCGGCTTTGCCTTGGCTTTTATGAATTTGTATACCTACTTGGTTTTTATTTGACCCTGATGCGACCCAGTTGTACAGCGAGGATGTCATGAGTCGGCATTCAAACTAAAATAAAGAAAAAAAATAATGCTGGACAATTCACACAGCATTACCATTTTACATTAATCAGCCCCATGGTAAGCAGAGCTTGTGTTATGGGTACTAGATAACTGACTGATATACATAATACAATATATTACATAGATAGATATTTTTTTTTTTTATTATACATAGAAAACGACCAGAACACCCGGAACAAATATCTGCAGATCGTGCACACAATTGTTCCGAGGCGGGAATCGAACCCGCAACCTCCTGCGTCGCAGGCGGACCTTCGTCCACCGCGCCACATCGGTCGTCAAACTAAAACTACATTGAACTTTAACACGCGGCTTTATGGTTCATGGTATTATTAAAATTGTCAGGTTGATAAATACTAGCCATCACACTGGCGCATGGCGATACGCGAGGGATTTCAAAGCGACACGATGATAGCATGCGCAGCACGTCAAAAACTTGGATTTAAAAAAAATGATTTATTGTGTCAGTTCAAAATGTAAATGAAAAACATTATTTTAGATTTTAAAATTTCCAAGAACGTGTTACTATGCTTTTATTTCATTGTAGAGTTAAAAAAAGACAAATTTTCAGCGCCTATTACCGGACAAGATTGCGGATGCACATGTACGGTAAAAACCTATTATGATACCTAGGCGTTTCAAAGCTGGATCACTGTGCGGCGCTGCCGCCCCGCGGACATGCAGCGAGCTCCCGCGATTAGAGTCGTCGAAGCCAGTGATCTAAACGCAGATCGCATGCTGCGTACCCGCACGGCTGCGGCGTGCTTGCTGCGTCGTCGAGGGATTTTCGCTGCGCAATCACTCCGCTTTAAAATCCCTCGCAAATCGCCAGCGTGATAAATAAGGCTCTTATTTACCAACCTGACAACTTTTACAACATCATCATCTTAAGATGTCTTTTTGTATTTTTTTTTGTGTATTGTTTTGTTTGTGACTCTTGGTTGAATAAAAACGCGGAAGGACGTCTTCCTTCCGAGTTTATTGTATTTTCTAAGCCATTGTGACAAGGCCAAGTGGTTCCTTGTAATTTAAGTATTTATTCGTAATTTACTTACTCATCGAGGGAATACAATCTCAAATATTAATTCTTTCTTCTCACATATAGAATAGTAGTCCTATTTTTCTTTCATTAAAACCGTTTTCAGAGTAAACCAACCCTGTTTAATATCTGATTGCTTTTTGTCTTCTTTGAAATCAGCAAAGTACATGATGGAAAACCGTTTCTAAGAAATCCTTTTCCAGATTTTCAACTTCACTTGGTTTGGGTTGTATTTACCTATCTTTTCTGTTATTTGTATTTATTTTACAAAATGAACTGGTAGAATTAAATATTTGGAGTATTATGGAAGTTTTTCATTTCATCGGGGTTTACAGATTTTCAATGATTTCGATAATGCCAGTGAATAATTGATGACGTTGTTATTGGTATTAAAATTCTAAATTATTATTATAATACACTCATTTATTTAAAATTCTCGTAGAATTTTTTTTTTTTTATTATATAAAATACAATAAAATATTATAAAATAATCTACAGTAACAAATATATCAACACGGTCGATCGCCGACCGCGAAGCTAGGCTCAAGCAGCCGCAGCCGGTGACCAGGGCTGCAGAGAGAGGATCTTCCTGACGATACGTGCCGAGTCCAAGAGTACCGCCTTTTGGATCTGGCCCTTGATCCAACTTCCTAGCAAGAGTCTCTTCAGATGTTGATCAAGGCTCTTCGCTATTACGTACGCCGTTAACCGAAATTAAATTATTATTTTTATTGAAATCCATACTAATATTATTAATCCTAAAGTTACTCTATCTGTCTGTCACCTTTTCACTGCTGAACGGGTATAATTATAATGTGATAGTGTGTTGTGGGTCAATTGTACTAATTAGAAAACAAACATGAACTCTGTGAAGTTTTAATTATCTTCCAAGGCTGTTGCGATACATTCGGCGCTGCACGGAGGTCAGTTCTTCAATGTTGCTCATTAACATCAATCGGGACTCAATAACTCACGTTACGTAAATCTTGACCTATACTGACCTACTGACTTTCTCATTAGTATATTTAAATATATATTTAAATCGGAAAACTTCGAAGCGGATGATAATTAATTAACTCCTGTTCGTGGTCACAGCAAGATAACGTATAAAAAAGAGTCCATTTTGAAAATTATTAAAAAAATCTAGATAATTATTTTCAAAAATCTCTTATTCTGAATTACGCAGAGCTCACACAATCACGCCTTGATATGCCAATATTGTCCATCTGATGAGCTTATAAGTAATTTTTCTAGGGTGCATACCATGATTAAATAAATAAGTTCTATTAAAAAATTGGCACCGTGATATAGTTATTTTTTTCTTTTTAATCCGACTTCTGGAGGAGGTTCTTTGTTCGGTTGTATGTATTTTTTGACGTATGTTTTATAGATTTCTTCATCAATTATGGACCGATATTTGAACAATCACGACTAGTTACAACAATTTTGGTGATATCTTCGCCAATTCTTAATAGATTTTGATAATTCTTTCGTTGTTGTATAAAGGTAGATTTTGAGCTGGTCCGATAAGTCTGTTGTTCAAGGAATTGATATTCGCCGTAAATTCGTATTCAGCGTTCATTCCGTGAGACGGCGGTTGAGCTCTGACTTTTTCTCACCATCCGATGATGAGGATGACTCGAATTTGGCATGCGAGTAATGCAAATATAATGCAGATTGTCTATTATATATCGATATTTTTGTTGATTGTAATCTGTTTTCTTTCTGTATCTATTCTTTGCTTGTTCCCATTTTTTATGTTTCTATTATTCTTCTTAGTCGTGAAAACCTCTTAATAGCCTTCTGTTTCTATTTTCTTATTTTTAATTTAATGTATGTGCTGCTGGTTTTCCTTGTAATAAATAAATAAATAAATAAATAAAACGTATCTAAAGCATCATCACATGATAATTTTCACATCACTCGTAGCAAATGTTTTCTATGGCAACGGGCCTAAACATGCCTTTTCATTCGTCGTCTCATCTATGTGTCCATCCATGACTCATCACATTATCATCATCATCATCAGCCTTTAGCATAATAATCCTATCCTTCAGAGTGCTATGCTCGTAGTTACGAGCATATCACTTTCCATCCGCTTTTTTCCTCTTTCATTCCGCTCGCTGAGCGACTTTGAACTGGTGGACCAGGACTAATGTGAGTGTCCACGTCTCAGCTCCGTAGGGTAGGACGCACACATTACATCACATCACATCACATCAAATTAAACTAGATTCGAATTTCAACTATGTAGATGTCGCCTTTGCAATTGAAATGTTCCTGTAAAACAAATTTTCACAATTTAGGCATTTGTAGTCGGTTTATATTTTTTAAAACACGCCATATTATTAAGCTAACGAATGTCGAAGCACACCTAACTAATGCATAAGCTTAATGTTGTTCCTAAATCTAACGTGACCTAAACTAACCTAGTATTGCTGCAAATAGCCGGAGTGGGGTAACAACAAATAATAACCTAACAACTAGTTTTAACCCGTTTACCACACCTCGTTTTACTGGATAATCATTATGTGTCAATAGCAACCCAATATTAAGGAAACTTAGGAGCTTTTCGATATTCAAGAGAAGTCTTATTGCATTGAAACTCCTTTCGCACTCTTTATTCGACTTTGAAAGGAGGTTCTATCTTAAACTGTATTTATGTTTTTTTATGTATGTCCGTCGATTACTCCGCCTTTTTTGGACCGATTTGGATTATTATTTTGCAGTTGTATATAGGTTGATCCCAAGGTGGTCCCATAAAAATGTTCCCCAGGGAGTAGTGGAGACCGCGGCTAATGTAGTGTAGGACGCCCTCCGGCCAGGTGGGACGACGACCTGCGAAAGACTGCAGGCAGATGCTGGATGCGGCAAAGCTGGATGAAGACGGCGCTATGGCGCTCATTGAGAAAGGCCTATGTCCAGCACTGGTCTAATATAGGCTGATCATAATGATGATGATAATGGTATCTTAAGAAGTCATAAACGAACGAATATATTCAAATCTTTGTTTATGTTCTGTCATCAATCTAAACTTAAGTAGCCAGTTATGTACATTGAACAAGGAAACCTCACTAACAGAATATAAATGACATTCAGTCCGTATAAATAAACTCCTGATCAATAAGTCGCAAGGTTAAACGGACTTGGCCGGAGCTCCATGCAAATTCACTGAGTTATTTATTACCATATTTATTTCTTTTAAAAGCTCTTCATTTTTTTTTGACGACCGATGTGGCGCGGTGGGCGAAGGTCCGCCTGCGACGCAGGAGGTTGCGGGTTCGATTCCCGCCTCGGAACAATTGTGTGTACGATCTGTAGATATTTGTTCCGGGTGTTCTGGTCGTTTTCTATGTATAATAAAAAATATCTATCTATTTAATGTATTGTATTATGTATATCAGTCATCTAGTACCCATAACACAAGCTCTGCTTAGCTTGGGGCTAGATGATTCTGTGTGAATTGTCCAGCATTATTTATTTATTTTTATTTATTTCGAACTGCAATAATTATCTGATAACGCCCACTGGTCAATATGGTTGTACAAAAAGGTGCTGTGACGTCTTTCTTTGGTTTCTTGCCTTCCGCATTTGTGAATGTGGTCAACGTAGAGCTATGTTATGGGGTTTTCCGACTTAGTCATAGAGTTTGTGGTTTTATTGCGTCTTACGGGGGTAAGACGCAATAAAATATGGGGATATTTTTAGATAGGTGATTAAGTTCTTCAACTAATCCTTCTCTCAAAGTCGTATGAATGAAGTACCTCTAGTATTCCTTCAATAAAGAATAAAATAATTTATTGATAGCCAACACACAGTTAAACAGAGTTAAAAAAAAACGGAAAACACTCAAAAATACAGAAAAACATAAGTCGACTTAATGTAGCGTGTAGTAGAGTCCCAAGAGCTCAGAGTAAAGCCCAAGAGTAAGAAAAATTGGTGTTTCCCTATGTGCGCGGCTAATAAGGTTCAATCTCAGCTTGTTGTCTTCAAACACAGTCTCGATTTTTTGCTTGTCAACACCATTCTATTGTTTATTTTTACGCTCCGCAGCACCCAACCGAACGTTTTGACGTATGTAGATGTTACCTATACTCCGATTTAGAACCCAATATATAATATGTCAACAAAGACATTTATGAATGAAAACTTAACAAGGTAATAGCAACAAACTTAACACTGAAACTAAAACTTCAACAACGCATAATATCTTATGTGCAGCGAAATTGTTTAAATTTGAATTTGAAATCGAACGAGAGATAAATTAAACGATGAATGAAAGACCAAAATTGTTTCGAGCTTTTGTGCTTTACTTCGATGATACCAATCACCAATATTCCTTAGGTTTTGTATACAAAATATATCCAGGTGTTTGAATCGGAGGAGGTATAGAAATACACTTGTCACTATGTCGGTTAAAAGATAAAGATCACATATTTGCTTTTTCTAAAATCTATACCGCTGGCCTTGGCATTTCTGCAAATTTCCTCGTTTCATTTTATCAGTTCTTGATCCCCTGTCTGTAGTAGTTTTGAAAACGTACGGCACAGTTATTACCTTTGTCAGACTGCCTATATTCTAACTCGCGCAGTATTCCTGCTTGTTTAGTATCTAAAAGTAGAAAGTAAAAATATATTTATTTTGCCAGAGTAGAGACGAATAGTGTACAAATAAATTAACCTTAAATTAACAGAGAAACTGACAAAATCTAAACACTTTATTATACACGACAAAGCAGAAAACAATACAGCATGTGAATTTTGAGACCCTTGTTCGTTCATAGGAGGCTGTTTTCGCCGCGCCGGTCCATCTTTTTGAGTCTCCGGTGCCGTGCGGTCTTGTTTGCATGACTAGTGACAGACGTTGCTATGGGAAGCAGGAAATCGAAAACCTGAACGTTATTTACATTCCATTCTCTTGACGTGAGTCCTCTTCACGTTCCGCCTTCTAACTGATTTGTGACTTCTTTTAAATCTATGTTATGATTATTCTGCAGTAGGTTAAGTAGAATCAATATTGGTTTTGATTTCGAATGCTGTACCTATGACCGTGCAAGACACGAAATTTTTGTTTATTCTATGCTTACTTCATTACTGACTCTTTTAGTCTATTTTATTAACCTTTTAAGTTTCGAATAGTACGTCTGAAAGGTCAACCAGTTAGCATTAGTCAAAGTAAAAACCATACAATACAATGAATCTTTATTGCACACCAAATAAAATAGATACACAAGCCAGGAAAAGCTAATATGTTGTACAATGGGTAGCCTTATCGCTATGGGTGATCTCTGCAAGCCAACCTTTGGAATAGACAGGAAGTGATAGAACAAGTGTAGACGGGGTGGCGTGTAATACAGAATAATATATTGTTAAATATTCTTATAATAAAAGTATCTCCTTCCTAAAGATTTTAAATATAACCGAACGTATGTACGTGCTTCCTTTTTTGTGCCGCTATAGCTATGAACTAGGCGTCCGTCCTACGTTGGTAAAGAGTCACTATAAATCCTGTCTGAACGCTAGGCTTTTGTCTGGAGTTGACACGAGTCTCGCTCGAGTGCCAGGCCTTGATGATACGAAAGTATGTATAATACATTTGATAGTATGTATACTACATACGAATAAACGTAGTGTAGGACGCCCTCCGGCCAGGTGGAATGGCGACCTGCGAAAGACTGCAGGCTGGATGCGACATCACAAGCTGAAGACAGGGCGCGTTGGCGCTCATAAGGGGAGGCCTATGTCCAGCTGTGGACTCAATCAATACATTTCTTTCCGGCCCTGGTGGGGGCAGGGGACAGAGAGGGGCCTCGAGGCTTGGCCTCATTACCCCGGCGTCAACTCGAGGGGTGACGACCCCTCGGTCCTTGGGTTTTGTGGGAATATCTTTTTTTTTTTGGCTGCATTTGGATTGTTTATTTTTTTTTTTCCTTTTTTTTTTAATAAACCCAAGGACTCTATGGTGGTTCCGCAGGGATCAGGTCCCGCGGAAGGGGTCGCCATGGGCGGTCGTCTTCCTGGGGCCGGGGCTGGGGACTATAGGATGATGACGATGATGACATAGTTAAAAGTAAAATCTCACCAAAGATTTGACCTAGCATCCATCCTGTAGTATCAGTACATATAATATTTAGGGCTTCCCTTCCTTTTCTGATTATAAAGGCCTGATAACTCCAATATAGTAGGTAAAGGGTAATGAATGGACCGAACTTCCTGTGTCTGTTTATTCCGTAGGAGTACAATCTCGGTACCTATTTTAAAAACTAGAGGTGAATAAATAATAAATAAATAATGATGGACAATTTACACAGCATTATCTAGCCCCAAGCCAAGCAGAGCTCGTATTATGCAAATACATATACACAAATATCTGCAGATCGTGCAGAAATTTGTCCCGAGGCGGGAATCGAACCAGTAACTTCCTGCGGGCGCATGCGGACCTTTGCCCACCGCGTCACTGAGATCGCTGGGAAAGCGCCATATTACACCAGATATGTGTGATTGATGGCAGTCTAAACGCTATACCGAATACCGATCACAAAAAAATCTTTGTTATACGAGTAAGATTTTATTTAATGAATTGCCTCTATCTATTTCTATATCCATCAATTCCTATATCTTTTTAAGTCTTGTGTTGTGTAATTAGATACTGTCATGTTTTCCTTTGGTTGGACCTGTATCTATCAGAATATATTTTCATCTCATTTCATTTCAATTGAGTAAGTAACTGTAGAGAGACCAAAATGTTAAATCGAATTTATTAAAGCTACGAATATTCCTTGGTAATTTTCCTTGTTTTGTTTACGAAGACAACTTACTTAAGAATTCCTCATTATAAATGCTTAATTTGCTTTTACACGGCAATAACAAATACGCATAATTTAAAATTATTAATTTAAATTATGAAGTTTGTAACGTTATCAACTCGCATTGAAACAAATGTGACGTATTTAATGTAAGTAATGACTTTTTCTTATATAGTTATATTTATTCTTCTTTCTTTGTTTTAGAAGGTCTATTGATCTACTCGTCTATACTAATATTAAAAAGAGGAAAAGTTTGTTTGTTTGTATTGAATAGGCTCCGAAACTACTGGACCGATTTGAAAAATTCTTTCACCGTTGGAAAGCTATAACTATCCGCGGTAAACATAGGCAAAATATTTTCAACAAAAAAATTGGGATATTTACTAAAACTCCAATAATGTAACCCAAGGTGAAAAAAAATACCTTATAAATTCCAATACCCGTGCCAAGCCGGGACGGTCCGCTAGTATGGTTATATTTTGTATGGTTAAACGTGCTCGAGCGAAAATTATTATGGTCATTCTATTTCTATAATGAAGTAAACATTATAAGTGATCAGTAGTTTTTATAGGTAGTTTATTTATTATTGAACTTTATAAATACATATTCATTTGATTTATTATTTAAACTTGATTCTGCCCGCAGCTTCGCATGTGTTGTTTCTATGGAAACGTTTAAAAAATATTTCAATCAATAAATCAATCAAAATGCTATATATCCGGTAAAACAGACGATGTATACTTAGGAAAGAAAAATAAAAATATCCTATAGCCTTTGTTTGATTCTCGAAATGCGAAATTTCAGCTGAATCTGTTGAAGTTTCGGTTTGAAGATCGCTCTTATAATATATTACCTACCCTAAACACGGGCTCTGCTTGGGGAGGCTAGATGATGTGTTATTATCTGCATATGGTGTACAATAACGCATTTTTGTATTGTATTGTATTGTAATTGTATGAGCTATTGCTATAAGAACTGCATACAGATCTAACTTGGGCATGAACTGGATGCTGGATGACGTCACCGATAGGTAACCGTGCTCACAAGAGCACTTCACCGTTACTTGCACCAAATTAATGTGAGTAAGAACATGCTTTTTGCAGACCACTCTTAATCTATGGTAACCTACATGTGCATAAAATGTTAACGCACAAAGAAGTAGAAAGTTACAAGGTGTGGTTGGAACTGTTGGGAGCAAAAAATGCTTCGTAACTGTTATTTACTTTGTACTGTATAAATTACATATAATAATACGCTTTTAATTTTTTTTCAATAACTTATTCGAATTCTTGCATTAAGGTCAAAAGAGTCGCTCATCGTCTCACACAAACTTGGAAGGGTTACTAGTACACTGTTTGATGTTGACCATCCAAAACTAGGATATTCTCAATTTAATTCGTCATTGTCTATAAACATAGACAACTTTTTTTAAAGTATACGTTGAAAAAAGTTTACCCGCGGCTTCGCACGCATTGTATGCGGAAACGTAGGCAAGATAAGAAAAAAAATATATGGCCAAAAAAAAAACAGGTTACATTACAATAACACAACTAAAGCAGTAAAACACACTAAAACAGTACACAGTATAAAAAAATAAAATAAAATAATCCTACATAGAAACAAAAATACTAATAATAATACATGGCTACCGTGCCAGCCTGCTGGCCAAAAAGGGTCAAAAAGGGGTAGGTAGGTTATTTCTAAAAGTAAAACGTTTAAGTAAAAATTTTATTTATTGACTAAATAGACAGTGAAAAAGACAATACGAGTCCATAGGCCCCTGAACTAGTAAAAAACTGTGTTTCAGGAACCAATGGCTTCTCCAACTAATGTTTATATACAATTATATTATATAGGTTATTTATGTCCCATACAAACGGTTTTATGGGATAAAAAGCCTATATTGTATTCCAGGCCTAGAGCTATCTGTATGCAATATTTTAGCCCGATCCGTTTAGTCATCCGTCAGTAGTTTTTGCATGTAGACGATACAAATATCTAAACATCCAAAATTTAGCATTTATAATGTTAGTGCGACTATGACGAGTCGACAGACGATTTCCAATACCCTTGACTCATAGGTCTCTAAATTACTCGAACGCAAAGGTATGACTCGGTTTTATCGACTGACATCCGCGTTTAAGGGTATTCTTATGCTCGACAATGTTTTCCTCAATAGGCTTAGTATACTTATTGATGTACCTACTGCTCGATACGATAAAATATCATGATTGTAACATTTTTCTGTCCTTTATCCTCCTCCGTTTTCCAATTATAGTAAAAGGTCGAAAGAATCCATAATAATATATTGTATTGCGTAACGTCGGTCGCCATGTGATCACGGGCGATGTATGTTCAAAGAGATTGTATATGTTTGTATCATATTGTATTTTCAGAACAAGTCAATAGAGAGAATTCAGCTTCGTATAGTTCATATATATTTCAATTTTATTTCAGCTCTACTTATAAACTCTTACCTTTCTTATTATTCTTCGGTTTTTGAGTTAAATATTATATTTGTATTTTACTTTTATTAATGATATTTCCAAGTTATTTAAATTATTTAACCTATTAAATTATTATTTATTTACCAACTTAAAATAATATTACAGAGAAAGCTTCATAATAACGCTACGAAAACTGTACGTACTAACTTACTTTCATTGTTAAGCTTTCCTGTCTTTGTAAAGAAACAGACTTTGATGTTGGTTTACGGGGTAAAACCCACCTCCAGAAATTCCTGGCTTGTGTGAACTGGGAATTCCCGGTTGTTAATAATCAGATGGTATTCGTGCCGCGCCCTTCTTTCCTCTCACATTGCATGTAAAGTAAACTCATGGCTATGCAAAACACGGAAAGTCCCTTAACTTTTTCCATCTAAAATTACACGAACTCCTTCAGACTTACGGACTCTCTGGCAAGTATCAAAAAATTCTGAATTCTCGAGACTACAAAGAGCTTTCCAAAAAATGAAAAAGTCTTAGCCGTGGGTGACGCTATTTGAACTCAAAATTCATTTAAGAATAACGGGATATTTACCGATTTGATTTTGATTTTGAGTTTAAAGCCATTATAAATGATTTTTGTGTTAATAAACATGATAGTTTCAAGCATAATAAAGCTTTTCAAAGCATACATACCAGCATAATAATACACCCACAGAATACACCCCTCCGAGTACCTAAGCGAAATAATCGATAAAACGCGATTCCAACAATTAACAGGACAGAAAAAGCTATTTTATTTAAGACACCAGCGTCTGCCCAGCGATTTTACTTATGTTTTCCGGGATAAATTATATTATTATTCATTTATCTTAGGCAAAAAAAAAGCTTTAAAAATGGAAAATCGAACACTTTTCTATAGAGAAAAAAAAAACAGTTTCCATAGAACGAGTTCAGATTCCGAGCTTAGAACATGTACAGTACATATGCAAATATCAGAATGTTCCGTTCAGTAATTTTGGCGTGATGACGATTTTAACGCGGAATTAGCGTTAAAACCGCAGAATTATTATTATTTTTGTGTGTTTTTACCACGTAACATCTATGCCATCTAATGCCCCAGGATGGTAAATATACAAAATTCTTGTGGAACATGTTGATATTTGACTCGTTTTGCGTCTCTCGTGAATGACGCACAAACCGTCAGCAACCTTATAGGTTTCTATTTCAGAATCGACGTCTTTGTCGTTGTTTTTTGGTGTTGTGTTGACTAATGCACTATTCTAGTGAATGCAAGATCGTTTGCGGTATCCTGTGGGTATTATCCTAAATCCTTTCTTCGTTTTGCGTATTATTGCTTTTCACTCTGATTTAAGAGTCCCCGACGAAAGGGTCGGGTGTCGTGCTAGTGCCATCTCAAGATTCAAAATACACCTATTGAATACGCGAATTCTTTTGGATTTTGTCAGAGATTGTATTGTTTTAAGACGAGAGTTGTTCAAAACCTGTCAATATTCATAACTACTTATTAATACATTGATTCGTTCAAGGTTTGATTCGTTGAACGAATCAAATTCATTATGAATATTGCCAAATGGTACCATCAGTAACACCATGAATAGTAATGAAACGATCCACTTTAAGTATTAATGTTGGGTTGTCGTGACCGCGTCATCATACTTCAATATTATTCCTAATTCACGTGGAATTTTATTTAAATATTTACCCACTGACTTCATTAGAATAACATGTTTGATGGAACGGAAAACAAGCTTATTATGTAAATGAACTAAATGCTTATTATAGTTTTCTATAAGCGTTTGTAATTGTTCCAGTTTTGGAGCAGGCTGATGGCAGATCAGGGAAGCACAGCGCAGCCGCCGAGGCTCAAAGCAAGCAGCAGACGACTGTGGAGTTTATACACGAGGAGGACGAGGTAAACATCTGTTTGTTCACTTATACAGTCCACGAGACTATTTGAAAACCAAACATGGCTGGCATGACACATGTATTTTGCGTTTCAAATGCACGGTTTCGAGAGCATTCTATCTTCATCTGGTGGTTTTATAACTATTGGTAATATTGAATCAAGTTATTATAGCAAATGCATTTTTATCGGCCGCTCTGAACGGGTTGTGATACTGGCAATGCATTTTTATCAGACGCTCTGCAATGATTGTGAAACAAGCAGTAATTCACAACCAAGCGACCTTTGCCAGCAATCGATACGTCTAGCCAGAAAAGTTATTCCCCGTACGTTCCTATTGGCCAGTCCAGCTGTTTCCCTAAATGATCCGTCTCTAAAGTTTCTTTCCCAAGATCAATGACCAAGTGTCGGATGTAAGCGTTCCGCTGATCCGTCTCGCTGTAATATGACCCTGGTTGATTTAGGATTGTGCAAGCAGCGGCCTTAGGCAGTCACGTATGATGCCTTAATCCGAGTTGTAAATACACTTTCTACAACTGTATAAGAAGCCAGTGGGCACGTTCGTTCGATGGCGATTATGTTACGACATAACATGATTCAACTTTGCATAATTAATATAAAGTTGTATGTCTGGATGGATACAGGCGTTGTTCTGTGGCTGGCATGCTCGGGACTTACACGTTGAATGCCCTCAGAATTAGGATGTAATTTCGACCCGTCTTGTAAATACTATAGCTGCGACTATTCCAGTCACGTAGTTCTACCTTTTCGTATATTTTTTCCTTACGATGTTTTTATGTTTCTCTTTGTGCAAAGCTAATTTTATAATTTGTATTTAAACATTGCAAACACGTTTTCCGCACAAATTTATACGTTAAAAATACCGCAGAATGACCATAAACACAACGTTAAGGTATTTATTTCGTCAATAATCAGATATTAAGCATACAGCAAGCCGGTTTGTGACGTCTGTGTATATACCCTTGCTAAAACCTTTTGCTTTTTTGCCTCCAGTTTCTCGTTTCTCATCATAAGCTCTCGCATCATTACTTTCATGAAAATGACGAGAATTCTGAGATTTTAAGTATGCCTTCGAAGATAACTCTTTCCCCGTTAATCTAAGGCAATAAACTTGACTGCAGTTCTTTATATATTTTGTGTGGATGACAAGAGATAACGGTGAGAGGTACAAAGAGAGAGTTACTGATTTTCAAATTATATATTTTTTTTTAAATTATTTCTGTCGTTTCCAAAAGTACTAAAGTCATTTACATCTCACAAAACTGCTTGTTAAAATAAAAACTTATTCAAAACTTATCGTTGCTTGCAGGAAAAAAAGCGGGAATTACAGTAGTTTTAATGAATATACATACATGCCTAGATTTAGATAGGTACTTCTTAAAGTGGTTTATAGAGACATCAGGCAAAATGCCAGCGCTCGCTTTTGTTCCCGACAGCAGATAAGGCTACCAGGGATATGCAGAGTGCAAACAATGAAAATAGAGGTATGTAACACAGTAAAAGGAAAACCAGTATTACCAACCCTTTATTTAAAGAATTGTAGGCAAATTCAAAAGCGTTAATTGTACCTATTAAACTTTCTCGCTCTACAATTTTGTTCGTGAATTTAAAAAAAACATACAGAATTGAATCCCGATTCGGGAAGCGTTTTCAGACATGGCTGAGTCCCTCTTACTAGACTCCGAAGGGAGAGCCGGGGGGTAAGAGCCAAATCTATTTTCCGAAGAGTTATTATATTAATTTGGCAAGAGCAAGTGCAAATATTTAAACTCGTCCGGTTTGTTTTTGGCACTCCTGAGATACGTTACAGAAATCTCTGAATGATATTGGGCTGTCTCGTGTATTTACTGCAAATGCAATACCGGCGCATATCAATAATTTTAAAGTTAAAACTAGGTGAAATCCATACAAGTCTTATTATAAAGTTTCGCATTTCACTCAAAAAGGTTGAAAATTCGTATATCAATAATGATTTGCAGTTAGCTAGGAGGTAAGTAAAAGTATATAGGTCTAGCAAATAATGTTTCATTGGTTCGAACAAATATAGCCTTTTTTTTAATTTATTATTGCTTGTAATCAATAGTATATGGGTCTGAAACTGACTAAGTAGATGACAAACAAAGTATTTTCCTTATTACCTCGATGATCATATTTTTCATAAATAGCTTTTCAATATTTTTCCGAGAAATTCACTTTTTGCCATCCTCAGTAATAAAATACCTACTGTGCTTGTCTTCAATTTTATATTCACATGCAATTTATAAATTTGCACGGTCTAATTTGATATCCTTATTTTGCGATGAAACAGTTATTGTTTTAATAACATTGTCCTCATTAGGCAAAGTACCTACTGACTTCTAATTCTAATTGATGTATTCACTGAGCTGGTTTACCTTTGATGCGTTTAGTAATGCCAAACAAAACAACCTTTCTCTTTGTATATTTTAGATTTCGAGTCGAGTCGTGATATGGCCCTCATGCCTTGCTAGACCTTAACATTTAGAACCTTCGCCCTCTGTTTATGTAAAACAAACTAGACGACGATTATAATCCTATTTAACTCACTAAGCTTTCATAAAAAAATACGCGGAAAATGTTAATAAACACGGGATTATGCAAAATACGCTTCGGCTACGACCTCCCTATTAATATTAGAGAGGGTTTACTCACTTTCGGAAATTCCGAAAAAGGGCAGTCTAAATCTAAATAAAATGTTTACTTGTGAAAAAAACCTCCCCAGTACAAATGTGTGTGAAGCTGAGATGCTTATCTACTAACCTGAAGTATTGTATTATGTTATTTACCATGGAATAGAATAGAAAGACATTTATTTATAACAAGAAGACAACAGTCCAAAACAAGACATATTTATACGAGTATGATAGGTAAATCCGCATAATGCCGGCTAGGCTCCCGTAAGATGCCTAGCCAGCACTGGTCTTCCGTTAAAAATGACGTCACTAACGATCGGACCTACGCTATGTAAAATAAAACAAAAACTAAATTATAACAATATGCAATACAGTTCACAAAACATACATAAATGTAGATAGATATTATTAACTTGGTCAACCTTCCAATAGTTCCAATATTATAATATCATTTCACCAATCATTCATCCAAAGAGGTTCCTTTGCCCTGTGCATTATCTAACTAACTAATAGGTCACACGTTCCGATTTTCGTGGTGAACAACATCGTTTGATTCTGGTGAAATACTCTTCCGTTACAGTCTATGGTGACTTTCGCTACGCTGTTCTCCACCTGGGGCTACCTACTAAATATTGCCCGCAATTTGTATATCATTTAAATCTAAACGAAGGGTTACTTACCTCATGCAAACTTCAACCCAACTTCAACCATTACGTTTGTGATTCCGTTTGCCGTCGTAAATAAGTGATCTTGAACTCTCATAAAGTGACAAAATTATATGAATTCTGGTGATTTTCTAAAGTGTCATAATCGAATCATTTATTTACGGCAGGTGTCAGTAACACGGGCTTGTCTCTCCTCTTTGTCCTCTGGCGTCGAAGTCCTTGGCGATGACGTGACGTAGTTTCGGTCTCGCTTTTAGCCAATTCACTGTTGATTTTGACCTGTATTTTGATGATTATTTCGTTACTACTTTTTGTAGCCGGTTTTTTGTTTATCAAATTATAAAATCAGTGTAAAGTTTTTTGTTCCTGTGGTGTGCCTTTGACATCGACGACTTTGAATGATTTAGCGTCAATAAATTATTTTTAACTAGTACCCGTCCCGGCTTCGCACGGGTGCAAATGCATGTATCATATACATATAAACATCCCTCTTTAATCACTCAAAATCCGTTGCGTAGTTTTAATGATCTAAGCATACATGAGTGTGACAGACAGCGGGAAGCAACTTTGTTTTATACTATGTAGTGATCGACGGATAACAATTGATTGCAGTAAGAACTGCCAATATTTAAGTTTATATATTTTATCTATTTGTTCTTCCATTGATTGATGGTCATTCGATTGATGATGAAACACCGACTACCGTTATTGCGCGATATATACATAACTATAACAAAGATGGCGTATCAATCACGCACACAAGGTTTATATCGCAGATTCTCGTTACTTTGTTCGCATACCATCAAGTAAAAGCCAAAGAAGCAAGGGACTATTTCAAATGGAAAACATTAAATAGTACCCTGAAAAACTTAGCTTATTAGTACGTCAGTTAATTTTAACCTAGTAATCGGTACTTAGAGAAACCTTCATCTCAAAGATCACTCACTATTGACCTACATATAATGGCTATAGCATATCATAAATCACTTTAATATCTATTTTATTTCAAGCAACATTGTTATTAAGTTTTTTTTATATGCATTCGCCAAATTTATAATAAACTGTACAGTTGCATAAAATTAATGGCTCTAACAATTTAGGCGCGGTGAGCGATGGCCCACTGCGACGCAGGAGGTTGCGGGTTTGATTCCCGCCTCGGGACAAATATTTGTTAGATCTGCAGATCCGGGTGTTCTGGACGCAGCAAAATATACATACATATATGTATATCTGCTGCTGCATAGTTCTGCTGCTTAGTTTGTGGCTAGATAAAGCTGTGTGAATTGTCCAGCATTATTCATTTATTTTACAGTGAAAATGATGATGCCATTCACGTCAATCACATCATAAGAAATGACAGAGTATAAATTAAGAAATGACAGAGTATAAATATCACGCTCAGTTGAACTAAGAGACACAATACAAGTAAATGTATTGTTTCAATATAATAAAACATTCTAATTATCTCATAACGTCTTAGTGTTTGCAAAATATATTGTTTAATTTGCGAAACACGTTATAAACGTATGTCATGTCATGTATTATATAATGAAGAATGAATAAATAATGCTGGACAATCTACATTGCATCATCTAGACCCAAGCTAAGCAGCAGAGCTTGTGCTGTGGGCATAGATCTAACTAGACATGCAAAATTGCAAGCCTTTGGGTTAGATAATTTCTGAGATATAGATGGGTCCAAAAGCGTGCCCAATAGTTCATGTAAAGATACTCAGTGCTTTTAAGTCGCCCGTTTCTATCTGAACTTGGCTGATGTCGTGGGCGTCTCAATTGTATGAAGATCTGACATTATAACGAATATACTCCTTATGCAAGGTCATTGGTTCCAGTTCCTTTACAGGGTTTGTCCGTCCGTACATCCTTCAGAAGAGTCAATATACTTGCTGTTTTTGTATCATTACTACCCAATTCGATTTCTTTTGTCAACACGTTTTTGTTTCAAGCTCTTTGAAAGTTAAAAATAACTACTCAGAATAATGATGTTTTCAAGTTGTCAGGAAGTTCAATCACCTATTCCGAATAGTTCGTGTCTCTCGCAATGTCAATGTAATTGTTTTTTCCAATGTAAAACCACTTTAACTAACTCCCTCCGAAAATGATTTTTTGTCAGTCTTGCAGCCTTAGTACACAGTATGGAATCATTTCGATAACAATACAAATTTCTATCATATTACCCATTTCAGTATAGTGTGCTGTGCAGATTGTTTCCCTAAAATAAATAAATAAACGCTTAATGGATAAGTAGAACCGAAAAAAATAATAAACACATTATTGCACGAATGAAATGGTGGTATGTTTCATTCAGTAGTCATACATTGCAAGCCTTAGCGGAAGCAATTCCCTGGGTGCCGACGCCATGCCGGATAGAGAGGCTCAAACATATCCTTCCCGTTAGCAACTATGGCGAATTGCCAGACCATTTGTTTTGTTGCTACAAAGTAGATGATAATTTATAGATTTCAACGAGCTTGCTGCTTAGACTATGAAATAGAAAGATACTAAACATGCAGTTATCTTCCTGTTACAGAAAAAGCAAGTATTTCGCAGTGACTTTGAATCGACGAAAGGCTTTGAAGTTTTTAGTGAATCTCTTTTTTTCCACTCTGGTGATTATAGCATTTCTCAATTGCAAGGACCCTACGACCTGAACAGATGTCAACAGCCGACAAATTAGTAATTAGACAAGAAGCTTCGCTGCTAAATGTCTTTGACCGGGTTTCTGAAAGCTGCTCCCCATTCGCGCGAATGCTTTCGTCGCGTCGTCGTCGCTGTTGCTGTTTTGAAGTGCCCAACCCACCTAGTTTTAGCTCTTCAGGTTTACGAGCGTGTTGTTTTTCTTATACAAAAGCTTTTAAACAAGAATGTTGAACTTTCTTGTACCCGTGCGAACAAAAGTCCTTGTCCCAAGTCCCAAGGGTCCTTTTGAAATTAGTTTTTTACCCTTTAATTATTATTTACTTATTTCCGTACCATAAATTCCTAATTAAGTAATGTTGCTGTATTGTCAACGAACCAAACATAAATACAATTATGCAATAAGTAGGTACCAATCGTTGAATTGATGTGATGGTTTAAAACCATTGAACAACTTGTCCGAAGACTCGGTCGGAGCTTATTTGAATTAGGGCTATTTTTGTTCAAATATTTGGAAAGTTTTCTCAGAAACTTTTATACAACTTCAACATTTCTTCCATAAAGCTTACATTTGCTTCCCTCTAGTAACCGTCACCGCCTGTTGTCTTTACTTTGCACAGGGTCTTAGTGAGCTTGTCTTTCGTCCATTACTCTCAATTAGTCTTTGATGGAACTGTAGCGTGTCTTTTTACACTTAAGGCTAAAGCCATTATTCTGCCAGAAACTGTTAGTCTCCGATGTTGGTTATTAAGGCCGAGACGTTTGATCTCGGCGGGAAGGCTTCATTGATAAGTTTATTACTGTAGGCGGACTTCTGCTAATGGTTTTGAATTTTAGTGCTCTTACTAACTCAAGTGTCAGGGGAGTTTCGCAAAAATTACAATGCGAAAAGGCCTCTCTTTTCGCGTGGACGGGTTTTCACGGGACTTGAACTCGCGACGTTCCCCTAGCTAGGGGGAAGTTGTTTTTTTTTTAAATATAATAATCATCAGTGTCCTATTTTTATTATGTCCTATTTTACTCCTTGGACTCCTCATGTTGTTTATAAGATGTCTGACTAACACGCAAGCTCTGCTCCTTTGGGATCAGATGATGTGTGACTTGGCTAATGTCATTCATTTAACAATATTATAGAATTTATATATAATTTTGTTAGCACCATTGTAAGTTATATTTTGACTACGAAAGGCCGCATTCATCACTAATCGGCCGTATCAAATCCAAGTACATCAGTGGAAACGTTTCATTAACCGGGTAAAGGACTTGCACAAAAACTACCACTGACTTTCTAGTCGCTGTTACGAAAAAACGCAAATATTGACACGATCTAATTGCTCGTGTCATGACATCGTGCGTTACCAGTTTTATTACCAACATTCCCTTGACTTTGTTTTCGTGGATCATTAATCTTAGTACAGTAAAGTGCCATAGACCTACCTAGGTACCTACTTCTTCATTGATATTGCTTAGTACTTTGTCGTTTTAAAAGTTACTGACTCGACGACCGTGTGCTGTTTGTTTGTTAATAAACGCTCTTAGTATGACGACGTACTAAAGTACCATCGTCTTTGCTATTACAGTTTTGGTCGACTGTTATTGCATTGAAATTTTAAATACTGTTTTCCTAGAACAGAAATTACAAATTATATCTTCCATCATCTCTATTTTTTATTCGATTTACAAATCAAATTATTTTAAACAAAATAAAAAACCTGGAAGATCGCATACGTGAAAAATATTTTTATTTATGTTTCGACTTAGATTTTTAGGAGATTTATATAATAAATATCAATCTCTCGATTTATTATAAGTAACATATACGTATGTACGACCCGTGCCTATATTTAATCAAAAAAGTTCTGATAAATTTACGGCAAAAAGTAAATTTTTCGCATGTTAATTATAACGTGTTGTATCGAGCTCCCCGGGCAGGATTTGCGTGACCTATTTCCAGTAGATCAATCTCCATGCAGGTTACCTACGCCCTACCTACGCGCTAGGTTACAGATTAAATGGTAACTAGTAGATACCGGTCAAATTTGTTATTGTCCTATCCTGCCTGCTGTCTTATAGGTCTTGCAACGAATACTTTTACATGCACTATCTTAGACTTGCTTAGATTCATGCAACTTCTAGAAAATATACATTATTATAGAGAAATAGTTTAACCTTCGCACGCTGTGTTTTTGTCTTTGGAAATGGTTTAAGGTTATTTCTATCTCATGGGAACTGATTTATGTGATAAAAAGCATTTTTATTCCAGGCTTGAGCTACCTGTGTGCATTCAATTATAAAAGTGCTTTATTTCCTATAGACAAATCATAAAGAATCAAATCATAATGATGTGACCATGTGACCTAATATTTCCATGTCAATATCAGACCATAAGCAGGGTCAATACAATTCCAAAAGCGTTTTAGGTGTAGATGTAAACGAAGCGCACACGCGATTTTTTTTTCAAATTGTCAATGTTCAGCTGTTTTTTTCGTGCCCGTACTTTAGTTATGGAATCAAGGTGCCTAGTATTATGTCCCACTACGTCTGGCTAGACAGTACTCTATTTTCTTTACCATGATAAGATCTTTCCAGCAAGCACTTGGTGTTGGCACAACGACTCTTGTTTCGTATAAAACTGTTAACTTTTATTACCGACATCCTTTTTCACGGTACCAGGTCTCGATAGCGAATTTTATCCAATAAACATCAAGTTTACTGGCATTATTCAACTTGACTTGCACGTGTTACCTGTGACTCACAAAACAGAACTCTCTGTGAATTGGTCATGGCTGATTTTTAACACTTTGACTGCGGTGTTGTTTCGACGACTGCGATCTTTTTTTTAACCTAAAAAATTCGTGCTGCCGCTCTACACAGCGGTTGTGTTGCGCCGCACATGCGTTTCGTTCGAAAAATATTACAGCTGTGCTGAGTCACACAGATCTGTATTTTCTCAGCCGCTGCGCTAGTATGGATTTACGCATATTAGTCACTTGTAGAAAACACATACCGTGTGATTTCAGCAGTCAAAGTGTTAAATGAAAGTCATTTCGCGAGAGATTACGTTTTTAAGTTGTCCTCGTGTGTTTGATTGTTTGTATTGTATACCTACTAAGTTACCTACGTACTGTCAGTACTGTTTTATATAATAATAATAAATAATGCTGGACAATTCACACAGCATTATCTAGCCCCATGGTTAGCAGAGCTTGTGTTATGGGTACTAGGTAACTGATATACATAATACAATACATTACATAGATAGATATTTTTATATGTAAGTACTGTACCGACTGTTGTATCAGAATAATCGTATTTTATTAATTCACTACGGTTACGCCAGCTTGGAAATCTATGTGTCAAATTTATAAAACTTCCTCTTAAATCACTCTATCTATTTAAAAAACCGCATCAGAATCCGTTGCTTAGTTTTAAAGATCTAAATAAAAGCATACTTAGGGGCAGACAGACATCGCCGGATTAATTCATTTTAAAGGGAAAAAAAGGGTTTTCACACTTTTGCGTAACTCTTTCATGAGTTTCCCTCTGCTTGTCAAGAAAAATGTGTCCCTAATCAGTCTGCGGCGTAGACGCTACGCCGCCACTCTGTTGCTGTCAGTTTCATGATAAAAACGTTTACTCTAAACAGTTTGTTTAGTGTTATTTGGCTTTATATTTCACTTCATACGAAATTCGAGTAGACCAGAATAGCGATTGTGGCAATTCTGGCGGCGCGGCGGCGGCGGCACCTTCACAGACAGATACATCAACATCAACTTTCCTCTTTCCACTAAACTCTATAGTATTGAGAGAAAAAAAAATAGTATAGCACACAAAATAGGAAACAATACAGAAATTAATACTTAAAAATAGAGGAAGTATAAAGGGCGGCTTTATTGCCGAGAGTGATCTCTTTCAGGCAGCCTTAATGTTTTTTTGCTAGGGGAAATCCTTTATAGATATTTATGAGCCCGGGGGACTCGCCAATTATGTCAGCCTAGTACTGACTAATACTGACTAAAACCATTGGGGTGTTCCTCCTCGCTATCATCATCATCATCATCATCAGCCTATATTAGTCCAGTACTGGACATAGGCCTCCCCTAATGAGCGCCATAGCGTCCTCTCTATAACTCAGACCAATTCAGACCCATCTGTAAGGAAAGTGGCAAGCCACTTTTCTACTTCGCCTAAGGCGCCTCAGGACACCCAGGGTGCCTTCCAACCTAGACCTTTGTGCGGGTGACAGACCACTGATCTGTCACCCGTAGGTATGCATCTTATAGCCTAGAACATCTTGTTTTTGTTGTTGTTATTTCTAATTCTAATTCCAATTCTTCCATTCCGCAATAGGTTTCACTGCATCTATATTAATTATTCTTCCAGGATGCACGCTTTTAGTAATAACTAGCGGACCGTCCCGGCTTCGCACGGGTATTAGAACCTTTGGCTATATTATTGGAGTTTTAGTAAGGATCCCTAATTTTCTTGAAAATATAATATAGCCTATGTTCACCGGGGATAGTGTAGCTTTCCAACGGTGAAATAATTTTTCATGTCGGGCTAGTAGTTTCGGAGCCTATTCAATACAAACAAAAAAATCAAACCTTTCCTCTTATAATATACAAACTTTCGCAACCAAAAAATCAAACCTTTCCTCTTTATAATATTAGTATAGATAATAGTATAAGGCGTTTATAAGAGTTAACATCGCCCGATAATTTCTGTAATTTTTTATTACAATACAATACAATTATTCTTTATTGCACACCATAAAAACAGATACACTAGACAGGAAAAAGACAAATAAAGAATGTGTTGTACAATGGGCGGTTGTATCGCTTAAAGCGATCTCTGCCAGGCAACCTTTGGATGGACATGAAGTGTTAGAACAAGTATAGACGGTGGCGTGTTATATAGAATATTAATTTATCGTGTTGGTCTTTCCAATTATTTAATGTTTATTTTTTGTAGATTTATGTGACTTCTTATTTTTATGTAATATTTAATGTGCATATGGATCTTTATGAAGTCTGAAATAAAGAATTCATTATTTATTCCAGGGCGAGATACTGGAATGTCCGCTATGCCTGACGACGATGCCGTGCGGCACCATGGTCCGTCTGACGTGGTGTTCGCACCGCTGCTGCGAGCCTTGTCTTCGGCAGTACCTGGCCATCGAGATTTTCGAGGCTCGGGTGCCTGTCAACTGTCCGGTCTGCCACGAGAGCATGCATCCATCAGGTAAGGTGAACAAACCCAAAGACGCTTGTCGAATAAATGCACTGCGGACCCGGATAATTATTTATTATTTATTTATTTTAAGCCATTTTTGTCCCACTGCTGGGCAAAGGCCTCCCTTTTCCTCCTTCCACTCCTTGCGATCCAACGCTGCAACAGGCCATGATGGAAGATGTACCTCGAGCTCGTCGCGCCATCTCATCCTGGGCCTTCCACGTCGCCTCTTAGCGTTGGTTGGGTGGGCTCCACTCTGTGGTGGTCTTTGCCGGATAATTATGATAAGAAAAAAAATGAAATAACGGCAATGGTCTGCGTCAAATTCATATGAGCCTCTAGTGTATTCAAAATGATCTGAAAAACATAAAAGCAAATTGATATAAGCAATACAAATCATTGTTTCCTATTTATATGACCAGTCAGGGTGTTCAAAATTATCTTAGCAAACAAAGCTCTCAAAGTTATCTGTACATAAAATATACCTTACAAAATAATAATAATAACAACAGAATTCATATATTTCTTTAGATCTTTAGTGCATTCAATCAAAACAAAATAAAAATAACGACCCTTATTAGAGTTTGCATACAGGTAGTATTGAGGGCTAAGCTAAGAAAATTCTGAACACCTTGGGTGCTAACAACAGTATGATGATTCGAACTGCTTATATAATTTTTTTATGTTTTTCAGATCATTTTGACTACTCTAGACGCTCATATCAATTTGACGCTGACTGTACTACTTAACTTACATTAATACCTACATATATTTTTTACCAATAACAACCTCGGTCTGCCTTCCACTTGTTGTTAACGCCCAATAGGGTTCACATTGTGATATTTACCTACACTTAATCCGATGTGATTTGTAACAAAATGGGTCACCTTCCTCAAAATCTAAATGGCATCTCGTCTATCTAAATCGGTGTTATCGTTAAACGATCCTTTGTTATGAATTGCTTGGTACAGCTTTATCTATGACCATCGTATTATGAAAATGAAATAAAGCCTATTCACTCCAGTTGTACCTTTTGTCTGGGTGTATGCGTTTTAACGTCGATTGTTTTACATCCGATAGTTCCATCGTGTTTCAATCGCATTGATATATGTCTCACTGTAAATAAAGCCCCCTTTTGAAATGTCACCCATTAATATTAATGTTCCTAGACCCTTCAGAAGTAAATTGACTGGATGCAATCCCATGAGCTGATCGACGTGTTCCTGCAGCTATTATTTTATAGTTAAATATTGTGAACTCTATTACATACATCGTTGAGAATACAATGGCATTCATTCTAAAAACATATACCGACCGCAAGTAACGTATTCATATTCAATAACTTTATTCATCTGACGACCGATGTGGCGCGGTGGGCGAAAGTCCGCTTGCGACGCAGGAGGTTGCGGGTTCCATTCCCGCCTCGGAAAAATTGTGTGTACGATCTGCAGATATTTGTTCCAGGTTTTCTGGTCGTTTTCATTTTAAAAAAATATCTATCTTTGTAATGTATTGTATTATGTTTATCAGTTATTTAGTACTCATAACACAAGCTCTGCTTACCATGGGGCTAGATAATGCTGTGTGCATTCCAGCATTATTTATTATATTCCTTTAGGTTTACAAAATAAGCAAGACGCTTATATTCAAATACATCAGACATCAGTGAAGTAAGAAGCTATTTCCAATCTAGGAATATGCCACACAGAAATCTTTATTGAACACATTTATTGGGTTAATTCTGAGTCATCTAGACATTGTGTTATTAGCTACTCAATTAGAATCCTGAATTGGATCCGTTTATTACGGGTCATTCATACTAACATACATAATCGCTTCATAACAAGATCTTGATTGGCGCCACTTATGTATTAATATTGCCACGGATTCATTTCATTCATTGTGTGGTAAATTTTAACGTACATGTTATTAATAAGTAAATTGTTAGACTGGAGAGACTATAACGATACAAGGACTTCAATTTCTTTTCAAGCGTTAACTTTAATACCCCTAATATTAAACCATGCTTTTGTTTTGGTGAAACCGGCCTTAACCGTATCCTTTGCGACACAGTTTTATACTTGCGCTTTCCAGAGTTCCGTTGTATTTTAGTTTTATTGTTTAGGCCATTCCAAAACTAAATAAATAAAATAAATATTCAGATTTTTACTTGACCCCGGAATAGCATTATTGGTGTTGTGCATCATACATACCTACCTAGGACTAGTTTCACTAAAGCATATAACAGAGATGTGAACAATATCATCTGTTCTCCGCTCTGAAGGAAACTGGGCCATAGAGGTTACGATTACGTCTCTACAGCCTTAAAACAAAGTAACATGAGGCGGTGTAGTAACTAAATTGTAACCGCATCATCACCAACCTATAATAAGTCCACTGTTGGACATAGGCCTCCCCTACTAAGCGCCATAGCGCCCTGTCTTCAGCTTGCCGCGTCCAGCATCTACCTGCAGTCTTTGCCTTCGCACTCTATACAATTTAATAACATTGAAGTGTTTGTTATATCAAAATAACAGATAAACACCAAATTTTAAAATGTTGCTTTGTCTGTTTTGGCAAGTCTCCGAAGCGGCCGGTTCTTACCGATTTTGAAGGGACTTCCTTTGTGGGATAGCTGATGTTAAAGCGCAGTGCAGACTTTAGTTGTAAAAACTGTCAACTTTTCAATATTTTACAGTCAAGTCAGGCACAGTTTAATTTTATATTGTAAAATAAAAAAAAATAAAAAAAATCTGTAACAGTTTTACAACAATTTTTACACCGTAGTGGAGACCTTCATTTAAGTATAGGTACTTGTGTTAGAAGGTCTCGCTCTTCTATAACAGACATTACATAATACATTTCAGACTTATTTGCTCATTTATGTACAGAAACAAAATTAAGATTATATCTAATTGCAATCTAGCTTAGAATCTAATTAAATCTAGTTTTTATTGTATTTATACTGGGAAGCGTGCGGTGACGAGGACGCGAGTTTCACGCTTTTTGTTCACCCAAAAAGTACACAGATTTGACCATGACGCGATTTCCATGATTTAAATTTAAATTTTTGGGTGAACTATCACCCAAAAAGTGCTCAACGCGCCCAAAGAAGTTTTCACTTCAAAAATAGGGTACCGCACAATAAAAATAAAGCCCACGAAATTGTGAATTCTACGCGGGCTTACTACTATGACTACGTGTAGTCGCGAGCACGGTTAATTACCAAGCTCCTCAAGTGCAAGCTATGTGTAACACCTCAGGGGTAAACGGCCCATTCGTCCCGCATCAGAATCAAATCAAAGCCGGCCATGAGCACGTGAGCGCATGGCGAATGCACGCCGCCGCCGCCGCCGCCCTTCTGTTTCCTTTCGCGGTAGATTGCGCAATACTATACGTAACATACTAATAAAGTACCTTGATGTCTATTGAACCTAGCGGTAGAGTCCGCGCGTGAACAGAATAGTACGGAACCTTGTCAAAGTTTCACGATCTCTGTGGCGCGGTGGGCAAGGTCCGCCTGCGACGCGGGAGGTTGCGGGTTCGAATCTCGCCTCAGGACAATTTTGTTTACGATCTGCAGAGCTCTTATAATTTACAAAAGCATACTACATAATTGACGAATATTTAAACGAAAAATAAGTAAAATGGGTGCCCACGACGCACATGCAAAAGCTAAAGGTCTAAGAAGGAGGGACTTAGACCTTTGGCTGAGGCCTCACACATTTTAGACCTTTATATTTTAGGCACTATGGAACTTTAGTCATTTTTCTGTTTAGTATTTCTGCAAAATAATCATTTTACATTTTAGGCATTTTACTTCCTAGGCATGTTGGAAATTAGACTTCCTGATCAGGATGACTCCTCCTGGTCGCACCTCAAAGGCTGGGCAGTGAATGCTTTCAGGGAAGGGATGGAAACTTGTCACGTACCTACGAAAACACATCCAACTGTTAGTTACATAAGTCCGCTCTGCATGTTTACTTAAGATAATCCTATATACCTCTCTATTGTTGAATGTTTTGAGAAAATTAAAATTTCTAAGACCGTAACTTGTCAAGGAAATATCCGAACGATTTCATTTCAGCACGCAATAGTGTCCCCCCATCTAGGTTCTATATTCTATCTATATAATGGGACGTTCGTAAAATCGAACAATCTTAACTGTATCTTTATATCTTTAGATTTATCTCTCGTTTGACATTGATCGTTGTATTGCACTAGATGGTTATCGATCGAATGGCCTCAGTGCGGAATCTTCTCAGTTAATAAAGATATTTGCGCGGTTGGCTCTGTTAATGCAAATCTGCGGTATCATGGCCTCAAACTCAATGCTACTTGAAGCTTTTGTGAAATAATAGTAAAAAAATAAACCAATGTTATTTTGATAGTTAGTTAAATTACCGCCGCGACAGCAATAAGGTTGGTTATCGAGTCTTATGTCACCCGGGAAACTTCAATCTACGCCTGCTTCTTGGACCTGAGTCGCGCCTTCGATCTTGTGAATTATAACATTCTCTGGAAGAAGCTAATTGACTCAGGAGTCCCGCTGAAAGTTGTTAACCTTTTTAGGTACTGGTACGGAAGCCAAACCAATGTAGTAAGATGGGGCGACACGACCTCCAGTGAATATAAGCTGGAATGCGGCGTACGCCAGGGGGGGTTGACCTCTCCAGACCTTTTTAACATTTACGTAAACGGCTTAATCGAGGAGCTGAGGAGTGCCAGAACAGGCTGCCATATTGGTGATGTTTGTGTTAACAATTTGAGTTACGCCGACGATATGGTACTCCTGAGCCCTTCGATTAACGGACTCAGAAAACTTTTATCCGTATGTGAAAATTATGCTCACCTCCATGGATTAAAATATAACGTCCACAAAACAGAAATGCTAGTATTTAGAGCAGGAAAGGGTCCGGAGAGGGTACCTAATGTGTATCTGAAGGGTTCAGCGGTGAAGGTTGTAAGGGAGTTCAAATACCTTGGGCACATCATCACTGAGGACCTTAATGATGACCAAGATATTGAGCGTGAAAGACGGAACCTATCCATCAGGTGTAACATGCTTGCTCGGAGATTTGCCAGATGCAGTGACGAAGTAAAAGTTACGTTGTTTAAGGCATACTGCCTCTGTATGTATACTTGTCAGCTCTGGTTCAAATACAAAAGAAAATCGTACAGTACCATAAGGGTGCAATACAATGACGCTTTTCGCATCCTTATGAAGAAACCACGTTTTTGCAGCGCGTCAGGCATGTTCGCTGATGCACGGGTTCCGGATTTTTTCGCTATTATCCGATCTCGTATTGCGTCATTTTGGGCCAATATTAGACGATCAAAAAATGGCATCCTCAGTTGTATGGCTAACAACATCTGTAGCCCTATGTACAGGTTCTGGCTCTCTGTGCACCAGAGTGGGAACCGTAAGTAGGTCTATTCCTATTTTAATGTTTACTTTAATTTAATTTAATTTATTTATAATAACCTATGGGTTTCTTTTTATGACCTGAAATAAATGACTATTATTATTATTATGTCTCTCATTTACCATGATCTCGGGCCATAAAGTGACCCGGTCCTTTGGAAGGCTTGCGTGGGGCCGAAGCCAACAGCACAGAGGCCCTTTGAGAAGTTAATCTAAAGGCGATGGCTACACATAGCGGGTATCATCCTCGGGTGCACAAGAGAGACTATTGCAAAGAAAAATGAAAGAAATAAAACCAGGCTATTGTGATGGATGGATGGACTGGGTAATCGGGCTATAGGGGAGATTGCGGACGTCTGCCATAAACAAGTCAATCATAATGTTAAGAAGAGCGGCAGACGGTGGCTTGCCGAATGCTGGATGGGTTCCTTAAAAAGCCGGAGTAAATTACCGGAGAGGAACAACATCGGCGCAAACGACTGAGGGTGTCGAGAGGTGCGGCCCCGATTTCACCATCACGAAGACTGCTCGTGAGCGGGTTTCCTCGCTATTACGCCATTAGACACTTCCACCCCCGAGTCTACATCCTAAGATGCATCTCTCGCGACTCCACTCAGACCGGCCAATGAAGGCAAGCAAGAGGTGGGGATCTGGTTCTCTTGGGATGCCACTCCGCAAGCGGAGACGAGAACCAGGAACTTCCCCGGGAGCACTCGGTACCCGTGGTGTCGCTACTCACCAACAGCTCGCCACAAGCTGCCCTGCGGGTTTATTATTATTATTATTATTATATTAAAGCCTGAGTACCTGAGTTAAATTTTGTTGTAATAATAAATATAATAAATGGAGCATAAATTCTTGTTTACTTAGTTCAGTTTCTGGAAATTTATTGATCATTACGAAGCTTAGCTTAAGTGTCTCGTAATTAATGCGAAAACCAATTAAGTCTCGTAAAGTCTCCTTTGGGCTCAACATAACTCCTCAAGACCTGAACATTAGCAACTTTGCAAGAAAAAAGATGCTGTTATGTAAATTATTTAGATTTTTATTGTAACCTTTATATACAATATCTAATAACTTATATATTAGCTTAGGCTCACGGCCACGCTCGTTTTAATTAGACCAAACATAGTAAAAAAGTGTGTTACCTTAGTCGGAACTAGGCAAATGACTCTCATCACTATAGTTATCCATACTAATATTATAAAATCGAAATTAACTCTGTCTGTCTGTTACATATTCACGCCTAGACGGCTGAACCGATTTTAATGAAATTTGGCTGGAGCTAAACAATATCCCGGGGACGGACAAAGGCAACTTGAAAAGCGCGTAAGAAGCCGCGGGCAGAATCTAGTAGATTTTAATAAAAGTAAGATTTCTCTGTCTCTGTCTCTCTGCGAACAAAATTTAGGGTTCTCTCTTTGCTAAATTACTTTGGTGTTGACAGAATATAAAGAATCATTGCTGTATAATTTTGGGCGACTGTATGATTTACGATATAGGCCAACTGGTAATTTGTAATGCTGCCTCGGAGCCAGAACCTAATTTATTGCTCGAGTGGGCTTGAGAGATGATATCAACTGACTTTTTTGGACGTCCATATGTCGTCGGCTCGAATTTGCTTCAATCTAGTACACACTCGTCAAAACGAAAATCTATCTGATTCATTTTCGTTTAAATTCTATCTCCATCATCATCATAGCATCAGCCCATACACGTTCACTAGGTACTGGATATAGGCCTCCGTCACACGACTCCACAAAGAGCGGTCCAGCCGCATCCATCGACTGCCTGCGATCGCTACGATATCGTCGGTCCATGGTCCCCCAGTCCCAATACTCCGTTTCGCGAAATACTATCTTATGAATGTGACATAAGAGTAGATTTCGCTTGAAAACGATTCAGTAACTTCGATTTTCGTTTTCCAAATAGGCCAGCTGAATTATGATAGGGCTGTATTGACCGGCGCGGCGTTACGGGGCGTAATGTAACGTGTTACACAGCGAGCGTTCATGTAGTCAGTGTGGGGAAAGAAGGCACTCGCAACGATGAATGGGTTTTTTTTACAATCGGCATAAAGTATCATATCGTAACATCTGTTAGTAGTTAGTACCCGGCTTTAGACCGCGTCCTAGCCCTGAATAGATCATGAGGAACGATGAATTGTCAATATTGAAAAAGAACACTAATACGGAGAGGATAGGCGTTAAACAAACAAATGGTGGTTTAACACTAATCGTCTGAAGGTAATATCGACTATAAAAAAATACTTGTATTTGAAAAGCATTAAGTGTGGAGTCCTCGCGTTTTATCTCGTGCGAGCGCAAAAAGTATAAATGTTTGTTGTATTTCATAGCAGTTGTAAATGGAAGGGTACAAATTCTTCCCTGAGTAACGCCACAAGGGGCCTATTTCTCAACACTTGCTTCTGCGATAATGTAATTTGTATTCAGGTATATTCTTCGTGTGTGTTATTCGTAAATTTCTTTTGATATACGACACCCTGGTGAGGAGTTGCCATATTATTGTAGTGACATTGCCCTTTGATATTTTAAGATAACTATATCTTATATAATACTAGCTGAGCCCCACCGCGCCGCTTCGCTCGCGTGGAAAACTATGTGTCAAATGGTTTATAAACCTTCGTCTTAAAACAATCTATCGTTTTAAAAAAACCTCATCATATCAACATCCGTTACGTAGTTTTAAAGATCTAAGCATACATAGAGACAGACAGACAGCGGGAAGCGACTTTGTTTTATACTATGTGGTGATTATAATTAATATTGATTCGATTGATAAACCTCTCTTAGTAAAGTTGTTCTTAGTTATCTTTAAGGGATAATTCAGACGTACCGCAACCACACCTCGAACTGATCCCCTACATAAATAAATTAAACTGGCTAAGCTTGATAAATCAAATTAATATGCAGGCTTAATCCTCCGACTATTTTCACAATCCCAATCGAATGTGGGTCAAAACCGCAGCCCGACCGCCTGTATGGATTTAGAATAACGAATCCACTTTCAACAGAATTGGAATTGATAGCAGCATTGTGCCACCACACCAGGACCTGTCTGAAAATCAGCGCCGCTACTTACTTAGGCTTGTAGCGGCATAATGCTGAGACAGGGACCTTTTTGGCCCCTTATGTAACACGTATTTGCTCTATTTTGTATGTCTTGTCTATTCCTTGTAATTTATTTTTCTTGTTTTTATTATTTTCTTACCATGTAATGTGCTATATATAGTGTCAAATAAATGTATTTTCTTTCTTTCTTTCTTTCTTTCTTTCATTCAAACGTATAAACGAGATTCTTTTGGTTATAAAGAAATTTTATATTCTCGATTCTTCCAAAACAAAACTTATCTACTAAGTGCACGTAAAATCCTGATAGAGCCGAGATAATAAGCCAAGTGAAAACTATATACAATTTTTTTGTATATACAAGTGAAAACTTAGAGCAAGGAGTCAATCTATTCGACCCCTGAAAGTTTTTGATGCAAAGTACCTACTATATAAGAATAGTACTTTGGATAATTCATTGTACTTTGGTAGTCTATTTTTTTTAATTATTCTTTTGGCTATTTACTAGCTCCGCTCCGCGGCCTCGTTCGCAAAGAAATTTAAAAATATGAAAAATATCAATTTTTTTAATTTATAAACCTTCTACAAAGTTTTAATTTTTTTTTGTTCCGAAGTTATAAACGCCACCAGGAGCAATACAGGTTAATTTTTATATGTTAAGAGATTATTTTATCTAGAAGGTTCATGGCAGCCATGCTGAAATGCAGAATGGGAAGCTGACGAATCAAAACAATAGGATCAGATGCAATGTGGGAACGCCAGTGATGCAATAATGCTTCGTCTGACTTTATACTTGGAAATGTGGGCCAGATTACCTCTTGCTGATTAAGTAGTACCTATGTAGGTACGTGGTTCTAGCGGTTTTTGCTCAACGCAGTAGCGGTGAGGAAAACTGGGTATAGAAATTCTAGGAATTATTATTAGGTTAAGTACCTAGGTTATTCATGCCATACCTAACTATTATCACTACATAGTATAAAACAAAGTCGCTTTCCGCTGTCTGTCTTTCCGTATGCTTAGAATCTTTAAAATTACGCAACGGATTTTAATGAGTTTTTTTTTAAAGTGATTCAAGATGTAGATTTATAAACTATTTGATACATTGGTTTCCACGTGGCCGAAGCCGAGGGGCGTACCTAGTTATATATACATAAGACGTGTACTCTACATTTTCCTACTGAGTTAGAAGTTAAGATTGTCGCAGATCCTGGACGCACAGCACAAAAATTTGCATTTAAATATGGGTTTATAACTCGTAACATTTAGATGCATTGTATACTGACGACATCAGATGACAGACAGACACGAGTTTCGAACGAGTACGCCGTCTACTAGTTAGAAACTTGTTGGGAGCCATCTAAAGATGATGTTGGATAAATATGCACTGAGCATTATCGTTCTCTTCTTTTTCACGCTTAGCAAGCTTAAAAATGTTAAAAGCTTTCATAAATTGACGCAATGTCCGTATTGTAAATCATCATGCTGCAGGGCCATAATCTGAAAGAGATAAGATAAATATAATGCATTCAATGTGTAGAGAGATACCTTTTGTAAATAGAGATCAAAATCCGACCGCATACCCATAGATATTTTATCCGATGTTATCAGATAATTCAAGTGTTTTTGGTCAAACCTTAGGTCAGATTCGAAAAAGTAGCGTTCGCTCCAATTTATTTTACTCCACGTTGATAACATTGAACTATTGTTCAATGAACAAACATACAAAGTGAATAATATATTTTTTGAACTATTCTGGCCGTGTCTGGTGCCGGGATAGAATTTGCATCACCCCAACTCTTCTAGTAGATGTCGTAAGAGGCGACTAAGGGAAATCCTTCGGGGGCGGGCAACAGCGCCTCCCGCGGAACAATTCTACCATAGAACCGCGATCCCCGACCCGAATACCCAGCGTGAGGATTACGGGTATTACCCCAAAAGATGAAAGCCAAAAAGGCTCTATTATCAGGGGAAGGCCTGCGTCCATCAGTAGAGTATAAGCTGTAGTTGACTGAACTTGTATAAAAATATATTTAACCAGATTCTGACCGCGGCTTCACACGAGATTTCACGAAAAGTATTCTACATATCCGTCTCCGTGGTATCGTCTACCTCCCTACCAAATTTCATAAAGATCTGTTTTAATATAAATTACACTAGGCACAACAAACATGGATTAGACACTTACGTGATATATGAAAGTACTAATGGTTTTAAAATAGTCATCGACCTATGAGTAATTGAGTATACATAGTCATTCGAGAACTTCATTCCTATAATGGATCTGTGTACTATCCTATTATATTACAAAGGCGAAGGTAGAACCAAATAGGACCTAAATAAAAATTGGTTTCCTTTATGTAACAACATGTCGTTCAAGCAACTGCCTTCAGGACCCTCTGGGATGAACAAGCCATTACGAGGTAATAAAATGGAGTCTACACGCTTCGATATTTATGACAGCTGGCCGATATTTCTCCGCGCTCGTTTAATAACATTGTGGGGTTTTCCCCTTGGTTTTCCTATTTTCTTGTTTATAGTTACATAGCTTTACTGGTCAGCTTTCCGTGATAGCGATTTTTATTTTAGTAGATTTGTTTGTTTTTCGCGAGTTTTGTTTGTTTTAGGTCTTAGTCATACTATTATACGGTCTTTAGTAATTTATTTACGAAATCACGTCATATTTTTACGCTTGTTTTGATAGGTAGGCCGAAGTTACACGAAATATGAGAGATACATATGTGATCGGTACCTGAGTTTTTCTCGCAGATTTTCCTTCTAAGAAATCCCCTTTTAGGTGCTCGTGTAGATTGATAGCTTTGCGTCGTTTGCGTAGCTTTACTCCAATTTAGAATCCAAGATATTTGATGTCAACAGAGACATTTATGAATGAAAACTTAACAAAAACTGATAACAATAACAGAAAACAACGAGGTAAACAGCAAGGTTATCATATCACTAAAAAGAAAAGCTCAAACTTCAACAACGCATAATCATAAACGTAGTGACAAATTTCTAAACTTGAATTCTAAAAAGAACGAGAGATCAATTAAATGACTGGTGCTTTCAAAACGAAACAAAATTTCGAGCTTTTGTGCTTTGCTTCGATGATATGAATATTTTCCACAATATTCTCCTTGGGTTTTGTAACCAAAGTATAAAAAGAGTAATAGTATACGAGAAGTTTTTAATGTACCTAACACTAACTAATTAATTCCCTCTGTGATAAATTAAATTTGACTGTCATAAGTATTTGTAAACTAAATTGATTGTTGTATTTATTAGCAGGAATACGTTAATAGCCCAATGAGGTAATCTATGCTAAATAATGCAGTAGGTTCAGAGTTCTGACCTTTAGGAATGGCATGGCATTGGCATTCCAGACATTTATATGAAATTACTAGCTGCGCCCCGCAGTTTCACCCGCATGGTGATAGATATTTTGGATGATATCTTTATGAATTGTAGTAGCCTATGTGTTATTCTGATGTATAAGCTATATTATTGTAAAGTTTCATTAAAATCCATTCAGTAGTTTTTACGTGGAAATGATCCATCCTGCAGCGTTGGATCGCGAGGAGTGGAAGGAGAAAAGGGAGGCCTTTGCCCAGCAGTGGGACAATAATGGCTCAAAATAAAATAATAAATATATTACACAAAGAAAGAAAACAATACAGGCAGAAATTATTTGAAGAAGGACGATCAGGCATCCTTGGGATTGATTGGACATGAAAGATATACGACATAATGTAGGTATGTAGTTAGTTTATACTTAGAAACTTTCTCGTTTATAATATTAGTAGGATATAAAGAATCCTCACCTCATTGTGAAAAAATATTTCGAACGGTATAATCATATTTTGGAATAAATGTAGACCTCCATAGTTAACACCTATTAATTAATTAGCCTTCAGTATTTAGTCACCTACTCATTAAGTTAGCTGTAAATTTCCTGAATATTGTTAAAATAAATTAAAATAAAACTTGTCGGTATCCTGGTTTAAAAGGTACATGCAGAATACAATTCTTAATTATTGCAATCTGAGATAAATATAGTAAATAATAAATAATGCTGGACAATTTACACAGCATTATCTAGCCGCATGGTAAGCAGAGCATGTGTTATGGGTACTATATAACTGATATATGTACATAATACAATACATTACATGGATAGAATAGAGACCATACATCTTTCTTTCCAGCAGTGGGACCACATAGGTAAGATTACCTATGTGGTCCCACTGCTGGGCAAAGGTATCCCCTAAAATCTTCCGGGAACTAAAATGGATACTCTCATTTTATATTAGCCCGGAGTGTCCCACTGCAGAGAAAAGGCCTCGCTCCTTCCACTTATCTCAGTCCGCCGCAAGGATACTATCTTAACAAAGAAACATAAAATTAAATAAGAGAAATAAAATGGTCATAACTTAAAGCCATTAACTTTAAGGACCATAATAAAAAACTTTCATAATACGGAACTTAAAGTTAAAGACCATTCTGACCTGAACATCCTTCAGATGTTGATGTAATGCACCTAACCCATTATGGGAGTAGATACCAGGGTTCAACCTTTGCAGGCTTTACATAAGGCCTATGTCCACCAATGGACTACTATAGGCTGATGATGATCATGATGACATAAGGTCTCGGCGTCCTTATCACATTTTGGCCACCATACTTTGGTTCTTAGTCTTCCCTGGTTATTTACAATATCTGTCTGCTTGTTCCAGATGTGCGAAGAATAGTGGACAACCCCATGATGTATGATAAGTACGAGGAGTTCTCGGTGAGACGCGCGCTGGCGGCCGACCCCGACACGAGGTGGTGCCCAGCTCCTGACTGCAGGTAATGCTGAATTTATCTTCTTCTTTACTTGTCTTGTTCAAGTCGCACGACAGACACCCACACTGAATTGGATTATGCGGGTCAGAAATATTCAATTCATTTATTGCAGTATTTTTACATAATTTTAGCTTTGGTGTTATTAGCTTACTTTAGAGGTAGGTACAGGGCGCAACAATCAGATAATTTATACAATATCATGTACAACAATCAAATAATAACACGGTAAATTAATTACAATAATAACTCGGTAGGTAGGTAGGTTCAGGTACTTAGTTTATTAATTCAGGCAGCCAAACAGCTATAGTTAAGATTTCAAACTCAAACTCAAAAAAACTCGTCATCCGAAACTAAACCATTATGATAACAAAGTCTGGATGCCGCTAAAGCTGAACCAACTGCTGGGTATAGCCATCAGTTCAGATCCTTATATCATAACGATAAGGTTGATCTGCCACTATCTATCTATCTAGTCAGCCGGTAAGCACTGCTGAGTATAGGCCTCTTCCTTATCTCTGTACTCCTGGCGGTCCTGTGCCAGTCGGATCCAACTGCTTCCCTACAGCCATAATGTTGTCTAACCATCGGGCAGGTGCCACAGCTGCAACATATTATTTCCTTCCAGGATAGAGTTTGCATTAACATTCAGTTGTTCTATTCCAGTTTCGCAGTAGTAGCAACAGGCTGCGCGTCCTGTCCCAAACTAACGTGCCTGGCGCCGGGCTGTGGTGCGTCCTTCTGCTACCACTGCAAGGCGGCCTGGCACCCTACACAGACATGTGACGCGGCGCGACGGTCGCGCCAGCCGCCGCCTAGAGCGCCCTCTAACTCGCACCCTGACCAGGATCATGGTATGTTACTGTTTCGGTGACCGACTATTTAAATTAAAATTAAAGTAAAAATGTTATTTATTGACATAATTTGATAAAATTTTCTTCATACTTCATGATCTTGAGTTGGACCCAACATTTATCGAAGTTCTAAGGTTCCTGCATTCATTTAATGAGTCTGCTGAACAGGCCTCCTCATACGAGGGCAGTTTTGCTTTAATCAACATAACTTTGAGTATGGATTATGCTCCCTTTTACTGTAATAAAACTAACTTGAATGATGTTTTATTTTCCAGGTGAAGTGAAGCCGTGTCCGCGCTGCTCCGTGCTGATAGTGAAGGTGGAGGACGGCTCGTGCAACCACATGGTGTGCTGCGTGTGCGGCGCCGAGTTCTGCTGGCTCTGCATGAAGGAAGTCTCAGATCTGCACTATCTAAGGTACCATACACAATTACAGCAAGCCTATGTTCTGCTACTACTAGCCTATGTTCACCGGGGATAGCGTAGCTTCCCAACGGTAAAAGATTTTTTGAAATCGGTCCAGTCGTTTCGAAGCTTATTCAACAAAAACTGTTTGTCTTCCAAATAAAGTAAAATAAAATAAATTACATAGTCTAACCTTCTTTTTGTCCGTTCCAGTCCAAGCGGCTGCACATTCTGGGGCAAGAAGCCATGGTCACGCAAGAAGAAGCTTCTCTGGCAGTTGGGCACGCTCGCGGGCGCTCCGCTCGGCATCGCGGTGGTGGCCGGCGTGGCGCTGCCGGCGCTGCTGGTGGGGCTCCCGCTGTGGGCCGGCCGCCGCGCGCATCGCCGCCTGCGCCGCGCCACGCCGCCGAGACGACGCGCCGCCGTCGCCGCCGCTGTAGCCGCTGCGGTTAGTACATTGTGCGGCGAGAGCCCCTTGGTTTACGCCATCCTCTAGGAAGACAAATGAAAAAAAAAAAACAGTTCACTGGTCATGCAAAGAGACGGGATTCCATCAGGAGTCTGGAAAGCATCATTCAGCGGTAAAGTTTTAAGGAATCTAAAACGTTGCCGCTGAATGATGAAGTACAGTGAAGAATTCTACAGTCAGAAACCAGAGAGGGAGTTATTGTCAAAGCTTAGACTACCCTTCTCTCTATCCACTTTTTAATAAACCGGAAGAACTATACTTATCAATAATTTCTCCTTCCAGCTGGTGGTATCGCCCCTAGTCGCCGGTCTCGCCGTCGGCATCGGCGTACCAATCCTCCTGTTCTACGTGTACGGGGTGGTGCCCGTGTCGCTGTGCCGCGCGGGGGGCTGCGCGGGCGGCGGGGGCGGCACGCCCCGACACCCACGGTTCGATGACCCCGAGCATGCGCCTGATGACGCCGCCTCACGGAGACTGGAGCCTAGCATTGGTGAGAATGGAGCATTGGTGGCTAAATTGATGAGAGGTAGCGCTTAAAGTAGCTTGCGCTTAGAATAAGGAGGGAGGTGTAGTGTAAGCTCAAAACTGGATCGTGGAAGGGAAGGATAAAGCTTCCCTTTCTCGACGCGAGAAAAGTCGTTATCACGCTAAAATGCACCTTTAACACGCGTTATTTGCGCTAAAAACGCGTAAGTTAAATAGCTAAATGGTAGCCTTGCTTAGTTAGCACGTTAGAAAGCAGCATTGTAGGACATCCAAGCCTATAAAGCGTGTGTCTCCATATAGTCGAGATTCTGCATTGATCTGACGTTGAGACAGATGGACTTAATGATCATCTATACAGCAACCAAGCCTGATACAGCAGCATACCTTAACACACCTTTTAACTAATTCATTATTTATTTTACCGTCGCAGAACATGGTTTCTATGCTATGGATTTTATATTCTGAAATATAATACTGAGAAATGACTTAAAATCTATTTATTTAATTTTTAAAGAAGGCTGTCTGTCTGCTTTCTCTTTGCACAATCCCCTATGGTGTTTCCTATGTCAAAAGTTAGCGTGTGTTATATAATAACATTGTCCTATAACTATAACAAATTAATAGAACTTAACGCCCAAGTGTAAGATGTGATGTGTACCTACGGTGGAAATAAATAAACAGCAAGCAACTTCCAACGATATGTCTAACAATAATGTTATTCCTGCAGGTGACGCCTCTATCTCGGCGGGGTCGGGCGCCCCGGACGCGCAGGCCTCCTCGCTGGCCGCGCTGGCGGGCTCGCTCGGCGGCCACTCCGCGCCCTCTCCCGGCACCACGCGGCTCGAAGTCTCTGCCGACGTCGCGGACGAAACCGCATCCGCCGCCTCCGCACCCTTCGATATCCGCACCACCATCACCCGAGCGGAGAGACTTAGAGAACTCTTTCTGTACGGATCTTCCATCCCGCCATCTGATTTGAACGATGCGGAAGCGGGGAATGTACCGTTTTCTAAAGAAATGATCGCCGGTGCGCCTTGTTGCACGCTAGAGGTCGCTGATGATGTCCGTTCCGAGTCGTAACGAATGGATGTGGAATACTATATCTAGTACTAAAATACTAGAGAAAGAGAGAACTGTTGTTTTTGAAGTCGCTGTTTCAAGAGGTGTTTTTCACTGATGCGTACTCAACCAATGAGATTGTGATGGCCATTTTTAAACGATGCTATTGGTTGGAATCGAATGAGTTCATGGTATGCATCCCAGCAGTGGATCGTGTTACGATTGACACAGAATCGAGTTTCAAGAGACGGTGTGGATTCCGTCTTCTCGCAACGAATTAGAGCTTTATTTTGTATGAATCGGTACAATAATTAACGGACGATTCTTGTACAATAACCGTATCGGCAAATTAAACGATATTGCTGACAATATTTAGGATTTTAAGAGCATTCATCTGAGTGAATGACGTGAAAATGAAGTCATATGTATTCACGTCGGTGACATTTTTGCGGAATGTATTTAGTCGATAACCACTGGTCCTATTTATACGCACTGCCAAGAGGATGAGTGGTTGGAGCATGACGCTGATTTTAGAGGGTACAGTGAGGCAAAGAGCTTTTTCGTAGTGCCGTGCCGTTATACCTCACGAGACATGACTTTACGGTACACGCGGCGAATATTCTAGAACAAAATAGTACTGACTTACACCAACCCGAAGGTTCAAAAGAAACCTCTTTTATACATTTCAAAGAGAGAGATTAAACATTTCGTAGGTAATTTGGAGTTACCTTTCTGGATGGTGAAAGTCATAGCTATTTTGTTGTTGCTGCAATTGTTGTATTAGACTGTTTGTAAAGAGAAAAGACAATGTTGAAGGGTGACTGTTCAACATTAATTTTATAGCATCGATTTAGTATTGTTTCATTTCTACATCTTACACTTTATTATGTTCAGAATGGTATACAGTCATACATGCCGATCTTAGTGAAATATTAAACATAATTCTAATAATAGTTGTGTAAATCCAAAACATGAACACCATTATCGATAGATTGATTTATACTCCGATTTCGAATCAAAGATATTTTATGTAAACAAGGACAATTATGAATGAAACTAAAACACAAACTTTAACATCGCATCATCTCACATATGCAACGAAATCATGTTTAGATTTGAATTCGAAAAGGACGAGAGATTAATTAAATGATGAATGAAAGCTTTCAAAGCCAAACATTATTTTGAGCTTCTGTGCTTTACTTCGATGATTAATAACCATGATCGTTAAATATGTTACACCAATATCCCCTGGATTTTGTAACCCAAAAAATATACAGGTTTTTGAATCGGAGTATAGGCAGAGATTAAAATATGAATAGTTTTTATTTGTAAGTAAGAACTCCTTTTCCAGTTTATGTTTACATCTAGTTTGAACAGGCAGTCTTTATTAAAAACAGTGATAATATATCCTGATAACTGTTCAGGTTCAGGTGGGGGTACTCCTTTATCCGCATTTGGTCCTTTCGATAACTGTTATTGGGTTCAAACCATTGAAACTATTTATTTCTTTGTGTTTGTGGTAATATACAATTGATCTTAAAATTAGTATTAGTTCAGCACAAAGATGTTCAGCGACTTGTGTCGTTGATTTGTTTAGTGTTGAATCGGCGACGGTGTTAAGCTCAATACGCAAGTGAAGCTTGCAGCGGCCACTGCGGGCGAACTCTCTCTATAGTATTAAGGTTTTGTAAATATTTATACGCATGTAAGTTAGCTGTAGAGTTCCGCGGTGTCCGCTACCCGTCGCTGATTCACGGCTTCGCTAACTATTCTAGAATTTGACACTTGACTGCCAGCGCATAGGTATAAACTGCGTACTTAAGGAATGGGATTAACTTGCTATTTTTTTCAAACATCAAACCGCTTTATTTCCTTAATCTGAGCGAGACAGCATGAGACTACGTCAACGTCGGCTATAATGAGAGCTATAAGGGCTATAAAAAGAGTACCGGACTCTTTTTCTTGCTGTCTCGCTCAGATTAAGGAAATAAAGCGGTTTGATGTTTGAAAAAAATTTGAACTGAGCAGGACAGCGTGATATTAATGTCATTGTAAATTCTATTCTATAAGTACGCAGGTTATACCAGTATCTTGAGAAATATCGATGATGAGAGAATCCTTTGAATTTGAAGATGGTTTTGTCATAGAACTGTGCCAATAACTGGGTAACTCGAAGAAGCTCTGTGATGTAATCTAGTTAGTAATGCGAATGTTTGATAATTCCAGAGTTGGTCAGCCCTAGTTGTATTCGATAGATGCTTTCGCTTTGGGGCAATGTTACTCTATCAGATGTTTGTGATACTTTGAATAATAATTACTTATAATGTCTAAATTATTTGATTTTTTCACGAGGTAGGCTGATTTTAAGTAATCATAAGTGATACTGTACTGTTACGTGAATCATGTTATATAAACTATGTGATTAAAATATGATTAACGTACCCATTCGTTTTATTTACTAGCTAATTTTACAAAAAATTTGAACTTATTCGTAAACCACCTTACTTTGTATCATATCATTTGTCAAGGTAAAGGTTTCTTTGCCTCAAAAAGATTGAAGTGAACCAAAAATCAAAGTTATCACTTTATTTCAGTTTTCCTGAAGTACCTAATTAGAATTTTGTGACGTTTCAAAGAGTCTAAGATCTAAAGGAAATTAAGCACTTTGATATTTGAACGGCCGCATAGATTTTTATCAATCATCGCTAAGAGCGCTCTTGATGACTACAGCTTTCAAACAAATAACTAATGAGAATCGGTTCTTCTGTTCAGGAGCTATAAAGTTCTATCAATTCCATGGGTGCCCGCTATATGGTTATGTGATTTTGTCTCCGTGGTAAACACTATTATTTCATATGATTTCTTTAAGTATAGGTAATTAGGCATGAGTACTAATCTACCAACAAATAAAACGCAAAATAACTTCCATTATTTATTCATGCTACAATATCAATCTCCCTGCTATATTCGCAGGCACACTTCTAGCTTATTCTAGACAACTTGAGATTTATACATACTGCGGTAAATAACGATTGCTCCCTCAGTCCCTATGGCTATGTTATGAAATATTTGCATCAATGGCGGCAGTACAGAAATAACTTTATGAAGAGCGAAGGACTGAGTTGTATAAAGATCCTACTTATGGGGTTAAAAATGCAGCTTATTATAGTTATTAAATGAATATGCCTAGTTACAATTCAAAACCGCAGAAGTGGTAGATGGAACGCCTCCATACAAATAGCCAGAGCACATTCACTAGAGTCCAAGCAGCTACGAAATCATTCTCGGATATTATAGGGCTTCAAGTTATAACAAAACTTGAAACGGTATAGTCATTTAAAACGGGATATTTACCAAGATTATATTGATAATGGTAATATACCAGCAATACAGATTGAATAGACAAAAATTATTTACCTTTTAGTCATCTAGTGAATGTGCCTAGTAACAAACATCCACCTTAAGTATGCACAATACAGAAGCTGATTTGCGATGGAGCATATCAATAGGGTGAATGAGAAACAGCATAGGTAAATTTTGATTAAAAAAATAATTTAAGTAAGTATCATAATAATTCGTTATGTATAAGAATTATCATAATTTTGATCTCTTAATTTGGAATGTTTTCTATTTAGTGGTTTTGGCCATCAACAGCTTAGGCACAGGTTTTTTATATAATATTTACCCCCATTTAACTATTTATTTATACAAATATCATTTAAATCATATATTGTCAATTCACTTCAAAACCGAAGTCAATATAGGTAAATAAATTGTTGATTATATTCTACCAACGAATCTATTTGAGTTAAATATAAATAAAAATATAGTTATAATTACAACAATGGCTATCACAATATTCTTAATCTTAACGCTAGTAACATTAGATTAAATATATTATTTACAAAAAAATAGTCTTTTTTTTAGACGCATGACGTATCCATAAAGTATTTGACTCAAAGGCTGTAAAGCAGTGCATTTATTATTTTTGATGGGAATCTGCGTTGCACAATTAATATTTCTTGAATTACGTAAATGTAGTATTCGTGATTTAAATCAATATAATATTAAATAATTAATCACTATTTTAGGTGCTTTTCAGAAACTCGTATAATAGCTACCTATTGAAAAAAATTTACAGAAATTTCACTTCACAAAACGAACCCTAGATTCAAATAATAATTTTTTTTTTTTTTTGTAGACAACCTATCAATAAGGCCCATTTTAATTATTGCTAAGATTTAAAAAAATAAGGATCCTATGGAACAATATAAGGAATATTTTAAACGATTCCACTGTTTAGTAATCACGGAAAAATACCAAGTATCAGACATTGTATAGAAAATAGTATACTTAAAAGAGGTCGTCCAGTCATATTAGGTTTTAATCTCACCTCTCTGATTCTCATTGTCAGGTTGACACAATATTTTGGCTGAAATAACTGGACTTAGAAGAGTAAACACAAGTACATACAACGGCCATGTTCTACTTTGTACCAATAAAATAGTATGAATTCTTGAATTGATTACTTAAAAATTAGAAACAACAATTGTATATTATTGTCTATCATTCAATGGAGAAACAATAATATACAATTGTTGAAAGATAGAGATTTAAATATTTGTATTTTTAAGCTAATAATAAAATCCTTTGAAATTCCAACGTAATAACCAAGTATAAACAAGTATATGTATTAAAGTTATTTATGCACAATAATAAAAACACATTTCAACATTCAGATATAACTATTATAGGCCAATTAGATTATCTAGCTAGATTAAAACAAATCTCACGTGGAGTCTTGGATGGAACTATGAACCTTAATTATCAGGAATAATAGCTACAATATCAAGCCTGAAGCCGGACACATACTATCATGGTACATATACAGGGTGTAATTAAAAGTAAAGACCGAACTTTCAGGGGGAGTTCAGTTTTGATCGCTACAGAACACACGAAAAATATTTTTAAAGATATTTTTCGTGTGTTCTGTTTCTTCTGCAGATTTTTCCCGAGTTTTAGTTTTCGACAAAATAAATAAAAACGAAATAACTTATTAATGCACCAGTCATTGCAGTTTGTGGTAATTTAATGATTATTTATTATTTGTAGTCTTTTTATATTTTTTCCCGTGTTCTGTGATCCAAGCTAAACCACTCTGAATGTTTGGTCCTTACTTTTTGTTAAACCTGTATTATATGTACATACACATACAAACAACATCTCATGGAATAAATATGACATCCTTCTCGAAGCTTCGGCCACCGCGCCCAGTCTCAACGGAGACTAACGAGGTGCACAGGACATTATTATAGTGCACAAGTGTGCGCACAGGTGCAATATCTATTCCCTCACATATATTCTGATGGGACGACAGACCGACCGGGGAGAGGTCGGTCAAGAGGCGCAGGACCAACGGTTTATCGTGCTTTCCGAGGCCCGGGAGTGTAACACGCCAACTAACGACTTACTCCTTACTACAACTAACTCCGGGCTGTTACTGTGAATTTTTCTAGCAAGAAATATCCCAATAATGACTTTGGCCCGTTAGACTAGCGGTATATAATTTATACTATCTATTAAATCGAACGCAGTATTCGCTAGTCAGGGTCGTAAAAATGAAAATAGAAGATTCTTATTCGTTGTCGTGCAAATTCGATTGTATGTCAATGACAGGTATTGCACGAAAACGAATCATAAAATTCAATTTTCCGATAAGGCCCCTGAGCGGCAGTGAAAGCTGAGTGGTATGCGGTCCAGTAAAATGGCAGACGAGATAATGTGCACAACCGAGCAAAATGTTTCGCTATCACCCTGGATAGGGAATCCTGCGTCTGAATAGACCTTAATGACGCTAATTCAATGCAGATTTCATAAAAACGCTCTTCTTAAGACTCTCTTAGTTTGGAAAGACAAAGCGAAGATAAGTTATCAGATTATATTTTGATGACTTTCCATTGCTTAAAGTTGGAAATTTGGGTGTTTCCCGCACGGTCCAATAACAACAATGACTCATATTAATGACGAATGTCAAACGAGAAAGGTTTATTTACCACCATCGCCCGGCAAAATGATGACTCATAACTACTCATAAGAGTTTAATTACGCAATAATGATTCATATTAATGACAGTTCAATAAAGTTAGTTAAACAAGAGAGGTTCATCGACCACCTTTGCTCGGTAAAATGATGATTCATAATAAGAGTTTAATTAATTTAGAAATCAAATGTGGTGGGCAAAAGCTTCCAGAGGTTCATTGGCCACCTTAGCCCTGTAAAATAATGACTATGACTCATAATAAAATTCAAGAAAGTTGCAAAATGTAGTGGAGCCATCCCTCCAAAGAGGTCCATCGGCCACCTTAGCCCTGTAAAATAATGAATATGACTCATAAGACAATTCAATAAAGTTGAAAATCAATGTAGTGGAGCCATCCCCTTCAAAGAGGTTCATCGGCTACTTAAGCCCAGTAGAATAATGACTCATAAGACAATTCAATAAAGTAGAATATCAATTGTCGTAGAGCCATCCCTCCAAAGAGGTTCGTCAGCCACCTTAGCCATACACAGAGGGCAGGTGTGCTCTCGGTCCAGCTAGGCGAAGATGACTCGTAAGACAATAAAATAAAGATGCAAATCAAATGTAGTGGAGCCATCCCTCTAAAGAGGTTCATCGGCCACTCAATCCCAGTAAAATAATGACTCATAAGACAATTCAATAAAGTTGAAAATCAAATGTAGTGGAGCCATCCCTCCAAAGAGGTTCGTCAGCCACCTTAGCCCTGCACAGCGGGCACGTGTGCTCTCGGTCCAGCCAGGCGGAGATGCACAGCTCACAGAAGATGTGTCCGCAGCCGAGCCGCACCGGGGTCGTGTATTCGTCGTGGCAGATCGGGCAGGATTCGCCGGCCGTTAATAGTTGCTCGCATGTCGGTTTAGTGCCAAGGTTCTGTGAACAGAATAATATGGAGTTAATATTTGTTTGTGTATAGAAGATTCTCTATCCCATTCTTCACAGTGGGCGAAGGTCCGCCTGCGACGCTGGTTCGATTCCCGCCTCGGCACAATTGTGTGCATGATCAGCAGATATTTGTTCCGGGTGTTTTGGTCGTTATCTATGTATAATAAAATAAATAATAAAATATATATATCTATGTATACAAGTAATGTATTGTATTAAGTATATCAGTCATCTAGTACCCATAACACAAGCTCTGCTTAGCTTGCGGTTGATGCTGTGTGGATTGTCCAGAATTATTTGAATTCGTTATTTATGTAAAATGAAATCAGTAAATGCTTACCACACTCTGCAAAAGTGTCCAGGTCGCGTTCTTAAAGAACCTCAGCCTCAACAGCACTTCCAGCGCCTTGCCGATGACGTACAGGGTGGTCAGGAATATGCCCACCATCTTCTCGGAGCCCTGGTACGCCTGCATGAGGAAAAACACCCACGGCTGGATGGTCAGCAGCGAGCGGTACAGCTGGGAGACTGCCTCCGTGAACAGGTACACTTTACCCTGTAACATGATGGTAAAAATAGGTTTTACAGTTTTTTAGGGTTCTATACCCAATGGCGCTCATAGAGGCCTATGTCCAGCAGTGGACTAATATAGGCTGATGATGAAGATTATTTTAATGTTTACTTCAATTTTTTTTAAGTTTGTCTAAGTGCTTATTTTGTAAGTCTAAAGAAAATAACATTTGAACTTTGAATTGGCAGCCTTATGCAGCGTACTTGTTATAACGGATCTCAGTGATCCACTAGCAGAAAAACCCTATAAAAGTGAACTTACCCTCTTCTGAAACGGCAGTAAACAAGCCGGCATCATTGTAACCAACAATTTAAAGTCCACAGTGATTATCTTCACGATGATATCGGTCAAGGACACCAGCCACAGCAGCTCCCAGGCGCTGAGCTCCGTGTACGCCGGGAACATGACCACGTTGGGCAGCAGCTTGTCGTGCCCGAACAGGAAGTGGACTACGAAGATACAGCTAGATGTGAACAGGAGCTCGCTTAGGAGCGCTAGGAGACTCCGGTTCATTTGTTTCCCGTGTTCCCTGAAAGTTGAATTGAGTATGAGCTATAAATTCTATGATGAATATCTAGTAGATATAAGCTTAGAGGAAGTATAATAAAGAGGCACAATCTCGTAACTGAGAACACTCCCAAAATGTCAACGCGCCATTCTACGTACCTATACATTGTTATGTTATTGTGTTTGACGACCGATGTGGCGCGGTGGGCGAAGGTCCGCCTGCGACGCATGAGGTTGCGGGTTCGATTCCCGCCTCGGAACAAATGTGTGTACGAACTGCAGATATTTGTTTCGGGTGTTTTGGTCGTTTTCTATGTATAATAAAAAATATCTATCTATGTAATGTATTGTATTATGTATATCAGTTATCTAGTACCCATAACACAAGCTCTGCTTACCATGGGGCTAGATAATGCTGTGTGAATTGTCCAGCATTATTTATTTATTTATTTATTATATATGTAGTTCACAATGACATTTGCTGGAATTTAGACTTTATCTTGGTTTCATAGTGTTCAATGTCGCTTGTACGCAATGATATTATACTTTCTCTAAGGAAAAAAGTAAATTTATTTGAAGGCAAAATAATGTTTTAAATTTCAGTGGTACTATTAAGCTTATATTAACAAAAGCCCTATACCTACAACAAGGTGTTCAAAAATAAATAAATGGGTTCTAGATAACTGATATACCTAATACAATACATTACATAGATAGTTTTTTTTTTAATATATATTTAAAACGACCAAAATAAATCCCTCTTTCCACCCTAAAAACCAATTTACAACGAACATCATCCGAAAATCGTAGAGATTCCATTACATTTCGTGACTAATTTGAAAATAAGTAAACGAAAATAGAAGGTTGAAAAAATGTTTGAGTACAGGTTATTTATATCTCATGGGAATTGATTAAAAGTAGCCTATGCGTTATCCCCAGATTTCCAGGTCTAGATCTACATCTATGCAATTTCAGCCCGATCCATTCAGTAGTTTTGGCGTGAAGAAGAAACAAACATACATTCATCCATCAAAAGTTTCGCATTTAAAATATGAGTATGATGTTATCTGATATGCATTAGTCATACTATCTCTACAAAAATAGTATATCATCGCACGCAACGTCCCTCTACAATACAACACATCAGTAACAGCCTAACAGGGTCCCTATTCTGCGAACCGAATTCGCTACACTATGACAATGGTACAATCACAGAATGACATGTTGGTATACTACCTTAGATGAAAGACACTACTCATGGAAATTTGGATAGTTAAAGCATGCAACTATCACGGTTGCTAACACAAAAGTCATTTATAACAAATCATGGTAGATATCCCTATATATAATAAATGGGTTTTGGATAGTCAAATTTGAAACCGTTATATCTCTCTGTGCAATCTATGCATACGGAGTCTTTAATTTAAACTAAGAATTCTATGTGACGATTCAGCAACGATACCATTATCATAGTGAAGCGATTAATTCGCCGAATTAGGCCCCAGGTCAATAACTAATTGGAAAATGACAGTGAAACGACTGGTTAGCAGAATTGGGCTCTAGGGCAATACCTAATTGGACAATGTCAAATGCAGACTTACCTCCTAACAAGTCCATTACTGTGCACAAACGTCGAGAATAGGATTAATGAACACGACTCACCTCGTAACAAGTTCATTACAATACACAAACTCACCTCCTTACAAGTCCATTACAGTGCACAAACGTCGAGAACAGGATTATAAACACGAAGATGCCCTCTCGACTGTCGTAGAGGAACTTTATAAACAGGATGAGGTAGAAGGGCGCGTACCGGACCAGTACGTTCAGTGTTTGTCTTATATCCACAACCTAAAACATAGAAAGCGTTTAATTAATTTTATGCGGCAATTTTCAGCCTTAAATATAGTGTTAACTATTATGTCACCCGGGAAACTTCAATCTACGCCTGCTTCTTGGACCTGAGTCGCGCCTTCGATCTTGTGAATTATAACATTCTCTGGAAGAAGCTAATTGACTCAGGAGTCCCGCTGAAAGTTGTTAACCTTTTTAGGTACTGGTACGGAAGCCAAACCAATGTAGTGAGATGGGGCGACACGACCTCCAGTGAATATAAGCTGGAATGCGGCGTACGCCAGGGGGGGTTGACCTCTCCAGACCTTTTTAACATTTACGTAAACGGCTTAATCGAGGAGCTGAGGAGTGCCAGAACAGGCTGCCATATTGGTGATGTTTGTGTTAACAATTTGAGTTACGCCGACGATATGGTACTCCTGAGCCCTTTGATTAACGGACTCAGAAAACTTTTATCCGTATGTGAAAATTATGCTCACCTCCATGGATTAAAATATAACGTCCACAAAACAGAAATGCTAGTATTTAGAGCAGGAAAGGGTCCGGAGAGGGTACCTAATGTGTATCTGAAGGGTTCAGCGGTGAAGGTTGTAAGGGAGTTCAAATACCTTGGGCACATCATCACTGAGGACCTTAATGATGACCAAGATATTGAGCGTGAAAGACGGAACCTGTCCATCAGGTGTAACATGCTTGCTCGGAGATTTGCCAGATGCAGTGACGAAGTAAAAGTTACGTTGTTTAAGGCATACTGCCTCTGTATGTATACTTGTCAGCTCTGGTTCAAATACAAAAGAAAATCGTACAGTACCATAAGGGTGCAATACAATGACGCTTTTCGCATCCTTATGAAGAAACCACGTTTTTGCAGCGCGTCAGGCATGTTCGCTGATGCACGGGTTCCGGATTTTTTCGCTATTATCCGATCTCGTATTGCGTCATTTTGGGCCAATATTAGACGATCAAAAAATGGCATCCTCAGTTGTATGGCTAACAACATCTGTAGCCCTATGTACAGGTTCTGGCTCTCTGTGCACCAGAGTGGGAACCGTAAGTAGGTCTATTCCTATTTTAATGTTTACTTTAATTTAATTTAATTTATTTATAATAACCTATGGGTTTCTTTTTATGACCTGAAATAAATGACTATTATTATTATTATGTCTCTCATTTACCATGATCTCGGGCCATAAAGTGACCCGGTCCTTTGGAAGGCTTGCGTGGGGCCGAAGCCAACAGCACAGAGGCCCTTTGAGAAGTTAATCTAAAGGCGATGGCTACACATAGCGGGTATCATCCTCGGGTGCACAATATGATACATCCAAAGATGGTATCCACCAGGTGTAGAGACTATTGCAAAGAAAAATGAAAGAAATAAAACCAGGTTATTGTGATGGATGGATGGACTGAGTAATCGGGCTATAGGGGAGATTGCGGACGTCTGTCATAAACAAGTCAATCATAATGTTAAGAAGAGTGGCAGACGGTGGCTTGCCGAATGCTGGATGGGTTCCTTAAAAAGCCGGAGTAAATTACCGGAGAGGAACAACATCGGCGCAAACGACTGAGGGGTGTCGAGAGGTGCGGCCCCGATTTCACCATCACGAAGACTGCTCGTGAGCGGGTTTCCTCGCTATTACGCCATTAGACACTTCCACCCCCGAGTCTACATCCTAAGATGCATCTCTCGCGACTCCACTCAGACCGGCCAATGAAGGCAAGCAAGAGGTGGGGGTATTATTATTATTATTATTATGTTTCGGCTACGCCCTGAGGCTTCGCCATCGCGGAAATCTACGTTTCAAATAGTTTATATACCTCATGAATCATTTCATCTGCCTTAGATCTGCAATGATCAGCCTTAGATCACGCTTGTTATACATTTTAGATAAATCACTGATTGCTGATCGATAAATAGTACTTATATCATGTGTTCAGATCGCGTTAGTTTAAAACTTCGATACTTAATATCGAACTACAATACTTGGAGCCGTATCGATCTTCGTTGAGAATCAATACAATTACTCTTTATTGCACACCAAATAAAAACAGATACACAAGACAGGAAAAAATCAAATACAGAATGTGTTGTACAATGGGCGGCCTTATCGCTATGAGCGATCTCTGCCAGGCAACCTTTGCTGAATCGTAATCATGCTCATCATCAATTAATTCCCAGGAATATTACCATATTAAATGCCTAGCCTCAGTGTTATCTGAACTGAATGGTTGGCGAATCGGGATCAGTTGGACTACTCATATGTGTGACAAACATAGTCCAAACATGGTCAAGTGCATTGCAGTTAATTTCTATTATAATTTGATTTTTCAATTAGATAATCAATGAAGCCTTGGTTACAATTTGGCATCATCAACACCACTTAAAAGCTTTATTAGAAAAGCTGGTTACAACTAGAGTAAGGAAGAATGTTGAAGCAATCCTGCAAATACACAGAATTTGTTCAACACCATTGTTGCAATTTCAATTTCAAGTTGTTATTGCTGTTAAGTTAAATTTAGAATTTGCAGGAAGATGATTAATATTCATATCAGACATTTAAGTAGAAATTAATAATATGCACTCATATGGAATGTAAAGTCAGTACAGTGTCAAAATTAATTGATACAAGCAGCAAGATATCTTGTTGTATTGTTAATACATAACAAAAGCTCTGCTTAGTTTAGGGCTAGATGATGCTGTGTGGAATGTCCAGCATTATTTATTATGTATTTATTGTTACTGATGCTGCTTCATTGCTATTACAGCAGTTTCTCATCCCAAGCGATGACAAAGGCCTGGACAAGCCTTTGTTCAACAGTTAAGTGATCAATAGAGGGACTCTGATCACTTTGAGCTGTAATTTTGTACAGATATAATTTTAAATTGGAATTACCTGTGCTGTTCCATCATCACTAACACTCTCATTATCAGCATTATCATGGATATTGTTATTGTTTGCTGGATTTACAGAGACATTTATATCCTGGTGCAAAATATCTTCTGTTTCTGGTGTGGTTGCCTCTGGGGAAGGGCCTCCGTCGAAGCTAGTCTGCGTGCCTCGGTCATTGATGATGTAAGTCTGGGCATTTGGGCCCAGGTTCACATGGGCTATGGAACTCTGAGGCCGCTGTAACCTGTCTGTGTCCGTAGTAGGGTGGGTGCCTGGAGCGTTCCTTGGCAGCCACATAGGCAAGGACAATCTGGCATTGTGACCCTGAACAAACGATTGACCTATTAAACTTATCTCTAGTTCATAATCCAAAGTCTATTATAAATCAATAAAAGTACAGAATGAGGAACAGATTTTTCAATAGACTGGAGCTAGGGATTAACAAATATAATTAATTACTTATTGGAAATAAATAAAGTTGCACAATGATAGTATGAGAAGGTACCTAATCTATGAAGTTTTTTGATGACTAATATTTTATTGCATGCATCACGTAACAAATCAATGTAAAGGGCTTACCATTCGAGCATTTTCGACAAGAGGTCTAATTTCCCTGAAAACACTATTTAGGCGGTCTCCAATACCTAGGTTATTCCTGGTGGGAGCCACTGGTGGCAGTATCCGAGGCTCACGGTTAGGTGGCTCGAGTCTGTGATAGGTCCGCGAAGTCGACTCCGCAGGCTCCTCGTCCTCAATATCTAAAGTCACTTGGTTTGACTGAGCCATTGCACAGCACTACATCAATCACTACACTCTGGCACTCTGGAATCACGGGAAATCTAGCATTTCTAAAATATTTTGAGCTATAGAAATGAAGGTCAATCAATTTCTTTCAAGATTTGTTGTTGATTGACTAAAATGACAGTAACACATGACATTTAATAAGATGACATGACAGAGGGTTGACAATGATATACATGATTTTGAAACGTTTTTCACACACGCAAATGAAACTGCTTTTTTCGTAGAAGTTTTAAACATAGGTTTTAAATCTTAATTTTAACAGAGCTAGAGCAAAAAGTGGTTGCCTTTACTCTGGTTGGCTCTTAGATTTAATTCTCTATCTAAGGGTTGGCTACAACTATTGTAGTTATCGCTTATCTTATAAACTACTCAACGGATTTTAATGCAGTTTTCGGCAATAGGTACAGTGATTCAAGAGGAAGGGTTATATGATTTAATAAACACTCCACACTGCCCCATATTTTTATCTACATTGCACCCGTGCGAAGCCGCCTAGCCGGGGCAGTATAAAACGCCAGTATAAAACGCCGTCGCACGCAGCGCAGCAGGCACCGAAGTGTGGGATATGTATCTACTCTATGAAATAAATAGGTAGTAGGTACGGTCGACTTCCTAAACCCAAAGAAAAGTTTCAAAAAATATTGTACAACAACCCAGGGTTTGAACCCTTGTATCAAATTGATAGCTTTATCAACGGCGTTGGTGAAAATTTACCCGGCACAATAAGTCCAAACATTGCACCCAAATTTAAATTCTGCCCAGTCACCTCAGTAGACGTAGAACAAGGACCGTTCTACGTCTACTGAGGTGACTGGGCAATCCGGTAATGATGATTTTATACTTAATAGAAATTAAAAAAACAACGATTTATTACATCCTGCATAAAGATTAACATTTACTCTTCGTTCATTGCAAAATGTTTATGAAACGAATGTACACCCGGGCGAAGCCGGGACGGGCCGCTAGTAATATAATAAGTCGGCTCTTACGACATCCACGGGTTTAGTTCGAGGGGTCGTACCCTTAAGGACCGACGCGACGGCGACGGACCTTATCTCGCTAATATTTGGGCATTGCCAAGTTTAATAACTTTGGGTAGGTAGGCATAATAAAACAAAATAATGATTAGGTATGGCTGACAATTATTTAATTCCCAACTTAACTTTTATTTAACTGTCGAAAGTCAATAGACCGTAAGTGCATAACTAGCTTCGTTAAGATGAGCAAATAACACCCCCACCTACCTGTTATGTTTTGGTAGGTTTACTCCATAAATGCACCATGTAGACAATAGGTACGTAAATTCAGTCTTTCTTAAATAGGCAGACGCACTAGTTATCTTATCGTCACTGAACCTATACTTTGATGACATTCACACCTACACAAAAAACGCATTCCTAACGATAAATTTTAAAAACTAAACGAAAAAAATTGTGCGCATATGGATTTTAAATCATTAATAATAGGTACCTGCTACACGTAAATGCATAAAACTTAAACTGCACCGCATGCGTAAAACTCATTCACGTCATTATTCAATTACACGTAAGTTACAAATATATTACTTGGCACACTCTGAACTGTGATGCTCTATTCAGTATCAGCAATGGGTTTCAGAGCTAGGATTCCCTCAGCGTGGAGATCGCGGACCGCCTCGAGCATGCGCTCCTCTGCGCGAGGGTCGTCGAGTGCTATATCGACGCTGCCAGCACACAGCAGCATGGCTCGGAGCGCCGCCCGCGGCCAGTCAGCCCGCAACCCGGCCCTGAGCTCCCCCCCCGACGACTCCGCACCGAGCACCACGCACTCCTTCATTAAACAATCCCCGTAATACTCGATAAGCTCATCCCCGAGACACCTCCTCATCTCGGGCGACAAAGACGAGAGCATCAACAGCGCGATATCGTCCATCGGCCGGCCGAGAGATATCATTTGCCAATCTAAGATTTTGCAATCGCTTTCTCCATCCTGATCTCGGAACAGGAGGTTGGCGCACCAGAAGTCGGCGTGGATCAGTGGTGCGGGGCTGACGGGTCTGAGTAGAGTGTCGAGCAAGGACGGCGCGCGGGCGCATAGGGCGGAAACGGCGGTCGCTTCGTCTCTGCAATCTTCGCGGCCTCGGAGGAACTCTTCGAGTTGCGGTAATCCTCTTCGGATCAGTCGGAGGTATCCCGCGGCGGCTCTTTCGCACGGAAACAGGAAGTCGAATTGCTCGTCCAGAGGACCCCGTCTATCTTGCAGCGCCAAGGACAACGCGTGGAGTCTCGCGGCGCTGCGTATCGCAGCACGCGCACGTTTCTCCGTGAGACCTTCGACAAAAGGAGCTGTCACGTAGCCATCTGCATTGACATCTTCTAGAACTAATTCACTGTCTTCTCCGATGCGTTCTGAAAAAGAAATAATTGTGAGTGCAAACGTTCAATAGGCTGTCGGGAAGGCGCCAATGACCTGTTTTTAGACTTCGGAAATAACTAGGTCACTTGAGACGGGAATTCGGGAATGCTGACTTCAAGAATACGATGCGACAAGCTTAATATTGCGTTCAATTACGATTTAGGGGTAAAATTAAAACTTAGCTTTCAGTTTAGATGGACCTGCCTGAGTAATAGAAACGTACACAGCCAGACAATTATTATCAACTTACGATGAAAACTTTGTCAATAATAGGATGGATAAGCCTTTTAGGAAGGAGATTATAGGCCTATACCTATCTCGGTATTAATCCTTTGGCCGATACCTATGGGCAGTCGTAAGTACCTATATAAAAGGTTTAACTTACGTGGTAACTTAGCCTTGATGCACTTCGGAATATTAAGTCCAGCATCAGGACCCAACTCCTTTGCTATTTCGTTCAACACAGGCGCTAGTTTCGTGTAGAATAATACCTCTCGGGTATCAAATTGTGCTTCGGCCACGAACAGGCGTCCGAAAGGATCCCTAGGGGGCAGTTTGAGTATGACTGGTACGGTAATTTCTTGCCTCTCTTTGTCTTTGTAACTAATTGCGACTGCTAGAACTTTGCTGAGAGATCCTGTTACGCCATCCTTAGTGCACACTTCCACCTGTGTAACATACAAACTATCTATAACTTGCCCAATAGAGTAGATACTTACCTACTTTTTAATTAGGATGATTGGACACTTAAATCTTCAAAGAATCAGCTGACGCTAGGCTAGCGGCGGCTGCCGCGCCCCGAGGCAATTAATTAATACAACGGCCTTTTAATAAATCGGTCGTCTAAGGAAGGTAATAATTTTATGGTGGTATGTGGTGGAATTGAAAGTAAGTAGTTAGTTAAGGAGGATGGTATATTTAGTTAATCTTACCTACTTATATTAAACGCAAAAATATTTTTTTCCTTTTTAACGAGCGGCTTTACTGCAGTACCTACCGGTCTGTATAATTCGAAAATGAAATGTAATTTAAATAAATGAAATAAATATTTTAAAAAAATACGTTTACTTTTGCAAGTTGTCAAATAGGTACTTCTGGGACCTCAAATAAATAAATAAAAGCAAATTCAACCTCACTCATTTCCCTCACGCCCGTCTTCGCGAGGATATTCATCGCCCACTCGATGTTCACGACGTCGGTGTCGGGCTCCGCCTCGGGCTCGCAGTCCGACTCCTCGCTGCTGCTCGATGGAGCCTCCGACACGACCGCACTCTCCGGGCTTGTCTTTGTATCACTCATTTTAGACTATTTCATTCAATAGTAGTTGAAACAACTCCGAATATCAAAATTAGACAGGATTCATAACTCTTGATCAAATATCATAAGAATTTCAGTTTGGTGCAGTAGGTATGCGGCTTGATCGGGAATACTTGTGATGTGACTCCCTATTGAGTCAGTCGGCATCCCGCGCATGCGTGTTTCGCCTCAATTATTCATCGGGACCCCCATGTCTTTTCGCTCGGCAAGAGTTCAATCAAATATTACCTACAGACCTATAGGTCCTATCTCGATCTAAGCATGTAGGAAGGTGCATATTATTAGAGTTAGATCTCATTTACTATTACTAAAGACTAAAGTAATTTAAAACGGGATATTTACCATAATTTGCACTACAAAATAAAATAAAATAACAACTAACTCGCAGTGCCTTTAGTAATTCCGTGATCATGGCGCATGAAACTGTGCCGAAATATTGGATAGGTAGGTACCCAATAGGTACCTCACTCAACAATCAAATTACTTTAGTGTTAATAACCATGATAGTTTCAAAAGTTATACCTATAGGTAAAGATATACAAGAATAGAATATAAATTAATTATAATGGGAACAATATTTAATTTAATAACTAAGTACCTAACTAAATAATGTTTTGTATGAAGATAGCATAAATCTTTTAACCGTGCATTGAATCGTTTATGCATTGAAATATTTTTTAGCGCCAGCACGCCAGCGTGGTACTAGTGTACCTTTCTGTCTGTGTTTTGAAGCAGTTCTCATTCGAATATTTAAGAGGTTGAATTGTCTTGCTTTTTATATTTTTCTCGTAAATAAACATCTTAAACTTTTGTTAAAATCCGGTGGTTTGGTTTCTGTTCTGTAGAGGTGTTTTTTATTGGGATGGGAACGTAATGGGAACCCGAAACAAAATCTGACGTTTACATCTATTATTTATTTGATTGAAGCATGACATAATGAAAATGACAGTCAGCTGTTTATTTCGTCTTCCAAAATGTTTGCATTTCAAGTTCGGATGCGGAATTTTTGGATTCGCAAATAATTCTGTTGATTCAAATTTCAAAAATATGGGTAAAGTGAAATCTAAAAAACGCAAGCGATCTTCTTCGACCGACAGCAGCTCAAGTTCCAGCTCGGACTCGTCGAAAGAAAAGAAAAAGATCCGCAAACTAAAGAAAAAACTCAAAAAAGAAAAGAAACGAATCGATAGAGCTTTGAAAAAGAAATTGAAAGAGGAAAAGAAAAAGTCTAAGAAAGGGAAAAATGGCAGCGAGAGTCGGAATTCGGTAGATAGTGAAGACAAAACAGGAGCCTCGGCAGACATACCTCTCGGTAATTTCAATACTTACTATGTACAATTAATTATTCTGTACCTTTTTAACTCATCATTAGCCTATGTTATCCACTGCTGGACATAGGCCTCCCCTAATGAGCGCCCTGTCTTCATCTTGACGCATCCAGCAGTCTTTCGCACTCTACATTTAACGAGTCGTGGTTTCCACCCAAGAACACGTTTGCCCCAGCGGTTGTTTCATCGCGAGATATGGTGGACCCACTGCCATTTCAGTTTGCTATTTCTTAGAGCTATGTTTTCTTTTTAACTATTGACCACATCCTCATTCCCGTAATAGGTTAGCACATCTAAAACGTGAACAATCATAGGCTACTAGATTTCATTCTGATGTTCATAACATGAGGTTTACTTGTTTGGAAAAAACTATCACTAATTTTATATTTTTATTTTTTACTTTACAGCTCTGATGGAGAAGTCCAAAGCCATGGCTCCAATGACCAAAGAAGAGTGGGAAAAGAGGCAGAGTGTTGTTAGGAGAGTGCTGGATGAAGACACTGGAAGATACAGGTTATCCTATCATTCTTATTGTATCATTGTTATTATTTTATCTGGACCAAGAAAAGAAGATATAGAGTAAATAACATAGGCCATAAAAATGCTGCTAGTGAAACTCTAAAATAAACATAAGTATTTCGTTCATGGACTAAACTAGGTAAGGTCGAGCGGGGCTACTTCGACTATAAAAACACTGACATAAACTTCAAAAGTTAGTACTTTCGTTTGTGATTACGACAAGGTAGATTAGATAAATGTTTATATAAAATACTTGATTTGAGATCATTTTTCACTTATCACTATGACAAAATACCCATTTTGTATTTTTAAAAGAACGAAGTTTCTCAAAAAAGGTAGAAATAGTTGATTTTACCCCTCGGTGGGTTAATTTCAACTATTGCATATAAATATCCTAATAAAGCAATTATGGCGTTACAATTCTAAGCCAGAGTATAATTATGGTATCGTTCAATTAAATTTGTATCTTACACTTACGTAATAGGGCTCAGTGTTGCAAAAAAAACCACTTTAAACTTTTGGAGGGGTAATTTCAACTGCTTTCCATAGATAGTAGGGCTGGGACACTTGTCGACTAACATACTCGATAAATGGGATCAAACTAAAATGACTTATTTTAAACTTTTGCCAGCCCGTATTGCATAAAAAATTAATTTGCGTTTTTTTAACCTAATTCAAATAACATTTTTTTGCAAATTTTTCAAGGTTCTATTATTTGAGTTTTATGTATGTAATTATGTATAAATGTACTTACTCAAAACCTTTTATTTCTGTAGGTAAATAATACAGATCTCATATCTTTACATCTTCTTCTTTCGTGTCATGACTTTCTGGCGCGTTGAAAATTACCTACTTTATTTCTTTAAAACATTAAAAATTAGAGGAGTTTAAATAGGGAGAATTTCAATCAAGCATCTTTATTGTTATAAATTATAAATTTTAGTAACTAAAAACTAATCAAATAACACTTAGTTTTAACTAGGAACGATAGGTAATAAAGTCATAAATTAAATGGAATCAATGGAAACTTCCCTTTACTTACTAGATATGAAAACAATCTTTGGAATGATAGGCACTTAGGAACTTAATACAATCAATTAAAATCTTCTGTCACCTCACCTTTCTAAATTAAAAATAAGTTTTATCACACTTTAATATTCTACAACATCAATTTTGCAAGGAAATATATATTCACTACCCTTAATTTGGGGATCTGGAAGATAACTAATAATGTCATTTTTATCTATAATTGAATGGTCATTATCAATAATACGAAAAACTTGTGTATTTTTTTTAAACGACTTGAAGCCCTGTACAACAAATTTTTCGTCGATCACGTCTTCAATCAGGCAAACATATTTATAGGTTTTCTTCCCTTTGCTTGAACTGAATTTAGCCAACACGAATTTGTCTTTCTCTGGATCTTGTATCTTAAAATAACTATAAGCTCGATCTGGTGTCTTCGAGGAAGTGGCTGATAGAACTAAACTATCTCTAAAAAATTGTGTATTTGGTTGTTCCTTTAAAGTGTTAGCATCAGCAACAAAATCTTTTTCGGATGATATATCGTCGTCTTCATGTTGTTCTGCTTCAAGTAAAATACTTTTGTAATAGCTTTCCATATCTTCGTCTTCGGAGTTATTTAGTGATTTGTATGAACCACTGCTATTACTGTCATCAGTATCTGTGATCCTTTGTTGACGTTTCTTCTTCTGCTGTTTTTTTATCTTCTGATTATTACCTGATTTCCTTTGTTGACGTTTCTTGCTTCCTTGTTCTTGTCTTTTTTGTATGTTCATTTCTTTATTTTGTATTTTAGCTTCCTTTTTTTTGAGTTTCTCCAGTCTTGTCTTCTCTTTTATTTCATGATCTTCAGTCATTCTTTGAAGCACATCGTCATATGTCAGAACTTCTGCTTTACTGTTCAATATCCGTTTTTTCTGGGTTTTAGGGAGATCATTTCTACGTACAGTCTTCAGAAGAAGTTCTTCAAAAGACACGTTAGGCTCTTGAACATCTTTAATTATTTCTCGCATTGGTTGAATTTTTTCCCACTTCAATATTTTTAAAGAATCCGGCAATAGACTACTGTCAATTCTTTTCGGTATTTGTAATTGGATAATGTTATTCTTTTTCTCACAGTTTTTGTTCGACTCTTTTGTATCCCCCCTACTAACTCTATCATAAGTTCTTAAAATTTTCTCTGGCTTTTGAATAGTCAATTTGGAATTTTGATCAGATTTACTATTAGTGTTTGATTCTTTTTTAATTTGTAGTATTTCTTTGGAATTATTTTCTTTATCTAGATGGTTGTTGTTCATTTCACATTTCTGACGTAAACTTTTTCTCTGTTTGTCTTTCAAATTATTTTCTTTTTTTTCATAAGTTCTTAAAATTTTCTCTGGCTCTTTAATTATCAATTTGGATTTTTTTTCAGGTTTACTATTCGTGTTTGATTCTTTTTTAATTTGCAGTATTTCTTTGGAATTTTTTTCTTTATTTAGTTCGTTGTTTTTCTTTTCACATTTCTGAGGTAAAGTTTTTCTCTGTTTGTCTTTCACACTGTTTTCTTTTTCTTCTCTCTGAGATGATTTTGTTTCAAAGCCGTTCCTACTGTTTTCAGTCTCAATTTCAATGTGTTTTTGGCTTTGGTGTTCGTTAATTGTTTTTAAAGTTAAAGTTAGCAAGCTTGAAACAATAATTGTGCTGCTCTCATCAGTATGTTCAGCACAGTTCATCACATCGGGTTCCATAACGTCCTCTGGTTGGTGTTGGTCTTCTTTAACAAGCTGTGCTTGAGCATTTTCCCATTTCTTCAAAGTCAAAATATCAAACAATTCTTTCGGGATGGCGAATCGATTGACCGGATATACTCCAGTTCTTTTAAAGCCATTCTGCAGAATTACAGGGTTAATTTCGTCCCAAACTTCGGTCAAAAGCCTAGCGAATTCGCCTTTTGGTAGTTTCACGCCAATATGCAGCCTCTGCCATTGGATAATCTTATCTTCCCAACGATCTTTTAGGGGTTTCATTGTACTGCAATCCAATGGTTGGAGTATGTGCGATGAGTGTGGTGGTAATTTAAGGATTGTAATACCTTCAGATGCTGCATATTTTATAACGTTTAGATCAACATGCGTAGTATGTCCATCAAATATGAGCAGCACAGGTCGCTCTTTGCCAATCGCAGGTACAAATGTTTCTCTCAAATACTTTTCAAAAATAGATGTTTCCATCCATCCTTTTTCGCTGACGGAGTAAGCCGTTTTGACATTTTTGTTTTTATATAGCCATTCCGACCACAAATGTTTCCCTTGGAAAATAATCAGTGCCGGAACTTTGTCACCATTTGCGTTTATCGCTAAGAGAACAGTGGTATTATTGCGTCCAGGGCCACTTGTTGTTCTTGTGGATCGGTACCCTACTTTCCCGAGCACCTTTCCTTTTACTGGGTCGCTACATAAGCTTGTTTCATCCAAGTTATATATTTGCTTCGGATTCTCTGACAGTCCCAATTCTTCAACCACCTTCTCTAGAATATCAAAATATCCGTAGATTATAAATGGATCACAGGCCTTCCGTCTGGCCATCTCAACCGGCTGGGGCTTTTTGATACTGAGATTGTTCCTTTTCTGAAACCCGTGGAACCAATCCTTCCCAGGTATATCGTTTTTAAACGGAGTGACTATGCCATTACGACGGACATATTCGGATATCAATATTTTCGTTTCTTTTCTGGTCAACGGGAATCCATTCTTTTCCATGATATGCAAATACTCTGCAATTTTTTTTTCAAAATCGATAGAAAACACTGTCGGTCTACCTGGTCTATCATTCATTGCACGTGTTTCATATAGTCTTGATATTATTGTGGATCTTGGTATGCCGTATACATCAGCAGCCTGATAAGAATTAATTTTTTTTTTGCGAACATCTTCAACTGCTCTAAGAAGTTGGTCTAGTGAGTATGGTTTTACTTTTTTACGTATATAATGTCGCACCATCTAAAACAATACAAAAATACCATATATAAATTATAATAAAATAGTTTTAACAAATACAATTTTTATACGAAATAAAATAATTAAAATAAATAAAGTAGGTATCTATGCATACATCGACATAGGACATCACTAGTATTTTTCAACACCATACAAAATTAAGCGGGGCAATTATAACTTTAGGTTAGTTGAAATAACCCGACTTACATATCTCAGGGGTTATTTAAACTAACTAAAAATCTCTTAAAAAGCGTGTTTTTACTTAGAAGAAATAAGTGAATAACAACTCACGGTCTATATTTTCTTCACTCGCAATGTATTATCGTTGAAACAAGCGTTCAAAACACTACTTTTGTTGAAAAATGTGACAAGCGTCTTTGCTAACACTGTTGCGCAAAATGGCGACTGACAAAAAGTGCCTGTAGGTAAAACAGTTTATGCCTTAGAAGCGCCATCTATGAAATATTGTCGAATTTACCTGTTCACCTACTTTGAGCTAGATGGCGTTTTTGAGTAGTTATAGTAAAATAAGTGTAATTGTCACTAGTTGAAATATCCCCTCAGTTGAAATAGCCCCGCTCGATGTTATTAAATTTTGAATATTTCTCTAGCTAGAAAAAGTTGGCTGATATTTATGAATCAATTTTATTACCACTTGTAATAAAATAAGTCAGCTTTACTGTCATAAAAAATAACACTAAACAATATTTCAACACATTTATCACTGTCTAGACTAAAAGAATATTTTAGTAGTACCTAATTACTTATATCAGATATCTAGTACTTAGTACTTACTAGTGGGAGAACTCCAAAGGCGTGGAGCGGGAGTTTGGTGGTGCTCTTTTTTAAGAAGGGCGATAAAACCCTTCTTAAAAACTACAGACCCATTTCACTCTTGAGCCACATCTATAAGCTGTTCTCACGAGTAGTCACGAACCGTCTCGCTAGGAGACTCGACGAGTTTCAGCCACCAGAACAGGCCGGATTTCGCGGTGGATATGGCACCATAGACCACATACACACAGTGAAGCAGATTATACAGAAGTCCGAAGACTATAATCAGCCCCTGTGTCTGGCTTTTGTGGACTATGAGAAGGCCTTTGACTCTGTCGAGACCTGGGCTGTTCTAGAATCCTTACAGCGATGCCAAGTGGACTATGGTTATATCGAGGTTCTGAGATGTCTCTACGAAGCCGCCACTATGAGTGTCCAAGTACAAGGCCAGCAGTCTAAACCTATCCAACTGCGCAGAGGAGTGAGACAGGGGCATGTCATATCCCCGAAACTGTTCACGAGCGAGTTGGAAGATTTGTTTAAGACTCTGGACTGGAAAGGTAAGGGCATAAACATAAACGGCAACTACATCTCACACCTACGATTCGCTGATGACATAGTCCTATTGGCGGAGTCGCTAGAGGAGCTGAACCAGATGCTGGACGGCCTAGCTTCAGCCTCCCGATGTATCGGTCTTGGCATGAATTTGGATAAAACCAAAGTCATGATCAATGGACACATTGATCCAAGGCCGGTGGTCGTACATGGTCACCTTCTCAAAATCGTTTCCGAATACACATACCTCGAGCAGATTCTGCAGTTAGGTAAAAACAATTTCGAGAAGGAGGCCAAAAGGAGGATCCAGCTGGGCTGGGCAGCGTTTGGGAAACTACGTCGAGTCTTCTCTTCATCCATACCGCAATGCTTGAAAACGAAAGTTTTCAACCAGAGCGTCCTACCCGTTATGACCTACGGAGCTGAGACGTGGACACTCGCGATAGAGCTGGTCCACCAGTTCAAAGTCGCTCAGCGAGCTATGGAAAGAGCTATGCTCGGAGTATCTCTGAAGGATAGGATTCGCAACGAATACATCCGACAGAGAACCAAAGTTAACGACATAGCTCTGAGAATTAGCAAGCTGAAGTGGCAGTGGGCCGGCCATATCTCGCGAAGAACCGACGGCCGCTGGGGCAAACGTGTTCTTGAGTGGAGACCACGACTCGGTAAACGTAGTGTAGGACGCCCTCCGACCAGGTGGGATGACGACCTGCGAAAGACTGCAGGTAGATGCTGGATGCGTCAAGCCGAAGACAGGGCGCTATGGCGCTCATTGGGGGAGGCCTATGTCCAGCAGTGGACTAATATAGGCTGATGATGATGATGATGACGAGTACTTACTCATGACACACAAGCATCACTCTTTAGGTCTAATTAATGCTATGAGAACTGTCCAGCATTTTTTTTTGTTATGGTAGAAATCATTTAATATTCTTACCATCTCTCAGTTGCCTCTTGGTTTCAGGTTAATAAAAGGTGATGGGGAGGTGCTTGAAGAGATCGTGTCTCGGGATAGACACAAGGAGATCAACCGACAAGCGACCCAAGCTGACGGTGCCTTCTTCCAGTCACAAACTATAGATAAGATATACTTTTAATTTACACACGACTTGTGAGTACATAAGCATTTGAATTATTTATGTTATTTAGCTTTCAAGCACCCATAATACAAGCTCTGCCTAATTTGGGGCTGGATAATGCTGTGTGGATTATCCTAATTAATATCCAGCATTAGTATTGATTTTTTAATACCATATCTGGTTGGTTAAACTAACCACAATATCATACCAAACCACTAATCATTGTGAAATGAGTAATGACTGAATAAGCCTTGTGAAGTTGTATTGTAACCATGAAAGGACTACTGGTCACAAAGATACACAATTAATGGTGGACAGATACATTATAAATAAATTAACACAGTACATATACCTAAATAATAATTATTATTCTTGTTTGAAACCCTGTGGGCTGTTGTTGTTTGCAGATATGCTAATTAATTTAAGGTTATTTTAAGTTATAAGTTTTACGTTACTTCTTTAATAAAGATACTTAATTGTTTTCCCTGAAACTGAGTTGTGTTATTTTCCAAGCCTGAACTACCTTACTCATCATCAGCCATATCTATGCTGCTGGCGCTACAATGCTATTTAACACAACGTAACGCGCGTTATTACGGTAATTTTGCGCGGATAACGCGTGTTAAGGTGCATTTAACTTGAATAACTTGTGAAAAGGCGTATTCGCGTAAAATGCACCTTAACACGCGTAAGCATGGTAGCCCCACAGACGTAATGGGCGCCATAGCAGTCTTCAGCTTAGTCATCCCATCTGTCACAGGGCGGCGCGGCGCGACGTCTTATCTTATCTCTCACTAAATACCTAAGTTTAATATTTTTCAATCAAAATTTATAATATAATATTTTCTTCTAAATTCTATATTCTTTATCTAAGGATTACCCGTCTTTGGAAAAAGTTATTCGCCGCATTCACTTCGGCGACCGATGTCGCGGCGGCGGGCGAAGGTCCGCCTGCGACGGAGGTTTAGGGTTTGTTCCCCGCCTTGTGACAATGTTTATCGGCAATAATTGTTCCGGGTGTTCTGGAGCTCGATTATGCTTTATGGCTTGTCCAGCATTATTTATTTATTTTCACGACCTTTGTAGCGCAGCGGTAAAAGGTCCGCCTGCAACGCAGCAGGTTGCGGGTTTGATTCCCGCCTTGGAATGCCTCGGCAGTCATGTTTCATTTAGTACCCATAACATAAGTTCTGCTTAGCGAGGACTTTGGAGCTAGATAATGCTGTGTGGATTGTCCAATATTATTTAATTTATCATGTAACAAACAAAAAGAGCCTAAGAATAAAATATTCTTTTATACCTATTTGAAACAACTTATGTCCCCTAGACATACATAAAGAATATTTATAATAATTAAACAAAAAAGCTTATTGCGATAGGTATTGTTTTTACCAAGATCAAAATAAAAGGCTCCAAAAAATGTGGAACGCTTCACGATTTTGCGTGTCATCCTTGCGCAGGGGCCATGCTAATCTTCTCTGTATCGTTCCAATTTTAGTATATGTACTGCCGAAGCAAGTACAACCAGTTACCAACAAAACTTGCTTATAAGCTCAGTTTCACAAAAATGTTGTTTGCGCGATCTAGGATTTTCTAAAATAACATAAAAAGTGTAAGATTTGCAATATATTTTATGATCTCATATTGTTTTAACTTCATTTATTATACAATATTTCCAATAAAATTATTCTTTTTGCACTTATATTGCTTTTATCATTGAAATTAATTAAAAAATACTAAAAACTGTTACGGTAACGCCATCTCTTGGCGAAACAATGAACATGATTGTTCCCCTTTTTGGATATAGACAACAGCGCTACTTATTAGTTACACTAGTAACTGGGGAACAGATAGCACCCTGCAAAGTAGTCTATAGGCCAAAAAGTACTTTGTGCTATAGGCCCAGCACAAGCATACTTTGGCTGTATGCCTCGTTCTTCTGCAAGGTGTTTTTGGCAATAAAGCACCTATGATAGTTTACTGTTTGAGAGTTAGGTTCAACCAATGAATTTAGTACTTTTAGCGGTAAATACTTAATTGGGTACAACTTGCTACTAGGGCAGGGCATTTCACTCTTTTATCTTCCTCAACCACATCAGCCCATTGGTCCAATGCTCGACGCAAGCCTCCGCCTGATAAACTTTTATCTTATGGGGGGTAATCCCCACGCAATCCAGATCGGTAGTAAATTATTCTGCAGGAGGCGCTGCAACCCGCCTGGTGGATATCTATAGTCGCCTCTTACGACAACCGCGGGAAGAGTTGGGGTGGTGCAAATTTTAACCACACAGCTTTTATCTTCAGACTTTAATAATTCATTATTGTTTATTCCTATTACATGACTCAATGTGCCACAATAATACTTTAAACACCAAAAAAAATTCTCAAGTTTAATGACTTACTCCATTGCGTCACTATTTTATTAATAAATTATTATTTCTACTTATAAACTACAATTCGTCTTTGGTAGCTGTCTGCTCGGGAGCTTCTTGCTTGATTTCGGGTCCTAGATGTTCTGAGATCAGGTTAATGAGGCTGTCGAGAGGCTTGCTTCCGTGATCCACATTTACTATCTTCTTCTGTTTGTAGAGGATCAGCGTTGGTAGGCCGTTTATCTGAAAATATTGGAACTTTAGATTTAAGTGTTTTTTTTTAGTATGAGATTTTAGTGTTTCAAAATCAGGATGTAGAGGAAAAGCAAAGTTAAAATCAAGCTAACGCAAAAAAAAGCATACAAAACCACTCCACCATAACCCACGCGCACACAACATAAACGAAGATGTTAAAGACTGATAGGGACAAATTTTGTAACCCAAGTAAGTCTGTAGATTTAAATTTTTTATTATATTAACCAATAAGTTTGATATTTTTTGTTCCGACGTTCGAGTGACAATAGATTCTTGTATAATAGAGGTCAATGCTTAAGTTACATTTCATTCCAACGGTTGTATACCAAAATTTTGAAGAAATGCCAATTATTTTTCAGCAATATATAATGAATTGGGTTTTAAGAAATTCTGCCCAAATTTGTAGATAGGGCATTCAAATTTTATGGTAAAATCCTTTACCGTTAGCTCTTGTTGTGTACAGATTGTCGAGACACCGTTTGTTTCGCCGCAAAATCTACGGTTAATTCGCCGTGTGTAGGCAGTAGGCACAGTCGTCAGTGTTGCTTAGATCACTATAGAACCTTATCATCATCAACCTATAACAGTCCACTGATGGCCTCCCCTAATGAGCGCCATAGCACCCTGTCTTCAGCTTGCCAAAACCAGCATCTACCTGTAGTCTCTCGCATGTTGTCATCCCACTACTATAGAACATACGGACCGCGAATTAACCGTAGATTTTTACGGCGAAACAAACGTGCGTGAACAAAGCACCAGAGTGCAAGGCCAAATTAAGAATAGACACAATTCCGTCACCTATGAGCGTGTGATAAGCAGCGAGATGATTGCCAAAAGCTTGAAGATTTATATATTGCAGACATTAATGTACCTTCTCCGTCTCACAGATAGGTTTGGACTGCACGCAGTCCACGTCCGCGATGAGTACGCGGCTCTCGTTCATGAACTTCTCGCCGAGGGCCGTCCACAGCGGGCTGAGCTGCATGCAATGGGCGCACCTGAAAATAATTAATTCATTTATAAATAATGGAATTCTAAAAGTGGGAACTGGGATCTGATCAAAACCATTATTTCGGTTTTTCGAGTAAAATACCTCTCCCAATGAAAAAAAAACCCTATGATATATATGGCATAACCATGTGATCATCTCATCCATACAAAATCTATAGAATTTTATAAACTGTTCCATCATCGAAATCGGTTGGCATGATATTGAGTCATTCGTCCATTTGTCGCGAACATACTTAATGCAAATTTCAGAATTATATTGTTTTTCATGGATGCCATAGATAAAATTAAATAGGACCACACGGGGAGCACCAGCTTTCAAATGACGAAAGAATCCAGCAAAATCGGTTCACCCAATCAAAAGTTATGATGAAGTAACAAAAAAAATTATGACAGCCACAGAACATTTGGTTTTACCGAGGTGTACGATAGGAACCTTGGTAACTTAACAAAGTTACAAATAGAAACCTTAGCAAAATATTCTTTAATCACTTATAATCACATGAGTCGTATACTTGCAGATAAGGGAATCCAAAGAAATTGTAATTTAATTATTACCTATGTATTAAGTATGACGCAACAAAGACGGTCATTGTGAGCATTGTACGAGTATTATGGCGCGCTTTAATAAAAACTTACCTATTTATACCTAGCTAATTTTTTAAATGTTAGCGCGATTGTCTTCTGCATTTTCATACAATTAGCTACAGAAACTATTTAAATTTGAATCACAATTTTTCCCGTTCTACCTTTAATTTTACCGGCCTTGTCTAAGCTGTGTGTAATCTATAGATATAAAAGAAAGTCGTGTTAGTTACACTATTTATAACTCAAGTAAGGCTGAACTGAATTGGCTGAAAATTGGTTGGGAGGTTAGAACCAGGGGACTGACATATATCCCGTTTTTTGTTTACTTTTTTTCTGCGAAACAAAGTTTACGGGGTCCGCAAGTTAAAGATAAAAAGGGAAAAACATCCGTGAATCTTGATAAATATTTTCTGTGGATAGCAGGTTTAGGGAGTCATCTTACCAAGGAGCAAAGAAGTTGACAAACACGAGCTCTTTCTCCAGAAAAGTCTCGAAGGTTTCCTCCGATATCCTGGCGACCGGCAGTGCCTTCTTCTTCTTCATAAACTTCTCAGGGTCGTGGTTCTCAGCCAGCAGCATCCGGTCTACGTAGTCGTTGAGATCGTTGAGGCTTGACTCTGCACTGGCCATCCCCATCTGAAGAGATACCCAAACATGTTTAAATTTTTTTCATTTGCGAAACAGGCCTAGCCTAGTGCGGGGGTCATTGTAAATTGTTATTATAATCCACCTTAACTCCATCCTCTGAAATTTAAAACCTATGTTCATTATTAAGGTGTTTTTAAGCTTTTTTGGAAATAAAATGTTTGTATTTTATTTTATTTTATGTATGTCCCTATTAAATATTATTCTGTATTACACGCCACCTTATTCTAGCACTTCATGTCCATCCCAAAGGTTGCCTGGCAGAGATCGCTCTTACCGATAAGGCCGCCCATTGTACAGCATATTTTGTATTTGTTTTTTATTTTCCTGTCTTGTGTATCTTTTATGTTTGGTGTGTAATAAAGATTTGTAATGATTGCTGCATTGGCAATCTTTCTACGGCGGAGGAAGTAGAAACCGCTGCTGTTCTCCGAACAGAAAAAATTAAGGACGCCAAAGCGGCAGCCTCCAGACCGAGCCCACAGAAACCACCTAGACGTGACGAGCTCCCCCACGCTATCAAACTCCAGCTGAGGAAAAAGAGACCGATTGTGGTCCCGAAGTAGATGCCCGAGGCTTAAGACTCAGCTCAACAAAGCGACTGCCGAAGTAGCAGTGGTCAAACTTGGGAGGCGAGGATTGATGAAGCAGCAGAAAATGAGACCAACTTGCATGATCTCAATCGACAGTTGACTAATACCCCTACTCCAACTTACGCTCTTCTGAACGACCAAGGTCAAAGAAAATTTGCGCCAGCTAACCGGGCTGAAATCTTGGCAAACCACCTGGAAACGCAATTTACACCGCATCCGCTCCCAGAAGACGCTTCAGACGAACTCGTTGCCCATTATGCTGCTGTCGAAACAACTGTAGGAGACTTCTTCACGAGGGCAATCCCGACACTCGGCGGAGGTGAATTTATTTCACCAGCCGAAGTACGACGAACGATTCTCCGCCTACCGAAACGGAAAGCCCCAGGAGATGATTACTCCCAAACACAGCACTTCGTCACCTACCTAGGAGAGGCGTAGCAGCCTTAACCATGCTCTTTAACGCCATTTTGCGAACAGGACACTTCCCGAACACCTGGAAGACAGGTAGAGTCATCGTACTCCCAAAACCCGGAAAGGACCGCCGGTTACCTTCCAGCTACCGACCAATATCACTACTGGCAACAACAGCCAAACTCTTCGAGCGCTTGCTACTTCGTAGGTTAGTTGGACATATAGAGCCTAAGCCAGAACAGTTTGGCTTTCGCAGCCAGCACTTCACGACACTCCAACTTACACGGATCCTGCACCACCTTGCCTCCAACCTGAATAGCAATCACTCTACAGTTGGGATTTTCCTAGACATAGAAAAGGCGTTTGATCGAGTGTGGCACGCAGGCCTGATCCTTAAGTTGATTGCCTCCCCTACACCAGCAGCCATCATCCAGGTGGTCGCATCCTTCCTCCGAGGACGGAGCTTCTACGTTGCGGTCGAAGAAGCCCAATCTCGACCACGACCCATTATAGCTGGGGTGCCACAGGGGAGCTGTCTTTCTCCTGCTTTGTATGCGCTATACACTAACGACATCCCTACCCTGGAGGACCAATTATCACCTGGAGAAACAGACGTCACATTAGCGCTCTTCGCGGATGATAGCGCCTAGTTTGCCTCCGCGCCCAATGCTGTCACAGCAGCCACCCAGATGCAACGCTTGCTGAACCTCCTACCAAACTGGCTAGATAGATGGCGCATTGCAGTCAACGCTGGAAAGAAGGCAGCACTGCTAGTCACTCGTCAGCGCACGGTTTTACCAGTCCTAGAACTACGAGGACAAGCCCTGGAATGGCAAACCTCCGTTCGATACCTAGGAATCGACATAGACAGGTCCATGGACCATGAACGCACAGGTAGAGCGTGCGTTAACACAAACACGCGCCGCCCGAGCTATGCTCAGACCAGTCTTGACATCCAAACTGCCACTAAAAACCAAGATTGGGGTCTACAAGACTTACATTCGCTCGAGGCTCACATATGCAGCACCAGCACGGTACTCCCTGTGCTCTGCTACTAACCAAAAAAGAATCGAAGCCCAACAGAACATCGCTCTCAGAGTATGTACAGGCGCCGGGCGTTACGTACGTAACAGTGTCATCGCACGCGATCTGCAGATAAGCACCATAAAGGAGTTTGTGGTCCAGCTGGCGCGCAGAATGTACGATCGTGCGGACAACTCTCGCCACGTACACCTCAACGGACTCGCTCCTCAACACACGAGACCCCCGGATGCAAAAACTCCGTGGCGACCTCTGCCCCGGGAACTCCTAGAGTCGCCCGAAGCCATCACCCAGGATGATCAGAACAGCCAACAGGCTAATGAACAGCTCTTGAGAAGCCTGCAAGGCTCTCATAGCGATAGCACATGACTTGAGGAAAGCTTTCCTCGACGTAGAAACCGGAAGAAAGAACTCTACTTCGATTCCTGCTCGCATTCAACAACGTAGACAACGTTGAATCGAATGTTGATGACCACCTGGTGTAATAAAGAGTTATTGTATTGTATTGTATTGCATTTTTACTTTACCTTAGAGCGAGTATACGTTAAGGTGGGTACTGACCGGCGTTTCGGGGTGTAATGTAACGGTGTAGCATTCGTGCACTCAGAATAGGGAAAGAAAGCGCTTGCAATGAACAACGAGACGGATGTAAAGTATCATGCTCGCTCCGAATAGTACATTACGCCCCGTACCGGGCGTATTGAATCGCGTGCTTTAACAACGCGCATCTTTGGGGGAGGCCTATGTCCACCTGTGGATGTCAATCAGCTGATAGCTGCAGATGATCCTTCATGTTAAACTTACAATCCTGCCATTAGCGATCCACATGAGATGCGGGAACTGTTTGATGTCGAAGGTCTTGCAGGTCACCTCACTATCCATGCAGTTGATCTTCCCAACCTGGATGTATGGGTTGTGGACGTACTGCAAGGCCAGCTCTGCCCATGTGGGAGACAGTTTCTGAAAACAAATATTTTTTTTAATGTTTATATATTTGACACATTTTGTCCAACGTGTTGCTCCAGCGTGTGGATACAGCAGCACGTGATTTAGTCTTAATTATTATTTAGTTTATTGTAAGATAAATTGTAAACTTTGGAACTTAATTTTGTATAATTTTATTTGAGAAACTAATCTAATTTAATTTTAATCCCATTCTTATTTATACTCATTTTTAATTTAATACTATTTTATCTTATTCAATGTATTAATGTTTTATTATTTATTATGATTAAATTAATGTTATAATGTTTAATTGAATGTATACTATGGATTTTATTATCTGAGTTAAATAAATACAATACATTATATGAATTTGGAATAAAACCAAAGTCATGCATGATGAATGGCGACATTGATCAAAGGCCGGTGGTCGTACATGGTAACCTTCTCGAAACTGTTTCCGAGTACACTTACCTTGGGCAGATTCTGCAGTTGCGTAAAAACAATTTCGAGAAGGAGGCCAAAAGGAGGATCCTGTTAGGCTGGACAGCGTTTGGAAAACTTCGCCGAGTTTTCTCGTCATCGAAGAAGAAAAATTAAAAAGAATTATCATGACTAGTAGCTAGCTAATTCTTACCTGAGAAGCTCTGCACCATGGAGTATAGAACATGATGAAGTGCTGTCCTTTGGAGACAAACTTTTCAGTATTGTGGTCGTTCAGATAAGCCATACCTGTGTTAATCTTCACCTGGTCTGATTGTCTGTTTGACTGAAAATGTAATTGATGGATTTATTATTATATTTACAGCCAGATAAATCTTAACAATAATCTTACTAACATAAAGTGAGATATAGTAAGATGAAGGACCCTAATAAACATAGCCTATGGCACTTCTGGATAATGTAGTTATATTATTAGTAAAATATTTATATTTATTGGGTGTTGCGACCTGGAGAGGTCGCAACACCACGTTATCAAGGAACTGCAGAAGGACCATGTGCATCTTGGGCCGTAAAGAATAATCTTTGATTCTTTGTAAATTATTTTAAAATATATTAACAAACGGTCAGTCAACAGATGCACATGGTCCTTCTGCAGTTCCTTGACAACATAGCTCTCCGGGTCGCAACACTGGGCAGTGAATGAATTAAAGAAATATTTTACTAAGTTAGGTTTAGGTGGAAGTACTGTTTCCGCATTTGGACTCCAGTTGGTCCTTTATGCGTTTTGAATAATATAATATTTTACTAATAATATAACTACATTATCCAGGAGTGCCATAAGCTATGTTTATTAGGGTCCTATAAGAGCAAAGCAAAGGCACATAGTCAGGATGCCACCTGTACTTTAAGAAAAAGTTACCTTCAGACGTTGAAAGGGAGCGTAGAGCGCTGGCTGTACGGGGAAACATGATTGCGCGTAGGTTCGCACGCTGCTCGAGAGAAGTAAAAATCACTCTATTTAAGGCCTACTGCCAGTCCTTCTACTCGAGTAGCCTCTGGCTCAACTGCACCCGACGGGCAGCCAGCGCTCTACGTGTCCAGTACAACAACATTTTCAGGATGCTGATGCGGCTGCCTCGCTTTTGCAGCGCGTCTGGTATGTTCGCGGAGGCGCGCACGGACGGCTTTCATGCGATTATTCGCAAAAAAGTCGCTTCCCTACTACAGCGTGCGCGAGCCAGTAGCAACGGCATCCTGAAAATGATTGTTTCACGTCTGGACTGTCCGATCCAATACAAATGGATGAAAATATTGATGGGGTCGATATCCATATAATTGTCCATTATGTGTTTTATTAATATTATTTTTTAAATTTTCCCTTAGTTATATTATTCTATTTTTATTTAATTTTATTTGATTTATTTTGTGACATTTATTTTTAATTTTGTATGTTTTTTATTTTTAAGTGTATATGGATTGAGAATCTGATAATAAATGAGTTAATAATAATAATATGTATTTGCGTCTTATTTTAATTCTTACACTCAAATTCATATATCAATAGCATTACAGTTAACTTAGATACAATACATACAGTATGGGAGTACTCACATCAGATCTAATGGTGAAGATTTCACTCAGGAACATGGTGAGGGCAGGTAGGTCTCTGGTGCCCTTGTACTCCAAAGGAGTTAGGGAGTTTTTTTGGAAATACAGCAATGTTGGGTAACCTGACAATATTACAAGAGATTACAATTAAGTATATTTGATTACTTGATCTATTTCTATGTTGATATATTGTGAGCTTCTATTTTGATGGATGGTTCTAATTTCTAGAACACCATCAGCTAGAATAATGTCTATAGAGTTTTCCTAATGACAAGATGACATGTAGGTTGTTGACAAAAACTAAAATAACAAGCATGATTTGCTTATATTTATTATCTTTAGCACTAGGTAGGGTAGAGCACTATACTCAAAGATAAATTAACCCTCGGCATGCCTGGTGGTAAAAAGTCACATGCTTTGCCTGGTGGGTCTGTGGGACCCGGATTTAATAAAATAAACTTTGGGGTAGATGCTGTGTACAATTATCCTAATTTATTGTTTTTTATTGAAACTTGCTTTATATTTAAGGGAGATAAGTAAAAAAAAAATTAAAATCAAATGTCCTTATTAATAAAAACTGTTATTAAACATTTATACTCTTTTCAACGTCAAATTAAACTACTATGATTACAAACATGCAAAATCAACTTAAAACAAATGGGATCTTGATTAGACTTCAGGAAAAATTACACTACAATACAACTGGCACTACTACATACAATTGGCACTTCTATAAACTTATATCTTATAGTAAAATCTCTAGTCCTCCTCACATAAAACATCATTTTCTAGAGCCTCATTTTGAAAGCAGTTTGCACTTAAAAATGTTACACCACGTGCCTGGTGGGGCCCGGCCTGTGAAATCTAGTGGTTGTCATCAAGGGGTTCACAACGGTCAGCTACTGAGAGCGGTAAAGTGCGAAATTCGAATTCGGATACAATACAACGGTTTTTCTGCGTTGGTGGGTCTGAGGGACCGTACCAGGCATGCCGAGGGTTAAAATGTAATACATTAAGAGATCACCTAATTTAGATTTATTACTCTGTTAACCTGTACAAAACATTTTTGGAAATAAATACTTTTATTATATTACACATAGGCGTTTGGCATAAATTAGTTTCTACAGTACTTAAGTCTACTTGTCTATATCATGACTTGTAACTTGGTGCTAGTAATAAAGAATTGTATTGTATTGTATAAACCTACCTGTGATTTCAAGTTGGTGGCAAAGCTGTGAATTCCTGGTACAGTCCACCTGAGCTATAGCAAACTTGGAGTCTCTTGTATTTACTAGCTCAGCAAGCTCCGACCAAATTGGCTCAAATTCTGTACAGTGCCGGCACCTTAAATTTTATAATATTAGGTTGAAAGGATTCATAATTTTAGTCTATGTATTCACAGACATTTATCGAAGCAAGTAAGGCATACGTAAAACATTAGGTACTATTTGAGAAGTAGAAGAGATTGGGTAATAATGGTATCAAATGTGTTGCGTGAATATTCTCTTACCAGGGAGCATAAAACATGATAAAACTTCCTTCCGCTCCTTCTATCTGATGTTTAAAATTAAGAGAATTATATTCGTAAATAGATCCATCCTCTGGGGCAACAAAACTGAGTATCATGAGAAGATAAAATCCTGCTAGTTTTTTACTCATCTTGACTAGGAAATCTTTCAATATGCGGTAATCTATCAGATTTATGTTCTCTCTCCAGATATTTTATTCAAGCGTTGAGTGAGGCATTAGTTATTATATTTTCTTTGGTGGATTAATATTAGCATAGCAATCGTATTGCTGTATCAAGAAAACAAACTTTGAAATCTGAAAATCGAGGATTTTCGTAGTTAAACTGATGGATGATAAAACCGGAGAATTTGACATTCGATAGAATGACAGAAGCAGCAGATTGACACTGATGGTATCAACTTGATAGACAGTTGACAAATCTCAAAGTATTGTGATTACAGCTCAAATGCGAGTCTCTCGAAGAGGGTTCCGAGAATATTATCCCACCAAAAACATAAATGTAAAATAGGAGAACCAAGTTCAATGCAAAAATTATGATTGGCTGTGGGCTTCGCGGCAAAAAGAATTGATATCTGAATAAGTGCCAAGTCAAATCTATGTAGGTTAGATTTGACTTGGCCAGTTTTCATTACATCAGTCATTTTATAAAGTTATTCAACGTTTTAATTCTGATAAAAACTGGCCAAGTCAAATCTAACCTACATAGATTTGACTTGGCACTTATTCAGATATCAATTCTTTTTGCCGCGAAGCCCACAGCCAATCATAATTTTTGCATTGAACTTGGCTCTCCTATTTTACATTTATGTTTTTGGTGGGATATCATTACTTTTTGTAAAGAAAACTAGGCAGGTATTGACTCGGCGTTTCCAAATATAATTCTACTTGACAATAGATGGCGACACTTTGTATCATGGGAAATAAACCTACGTAAGGCTCAGTAATAATATATTTTAATAATCAAATGTACTGAAATTTGTTCAACTACACAACTGACCAATATAATTCTTTTGGATTTTTCTGAATACCGCATCATATTTAAAAGTTCTCGAACATTTCCATTGCGACTCGGCGTTTCCAAATATAATTCTACTTGACAAAAGATGGCGATACTTTGTATCATGGGAAATAAACATTTATAGGTACGTAGGGCTCAGTGTTAATATATTTTAATAATCATATGTACTGAAATTACTTCAACTTAAGTTCCTAAAGACTTTTTAGTCGCCAAAATTTTAATTTTTTAATTTTTATAGTCATTTTTAAACAAGCCGCCATCTATCGTCAACCATTAACTTATAAAGAAAAACAGGGCCAGGGCCGTATTTAGAATCCAATTATTTTACTGAATGTCCCACGGCTATGTTGAAACATAGCATGTCTGGAATGCACCTATGGAATGTTTTATAATAAATATTCTATATTGAAAGTACTTTCCCTCCGTGAGACAACTACTATAATAGTAGTTGTTTAGTAAATTTAATGAAATTGAAGCCCACCTATTATTGCAATTTTAAATTGTGTATGTTCTAGATTTCCATCTCAAGATAATGTAAGACAGCAATGGATCACAAAAATTAATAGACAAGACTGGACTCCGACGAAATATACGAATATTTGTTCTTGCTGATAATACTGATAATCATATTATTCTTCTGATTAAATTAATAGCTGAAAAATATATAGGTATTCGTTTTAAGCATTTTGCAACCATAGAAAATGATAGGGCAACCAACCGACAACAATTAACCAAAACAGTTATTTTTGCTGGAAAATTAATTTTGTGAATAAAATAAGTCTTAGTACGTCCCCTACACTAGTGACATCTAGTGTGAGGTAGTAAAAATATGTAGTTACTTCGAAAACAGAATCTATTATTTGCCGGTCCCTAACAACTACACTGTATTCTATTGCGCAATCGGAGACGTTAGTACTATTGCTTATTCTATGCAATGCGGATTCTATTCGAATTTAAACCTTATTTCATTGACATAAGGTCGTCGTTGCTAACATCACTTATTTTTTGACTTTTTTTTATTTTTTTATTTTTTCCTACGCTTACACACAATTACCGAGCTGGATTCCAAATTTCATCCTTCTAGGTCATCTGGAAGTAGGTTAGAATTAGGTACTATATGTATGTCAGTCAGTCAATGTGAATTTTTACGACTTTTCGACCTTCATATCTTTGTAACCGTTTGAGCTAGCTTCATGAAATTTGGGCTTCTACATGTCCTTATGGATATAATTCAACACACGTAGTTTTATGTTTTTACGTTAAAGAGGTTTTGAGTTATAGAAGGGTCAAAAGTGGCACCAAGTGGTTCGTGTAATGATACACTCGGCGCGTTCCTTTGCTTGAACTTGGCTTAGTCACGCTGCCGCGTGCCCTGATTTGGCCAAAACTAATTACAGATTTACGGTATTTTCTCTTTACTTGTGAACATTGCTTTTTGCTAAATTTCATTTTTCTAGGTCGAGTTAAGTTGGAAGGTCTCTAAGTTCTAGGTCGAATGAAGTGAAGAGAATAATTTTGTACCTACTTTTAGGTTGTTGGGACACTTGTTTTCATATATAACAATAATAATTATTCATTTACAAGTAGGTATTCGTATTGGTAGATATAAAATTGGAATGCAATTCCACAATGACTGACTAGTTATGATAATGACCAAACAATAAAAAATATAAAATACTAGCTATTGCGCTTTTTCGGGATAAAAAAAGCCTATGACCTGCCCCCTGCCCGGATACCGTCCTGCTTAAGGCGGAAAAAGGTAGCAGACAGGTGGAATTACTTACGAATTTATACCAATATAATAAATATGAATACCTACAGGGAGTGCGCGCGGCTGGTGTGTCGTCTCGGGAAATAAAAACCCGTCTTAATATTATGTTAAAATAAAATATACCTATATACAATACAATACTTATGCCTCATTTAGAATACACCCCTTTCCGAAATATTTGTTTCGGATAGTTTATTATTTCAGACATACAATAGTTTCAGTTAGGTACCTACGGAACTCCATAACATCCCTGCTAATGCTAAGTAAATAGGTAGGCAGTTGAAATGTATGATGGGGTTTCAGTAACATTATCTTGGGTCTAATCAAGTGGGCCACCCCTGATTATAGGGTAACTATAGTTTATTTGCAGTTAGAATAGGACAAACTTAGGATTTTTTGGATTTCCGACCTTCCCTACTTATCTCTGTCGGTCCCATATAATTTTTTGATCAGTCTATGAATAACAGGACTCTACAGGTGAATTGTCATCAAAGTTTTCGTATAAAATTATTTTTATATGAATAACCTAAGTCCAAATTTTCGTTCTTCAAGCAAGACCTAGCTTACCTACCTATTCCCTTTGGAATTTCACGAAGTTTAATTATTTACTAATGTCGTCGTCGTGAACATATATGTAAGTTACCTTCACGCGTTCCTGATAAAATAGGTTTGACAGATGGACAAAGAGTGATCCATCCTATAAGTTCCTTTTGAGGTACGGAACCCTAAAAACAGCTCCAAGTGATATTTAATCATTAGTTTACATATTTATTTGAACTCGAACTTTGCCCATCTCTCCTTTGAGGACCAGATTTTACCCGAGCTTTTATTGCTAAATCACCAAGTAAATTGTTATCCTAAGATATTAAAATAATAAAATACACCAATTTCATTTCACAAATTTTAATTATTTACTAATGTCGTCGTGAACATTTTACATTCCTCCTCTTAATCTAAGCACAAGATGCAGTGTCGACTCTTTTTGAATGTTGTAGTCTGACAGTGTGCGGCCATCTTCAAGCTGCTTGCCAGCGAATATCAGTCTCTGCTGGTCTGGGGGGATACCTTCCTTGTCCTGGATTTTGGCCTTGACATTCTCGATAGTGTCGGAAGCTTCAACCTCGAGTGTGATGGTTTTACCAGTTAGTGTTTTGACGAAGATTTGCATACCACCGCGCAGACGCAGTACCAAGTGAAGGGTGGATTCCTTTTGGATGTTGTAGTCAGATAAAGTGCGCCCATCTTCAAGTTGCTTGCCAGCGAAGATAAGTCTCTGTTGGTCTGGGGGAATGCCTTCCTTATCTTGGATTTTTGCTTTAACGTTTTCTATCGTATCGGATGCTTCAACTTCAAGTGTGATGGTTTTACCAGTTAGTGTTTTGACGAAGATTTGCATTCCACCTCGCAGACGGAGTACCAAGTGAAGGGTTGATTCTTTTTGGATGTTGTAGTCCGACAGTGTGCGCCCATCTTCAAGCTGCTTGCCGGCGAAGATAAGTCTCTGCTGGTCTGGGGGGATACCTTCCTTATCTTGGATTTTTGCTTTAACGTTTTCTATCGTATCCGATGCTTCAACTTCAAGTGTGATGGTTTTACCAGTAAGTGTTTTGACGAAGATTTGCATACCACCTCGCAGACGCAGTACCAAGTGAAGGGTTGATTCTTTTTGGATGTTGTAGTCAGACAGTGTGCGGCCATCTTCAAGCTGCTTGCCGGCGAAGATCAGTCTCTGCTGGTCTGGGGGGATACCTTCCTTGTCCTGGATTTTGGCCTTGACATTCTCAATAGTATCTGATGCTTCTACTTCCAATGTGATCGTCTTGCCTGTTAGCGTTTTGACGAAGATTTGCATACCACCGCGCAGACGTAGTACCAAGTGAAGGGTGGATTCTTTCTGGATGTTGTAGTCAGATAAAGTGCGCCCATCTTCAAGTTGCTTGCCGGCGAAGATAAGTCTCTGTTGGTCTGGGGGAATGCCTTCCTTATCTTGGATTTTTGCTTTAACGTTTTCTATCGTATCGGATGCTTCAACTTCAAGTGTGATGGTTTTACCAGTTAGTGTTTTGACGAAGATTTGCATTCCACCTCGCAGACGGAGTACCAAGTGAAGGGTTGATTCTTTTTGGATGTTGTAGTCCGACAGTGTGCGCCCATCTTCAAGCTGCTTGCCGGCGAAGATAAGTCTCTGTTGGTCTGGGGGAATGCCTTCCTTGTCTTGGATTTTAGCCTTCACATTCTCGATAGTGTCGGATGCTTCAACTTCAAGTGTGATGGTTTTACCAGTAAGCGTTTTGACGAAGATTTGCATACCACCGCGCAGACGCAGTACCAAGTGAAGGGTGGATTCCTTTTGGATGTTGTAGTCAGATAAAGTGCGCCCATCTTCAAGTTGCTTGCCGGCGAAGATAAGTCTCTGTTGGTCTGGGGGAATGCCTTCCTTATCTTGGATTTTTGCTTTAACGTTTTCTATCGTATCGGATGCTTCAACTTCAAGTGTGATGGTTTTACCAGTTAGTGTTTTGACGAAGATTTGCATACCACCTCGCAGACGGAGTACCAAGTGAAGGGTTGATTCTTTTTGGATGTTGTAGTCCGACAGTGTGCGCCCATCTTCAAGCTGCTTGCCAGCGAAGATAAGTCTCTGTTGGTCTGGGGGAATGCCTTCCTTGTCTTGGATTTTAGCCTTGACATTCTCGATAGTGTCGGATGCTTCAACTTCAAGTGTGATGGTTTTACCAGTAAGCGTTTTGACGAAAATTTGCATACCACCGCGCAGACGCAGTACCAAGTGAAGGGTGGATTCCTTTTGGATGTTGTAGTCAGATAAAGTGCGCCCATCTTCAAGTTGCTTGCCGGCGAAGATAAGTCTCTGTTGGTCTGGGGGAATGCCTTCCTTATCTTGGATTTTTGCTTTAACGTTTTCTATCGTATCGGATGCTTCAACTTCAAGTGTGATGGTTTTACCAGTTAGTGTTTTGACGAAGATTTGCATACCACCTCGCAGACGGAGTACCAAGTGAAGGGTTGATTCTTTTTGGATGTTGTAGTCCGACAGTGTGCGGCCATCTTCAAGCTGCTTGCCGGCGAAGATCAGTCTCTGCTGGTCTGGGGGGATACCTTCCTTGTCCTGGATTTTGGCCTTGACATTCTCAATAGTATCTGATGCTTCTACTTCCAATGTGATCGTCTTGCCTGTCAGCGTTTTGACGAAGATTTGCATACCACCGCGCAGACGTAGTACCAAGTGAAGGGTGGATTCTTTCTGGATGTTGTAGTCAGATAAAGTGCGCCCATCTTCAAGTTGCTTGCCGGCGAAGATAAGTCTCTGTTGGTCTGGGGGAATGCCTTCCTTATCTTGGATTTTTGCTTTAACGTTTTCTATTGTATCGGATGCTTCAACTTCAAGTGTGATGGTTTTACCAGTTAGTGTTTTGACGAAGATTTGCATACCACCTCGCAGGCGGAGTACCAAGTGAAGGGTTGATTCTTTTTGGATGTTGTAGTCAGATAAAGTGCGCCCATCTTCAAGTTGCTTGCCGGCGAAGATAAGTCTCTGTTGGTCTGGGGGAATGCCTTCCTTATCTTGGATTTTTGCTTTAACGTTTTCTATCGTATCGGATGCTTCAACTTCAAGTGTGATGGTTTTACCAGTTAGTGTTTTAACGAAGATTTGCATACCACCTCGCAGGCGGAGTACCAAGTGAAGGGTTGATTCTTTTTGGATGTTGTAGTCAGACAGTGTGCGGCCATCTTCAAGCTGCTTGCCGGCGAAGATCAGTCTCTGCTGGTCTGGGGGGATACCTTCCTTGTCTTGGATTTTGGCCTTGACATTCTCGATAGTGTCGGATGCTTCAACCTCAAGTGTGATGGTTTTACCAGTAAGTGTTTTGACGAAGATCTGCATACCACCGCGCAGACGCAGTACCAAGTGAAGGGTGGATTCCTTCTGAATGTTGTAGTCTGACAGTGTGCGCCCATCTTCAAGTTGCTTGCCAGCAAAGATCAGTCTCTGCTGATCTGGGGGAATACCTTCTTTATCCTGAATTTTTGCTTTGACGTTTTCAATTGTATCGGATGCTTCAACTTCCAATGTTATAGTTTTACCAGTTAGTGTTTTTACGAAGATTTGCATACCACCTCGCAGACGGAGTACCAAGTGAAGGGTAGATTCTTTCTGAATGTTGTAGTCTGACAGTGTGCGGCCATCTTCGAGCTGCTTACCGGCGAAGATCAGTCTCTGCTGGTCTGGGGGGATACCTTCCTTGTCCTGGATTTTTGCCTTGACATTCTCAATAGTGTCAGATGCTTCAACTTCAAGTGTGATGGTTTTACCAGTAAGCGTTTTGACGAAGATTTGCATACCACCACGCAGACGCAGTACCAAGTGAAGGGTGGATTCCTTTTGGATGTTGTAGTCGGACAGCGTACGTCCATCTTCAAGTTGCTTACCAGCGAAGATAAGACGTTGCTGGTCTGGGGGAATGCCTTCTTTATCTTGAATTTTAGCCTTCACATTTTCGATGGTATCAGCAGGCTCGACCTCCAAAGTGATGGTCTTGCCAGTCAGTGTCTTCACAAAGATCTGCATATTGATCTGTAACAATGGACAATCAAATATTAATCATTTAGCTAGATCATAAACGGATAGTTTGGATACCTATATACGTCTATATGTATATCAATATACGTCACGCAAAAACCTAAAAAGTTTTAATGTAGGTAATTAGCTCATATTAATTAAAAAGTCGGAATCAAAATACGTTTTAAAACAAGGCGGCGTATTCGTAAACAAGCTAAATTAAATTTCACGTTGAGTTTAGCTGCCGTAGGTACTTCGCGACTGCGGATGAAAAGAACTAGAGCAGCCTTCCGGTATCAACAGCTTTGTGACGTCAATATGCCTACACTTCATCCTCCTTATCTCCGTTTCTTCCCCTTCCACGTTTCATTTTTGTGCAGGGGACATTTATTTATTATAGTTCATAAACAAAAACAAACGCGCCTGCTTTGTACTATGGACGGTATATTCAACGCAGAACAAAGGAATGTTGATAACGCATGCGCGTTATGCCAACAACGCCCTACTCACGTCACCTAATCACCTTCGCGATCAATAATCCTATAAATGCGAAAGTTTGTAAGTATGGATGTCTGGATGTTTGTTACTCTTTCACGTAAAAACTACCTACTGAATGGATTTTTATGAAACTGTACAATAATATAGCTTATACATCGGAATAACACATAGGCTACAATTTATACAGATATATTGTATACTATCCAAAATATCTATCAACACGCGGGTGAAACCGCGGAGCGCAGCTAGTACTCCATATTAGTTTGTTTTTTAATGTCAACCGATTTTAAACCACATTACGTAAGTACCTGACGTACTTACTACATAATTATTTAAGTAGGTACCTACATAGGTAGGTCTATACCGAGGTACACTATTATTTTAATTTTTTTCTAGTCCCGTGCACTTGGCATGTCACTTTTGAGACTGACCGTGAAGGAAGTGTAGGTATGTAGGTAACTAGGGTAACACAAGAAGTAATATAATTAGGTAGGTACCAAAGCTAAATACCTAGCTAGGTATAGGAACAGGTAAGTATCCCCGAAAAAATATCGTTATTTTTTCTATAAAGTGATTTGATTACTTTAGATGTACCAAAGTAGGTATGTGCTACTAGCAAACCACATCCATCCTTTCAAAAATCAGGGATTTCATCACAATAACAAGATTAATGAATCATAGAGAGAAACTGTACATGGCATAATATGCCATGTACCTACAGTTTCTCTCTATGATTCACCATATTTACTGATACCACGTAGGTATATTATACCTACGTGGTATCAGTAAATATGGTGCAAGGTGCAACGATGATCGTGAAATCGACTGCAGTATAGGATATATACCTAACTATAGGTAAACAGTCACTTGCGCACAGTAAATTACGAAGATTAAAAACGACGAAACATGAAGTCTAAATAGGTATGAGTATGAGATAGCTAACCTACTTATCCAGCACAAAATGGCGATGTTCATCAACTTATTGCGTCGTACTTTAGCACATAACATTGTGGGTTGGATTGGAATTGGGAATGCTATTCTTGTGTTAAATACCAAGATTGTAATGTCAACGAAGGGATATGCACTTACCTATGTCTCACTGGAATTTTTCTTGGTAAAATTACAAAATTATAACAATGAATTGATATACTCAAACGAACAACTCTAAAAAGTCACGCACTTGTTCCTTTTTCAATATCTCGTTTTGAAATGCGCTCTCAAAATGGCCGCGCAGTGTTTTTATAGAATCTGTGTCGTGGTAAATCAATGACTCCCGAACATAGCCGACAAAAGCCGATTAAATAACTTTGTTCTGTCTACTACATACAAAATGAAAGGGACGGCATATTTTTTTTCTAGAATGGTTGGTCGTTCCCTCTTTGTGACGTAGCAGCTGTCTGGGCTGATTTGTGTCATGCGCAATAACAACAACAAAATTTCGCAGAATCATGTTAATCAATAAATAAACGGAAGAAAGAAATTCGTAAAGTGCGATGTTCTCATTTGATTATTTTTGGCTTTTTTTATATGTAGGTTAGGCCAGGGACGAGAAAAATGTACATCAACTTCGTCTTTAAATCATGCCTAAATTGAGTACTTATGATACCAAAATCTCATTGATGATACCTACGTTATTCCAAGCCATCGACTCGTAGTCGATGTTCCAAGCCTATAATTGCCTACACCTAGGTACCTACTCTACTGATACTTATATCATTGCTTATAAATAAATACTTTATGATAAATTGGCCATCCTATACTGAGGCTGAGGGAAGGATGCGGGTGCGGGTTGAAGTCCCCTCAAAGTCGATTATTTATTTATTATCAATTTAATAATATAAAATGTCCCATTAGCTGATTGCTGAGACTTATGCACTCAGTATAATAATAACAAAAAAACTTGGTTGGTAGATTATTTTTACTAGGTACCTGGCTACCTACCGTGATATTGACTGTGATTGATAGGTACTTTAGTCCACGGCTTTTAAATCACTATAATACCTAATGCCTACGACCTACCTATACTAGGTAGGTACCTCTTTCTTTAAAGAGAAGTTCAATACTATGACTAACTACTACGTTATAATCTTAGTTATAATGCTCAGCATGCTGGACATTTATTTTATTTTAGCACTGCTGCGTAGGATGCAGGCATTCTGGGGCCATGGTGGTATAATATAATAACATCGACGAGATATTAGGTAGGTAGGATGTGTACATTGTGTGTACCTAAAATCTATCTCGATGGATGGGGTGACTGATCATGAGAATGTGCATGAGAAGTTAGGTATTTGTTTGTTGATAACTAGTAGTGACATCTAGCGATTTTAATAAACTTCAGGTGAACATTTTGAAATCATAGAGAAAGAGACTTGTCAATAGATGCCACTAAAAACTTGTTCGGATATTTTCCGATTCTAGACACAAAATGAAACTAACGGTAATAAAAAAATAACTTGAAAAACACTAGCAAAAAACACATAAAGTAAAGTCCATATTTATTTTTATATTTTATACTCCAAAAAGGAGAGGAACATGAGAGGTGATTTCAAACTTCAAGTCAAAGAATGTGTGAAAATTACCTTTTTTATCTGTTGGATTGGAGTTGGTAATTCTTCAAAATGGTCGCTTTGTATGGTTTGCCAACTTGCATGTCTGTGTTTCAGAGTTCTTTGTTTTCGTAATTATTTTACCATTTGGTCTACAAAATCTGAAGCCCGTTTTATTTATCACCGACAGTTTATGAAATAGCTCTTCTTTTGGAGTGATTACTTTTTGTGGTGTACAAAAAAGATGTCATCGGTAATGTGAGAGCTACCCGATAGTTATTTTATTTTACGGGATTGCAAAGATTTCTGCAACTAACTGGATGCTAAAGAAGTGAAAAAACATTTGGTAAACACACTTATTATATTTTCTGACGCTTTGATTTATTCAGCTAGAAATAAACACGAAATAAAGCAGACTCTAATTTTGGCATTCCACAGCACGTCATGATTGATTCGCGTTGAACATTCCTGTAGTTCTATACTGAACTTCCAGTGGTTCTTTTGGAATTTTGTATTTTAAACAGAACTTACCATAAGAAATATGACCGTGCCTTGTTTTTTTTAGTAATTTTGTAAATATTTCCTTCAGTTTGATGAACAGACATAGTCTGATATAAAAAGTGCTTAGTTGAGCTAACTCCTAATAGGTTTTGATCTGTAAAATCATAACTAAAGTAGACAATAATATGTAAATGTACTGTCAGTATTTAACTTAATATATAACTCCAATGATCAATGTAAATTTGGCCAGTAAGTGATTATTTTCTATTCTTTTCAGGATCAAAATAGAACAATCCAATCAAAAGTAACCCAAGAACAGGGATGGCAACACCTGGGCAGTGAATTAGAATAGTCTCTTTGCCTGAAGTTTGTTTGGAACTGTAAACTGTGTAAATATTTGGATGTGGATTGTCGGTGGACAGTGAGGATTGTAATGTGCGTGCGGCACAGTGGAGTCCTGTGATGGGTGGCGTGGGCTGAGCGGTGCGGCGTTGGGGCGCGGGCGCGGGCGCCATGAACCCGCCGGCGCCCGGCAAGACGGCCACGCGCTCCGGCTACCACCAGAAGGCGCTTGCTGAGATCAGAAACTCCCTACTTCCTTTCGCAAATATTGGAAACTCTGATCCACCTGGATCTTCAGCTGCTAGCACAGTCAGTTCAGGAGTTAGCTCTGGATTCAGTACATCTTCTGTGAATGGTCTTGACAAGGATCTAAATGTGCTACCCCAATCTTTGAACCAGCTTATTGTTTTAGGATTTGATGAGGTAAGCTTGAAATATCATTGAATAGTGTGATTATAAACTTGTAGTTTAAGCTTTACTTAATCCTTGAAATGGCACTGGCAAATTCATTTGCATCCTGCCATCAGTTCCTAATTGATTGACAGGCTCATTACATTACTAAAGGTGGCCTATAGCTAATATGTTTACTAAATGAGTAAATTGAAGCAAGGAATAAAAATTTTCTATAGAAATTTTACCACCTTTTTTAACCCCTTTAGAGGTAAATTTTTCAAAATAAGATTTGCCTATGTGTTATTCTAGAACCTAAACTGTCTACATACCAAATTTCGTCTAAATGAGTTAAGTAGTTACGGAGATAAGTAATTTATCTTGCCCCAAGCTAAGCAGAGCTTATCTTATGGGTCTCTAGTACCCGATTATTATTATAATATTTATACTACATTATTTTCAATCTTTGTTATATGCTATGTCTGCTTTACTTTCGTTATTCCAATATTTTTCGATTAGAGGCATTTGTACCTCTCTGTAAAACTTCAAAAGTAACTGTCTATGAAATACTTCCATTCTGTCATTCAGTCTTCATTCACTCTTCTGTTAACAATTAAGAAACTTAGTTGTGTATGATGTACCAAACAGCAAGTAAGACAGTGGAGGGTGATAGGTATTCATATGATTTATTCAAAAGAGACATCTCTCTTTGTTGATGCTACATGGGTTGATTAATTTTATAAATCCTCACGAAAAATACTGATGTTAGTGCAAGTGGTTTTGAAAACTCTTATGGCATTCTAAATATATTTAAATAGAGTGGACTCTGCTAGCTATGATGAAAATAAATTAATTTAATTCAAACACCGGCTCCACCTTCAACACTTTAGTGTTGGACATAGAGCTGGACAAAATGCGTGACAATTTCAGGACACTGCCGTCAGAGCGCTCAAATATGCGGGCGGCAGGTTCGACGTGGCGCTGGACTGCCTGTCGAAGCAGCAGGAGCCGGTCAACGGGCTCGGCAAGGGGGGCAACCTCGGCAAGCTCATCCGCAAGCCAAGCCTGGAGCGCGAGCTGCAGCTGCACCGCGCCTCGCCCGCGCTCGACTCCGGCGCCGGCTCCTCGCGGTCCGACTCGCCGCGCGCCGACCCGCGCCAGTACTCACCCCCTCCGCCACCGCCTCCGCGCTGTCCCTCCACCCCGCCCGTGCCGCCCGCCGTCCAGCAGCTCATGAAGCGCATGTCTCCTGCGCCGCCGCTGCCGCCCGCGCGTCAGGCCTCGCCCGTGCACCCGCCGCATGCCGCGCCCCGACCCGCGCCGCTCGTACCGCAGAACGGACCGCAGGCGCAGCACCAGCTCAGCCAGCAGATGCAGGCGCTCGCGCCGGCGGGCGGCGCGGGCGGCGCCGAGCTGCCGCCGCCCTACCCCGTGCAGGGCGTGCCGCCGCCGCCCTCCTACTCGGTGTCCATGCAGAACCGCGCGAGCCCGACTGCCTCGCAGGACTACCGCAAGAGCCCCTCGTCCGGCGTGTACTCGGGCGGCGCGTCCGGCGGGTCGCCGAGCCCCACGGGCGCACCACCGCGGACCGCACCGCTGACGGCGTGGACGGCGCGGCAGGCGGTGCAGGCGCCCATCATCATGCAGTCCGTGAAGAGTACGCAGGTGCAGAAGCCGGTGCTGCAGACGGCGATCGCGCCGGTGGCTCCGCCGCCGCCATCGTACGCCTCCTCGATCCAGCAAAAAGCGGCGGCGACGCCCCCGCAGTACCCGCTGGCGCCGAAGCCCGCGTCGCCGGGCGCCGCGCCCGCCGTGCCCACCACGGAGCCACCGAGCTACGACTTCACGATCCAGGCGCTGGCGGTGCAGCGCGGCCTGCAGGCGCCACCGCCCTACCAGCCGGACCAGCTGCTGCACCGCAAGTACTCGGCGGAGGGCGACCGCGACCGTGACCGCGAGGATACTAAATGTTCTAACCAGAACTGCGGCAACAACAACCTGCCGAGTGCGGGCGCGTCGGGCGCTGCGAGCGGGCCCGGCCGAGGCAAGGCGCCCGACAAGATTCGCCACCAGTCGCCGATCCCTGAGCGGCGCAACATCAGCAAGGAGAAGGAGGAGGAGCGGCGCGACTGCAAGGTGCGCAACTATTCGCCGCAGGCCTTCAAGTTTTTCATGGAGCAGCATGTTGAGAACATCCTCAAGTCGTACAAGCAGCGCACGTTTCGGCGCATGCAGCTGGAGAAGGAGATGACCAAGATCGGACTGAGCGCGGAGGCGCAGTGCCAGATGCGGAAGATGCTCTCGCAAAAGGAGTCCAACTACATCCGGCTGAAGCGCGCCAAGATGGACAAATCGATGTTCACGAAGATCAAGCCGATCGGCGTGGGCGCCTTCGGAGAGGTGACGCTGGTGCGCAAGATCGACACGAGCCACCTGTACGCCATGAAGACGTTGCGCAAGGCGGACGTGCTGAAGCGGAACCAGGTGGCGCACGTGAAGGCGGAGCGGGATATCCTGGCCGAGGCGGATAACGAGTGGGTCGTCAAGCTGTACTACAGCTTCCAGGACAAGGACAACCTGTACTTCGTGATGGACTACATCTCGGGGGGCGACCTCATGTCTCTGCTCATCAAGATGGGCATCTTCGAGGAGAACCTCGCGAGGTTCTACATCGCCGAGCTCACGGTGGCGGTCGAGAGTGTGCACAAGATGGGGTTCATCCACCGGGACATCAAGCCCGACAATATTCTCATCGATCGGGATGGACACATCAAGCTGACGGACTTTGGACTGTGTACGGGCTTTAGGTGGACGCACAACTCCAAATATTATCAGAGGAATGGTGAGTGAACTAAATAATTATAATAGTAATAAATTATTTATTCCAGACACATAGGTAACCTCGGTCTGAATGAGGGCGCTATGGCGCTCATTAGGGGAGGCCTATGTCTATGTGGACTATTATAGGTTAATGATGATGATGACTAAAACAAAAAACTTCAACATTGTATAATTGCTCACACGCAGCGAAAAAGGCGCAAGATTGGTATTTTTTAAGTTTTGCATTAAGTATTGTATTTTGTGATACCAGTGTATGTTACGACATTGGTTTTCCACTTATATTTCTTTGAGTTTGTTTGTAACAAATCTTTTTACAAAAAATCAGCTTGGATTCTAAAACCGAGTTTAATACCGGTATCAAAAATAATTGTCCTACTTAAAACCTAGAGAATCCGGAACAAATATTTGATAATACGTTTGTTTCACAGCAAGAATTAAGCCCGAAACGTTCTGCGTCACTAGCGGGCATTTATCCACTAGCTCGATTACATCGAGGTCGTCAAATAGTTTCTTTACATTTCCAGAACACGGGCGACAGGATTCGATGGACCCTGTGGAAGGAGAGTGGGGTGCGATGGGGGAATGCCGATGCCATCAGCTGAAACCCCTCGAGAGGCGAAGGAAACGCGAGCACCAACGATGCCTGGCCCATTCACTCGTCGGCACGCCTAACTACATCGCGCCCGAAGTCTTACAACGGACGGGGTACACGCAGCTCTGTGACTGGTGGTCGGTCGGGGTCATATTGTACGAGATGTTAGTGGGGTCACCGCCTTTTTTGGCATCGACGCCCGCTGAGACGCAACACAAGGTGAGGACTAGTTTATTCCGAGTACTTATGTATGTATGTAACACTTACCCACTCACGCTTAACATGCAATCACATCAAAAAAGTATTATTCTGAGTACTTATCTATGTAACACTTACCCCACTCACTCTAATTAAATATGTGATAACATCAAAAAAGTATTTATCTATACTAAACACTGCCTAACAAGCCTTAACGGCTGCGTGAGATTAAAAAAATTGGCCAGGAGGTAAACGGTATCCGGGGATGGACATAGGCTACTTGAAAAGAGCATACGAAGCCGCGGGCCGAAGCTTGTATTTAATACAAGCATTTTTTATATATTTTTGGATTTAGGAGTTGCACAGTTGCTCTTGGTGGCCACCAAACAAGGTTTTTGCATCTCTGTTTAAAGTAAACAAAATAAAACGTACAGGAGGCATTAAAAACGCTTATGATAGATATCAAAAACTGCGAACTGAATTTTTAATAATTCGTTTGTTAAACTTAAAAATAAGAATAAATAGGCGGCGGCGCTGGAGTCGGAGATGTGGTTTAATCGATAACGAGATTATCAATTAATTATTTTTGATTATTGGTTGAGGTTGAGGTGTTGCACTTAACAGTGACCCCCGCACTAGGCTAGGCCTGTTTCGCGGGGTATCAAAACATCTTCTGTTTGCTCGTCGGGTAAGGAAGTGCACTAACAAAAACTATAGTAACAATATAAAACTAAATCTAAACAAAAACAATTAAGGCAAGTGCCAAAGGCCATACATGTGACCAAAAATAATCAGTAAATGAGCTATGAACTACTAAAGATCAAGAAAAAACGAGTAATGAAGTAAAGTAAAAGTCACGGACATTGTTATACAATTCCTTATGCCTGCAGGATGCTACCAAAGAACAGTGAGTACCTCTGATAATATCGAGAAAAAGGAAATGTGTCGCGAAAGAAGGTTAGCAATGGCGTTGTCGTTGAAAGTACGAAAGTAGCGGATTTGGTTGCCCAGAGAAAATCTAGAAACGAACGAAAAAAAAAAATAATAATAATGGATACAAAAATATATAATATATAAAGTAAGAGTGGAAGGGAAATGTTTAACTAATGATAGCCAGAAGGCTTTCCGTCGCATCGTAATCAAGGGAGAGCAGCCACCTTCGTACTTTCTCTTTCACCCCGTAGAGCAAGCACGAAAGTTCACAATGCTTATTGGCACAACGATAAATGAAAGGGAAGGAAAAGTTTTTAAACCGTTCCGCAAATTTGGTTTTTACGACAGGAACTTTAACTTTTATACGTCGGCGTGAGTCTAGTGTATCGGTGGCTGTCAGGGAACGAAACGTTTTGTGATAAGCCGATATAACACGTTGAATATATAGCTGACGAACACTGAGAGTTTGCGTTAAGTCATACAGGGAGAAAGTGGGAAAACGGAAAGGCAGGCGACACATAACTTTGAGAACTGAACGTTGCGCTCTTTCGACAAGGATCATGTGTGTCTTTGCGGATCCACCCCAGACGGTTATGCAGTAACCCAAAATAGACTCACAAAGAGCGGTGTACACGAGTTTGAGTGTGTCCATGTCGGAACCATCTCGGAGGAGCTTCATTACATGGATCATCTTTCTGACCCTACCGGATAGTGCAATTATGTGAGCCTTAAAAGATAGCTTCTCATCTAATACAACACCCAGGTACCGAAGACAGGCTGCGCGTATCGGTGGCTGTCAGGGAACGAAACGTTTTGTGATAAGCCGATATAACACGTTGAATATATAGCTGACGAACACTGAGAGTTTGCGTTAAGTCATACAGGGAGAAAGTGGGAAAACGGAAAGGCAGGCGACACATAACTTTGAGAACTGAACGTTGCGCTCTTTCGACAAGGATCATGTGTGTCTTTGCGGATCCACCCCAGACGGTTATGCAGTAACCCAAAATAGACTCACAAAGAGCGGTGTACACGAGTTTGAGTGTGTCCATGTCGGAACCATCTCGGAGGAGCTTCATTACATGGATCATCTTTCTGACCCTACCGGATAGTGCAATTATGTGAGCCTTAAAAGATAGCTTCTCATCTAATACAACACCCAGGTACCGAAGACAGGCTGCGCGTTCGATAGAGGCACAAGAGCATCCACTAGAGTAAGGGTACGCTCGACCACATGTATGGATTTGTAGAGAGCTTAGGTTAGAGGGAGCGGTTGTCTTAGTTTTGTGAAAACATAAGAATTTAGTCTTGCTAGAGTTAAGAGTAAGTAGGTTGGCGCCTAGCCATGCGGAAACACGGGTAAGACCCTCCTCCGCTCGGTGAATGACTTCCTCCCATGTGTTACCTATGAATAAGATTGCTGTATCGTCGGCGTAGCATACTACTTGAGTCATACCCGAGTTGTTGAAGAGAGCCATCAGGTCGTTGATGTAGAGTGTGAACAGTGTAGGACCCAAAATACTACCCTGTGGCACTCCGAAATCAATGTTTAGTACTTCACTCGTTTGGCCAGAGATAGATACACACTGCCCTCTGCCCGACAGGTAGCTAGCAAACCATTCAAGAGCAACACCTCTGATACCAAGACATTCGAGTTTTCTAAGAAGGATTTTTGGTGAAACGGTATCAAAGGGTATCAATTATATAAAATTATCTAAATAAATTAATGTTTCGTTAAAGTTACTTTTGTTAACAGGCTTCCCGCGACACAGGCTTGCCTCGTGCGGGGGCCGCCAGTAATGTGTACATAGTGAAATGGCTAATAAATAATTTTATGTAATTTTAAATTTCGTTATTTCCAGGTGATAAACTGGCAGAGCACGCTGCACATTCCCGACGCGGCTAACCTGTCGCCCGAGAGCAAAGACTTGATCCTGCAGCTGTGCTCCGGGCAGGAGAGCCGGCTGGGCAAGAATACCGGCGAGGTGAAGCACCATCCCTTCCTAGACCCCATCGACTTCGACAAGGGCTTGCGCAGGCAGGTCGCCCCCTACATCCCTCGCATTGAATACGACACGGACACCTCTAACTTCGACCCTATCGACCCCGATAAGTTAAGAAACTCAGCCAGCTCCGACTCAAATAAATCAGACTCGGAGATGGACAATGGCAAGACCTTCCATGGCTTCTTCGAGTTCACCTTCCGGCGGTTCTTCGACGATGGCTACACGAACAAGATCAATCTTGACGACAATGATAACCAGGGTCCCGTGTACGTATGAGAGACGCTGAGACTAACTTGTAGGATTTTTTTACAAAGTGTGTGCCGTTGACTCTCTATTCAAACTTTAGTTTTGTAAACGTAACGACGTAACATATTAAATTAAATCTGTATTGTTAATAATCCCAGTGATAATATGTAATATTGTATCGTTATGTATTTGTAAGAGTAATGTTATTCGGTGTAATATATGTAACTGATGGTTCACAGTGTAGCAGGTAGCCCCATGGTGCTGATCGGGCGCGCGGCGTCCGTCCTATCTAGTGTTGTTCCATTCACTGTATACTATAATTTGTAGAGAAAGTATTTATAATAAGAACAAGCTTGGAAAAGCGGAAGTTTTGATATTGTCATTTTATTTTCTTACGTATTTATCGAAATAGGTCTCGTAACGCGTGTTTGTTGTAAATTGTAATGTTTTGGAGTCATAATAATATTCATCAGTCATTGGTAAATTGGCGCGATCAATGTGCTTTCATCGTGTCTCGATCGACACTAGCTCATGTTGTGTGCCTTACAATGTAGTTGTAAACTCTACTGTAGTTCTTCAGGATTTATAACTTCTACAAACTAATGTAGGTCAAGTTTTATACTCGTCAATTGTGAATGTGCAATAATATTTATTCACAAGAAACAAACTCGCATTGTTGATATTATTTGTGTTGTCTGATAGTTTTGTTGAATCTATCACATATCTGTCTGTAGTGAATCTTGAAACTTAGTAATTTTGTTTTTACTAACAATATCCAATCTATGATTATGTAGTCGCAAATTAACATATTTAAAGTAATATCAGAACAAAACTGTGTGATTCTGATTAGCCATACATTTTTAATGCTTGTTTGGGCGGCTGAAGCCGCGGTGTTTCATGTGTACAGTAAGTTAATGAGTCACTTCAATTTTAAATTATGTGTTATTGTAAATTGTTTTATTCTGAAATAAAACATGCTTATAAGAAGTAAAACTGAAAATAAAATATGGGAATTTTTGTTAAACTTTTTGTTTATACCCCTTCAAAATATTCATAAAATCGAAGATAACAACTATAACGGCTTTTCTAACTTTTCCATAAACAGATTACAACTTAATTAAAAACAGGTAAAAATGCTTAACTTAGAAATGTTAGTTTAGGGTTGTAGTAAAAATTCTTGCACTCGTTTATTGAAGTCTTCAGCATAGTTGATGTGAATATTGTGCTTTCCTTTAGGATAGAGGAACAATCTAAAAAAGAAAAAATAATATTATCAAACATGTTGATTAATAAATTTTAAAAGTTCCTTAATTATAACCATAAGGAGTAACAGTAATATTACAAATATTCACTGATGTGGTCCCATAAATTTATTTTCTTAGACGACCGATGTGGCGCGTTGGGTGAAGGTCCGCCTGCGACGCAGGAGGTTGCGTGTTCGATTCCCGCCTCGGAACAATTGTGTTTACGATCTGCAGATATTTGTTCCGGGTGTTCTGGTCGTTTTCTATGTATAATAAAAAATATCTATCTATGTAATCTATTGTATGATGTATATCAGTTATCTAGTACCCATAACACAAGCTTTGCTTACCATGGGGCTAGATAATGCTGTGTGGATTGTCCAGCATTTTTTATTTATTTCTAGTTTTAATAAGTTCCCTTGCTATGCAAAAAAATGCAAATTGCAATTATTATAATATTATAATATGCAAATTGGAGTTTTGCTAAAATTAGCAAAACAATTCACTAAATGAATTTTTATCTTGTAACTAGCTGCGCCCCGCGGCTTCGCCCGCGTGGAAATGTCTGCGCAATTTTACCATAGTTTCTTACCGTTTAAACCTTCCCTGGACTGGACTACGAAAAACATTTCAAAACCAAAATCAGCAATATCTCCCAGCAGCCCAGCCGTTCTCGAGTTTTAGCGAGACTAACGAACAGCAATTAATTTTTATATATAAGATATAAGAAAGAAATCCCTGTACCCATAATAACAGAAATATTATTTGCATTTAAAGTGGGATATACCAAGTGTTATTGTACCCACAGAAAACTGACCATTTCGAAATCGCCACAGGATACAATTTTTTATTTTCTGAACAGCTATGATGCCCTACCCGTAGATAAAGGCATCTTATATGGCAAATTTATTATACACGATAAAGATAAATCCCTTTTAGCGTACCTACTTACATGCATGACTGTGTTTTCCGATAGATTACACGATAAGATAAATCCGTTTCATACATGACGGTGTGTTTTCCCGAAGCTAGAAGTTGCTTCGCGAATAGTGTATTTTATTATACACAATAAAGATAAATCCCTTTTAGCGTACCTACTTACATGCATGACTGTGTTTTCCGATAGATTACACGATAAGATAAATCCGTTTCATACATGACGGTGTGTTTTCCCGAAGCTAGAAGTTGCTTCGCGAATAGTGTATTTTATTATACACGATAAAGATAAATCCCTTTTAGCGTACCTACTTACATGCATGACTGTGTTTTCCGATAGATTAAACGATAAGATAAATCCGTTTCATACATGACGGTGTGTTTTCCCGAAGCTAGAAGTTGCTTCGCGAATAGTGTATTTTTATACGCAACTTGCAGACTTTGTAATTTATCGATCCTCCATTAATGATGCTAAGCAAAAACAATTTCAATAACAGGCCAAGAGGAGAGGCTGGGCAGCGTCTTCTCGTCATCCATACCGCAATGTTTGAAAACAAAAGTTTTAATCAGTGCGTCCTAGTTTTTCACACACGATGGGCCTGGTCCACCAGTTCAAAGTCGCTTAGCGAGCTATGGAAAGTGCTCGGGAGTTTCTCTACAGAAAAGACAGAGAACCATATCTATCGATATAGCTTTAGAGATATGTCGATACTAAGAATCGAGTCTTCTGTCTATGAATTAGCTAGCTGAAATGGCAGTGGGCCGGCCATATCTCGCCAAGAACTGACAACCGCTGGGGCAAACGTGTTCTTCAGTGGAGACTACGACTCGGTAAACATAGAATAGGACGCTCTTCGACCAGGTGGGATGACGACCTGCGAAAGACTGCAGGCAGATGCTGGATGCGTCATCTGAAGACAGGGCGCTATGGCGCTCATTATGGGAGGTCCTATGTCCAGCAGTGGACTAACATAAGCTGATGATGATAGTTGGTTCTACACACCTTGAGTCAGATATATTTGTTAACAAATGAGAGGCATGTGTAGGGTCCACTATAGGATCCTTCTCCCCGTATAAAATAAAAGTAGGACATTTGATGTTTTTCAGCATTTCCGCGCAGATATTCCCTTGTTTTGATTTGTAGACGCTGGTCAAACCATCCAGCCAATTACTCCAGTAGGTAGCTAAAAATTCCTTTCCATAGACTTGTACGAATGGCTCCCTCATTCTATCTGACCATGAGGTTACATCTCTTATTTCTGAAAAAACAAATTGTCATTATGTTTAGATAAATAGGTATATGATTGTAGAATTGTACTGTTATCTCGGCGAATAAACAGATAATCATTATTTTATAATAACACTGAGGCAATATGATAATATCTACTTTGAGTACTCTCAAGCCATAATTTAGGGTGCATTGTTGAGTTTTATCCATTGGCTCTTGAAGGTATATCAATTCAGATAGAATATATTAACTAATACATATATATTATGGTACCTATATAAAAGAAGTCTTTATTTTATAGGAAAAAATGTTAATGTTTATAAATAAATAAAAATACTGATACTAAAGGATTAAAACTTACTTTCACACCACTCTAACTCATGGGGGAGTATAAATGAGTTGGTGGCCCATGCAACAAGCTTTATCATTGAGTCTTGGTATTTGGCTGCATGGATGAAACTTGATGTTCCTCCATCACTCCAGCCAAGCACAGAGTATTTTGGGATGTTCAATGCCTAGAATTTAAAGAATACATTATTAACTGTTTAGGGCCTAAACATCAACTTAAGAGTGTTTATTCCTAAAATGCGCAGAAACTGTACTTTTCAAACCCGTTTATATCATGAACCACTTATCTTATAGTATATGTTATTTAATAATAATTTTAGGAAATTTTAGTGTCCAAATAGTTTGACTATAAAATATTTCGATTAATATAGTATGTACGCGTTCTATCAAGATAACTTGTGAGAGGTTTTCATAATTTCCCTTTCAGCATCAGTTTCGAAGCTCAAAATAATAGAAAATACTGACATATCTAATTAAGAAAAAAATATAACCTACTGATGAGATCCTTGGCTAAAAAGTTAATTAGAAAGATGTTTGGTTTTGGTATCCTACTATTAGAAATTAAAATTCAAAAAATGTGAAATATTACGAATATTTCACATTTTTAAGTGATGTTTTTACCGATTATGTTTTTACAGAAAAAAATATAACCTACTGATGAGATCCTTGGCTAAAAAGTTAATTAGAAAGATGTTTGGTTTTGGTATCCTACTATTAGAAATTAAAATTCAAAAAATGTGAAATATTACAAATATTTCACATTTTTAAGTGATGTTTTTACCGATATACCTTATTTAATTTAATATAATAATAGCCTACCAATAAAGTGGAGCATCTTTTTTAAAATCATACATTTAAAAATTTTATGATTTTGTTGCTATTATTTTTCTATAAATATTTTAAAACTACTATAAAACGCTGCGCGAAAATCGATTCAAATCACGCCGCGAGGCTTTCTAGAGTGTGGTCACGTCGCTTATTAAATATTTATAGAAAAATAATAGCAACAAAATCATAAAAATTTTAAATGTTTGATTTTAAAAGAAGCTCCACTTTATTGGTAGGCTATTATTATATTAAATTAAATAAGGTATATCGGTAAAAACATCACTTAAAAATGTGAAATATTCGTAATATTTCACATTTTTTGAATTTTAATTTCTAATAGTAGGATACCAAAACCAAACATCTTTCTAATTAACTTTTTAGCCAAGGATCTCATCAGTAGGTTATATTTTTTTCTTAATTAGATATGTCAGTATTTTCTATTATTTTGAGCTTCGAAACTGATGCTGAAAGGGAAATTATGAAAATCTCTCACAAGTTATCTTGATAGAACGCGTACATACTATATTAATCGAAATATTTTATACTATTTGGACACTAAAATTTCCTAAAATTATTAGTAAATAACATATTATACCATAAGATAAGTGGTTCATAAACGGGTTTGAAAAGTACTGTTGCTGCGTATTTTAGGAATAAACACTCTTAAAGCTGTTGGCTTAAGGCCACACCAATAAGTTCCAAGGTGCTTGTTTTTGTTTTTAAATAGCCTTTTGAGATTATAAAGGATTCCAATTTGCATTATATTATAACAAAAAACAAAAATAACCTTCATAAATTCATAAGCATAATCAGCATCCTTTTCGTAGAAGTCTGGTGTGAAATCCTTATTTGGAGGCCTACTTTTACCATACCCTGGAGGATCCCACACAACCAAGGTAAACTTCTCCCGATCAAATCCATCAATCTGAGACTTGAAGTCTGTCCAAATACTTCCCAGAGCACCAGGGAGGCACAAAACATTGTGGGGACCTGTACCGACCTTCACATAGTTTATATTCCATTTGTCTACTTTTATTTTGGATTCCTGCAATAAGTAATAAATATATTTAAATAAAATAGGAAAAACAATCGCTGAGAATTTGAATAAATTATTTATACCATTACTCAACACATATTCATTGTTTAGTTGTTTTATATCTACTGAATAGACCTCTAAATAAAATTTATAGCTGCTTAAATATATAGGTACCTACTTAATTACCTTAACCTCTGCTAAAGAATTTGAATACGCACGGAAGGGAAACTGTTTCAGTTGTGGCCCTAATATTCGTGGAAATATGTTTCTAACAATAATCATTGCGCTAGAAATTAAGAGAATGTTTGGAACTAGTAATAGAATGCACTATTTACATACAACAGGAGTTAAAATAACAATTAAAACATGAAACTATTGTGGAGTGCGATTCACAAGTTCACTCACAACACAACACGTCCCACACGCTGGATGTTACCTGACTAAACTAAATATAAATGAAAATAATATTATGATAAGGCCAAGTCGTAATTCGTTGATTCATAAATAAATAGCTAGATTGTACCCCACAAGTACCGTAGAATGATACTTTTGTTGTTGCCACAAACTATTATATTATAGGGGTAATACGTAGTACCTATGTTGTTGCTGTGGAAAGTGGAAGGCTTATCAATCACTTATCTTATCAATATGACTTTGCTTGATCAAATTATGCATGCACATCTGTCAGAAAAAAACGGAAGTAGCTATGTGTGAAAAAAACTCGTTCGGAAATAGAGGCTAAGATCGTCAGTGTCGTCAGTGACAGACAAGCCAGGGTTCTTTGGAATGGAAACCTCTGTCTGTGGTGTGGGCGCAAAAAACTCAAGTTATTGTTTATTTACCAGAAAACTATGCACTTCCTTCTGAAAAATCTGGTTCATTAAACAAACAATTAGTAATTAATTAACTGAAACTTACAAATCAAAATATAAGCAATTTCAATAGAAGGGTTACTGAGATATACAAGATGGTTTTTTGAGAAGAGCAGTGATGACCAAGTCCGAAACGAGAGTTAAGAAAAGTCGTAAAAGGAGTCATGCATGCCCCTCGAGTTATACGAGAACTGCAAATTTAGTTTTATTTTTTATTTTTTTACTTGCGTTTCCATATTTGAGGATCCAAATAGAATGTTGAATTTTATGTTATTCCAGTTTTTTATCCCGGAGTACTGACATCTAGAGCTGATTCGAGATCTAGGCTTAGTATGACAACCAAACCCGGTTCGCCCCTTAAATTAGATTCCATGGAACAATGAAAACACAGATCTAAATTGTATTAAAATTTATTTAGTGTGACTTCTCACACATTAGCAAATAAACTAGCAATTAATGTTAAAAGCAATTAAACCATTTGGTTAAAATAATACATTATTTCTTCCTTGGCGCTGATACAATAGAACATCGAAATTTCAAGACTTAGTTAAAAAACGACACTTTTCCAAATAATATCCACATTAAAACCTGAATAGGAAGTATGTGTTTGTGGACATGCTTTCCTTTTGTGAGAAGGTTGTCTAGCACATGCCATGCCTAGCCGTTATCCTCAAAGTACCAACTAAAACAATGACTATTATTACATTACTAAATTAAACAAACTTCTAATCTGGCAATGTAACATGGTCACTGAAGGAAGAACCATATTAGAGATACCCATTTGTGATGTGCTTTAAACCAAAAAGATCTTCTGTTCCTATAGAAATGAATGACATTTATTATTAAGGTATAAAATAAATCAACTTGAAAACTAAACAGCATGTGCCTGACAATTCAATCTTGAATATTAAATGCGATTTCTTGAAACTGATTGGTACAAACTTTCTATAAAGATGCATTGTAAATATAATACTATGTTAACTAAAATTACTGAAAGGCAGCTGTGATATAAAGTTTGTGGTTGAGGAAACTAGCGATCTGAATTATCTGCCTAACTAACACACCGGCTCCCAACTAACTACTGTTTAAGCTTAACAGGTTTAATCAGTGGGTTGCGGCCTTTGCAGCACATACACGGCACCTCAATTACACATAATGTAATCTCAGCAGTGATAACATAGACTTGGCTGTAATATGCGTATTCTTCTGAAAAATTGTTGAATATAAAAAACGAGACGTTTTACAAAAATATTTGGAACAGGATATGTTTTATTGATTCATATTTCCCACAGATAAAGACAATTTGACGTACTTTCATATTAGGTTATAACTAGTGATCGTAAACACATGATAAAACTGCCATAAAAATTACCTTCATGGAAACAATCATTTGAAATAACAATAGAATCTCGGCCAATAACAATCATACCCTTATTTTGCAAGAATCAATATGAACAGGTTAATTACTATAGGCCAGCGCATCGTCGGCGATAGTCTTGCCGCAGCTGCCGTATAGAGGTGATGACAAGTCCGCGTATGATAACTCTGAGCCAAAAGATGGAGTCCATTAAGTTAAGTACTACTACGGACGCGATGTGCGCAGAGTTATGTGGCGCGAACACTAGCAAAAAGTTCGGTTGGTTTCGCCTATTCCAGTTCAGTCTACGCATCACTACAAAGCTAAGCATCTAATCAAAATCCCCCGCGTTGCAAGCATCCTGATAGCTTCGCCCTCCTTTCTGTTCAGGGTCCAGTTTGATCATATCATCAATACGTAGAATGGTGATGGCGGCTTCTGTCGCAAACTTCAGAGACTTGATCTTGGAGACTGCTGGTTCTAGGACGCCGGCGGCTAGGTTGTCGCGGAGCACGCCTTCTAGGAGATCTAGACCGACCCATTTGAGGTTCGCGTGCTCGACCTGAGAAGAAATGTTATTGTGAGTTTTGACAAGTTAAATGGATGTTTGAACTTAGAAGTAGTAAGCTAGCTGCTATAAAGATAGATTCGTGCATCATCGCATCACGAGTCAAAGGATTATTTCATTTCTCAAAGATTATGTTTGTATACATAACTAGTTCATAACTAGTACATAACTAGTAGTATACATAAAGTTTACAAATGCAGAGAATTCTGATCAGGGAAACAAATACTTGAGAAGAGAACCACTATACATGCAAGTCCTTTTATAATGGTGGTATATGGGATTTATTAAAAAAAAAAAACATTTAGAATTATTCATTTCTATTAATTTATGTTTCCTGTTGATTTGAGATCTTTATTTCTCTAAATATTGCTGAAAGACACTTACAAAACATGAGAATTTTATTTCTTTTAGCGTGGTTTGTTTACGAATACATATATCACAATCTGAAGTATGAATATCACACGCTATACCTATACAAGCCGAATGCTGAAATTAGTAGGAAATAGGGTATTTTCTTTACTCTCTTTTGTATCATGTATGATATTAAAACATGGGTTCTTTCAAACTTCTCGTCTTCTTAACTTTATATCTTATTGATAATAATGTAGTTTGAAATTTTACTTGTCTATGAGCTTATCAATTTGATGTAGAAACCCATAACAATATCAGAATGCGTAGCTCCTACTCGATTGCGTATATACCTTGAAAAAGACTGTAGAAACAAACATGATTGATTTCTGATCTCTTACCTTAGTCTGTGAAGAGTTGTGGTAGGCTCTCAGCTTAGCCACGAGGTCTGTGGCGTCGCGCGCCGCGTTCACGGCCAGAGTCTTCGGGATCACGAGCAGAGACTGCGCGAACGCAGCGATGGCTAGCTGTTCGCGGGAACTCTGGGGAATACACGGCACATGTGAGTATATCCAGTGACTTGGGAGTTATAACTATAGTTTTTAAAGATCTTGATTGGACTTTGATAATAATAAATATGAGGGAGGACGTGTAGATAAAGAGACAAAAATCGTCATAGGTATGTACTTATGGGCTATGAAGATTATAAACCACAAACCACCATTTATGTAGGTAGCCCTTTGTTAATAAATATATAAAGAAATCTAGAACGTATAATATGTGTGTTAGCGATGACAACATTGTGTCAGAGGTTTAAATTGAAAAGCAAAGTTCCATAGAATAAGCAATAGTAATTACGTCTCCGATTACGCCACAGATTAGGACGTAGTTGTTAGGGACCGGCCCGTGTATATACCTACCTAGCTAAGTACATATTCTCGAATGAATATAAAGGATAGAAAAGGAAAGCAGAAATGTTCTGGAATATAGAAAGAGATAGGTATAGCCCGGAAAATCGTAGAATTTTCTAGTAAGGCTCGGCAGAGGTATAAAGGCCGAGCTTGTACGCGGGTTTAGTTAGTTCTGATTTTGCAAGTGACCAAGTAAACAAGTCTTAAGGAAAGTGAATAGTGCAGTGCAGTGACTTTGTAATAAGTGCGTAGTTGTGTGTATTCGGTAGAATAAACCTACATTAAGTGTTCTGAAGTGTTTTACTCGATCATCACTCCCGACCAGCCCTAGTTGAAGTCTTACCTTCGACGAGCCCCTACAATGTGACATATAACTATTTAATATGTGTCGCCACACTGTACTCGTAACAGCAACAAGGCACTTAGGGTTCCTATAATACATGAGCGGCACGATGATTGCAAAGGCAACTGCACCCATCGACGCGACAGTGCGTCAGACACTGTCCATGCGCCGACGGGGCAGTTGCCTTTGCCGGCGGTAACGTGCCGTGTATGCCCCTTGTCATGCTTAGTTGATTCCTTAGTCAAGCCATTCCATCATAACAGTACGCGTCTAGTCAGTGCAGTACTCACCAGCGTGGTAGCAAAGTTCTCTAGATAGATAGAGAGCGCAGCCTCGACAGCGCCGCCGCCGGGCGTCAGACGACCGGACTCTAGCACCCGTCGTACGGCGCATAGTGCGTCGTGCGCTGAGCGTTCCATCTCATCGCAGTACGCGTCTGTAGGTCCTCGGAGGATGATGGAGGCGGCGGTGCGAGCTACGGGGCTGGAGGGAAATATAACAATATTACAAATCAATTACAAAAATTTCAAGTTATAGTAATTTGGGTGCCATGCAATAGGTCATCATAACAGCATAGTTGTTTATTGTGCTCTGTTGACTGAGTTATTGAGAGATTAAAAGACATGAAAACAAATAAATTATGAATAGGATAAGTAAATATATATATTATCACTATATAGTATAAAACAAAGTCGCTTCCCGCTATCTGTCAGTCCCTATGTATGCTAGATCTTTGAAACTACGCAACGGATTTTGATGCGGTTTTTTTAATAGAAAGAGTGATTCAAGAGAAAGATTTTTAGACCATTTGATACATAGATTTCAATGCGCTCAAAACAGCGGGACGGATCTAGTATGTTATATTATTAAATAGTAATGAAGATCCTTGTGTTCTTTTTTACACAGAACATCAACATCATCAGCCTATATTAGTACACAGCTGGACATAGGCCTCCCCTAATGATCGTCATAGCAGATACACTGAGCAATATCTCCTGTAGATCAAATCTAACCCTATACATACATATTTCTGGATCACTTACCCCTTGATGAGAATAAGCTGGTCATCACAGATCTGTTCCTGTACCACCTCGGCGGCCTCGCCGATCATGCTGGCCTCAAACACTTCCTCGCCTGGAAACGGAAACATTTCTTTTGTGTATTTTTTACTGGCAATTTCGTTATTATTGTTCCTACCATGTAGTTTATTTAAACTCTTACTTATACGCTTTATCACATGGATTGGTATTATTGAATGTAGGTGTTTTGTAAACTCTGAAATTACGCAAAACGCCTACGACGACGCGTGATTACTATGCACGGTTAGTTCCTAAAGAAAAAGGAAGGATTAGTCTTATGTCTAAGGACTACATTTTCACCCATTACGAGATATTTATTATCATACATAAAAAATACCCAGAACACCCGGAACGAATATTTGCAGATCGTAATAAAATAAACATTTGTCCTAAGGCGGGAATCGAACCCGCAACCTCCTGCATCGCAAGAGGGTCATCGCCCGGTGCGCCTCATCGTCAAATTTTAGATGGTGTGTGTAAATGAGCAGCATGGGTAGCATTATGATTTTTTTGTTGTGTTCCACCTTACCTTCCATATTAGTCAATGATGTAAGGAAACTAGCGCCGGTAGCCTTAGCGATTCTCTTGAGATCGTTCTTCTTGCAGCGCCGGACTCCCATAGCGTTGTTCTCCACAAAGTACTTGAGACAGAGGTCGTCTATGCCCCCGCTGCAAAGGATCACGTTCACTCCGGTGGCGAAGATCTTCTGGAGGCGTTCCTTGGTGATGTCTAGCTCGCGGCTGCGGATGGCTTCCAGCTTATCTGGGTCGTTGACGAGAACCTAGGTGGTTAAAACGTTTTATCACTGAACGAAAGCTATTAGACTTATTTTATTACTAGACTTTAGCCACCTCTAGCTAAAGTCTAGAAAGGGGTCGGATGTTAGTTACGCCCCATACCCCCCGTTCTTAAAAAATAATAGAATAAGTTACCTGAACTCCCATCTTCATCTTAGTCTTCTGCAGTGAGAAGTCGAGGCAGGCGATCTTAGCGTTCAGTATCTTCTTGGGCATGGCCTGGGACGCCACTGTACAGTTTAGCGCGTAGCCTTTGATCAGTGTGCTTTCGCGTGCGCTGCGACCGTGCGCCTTCAGGATGTTTACAGCCTAGGGAAAGAGATAATGAACCATGAGTGTGGATGCGATTTATATTTTTTTCGCGGCTCCACCCCTTATTTTGTTGTAACTAGTTTCTGTCTGCAGCTTCGTTCGCATTTTGCCGGATAGAATCAAATTTGGCAGAAAGGTAAACGATATTCCGGGGACGGATATAGGCTACTTAAAATCGCGCACGAGGTGAGAATTGAACCTGCAACCTCTTGCGTCGGTGGCGGACATTCACTTGATGCGACAGAGATCGTCTATATTTACATATGTTAAAGTTTACCTTGATAGGGTAAGCAACATTTCCTCTTGTGTCAGTTATCTTGATAGCTTGGACGGCATCCACGACAATTTCGGAGAAGAAGTCTGAATCACTGGATTTGTGGTTCAGAAAAGTATTAAAAAAAAATAAGCTGGAAAATCCACACAGCATCATCTAGCTCCAAAGTAAGCAGAACTGTTAGGAATAATACTCGAGGTTTTGTTTCAAATGTCTGTAAAACCATCCAATACTAGCTAATACCGATTTTCAGCCTTGTAATAGTAATAGCAAATACTTCATATTAAACAATATTTTCTACATTGTTCTAACTGGAATAACTCAACAATAGCGAACCTATTTATTTTAATTTTAAAATCACACATTAAAGAACTATGTTGACAATTAGTATTAAAAAAAAGCATTTTTTTCTGGAATATTAAGTGGGGTTCGGACTAAAGAGGTCCAGCTGTAAAATAAAAAAAAAAATCTATCATCTTCACATAACATCTACTGCTAAATGTGCCTCCCCAAACAATTTCAGTATTTCTCAATATTTTTTTAAAAAGGATACGCTCCTATAAGCTTGGAGGACATGGTTGTCTTGGCAGCGTTGATGATTGACGGGCGTCCTAGTGACTCAACGGAGACTGTGAGGTTGTCCTGGATGTATTTGACAGCTTCCTTGCAGGCCAGGCGGTAGCCGGAGATAATGCTTGTTGGGTGGATCTTGTTCTTTACTAAATCATCAGCGTTCTGGAAATTTTAAGGTGAGTCAGTTGGTGTTACAAATAATAATATTCACTTAAGTTATTTTCATTTTGCATTGAATTCTGTATTTTTAACATGCTTTTATTTTCTTTTGGATCTGTAATCATCATCTCAGTTAAAAGGACTGTTAACCACTCTTCGCCTTCTCCAAAGATCACTACAATGGCCAAATACCAAAAGTTTAGTGGAATCAAACTTGAATGTAAAAATTTATAGTTCTTTTTTTTTTAATCATATTTATTGTAAGGACCTTTAAATTATAGTTCTGGGACATATATTTTATCAACTTAAATCTTTGTTGCCATAGTTACCTTGAGTAGTTCAGCAGCGATTATGACAACAGATGTGGTACCATCACCAACCTCCTCATCTTGTAGTTGAGCCAGCTCTACCAAGACTTTAGCAGCCGGATGCTCAACTTCCAACATTCTGTTGGAAAACATTTATTGTTGAAGATGGTTACAGATGGCTACAGTCAGCGTTATAAATTATAATTTACACTTTATTCTGTAATAATGTATCATGCCTATGTTAGTCCCAGACATTGGCTTCCCCTAATGATTGCCATAGCGCTAAACGTGGGCTAGGATGCCCTATTTTAGTGACAAAAAGTTTAAGTGAGTAAAACAATCTTATTTGATAATAATAATTTATAAATTTAAAATTTGACTTGTGTGCTTATTTTGTAAGCTTCAAGAAATAAAATATTTTGAATTTGAATGTGTAATTAGTGTTGGCCAATGGTTGTCAGTTCTTCGGATGATGGCTTGGCAGTAAAGTATACAAAAGGATAAATGATTCCAATAAAGATTCTGAGCAATAAGAAAGAAAACCTGATAAGTTTTTTCCTAATGGTAAAGTAGAGATAATACTTACTTGAGAATAGTTGCTCCATCATTGGTGACTGTGACATCTCCAATATCATCAACCAACATTTTGTCAAGTCCGACCGGGCCCAGGGAGCTTTTGACAATGTTAGCAATAGCTGCTGCAGCCATTACTGAAATAATCATATTATGAATTATATTATACTATTACGCATTTCTAAAATATCATGAAATAATCATTGAAACAATGGTTCCGAATAAAATGGTCAATGAATGACTATCAAAGCATAGGTTATTTTGGATAAATTTGAGAACTCGGTAATGTTTTCAATACGTTTTACAATATTTTTCGGATAAGGAAGCAGGGAACAGCATTTTGGTAGCTGTTTGCAGAGCATTGAGAGAATTATTTACGAAAATATAACCATCAGTCGCGATGCATGTGATCTGCCGGGGTGAAATCACCTCATCTGTTTTCTCACTAAAACTTACCATTTTGAGTTCTGACGGGTTGTCCTGAGGACCTGGTCCCTGCGACGGATAACGCTGTGGCTAAAGTAGACATATTTTTCTATAAATTCTCAAGAAAACTCATAAAATAAACCACCCGTCACACTTTTTGATTCTCGAAGAAGTTTTAAATGTTGCCACTTTTGGATATTTTCGAGTTGACAGCTATAGTCGTTATTGCCAAACTTAAATTATTAGAAACTACCTAATCATACCAAAAATAATGCAATTCTACCAAATATAACATTTTGAAGTTTTTCGGAGGCTCTTTACTTAATACTTATAATTTATTTGGGTGTACACGTTAGGTTAGATGTACATATTTATATAAATGTATATTTGCTGGAAGGTACTAAATTATTTAGTCCCAAAATATTTATTTGGGAGGATGCATGCACTATGATAAAAAATTGAGAGATGCGGCAACATGATAAAAAATTAAAGTGCAAAGCCAGTGCACACAATCTTGATCTTTGACTTCCGTCCCTTCCCTCTTGAAATTGATGATTATGACCTTGTTGGCCTCAGTTGTGAACGTGCACAGGGCAGAGGAACGGGATTACTCCCTGGTAAAACTGCAATGAACCAATGGGTGAGTTCAAGACCCATTTTCTTGGGCTTTGCTTCCTACACCAAAGTGGCATTAGGTAGGTAAGTATATAAGTGTGTAGGTAGTGTAAATACACATCTGGGTACTTATTTTCTTGTTGTACGTTTTAAGAACCAACTTTAATCGTTATAGCTCAATAGATGGCGTCTTATTTCCATCGTCACATTGAAGAAAAACCAACCCTGTCTGAAGTATGTTATGAATTTCGCAAGGACTATGAACGAACATAACATAATTAGATATATACTTGTTATCCTTTAGGTAGGAACCTACATTTCAAAGCCATTCATAAAATAAAAAGAGTTTGATTTTCACATTTCGAAATTCAAATTCTGTGTTGTGAATTTTCCGCGAAACATCAACGCGCACACTGATAATTTACTTCACGCGCTTTTCAAAGATTTAATTAAAACAATCCAATTAATTCAGCCGATAATGATTCTATATATAAAACAAATGGTATCATAAGTACCTACCTAAGTTACAAAAGTTCGAATACGGAAACCGAGAATATTGGTGCCGATATTCGTCTGATGTTATCATCAGAGAATCAGTGAGTGTGAAAAGTCGAATGACGAACTCCTCGTGGACAAAACTGTATTAGTCAGTCTGTAGTGATTCAATCCCTCTCGAACTCAGGATTCTAGTAACTCCCTTGCTCTGTTTGTGAGTTATCTTTAGAATCGAGTTCCACGTTGGATTCAATTAGCGTCCACGACATTGCTTTATCCCCTTGGCGCATAAACTGCAATTCCATATTAAATAAGGTTTTAGTTTTAATGAGTTCATCACAGATTCAATCCAAAAATAATTTAATCTCGAACCAACTCCGACTTCCAATCAAATTATGTCTGCTATCCTATAACAGACATAATTTCACATCCGCGAAAGTGGGATTGCAATACTCGCATTAGCATTCGCGAAAATACAAAAATGTATAGTCGTTAGGCACATCTCTAGTTCCTTCCTACATAAACCAAGGCCCCGGATTGTGAGAGTGAGGGAATAGCGTAGATAGACTTCTTTACCTAGCGTAGTCCTCTATAGAGAAGTCTACGGGTATAGAGAACAGAGAGAGGCACCCATGTTTGCACACACACTTGTGCACCACAATAGGTCTACCGAAATTAAGTTAACAATTAGGATAAAATACGTCATTTTTACTTGGGAGGGATAACTAAAAATAGGTAACCACCTATTTGAAGTTGTCCCTCCTACAACCGTAATACTGTTTCTAAGTATCTCAATCTGCATATTGTTTTATTTTTATTTAATTTATTAAACACACAAAACACATTACAATGCTATCTAAAATAATCATTAAAAAAGTAGTTTTAATCTACATTGTACCTTAAAGATACATATGTGTGTACAGCTATACTTAGTAAATGTTATTATAATAGTTCGTACTAAAGGACTAATATTAACTAAAACTATTTTCTAAAAGACACTGTTGACAAAATTAAATAAGCACTGCCTAGCTATAAGACCGGGCAGTATTCTATTCAATTCCATCACCAGGTATGAGGTTTTACGGATATCATGAACATACGTAAGATTAGATTTGTCTTGCGCACATGGTTTGTTTCCGTTGAGATCGTCAATTTGGCTAGGAGAACTTTAGATTAACTGTTAACGCATTCAATGCCCGTAATGTACTGTACCATCCCATTAAAATGCAAAGTCATTTTCCTCCTCCAAGTACTTAGCAAATTATTCTGCAGAGTGCTGATCAAATAAACCATTTCAACCTTCTAAGAAAACGACATTGTTCATGCGAAAAGAGATCTAAGTCATCGCTTTACAGGGATGTAAACGTAAATCCCTGGTCCATTGCGATTCATGTCAAGCCCCGCGATATCTCACATTCATTGGGATGCTCTGCAGCGTCTACAGAATAAAGTTCGCCCAGTCTAAAGTTGCGCGGAAAGGACCACATGTATGACTAATTTTTTAGTCGTACAGAGATGGAAATTGCTCCCGAGGTGGTCCTATATTTTTTTTATTTCCGATGGATAAGTATTTGTTCCACTAAACTTAGAAAACTGTGTAAATACAAAGGAATTTGAAGTCGATCTTTAGTTTTTTTAATACAATCAAATTATTTCTCCCTGATAGGTTCCTTTAGCCAGCTTTTATGACACAGGAATGAACAGGATGAACAGGCTGTTGTGTATGTTATACGTAATTGCCACTATATAGTATAAAACAAAGTCGCTTCCCATTGTCTGTCTTTCCCTATGTATGCTTAGAACTTTAAAACAACTCAACGGATTTAGATGTGATTTTAAATAGATAGAGCGTTTCAAGAGGAAGGTTTATAAACTATTATGCACATAGATTTCCACGCGGGCGAAGCCGCGGGGTGCAGATAGTAGTGTATAAAACGCGATTTTAAGCTGTAAGGACTGTACCTACCTATCATATACCTACCTAATCTCGTTTGCTGCGGCTCCGAAGACCGATACCCAGAGAAAAACAAATGGAGAGCGGTACTTACTTTTTGCACATGCGTCGTGTAATCACGCACGCGCGTCTCGGTGCCGACCCTTGCTCACTGGTTACTATGGTCGTAGGAAATTGGCTTTTAACGTGCTGGCTTTTGATTCAAAATGGTGACTCTGGACTCTACGTTAGTATTATTAAATATTCTCTGACTCTACCAATAGACCACCATAAGAATTCTAGTCCTTAAGCATGGTATTTCGTATGGAACTTTTTTTAGGAAAACTTTCATTAATTTGAGCAGGGGTTCCTCCTGCCATCCAGCCTAGGTACCGCTTTAGAAAGGTAAGTATATATCTGATTGTTATTCCAAATTCAACTATCGTCTACAACTAACTCAAGAGAGAGAGAGAGAGCGAGAGAGAGAGAGAGAGAGAGAGAGAGTACGTAACCTACTTAAACTATTTTGAGTTAAGTTTATATTTATGATAGTAATAGCACATAGATTTTTTTTCTGTATTTTTGCGCTATAAAAATAACTTAATAAACTAATTTCTCACTTAGGTTAATTTGCTTTGTGCAATTCACCCTTGATTTGTTTGTTTTATTGCCATTTCCAAATTAACGCTGTCTGTAACGCTGTTGTGTTTTTTATAAAAACTGTAGGTATTATTAGCGGCATATTGATTGGTGTATAATACTTAGCTATGGGTATATACTTTTTTTTAAAATATTGAAAACTCTTTGTGCCTTAATAAGCGTAAAATAAATAAATATACAAATTCGTCCACATGAGCGAGGAATCTATTAGATGCGTTGGATGTCCCCCCCCCCATGTCGATACCTTGAATGCAACTTTATCTTGATAGGATTCACTTTGATATCCTCGTAGCCTATTCGAGGAAGTGTAGCATTATCCACGCATTAACAAGATCACGAGGCACCCAGAGTGAATCTCCAGACTCCAGTCCATCGTATTCTGTGTCGGGGTACCCGTCAGTCGCGCGCCGCCCGCAGCCGCGACCGCCCGCCGCCGTCGCTCTGCGCCCCACCACGCGACAAATAAATGGCGCCCAATCTCCTTCCTCACTCTACAGGGTAAGTCCATTACATAATACACCATCTTTATAAAATAAAGCCTTCGATTTTCCATGCTAAATAAGCCCACGATGCAGCGGAGAGCGCGGAGGGCGTGGTATCGACGGGCTCGCGCAGAGGCGGCGTGATAGCACTGATAACATTGCAGCTTCTGTCAACAAACTTATTTCACTCAAGCATTATATTTAGAGGTTCGATATTGATTTTCGCTGTCAGGCTATTGTCGCAGCCTAGCATCTGCGGTGAGGAATTATCTAAATCTAGGGAGTTTTATCGATTGAGCACGCGACTCCGCTACGATGCCATTTTCCACGTTCACATTGGTTCTCAGACAAGTATCTGCCTAAGTACAAGTGTTCATAGAGCTTAATGTTTCTTAGCACTTCTTTTGGTGTAGTTCTCTTGCTAAAGCTCCATAGGTACCTATGATACTGCGGCTAATATTTAACCTACGTTCGTTTCCTACCCAATAAATCCAAGAAAAAGTGCCATTTTATGAAAGCATGGCTTTCAAGTAGGTAGGTAAGTATAGAAAACTTTAGTGTTATGACTATACTATGGTTTTTAATTTAGAAACTTGATTTTCTTTCATCCTTGTCAAGTTAGTCCTGTATAGATTGAACCGTCAAGCGAATATAACCTCTGCGAATGATTCCCGCTTGAGTCCATGAATGCCAATTATTTAATAAAACTCCTAGGCTATGTACCCTGACCGGACCAATAGAGACATTAATCGTGTATTTTGTCAGATCTTTTATCGCATATTGAATTTGTCCCTAAAATGCTAAAACCCTAAGAATCTAGACAGTCACCTGCTCTTTAGCGTTATCTCTAGCATAGAGTCGTTGACATGAGCCAGAGTAAGTATAAATACGGCTAAGCAAGAGTAACTGTTCTGAGTTGACATAATGTAGGGTAAATGTTTTAGGTAGGTACTTTCCTACCCCTTTTGGATATATTTTATTGAAAACCGGTTTAAATGTAAACTTAAACACAAGTAAATAAAAGTTGAGTCAAAACCAATTTTTGGTAATAAAAGAACATATAATTCATTTCATGCTGGACATTAGGCATAATGAGCACCAAAGCGCCCAGTCTTCAAACTGACGGATCCAGCACCTGCCTGCAGTATTTCGCAGGTCCCACCCTCTATGCCATTTGGCCGGAGGGCGTCCTACACTACGTTTCCGATTCGTGGTCTCCACTCAAGAACACGTTTATCCCAGCGGTGGTAGATTCTTCGCGAGTTATGGCCTACTGCCACTTCAGTTTACATTCTTAAAGCTATGTCGATAACTTTGGTTCTCAATCGGATGTACTCGTTACAAATCCTATCCTTCAGAGCAACTCAGAGCATGCCTATCTATTGCCATAGCTCAGAAATTGTTTTTACTATAATGCTCCGTATTTGTTTTTACTCTCTCTCTTCTCATGGTGTTTTTTAAACATTACCGATCCTCAATCTGTTTCTGACGTAAAAATAAAATATGTAACATTAATAACTTCATACTGCTACGGCGTAGAGCCTCTACGAAGCTACTACGGTCATATCCAAGTACACATAATTTTCGCTAATGATGTGAGTACTTTTATGTTTATTAATTACCCATAAGTACTTTAATGTTCAATCTTGCACAATGGTATTTAAATCTATTTTACTTTATTCTGTAGATATGTTCCACTTCTACTAAGACCTGGGTCTTAACCCATTCAGCTCCGGCTACGCACTCGTCGCGTTTTACAAATTACTGGTTTGTGCCACATTTTTTGGTTTATACCACCAACGCAACTTATGATTTATCGCTTTTTCTGTATTTTGAGTTTATATTTTCGATTATTTGAGTAGGTAATTAAATAATCAATAACATTTAAAGTCATTTAAAACGGGATATTTACCATGATTTGATTTTTGAGTTTTCCAATATTTCGGCACAGTTTAATTAGTGTTAATAACCATGATAGTTCAGAAGTTTTATCAATAACATTTATTTAAAACAAAAAAAAAACAAAAAAGGAGTGGGTTATAATGAAAAGAAATAAAAACTTGAGGCATTGAATGGGTTAAAACACAACTTTCTCTCTCTTCAGAATTCAAGTCACGCAGAGTTGACTGAAGTTTCTTTAATAGGGTTTATATACCTAGACAAAACTCTATGTTATTAGATGTATTAAGCGAACGAAGTATAAGAAGTAATCAAATCAAATCAAAATCAAATTCTTTATTATCAGACAACAAAGGTCCATAAAAAACACATACACAAAATTACAAAAAAGGAAAATACAATTACAACGAAGAAAATAAAACCAAAATAACTAAATCTAGAGTATAAGTAATTTCACCCAGTGGTGTCGTATTGGACAGTCATTATTTATTAGATATGACAAATTTCAGGATGCTGTTGTTACTACCTGTCACTCTACTCATCAGAGATGCCACTCGCTTTCGCATAATAGCCGCGAAGCCATCTGTGAATGTATTAGTGAACATCTCAGATGCACTGCAGTAATAGTACCTATTTTCGTGACAAATACCTGTTAAAGGCAAATAATTTGATCGAATTATTCGATGGTTGCCATTAAACACTGTTTTCCGCTGGTCGGTTCACGTTGACTTTTACGACATGTACGGGTTGAGTTGGCGGGGTCGATTCTTACGCCGCGACCGCTAGGGTTAGCTTTTTGAAGACTTTATTGTAAATCGTTTGCAACTTTAAAAGGTGGTTGGTTGGTTACAGGCAAACAATGTTTGCCTATGGCTAAGGGCCGCTCTTAATTGCTACATAATATAAAACCAAGTCGCATCCCGCTGTCTGTCTGTCCCTATGTATGCTTAGATCTTTAAAACTACGCAACAGATTTTAATGTGTTTTTTTTTAAAAGACAGAGTGAAGTGAGTGCGGGCGAAGCCGCAGTGCGCAGCTAGTTTTAAATAAACTATAAAACCAGAGACGTTACTCCTTATTCTGTCTTTAGACCCTTCATGACTAAAAAAACTAATCTCGTAGTACCAGATAAATGAGGTATTTACCATGATTTGATTTTTGAGTTATCCAATATTTCGGCACAGTTTCATGCGCCATGATCACGGAATAACTATATACTATAACTATATATATTGTTGATAGTTTCAAAAGTTTGATAAATGAGGCATTGATTATGCAATTTTGTATCGATAAGATGTCTACAGCCCAGCTGGCCATCTTTCACTACGAAGTATTATTGATCTTTCAGCTCTGATTTGATTATTTCTGATTGATGACTGCTTCATATTTTTGGTTTGATTTATGGAAGAGCGATCCCTTGTTTGATTTATAGTTATACTTATGTAAGTTTAAGTTAAGAAAACACATGGGAAATGGGTAGCCAAAGCAAGACAAGTATCTATGTATATTCAAGCTTTTAAGATATATTAGTACGTACGAAAAACCTCGCTTTATTACCCACTTTTAGACCAGCGTTGGTTGCTAGCATGCTAGTCATCCAACTCATGCTGAGGCAAAGCCATTTTGTTACTGGACTTACATGATTACCGACACGTTTAGTTTATCTTTAAGTTTAAGTTTATTATGTTCTGTGTAAGTCTCTTAACAAATAAATTCATTTCATTTCATTTTCACTTAAATTAAGTACGTACTATATTAAGGTAAAGTATTTTTCACGAGAAAAAGATTTTTCAAAGAGGTCCCTTAGACGCAGCGCTGTAGGCAGCTTAGTGCGATTGATTGAATTTAGTGAAGTAAGTTGAAAAAAAAATAGTTTCACTAATTGCCGCGGGACTTTTTTCGTGAAAAGTATTCTAATTACTTTATTATTATTTTATTTCTAAGTTTCTTTAGCCAGTCATTATTGTACTTATGGTTAGATATTTCTCTGCAAGAAATCTGCAACTTCGTCGGTTAAAACCTAACTTTGATGAATACTTACTACGCGAAAATTACTGTTAAAACCAGAATTAAAAAGTACCGAACCATCCTATTACCTTTTTTATAGACCTTTTTGACTACCTTATGCAAAATTAATCATCTGTTACAAAAATCACCCGTTAAAACCATTTTAACGATGACACAGAGAAATTGCGTAACAATAAAATCACGCACGCACTTTCAGCGTTCACCCTTCACGATTTAACTCCTTTGGGCAAGGAGGTAAATGTATGTATTGTAGGTAGCTACATACCTCGCGGTACCTTCTTAAAAGTCTCCCAGCGAATTCAGTAAGTAAACGCAAAGCATCACGGTTCGTTGGGTGACCCAATTCGAGCCGAGAAATTCACAATTCCCTTATTTTATCGAATACTGGCAGTATTCGATTATCGCGCCAATCTCGAGTTTTTGTCTGCCTTGCTTGGTCATTGTGAACCGCGGTGAGTCGGTAAAACTTTTCATTTTGTGGAACTCGTGCTTGAACGATAGATAAAAAGTTGATGGAAAGAGATCATCATATTAAAGATTAATTTATCGGGTATTTATCGCGTACCTTTTGTTTTATTTTCCCCTTTGGTTACGCTTTCGTGGTCGAATCGCGAAAGTTTTAAAAGATGAGCTCAACATAATTCATGGTTGCATTTGTTTCGGTTATAATATAATGACCGCATTCAATTATTTCTAATGCACTATAATGCACTATCACAAACAAAATAAATATTTATTTATAATATTTAATATTACCTATACAGGGTACCACGAAACATGCGTATTAAGCCGAAATGATTTATTGACAACATTCAATTATTTCTAATACACTGTAATGTAGAAACAAAATAAATACCATTTTTCTCCATGCTTTTCTGTCTCTGTCTTTCTTATTCATTCTGGTCCAATTTCTATTCTAAATAAGTCTTCCCAACGTTTCCGTGGTCGTCTACTCCTTTCGTTCTCACGTGGTTCACTCTTTTACTTTTTTCTGGTGTAAGGAAAGCTTGTACTGTTCTGTTACATTGACTTTGTGGTTAGATTGATTGTTTGTAATACTCTGTCGCTTAATTGGTTAGTTGTTTGAATTTTTTATCGTTTAAATGTGTCGTCGAATCTATTTTGCTCCTTAATTATATTAAGTCTTACTATACACCTCCTGTCTTTTCCACATTTAATAGTAGGTTTTATTAAAGTAGTACCTTATGCTGTAGTGAAGTGAGAAAACATTGCGGCCCTCAATCTTTCCTTTAAAAATAGAAGAAATAAAAACAAATTGGTTGTAACTCTACCTCGGTAGATAAACTAAGTTGAAACTAATCCAAAATCCTATCGTTCCAATAAATCCACTGTCGGCCGCTAATAAAAGCGAGACCGTTCTAAATGAATTCCCGAAACCCCAACGTTGCTATTCTGTCCACCAAAGGGCAGAGAATTCGGTAAGAGAGTCAATACTATGCTAACCTTACGTTAAAATGATTCTAGAAGAATAAATGTCTTTATCGTGTAAAATGGTAACTATAGGTATTATAATTTGATCTGTTATTAAATATCATTCAAATAAAATAAAAAAATTGCATGTGGGGCAGTCTTTGGGGACTGCCGATAGAAGTGAACACTAAGTAATTTTATTTATACTGGGAAGCGTGCCGTGACCATGAATCGAATTAAGTATATTCCTGTGATCACAGATCGATTTGAACGGTTGAAATTGGATTGGGATTTTAAACCATCACCTCACTACTTACTTAACAACCCAAATGAGTCGTATTGCAGTTTTTTTAATAAATTCACTACTGCGTTCAATTCAATATTCATACCCAAATCAATCTTGGTCTCAGAAAAACTTAGCTTTAGTGAGTGGGCATCAGTAGGTATACATAAGAGTAGACAAAAGTTGTATGAACTGTACAGTGAAAAGCAGTACAATTTTAGTCAGGAATTCAAAGAAAAAGTAAAAAATTACTCAACAATATTTAGAAAAGTTTGTAATACAGCAAAATCAAATTATATTAGCTCGAAAATTAAAAATAGTGAAAATGTAATAAAATCAACCTGGAAAATAATTAATAGTGAGACTGGAAAGGTCAGTACCTACTTTAATGATTACAATTTAAAGATTAATGATTGCTCCATCAAAAATGATGTTGAGATAGCACAAGCATTTGAATTTTTTTTTACTGACATTCCAATCTGTACTACAAAGTGTCTGAACTCTTCTCAATTAATAGCCGAATCATTACTTAAAGAAAATGTACCTAAATGCGATAGTAAATTTAATTTCACCCATGTTAATGAAAACGATATAAAAAAAACCTTTAAACTTTTAAATATTAAAAAAACTGCAGATCTCTGGGGTATTTCCGTTAGAATTATTAAACCTTTAATTGATACTATTGCACCAGATCTAGCTTTTATATTTAATGAATCCATTGATTGTGGCGTATTTCCTGATCTAATGAAACATAGTAAAATAATCCCATTGTTTAAATCGGGTAGTAAGTCTGACCCCACTAACTTTAGACCAATATCAGTACTGCCTACATTCAGTAAAGTTTTTGAAAAACTTATTTTACACCAATTGCTTAGACATTTTAATGGCAATGACCTGCTACATTGTAAGCAATTTGGGTTTACTCGTGGCAGGTCAACTACTGATGCCGGTGTAGAGTTGGTATCGCATATTTTTGATGCTTGGGAGAAGTCGCAAGATGCTTTAGGCGTTTTTTGCGACTTGTCAATAGCATTCGATTGCGTTCATCACGAAACATTAATCAGGAAACTACATCATTATGGAATTAGGGACACCTCTTTGGATCTTCTTACATCTTACTTGAGTAATAGGATACAAAGAGTTGACATTAATGGGAAACGATCTAAAGGGTCTGTTGTTACAATGGGTGTACCGCAGGGTTCTATCTTGGGTCCTTTCCAATTTTTAGTTTATATTAATGACCTGCCTCATCTTGTAAAGAATGATCATGAGATTGTATTGTTTGCTGATGATACTTCATTAATTTTTAAAATGAAACGACAAAACACAAATTTCGACGATGTAAATACTGCAATCTCAAAGGTAGTCCATTGGTTTAGTATTAATAATCTTTTGCTTAATGAAACCAAAACAAAATGTTTAAGATTTATTCTACCTAATGTAAAACAAGTTAAGGCCGATATAAACGTAAAAGGAGAAACGCTAGAAATTGTAAATAATACCGTATTTTTGGGAATAACCTTAGATAGTAAACTTCAATGGGGCCCACACATAGATAAACTATCGAAGAGACTTAGTTCTGCAGCATATGCAGTTAAAAAAATCCGTCAGCTTACAGACGTTGATACTTCTAGACTAGTCTATTTCAGCTACTTCCATAGTATTATGTCTTATGGCATACTACTGTGGGGGAACGCTGCAGATATAAACACCGTATTTGTGTTGCAGAAGAGGGCTGTTTGTGCGATCTATAATATGGGTCCCAGAGAATCCCTGCGTGAAAAATTCAAAGAAATAAACATAATGACAGTACCGTGTCAATATATTTATGAAAACTTGTTGTACACTCATAAAAATATCAAACGGTTCACTAAAAAAAGTGATATACATAATGTAAATACTAGAAATAAGAATAAATTCGCTGTGCTCACAACTAGGCTACACAAGATAAATGTATCTTTTAAAGGGCAATGTATACGCTTCTACAACAAAACTCCAAGTGAGTTGCAAAAATTATCAATAAATAAATTTAAAAAAATTGTTAAACACATTCTTTGTAAAAAAGCTTATTACAAAATATCAGATTACTTAGAAGATAAAAAAGCTTGGAACGAGTTTTGCTCCAACTCAAAATCTACCAACTTACAGATAAGCAAATCAAATGTACTAGACACATAAGTTATGAATATACTAGTGGTTTCTTCTCACTTCTTCCACTGGTGGACAAAAAATTGAAGTGAACTATAAAATATGACCTGTCTAAGTGCTTATTTGTAAGCTTAAAGAAATAAAAACTTTTCATTTTCATTTTCATTCAGTTTCACGCTTTTTGTTCACCCAAAAAGTACACACAGTTAGGAAAGAAAAAAATTGCTCAACGCGCCTAAAGTTTTCACTCTAAAAACTTGTATTATGAATTTAAGTTCCTAATTCCTAGGTAACTAGGTAAACATGGATACAGTCACTACCTAACCCGAAGCCTTACTAACTTCGAGTGTCTGTAACCATTTAACTTATTCAATTGTATAGGGTTATGTTTCTAGATACCGATGATACCTAGGTACTAGGTATTTTAGATTTACAAGTAGGTAGGTATACATAGCAATTAGTTCAAATCTTTAAGGCATTCAAGTCGTTAACATACTAGCCCCACCCGCGGTTCTTCCTGCAGGTGATTATCATATAAATAAGATCAGCCTCTCCCGGGATAACCCGAGAAGGTATCAACCTTGTTTAAAAACCGGGTAAGGGCCCGGAGACAAATCTTTTGTGAATTTTATGACTGCAAGTTAGGGAAGGCGAGGGAAAGTTGAGGCGTTTGAAAGCCGTTTGATGTAAATGACTGATGTAGGCAGATAGATATTGCCCACAGCTTTACATGCGTTTATCTCGGATAAAATGCCCTTCGTCCAGGACACCATCACTTATCTAGTCGACACCACAATCTTCTTGTGTGTTCAGCCGTTCAGTCAAAAAAGGTCACAGTAACTGTCTGTGACCTTTTGCATTTTATGGTAAGAATGTTATTGTAATTTATAGTAAGAATGTTTGTTTTCCCGTTTTCTTGTCATTTATGTTGGTTAAAAGCAAAGGCTACTGTTTTCATCCTTCCAATATCATGCTATAGAACGGAAAACTGACTCGACCGGGGAGAGTTCAGGCGCAGGACCAACAGTTCGTGGCACAGTGTAATTATACCCAAATTCAACACACAACAGGACAAGAAAAGAAAAACCCGAATCGTTTTAAAACCTTTTGGAAATGGTCTTTATAGTCACGGTGTCTCATAATCCGGTGTTACAACACTGGTTTATAACATTGATGGAATATAGAATGGACGCTTGTGCACTACAATATCCTGCGCACTTATCTAGTCTGCGTTGCGACTGGTCGCCATTGCCGAAATCCGTCGACAGACAGACAGCGGGAAGCGACTTTGTTATATACTATGTAGTGATTGAAACAATGCAACAATTCGAGTCTTTCTCCATCAGCGGGTTATATGCAGTCCTATTCACTGAATGCTGAGAGTGGATCCCGTAATCTCAGAGGAATGGCTGCCGCCGCAAGATACGGCCTGAATCCAACTGCAAGGGAATTTAGGAGCCTTTGTGCAATTTCCCAATTCAGCACTAAAACGCTGGAGACTTTAAAACATTGCGTCAGTGTTTTCTAAAATGAAGCTTTTCTTCCAAATATTTGAAAAGGTTTCCATACCATACAAATTTATAACCTACTTGTAAACTTCGCTCAAGTTTGCAAGAGTCGTTTGTTTTTCTGTTATTTACTGACGTAGGTAGGTACTTAACCTACGTCAGAATGACAAAAACTGTTTAAAATTTACAGATTGTTAGAGCTTTGTGGCGGCTAACCGCACGGCTAGCCGCTTTTCTAGCGGTAAATATACAACCTCTTGTTTTTGAACACATACAATCGTATGCGTTCAATGCGCAAAATGTCTCTAAAAGATAATGAGCCCATATGCACGTTTGGTGCTGGATGGTTGAGGTATTGGATTAATGAGCTTAGGGTGGATAAACCCTAAGCTGAAGATTGCACTAGTGACTGGCCGCCGCAGTTAAAATCTTGTGGTGGTTATGCTCACATAACCGCAAGATAATTTCAACATATGGACTTATCTTCTAGATAAATTTTGCAGTGACAAACTGGCTTCCCACAAGTTTCAATCGAGTGGTCCGCGAGCTGTCTGTCATCTGATGCCATCAATATAAAATTCATCTAAATGTTAAGAGATAAAGCCCATATTTGACTGCACATTTTTAGTAAGCACCTACTTGTTGACTTGGCTAATAGACCTGTGAGCCTACGATGTTAAGCCGATTAAATAAAAAGTTAAATAGGTGTTTTAAAATGTTTAATTTGTTTTTCTTTACATTATGTGGTCGAAGCGATGTGTGACCCGAGTGCTGGTGAGTATATGGCGCAGCGGATCAGCATTGTCATACAGCGGGGTAAAACAGCCAGCGTCTTGAGAACGCTTCCGACTGATATATGGATCAGTTGAGCTACCTGTAGATTGTTTGCAAAAGTCTGCAGTTAGCTCAATTTATTCAATTGTAAATACTAGTTCTAATTTGTTTGTATTATTTTATTTTAGTTTCACCTTTAAAAGTATTTTAAGAGTTTCAAACAACATCCCGTATCTGGGTCAATTCTTTCGTTGTTTTGTCTGCAAATTGGAAACTGAGCTGCGAATAACTCTAAACCTGGTTTAAATATTTACGGAATCCAGCGAGGTAGACGGTATTAACATTTTCAATTTACCTGACCTAATATTTTGTTTACCTTCTGTTTGTACAAAGGAAAATAATTTAAAAGAATTTAATAAAGGTAAGATGTTGTGCCTTGTACCTACTGTGTACAGTCAATACTCGTCTGGGAACTTTCAATGAAGGAAGACTCTTTAATTTTTTATTAAAATTAAAATTTGATTTGGTTTTATGTTGTTAGCTAATTAAAAGGGACATTAAACATTTATTAGGGTACGTCCAGATTAAGTAACATTTTGGGAAGTTTTGATAATATCCTATAATGTTATATTATCATCAGCCCGTATAGTCCACGAATAGCGGTCCTGAGTCGCCTTATTATATGTTATATATGTTAACATTTTATATAATTGAATATGTTATTTAACACGCCCACAATATTAAAACGTAAAATTATCACGTCCGTAAAGGTGCATAGTGAATGATTAATCTGTTTTTAAAAACATATTAAATAACGACGCACCTTTACGTTCGTTACAAAAAAAAACACCATAAAAAACTTATGCGATGGATAGTAAATTTAATAATAGCATTAAAAATTGGCGGGCACGATAATAGTACTGTAACTATATACTAGTTTCTGTCCCCGATGTTACTCGCTTTTCATTGATAAAGGAGTCAAACGGTAAAAGACAGATAGACATTGTTCGGTACTTTTGCATTTTAATCATTACATATTTTTTGGTAACTGGATGCGCTTCGCGGCTTCGCCCTCGTGGAAATATATGTCTCAAATGGTTTATAAATCTTCCTCTTGAATCACTCTATCTATTAAAAAAACACATCAAAATCCGTTGCGTAGTTTAATGATCAAGCATACATAGGGACAGGCAGACAGCGCGAAGCAACTTTGTTTTATAATATGTAGTGAAGGTTGCCGTGTTACTGAATCAAGGAATTTCAAGACATTGGAAGGTACAGGCACATGGCCACACTAGTCGATATAACCACATACATCAGCATATACCTGCGTAGCTGGCAACACCACAGCTAGACATGCCTAGCGCTCTCAACACGGCATTCCAGCAGAAATGTTCGCTTTGAAACAGCCGTTGGAAACTCCGTGGTAACATCCATTGTAAGGAATATGGGAACTGTGCATATCCATAGAATATAATAGAAAATTACTTAATATACCATCATAAAAAAACACAAGAACTTAATTCTCACTATACTTAATATCTATAAAACCTGTAAATTATTATATTATTCGAGATATAAATAAATAAAAATAAAAATAATAGTGATATAGTTCTTTTATGTCCAGTCCAACATAAGGATGGATGATGTTAAATTACTTGTATGATGTCAAAAATGATGTTGCATTTATAGCAACAGTTTTTTATTGATTTTAAGAGTATCCGCAATCTAGCGTACTTACAGATCCAGTGGTCTGATGAGTCCTAATAGATTGCAACAAAAAAAAAAAAAACATAAGGATGCCTAGAAGAGATCGCTTATAGCAAAAAGGGCATCCTCTGATCTTCTTGTATTATTTAGGATAGATAAATAATACTTTATTGTTCACAGAGACAGTCTCTGAGAAAAATTATTATGTATCTATCTTTATTCAGAACATTGAAATAAGCTACTTTTTGTCTCTGTCCAATGCTGGCTTCGTATACATAAACCTCACAAAATCATTATCATCTACAGCCTATACTACTCCACCGCTAGATCTCCCGAGATAAGCGCCAGTGGCTCTTATTAATCTTATCATTAGGGGTTAGCCCAGTATCCCCACCCTGGGCATGCGGATAAAGAGTAGAGATAAAGTATGTATATAGATATAGGTCCCAAAATTAGATAGATAGATAACACTTTATTACACCACACAAAACAGAAAATAATACAGAGATAAAAACTTAGAATAAAGGTATAAAGGGCGGCCTTACCGCTGAGAGCGATCTCTTCCAGGCAACCTTGGGATGGACTGAACATGAACGAACAATATAGACGGTGGCACTTAAATAAATAATTGGTAACAAATACACTAAATACCTACATTACAAACATTATAATAAACTTACATAGACATAAGATAAGGCTATCAATATTTCATATGGATAAATAATGCTGATGCGGCAGTTTTTTGAATATAGGGAGTGATTTTGCACGTCTGATGTCCAGAGAATTAATCTTTGATTTACAGGAATCAAATCGGACATCTTCTATCGAGCCATAACGATAGATAGATTATATTCTATTATTATATAGAGATTCTATGGTTATATAGTATTTTATATTTGTTATTGTTATATAGTATATATTAGTATAATTAATAAGTTAGTTAAAATTTAATCTTTTGTCTATTTCTTATTTCATTTCGTTTATGCACATGTACCCACTTCTCTCTTCACTTTGTCTCTCTCTCCCAATAAGGTTTGCTGGAAGAGAACTCTTTTTAGGGTTAATTTCGCCTTTGTTTAAATTTTCTAGAATAAGTTTTGTGTTATGTTTTTCGTGCAAAAAGTATAAATAAATAAATAAATTATTATACAGACGGACGAATAAAAAAAAAAAAAAAAAAAAAAAAATGCTGGACAATTCACACATGATGATGACCGATGTGGCGCGGTGGGCGAAGGTCCGCCTGCGACGCAGGACGCAGGTTTCGATTCCCGCCTCGGAAAAAATGTGTGTACGATCTGCAGATATTTGTTTCAGGTGTTCTGGTCGTTTTCTATGTATAATAAAAAATATCAATCTATTTAATGTATTGTATTATGTATATCAGTTATCTAGTACCCATAACACAAGCTCTGTTTACCATGGGGCTAGATAATGTTGTGTTAATTGTCCAGCATTATTTATTATTTATTTATTTATTATTTTATTTTTTGTTATATATTGTCTTGTTGTCAGTTGGATCGCGAGGAGTGGAAGAAGAAAAGGGAGGCCTTTGCCCAGCAGTGGGACAGTAATGGCTTAAAATAAATAAATAAATAAATAATTGTCTTGTGTTATCTTCCGTGACGTCACCAAACGGCTCTATCAGAAGACCAGCGTTGGTTGTAACATGCATACAACTAGCTCATGCTGAGATATATATGTAGATACCGTTTTATGACTCAATTACAAAAATCTGTTTTGTCCTTTATTTTTTTAATCATGTTTATTTTATGTTTTTGTGTATTGAGTTATTAATAATCAATTTTGTTCTATTTTATTTAGTTTAAAAATTATTTATTAAAACATCAAGTATTCAAGCAATCAGATTTTACACATTGTATTCAAGCGTAAGTTGTATTCAAGCGTAAGTTGTATTCAAGCGTAAGTTTGTGTTAATCAATCTTAGTTCTACAAACTATGTTATAACTATATTATAAACTATGTTTACCCTTATTTATCCAACGATCCTATCCATCCACGGTCTGTCTGGTAGAGATCGCTCTTGAGCTATAAGACCGCCAAATTGTCACATATCTTGTATTATTATTGTTTACTTTGTTTGTTTTATTTTTAAGTGTGCTATAAAAGTATTGTCTATCTATCTATCTATGTTTCACTTGTAAAAAAAACAGTTAGCACTAAAGTTATTAATAATATTAACTTAATAATTATATTCATTTAGGCGAACGTATAGCATACCCTCAAGATAGAGAGAAGTGGACATCGTTGGAGGAGGCCTTTACCCAACCTGGGGACCCTGCTATCAACCAAACGTAGTGTTATAAATAACGCACTAACAGTACCTAAATCAATGTAGCAGGATCAAATAAAGGCTTTTTTATTTTTATTTATTTTATTATAGCCTACCTTCTTCAGTAAATCGAAGCTTCCAGTAGAAGCTGGTTTGTATTACATTGTCATTAATGCTATACAATTCACATAATTTTCAAATAATCGTAATCCTTTCCAGAGCCGGTTAAGTGTCCTACTTGCAGTTGACATAACATTAATTAGAGGAACAATGGCCGCTGCCTCTACTTTGTGCTGCCGCGCCGTTTTATAATTAAAAGCGTACAAAGCCACAGAGACGCTAATAAAGTGCCTAGGATATTATTTACTGATTTTTAAGCTACTAGTTTATGCCCGTGGTTTGCAATGTGTTTTTCTTCATCGATAAAAGTTGCCTGCCTTGCCCATGATACGCTCCAGGTATTTGCTTTGCTACCTTTTGCCAAATATTTTATTAACACTTTGATTGCTGAAATCACACGGTATGTGTTTTCTACAAGTGACTAATATGCGTAAATCCACACTAGCGCAGCGGCTGAGAAAATACAGATCGGTGTGACTCAGCACAGTCGTAATATTTTTCGAACGAAACGCATGTACGGCGCAACACAACCGCTGTGTAGAGCGGCAGCATGAATTTTTTAGGTTAAAAAAAAGACCGCAGTCGTCGAAAAAAATAGCAGTCAAAGTGTTAAGACAAAGAATTTTTTTTCAAAATCCTTATAAAAATACTTATATTTTTACACGGATTCAATGATCCTTTTTTATTATTTTACGTTTTATCTCTGAACTGAAACTAGTAAATCTACGAAAATAAGGTAGATTTAGAACAATTACAATAGTTGAATGCATAAAATGTGAATGTGGTTTGCTACAAACAACTACGAAGTTTTGCTATATACCTACGATGTTACGAATGTAACTAGATCTCTATCTAACATGCTACGAAGCTTTCTACGGCGCTACGACGTAGCATAGGGCTACGACGTAGCATAGGGCTACGACGAATTTAAATTAAAAAAAATAATTTAAATTCCTAATGAATTTAAATTAATTTATTGATTAAAAAAACAGACAAATAATTCCGAAAACAATTCTTTCTAAATTTAACTAATAGTTTTTTAGTGATGGTACAATACAAAAATACAAATACAAAAAATTTATTTACTATAAAAATACAAATACAAAATACAAAAATTAACTTAATTTATGTACATATTATTACATTATAGAGTTGATTGATTGAGGTGTTGCAGTTAACAGTGACCCCCGCACTAGGCTAGGCCTGTTTCGCGGGGCATCAAAACATTTTCTGTTTGCTGGTAAGGTAAGGAAGTGCACTAACAAAAACTGTAGTAACAATAGAATAAAACTAAAGCTATATAAAACAATTAAAGCAAGTGCCAATGGCCATACATGTGATCTGTAACCACTGGTACTTTAAATCTTCGAATGTGTTGCTTAAATTGACTAGTTTTTGATAACTAGGCATGTTAATTACAGGCATCTATGCTATCCCTCATAGCAGTGACAATAGTTTTATTAAAAAAATGATTTTAAAATTTTAAATTCCTGTTAGGTTCATATTATTTTTTTGTTTTTTTTATCAGATTATTTTTATTGTACTTAATTATATGAATCTTCCAAAAATGCCAAACATACACACAGAACATTATTCAAGAAAAGTTTCATAACACACAAAATATCTTTATATGTAACAGTTTTAAGCTATTATATAATTGTGTGAGTGATCGTAGTTAAAAGTAATTTTATGTATTTTCTCCTTTTCTTTTTCTTTTAGGAGACTGTCATTAAGGGCCTGTCAGGTTTAGTTAGCATAGAACTAGGAAAGTGAATAAAAACTCATTAGTTAACACCTCAGAACAGGGAAATACTTAACACGGTATGTTTACAATATCATCTGTGACCCGACTTCACCCACTGATATGGCAAACCTGCTACAGTACTTTAATACAAAAAGTTTATTATGGTTTAATATTATATTTAATTTTATATTAGATTTCTTGTTGTTCCAGGTGATCTGTGTTGGGTAGCGGTCGGCCGCGGTAACCACACATGCTGACGATATGGTAAGCTTTACAAAATAAAAATTCAAAACCCTTTATATATAGGCTTACACAATAAGCACTTAGACAAGTCAAACGTATGTAAAAAAAAAACTGTTAATTTATTATCTGACTATAATGTACATAGTCAGATGTTAGAATGAGGTTTTATTGGCTAGTGGTTAGGCCCAAGGTTTAATAAAGCTGCTGTATACGATTTTGAGCCATAGAGTTATTAAAGTACAATTTAGAGCACTGACCTCTGTTTGACCTTGAACGAAGTTCAATACTCTCAACCTCCTTGCGTTTGACACAGCAAAAAGATTTTATTTCAGTTAAAAGTAGCGCCATCTATGAATTTCCTAAAGAGTTTCGTGATCCAAAAGCGCCATCTAACGGGTGGTGGGCGAACTATAGCAAATGTTGCAACATTGCCTGCTCTTAGAACTGTTTGCTTGTCAGTAGTTCGAACGCCATCCGTTAGATGGAGTTACGACTGAAAATATTTTACCATTGAATTTCTGCAGTTTCTTCCAAATAGTTCTTCGGTCTTTAATTTATTCGGACACTCTGTTTAGTTGCGCTTCGTCTTTGTATACCTAATTCGTCGTGAGATTATATCGCGTTATATCTTAACGTCATTTTTTATAAGCATCGAGACATAAGCCGTTAGTCAAATTATTATTATTATTTATTTTAAGCCGTAATTGTTCCACTGCTGGGCAAAGGCCTCCCTTTTCTCCTTCCACTCCTCGCGATCCAACGCTGCAACAGGCCATGGTGGAAGATGTACCTCGAGCTCGTCGCGCCATCTCATCCTGGGCCTTCCACGTCGCCTCTTAGCGTTGGGTGGGCTCCACTCTGTGGTGGTCTGGTTAGTCAAATAAGCGTTGAAATTAATTAGCCGTTAGTATAGTTAGCTACGAATAAGGTATACAACGATGAAGCGGAAATAATGCATTTTGATGTTTATGAATACAAGAAGGTTGTATTGCAGGGTGCAGCATGGCCGCAGAACTCAGGCTCAACTCGCTCGGAAGCCTGTCTCTATCGCTGCTATGTCTCTTAGCTACTACTCTTCAAGTCACAAGCGGTAAGTACCTACAACATTAAACATATTATAGATTTAGTATATTTTTTAGGGTTCCGTACCTAAAGGATACAACCGAACCCTATTACTAAGACTCCGCTGTCCGTCCGTCTGTCACCAGGATGTATCTCATGAACCTTGATAGTTAGACAGTTAAAATTTTCACAGACGATGTATTTCTGTTGCCGTTATAACTACAAATACTTAAAAATATAATAAAATAAATATTTAATAAATAGGCGGCTTCCATACAACGACCCGTGATTTTTTTGCTCGTTTTTATAGATAATGGTAAGGAATCCTTCGCGCGCGAGTCCGAATCGCACTTGGCCGGTTTTATTTTTTACATGCGGCCAACGCGTTGACTGGACTATCGAAGATTCTGTTCTTTCGTGGTACAGGAGACTTGATCACTTCCAATATGTGTGTTTGTCGCCGTTCCATGCGATTATGAGGTACCTACCTGTATGTACCTATTTGCGCACACACTTGTGCACTACAGTAATAATTAATTGACGACCAATGTGGCGCGGTGGGCGAAGGTCCGCCTGCGACGCAGGATGTTGCGGGTTCGATTCCCACCTCGGAACAATTGTGTGTACGATCTGCAGATATTTGTTCCGGGTGTTCTGGTTGTTTTCTATGTTTAATAAAAAATATCTATCTATGTAATGTATTGTATTATGTATATCAGTTATCTAGTACCCATAACACAAGCTCTGCTTACCATGGGCCTAGATAATGCTGTGTGAATTTGTCCAGCACTTATAAAAAAAAAAAAAAACTTATGTCATGTGCATAACGGCTGGTCTCCGCTGTATAATTTATAATTATAATACCTCTAATAACAATTCTTATAATGTGCTACTAAAGAATAAGAAATTAAAGATTTTTTAAATTATTTTTTGATTGATCTTTAATTCTAAATCTAACATGACTGTCGTGGTCGAATTTCGGCTAGGAAGACATCATCGTCATTAACAATATTCATATACCTAAACATAAACTTAGAAAGATCCTATTTCGTTTTTCATAACCAACTAGCGACCTGCAATGAAGGTACTAATATGGAGCAGTGTGGAGTGATTAATAAATCATATAAACCTTTCTCTTTAATTACTCTATCTATTGCTGAAAACTGCATTAAAACCCGATTAGTAGTTTAAAATATCTAAGCGAACGACGGAAGCGACTTCATTTTATAATATGCAAGCTTAAGGGTCCGGCGACCCTCGCTTGCAAAAATCGCTCCGAATATCGCATAGCAATATTAGCCGTTCAAAATTTGGTTTGTTCCGTAATACCAAAAATTATGACTGAAAACTTTTTGAATTCTTCACAAAGTATTGTTATTCTGTAACTAGACAATATAAGCTATGTTCCTTAATAAATAAAACGTAAGATACTGATGTTTTTAATACGAAACAAATACCAAGAAAACTTGTCAATTTTCGCATAAAAATGTGCAAAATGCGATTGGCTTTCATTTAATTTTAGGTGAGTATTTTGAAAAAAAAAAATATTTAGGAACCTAGATAAATACTATTCAAATACAAATAATACAATATTATAGTGGAAATGTGCTTGAATTGGAAATCATTTTGGTATTACGTTTGTATGAAGAATTCGTCCCTCCGGAGGCCCCTTAACCAACGTTACATAACGTAGATAAGTACCAACTAAACACATTCCTAACGGCATGTTAGGTACAATATGTAAGGATCTATGCTTTTAAGGAAATGTAATGTTAAGTGTTGCATATTAATTTCCCGTCTAGAGTTGAGTGCTCGGTAAATTGCAGTGTATCAGAATAATACCTTCCTACACCTAACTAAGAAAAGTACTTAGCGTGTATTTGATAGGTCAAGTTCTTTAACTTTTAGTGTAACCAAGCTTCTATAGTTTAGCCTCCAGTAAAAACTTTAGAGCTTCGATCACTGATATAAAGTAATATAGAACTCTACATATTTATTAATAGTACCTTGGGGCTAGATGATGCTGTTTGCATTGTCCAGCAATTTTTTTAATTTGTTTGAATTTTTACGCATTCGATGAAGATGGGAAGTAATTTTTCTTTATTCTACCCATATAGATTACTAGCTGCGCCCCGCGGTTTCACCCGCGTGGTAATAGATATTTTGGATACTATACAATGTATATTTATAAATTGTAGCTTATGTGTTATTCTGATGTATAAGCTATATTATTGTAAAGTTTCATTAAAATCCATTCAGTAGTTTTTACGTGAAAGAGTAACAAACATCCATACTTACAAACTTTCGCGTTTATAATAAAGTAGGATTCTACCTTTGACAACAATTCCTGTTGGCCTACAGGTTGTATCAAGCAGTTATGCCACCTTTTGTCACCTTTTGCTTTTTGTGGCATAAATGAAAAAAATAGGTGTAAAGTTTCCACGGCGTCAGAGGATAGATACCTACACTAGATTTTGTTCTTGACAGGTTGTGGTTTAGCAAAGCCCTGTTCCTGACAGAATGCGTTTCGATAACGCCATTCTAATAGTGATGACGCCCTCCATATCATCTACAGATCTACTACATTTATCTCTTCAATCCTGAGAACTGGCGCCATCCCGCTCCAACTTACGGGAATCCCGCGGTGGAAGGCACCCCGTCTCGCTCTCTCGGCAGAGTCGATCAATATCTAAGGGTGCGAATAATACCGTTGGGCCTAGGTCTAATGATCATGTTTGAAATTTGATATTTTTATGAAATTTTGTTGCCTTGGGGCCTTAATAAGGGCCATAGATATCTACCTACCCTTTATCCTTTATCCGATCTTGCCATCATTTTGGCGAAAGTAAAAGTATGACACATTTTCCATACACAGTTACAGAAATAGGTATTTAAAACTTATTAGGTACCTAGACGTCAAACAATAAATAAATAGCCCTAGATGATCCACACAGCATCATCTTAGCCCAGAGCTCAGTAGATTTCCTAGGTAATTTCGCTCATTGGAAGAACTAGGTAAAATCAGAGAGATTGAACACCTACTAGGAATGGCCCAATACTGAGATAGGGTATCTCAGTCATTAGTAGATAGGGTCTAGATAAACTTATGTTAGGATTTAAGACGCGTACGGTAAATTGTAACAAATTTGTAATAATAAATAAAGAAATCCCATCATAATAAATCTATCTTTTTCAAAGTATAAGAAACCAAAGAAATGGGGTCTCCGATAATAATTTACTCTTCTAGATTGTCTCATCTAAATTATTTCAAGGTACGTACACTATTTTAACCAACCTCACTAGTTCTAACGAACGTATTTACTTATTATTAGACGTAGGTATGTGACATATTTCGTCCATGGCCCGCATTTTATTTGCCCAAGCCCTAGGCGCACGTTTTCTCACATCACTGTGAACGAGGCTATTCATTTCATAAAGTTCTGCCCTGACGTCGCCATTAGCGTAATTAGAGCCCTGAAAATGTTTTTCAAATCTTGTGATGCGTTGAAATTGTGTCACTAGGTCTTTGTGAGCCCTACTGGCTTTGGAAGGCCTTTTTTTGAGAAATCTCTAGCATGACCTCGTGAAATTCTGTTTAAAGGCTTTGCTAGAAAAACACACAACAAATGTTTCAGACTGAAAATTCAGTTTTTTCGACTTTCTTATTTTTCATTCTCAGATGTTTTATGTGTTATATTCAAATTCAAAATTCTTTATTTATTTAGGCTTACAAAATAAACACTTAGACAAGTCAAATGTTATACCATAAATTATTATCAAATAAGAAAAAAGGTGTTTTTGATTTCCTGTTGAAAACATTTTAGCTTTACCTCAGTAGGTTTACCTAAATGTGACCTCCTGAATACGGTATCATTCTGAATCCACAACATTCCTTCAGTGTTATGTTTCAAACTTCGACCTTATTGACTTAGAGCTTAGGACGAACAGCAAGTTTGTCTTTATACTCGATACAGGTTTGAAAATAGATTCTGTGCCGAGGCATACTAACTGTTAGTTACGCTGTGTCATCGCCTTGGGTCGACTCGATGCCTGCAACATATATTTGCTTTGCCGTGTTGATGGTAAATATTTGGAAAGGTATATTTATTGATGTCATGCTGTTGATTTTGTTTGAAAACATTATCGAGGTAAACAGAGTCACAGTGCTACCGCTAGGTTATATTTTGACACATACTTAGATCGAGTTAAGCCGGAAACACACTATCGACACGCCACGCCATCCTACGAAACGCGATGCGTGTAGAGTTGAATCAAATCATAATATAATCTAGCCCAGAATCACATTTTAAAAACCCGACGCGATGCAACTATGTGAAATAAATTGTGAGTGTGTCGGCACGACACACTTTTTGTACACAATTTATTTCGCGTTGATAATGTGTATAGCGCACATGGGGTCCCGACACGTTGCTATATCGTCGCGGCGGGGGCGGCGCGGTGTAGGTATTTCAATAATGTGGTGCCTTTAGAATCTGGTATAGGGAGAGACTTTTGTAGGTAAATGATAATAATTTATTTTTACACAACTTTTTACAGGGAAGTAAATAAATGTGTATTATTTTATTATTTTTTTTGTATATAATTATTATTATTATTTTTTGTATATAATAAGATGGAGGATATAATAGAATGGCAATAAGAGATACATTACTTTTTCGCCAAAACTAAATGAGAACATCTATGATAAAGTAATCTTCTAATGTTCTAATATCAGAATTTAAAATTGGGTTAGCACGATTTCGTACCTACCTACCTATAGTTACCGTTTTTGCTATGCTCCAGTACCAAAAATACATAGTACCTACGTATATGTACCTGTATGAAGTGGCAGTGGGCCGGCCATATCTCGCGAAGAACCGACGGCCGCTGGGGCAAACGTGTTCTTCAGCTTCTGCAGGTAAATGCTGGATGCGTCAAGCTGAAGACAGGGCGCTATGGCGCTCATTGGGGGAGGCCTATGTCCAGCAGTGGACTAATATAGGCTGATGATGATGATGATATGTACCAAAAAATCATAAGCACCAAATAACTATTCTATATCAAAAGAAGCACGTAAAGTCGAGATATGTGGGCATCCCCTCGTTATCACAAAGTCCTTTATTCAAAATACCTATTCATAGGGATCGCGCTCGTCTCGGCAATATCATAAAATTCTACGACTTAGATCAAAATAGTTAGAGAAAGTCTGGTAGTTTGCTGCGACGCCCGATTTATTTCTTGATCTTGAGTGTAGTTTAAGGTTCAGGCCTTCTTTCGTGTAGGTATTTCTTTTGTTTGGTGTTTTCAAAATCATTACTATGATTTCATTTCTTCCGCATAGAGTACCCACCCTAAAAACGATATAGTATTTAGAATGTTCTTTTTAAAAAATGAGTATTTTTGAAGTGGTATTTTCCGGAACTGGATGTTTTGCATTATGGTCATAATGAATTGTGGTCATATCTTATTGTGGTCTTGATAGCACATGATGTCATTAACTCTATATAGAGTACCCAGCCTAGTGGAGTAAGTGACATCATGGCCTGATCAAGTGTCGTAGGTACCTAACAAATAAAGACAGAAAAGAAAAATGTCCAATTCTAGAAATGACCACTTCAAAAGTAGCATGCCAACTGTTTAAAATTACCAATAATAAGAATAACAATTACTTAAAATGGCTATGCATATGGCGTAGCACTTTCGTAGCGCGTAGGCGAACTAGGAATCATCATTTAAGACGAACATTTTTCTTGAATTATTCATATTATACACTAGTATAACACACAATATTATAAATGCGAAAGTTATATATATTATGTTTTATATTACATTCAAACATACTATATATTATATATAGTATGTTTGAATGGATGGATGTTTTTTCTCCACGCTAAAACTACCGAACAATCGGGCTGTCATTTTCATACAGGTGGTTCTGAGCCCGGAATAAAACAAAGGCTACTATTATATATTTCCCATAAACTAGTTCCCATGGGATAAAAATAACCTTAAATGTTTTCCATATAAACAACACGTGTGAAACCACGAGCAGAAACTAGTTATATATATATATATATACTGTATATATATACTGTATACTATAACCTGCTAACGGCGAAAAGATTTGACCTCAATGTGTCAGCTATATCCAGTCTCATGCTATCGAATTCAGCATTTCCGGAGATTTGAAATTCTAAAAGTGAACTCATATAAAATGTATGCTTGAAATAGAAGGGCGGAAGGTCCCAGGGTAGTCCCCGATAACTCGAGCTTGGATTAGTCTAATTTATTACATCGGGGATTCCCAACCGCGGTGGTAATTTCCAAAAATATAAATAAAGTTGGATTTAACAGCATACACAAATTTGGAAATCTTATGAGTTTTTCTAGAATTTATTTAGCTGCTTCGAGTTTGTATGTGTGAATTTCGTTCGGTTTTAACGTTGTGTGTAGCTAAGCGGACGTACAACTCGAGTCTACTACCTTGGGATTCAATGTATTTTTGTATTTAATTTTTATCTGAAATCATTAGCCAGTATTCGTTCTCTTACATAAAGACTCGAGGTTTTGGTATTCCATTTATAAAGACCATACAATTAAAAATCATCGAATCCAAGAAAAAAAAACATATTAGAACTCATTTTTGAAAATGGAATTGAATGCGCCTTCTTGGTGATTGTTGGATGTAAGTTTGGATGTTTTTAGGAAGGGTGATTCTTCCTCCGTGGTAGAATGCGTAGGTTGGTACTTGTTTTGAGCGTAACGAATATACAAAAAAAGTTTGTAGTAGCGCGCAATAACTGAATATTTTTGCTTACAACTAATTTAACTGACGGTGAATGTGGCTTTTTTAATTGAAATAGTCATCAGGCTAAAATTAAGTTAATAATAAAAAGGGAATATAATAACCTCATCTGTAATGGGGTGTTTCGTTCCCTTGTTAAAAAATATACTTTCAAAATTTCTATGTCAATTGTACAAATAAGAGGGTTTTAAAAATTACTATACCACCACACAAAAGAGCGTAATTTAGCCATTTATTATTCAGTATAATGTAGGTATTATATACTTTATTGGAGATAACTAAATTCATTAGTTTGGTCCATTGACTCGGACGGCCATCAATTTCGTCGCAAGAACGGGTCCTACTGCAAAAGTAATTTTTGTTTTGATGACTATGAATCGAAAAACTTACACTGGATCATATGCTTCTGTTATCGCGGTCCCCAAATGTTTTGAGTAGAATTAAAAATACTTACTAATATATGTATATATAAAAACTACCCTTATACACCCGGGTGTTGTTTTTGCTGTAGTTACTTCTTATTGCGACTTATTCAAAAGAAGACAAGTGCGAGGCAAAGTCGCACACATTTCAGAGCCGAGCGCACCGAAAGAATTGATTAAATCTTTAAAAAATAGAACGAAGGAGTCAACAGCGGTTTTTGACGTCGTCGACAAAAGTCAGAAAAGTTTGTTTTTTTCTTGGACTGGCTAGTTTTGGCATTTGCTTTATTTATAAGAAAAGTTGATCTTTAAAACATGTCAGTACAGACACAACCAATATTATAAATGTTGGAGATATAATGTTTATACCGAACAAATCGGGTTACTTCTTTTTACCCCAGAAAAAAACTTGCGAAGTCGCGGGCACAGTCAATTTTATACGGTACGTATCGTACGATCGCCTTAACGTATTTTACTTTTCTAGTAGCACCACCTAGAGGGTGCGACAGTAATTTCCGTTCGTGCTAAACCACGTTCGCGCCATTTCACTGGCCGTACATTCTTGTAAGTGCCAAACTCTGAACCGAGTGCCTTATCTAGAGCAAATGACCTGCAATACGAGGTAATTTGGAAGTTAGTTCGGATAGAGTTGAGGGATAGTGGCATTCAACAAATTTCTTGATTTTGTAACCAAAAACTAATCTATGTGTGTTATTTGTATTTATTCGCCATTATAACATCGGAAGTTGTACAAGGTAAGTCATGTTGTTCAATTACAAGGTTCTTAATCAAATTCTATAAACAATTCACACAATTTTATCAATAATACACAATGTTATATTCAATTCATAATAATTCAATTAATTAATTTTCTATTACTCTTCTGTTCCGTTAAAAGGGGTTTTCAGTAAATTGCTACATATAAATTCATTAATATTATAGCTGACAAGCCATTGCTTTGACTCACAAGTGCACGTATTTTTTGGAAAAACCTCATTTTATGTCTATTATCGGATAGACGGATAAGACTGTTCTTATCCGTATATTATATTTTCTAGAAACTGTGTTTTAGTCGCAGATTTAGGGTTGGTACCAAACTCGCATGTCGAAAACATTTATCGCCTCTGTCATTTTTGTAAAGCGCGACAGAATAGTAGTTTGTTTTAATTTATTTTAATTTTTTCTAATTTATTCTAATTTATTACTATTCATTTTAATTATTCATTTCAATTTAATTTAATTTTAGCTCGTAAGAATTACTAACATTTATTCTAAGATTTACTAACAAATTATGGATCTACAGTAGTCCGAAATAAAAGATTTTTTTATTTTTTTTATTTATAATTGGTCGTCCTACGCAGATTCACGTCCATTTTGTATCCTTTAGCTTAGCCAATAAATTCCGCAGCTTTGTTTACAGAGTGGCCAGTAAGCCGGGCATATCTCGGGTGAGCTGAAAAGCATATCTAACTGCATTACTTTTATACACAAGTGAACGTATTTTTTAACAACACCTCATTTTGTGTCTACTGTCATTCTAAGCCTTTTTCTATGCGGATAAGACTGTTCTTATCCATATTTTATAGAAACTGTATTTTAGTCGCAGATTTAGGGTTGGAATAAATAAATAAATAATGCTGGACAATTCACACAGCATTATCTAGCCCCATGGTAAGCAGAGCTTGTGTTATGGGTACTAGATAACTGATATACATAATACAATACATTACATAGATATATATTTTTTATTATACATAGAAAACGACCAGAACACCCGAAACAAATATCTGCAGATCGTACACACATTTGTTCCGAGGCGGGAATGGAACCCGCAACCTCCTGCGTCGCAGGCGGACCTTCGCCCACCGCGCCACATCGGTCGTCAAGTGCGAAGCTCGCGTGTCGAAAACATTTATCGCCTTTGTCATTTTTGTAAAGCGCGGCAGAATAGGTCGTCCTACGTAGATTCACGTCCATTTTGTATCCTTTAGCCATTCAATTTCGCAGCTTTGTTTACAGAGTGGCCAGTAAGCCGGGCATGTCTCGGCTTGGCCCAACGCTTCCCCAAAATTAATAAAACCGGCCACCGCCTGTCTTGTTGAGATTACGTTTGCTGAACGTGCCACTGCTTTTATTTTAAGTGGTCAACTTGTGGTCTACGTTTTATATTAGTTGTTTAAGCTGGACTATGGTATCCTATCGGTGTCCGCCACAGACAATGAGGCATTTAAAAAAAAGAAAAACGTTATTTGGTGTGTAAGGGGGATTCCGACATCTCGTCTCCTAAGCCAACCTAACCTGTACGTGTACCACGTACCTACAGGTTAGGTTACACCCTGCTAGATAACGAACTAGGATCTGGTGAAAATATTATACAATCTTCGTATTTTGATAATTTACAATTATTTAATAGTCGTCAAGACAATTTAGCGAGTCGTCTTCTCGACATTCGACAGTTCTTACCATCACATGATATTGAGGTCTAACGAAAGGTTACTTAAGATAAAATTTAAACGTTTATTCCATTCTAATCAGAAGAGTCATAAGGCGCTTATGTCCAGCTGTGGACATAAGCAGAGTAAAGAAAGAAAGAAAATATTTTTATTTACGTTAAAACCGCAAATTAATACTACATATCATACAAATTATTGTACGTAGCAGTATTCATAGTGGCGTGAATACTTATAGTGACGAACATAGCATAGAACACATGTAAATTATTGATGGTTTTAGAAACTAAAAATTAGTATCAATCACACCATCAAACGATAAGTTATCCAGCTGCGATCATTTGCTGATCAATTGATCAAACAATGCGGATGCTGTTGACAAACTATCCGCGATTTATTGACGGTTATCAATCACGGTTGAATTTTAGGTTGGATTGAATTTTAGGCATCGAGCTTTATTTTGGTGAATTATTATAGGTTGAAAAAAGTTGAAGCTATTTCGTCATCATCATCAACCTTTCAAAATCTATCTATGTAATGTATTGCATTATGTATATCAGTCATCTAGTACCCATAACACAAGCTCTGCTTACCTTGGGGCTAGACTAGATGATGCTATGTGGATTGTCCAGCATTGTTTATTCATTTTGTGACATCTTGTGATATAAACAGCTACAAAATACAAATACAACCTACTTCAGCATCCTTCGCCTAAAGTAGATGCCTTCATTTGAACAATTTCTTGCATCTACTTTACCAAGGTTTCACAAAGAGTAGGTAAAGTTAACTCATAAAACAATCAAGTGAAATTCCCCTTGTCCAACTTTCCTCCTAAATTCTTCTACATCATCATTTTATGAGCATAAAGTCTCGCTAAGAGCCCGTCATGTATAAGGTGTACCGAAATTAAGTTGCTTTCACTTAAGGCCAATAAATAAATAATGCTGGACAATCTACACAGCGTCATCTAGCGCCAAACTAAGCAGAGCTTGTGTAATGAGTACTAGATGAGTGATGTACATACAATACAATACAATACAATACAAAAATTCTTTATTGTACACCATAATAAAATTAAACATTACAAAAATACATTATATGCGACAGGTACAATGGGCGGCCTTATCGCTTAGAAGCGATCTCTTCCTGGCAACCTTTACATAATACAATACATTACATAATTTGCATTTTTACTACTAAATTTCTAGTATATTCATGTTTTTTTTAAGTTTCTGTTTGCAAATCATAATCGTAGTGTAGTTTATACTACAACGTAGTCAGTCTTAGCAAAAGGTACAAATAAATGAGGTTTACCGATGTTTTCAAAATGTGACGATTCTAACCGTCACATTTTGAAAACGAAACCACTACAAAGAATCCCGGAAAAGAGGCCATTTAGTAAACAAAACCTTTCCGGGACACCTTCATGCATAGTTCTACGAAGTGTTTCAGTTTACAGTTTAAAATAAGGTCACTCAACTTCCTTACTTAGCCTTTTTTAACTGACTCGAAAAAAGGAGGAGGTGATATTATATTCTGCTGTGCCTATGTTTCATCGTGATAATATAATATATATTCGCCGATTACTCCATCAATAGTGGACATTGGATAAGGACATTCAATCCAATGTACACAATATATATGTACAATATATATGTGTCATTTAATTTATTCAACATTTTTCGCACGCATACACATATCTATACTTACAAAACTCTACATACATAAACACTTTTGCTTAGGGCTTGATCTTAGTTTTATTTTTTGTTTACTTATACATATTGTTTTAGTTTTAGATAAGGTAACTGATTTTTGTTTAACCTCGATTTTCGTTTCGATTTGATTTTTTGGTTATACTTAGTTTTGCTTTTCTTTCAATTGTTCAACATAATCTATGTATCAACTATACCTACCATTGTACTTTAGTCGCACTCCCGGTGTCTGTGAGGCAGAGTAGCCCTCGCGTCTAAACACAAGTTTTACTTAGTTAGAGCGAGGAGTCGATGCATTTTCAGCACTAAGGTTTTAGGGTAGAGTACTTTACCTAAAGGTAAACTTAAATGTTATAGAGATAATCGTAATTAGTTTTAGATAAGTACTCTCTGTTAACCTTAAGAAACCATTTTTTGAAAATAAATACTTTTATTATTATTATATTATTATTATAAATGTTAAAGTGTTCTGCTTAGCTTGGAACTAGATGATGATGTGTGGATTGCCCAGCATTATTTATTTATTTATTTAATGTCCACAATTGGACATGGATTTAGGAAATTATTTGATAACTGATTCCTCCGCTGAATCCTTCTTTCCAATTTCTCAGAAAAAAAAATTAAAGCTTCTACCCACTAACTACACACCGTCCACGCATTAATTTTCTTTGACCAATTTTTCAAGGCTCTCGTTAATTTCGATATTTTTCGAGCCGATAGATTCGCAAAGACTGGTTAATCAAAGCTCAAGACAGAAAAGCATGGAGTAAAATGGAGGAGGCCTTCACTCGATGAGAGGTCCTTAATACGCATCATTAATTTGTAATTTAATTTAAATCTAATCTTTTATATAATTAAGTGTCATATAATATTATTCTATTCATTATGAAATTTTGTAAATTCTATGTATTAAGGAAATAAAAGGCTTTATTATTATTATAGATTCGCAAAAAGAAGCAGAGTCTATAAAACATTTCATCCTTTCATTCGGTTAAAGAAAATAACTATGTGGACCGGAGTATAAGTAGCACAGTACTTGACATATGACTTGTCTAAGTGCTTATTTTGTAAGCCTAAAGAAATAAATGAATTTTTTACTTTACTTTACTTTTAGTAAAAAATTCAAAATATTCAAAATTCTAAATCCTCTTATCATACGCTACAAAATAAGTACTTAGACATGTCACACTTTATACCTACTATAAATTTATTATCAAATAAGAAATAAGTTGATTTGATTTTTTGACAACTATATAGTGGAAGAAGTGTAAATTCATATATCTCTTATGTGTCTAATACATGGTTCATGCAAAAACTTTTAACTAACGCTGCCCGTGCAAGCAAATCCGTCTATATTTAGCGTTGCTCGTTAAAAGCGCTCGCAAATAGGTGTTTTTCCTAATCTATCTCCGGGCATATGTCCGGGTTGATTGAGAGGCAGCCTCCAGCGCCTTCGTCTGAACCCTGAGCCCTTCAGGCGGTTCCAGTCGCCCCTCGAATGCGCTCGGTATCGCACGTTTCGCGCAACGGAAACGAAACCGTTTGTTTCGCAACGTTATAGTTATAATATAACGGTTATTTTTTGTCGGAGTTGTTAAAGCCGTGCTGTGTTGTGGAGTTATTGGTTAGGTGATATAGTCACACGATTTGGGCACATCATAAAGCGTTTGGTAACAAAACTTCAGTTGAAGAGTAGAATTAATTTAAAAGTACGTAATAAACAATACATAAGAAATGAACAACATAGAAATAAGTAGCATCTGCTTAATTAAATTTAACTGTTTGTGGCAATTTGTATTTCGGTTAATACAAATAGCTAATATTATTAACATACCTACTTGGTGAGAGAGTGGTGAGGTTTTCATTCGGCTGTATGTTTTTTAATTAAATTTATTCTACCGTAGGTACATGTGATACACTTGATGTCGTTTAATCTTCTTTACTAAATATTTACATATTACTTAATTTATATAATTTTTATATATTTTTTATAGAACGGATTGTATGGAGAAGTACTGATAAAAAAACAGACAAAAACAGTGGCTTCTATTCGGCTCATAAAAAACAGACAAGACAGTGGCTTCTATTGGGCTCATAAAAATTTACAAATGATTGGCTGTAAAGGGGCCTAGAAATATTAAATTTTATGAGAACTTTACTATTCATTTAATTAGTAGCTTGTTGGGCGATAAACAAACACACCAAAATGAAGTATTATGTAAGGTACCTAAACTAAGAGATTGAAAAGATGGGTAATCAACATTATTGACATAATAAGTAGACCGTTTCCAAAAATAAAACGGAAGGTTTGACAAAGACCGTGTCCAAATATAAACCCAAAGGTTTATTTCCCTGATTTGAATAAGATTTTCCCGAATTGCTTCAATCGAGTCAGCATCCTAGTTGGGATGAAAAAATCAAAGAACAAAACCCATCGATGGCATTACCATTGACTTGGAAAGAGATCAAACGCCGCGCCGCAGCCGCCGCCGGTCCGAACAGAAAAACAAGGTCTCCGAATCATGTGATTATTTCCATATTGAAGTTTCTTGGACAAATAACATCCGATAGTCGATATTATGAGATTTTTGCCTGTTTGCGGATGAACGCACACATAAACAAGACATTTAGGTATACGTGATCTAGAAAGAAATAACTCGCTTAGTTCTATATTTTGGATTATTTTGTAAACAATTATGACCACTTTGACCGTACATAACATCAAATATGACTGGAAAATAAAGTGATATAAGTACCTATGTGGTAAATTACTGAAACCAGGCGCGATCCACTTTTGTTTTTGTAAGCTGGAAGTCGTCTTTTACAGCGAAATTTCGTTTTGTTTCGTTCAGTTGATACTCTAACTAATCGAACGAATACGGAAATGTCGTATGAAGTTGAGCTGCTTTTTACTTAGGAATGATGATAGTGTATTTTTATTCTACTTGACGTTTAAATTTTGGTTCTTACAATGGTTTATATGTAAAAATATAGTAGAAAGTCGGATTCATAAAAACATCCGAAAACGGCCCTTTCGTATATAAGCGAGAGTAGCTACAGAACAGCTACACATTCAGTTTTGCGGCCGTACTTTGCAACTGCGGGAAAGAACTGAAATGGGCCTGTAATATCGACAGATTTGTGACGTCAGCATGGTTAATTGTATGAAGAAACAAAAGACAATCGCGCCAGGTTTTAAAAACGTACCTAAACAGACATCTGCTTTTATCTAAGGTCTTCTCTAAAAGTACTAACTTCCCTATCACCTTTCCGAAAAATGTGACCAACAACATCACATTATATCTCGCGGTAGCCATCACGTAAAAGCTACGTATTTTAATTTCGCGTCTCAGCCAGATTAGACGGCCAAGGGTCTTTGTATTGTATATATGTCAACCCTGCTCAAAATATCATAGTTACCGGAATACACCACTATAGGTACCTACAGGGTAGTCAGTATTCAAAGATACCCGGGTAGTGGGTATTAGGTACACAGCGGGTAAGCTGTGGTTTATGGAGTGTGGGTATCAAAAGGCACAATGGTGTAGTGGTAGGCACTTTCCCATTTGTATTTTAAATGAGACTGGTTAAAACTTTTAAAACGTTCAAGGTTATTAACACAAAAGACAACACAGATCACATCATCACCATTATTTTTACATCAAATCATGGTGATGGATGCAAGTAAAAACATTTTAACTGGGGCCTAGAAATATTTTGAATTATTTTGTGGAATATTTATGGATGAGGTCTTTTGTTATTAACTTATTATAGTGCATGCTTTTTTAACTCTTAGGGAAGGCAGTGGGATAGATTCCCGTCGAGAAAAAAAGTCGATCAGGTCGAAAAGCTTAGGATATAATTTAAGTTCTGAGATTTTATAAATGAGTTATGAACGACATTAATTTTAAATTTTATTTTATTCTCTACCAAAAACTATCAAAGAATTTTAAACAAATCCAAGTAGGTAGAAAGGCTCTCCAATCTCTTTTGTCTTCTTATTCCTTTCTTCCCTAACGAGATCCGCTCCTCGACGAAATACTCCTTGCTTTTATTTTAACCTCCAAGATGCCTGAGAGGTACCTACGTATTTTATTTTAAAATAATTGCATAGCAGGTATTGCTTAACGATGTTGTTTTGTCTGTTTTTGTTTACAATGTAAACATTTTTTGATGGGCTGAAATATTATGAACAGATTATAATAGTCGGTGGCAGGTTCAATTGGGGTAACCGATAAAACACGACTTTTCAGTAGAAGTATTCAAAGCTTTTTCATATTAAACTAATTGATCGGTGATCTGTTTTGACAGAAAAATTGAAATTCATTGAATTTTCTGCTTTATATGTTTGTCTTGCGTTGTTTTTGGATAAACGTTTTTTGCGTGTTTTGTCAATTACCCCAATTAAACCTGCAACCGACGATATTATATTTCCATATATCAGACTAAATTAATGTTTAGGGCTTAGTACAGAAGACCATGAACAAAAGCCAATACCTAAAGCGTCAGATATGTGAGGGCTGTGTGGTGCTGGCCTAGAGAATAGCACCACCCCAATTCTTCCCGTGGGTGTCGTAGGAGGCGACTAAGGGACATAAACCAGGGGGCGGGCAGCAGCGCATTCGGTATTTGCCCCATATGAAGAGACACGCCAAAAAGTGGCCCCCAGTTCCCGGCCGCCTCGCTATTCCTGGCCATGGCAGCGGCCACGGTATCGGCGAGGCAGGGGGTGCTAAGAATCCCCGGGCTACATCAGGCTGCCATTCATTACGAAATTTTACCCGGGCTCCTTTCAACGGACGCACTGGCGCTCATTGGGGGAGGCCTATGTCCAGCAGTGGATTGCTATAGGCTGATGATGATATGTCAAGTCCTATTCGAAGGCAAAGACTTGTAATACTTATTTGTTTTTACCAATAAATTGATTATACTTTGAAGATTTAATTCTTACTCCGTTAATATTCACATTGTTCCACTGCTCACGTTCGTTCCACTGCTGGATTTTAGGATCCTATGGAATAAGTATGGATTTTGGTTCAGGTTAGTTGAAGGACCTGTAAGTTTCGTTAACAAGGCCGATGCCTGCGCAGGTTGCTACAGGGCTCAAGATAAACACGCACCCAAGCCGTACACAATACGCTTACAAGCCGGTGTTTAGGTACCTGAGGCAAGAATTACTATGACCCCAAAGGAATTTCTAACAAGTCGACCCCGAGGCAAACATACAAGTATGTAACATTTTACATGAAACGGCTACAGGAATGCTTTGTAAAACTTCCTAATTTACATTCTAGGGGTTAAATGAAAATACCTGCTAAGTTGTTTATGACAAAAACATGAGGTACTTTCCTGTAACAACCCTAGCCTTAAGATTAGCTTAATGTTTAATGCTTGTAATTAACAATGCTTCTCGGAAAGGTTATCTACTATTTGCGTAGAAAATGCTTATCTATTGCGAGCGTGGGGGCCTATTTTGAAATGTCGAAAATCCAAGTTTATAATTCGTTTTTAAGCTAAACCAACGTTAAATCACTTGCATTAGATCAGAGTTATCGATTTTCGTTTCTACCTGAACAGGGGATCAGATGAGCAGAATCTATGAAGATATTTTGAGACCCTGGGATGATTTGTGCATAGTTTACGAAAATTATAAAAGTTTTCGTTTCTTTCCATACGTTTAGCGCCCCTGAGCGCCTATACCGGGTGTTGTATATAGAGCTGAAGAACATACAAACTCGATTAATAATTCTCAAATGATTTTAAGTGATTTGCTCTTTTTTTGTAGCATTTTATCTTTACAACTTTGACAGGTCAGCGAAAGTAAAAAAAACTTTTTCCACTTTGGTATTGTGTAAAATCATAAGAAAATAAAATCGAAGTCAGTTCATTGCTTCGATCAAAAGTTTAACCCTGTTTTAGTTTTGACATGCTCCCTTGGCTCAATACTGCCAGCTTGAGATTGCGGAGGAAGCGAAACTTTTGAGTATTTCACTTCGAAAGTTATATCTATCACAGTTTGTAACCACTTTAAGGTAACTAAACCTTTATTTTATTATTGGAAGTACCTAGATTTGACCGGATGGGAAGGACCCTCATGTAAACTCCTCCATCACCTTGTTTGGCAGGTTGTCTTTAGCTAGACAGACACTAGGATTTTTCAGTACACTAATAATAGTACATTATTGACCACGACTACGCCAGTAATGGGTAGGTTGTAGTTGTAGGCCGAAATGAGAAGCGCAGTAAGGGCTGCAAATTGCAATGAGGACCAAGCTTGAAGGTCGAAAGCAAAGACGTACATTTGCGGGACAATTTGGTAGTGAATAAAACAGCCAGGGCTTTCTCTGTTACTATAAATCTAATATTATAATTTTCTCGACACAATAGGTTTTACTCACTTTGACCGCGGTTTTTTTTCGACGACCGCGATCTTTTTTTTTACCTAAAAAATTCGTGCTGCCGCTCTACACAGCGCACACAAGGCCGAATTGCCTATTTACGATGACAAAAATCAAATTTGACTTTGTGCAGAATCTTAACAAAAACGGTTAGTTTATCTTCTTCGATGAACAAACAATAGAATCATAAAACAATGAAGCTCGCCTAAGCAACACAAAGAGCTGTGCGAGCGCGCGTTGTGTCCCTTTCTCCCACGGCCAACAAAAAGCGTCAGTTGCGCTTAAATCTTGACAGAGTAACTACGTTTGTTTTGTGCTGCAGTGTTAAATATAATTGGTTTTTTCCATGGAGGGCGAAGCATCAGGTACATACTCATTATTATAATTATTTATTCGTTATTTGTAGCCATAAATAAAGTAGTTTTATAACTTTGTCTGGAAGACTAGTTTTGTAGAAAATTACATGAATTTCACTTAGTTTTGCAGTCGTTTAAAAAAAAGTTCCGCATAGTTCTGTTTTATTACACGACTAATTAGGAGCTACATACAGTGGGCATAAAAAAAAAGTAAAGACCCCGTCCCCATGTCTGCCCCATTGTTAAATAAACCATGTTATTTCCAGGTAGTCGTGCAGACCCCGTTTTACAACCGAGGAAGGTGTATAGAAACGAACTCTTTATACTACTAAGAGATGAACGTTTTTATAATTTTTCGTCATCTAAGTGTATTGAACGATTATTAAAACACATAGTGGACAAGTTTGGCTTAAAAAACCCTTCTGACACTTTAACAAAACAGTTGAAAGATGTCGTCAAAGTGTTTGTAACAAAGCTTTTAGCTAAGTGGCGTGAATGTAAATACATGTACGACCGTTTCACAAATAAGCACGCCAATTGGCTCAGTGAAGAACTTAATCTCCAAGAGATACAACAGCAACAACCTACGTCTTCGGAGAAGAAGCGAGGAAGGCCAAAACAACTTTTTGAAACCAGCTCTGAACGCAGTAAAAAGCGAAAAATAAAATCACTCGTCTCGCGTTTTACACCTGAAAAGCTATGTTTAGCGGCTGAAACTAGTCTGGTGAAATCTGGCAAAAGAAAGGCAGCTCAAATTGTTAATCTGGCGATAAATTCGACTCCGAAAAGGCTGAAAAACATGGAACGTGCTCACTCATCGTGTTCTGTAAATGTTGTACCATACAGTGCTGACGAAGCTTTAGGTCTCATGGTAGACCTTCATTTAACCAAAAAGGAATACGGGACGATGAGATTAGGGGCTAAGAAGAGAGGAGCTGATATATACCCCTCTTACCATGTGGTGGCAGGTGCAAAACTTAAGTGTTATCCACCAAATATAAGTGTTACCGAGACTGAAGCTGTGGTGCCGTTACAAGATCTTTTAGACCACACTATACAAAGATTAACTTATGTACAGTCAGAAGTAATTTTGCCAAACATCGAAGAAAATGGCGACACCCTCGAAGCTTATTATAAGTGGGGCTTAGATGGTAGCGGAGGTCACAGTGTATACAAGCAAAATTTTTCAAATAATTCCGTTTACGCTGATACTAACATAATATTATGTACAATTGTACCCCTGGAGTTATCAAAAATGAAAGAAGGAAACAAAATAATTTATTGGAAAAATCAGACTCCATCTTCGACCAGATACAGTCGTCCTATCTCATTTAAATTGAAAAAAGAAAATGATCAAAATATTAAAGACGAGTACGACGACATTGAGCAGCAAATACAGCAGTTGCAGCCAACAAACATAGTGCTAGGAGACAAAATAGTACATATAAATCATATTCCTATTTGCACGATGCTGGATGGCAAAACAGTTAATGTTTTAACGGAAACCAAAAGTACACAAGCTTGTAACGTCTGTAAAGCCACACCCACTGTTATGAATGACTTAGAAAAAGTCAAAAAAAGAGTATGTAATGAAGACTCGTACAAATTTGGGATTTCTATATTACATGCTCATCTTCGGTGCTACGAATATTTATTGCATATTTCCTACAAATTAGAGTTGCAGCAATGGCAAGCCAGAGGCAAAGAAGCACAGGAATTAGTGAAACAGAGAAAAAATAAAATTTGTAAAGATTTTTATAATCTGTTGGGACTTGTTGTTGACCAACCAAAACAAGGAGGAGGTAACAGTAACGACGGGAACACGGCAAGAATTTTTTTTAAAAACCCAGTACTTGTTTCCCAAATCACAGGTGTGTCTAAAGATTTGATAGAAAGATTTGCAAATATTCTTTGTGTCATTTCCTGCGGACATTACATAAATGAAGAAAAATTTAGGACATACTGTCTGGCTACTGCTGAAATGGCGATCAATCAATATGGATGGTACAAAATGAGTGCAAGTGTACATAAACTTCTGATTCACGGTGCTGATATAATTAAATCTTTGAAATTACCCGTAGGGCAATTGTCAGAAGACGTGATAGAAGCAGGTCACAAAAGCTATAAAAACCTGCGACAATACCATTCCCGGAAGACGTCCAGAATCAACACAAATATAGACATTCTCAACTGGATGCTTGTATCTTCGGATCCTGTCGTAACAAGTCACAGAGAAAAACCCAAGAAACGAGGAGCGATATACAATGACGTAGTTGTAGACATGTTAAGAATGCCTACATATCTTTGTAGTGAAGAAGCTGAAGACATAGAAAAAGAAAATTCCGATCATACAGATGTAGACGATGATGAGCAGTAGACAGCATAGACTCTAATTTAAGGACAAGCTAGAGTAAATAAAGTATTTTCTTTCTAAATCTTGTTTTTTATAAAACTCTCATCTCAAAACTTCGTCTATTTCTACTTTCAAAGAGTTAAAATACAATAGTAACCAAATCCTAAAATAAATAACGTGTTCTTGAGTGGAGACCACGACTCGGCAACCGTAGTGTAGGAAGTTCTCCGACAAGGTGGGATGACGACCTGCGAAACACTGCAGGCAGATGCTGGATGCGGCAAGCTGAACTGGGCGCTATGGCGCTCATTAGAGGAGGCCTATGTCCAGCAGTGGACTAGCTTAGGTGGATGATGATGATGATGATGATGAAAATAAATACAATAACACATAATCATTATAAGAAAAACCTAATATGCCTACACTTTATTTTTGTCATCGTAAATTGCTGATTCGGACCTGTGTGCAGCGGTTGTGTTGCGCCGCACATGCGTTTCGTTCGAAAAATATTACAGCTCTGCTGAGTTACAAAGATCTGTATTTTCTCAGCCGCTGCGCTAGTGTGGATTTACGCATATTAGTCACTTGTAGAAAACTCATACCTCGCGTTTTCAGCAGTCAAAGTGTTAAACACTATATAGAGTAAGATATAGAACTAATTTAAACTACATTGTGTGTAAGACTGGTGCTAGGGATAGCTTTGAAATAAACTCCTTTCCCATCGCATTCGAGTTCTGCAGAAATTGAGTTTTTCCGGATCCCGCAAATATCATAACGAGCGGTTATTAGAGCTTATTAGAAATTCCACTACTCCCCCGCACCCCTTCCAGCCAATAAAGTGACACAGAGGGAACAATTCCATTAAAATTAAATATTTGTAACTATCATGGTTATTAACATTAAAGTCAATTAAAACGGTAAATAATGGAAAATATTGGAAAACTCAAAAATCAATATTATCCCGTTTTAAGACTTCCATTAAAATATACGTACGTGTAATTAAACTGGATCCAGTTTGCAATGGCAAAACCGAATATCAAAATCGAACGGAACAAATCGGTTATTTGCACGAACCTTTTTTTTTTTTTTTTTTTTTCTTTGGGGTGGCTTTCATATCACGGCGGCCATGATAGGCCTATTGTGATCGCCACTTTTACATTTTCAGCCCCGAAGACGTGGCGTTCATAGTTCGCCACTAACCCTTGCAGCTGCCAGGAACTGTAGGATTTTCTTCGGGGTGATGTCTTTCAGCTCGTCCGGGCTATGCAAATGCTTGCCCAGATGGATGCTGCGTTTGTGCATCAGTGCTCCACACTCACTTAGCAGATGGAGGGGCGTTTCATCCGCCTCCTCACAAAATCTGCAGGATTGTGTGTCGCTTAGCCCTAGTTTGAACATGTGCTTGTTAAGGCGACAGTGTCCGGTTAGGGCTCTTGTCATGATGCGAAGGTTACCTCTGCTTAGCGCTAGGATTCGGTTGTTATACCGACTATCGAAGGCTTTTATCAGAGATTTTGAATGATCCATGCCCGAGGAGCTTCTCCAGAGCTTATGTAATTCCTCGAGACAGGATCCCAGGAGTGTTCTGTGTGCCAAGCTTTTAGGTATGCCACAGAACGGCTCGGGTCCCAGCTGAGTCCCCTTGGCTCCGGAGCGCGCAAGTTCGTCGTCGCACGATCCTTGCAAGTAGGACTCAAGGCAAGTACTTACTCATGTGTCTCCTAGTATTGAAACACGTATATAGGTACTACTAAACGGGATCCTTCCTTAAACCGTACCTGCAGAAAACGGGATGTTGCCATGGGAACGGGGCTTTATCTAACAGCTTTCTAACTTAGCTGTAAAAAGTCCCTTATCTACCTGTAAACAAAACAAGATCTTATCTAACTGTTAAGGGATTGTTTGATAACAAAACTATTAAATGTAAGCTATAAGTTGTGATACTAGCTAATCTGTGGTTAACACGATGCTAGCACGTGATTATTACGCTCCAATTCCCTTCTGAATCTTGATCTAGCAATCAATTATCAGATCACGCTGTCATGATCGAGCTGAACCTACGGAACCTAGGGATGATCTTTGGTGTTAGTTACAACCTTAGATGATTCTAGAAGCATACGTTATTATCATTACTTCTAGTCATCTAAACTTCACATAACCACTACCAATAACTAATTTTTTTAATGATAAATTTATTAATTTTAATTCATGTTGAACTAGTGCATGTTATTCTCTCAAATATCTTTGCATACCAACTAACGGTCAAGCATGTTGAACCACGAAATGTATACCTATTACCTGTAACCTTACAAACACATGTCTTTGGCAAACAAAAAATCTTTATCTTCATCTAACCCGTAACATGCTGGCTACGGTAAAAAAAATATTGGCCACTTGGAAACAAAACACAAAATGCTATTTCAACCCTCAGTTACAAAATGGCCGTCGAAATAGCAAAATATAATTTTCCGAACGAATTCGGCGAATGGAATACAAAGGTTTCAGTAATGAACTGAAATTAGCACAATTATCGCGTGACCTGACCTGCTCATCTAGTGAGGGTTATCGGATCTGTACATGTCCGTTGTTGTGGTTTTAACAGGATGGGCAGGTGAATGTTTTCAGCTCATTTTCTCGCTGCAGTTTCACTACATACTAGTATAAAATAAAGTCGCTTTTCGCTGTCTGTCTGTCCCTATTTATGTTTAGATCTTTAAAACTATGCAACGGATTTTGATGCAGTTTTTTTAATATATAGAGTGATTCAAGAGAAAGGTTTATATGTATATAATACATGCATTTGCACCCGTGCGAAGCCGGGGCTGTGATTTTTACGATATTTTTTCTGCAGATATCTATAATATTTTCGATCCACAGAATAGCTTGCGAGGCTTCGTAGCACTTTTCGTAGCACCTCTACGGAAGAAAACAGGGCGTCTAAATTGGCTCCTCATCTCAATCTTAAAAGGGTTTGCAGTTCTCTCATATTTTAACGAAATATATGTCTGTAACATATGTCCTTGCCCGGAACATTATCTATGTCCCTGTTAAATTTCATTGAGATCAATTAAGCCGTTTTGTCGTGAAAACTGAACAGTCACACGGACAGTACACAGACAGTACAGACAGACAATAACATAATTACTTTCAAATTTATCATTATCTTATATTCTTTGAAACGACGTCGATACATAGATATATTTATTCGGAGTTACAAATAATGGTCTAAGAAGAAACTATGAATATATTGAATATGGTACAATATTAGCTAAAACAAGTGTACATAATTTTATAAATAAATATTGTATTCTATTCTTAGTATATTAAAAAGAAATAACACAATAAACAAACATAATACGTATATGTTAATGGAAACAACCATAAGTCTACCTTTATGACGTCAATAATAAAGATGGCCGTTCATTCAATTAGCGGCTTTCATAAAAGTTACAGATCTCTGGGGAAGCTAGCACAATGGATCTCTCATAAAGATACTCTCCTTTGATTGCGTCCTCTATACCTGACTAATTATTCTCGGAAGCTTTTGTGTAAGGAGCGTTACGTCAAATAGTATTTCATATTGGTAAAGATGACATGATGAGACAGCCGGCTCAAACTGGAAACAGACACACAGGACAGAGACACATGGGCATCTTTGGAGGAGGCCTTCACCCAATAAGGGGTTCCTACAGATATTATTGTATGAAACTAAATTACACGTTAGATTAATTAAGTTATATAAACAACTAGTTTAAAAAAAACTCTAAAAACAATGTAAACTTAGTAATTTGTAGGATATAAAAGGCTTTTTTATTTATTTTATTTTTAAAGATATACACCAGATATAATGAGAATAATGAGCCTTGTGGTGACGGCCTAGAATTTGCACCACCCCAACTCTTCCCGCGGTTGTCGTAAGAGGCGACTAAGAGATATCTACCAAGGGCGGGCAGCAGAAAAAATTACCACCGAATTGCGATCCCAACCCGCATGGCCAGTGTGGGGATTATGGGCATTACTCTCATGAGATAAAAGCCGATAAGGCACTTATCAGGGGGCTTATCTGAGTCCAGCAGTGGACCAATATAGGCTGTTGAGGAGGTTGAGAAGAAATAACGAAAGAAAATGCTTTATAACACCAAAAATTCACTACAAAGTGATAAGACCGGGCAATTAGCAAATTTAAATTAAATTTAGACCTAAGAATTATCGATCAAGAGTGATAATGTAATATACAAACATCAAGTGACAAATATATCGAATTATATTTATGAAGTAAAATTTAAAAATGGTATTTATCGACATTATTAAGTGTTACAAACAGTAATGAGTCCATCGGTTGCTGAACTAGTCCAAAAGTGTGTTTCATGAGCCAATTGTAGTAATGGTCGCTCAAGCCGCCTTCGGGCTCATAATAAACGAAGGATTTCGCCAATGTCCTACACTACCAGGTGTACTATTGGGCTGGTCATGTTATAGAAGATAAAAAGAGTATTTCAATTGAAGCCGTCAGCAAACCGGCGACGTAAGAGGAGTTTTATTTTTAACTCGTAATAACAGTAATCCCGAAGCTTTTGAAATGTTCGTGCGGATGAATTTGAGCTTACAGGGATGCAGTTAGGGATGGGGGTATATTGGGCTATTGTGATTTTCGGTGAGAGCAGTTACTAACTCACTTTTAGGTAGGATGTCACGTTATAGAGCATGCTTGACAGTTTGTAACATCGATTATCAGATTTCAGATTTTCATAATTTTCTGTATTCTGATTACAAACTGATTGCAAGTAGTAAAGCCGAATGTAAAATAACGGTACATTCGAAACCTTGAAATCAGACATAACCTTATCATGGCCAGAGACTTAGTAGGCGGTGGTGTTCCGACGCGTCGTTAAAAGCCTGGAGAGGGTATTTTTATTTTGAGTCAGAACATGTTAACCACTGTTTTGATGAAAGTCTCTAACAAATCATTCATATGTATCATCTAATTTAAGGTGTTAAGGACGTTCCGCCAACGTCGCCGTGTGGTACAACCTCAACCACGCCTTCGATTTAAATTCTAATAGACTCGTACACTCCGCAAAACGAATGAATGACTCATCATCATATAGTAGTCCACTACTATATATAGGCCTTCCCTAATAAGCGCTATAGCAACCTGTCTTCAGCTTGCCGCATCCAGCATCTGCCTAAAAATGAAGAATGAATATTTGGACCAAAACGACAGAGCTGTCACGTTACATTTCACTTTTCTATGCCAACCATTGTGTCTTCCAATGTCAGATATTTTACTTGTTCTGTTCAAGCTACGATGTCGATACATCGATAGGGTGTTTCGGAGATGTCCTGATTACGACCCCGTGTCTGTCAGGGTCGTATGAAGTGTTCATTGTAATGCGCGGCAACATGTCTGAGTTGAATCAACTTATTTATTTACTCTTCGCATATATTTCTGTTTCTGCTTTTTGGACGTTTTATGTTCATAAACATGTGGAGGGTTAACCGAGTTTTACGGAAGTGAATGTAAATGATTTATTCAAATCTGTTTTAATCCGGGATTTAGTCTGCCCTGACTGCTATTTTTCTCGCAGATTTTGTGCAAGGTTGAATTTGCATTAATATTATATATGAGAAAGTTTGGATTTTTAGACGTTTGGATGATTTTTTTACCCCTTCAAGCAAAAACTACTGAACGAATTCGGCCTAACTTTTTAATAAATGTAAAATTTTGCATAAATGTGGTTATAGACTAGGCGTAACCCAAAAGGCTACTTTGTATTGCGAAAAAATGCGGGCGAAGCCGAGGGCAGGAGGTAGTCACCAATATTTAGAGAAGGCAAGGTTAGAGCCTAAGCTAGTCCCGAATACTAATATTAGATCGTTTCTAATAACTCAAGGTCAGGCCGCGTCTAGAAGCCAATCCATTAGGTATTCGTGATCTAAAACTATCCAATCTCGATTTTCTAATAATTTTCCGTGAATTGGTTTATTATTTAACGCGACTATTGCATTGATCTAGACTTGACCTCGTCTAACCAAATCTCATGCACTATCACATCGTCGAAAACTTAGTGTTTTCTCTGTTTGAATTTAAACAGATAATTATAAATTACCAATAAATCATAATCACATCAGTTTGCTTATTTTTATATCGGCATTATATACAGTTATAATGTATGTTTTTTCCTAGATAATGCTGTGGGAATTTTCCACAACTATTTATTTATTTACTGACAGAAACTTGATACATTTTTCAGTTAATAATTTCTTAAGTTTTTAGTTAAGTTCATTGTAAGTAATCGTAGATGTAACATTACAGCGATTCACAGCCAAGTTGTTACATTATGAACAAAACGAAATATCGCAAAAAGACATATAAAGAAAACACTTAGTGTAGGTAAAAAGTAAAACACAGAATTAACACGCACAAATTATATCTACACACAAACAGTTGGAACAAAGAAAGGGAATCAAATGAAATTTCATGCCGTCGTCGTCATCCTAAATCCTAACAATCTAGGTTTATCAGGTTTAGGCTACTGAATTTCGCTTCTTTTCCGACTTTTCTATTGTCGACGTCGACCACATGTCGACAGAAGAACGTGAGTTTCAGTTCTATCTCGTTTATGTCGTCCATATCGTCACATCTTCATGGCGTAAATGTTATATTCAATGCTAAGATAATCGTAACCCGTCCATGTGTTTCCTGAACTGGAAATACGATAAGACATTGACCGAGTCACATAAATGCTGAGTCATGCGTCGTATATTATATTCTGTCGCTGACATGTAAAGCTACGTTTATGTGAGTTAGGAAGATTGATTCTTCGGCTGTCGACATTCTGGGCCCCACGTCTCGACTTTTCGTTTTCGTTTGTTTCCCTACTGTACTGTATAATTGTTTTATTTTGTATGTGTGTGTCTGAAGTTGCAAATATTGACACTACTCTGTAATGATTTATCTATCTTTATATTTATTGAACGCTCTTGAGCTAAAAGACCGCCAAATTGTCACATATTTTGTATTTTATTCTATCTTGTTTGTTTTATTTTTTGACGACCGATGAGGCGCGGTGTGCGAAGGTCCGCCTGCGACGCAGAAGGTTGCTGGTTCGATTCCCGCCTCGGAACAATTGTGTGTACGATCTGCAGATATTGGTTCCGGGTGCTCTGGTAGTTTTCTATGAATGTATAATAAAAATAAAAATCTATCTATGTAATGTATTGTATTATGTATATCAGTTATCTAGTACCCATAACACAAGCTCTGCTCACCATGGGGCTAGATAATGCTGTGTTAATTGTCCAGCATTATTTATTTATTATTATTTTTAAGTGTGCAATAAAGAATTATCTATCTATCCGCTCTAGCATCATGGGCCAGGGATGATGATAATGATTCTGAAGCCGGTATCATCGCTGTTAGCTCAATGATCATAAATAAGTCCTGCTTAGGCCTTATACGTCACTTTTTAAATTTATATATTTTTATTTATTACAAACAAACATACAAACAAACAAAAAATCAAACCTTTCCTCTTTATAATATTAGTATAGATTATTATATTTTGGCTTTGTTGATCCACTGCTGGGAATAGGTCTCCCTTTTCTATAATTTAGAGATTGTAATTTTATTCTTGTACACTTTGATAATTTTGTGTCTGAAATAAAAGGTCATGATGATAATATAAATATACCTCTACATATATTAAAAATAATGGATTATTGATTTTATATACGCTGTAGATAGTATGTTTGTTCTGATAGTAGTTTTTTCTTTGTTTTAGTATTCAATGTAATTTAGTTTTTATTTTCAACCAAATGTGCTGTCTTTTTCCCTTTTCGACTGTTAGTAGTCTTCTAGTACCTTTTTTCTCATATCTGTGGAAACTTATTAGCTTACTAGCTGTTAGTTATACACTATGTTTAGTATTTAGTTACCTGGCTGTTAGTTTTCTCAACTTTTTTTTTAATTTAGCCTGTGTCGTCCCACTGCTAGGCAAAGGCCTCCCCCAAATCTTTCCACTCAGTGCGGTCACGTGCGATCAAAATTATAAAATAAAATAAAAAAAAGCAAGATGCCAGCAGGATCATAATGGGTAATAATTTATGGGAAATAGTTTTGACCGGTAACTCTATAGTTAACATTACAATTATTTCCACTACACCTACTTTTGCAACGAATAAATATGCGGATATTCTCGAAAAGTTTTCTTAGTTTTAAAGCTATATCCTAAAGCCATTGTTTACCCAAACAATCTTACTAGCCATTACCAAAAACAAAGGCCTTTGAAAAGCCCATTCCAACAAATCCATTCCAAAGGCTCTGCCCACAGCTTTAAAGATATCCCGTGATTTCCAAATCTCCCCAATCTCAGCTATTGTCTGGCCCATTTGTCGCACGCAGCTGCGTTATTGATTCCCGTCTCTCAAAGGGAAAAACAGAGGAACTGGCCGTATTAACATAAAATTCCGACCTGTAGACGCCAGATTGGAACCTCCCTACCGTGAATGGGAAAACAGAGACCAGTGATTTGCCGTTGTTTTTCATTTCACAGTCGTGTAAGTAGGTCGGCTATTTGCTCTTGTTATTGCTGTGTCCCGAAAAAGGGAAATGTTTATTGTATTTTGGTAAATTTTCACGAGTCTTGAAATTAGTTATTCAAAGATTTTTGCGGACAAAATATTCGAATAACTCAAATAACACAAGTAAAGAAATTTGATAATGTCCGGAATTTTTTCGACTTCGACGGAGGGAACCCACAACCCTTCCTCAGTACGGGATGCGCTATCTATTATTTTATGTTTCCCCTGTGAAGGTGAAGCTAATCTGCGGCGCTTGAGTCCGAAGGAAGCCCCAGAGTTTTTCGACTCCTACGTTACTTGACCTCGTGTCCCAATAGCACGGTAGCGATACGGTAGTATAGAATGGTAGCGCACGGGTTAAAGTCTAAAAGTTTTTTGGACATTATTAAATATCTTAGAAATTACCAACCCCCAATATTTGAGGCTTATGCACTGTAGTAGCAAAAACCTTACAACTAATGAATTCACAAACAAAAAAGGTAGTACAATTTTCCCCGTGAAACAAAAGACGATACGATTGTCTTCTGTTTTTATTTTGAAAGATAGTTAGTCTTTTTTCTACTTAGTACCACTTAGTGCTCATTAATGGCATTTATCTCTATTTTTCTTTATTCTTCAGGTAAATAATATAGAATATTGTTGACATTTCAAATCTGCCTATTTTTGGTACCTCAGTTAATTGGAATCGTGGAGGAAACAGTCTCGCTAATGGCTGCCGAAATTGCGAGCCAGCCTCTGCATTTTAATATGGTGACATTATTGAATAACGATCTCTTGTTTTTAACAAGACGGTTTTGGATCTGCCGTTTTACGTTTTAACCATGATGTGCCCAAATTGTTTCTGATATCTATAATCTATTAAAGGTTTATTCGAAAAAATACCGCTAAGTAACGAATTATCATACAAAAAGTGAACAAAAGTGCGCTTAACTTTAAAATATTAGGATAAAAAGTGTCGTGTAAACATCAAAGAAAGTGTATAAAATCTTTCCTACGCAAACGATCAACGTGCATGGTTATAAGATTGCAAAAAGCAGTAGGTGGTGAATTAATATTTATCTCGTGTTGGCTAAAAGTAAAGTATACTGAGCAACTCTAGCACCTGGCTCGCAGTGACGACTAGAACTCGAAGCTCAAAACAATTACTCAGTGCGCAATAGGCTTCAAAAACTTTGTATAAAAAACCTATCTAAAAACTATCCCAAGAAAACTTCGTGGCCTAGTTGCAAAATCTGTGTCTTTATACCTAGACAACTCAGTCAACAAAACTGAGTGTAAGGTACTCAGAGCGTCTTCAAACAGCCATAAGAAGTACGCACGTAGTAACGACGACTTCTACCTAGACAACTCAGTCAACAAAACTGAGTGTAAGGTACTCAGAGCGTCTTCAAACTGCCATAAGAAGTACGCACGTAGTAACGACGACTTCTACCTAGACAACTCAGACAACAAAACTGAGTGTAAGGTACTCAGAGCGTCTTCAAACAGCCATAAGAAGTACGCACGTAGTAACGACGAGTTCTACCTAGACAACTCAGTCAACAAAACTGAGTGTAAGGTACTCAGAGCGTCTTCAAACAGCCATAAGAAGTACGCACGTAGTAACGACGACTTCTACCTAGACAACTCAGTCAACAAAACTGAGTGTAAGGTACTCAGAGCGTCTTCAAACAGCCATAAGAAGTACGCACGTAGTAACGACGACTTCTACCTAGACAACTCAGTCAACAAAACTGAGTGTAAGGTACTCAGCGCGTCCTCAAAAAGCCATAATAAGTACGCACCTAGTTGCGGCGACTCTGACAGCGGCGCAGTACCGCGCTGCACAGAGCGCCGCCACGCTGGGCGAGCACGCGGCGATGCTGGCTGTGGCCATCTGCTGCATCCTGGTGCTGCTGCTGGTCTTCATAGTCCTGATCATCGTGGTGGGGCAGAATATGGAGGGGAAGGGCGGCTCATAGCGGTGGCGAGGTGAGTGGCTTACTTGTATATAAAAAATGAAAAGTTTTGCAGGCTAAAAATAAAAAAACACGCGGGGCTGTCTTTGGGGACTGCCGATAGAAGTGAAAAGTAAGTAATTTTATATTTTATTTATACTGGGAAGCGTACGGTGACGATGACGCGAGTTTCACGCTTTTTTTTCACCCAAAAAGGACACATATATTATAAACACTGTTAGGAAATCGTTCAGTGAAGATGACGCTAGTTCCATGATTTTTGTTCACCCAAAGAAGTTATCACTTCAAAAATTACATCGTTTGTTATGTTTGGATATTAGCATAAAATCAAGTTCGTAATAATAATGTAGCTGTGCCTACTGTATTTAAAAGACAGAGGATTTTACTCTGTTTTGTGCACTATTAAATATATACGTATTTAGTAATTGTTTGGAAATGTTGTATAGGTTAGATTAAGTACAGTCAGCTGCACAAATGTGTATACACTCCCAAAATTTCATATTTATGTATACGTGAACCTTTCAAATTAAAGTATATGCCACAATTTTTCAAATTGATGTAGTCATGGTACTTGTCAATCAATAATTTTCATTCCGGCCCTGGTGGGGGCACAGAGAGGGGCCTCGAGGCTTGGCCTCATTACCCCGGCGTCAACTCGAGGGGTGACGACCCCTCGGTCCTTGGGTTTTGTGGGATTTTTTTTTTTCCCTGTTCTCAATGTTTTTTTTTTTTTTTTTTGGCTTCATTTGTTTTTAGGTATATTTTTTTTTTTGTGTTTTTTTTAATAAACCCAAGGACTCTATGGTGGTTCCGCAGGTATTAGGTCCCGCGGAAGGGGTCGCCACGGGCGGTCATCTTCCTGGGGCCGGGGCTGGGGAGGCGCGATGTTGTGGAGGTGCTCGTAGCGTCCGTTGTCGGCGCGGTCGTACATTCGACGCGCCGTCTGCACGACGAATTCCTCCACGGATTGGATCTGCAGGTCGCGGGCGATGACGTCGTTCCTGACGTAGCGGCCCGCGCCCGTGCAGATCCTGAGAGCCACGTTCTGCAGCGCCTGGAGCCGGTCCTTGTTGGTCTGGGAGACCAGAGCGTACCAGCTCGGCGCCGCATAGGTTAATCGGGACCGGACGTAGGACTTGTAGACCCGCACTTTAGTCCTCAGCGGCAGCCGAGATCCCAGGACAGGTCGGAGGAGCGCACGGGCGACGCGCGCTTGTTGTAGCGCGCGGTCAACCTGCGGCTGCATCCTCAACGACCTGTCAATCTCGATGCCGAGGTACCTCGTGTGCGAGCTCCAAGCCAAGTCCTGGCCCCGAAGCTGGAGTTGAGGTGGGTGGCGGCGGCGGCGGGAGACAAACAGCGCGGCCGTCTTACCTACATTGACGGCCATGCGCCATTTGTCCAGCCATGGCGGCAGGACGTCTAGCAGCCGTTGCATCCTGCTGGCTGCGATGGTGGGGCTGGTGGATGACGCAAAGTAGGCGCTGTCATCCGCGAACAGCGCCAATGAGACATCCCTCTCCCCGGGTTGTAGGTGGCCCTCCAGTGTAGGGATGTCGTCAGTGTACAGCGCGTATAGGGCGGGCGACAGGCAGCTACCCTGCGGTACACCAGCTGAGATGGTCCGGGTGGAGGAGGTAGCATCCTCGACTGCGACGAAGAACCGCCGGTTGGCGAGAAAGGATGCCACAAGCCTGGTGAGGGCTGGCGGTGTAGGAGTCTGCAGGAGCTTGTACAGAAGGCCGGGGTGCCATACACGGTCAAAGGCCTTCTCCACGTCTAGAAAGACCCCGACGGTGGATCGCCCGGCGTTGTGCTCGACTGCGAGGTGGTGCATTACCCTGGTGAGCTGCAGCGTGGTGGAATGGCCGGACCTGAAGCCAAATTGCTCTGGGCGTGGCTCGATCGTTGAGGCCAGGCGGCCCAAGAGCAGACGCTCCAGGAGCTTGGCCACTGTTGGTAGCAGGGTGATCGGGCGATAGCTGGCGGGATGGCGGTGGTCCTTACCCGGCTTCGGCAGGGCGATGACCCGCCCGGTCTTCCATGGGTCCGGGAAGTGGCACGTTCGGAGGATTCCGTTGAGGAGCCGGGCGAGTGCGGCGACTCCACGGCGGGGCAGCTGGGCGAGTGCCATGTTGGGGACTCCGTCATGGCCTGGCGCCTTCCGCCTGGGTAGGCGGAGGACGGCCTTCCGCACCTCAGCAGGGGAGAAGAAGTAATCCCCACCTAGGGGCGGTGTCGGGCCAGACAGGAAGTCCTCAACTGCCTCCTCAACCTGGTGGTGATGGTTGAGAGTCTCGAAGCTGACATCTGCTGGAACAGGGTGCGGCGTGAACTGCTCCGCCAGATGCTCGGCCAGTATCTCGGCATGGTCGGCAGGAGCGAAGCGCCGGACCCCGTCTCGGTCCAGCAGCGGGTAGGTGGGCGCCGGCTGGCGCGTGAGCGCCCGGTTCAGCGCATGCAGGTTGGTGTCGTGCTCGGAGGCCCGGTCGATTGCGCGGTCCCAGGTCTCTCCACGCCATGCCTGCACGGCGGTCGAGAGCTCGGCGGTGAGCCGGTTGAGGCGAGCTTTTAGTCGTGGGCATCGGGAGCGCGCCCACTCGCGCCGGAGCTCGCGTTTCTCCGCGATGCTCCTTTTGAGGTGAGGTGGGAGGTCGCGGCGGCGGCCTTGGCGCCTGGTGATGGGTGAAGAGGCAGCTTCTTTGGCCTCCCTGATGCGTGCCATTAGAGCGGACGCCTCGGCCTCCACTTCGGCCGGTGTCAGGATGGGGCCGACGTCCATGGACTCTAATGCCTTGGCGTACGCCACCCAGTCAGTCCTCACGCCCAGGGGCCGCGGCGCTGTGAAGTCCGCGGCCAGGTCGAGCGTTATGAGGAGAGGGAGGTGCTGTGTGTCTAGGTCATACAGCACCTCAACCAGGACGGGGCAGCGCACGAACTTATGGAGCACTATGTCCAGGACGTCGGCAGCGTGTGTGATGGCGGTGGGTATATGTGTGGGGGAGTCAGGCCCCACAACGGTGAAGCCGGTCGCATCGCTGTCGTCCAGCAGCTTGCGACCGGCAGGGTTGATCACTCGCGATCCCCACGCTGGGTGCTTGGCGTTTAGGTCGCCAGCGAGCAGCGTTGGGGTGCGCGAGTTAAAGATAGCTGCAGTATCGGTGGTAGCGTAGCGGGGTGTCGGCGGGCGGTAGCCGGCGAAGATGCGAAGTTCCTCGCCCGCCGCTCTCACTAGCACCCCGGATAGAGAGACAACTCAGTCAACAAAACTGAGTGTAAGGTACTCAGCGCGTCCTCAAAAAGCCATAATAAGTACGCACCTAGTTGCGGCGACTCTGACAGCGGCGCAGTACCGCGCTGCACAGAGCGCCGCCACGCTGGGCGAGCACGCGGCGATGCTGGCTGTGGCCATCTGCTGCATCCTGGTGCTGCTGCTGGTCTTCATAGTCCTGATCATCGTGGTGGGGCAGAATATGGAGGGGAAGGGCGGCTCAGAGCGGTGGCGAGGTGAGTGGCTTACTTGTATATAAAAAATGAAAAGTTTTGCAGGCTAAAAATAAAAAAACACGCGGGGCTGTCTTTGGGGACTGCCGATAGAAGTGAAAAGTAAGTAATTTTATATTTTATTTATACTGGGAAGCGTACGGTGACGATGACGCGAGTTTCACGCTTTTTTTTCACCCAAAAAGGACACATATATTATAAACACTGTTAGGAAATCGTTCAGTGAAGATGACGCTAGTTCCATGATTTTTGTTCACCCAAAGAAGTTATCACTTCAAAAATTACATCGTTTGTTATGTTTGGATATTAGCATAAAATCAAGTTCGTAATAATAATGTAGCTGTGCCTACTGTATTTAAAAGACAGAGGATTTTACTCTGTTTTGTGCACTATTAAATATATACGTATTTAGTAATTGTTTGGAAATGTTGTATAGGTTAGATTAAGTACAGTCAGCTGCACAAATGTGTATACACTCCCAAAATTTCATATTTATGTATACGTGAACCTTTCAAATTAAAGTATATGCCACAATTTTTCAAATTGATGTAGTCATGGTACTTGTCAAAACGTGGTATACAGTTTATCATAATAATGTATGGTTCTACGCTAGGGTGTGATAATAGAAGTTGGAATGTGGGGCCAAAAGTAAAACTCAGATAAAATGGAACAAAAAACTCTGTTTCCAAGAGGGCTACAAATTTTCGCACCTCGAATAATTAAAGTAAACGCTTCTGCACTAGACTGAATATAATCGCCCACTCCAATGCTGACTGCGCGAACGAGGGCGAGCTTTATTTCGAAGGTTCTCGACCGATGCAAGTTCTTTTCACTTCTTCCACTAGTGGACAAAAAATTGAAGTGAATAGTAAAATAATTTTATTTGATAATAATTTATATATAAAATATGACTTGTCCAAGTGCTTATTTTGTAAGCCTAAAGAAATAAATGATTTTTTACTTTTACTTTTACTTTACTTTGAGAAAGAGCTTTACACTTTAGGAATTATCCAAACTTCCATATTTACTTGTCTGTTTGTCAATTATTAACTTTCATTTTGTTTTATAAAACAATATACAAATGATATATAAAAAAACTAGTATATACAATTGAAACAGTTGAGCTCACGTAGTAATAATAATAATGTATAATAATAAGTGCACCAGACTGATGCAAACAATCTAGAGGTTAGTAAACACCGACAATAATCCGTAAGGAGTTTATTAGATCTATATCTATTTTCAGTTTTTTATTTTATTAAAAATTGGGATTTCTTATTAGTCAAAATTTTTTTTTGTCTTTGTATTTATTTGTATTTATTCAAAGCATTACAACTATTTTCACAGGTATCACCTAATACAATAGTGTAGTCAACTTAATTAATCGCTAGCATCGAATTTAATAAAACTAATAATCAAATATACACATGTCAATGAGCAAAAGTAATCCAATATAAATGTCAATAAGCAAAATAAAATAAAATATAATCACAAATGTCCTCAATAAAAATAGTTCAATACCTCAATGAGCAAAATAAATTCAAATTGACAGTAACATACACTAAAATATTATTATTTACCATAACATAAATTGAATAGTATAGCCCTTGCGAACTCGCTCAGTGAACAGTGGAATACATCAGTGGTTTCTGCTACCCGATTTAATAACTGTATGGTGCGCGTCAGAGGGGCTTTGTTCAGCAGGTTAGTCCTTCCGCGAGGCACTGCGAACAGAGGCGGCTGCCTACGCCGCCCTACGTACTCGTCCGGTACGCACAGCCTCATCATCTCCAAGATGGTCGGGTTGGATATCATCCCACGGAACACCTTTACCACATACAGCGCAAGCGCCATATCCCTTCTGATTTCCAACTTGTTGTATCCAACCATACCCAAAACAAATAGGGTTGGATACATCAATGGATAGAAAGGGTAGACGCCATATCTTTTCCAGTAAAGGTATCGAGTGAACTTGTTCTGTATGGGCTCCATCATGAGACTATATTTAGCTTCGTGAGGAGCCCATACAGAAGCTGCGCTTTCCATCTGGCTTCTGACCAGGGCATCATACATTGCTGTTAGAGCCCTAATGTTTGTAAAACCGCTTGCTCGTCGCAAAACGAATCCTAAAATTCTGTACGCCTTTTTACAAACGCTCACCACATGGGCTCTGAACCTCAACTCGGTGTCCAGTCGAACCCCAAGATCTCTCACCGATTCCACCCGCTTCAACTGCGCTTCCTCTATCTGGTAGTTGTAGTGGAGTGGGGCTGTTGCTCTACTAAATGTAATAATGGAACATTTGTCTACATTAAACTGCAACTTGTTTCTCTGGCTCCACTCCACTACCCTATCCACGTCTTGTTGAAGACGGACGCAGTCTCCTTCCTCCTTTATCGGCAAGATCAGCTTGAGGTCGTCTGCGAACAGAAGACATTTGGCCGCTGTTACAACTTCAGGGAGATCGTTAATCATTACGATAAATTCCAGCGGCCCTAAGTTACTGCCCTGACTCACGCCAGTTCTCGTGTAGTAAGGCTCGGATTTGTATCCCGCGTACTCCACATACTGCCGCCTGTCCTTCATATAACTAGTGAAGAACTGCAGCAGTTTGGGGGTGCAGCCGATCGTCGCCAGCTTAGTCAATAAGATGTCGTTATCGACCATGTCAAAAGCTTTTTTAAAATCAAAGTAGGCGACGTCGACTTGCACCCCTGCATCCACGTTCGGGATAATGTACGACATCGAGTTGAGGAGGTTACTGGTCGTGCTGCGCCCTGGTCTGAAGCCGTGCTGAGCATCCGAGAGATGAGCCGATATTTGGTTTTGTATGCTGCGCTGCACCGCCGACTCGAACACTTTTGCTGGTGTAGAAAGGATCGCCACAGGTCTGTATCCGTTAACCTCCGAGCCACTGTCACCTTTCGGTATGGGGATTACTCGGGTAACTCTCCAGCGTTCCGGGAAATAAGAGCCTTCCAAACATATAAATAGATTCAATTCAATTCAATAAATAATATTATACATTCTGAAGCTAGTTTATTTTAAATTTTTATTATAATATTTAAATTGTCCAGCATTATTTATTTATTTATTTATTTTATTTGCAAAATCGATGTTAATACTAATGCGAATAACTCTTGCCTTTTCACGGATAAACCTCTGGCACCAATCTTAATTATGGCAAAGAGATGGTAGGTATACTGGAAGAACTATAAGTATATACTAAAATACAACATATATATATATATAATATGTATACTAAAATTATAAATATATACTGGAGACTGTGAACTACAAAACAATAATTTGATTGTAAGAATACACGTAAAAGAACTAGGTGGCAGTGGGCCGGCCATATCGGCCACATCCGACAATCGCTGAGGTAAACTTGGTTTTAAGTGGAGACCACGATGACGACCTGGGACAGACTACAGGCAGATTCTGGCTGATGATGATGATGATGACACCAAAAGTCTGCGTATTTCAATAAAGCTGGTATCGTTATCGCTTTATAAACATTTTAGGCGCATGATAATGTATTCACGACACTCGCGTCCTAAATTATGCCCCAACTATCGTTATGACAAGATATGATATGACGAAACCTTTTTGTTGGAAATATGGATCAATTTTATATATCCTTCAATAGTGAGAATGAGTATTTTTCATGCGAATGAAAGATTTTCGAATATATCTTGGAAGATTCGGTTTTATTTATCGTGAAGACTTAAATTTGACCCAGCTCTAACTGATGGTAAGTCGTGAGGGTTTAGAAGACACGTTTCATTCAAGAAATCGCAAGCCAAGATTCGGATCAGATCTCTTCGAAGAGACGAAGAGATCCAGGTTGAATGTGATTATTTGGAGACTAGTTACTGCCCGCAGCTTCTCACGCGTTGTTGCTATGAAAACGTTTAAGGTTATTTCTATCCCATAGGAACTGATTTATGGGATAAAAAGTAGCCTATGTTTTATTCCCGGCCTAGAACTACCTGCATGCAAATTCCTGCATTTCAGCCCGATCCGCTTAGCAGTTTTGTCGTGAAGGTATCAAACATCCAAACTTTCGTATTTATAATATTAGTGTGATAAATGTAATATTCAATACAATACAATGCAATACAAAAATTATTTACTGTACACCAGATACAGATAATTAAAAAAGATATTACATGCGACAAGTACAATGGGCGGCCTTATCGCACAGAAGCGATCTCTTCCAGGCAACCTTTGGATGGAAAGAATGTGAATTTAGGAAAGTATATTCAGTGATCAGTAAGAATTCCACATGATCGACAACTTTGTTTTTTGAGTAGCAACAATGCTGGTTTTGATAAATTTTATGTTGTTATGCTTTTTTATTCCTTATTAACAAAGAAACTTACATTCAAATGACAAAAACAAATTAGAACTACAACTATCTACTACTACTATTGGAAATAGGTACTTATAGTAGTAGAAGATTGAAGTAATGCTTCTTGCATATATTATATGGCCCTGAACCTTCAACGATCGTTAAAACTTTACGTACGAGCACTCAGTAAGACGTAAAGTTGAACTATAAAACAAAGTTCATCCCAGGATGTATTGGACGAGATGGGAATTGTTTCAAGATATGTACCATAATCGATAAGTGCTTTTTTTTTTTTTTTTTTAAATCAAATGTCAAGTGCATTAATTTCTGGGACACGTCACAAATAAATAATATATAAATAAATAAATAATGCTGGACAATTCACACAGCATTATCTAGCCCCATGGTAAGCAGAGCTTGTGTTATGGGTACTAGATAACTGATATACATAATACAATACATAACATAGATATGTTTTATTATATATAGAAAACGACCAGAACACCCGGAACAAATATCTGCAGATCGTACACACAATTGTTCCGAGGCGGGAATCGAACCCGCAACCTCCTGCGTCGCAAGCGGACCTTCGCCCACCGCGCCACATCGGTCGTCAAAATAAAACAAACTTACGGTATAAAATGAAGTCACTTCCACTGTCTGTTAGCTTAGATCTTTTAAACTACTCAACGGATTGTAATGCAATTTTCAACAATAGATAGAGTGATTTCAAGAGGAAGGTTTATGATGATTTTTCACGCCACACCCATACATTGCACCTTTGCGAAGCCGGGGCGGATCGCTAAGATATAATATAAACAAAGTTTGAAAGGTAGGCACCTATATTTTATTCACTTGTATAATTAACTTCTCCAAAACCATGTCCTCTAATTGCTGTATTCAGGTAGTCGCAAAGTTGTATCGGCTGAAGTTGTCTCCTTTGACAAACTTCTGGAATCCTGTTATATTAATTTCATTCAGTACGTCTGTGTTAAACTCGTCACTTGTCGACCTGACCTCGATGACACGGTATACCTAAATGATCATATCAACCTTTATAACAGTCCACCGCTGGACATAGACCTTCCTAGTGAGCGCCATAACGCTTGTTGATTGCCGCATCCCGCATCGTCTGCAGTCTTTCACAGGTCGTCATCCCTCCTGGCTGGAGGGTGTCCAATACTACGTTTGCCGAGTTCCCATCTTTGTCGGTGCTTTGTGAGATATGGCCGGGCCACTGCCATTCATCAGCATGAACACCGTACGGACTGAATTCCTAGACGAATCTGGACACTGCACCTAACCTGGTTCAGTCTACGGTGGGGTAAGCGTGGCTGGAGACAACCGTTCCTGCCACCTACCACCAGGACACTCAACTCTTGGCGGGCGGCCTATTCCTGGCGCTGATTTCCGGACTGGGAGGAAGAAAGGAACTGGCGCTAAGGCAGACGGGATTGCCCTGGAGGAGAGTGTGGTTTATCGAATAAACCGAAATCGTGAACTTTGACCCGGCCTATCCACGAACCCTTTTCAAATTCTTAGACCTATGTCGGAAAGACCAAGATAGTTATCTGAAATGGCTTCAGTTCTCCGTCGGATATTTTGTTACCTATCTTTAGAGAAACGCCTAAATGATTCCTAAATTAAAAATGTCATGAAAATTATTTATTGCTAAACTACAATTACAGCTCAAAAACTAATAAATTGAGACGTGGTGGAGAAATGATGTTAATTATGAATTTGCATCTAGTTAGCACAATCAGAGACGTTTCAAACATAAAACTTGTTGTTCGAAGTTGTGACTGGAGTCTTGTTCATTTAATATTTTCGAAGCCAACGAAAGAGGCCCGTACCTTTAGAACAACAATCGGAACGTTTGCAGAATAACAATTGGGTATTTCACGCATGCATACCATTTGAAAAATCTCAGGTAGAGAGGGGAAAAGCAAATTAAATTCCGACTACCCACATATATACCCTCGTCAATAAATCTTAGGTCGACTGTCCACTGAAGTGTCCTTAATACGTCCATTTTTGATGATTATAAAGACAGAGAGCTATTATACCTAATAGTTTGAGTTGGTTAGAATATTTTTATTTGGGTCATCACGGTTGTGTTCTATAATCAAGAAGATCTTACCTACACACACTATATGGTCAAAGAAGAATTCAATCGTAACTATGGTGGTAATCTGTAGAGGTACTCTGTGTGACTTTTAACGTACAAGTGTAGAATATTTGAGTTACGACCTAAGTTTAGTTTATTTGTACGAAAACTTCGATGGGTTTTGCTCTCCTCTATCTCTTCTCGAACTAAATACAATCTTACACTTTGCAACAGAATAACACATAATACAAATATGTATGTATTGTATTAGTTATGCATGTCAGTCATTTAGTATCCATAAAACAACTCAGCTTAGCCCTGGGGCTAGATGGTGCTGTGTGGGCTGTCCAGTATTATATTACATATTATTTATTTATTTATGAAATTAAATTCATTAAATTCAATGGCACACGCAATAAACAAAGATACGTGCCCATTGATTTGTTAATTATACGCCCATTGAATAGAGTTTTTAAACGCTGACTCTACGAAAGGCCAAAAACACTAAAACAGCAAGATGTTCGAGCAAAACACAATTTAAATCTGAGATTTGTATGGTTCAAGTTTTCTTTGAAAACTGTTATTTGTTTAGGAAGCTTTTTAAATAAGTCGGTAGGTATATTTTTATAAATGTTTGTGAGTTTGTCCGTCCAATTATTTTAAAACACACTGAGGAAGGACATTTTCCGGCCACCAAAAACATATTTTGTCATCTTTAAGACAAAGAATGACCTTTACCTTGGCGATGATTTTCCGAAAACCCCAATAATCCGATTTTGGACAGCTTAGTGCCGCCGCTCTGGCCCACTAAATACTTGGGTTTCACGTTTAACGGCCAATTTAGTTGATCTAATAAATCCCCCTGATTTCGTTTGTCTGGCCTATAATATCCATTGTGCGGCAAGTTCTCTAGGCTAGGTACTTCTGACGCTGCTGGGCAGGTGCTCCCGACGCTACTGGTCGAATCGTTTGACGTTAGGAACATGTACCGGGACTTGGTTGTTATGGAAATTAAAAAACGATTTCGTTTTATGGGTACATTGTGTATTAAATTACATTCTCTTTAATCTGTCAAATTCTGTCACGTCATCATCATCATATGAACCCAACTACACGTCCACAGCTGGACATAGCCCTCCTCAATACTCCACAAATAACGACCCTAAGCCTATAAAGCTCGATCGTTTTCACAATTAGGTAAAAATTTCATCCAAATCATGACTGACATTGGATTATAGCTATTTGCAAGCTTAACCAATATACATATATACAAGCTATGTTACGCTACAGTGTAGTTACTCATTCACGAGCTCTAACGAAGCTCCTAGCTCCATTTAAAGCACACGCTTGGCTTCATCTCGGCCCGGAAATCCAAAACGTTTGTGATGTTCGCCGGTAGTCTGGACAGGACATAGACTAGCTACTAGAACATTTCATAAAGGTTTAGTGCCCTATCTACCTTTATAATATTCTTAAGTCTATGGAATTTATCACAGGACAGGGAGTAGTGTGGAAAAATTTAATTTGTTGTGTTGTAAAAATAACTTATTCTAAAAGATAACAAAAAGTACTTCATCATCTATTTCTATACTAACACACATTCTTATAAAGAGAAAAGGTTTGATTTTTTTTTTGTATTAAAAAGGCTCCGAAACTACTGGACCGATTTGATTTTTATTTTCAACGGTGAACATTTTTCACCGTTGGGAAGCTACACTATCCGCGGTGAACATAGGCTACATTAAAATTTATAAATGTGAAATTTGAATGTGAATTTTTTTCGGGTGAAACCACGGGAAACAGCTAGTAAGAGATAAAATAATGCATGTGCCTGAACTAGGTGAAACCGGTTTTTAAGGCTAAAAAAGTGCCGACTGTAAAAAAAGCTATAAGATGGCTGCCGCTTGTAGTCTATTCGATTTTTTTATGTAATAAATCAATAAAAATGGTGCGTCCAATTAGTGTTATGGATTCCATTCTGTCACTGACTACGTCATGTCACCTGCCGTGTGTGACGCAACTTTACTTGAAAGTCTATCCTAAAATAATATAAATCGACCAAGAATTATTTTCTTAACCTCTTGCGATCATATTCTATCAATCTTCCAAAGCAAACATAGATTTGCTTTTATCAATCGGAGTTTGTTTTTTTTCTGTTTTTCGAAACAAAAGACGACGAAACACGCGATTGTCTCATGTTTTATAAAAAGAAGCATCATACGTACATTCAATTAATATAATAATAAAAACCAAAAGCTGTAGAAAAATTTAGTACCTATGTAGAAAGTACCTATATACATATACCTTACTTTTCTTTTTAAGTTAGAGTCGGAACTACATAATTTTACCAAACTATTATTTACTACTATTTAATGACTAATATTTACTACTAGTTAATAACTACATATTACTTAATGACTAATCTGTGAATAGTTTGGTAAAGGTCTTTCTTTCTCTCATTTTTTGGGAAAAGTTTTTTTTTCCTAACAATCTTCAAAACAAACATCAAATTATGCTGAATACGAATGAATCTCTATGTTCCAGATGGGTATTCAAAATATGAGAATGAACTGAAACAGTGAGTTTGAAAACTATAGTTTGGAGTTAAATGTCCGTTCTATATTTCCGAGAACGGGGAAATTGCGCATGAAACTAGGCTGGATGGACTGGACGTAATAATATTCTGTGGTTATTTTATATCAACTTAGTTTTTGGTTTAACGGCATGCCTACAACATATACCTAAGAGTAAAATGGTTTTGAAAACTGTTTTCACTGCGCAATATTTGTTTAATAAAGAAAAGACGAAACAAGAAAGAAAATAATAAGTAGAGATAAGAATTAGCAAGCTGAAGTGGCACTGAGCCGGCCATATCTCGCGAAGAACCGACGGTCGCGCTGGAGCAAACGTGTTCTTGAGTGGAGACCACGACTCGGTAAACGTAGTGTAGGACGCCCTCCGACCAGGTGGGATGACGACCTGTGAAAGACTGCAGGGGGAGGCCTATGTCCAGCAGTGGACTAACATAGGCTGATGATGATGATGAAAGAAAAGACACCGTTTAGTACTTTACTCTTTAATTGAAAACTACGTATAGGATCTACCAATGGTTTCACCATTATGAACTTAAATTACCTTGCCTTGGTTTTGGGTAAGTAAATTGATTTTGTAGCGTCTTATCAGGTAGCTAAGCCTTTATTGCCGTATTCTGACGGTTACCATCAGACTTTACGAGCCTTTTCTCGTGGCTGAGGAGATTACTTACCTAAATAGGTACCTGGGTCTTTAATGTGCTTGTAGTACTAACGTGTAATGGAAATAAGATGCTGGGATTATTTATTTATTTATTTAAGAAGATAGGAGTTTACACTATAAACCAAAGCAATCACTATCTTAAGGGACTTATAATACATTGTTAAAATTTAAATATATTATCTGATTTTTTATAATAACATTGAGCTTGTCGTGAAATATATCTACATGCTGGAACTCGTGCACGAACTCATTCAGAAGTTGGAGTGCACGAACCGTTGGTGCGTTGTTTCCATGCTTTGTTCGGAGGGCTACGCCACAGAACAAGCGATACCGCCGACGCGTACCCGCACGCACGTCATTATTTGGTACGAAGATATTGATTCTGCTTAATACACTTGGATTATTTACTTTATTGTGTAATATGATATAGGATAGAATTATGGAAATAGAGTTAATATTTACATGAAAATGATCCAAACTGTCGCATAAGGAGTTAAAGTGCTCTGCTAATGCGTTGATACCATCTTGATTCTTGATTCCTGGTACACGTTGACGGTGAATATCAAAACACTTCGATAAACTTTGAACCGATATTGGTTAAAAATCTATATAATATATAGATTTTTAAAATCTCGCGTGATATTGTGAAATGTTACATAGAGCTAAAAAATTCGGATGATTGACAATATTTGTGATTTTTTCTTATATCTTTTCTCCTTATTTTCGTTTATACCGACCAGCTTTGCACATAATATTGAAACAAAAAAATACTGCGATTTTTATCGTGCAATCTTTATCGGTAACGTAATCTTCTGCAAGTTGATTCAATGACGGCATCTCAGGGACTCCGTATCTCCATCAAATCAAATCTCTCCGCTTCCTTCCGACCATCGGTCTGGAGGGAGTTACTTCGTTATGAAGAGTTACAAGCGCCGGGGGTTTTGAGGAGGAGATATAGCCGCGTTGGCTGATCGTCACTTTTGTGATTCTAAGTTACGTACAATACAATACAAATAAGCTTTATTGCACATCAAACGCAGAACAAAAACAGTAAAGAACAAACAAACAAAGATACAGATGCACAATAGGCGACGTTATCGCTAAGAGCGATTTGTTCCAGGCAACCTTTGGATGGACACGTAGCTATAGACGGTATAGACGGTATTATTCGTATTGTTTTTTTGTAATAATTCGCGATGAATCTACGTTACATAATGATAAAAGTGAATTTACCAATAAAACGTACTCGTAGTTATTGGTAAATATTTTGTTGACATTTTACTGAAGATATTTTTTCAATACTTCTATTATTAATGTTTGTGACGAGTTTCTGTCTTCTGTTAATCTAAGTTTAAAATAAAAATCTTTTTACTTTATATTTTACTTTCAACAAATCGTCTCTGAACTAGCCCTTAAATGACACGCAAAAACTGGAACGAGCATTTCGACACGTCTATGCACAGAAGGAAGGATCTTCTAAAAGGATTCTCTCCACTTATCCATTCCATCTCAATAACTGAACATTCGAGTGCTTTTTGCAAACATCAATCGAGGTTGGCCCTGGAAGCTTTCAATCGGTTATTATAACAGTACCGCGTTCGTAATATCATATATTCATACGGCACGGCTCAGAGCTCAAACTGAGTTGAACATCCGAGCATTTCGAGGACTCAATAAGAGAGATTTCACGGGCTTTAAATGAAGTAGATCTCGGAACTTTGAACGCTCATATTCTTGATATGTATGGATACTTAGCTTTAACCAACTATATGTACTTCCTTCTAAGAAGGGCGAATACCTTGATCGATGCTTATAGGTATCGAGATAGAATTCATTGTGTGAATCTATCAAAAATTATGATAGCAAGATGATGTGTCAGCAATTTTCTCGTATGGATATTATATACGGGTTGAAAATTGCTGACACATCATCTTAAATTGAGTGCTTATAGATCCATTGAAAGTATTGTTCTGCGCAAAAAGGTTGGTTATGATTTTAAAAACATAAGATTGGTCGAAACATAATCAGCGGCTGCGACTATTCAAGTAATCTTTCATCTGCAATATTTGCAACTTCCTATATAACTCTGATACTCTGCAAAGTAAGAACATCAATATTGATTCAGTACCAATATCAACCAATATCGTTTTGGCAGTGTCCACGGTTAAATTATTAGAACATCAAATGCTATCGCCTCATTCCAAAAGCAATCAATTAGCGAATCGTTTCCGAAGCAGAAACCGGGTCGAACGGATATCTGCATACCAGATTGTAGCACTCGGTCACAAATCACAATTACCTACCTATCTAGACCCACAATTATTGCTAACTAGTGTTGCGTGAACGCTTTAAACAGAGAATCAGGTGGATTTTAATGAGTGTTAAAACTTTGATTGCTATAGGGATGATCACAGTAACTAAAATGACTAAAATAATAATAATAATAATATGATCCAGAAGGCGGTACTCTTGGACTCGGCACGTATCGTCAGGAAGTTCCTTTCTCTGCAGCCCTAGTCACCGGCCGCTTGAGCCTAGCTTCGCGGTCGGTGATCTACCGTTTTGATATATTTTTTACTGTAGAATAGTTTTATAATATTTTATTGTATTTTCTATAGTAAAAAATGTATTTTATACGAGAATTTAAATAAATGAGTGTATAATAATAATAATAGTCATTTATTTCAGGTCATAAAAAGAAACCCATAGGTTGTGATGTGTGACAAAATGATGATGATTATCTAGCTGACACATATTGCCATTAGTAAAGGTTGATGGCAATATGTTTCTGGTTGGACACTTTTCTGCAAGTGTCAAATAATGGAAAATAATGGAAAATAATTGTAAATTATCTGAATTATGAAGATTGTTTGATATTTTCACCACGTTCACCTAGTTCGTTATCTAGCAGGATGTACCACGTGCAGGTTAGGTTGGCTTGGGAGACGAGATGTTGGAGTTCCCCTTACACCTCTCTCTAAAACGATGGTTTTACCTATATATATATATATACCTATACCTAAGCCACTGATTACAAAACCCGTACGATTTTTTTTTATTGATCGAAAAAGCCGAAGTCCGAAATCGTATCCCTTAATTTATACAATGATTTAAAGTTACGCACGCGACATATAAACTTACACAAAACATACAGACGAATATAAAACGTCCTCATTTTTTCAAAGTTGGTTAAAAATGTTGCTTTTCGATCCACATCGAGAACCGTAATCGCGCTCCAGATCATTCTTTGTGGTATTCTGAATACCCAAAGTATAATAAAGCGACGCGTGAGGAAATAGCGTGGCGAAAATAATCTGGGTATATAAGACATACCTAGTCTACGTGCCGTGTAGTATGTAGTGTGTGTGTGTATGGTAAGAATCACTGAATGTCTTATATACCAGCAGGCTTCGGCGATGTGACCCGAGGCGTCATGCTGAAAGAGTTACCACCTACAAAGCCTAGGTGCTTTGGTAGCACTTAGCTTGATTTATAGCACCTATAAGGGGACATTTGCCACGATAAAAATTATTAACTGCTATCTGTGTTCAAAACCATGATAGCTTCAAAAGTTTTACTTTACGTATATCTAGTCTTTTTTCATCGTTATTGTAGGAACTAATCACAGTTAATCTTCACGACATATCCACTTATGAAATTACTATTGATTTACTATTGATCCGTTGGCCGTGGTGGTTCTGGCTTAATAATTGACCCTTACTAATCCCGTGGATGTCTTAAGAGCCGACTAGAAAAGGTAATATATTCCTTTTATATATTATTCAAAACCTCCACTGCCATCACCAATGGCCGCCCCACTGCCATTTCAGCTTGATATTTCTTTGAGCTATGTCGAGAACTTTGGATGTATTCGTTTCTCTGTTAGATGTATTCCTTACAAAATCTATCCTTTTGAGATTATCCAAACATTTATCTTTCTTATGATTATCTATCCATAGTTCTTTCCATAGCTCGTTGCTACGTTTTGCTACGTGGGGTACACCCTGCTGTTGACTAGATACTGCTACGACGTAGCACGTAGAATATTCATACGAATCACTTGTGGATCTAGGTCGTGAGAGGTAGGAGTAATATAGATTATGTTTTAAATGTGCAATTTTTTATCCAGATACGTTCTAGAGTAGAACTGCGGGCAGAAATAACGTTTCTGCTCTATAGCTTTAAACGAATATCAATTAACACAAATTAAACCGGGCGGATCTCACCTCATGTACATTGGTTCGCTAATCTCAATTACAGTCTGCAACTAATTAAACTCTGTTCTCGCTCATTGCTTCCACGTTAATGCTCTCTTGACTGTAATTAAAATGTCAGTAAAGTTTATTGCTTTTCTTTAACAATTTGTTGGCTATTCTGTGTGAGAGAACTACTTGATTCTTATAGTTTTTAATTAAGTATTCAGATAAATAGGAGATAGAAAGTTAATAATAGCACCCACGAAACAATTTACGAACAAAATAAATAATTTCAAACAACCTATATACGAGTATGTTACTTGAGTGTTGTGCAACCTGTTAATGTTGTTCGATTTTTATTGCGACTTTAATCTTTTTCTCCGTTTTGTATGGATCAAATTAGCGGAAAAGTAATTTTCTGCAAATCAAAAACATTCCAACAAAGATCGTGTAGCAGTAGTAGGGACAAAAACAAAAATAATTCGAATAAATTAATCTACGCGCTACGCTCCGTAGCAGTATCTAGTAAACAGTAGGTTGTCGTAGCACCGCGTAGCAAAGATCGTAGCATCATTGTATCCGACGGATCTTACCAGCCTCCACTTACATATATTAAGTCAAATGTTTTTAATCCTTCCTCTTGAATCACAATATCTATTTAAAAAAAAACAGCAATCAAATCCGTTGCGTATTTTTAAAGATCGAAGCATACATAAGGACAGAGAGACAGCGGAAAGCTACTTTGTTTTTGCTATGTAGTAATATAGCTTTCGTTTATCCTTAAAAAAAAACACTTAAAATAAGAAGAATGAATACCTTAAAATACTGACTTATCTAATACCTACAATATGAAGTCGCAAGCAGAAGTTCATTCAAACCATTCAACCTCCATTTCAATAGATGAAAAGCTTTCAAATATTTCTTTTATCCTCAAAACCACATTACACATTACAGAATAGTACCACCTACATTAGCTCCATTAATATTTGCATAGCAATTTCATTTCAACAATGCAATAAGCGTTCAGCAAGGTTGTTGGCGAACGCATCTGAATTCATCAATGGATATTGTGACGTGGTCTAATGCGATTAGGGCGGTTTTTGAATGAATTTCTGATGGATTGCTAACTGGTTGAATAGCTGGCTAAATAGAGTTATAAGTTGAAAAGTGTTTCATTTGTTTATAACTTACTTAAAATTTCTAGTTTGTGCGGTGTACATACGTACCTACCCTTTTGCAGTTGATTAACTCAGATAATCTTTAAATATGTAGTTTCTACAAACGAAATATCTCCCTAAGTTTATTTTTGTTTGTAAAGTCCTATGGCGAGACCTGACTATTGAAGAAACAAATATCATGCTACTTAGGTTTTAAACATAGTATCATTTTAGAATTCAACAAAAATAGGTTTGCTTTTGAAATATCTTGGCGAGAATTTTAGCAAAGAATCCACTACGAGATTCTCGTGAAAACCCGAAGCCATCTAAGTAAGTGGGTGCGGGCTTCGCGTTGGCCTAAAATACGGCAGTTTGCAACTCCACACTATTTCAGAATTTTATACCAACAGCAAAATCGAAAAGTCTAGCTTATGTTGATTATTGAGTCTATTCGCACACTCGAATAAAATCCTATGGGGATGTAGTAGGGACAATGCTGCGATATTTCTTCGTTGTTTGACATTGTAAATTGTTGAGAAAGGTTACAAAATAAGAGTGGATTTCCGATGTGAAAAACGACATTGTTTTTTTGTCCTGTGAACAATGACGAAGAGGCCTGTAGAGGTCGGCTCGAAAATACCAAACCAATAAACAAAAGAAATGAGACCCCAAAAATAAATGCAACCTTTTAACCCCGGTCAATTCGGGACATTAAAAGCATAACCGTGTTCTGCCCTCACACTGGCAACACTGGCTAATCTTGAATTCCGCGCCGCAGTCGCTCCTTTGACAGTTGCTAAGGGCCCTCCCCGTAAAGAGCTAAACAAAACCAGGGATATCCGTGTACCATCCTCGATATCAAGCTTCGCTCAAGTTGCTGTGACCGCGATATTTTACACTGACCTACTTTTCTCGAGATTTTTCAGAATGAATGGTGGCGTCCAATTTTTTGTTATTAATGTCTAGTTTGATGAGAAACCGTTTTATATCGAAGTTGGATTGGTTGCTGGTAGACGTGGCGTGTGACTTCATAACCCAGATATCTGATAAACCTTCGCCTGGAATGTTCATTACTTAAAAATATGTCTTTAGTTGGAGATGCATTTTCTTGTAATTGGAAAGAACAGTCCTGTTGGCTATCTGTAAATTCAAATAACTTTATTACTTACTAAATACCTAAGCACTTAGACAAAAATTGTATACATACTATAATTTATTATCAAATAGTAAATTTAATGTTTTCTAGATAATTCTACCATTATTATATACAATGTATGTATATTGTTATCAATTTAAATGATAGGTACCATTAACATAAACTATTATAAATTATCCTTAAAGAGTAGATTTAGCGTTACATAAATCATATTTAAATAATGAGTGCCAAGGGATTCGTTATTATCCCGTCAAGCTTAAAAAACACAATACTTTTGAAAAATCATGACTAGCTATCATTTTGGTGATATCCGCGTTAATTCCTAATAGGTACTTTTGTTAGTTCCTTCGTTGTAGTTTAAAGGTAAATTTCATCACATGTAGTTTACATTAGAATCGAATTCGAAACTCGAACTAGATGTCGCCACATAAAACAATTGGTTAGCGCTATCGTAGTGCTCCTTCCAAACTCATTTTCACTATTTAGGAATTTGAAGTCGTTTATGTTTGTATTTTTTAAACACGCCAAATTATTTACATCTATTCTGAGGCTTTCTTTTGATAACACCAACCAAAGGCAGGTTTCAATTTTCCATTAAACCTATGAATAAAGCTTCCATTCACCTTCGTAGAAGCTCCACATACAAGCACGCCTTCCGGCCCGACTCGCGTTGACCCAAGGTCGGCTATTGTCGCTCTTCTTTTGTCTCCTGCGATAAGTATACAAACCTACAGACAAGTGGTTTGCTGTTCGAAGTTAATAGGTCAACCGGTAGACCGGTTTTTTCCGTACGTTTATGTTCTGAATTGTGACAGTAATTAGTGGTATGTTAGATAAAAAGAAAATAGGGCACCTGTACTCTGGCCAAACTGAATATACAAAGTTTGTAAACATTGCCCCCACAAATACTTACCTAACCTACAAAACACTCACGTAAGTATTAATTTTGAGTCAGAATTTACACTACGAGTCAATTCGAGCTCTTGCCTACAATGTATAATGCAAAAAAAGTATTTCCAATATTTTTTCGAACATAACGCCAAAAATAGGAATTTTGATTTTTGATTTCAAAGTTTTATACAGAGATACACCGAGAATGGCTGGAATATAGATGCAGTTGTACTGGCAAAGTTCATATAAAAACATCCTGACACTTTTCACATTTTCATCCATTTGGAACACAGACTAACTGTGCAATCTTTGTTCAACAGTGAAGAACGCTCATACGAGTCAATAATTGCAGTTCACTCGACGCACGCTACATACTCGATTCTAGCTCGCACTCGATTATTCTGCATTCGAGTTCAATTTCAGCGAGATTTCGATTCAAGTAGGCAGTCAGCTATACCTTAACACTCAATAACACAGCTGAGTAGATAGCTAGGCATTGTAACTTGAAGAAAAAGCTGAAGTTACTTTGCTTACCAATAATCATCGATTTCTTGACGAGAACCTAGGCTCAAGATGGCGCAACGAAGATTCTGAAAACTGCTTACGCATTATAATCAATGAGATTATAACATCATTGATTATAATAACAAAAACTAACCTCATCCCTGACAAAAAGCTCAATATTTAGTTAGCTAGAACTAGGTTAGATATATTATGCTTAGGTATATAGCTACTGTTACCAAAATGACTTGTTAACGTTTTAATATCTCTTGTTACAGGTAAGGTTCGCGATTATTCGCAAGCATTTCATAACATAACAGGTAGAAAAACATCAGCACACTTCACATACGATATTCTAAAGAAATGAGGACACATAACGTACGACAAAAACTTAATTGGACAGATTTTTCTTTAACCAGATTTTTTAAATATCAGTCTCTCGTAGCTATCATTAGCTGGAAAAGGCGTCTGAAAAATCAGCACCAAAGCACAAAGGAACCAATTTAAACTTAGGTAAAGCGCGTCAAGCCGTCGTCCCTTTGTCCCTATAATTGAGGGTGATACCACCGGCAGCCCTAAATTATCTCACTCCAATGCTTTTGGATGAAGATTAGACTATTAAGGAAGAATCCTTACACTTTGCTGCCACCGCTCGCCCTTTATCTAATTCTTTTATCTAAATGAATGAATGCGGGAAAAATTGAAACTTTTTCCTACCGACTAGGAAATTTGGGTATCGATTTTAAAAAGTTTTAGACATTACATACTAGTAATAAAAAAAAAACCATTCTATGAGCCTTTATTAAGCCTCCTTTCTTTTCTCGATTTCTTGACGAGAAAAGAAAGGAGGCTTAATATCTTATCATTCGTATTAATGTGTTGCCAGCTGCGGCCCAAGATTTGGTTAGTGAAGTCTTACAAATCGAATTACGGTAACTTGATACATATAACTGATGAACGTCGTCGCTTGAAGCTTGCCACGTGTTACACCGTAATTGAGGTTTGGCCGGCTCCGGAGGCGGGAAAACCCATTCCGTATAAAATTACCAAGTAATCGTAAATTAGGCTTCTCAGGTGTGAACAAATCTAATGAAACCGGGTACTGGTACCTTCCTCCATTATGTCTGGTAAATATTCATAAAACCTTAGATAGTACCTATTTAAATATGATAGGTAGGTATATCTACCACTTTCAAGTGGATTGTATATCACTATGTTGTATAATAAAACTAGTTAAATGTTAAGGTTTTTGTTATAATAACGCGTAAGCCACTCACGGGTTGATTTACAAGGAAATTTTTAATCGACGGATGTTTCAGAGTTTTTTGACTCTCACTAGTCTCGTGGTGCAGTAGGTAGCGCATCCCGTAGGTACCTAGGGAAAGAGGAAAGGTTGCGGGCCCCGTCGAAATCGAAAATTAATTAGAACATTTTTAAATTTCGTTTCAGTATGAATCATCGTGGATTGCTATAGGCTGATGATGATGATGATGATGATGAATCATGGAAAAAATGTTAGGTAGAGGTGTGGTAGAGGTAACAGTGGCACTAGATTTGTTTAGGTACATTGATTTTCCTTCGCACCATCCTTATCTTCATGCCTTTTGATTCATTTGAACACATTCTCCCTGCATTACATACAGTTAATCCATTGAATTGTAACAGATCTCCTTGATACCTTACGTTCATGCCTGCAAGAAGGTTTTATTGGTTTTGGCTTGCGGTTACCTAATTTGCACCCGCACCGCAGATTCAGAGTTTCGTGTGCTTCTGTTTGAGATGTTCCACTTCTGCAAGAGATGGATTATTTGCTTTCATTATGTAGTTAACCACTTACCAGGTTTCATAGGAAGACATTTACGTTGAAAATCCCTCTTGAATAGATTTACCCTGCCGCCATGCTACGAGAATTTTGGCAGATAGGTTCCGTTTTATAGACAGAAACGTCACATACTTTACAAAAAAAGGTACGGTAAAACATCACAAAGTCAACAAAAATCCCTTCATTTTTAATTTGCGGCACTAGAATCGTAAGTATTATATCATGTTGTGATGAAAGAGGCAATTAAGAACACAGGCTGGCCGATCGCCCCGATCTCCAATATCCGTCGCCAATCAAGATGGCTGCTCTTCCGGACGCCATGTTGTTTCCAAAATGTCACAAGTACTGGTTTGTGATGGTTAAAACCATTTTTTCTATTAATTTCTAATGTTCTTATCCATTTAAGAATAGCGTCCTCACTCATCAGTATAAATTAACGAAAAAATTATAGGTAGAGGCTTCACCTACACTATAATTGGGTAAGGTACACTATTCCCACAAAAAAAGGAAAAGCTATCTATCCTCAATATGAGTTTATAGATATCCTAGTCTACTTATAATTACTTGCAGCTAAATTCAGTTAGGAAGGTTTCAACGTTATTATGATGATGCCGCTGTCCTCCTATAGGACGTATAATACACAAGTGTGTGTGCAAACACTGGTGCACTCTCTATTCCCTCGCTCTCATAATATGATGGGACACGGCAGACCGGTAATCCCGCGAAGAGGTGCAGGACTAAAAACGGTTTAACGTGCTTTCCGGGGCACGTAATCTACGTAATTAAATGACGTTTGTTGGAGAATAACAATATAGTTATATAACCGTTCAAGTTTCTCATTTTCTCAGGTTATCCGATACTCTCTCAAACGGCTTCTTGTTTGCCAGTATTCGAGTAAAAAGGTTGTTTGGCTTTTTTCTCGGTTTCCTTTGCAAAGTAGGGAATAGGTACTTTGCAGTTAGTTATTTGCTCTCTTAAGAGTTGAAAAATTGTTTGCGTTGTTTACGAGGGCTGTGACGATTAAAATGTTTAAAGTATTTCACAAAGATGGAACTTGTCAAAAGCTTCAGCTTTTTAGTAAAAGCTCAAGTAACACAAAAATGCAGGGCATGCCCACATGCGTTCAAACATTGGTTTACATAAAAAGGCTACCTGATACAACGAAATCTTGATTGTGGCCAGTTTATTTATATTTTAGGTACTTATGTGATTTTATTTGATTCCCTTTCTTTGTTCAGATTTTTCAGTGTGTAATTTATACGTGTTGTTTCTATGTGCATAATGTAACGACTTAGTTGTTAATTGCTGTATTGTTACATGTATGATTCTTTACAATAAACAAAACTGGCTTATGTACGGAATTATTTAAAGTAAGGTTTGATATTGGTATCATCATCAGCCCTTATCAGGTTGCTAGGCTCTATGTTTATGCCGCGGTCCTTTGCTAAGATAAGAAAGCAAATAATCACAGAGTTCATATTGGCTCATAGCTTCCTAAGTATTGTCCTATTGTAGAAGACCGCTATCTGGAGCGTTTGTTCCCGCATAATTCTAATATTTTTACGATTGCAACGTACCACAACCTACCTAACACGGGAAGGGTTGTACGATGAAAACCTTTTAGAAAGGGTCAGCCCTTGAACATGGCTCGCTTAATGTTCCTTGCTCATTTATAGAAGTTTGAAGAGGTACCTAACCATTAAGTTACTCGTACATTCAGACCGGAGTTATTGTTCGTTTAATTCTAAAGGTTTTTGCATTTTTATGCTTCACAGCGGTACATGGATCACTATAGAAGAACTAGGAGTGAAAAAGGTCCTAGCAATGAGCATAAAATTCCATTATCGTAGCGATAATATCACGGTTCATTCCAGTTCTACTTTATTTCAGATCCGTTTTAGAATTATTTGAGGCTGAAACATTTTTGTACTCTATTTGGAAGTAAATAAATTAAATAAATAATCCACAGTAGTGGGGGGCTGGTGGTGGCTATACCCAAGCTGATCAGAGCTTCTTTTGTGGGTAGGTATGAGATGTCTAATATTGTCCAATAACTTACATTGGTTGGTATTTTGTTATGACATAAAAACGTACATACGTACATAGAACACTGAGATCAAATCGTAGTACCTACAAACAAACATTTGTCTCGAGGTAGGAAACGAACCTGTATCTTCCTGCGTGGAACCTTCGACCGCTACGCTATAGCGGTCGTCGAATCATCTTAATCTCATAGCAAATACCGTCTGCAGCTTGACTGATCGAATAAAGACTAAAAACTTAGCAAAAACTTCTATGGAAAGATTCTGTAGAGTAGTCTACAAAGGAAGATAAATGGTGTTCGTCAAAATGATGATGAATGACTATTCCGAGAAGAAAACCTGAAGAAAGCTGTACTAAATATAGAAGTCCCGTGGAACTTTAGTTATTAACTGACCGCGCTTTGTGATTGAAGTGGGCCTTATTTCCGGGTTTCGCTCGAGTTTAAAAGAAAAGCGGTTACAACCTCTATTAAAGTTTGCTTCGTTAGTTCGATTGTATCGTTTGAAACTTTTGCCCATAGACTATACATACCTAAGTAGGTATGTAAGTACTTACCGTCTATACATTCCAAGATAATCATTTATTGATTTACTGAGCATCAACTTCTGCATTAAAATTGTACCTATCCAGGAAATAAGTTATTATAGGCTTAAATATTATTCTTTTAAAAATGGAGCTGAAATTTTCTAGGTGTAATAATATCCTGTCTGCAACACAAAGAGCATCCGAGAGAGTAGTTTGTAGTCACGACAATGCCGGAGCTTAAGCCAGTTTCACTCAATAAAAACTCCTTTCGCAGAATAGTATTCAACCTCTTTTGTTCGTTTTCCACCAAGGTTATTGGAAGGGTAAAAAAAAATTCATGACAGAGAAGTAGACTGAACTTTTTAAAATTTGTTTTTAAAAATCTTGGTGATTTAAATTACGTTCTTTTTTCAATTAGGTTAATATTATCGAGCACAACCGCAGATATTTTTCATTATCTATAGCGAAAAACAAAAGAAATAAAACAAAGGATAATAAAATATAGGATAATAATTGCAAATTAAATGATTTGAAACATTGTGTGATAGAAGATAGATTACCTAAATCGTTACATTAACGAGGTAAGTGCATAATCACCATCTTCGACTGGTATTGGTTGTAACGAGTTTTCAACAGAGACAGACCGTTCTCTTTTATTACACATCATGTTTTATTTGTACCTATGAGTTGCAAATAGAATATCTCTTTAAACAAGTATGTCACAGTTTTACCAATGATAATTTATTTTTACCTATTTAAAAAGCAAGGGGTCTAAAAGCATGTCAAAAAATATCACTATGGTGAGCGAGTAAGCAAATAAATTGCGTACCTCGTAACACATTTTAATGGCCTATCCTGTCCAATTCATTGTTTTGGATATCGGCACTTCGTGACATGGAATATTATTAAGTAAAGTTTATGTTACATCTCATAATTTGCTCCAACTCGAAAACTAACATCCGAACAAGATAAAGGTTTCTTGTTCACTTCTTTACTTTACCTTGAAATGATTGAAGTAAACGAAAAATCAAAGTGATCACTTTGTTTCCTAGTTTTAGTTATGTACCTACCTAATTTGAATTTTGTGACGTGTCGAAGAGGTCCTGTAAAGTCCCAAGGAAATAAAGCATTTCGATATTTGATATTTGACATCTGCGTCAAATCAATAAAACTACATCTGCCTTCAACCTATATCACAGGTTATATACCTATATCACTAGCTTGTAGGTAAAGTAAAAGTAAGTAAAGTAAAAAATCATTTATTTCTTTAGGCTTACAAAATAAGCACTTAGACAAGTCATATTTTATATATAAATTATTATCAAATAAAATTATTTTACTGTTCACTTCAATTTTTTGTCCACTAGTGGAAGACAAAGGTAGGACAAAGTTTCAGGGACGGTGAGGTTTATTTTCATAACTCCTGAGTTGAATACATACCTTCGAAAGTCTTCTTCCAGTTATTGACGTGCGTTCAAGAAGTTGGAGTTCTTTGCAATCTTGTCCCGAAGCCCCTGAAAACTTGAGACTGGCTGGACCTTATTTATTCTCAAGCTCGGCGAAGTAGTTGGAAGAAAGTTATTCTTATCCTTATTGGTTCGTATTTGTACTGAACTCTTTAACTCTAGTATATCTTTAGATATCTATAATATGATAATGAAGAGTAAACGATAACTAACTTACTTAGTATGTTGGTAAAAACAAAACCGCAGCCTAAGCAAATGAACAATGAACTGTTAATCTCATAGCAAATGCCATCTTAAGCTTGACTGATCGAATAAAGACTAAAAACCGCAGCCTAGCAAAGATAATAATTATAATGCTGGAAAATAAATACAGCATCTAACCCCAAGCTCAGCAGAGCTAGCACCGAAGCTCTATCGAAAGCTTTACCACTGGTCTCGCCATCCCCTAAGACCCCCTTCTATAGAAATAACAAGCAAGTCCTAACGAAATGTTGTTTCTGTGCAGTGCTCGCGGCAGAGGCCACGGAACTCTCGACTCGGGACACGCTCGCAGAGCCCTCGCCTACTAAACTTCCAAGTACGTTCACAAACATCCACCCAAACGCTACAACAAGATCTCACAGCACAATCACTCGCCATCCAATCGATAAAACAAAAATAACCGCGACAATACGTTTCTTCTGTACATCCATCTCGTTCAGCTGAAGGTTTGTTTCGTGTTCTTGAAACAAAGTTCAAGAATCCTTTAGAACGTGAAATTCGTGATTGGCGGAAGATTAATTTAGCTTAGGGCTCTGCTCAGCTGCTACCTGAAAGCAGACAAAGTTTCCCGGCGTTTCATCATAAGGATTATAACTACCGAAGTAATTTGAGTCGGCAGGCAGCTTCGAATTATTACGTCGTCAAAATTACCCACATGATTGATTCCATAAATTGGTAAGGAGATCTTATTCTAGCGTTTACATAGCCTAAAAGGTATACGTTTGTAGCAAGCACTGCACGATTTAAGGTCAGCACTCGATGTTATATAATTATCGCAATAGGTAACACACTAAATTGATATCAAGCCGAAACCGAAATGAAATTTTACATTTCCGCTGAAAGCGAAAACCGTTGAAATTGCGGACGCTTGCAAATGGGAAACATTAGGCGTCGGTGTCGTTTTTCCCAATACATGCAAGCACACAATGTAGATCGCTATCAGCAGCTCGTTTCCCTGTGTCCCCTCTCACCTCGTGTATCGCCCGGTGGCTATCGAACGGCACCGCTAAATTTGAAAAAGCGGTGATTTTATTCCGTTTAGCGATTGGTTTTTTGTCCCCAACACTCCCGGCTTTTGATACCGCTTTGATGCATGCTAAGTGTTGTCACTCTGTGTCTAGTTTAAGGTGCCTATAGAGTTAATCTTGAGTTTTATCTAAAGTACATCGCATAAATCCGCACGAAGTTGTTAATAGAGTCTGCAGGCAGAGGGAAACTTTTAATGGGTCCGCTAACAGCCTCGCGCACCTGAAGCGTGGAAACTAAGCCACAATTCACACCACTTTGATATAAAAATTAAAGTGGGCCATTCGCTTACTACAGATTATAAAATTATACAGGTTAATTGGTAATTCACTGACACGATGTGAACTACAGGTTCTGGCAATCACCTACATGTTCGTGAAGACGCCAGGTCTTAATACTTCTTAAGCTTGGTATTGGTAGTTGGTATAATTCTTGGACGTCGCTACAGATTTATTGAAAAGAAGTAAAAAGTTACTTGTCAACTTTATTTGCATGGTTGGTCCTCGGAATAACGATTTTTTGAGGCTTGGCCTGTGTATTATAGGTAGCAACGCAAACCATTGTCAACCTAAAACTTCTAAGCAGCCAGCAGCGGCGTGAAAAGTGCTCTGGTCGTTTAGCCACATGAAAAGTTTAGCTCAGCGTGAAATATGAAATATAAGTGGCAAGAAACAGGCGCTTAGTAAAACTGTAGGCGTCGTAGCTACATAATTACGGACTGGTTCTTTAATGTTATTGGCATCTCCAGACTACTGAGCCGTGAGGTTTCTGCTAAGCCTCGAGTCTCCTTTGAAGCATTTTCCACGTCTTTGAGACGTAACATGCTATTTCCAGATCGGAAAAGTTTACTTCAATTTGTATCATTCAAGTTCACAACAAACTTGTTTTATCTTTGGTTTATTCCATTGATAATAGGTAAGTACTGCATTCGTCTAAAATTTACAACTGGTAAACAAATTACCAATTTTCTATTGTTAACATTAACATTTTACACTGAATTTGTTTCTATTTCCATAAATAGAAACAAATGCAGTCTAAAATGTTAATAAAATATTCTGCAACTCTAATAAAAGACTCAATGAAATCGAGCACTTTAGAAACAATTCGATTTGAGCGTGCTTGAGTGAAAATTCCTTTCATGCCTGAATTGCTGCGAAACTATTGGTTGGTTCTCTGTTGCATTCGTAGCAAAGCCGTTGATACTCTTTCGTACGAAAAATATTGCTGGCCTTTATTTCGAAGAGAACAAAATGTTATTGGTTAGGTAGCCTTAGAAATGGACATTCGATCTCTACTCGAGCACTAAAGGTTTTTGGCACTTATCTGCAAATAACCTTTCTTTACTACGACGACCGATGTGGCGCGGTGGGCGAAGGTCCGCCTGCGACGCAGGAGGTTGCGGGTTCGATTCCCGCCTCGGAACAATTGTGTGTACGATCTGCAGATATTTGTTCCGGGTGTTCTGGTCGTTTTCTATGTATAATAAAAAAATATCTATCTATGTAATATATAGTATTATGTATATCAGTTATCTAGTACCCATAACACAAGCTCTGCTTACCATGGGGCTAGATAATGCTGTGTGAATAGTCCAGCATTATTTATTATTATTTACTAACCCATGTCTCTAGGGTCTTATTATAATTTATAGTAGTTAGGTTAGGTACATATGTATCGAAATTTCCTAAAGTCGTATCATGCTCACATGATTCATTCATTACAATCTAGGTAGAGTTTGATTAAATCTTAACAAAATTATTTTGTAACAAATCAGGATAGATCAAGTGATTTTCAAAACCCGCATCAAGTGCCAGTCTTGTGCCTATCATTGAGATAAAGAATCTCGTGATATTATTAGTGAACCCACACGGTTTCGCTTGTGGTTTCCAACGCCAAGCTTACGCTGGAATCAAAAGAAGACTCCAAAACTTGAAAAGGTCACTCGTAAGTATGTTTAGGGTTCAGAAATTACAGCCTTTAAAGCAGGGTTTGATATGAGCCGAGGTATTAAGGAACTCATTTTATGGAATTGAAAAGAGTGACGTAAGCCTGTTTTACTTATTTCGCTACAACAGCTTGTGAGAGGTATGCGTAGGATATATTAAAATATCGAAAAACAATGAGGCTCAAAGGTTTTACCAACACATTAGGTTGTCAACAATATTAACGGAGCAGCTGGTTACAGTTTTGAATTGTTTTCAGTACATAAATTACCTTACCAGATAAGATTGGGACTTTTTACTTATAAAGCAGCTTAACTTTGGAATAGTTACCTACTTTATATCTGTATCTGTACCTGATCTTTATATCTGTATCTAATCTCCTTCCTTTGGGTTCCTTATACAAATAATACATTATCAAGGTCATGTCAAATTATATTTCAGTAACAACAACAGTTTGAATATATACTCATACATTGTGTGATGGGTCTCCTGAGGACACCAGTCTCGTAAGTCGGACGGAGTCGGGGCAACACGAGACACTATGTGTGCCCGTGTGTGCTATGCTCCTACACCGAACTCTTATGAATCCGGGGAACAGGAGCTACACAGATGTGTGTTATGTTTGGTTATGTAGTTTATTCTCTATAAATATTTTGTGTAGGTACATAAAAACCAACAATATATTATAGGTACCTGACGTTCCGTTTTATTCCAGAGTGCGACCGCACGTTCGTGAGCCGCGGCGGCGCGAGCAACGGCACGTTCCACGCGCCCGAGCTAGTGAACCCAGGGAACCACAGCCGGCAGTGCCTGTACACGTTCCTCGCGGCGCCGGGCCAGCGCGCGCTCGTCGCCTTCAAAACATTCGACCTCCGAGGCAAACCTCCCGAGTACGTACTGAACTCTAACACACCCCACGCTCACAGCTGGTGAACCCAGGAAACCACAGCCGGCAGTGCCTGTACACGTTCCTCGCGGCGCCAGGCCAACGCGCGCTCGTCGTCTTCGAGGCAAACCTCCCGAGTACGTACTGAACTCTAACACACCCCACGCTCACAGCTGGTGAACCCAGGAAACCACAGCCGGCAGTGCCTGTACACGTTCCTCGCGGCGCCAGGCCAACGCGCGCTCGTCGTCTTCGAGGCAAACCTCCCGAGTACGTACTGAACTCTAACACACCCCACGCTCACAGCTGGTGAACCCAGGAAACCACAGCCGGCAGTGCCTGTACACGTTCCTCGCGGCGCCAGGCCAACGCGCGCTCGTCGTCTTCGAGGCAAACCTCCCGAGTACGTACTGCACTCTTATACGCCCCACGCTCACAAATGGTGAACCCAGGGAACCAAAGCCGTAAAAAAAAACGGACTGTACACGTTGGACCAGCTAGTTGATGGTTGGGTTATGGCGTAATATCAGAAATAGATTTGACTGTTTCTGTGATGCGCTATTATATACCTATATACATATTACTTTCCTTAACGACTACTTCGAAATGTGCCATTTGAAGTTGTGTGACAAATTGAAAACTGTTTTATTAGTGTGGGTGGACAATTTACTATCATGCTATCAATTTGTGAGAAGGCATTAACTGGCGATAAAGCTCTTCACAGAAGCCAATAAACAATATCATAACCAGTGACTAGCGTGTCGTAGCATCCACCATCCACTCACGTATGTTTTTATTGTTTGTTCTAGTGGAGCCGCAGTTGGGGAACTACCGGCGTAAGTATCGATACATTCATCTCTTTCATACTCATCTCGGTTGCCATAAATTAAGCGAGACAAACATGTTTTTTCCGCAAATTATTAGTTTTGTTTTAGTTTCGGAATTAGGTCAAACTGTTCGGACCTTGACTCGGTTTTTTCTTAATAGATATCAAATTAGCTGACGTGTTACTAAATTATTCATAGTTAGCAATTATACTCGGAGGTTAGAATTATGGATTTTTCGTAGCCGGAAATTGGTTTAACTGTAGCGGTCTACCACTTCTCGTAGCCGAGTTCTACGAATTTTCGTAGCTCTACGACCTTTCAGTTTTCGATTTATAAAGGTTTAGTATATGATTTTCGTGTTTAGTTTGGGATTGCTCTTTGCTGAAACCTTATGACGAACAGGTATAATTAATTTTGTAATCGTAACACAAAACTTTTTTACTCTCTGTTCTAAGCAGTAAGAAGCAGGGTTCAAAAATTTAATAAGAAAAGAAAAATATTAACTAAATTTCCAGGCTCAGCCAACGGTAACTTTATTAGGGCGGCATGCCTACCTAGTTAAATGAGTTTTTGGTTAAAATAGGTCACATGAATACCTAATAAATTCAAACGTTAGAGATCATCACGGCCGCAAAAGCCTCAGCAACGGCCGAGATGGCTACTGAAACAGTATTTAAAAACGGCCCAAGCTGGATGGTCCTCATTTATGAAAGGTTTAATTCGACTATGGTATAACCTCGCGATAACAGATGGACCAAAACGGTAACCAGACCCGGAACCAGACCATCAAAACGTTGGAGTAACGATATAGCCAAAGTAGCTGGAGTTAGTTGGAGCAGAACCTGGAGGAGGCTTTCACCACTCCAAGTGGTACTTCCACATAGCTATACACATACATAGCAATTCAGTGAATAGAGAAAAATTTAAATAATTTGTGTAAAAGTAAATAAAGCTTATTTTATTAATTTTTCATAATGTCGGATATTGAGGAAATTTGTTCACATTCATTCAATCACGGTTATACTTTCACTATGTTGTATAAAAGCCGTTGACCTTGACCGTTGTGTTGTACGAAACCATAGATGCATGCACGAGTACATGGACATCTACTCGGAAATGGCATCGCTGGAGACGGGCGAGCTGGTCAACTCCGCGTTCGGGGGCCGCTACTGCGGGCCGATTCCCCCGCGCCGGCGGGTCTCCCTGCACCGCGCCGTCGCGCTCTCCTTCTACACGGACAAGAGTTACACGCCGCCAACTCTCTTTACCGGCACCTACGAGTTCTTCAACGCATGTGAGTGCACTCTATCACCCCCGCTAACTGGTTACAAGATGCAAAGCAATATAGTAACTTTAACCAATTTGATTGCCACTTCGGGACAAATAGGTATTCGTATCTGTAAATATTTGTTCCGGGTGTTATGGGTATTTTAATATCTATCTTTGTTATGTATTGTATAAAATACTCATCTAGTACTCGTAACACAAGCTCTGCTTAGCTGCTAGTTGAATTGTCCAGCGTTATTTATGTATTTATTGTTACGACGGACCCAAACAATATCCACATAAAAACCTGGGTTCTATTTACGGATTCATGTCACAGAAAAATGTAAAGAGGCGTCACATATCTGAACAACTTTCAGAATCTTTTATTTGTCGAAGTGCGGGACGGAAATATCCTTGTTATTTATGAGTGGTCGCGGCACAATAACAGGGGATCCAGCGAATATTGTTTGCTCTGTTTACGTCTAAGTTGATCTGCATTGTATAGTGGATGTTGGACAGTTGGAAATTATTCGAACCCAGTTTCCTACTGTTGCATATTCACTGAACTTACAACGATGCCGATAGGCCTCTTGACCTCCTCTCTCAAAGCTATTGCTGTATCTAATCTTTCCAATACGACATTTGGATTGATCGAAGATAGAAAATAAATGCCCAGAGTTTTTTAATTAATGTTAGTTAGCCACAGTGTGTTATTCATGTTTAGCCCACATTTGTTAGATTCCGCATTCGTCAAAAAACCAAAAACTAAGGTCATATGGTCACCACCACGACGAAAAGAGTGTCTTGTTCTATAATCTAAGTGCACATGTGTTTTTTAATAATCTGATATACATGCACATTTTGTCATTTGTGATTTTTGGAACAAGTAATGCCTTCGTGTTAGTAGTACTAATGAGAAGTACAACTGGTTTTACTAATAACACACCTTTGTTGCAACTGTGATGGTTTAGTGGAAACAAGTGAAGAACGAATTCTTTTGTTTTCCCCAGCCGAGTTCGACGTGGGAACACCAATACCCAATACATTGTGCTCGTACGTAATCGAGTCCAGCAAGCGCAAAACCGGAGTGCTAATGTCGCCGACGTACCCCGGCGTCTACCCCAAAGATATGACGTGCAACTACGTGTTCCAAGGAACGCCAGGCCAGCGGATCCGGTTGGAGTTCAGAGATTTCGACCTGTTTTTCGGAGGACCTCAGTAAGTTATTTCCAAGAGATGGAAATGTATATTTAAGCAAATTATTCGTTGCCTTACATTTTGACTGTATAAAAACGACGAAATATCACGATGGGTGAGGGGACTCTCTTAACATTTCGTCATTTTTATGGAGGGCATAGTGAAATATCACGTGGTTTTACTTTTTCATTGATCGCACGAGTTCTAAACCGAACACACAAACAATGATTACCCGATTTAAATGTAATACCTTACGTATTTACTCTTATCTACTTAGTGTTTTTTTAAATACTTTGTTGTATCTACAAAATATACTCGTAATTTTGAGTAGAGGAAGGGAGTCTAAAACCTCACCCATATCAATCATCATGGGGAGGAGTAAGAACGGTTGTAAGAAACATCACGTGATTAATGACAGACTTCTAGATGACAGTGCAAATTGCAGTTCAAAGACTTAGGACTTATTAGATTTAGGGTCTAGAATTAAAATTTGTATAATTTTGTCAGTTGTCCATTCGACTGGGTCCGCATATACGACGGGCCCGACAACTCGTCGGCGGTCATCGGCACGTACTGCGGCCAGCAACGGAACCTCGTGCTATACTCCAGGTAACCTCCTATCCTTTCAGTTACCTCCAGTCCTCCTCATTCCACACAACACAAGTTAAATGTGATTGGAATTGGACACTAAATTATTATGATTAATAAGAAAGCAGTGAAACTAAAAGTGTTCATTCAAGAACCAAAATTATTTTGTACATTAATGAACAACAACTTTATTATAGTTGGAGATCCTGGCCTTAGAAATTTACTTACTCATCTGTTATTTGATTATGACTAGGCTTAAATGGTAGATAATACACTAATTAATATATCGCACATAGGTTGCCTAGCCAAATTGCGTACAGAAGCTGTTAAATAATAGTCTAAGCTATTTTCTCGATCAACTTAACTCATGTGTTAATTGAAAAAATCGAGCAATAGCTGAGAGAGTAACACAAGGAACCTGAAAAACATGGGTTGCCGCCCACAGGTGGGCCAGCTCTAAGCTTGCATATACGAATTCGTTTATTATCTACCATTTAAGCCTAGTCATTATCATATAACAGATGGGTGAGTATATTCGTGAGACCGCATTTTAGTTCATTAGGAGGATCCCTAATATGCGTCCACATGAGGCATCGGCCACCTAAAGTTGACTGAACGTCATCTAACAAAAACTTGCCTCTTCGGGTTCCACCTCAGTAACTTCTTCCATCTGAAGGCTAGATGTTACATAAGCTGCGGTATCCCACCGCAGAATAACAATACAGAGTGATATTATTTCCTCCAGCGACGAGCGACTGCTGGTCACCTTCTTTTCGCTGCCGCGCGCCGCCAACACGCAGAATCGCGGCTTCAAGGGTATCTTCGAGTTTTCTGAGAGTTTCGTTAAGTTAGGTAAGTGGCGCTAGTAAAATACGTCTAACAGATATTTGATTTCGTTTTAAAATATACTCATTTGTTTCAACCGTTTCATTCTTTGATTTGAAACCCTTCATTGTACCTCTATATAACTCTCCAGTCTTGATCTTCATAATTTAAAACATCAACACAAATACTATTGAAGCCACCATGCTCTACGTGATTCGCCTAGAGGATACCAAGATTTAGAGTTATATAACTACAAACGTCAAACTCATGAAATGCCATATGCAATAAAAGTTGACTTTCGTTACATACATAATAAATGATTTCATGAGTAGATATGTATATTGATAGTGTTGTTCACATTTCAGATTTTATAAGTAAACACGATGCCGAGCATATTCGGGGCTCAGAATGTGACCAAAAGATTCTTAGCAAAAAGGAGTCGACGGGATTCGTGTACCATCCAAATTATCCATTCCTGTATTTACAAAAAGTTGTTTGTAGGTAAGAAAATAAAATGAAACGACATATCTATATTTTCATTTATTTAGCAATTAATGGTATTTAAATTACCAGTTACATTAGTACTGTATGATTAAAAATTATACATTGAAAATAAAATGACAATCAGTTTATGTACTAACACATAAATTCTAGCCTTAGAAAGTTTTATCGTTTCACTTAGCTAGGGTAACATCCGACTTTAGTTTGCATATTTTTATTCCCGCGTTTGTTCACATAATGCCTTACCTTTTCAGATATTTTATATACGGTATGCAAGACTCACAGAATTTAGAGCGAGTGCGATTGGAGTTCCAAAACTTTTCGATACCAAAGGGGGATAAGCCGAAACCCGAGTGAGTTCCCCAAACATTTCATTATTGCGCATATTGCTATCTAACTTTTCACATTATTCATCAAATCATCTGCGATCAAACTTCAACAGCGTTTTATAAAGATTCTTTTGACCTTCACAAGAAACTTTTTCATAACTTTGATATGTAATAATGTTGATCCTACGGTGGAAGGAAGCCCTTCCTTTTGTGAACAAGTATTTTAAAATTGTTCTAAAATAATGCAGACACTTTTCCGGAGTGATTTTGCCATTAAATTAAGGGTAAATATTTCAACATTTGACGGTCATTTTTACAAAATAAAAACCAGAAGGATCCGTCATGTGTTGACTATAGGTAGAATTTATTCGTATTATACTGTTATAGACGAGCAGCTGAGAGCTGATATGTCTATATCACAGCGTTTCTTTTTTTCACTACACTACATATATATATATATATATATATATAGTTTGTATCTTAAAGTGGTCAGATTGTGTATTCATAACCAGTGGTCGAGTCTGTTTTTGAAGCTGTTCACAGAGGTGTTAGATTTAGATTCAAGAATACAGATTCGCTATTATCTATCTGACTGAATTGTTAATAATTCCAGCACATGCGTAGACGGCTACCTCAAGGTGTACCTCCGCGGGCAAGAAGCCACAGACTCGTACGACAAGCACGACGCAGAGCTTTGTGGGGAGAGCGCGCCGGCTAAAGGCGAGGAACCGGCCTTCCCGCCGCCATTGTTGTCTGACGGACCTCGGCTTGTGATGGTGTTCAGTTCGGGAGAACTGCAGGGAAGGGGGTTCAAGGCCAAATACACGTTTGAGACTGGTAAGTAGGGTAAACGTCTGGTTATACGTATGACGTCTATCAAGACAAGATAGAGAGCTATAAACATGAAAAGAGGCAAGAACTCTACAGCGCTCCAAAGCCTTTAGCTCTGGTTAAAGGCGAGGAGATAGATAGTCTTTCCGCCGCCATTGTTGTCTGACGGACCTAGGCTTGTGATGGTGTTCAGTTCGGGAGAACTGCAGGGAAGGGGGTTCAAGGCCAAATATACGTTTGAGACTGGTAAGTAGGGTAACCGTCTGGTTATACGTATGACGTCTATCAAGACAAGATAGAGAGCTATAAACATGAAAAGAGGCAAGAACTCTACAGCGCTCCAAAGCCTTTAGCTCTGGTTAAAGGCGAGGAGATAGATAGTCTTTCCGCCGCCATTGTTGTCTGACGGACCTAGGCTTGTGATGGTGTTCAGTTCGGGAGAACTGCAGGGAAGGGGGTTCAAGGCCAAATATACGTTTGAGACTGGTAAGTAGGGTAAACGTCTGGTTATACGTATGACGTCTATCAAGACAAGATAGAGAGCTATAAACATGAAAAGAGGCAAGAACTCTACAGCGCTCCAAAACCTTTATCTCTGGTTAAAGGCGAGGAGATAGTCTTTCCGCCGCCATTGTTGTCTGGCGGACCAAGTCTTGTGATGATGTTCAATTCTGGGAAACTGCAGGGAAAGGGGTTTAAGACAAATACACGTTTGAGACTGGGAGTGAGTATGAAATTTGAAATGCCAGGAGTGCTTCGGTCTGTTTCGATGACGACACCACCGTTACGATATCCCTGTTTATCGTGACTAATGCGAAAAAGTCATTTCTAACGGGATATTTACCATGATTTGATAAACTAAAATAAAAAATCAAATAATGGTTAATATCCCATTATAAATAGCCATGATAGTTTCAAAAGTGTTATTGCGAAAAAGCTTCTCTATATGCCTCTGATATTAATGCAGGTGGGAGAAGAGGTACTAAGCATAAAAAGCAATACGCGGAGTTTTTTTGTTAATTTGTATTAGCCAGAACCAGAGCAGAGTATCTCAGATACTGTTTGATATCCTCATCTAATATGATCAGCTAGGATTCCACTTCTAGGCAAACGCATTCCTTTAAACCACACATTCCAGTCTAGGGTGACTACCCTAGATTGCCCTTGATGTACTGGATAATAATGGTTGTAACTTGTCCAGAATACCGAGTCCCTGGCACGGCGGCCCCGGGCGGGGAATGTTCCTTCACGTACAACTCTGACTCCAAGAAGCGCGGAGAGTTCAACTCCCCCCGCTACCCCTCCAACTACCCCTCGCACACCAACTGCACATACATGCTGCAGGCCACGCCTAACGAGCAGGTTGGTTTTCTTTAGTCTTGTTGTTCCAGTGTTGTGAGGGCTTATGACATCATCATCAGCCTTTGTTAGTCCACTGCTAATGAGCGCCACAGCGCCCTGTCTTTAGCTTAACGCATCCAGCATCTTCTTGCAGTGTTTCGAAGATCGTCATTCCACCTGGTCGAAATGCGTCCTACACTACGTTTGGGTCTCAAGAACACGGGCTTATGATATAATAATAACATTTATACTTCAGGTGCTGGTCGTGTTCGACCACTTCAAAGTAAAGGCGGATGCTTGGAACGCCACAGCTGGGCTGTATTCGTAAGTTGAGATCAAATACTTACAAACTTAAATTAACTGTTGTTTACAAGCTTTACTATATCTCTTAGGTTAAAGCTATAGATTAATAATTATTAACCAGTCCTCAGAGGCGGTGAATGCCTAATCTATGACTAATGCACACTTACTCAGAGACAGCACCGTCCAACGATTTTGTCTTTCTTCAGATATATAATTATTTACATTACAGTCAGTACTGTCTTGTGTTTGAAGCAATTCATTTGGCATGGCATTTAAAATGTAGTGTATTATTTATTTTGCAATTTGTAATATTTGTTATTTGTTTTTTAGTATTCTTATTTAGATAACCTGCCCCTGCCTTTTCTTAAATTCATATAATTCGTTCCATCCAAAGGTTGCCTTGAAGAGATCGCTTCTAAGCGATAAGGCCGCCCATTGTACCTGTCGCATATAATGTATTTTTGTAATGATTAATTTAATTATGGTGTACAATAAGAAGAGAAAGTTGTATTGTATTGAAATTTTTGTGGAAAGAATTTTTGTATTGTATTGTATTGTAACAGAGCTATGGTAAACACACCCTGTGTTTGTTTGACAAAAACATTTATAAAGTATATAATAACTTCTCTGTTCCAGCGGTCTAACGTGCAGCGAAGACTGGGTAGAAGCGTACTGGGTCGGCAAGGACAACTCGCGCGTGCCTCTCGGGCGCTGGTGCGGGCTGGCCACGCCGGGGCCGCTGCGGTCGCCGCGCGGCGCTCAGGGCCTGTTGTTGGCGCTGCATACGGACCAGGAGGCCGTGGCTTCAGGGTTCAAGGCGCGGTATATCTTTGAGGTGAGGTTCTAGGCAAGCACTCTAAGGCTTTATTAGATTTCGTTTGCCAGAATGTAATGTCTGGGTCCCACATCCCTACACTGGAGGGCCACCTACAACCCGGGGAGAGGGATGTCTCATTGGCGCTGTTCGCGGATGACAGCGCCTACTTTTCGTCATCCACCAGCCCCACCATCGCAGCCAGCAGGATGCAACGACTGCTAGACGTCCTGCCGCCATGGCTGGACAAATGGCGCATGGCCGTCAATGTGGGTAAGACGGCCGCGCTGTTTGTCTCCCGCCGCCGCCGCCACCCACCTCAACTCCAGCTTCGGGGCCAGGACTTGGCTTGGAGCTCGCACACGAGGTACCTCGGCATCGAGATTGACAGGTCGTTGAGGATGCAGCCGCAGGTTGACCGCGCGCTACAACAAGCACGCGTCGCCCGTGCGCTCCTCCGACCTGTCCTGGGATCTCGGCTGCCGCTGAGGACTAAAGTGCGGGTCTACAAGTCCTACGTCCGGTCCCGATTAACCTATGCGGCGCCGAGCTGGTACGCTCTGGTCTCCCAGACCAACAAGGACCGGCTCCAGGCGCTGCAGAACGTGGCTCTCAGGATCTGCACGGGCGCGGGCCGCTACGTCAGGAACGACGTCATCGCCCGCGACCTGCAGATCCAATCCGTGGAGGAATTCGTCGTGCAGACGGCGCGTCGAATGTACGACCGCGCCGACAACGGACGCTACGAGCACCTCCACAACATCGCGCCTCCCCAGCCCCGGCCCCAGGAAGATGACCGCCCGTGGCGACCCCTTCCGCAGGACCTAATACCTGCGGAACCACCATAGAGTCCTTGGGTTTATAAAAAAACACAAAAAAAAAATATACCTACAAACCAAATGAAGCCAAAAAAAAAAAAAATACATTGAGAACAGGGAAAAAAAAAAAACCCACAAAACCCAAGGACCGAGGGGTCGTCACCCCTCGAGTTGACGCCGGGGTAATGAGGCCAAGCCTCGAGGCCCCTCTCTGTGCCCCCACCAGGGCCGGAATGAAAATTATTGAATGTCTGGGTCTCTGGTCTTTATTTGCGCGAAACGCCACTTTATCACTTCCAAATATTTAGTTTCCACCTTTCGAAATATATTTCCAGCCAGCGAAGTCAATATTCGGCGACTGCGGGCGCAACCTGTCCGGGACCGAGTTCGGCGTGGTGACGTCACCGGGCTTCCCGCTGCCCTACCAGGCGCCGAAGGGCGGCGCGGCCTCGCTCGTCTGCAACTGGTACATCACGGCGCGTCCGGGGAAACGGCTCTTGCTCAATTTTGATTTTTTCGCCGTTGAAGGACATTTAACCGGTGAGTGTACCTACAATCACAAGTAGCATGATACGTTTATTTTATATATACATATGTATATAGGCCTCCTCATCGATTTCAATGACGGCCACCCTAGACATAACGGATATTTTCTTTCATGAACCCTAATATGGCTCGCTAGATCGAACTTGGTTTATATATGGATTGTTCAGCATTATTAATTTATTTAAATCCTACTGTTGGACAAAAGCTTCTTTATGAGGCACCGGACACCTTCAATAGAGCGTCGGCTACTGAGCCCGACATCACTATCAGACTCTACCACCGCGGCGGTGCCTCACGGTGAATAAAACATAGGTTTATAATCATCACAGTCGTTTTTGTTGACGCCACTTAAGAATAACGCAGTAAGAATAACACAGTAAGAATAACAAAAACCAACAAAACAAAATTTTATTTATTTGGAACATAATACAAGGGAAATAAATAACTTGTGTGAAAACGATAATACACGCAGTAGTTATAAAACTGTGTCGCGTGCATTAACGCCCTCCTCCGAATACAGGGTTACAACACAATAAGAATAACTTTAAAGTCATTTGCAGTCTCTCAGCGATCCACCATTATAGTTGTTGACCTGTGTATTCCAGAGCGCGGGTGTCCGGCGGCGGTGCTGCGGCTGTGGTACGAGTCCCCGGGCCCGCCGCTGGAGCTGTGCGGGGAGAAGGCGCCCGCCGACAGGTGGCAGTACCTCTCCTCATCCAACTCCATCAGGCTGTCGTGAGTACTTATTACATCAACATCATCAGCCTATAATAGACCAATCCAATGGACATAAGCCTCCCAATAAAACTTTTGAATCTATGGTTATTAACACTAAAGTCATTTACCATGATTTGATTTTTGAGGTTTCGTTCGATAATAGTGAAACCAGTGGTGGTGGCAACGTTCGTAGCAAAATACAAAAAATGAGGGTAGATCGGTATGTCTGCCCATAAAAACTTACTCGCAGTGCCTTTAGTTATTCCGTGATCATGGGGCTTATGAAACTGTGCCAAAATATTGGAAAACTCAAAAATCTAATCATGGCGAATACTTGGCCCTTTTTAAATGACTATAAGCCTCCCATTTTGAGCCCTTCTTCAGCTTGACGCATCCCAAGATAATGATACCCAGGGGTGTTATTATCATCATAATTACTAATGGGGAATGCACCATATACACTTCTACGCTGTAGACTATAGCGTAGCAGTTTACGATATAGCACTACTACGGTATAGCAACTAGCCAGGCTATGACGTTTGTAGCAAGACTATCGCGTAGCAAGCAGTCTACGGCGTAGTGCTTCTACGATGTAGCAATGCTACGACGGAAAGACTATCGCGTAGCAACGTAGTAGTCTACGGCTTAGCACTTCTACGATGTAGCTAGGCTACGACGGAAAGTCTATCGCGTAGAAACGTAGCAGTCTACGACGATTGTAACAGGACTATCGCATAGCAAGCAGTCTACGGCGTAGCGCTTCTACGATGTATCAATGCTATGACGACGGAAAGACTATCGCGTAGCAACGTAGCAGTCTACGGCGTAGCGCTTCTACGATGTAGCTAGGCTACGACGGAAAGTCTTTCGCTAGAAACGTAGCAGTCTACGACGATTGTAACAGGACTATCGCATAGCAAGCAGTCTACGGCGTAGCGCTTCTACGATGTATCAATGCTACGACTACAGAAAGACTATCGCGTAGCAACGTAGCAGTCTACGGCGTAGCGCTTCTACGATGTAGCAAGGCTACGACGACGGAAAGACTATCGCGTAGCAACGTAGCAGTCTACGGCGTAGCGCTTCTACGATGTATCAATGCTACGACGACGGAAAGACTATCGCGTAGCAACGTAGCAGTCTACGGCGTAGCGCTTCTACGATGTAGCTATGCTACGACGGAAAGTCTTTCGCTAGAAACGTAGCAGTCTACGACGTAGCACAACTATTTTCTTATTTCAGTGAAATTATCGATGTTTTATTAAAGATTCAGGGAAAGAAATCGCGGTCGACTTTTGTTTCCATTATTAAACGCTGTTGGCGTAGTGAGCAATCCAAAACAAAAGTCGATCGCGTTATCTTACCCTCCTTTATTCATAAGGTCAGACTTTCAAATGGTCAGATTTTCAAATGTTTGCTCTATCTAATTGTCTGCTTTGGTACAGTCATCCAATTCACACACGTCGTCCGTACTCTGGTAAGAAATATCATCGCTGTAGATGTAAAATTCTAAGAATTAGCAAGCTGGCAGTGGGCCGGCCATATCTTACTTAGAGCCGACCACCGCTGAGGTAAACGTGTTCTTGAGTGGAGAACACGACTCGGCAAACGTAGTGTAGGACGCCCTCCGGTTGGTGGGATAACAACCTGCGAAGGACTGCGGGCAGATGCTGGATGCGTTAAGCTGAAGACAGGGCGCTATGGCGCTTATTGGGGTGAGGCCTATATCCAGCAGTGGACTAATATAGGCTGATGATGATGATGAGATGGAAAATTAAACAATTGACAAAACCAAAATCGTAAGTTAAAACATATCAGTTGAGTACCTCTGTCTCCAGCTACAAAAAGGTTTCCCTTCCAGATTCATAATATCCGACAAGTCAGTGGGCGCGATGGGGTGGCGCGCGGTGTGGACGGAGGTGTCCGTGGGCGAGTGCGCGGACGCGGGCGTGGTGTGCGCCGGCGCATGCCTGCCCGCCGCCGCCGCCTGCTCCGCGCTGCAGCACTGCGCCAGCATGCCGCCGAGGCCGCCCTACTGTTAGTATACACATATACCGTACACAACCACTTCACACTACACTTAACTACACATGCACAATAAGACGCAGACCGAACTTGGTCTTGAATATAGGGTATTCAAGACCAAGTCGGCACGTATCGTTAGCCCGATGAATTATTGAAAATATATTTTATACGGAGCCACCTCGAGGGTCGGCAGCCGTTCTACCCATCAAAGTTACAACTATATGTATACGTGAGCCATATTAGGGTTCATAATAGAAGAATACGTAATTTCTAGCCGCCGTCATCGAAATCGATGAGGAGGCATATAAGAGCCGCAGGCAATGGGCTTTTAATTCTTAGAATTATGGTCACACTAAAGTACAACACACGATCTCTTCCAGTATACGATTACATAGGTACACACTGGTAATCCTGGGTAATGCTTTTAATCCTTGATTTAACCCCATAAAGTTAATATTAAACCTAACAGTTGTCAACGACGCACACACTTTTCTCTGGCACCGTAGAAACAAATAGCTAACTTGTTTTGGAAGCGAATGGTTGGCTGACCGAAGCCAACCAACACACGTTGGTTAGCTACACATTTTAAAATATCTGTTTTTATGCGTGCAATTGTTGTGGTCGAGCATGACACCGGCACGATTCAGATTCTTCGATGGAATCCTTTGATGGTTAGCTATTTAACACATGCTGGGTTTAGAATCACTTTGTAGTTTGTTCGACGGCCATTTAGTCTCTAATTGTATGAGAAAGTAAAAAATGGGATAGCTGCGTCGAAAAGTATAAATCTCCTAGAAAATAACTTTACCCACAAATTAATTACAAAATACGCATTAGATTTTAACTTATAAGTATTTAATTAATTAAATTATCAATAAGATATAGGATAAACTGTTTATCTCTACACATCATATCAAGTTTCTGTAGATAATTCCAAGTTTTTCGAATTCAAGTAGGTACTACACAGTTTCTCCAAATTATTAAAATCACTGTATTATACCAACTGGCACTGCACTTGCACACACGGTACTTGTATCTACACTTTGCATTTTGATTGCATTATTTAGGGTAAAAGGTTTAAATTATAAATTAAAATGTAGTTCGTTCAAGTTTTATGGAGTAAGCAGTACTTCGATTATCCCATAGTAGAGAATATATATTAAGTTCTCGTGGAGGGACCAAAGGCAAGTAGGAACATAAGGAAACATTGTTAATGCGCGTGACCTGCGGAGTCATGCTTTGTTCCAGGCGATGGTTCCGCCCTGACATCGGGTGAACCGTTAGCTTACTCCGTCGCTAGTAGTTAAGAACCCAGAGTAGTTGTTCCTACTCGCAGCTCCACTAAGGGTCGATGTTCTGTGCTTCTGTAATCTGCTGCTTACTCCTGCTTTTATCTTCTATTGATGTATAAAAACTAACTCTAAACACGTAGATCTAACTAACTAAACTAATCGATAACTATGTTCACTCTTACTTCTCAGTTAATATTGGTTCAATGCAATCTTTGTCTCAAAGGATGTTTGTAAGTAGGGCTAGATGTTCAAATATTGTTGTTAAATTAGCGGAATATATTGAAGATGTTGCAACTAATTATCAGTTTTATTTATAAAACTATCCCTCTAGTCTTTTAAATCTAAATGTTGTCATTTAAATTCATATTTTCTCATTCATTAATACTCTACATAATATTAACAAATATTGTGATGACTCAGGAGAGTTGTTGTCGTCCTAAGTCAAAATTTTCTATGAGTATTATTCGATCCAACTGCATATCCTATGGGACAAAGCTTGCATTGAGTCATCGCACTATGGGCCTGGGGCCCGACTGAACTTTACAAAACAAACTCATGAGATTTACTCACTTTAATTACTCGTATTGAAAATCTCCTGAGTATGTTTTGACAGCACGCTAACGATGACGTCACTGGCGTTACACTACACACAGTAGAGTAGTGCGGACCTCACCACCCACGAGACTGCGATCGTGAGCAGCACTCGCTAGACTCGTAGCACTCGTTGCCTCGTTCAGTGACGTTGTTCTTATCGACTGTGTAACAGCACTTGTAACCTTCCACAGCTGGGAAGCTTTCAAATTCTAGGGCTTACTTCGCTTTCTATAAAACAATTTTTTACATTAACGAATTAAACTCCAAACTAATTATAATTGAAGCTACAACTTTGGCGTAGCACCTGCTACGAAATTAAACGAATTTGTAGCACGTAAGCTTTTTGGATATTTTCAAGTCGTTTAGTCTTTTAAAATTGGTTAAAAGACCAACCCACTTATCCCACAGGATTCCTATTTTTGTCTTTCAATAAGTTTTCCGAGTCCACTGAAATCTGTAATTGCAGTGTGTAGGCAAGAGCCACTTGAGTTTATTCCTGATTCAAAGTTATTCGATTTGTCTAGCTAGGGTAAAGCTTTCCAGCTGGCTGCACTAAGGTTACGCTACGAGCACATGGAAATAATGTCATGGCATTCCGTATTCAAGAGCTGTGCACCGATGCTTGCGGTCCCAAGTAATAGGTAGCTAAATCGAGATTTAGCGATATCATTATTATGACGCTCATGGATCGTTAATCCACGAATATTTGGAGAAGTCGTTTACGGCTGTTTTAAGAAGAATATCACGATAAATAAATATAAATACAGTGTTCTTAACATGTAAGATTAAACATGAAAAAGCCTTTATTCGCAATATCGTTTGAATCTCTTGACTTGACTTGAATTTATTTTATTTGGCAATATGTGTCTGGTTTGCTACATAAGAACTTTAACTCATATCGAAACGGACCGCGAAAGTGAACGGCTAATAGATGAAACGGAAGTCAGTGTCATTATTTCTGGTATTGTGGTCGTCGCTGAGCGTGTGTGGTACGCAGGCGGCGCGGCGGGGCGCGGCGAGCGCGCGCGCGGCGTGCTCGCGCTCTTGCTCGCACTCGTGCTTGCGCTCGTGCTCGCCGTCTGACACTCAGCACGTGAGTTACTGAGTTACACGCTGTCCACATCACTACCTTCCACAGCACGCTCAGATCTAGTAGGAGAGAATCACATATGTTAAATCTAACGATCCTATCCATCCACGTTTGTCGCTCTTGAGCGATAAGAATGCCAAATTGTCGCATATTTTGTATTTGTGTTTATTTTTAAGTGCATTAAAGAATTATCTAATGCAGCAATAAAATAATGATCTATCCTATCACAAGTGCATTAGAAAGAGTGCCGTTAACACCAACACGTAGAGCTGTGCGGGTTAATAAATAAAACAAAACTGAACAATTCGCACAGCCAGCATTATCTAGCCCCAAACATAGCAAAGCTTGTGTTATGGGTAAAAAAATAACTGGTGTATGTATGTACTTAATGTAAAACATACAGGATTGTTGTAAAACACCAAATGATAAATTAATCAAATGAAATGATAGAGACGATACAAAAACGTTAACATTTTAAAGATTGTCTTGATATTTATGAATGTCATAGATGATATGAGTGAATTGAGAACTTTGTTTATGAGAGTCAGCACGTTTTCAATACTAGTATATTCAAATAAGATTTGAGAAGATTATTATCATGAAGACTATTATATCTGAGCGAGCTACATTCCTATCCCTGTCCTCGCCTCGACGCACGCCTCGCCATCATCTCCCGTGCTTGTGTGATCGTTCGCATTAAGCCATAATGAACCCTAATTTCAAAAAGATAAAATAATAAATCAGATTCCTTTACCTTTTAAACAGCCTTTAAAATAAAATTCAAAAACGTAAACGCTTAAGCCTTCCCTGCCTTGCTTATTTCTTGCATGTCACTTCTTCTAACGAGCTTTAACTTACCCAGGATACACCTTGGAGTAGTTTTCTTTGCTCAAGTTAATTTCCTAAAGATAAATTCAAGAGCTCTTCAAGGTAGTATACCTTCCTTATTTCGTATAAACGCCGCCTCATACACACCACTTCCTCTGTAAAACCAAATCTTAAATGTTGCATGCTCTAAAACACCACTAAATCAATCACATGTAAATGTTCAAGCTTCAATAATCATTAACTAAAGTTTTATTTACTGAATATTGAAGCTATTAAAGATAGGTAGGTTCATTCATACAACATAAGTATATACTGGGAGGATTCACTCTGGTTTTGTGTAGATCTTGGCTCCAACTTCTTTTAACACCCACCTCAGGTATAGGTACCTTATAATACACTACAACAGCTGTCAGCATTGTTTTCTTAAGCTATAAGCTTATGGTTTCGTAAACGAAAGTTTTTCAGCCTTAGCTAAAGATAATATCGGACGAATTGCAAAAGTAATTTAATTTTAAGGTCTGCTATTTCCGTAATGCTTGGAGCCAAGATATAAAGCACGATCCCAGAGCGGTTCCCATTTGTATGGCATAGGCAACTAGGCGGTGTGTCCCCGTAGGCGAGTCGGGGGCGGTGGGCGAGAGCGCGATGTGGCCGTGGTGGTGGGCGCTGGGCGGCGGGGCGTGCGGCGCCGCCGGGCTACTGGTGCTGTGGCGGCGCGCCCGGCGCCGACCCGCCGCGCCGCGCCGCCCGCCGCCGCCGCCGCGCCCACCGCCGCGCGCGACCGCCGCCAGGCTGGCGCACGCGCACGACACCGTATGACATCACGACGCGCATCACTTATTGAATACATACACTTTCAATAAACTGTGTTTTATTTGTACCGTTCAATTCGTGTTAGTAAACTGAGTACAGACCTGTTACAGGTGTTAGGTGTTATATTTTTTTGGGGAGTTGCTGACATATGATTTTCTATATTTATTTTTGAAAATCACATCTCGCTCGCTGACATCGAGTCCTCTAGAGAAATGTAGCCTATGACCCCCCAAACAATGATGCCTGTCCCAATACCAAACACTGTATAATGTCACCTACTTAGGAACTCAGATGAGCATCTTCATTAGGGTCAGACTATCAGTGGAGTAGACGGGTAGACGACTGCCACCGAGACCCCTTTTCTTGATAGATCTCGAGGCTCGTGATGGTTCGAGAGAAAAGGGTTCCCTGTGGCGTTATCTACACTTGCGAGCTATAAACTGGAATCACTTCATCGCTGGTTTCTGCAGACCATATTTTACAGTTTCCATGGAATAAACTGCAGATTGGTGTATACCATTTGAAAACACATCATACAAGACCCACCCCCATATGCCACTGTTTCGGCTATACAGCATTGTGCGTATCGCTCTCCCGGTCTCCTGTAGACTCTCCGTCGACGGTCGCTGCCATGCAGGCACATCCTAGTCTCGTCCGCGAACAAAACTCGGCTCCATTGCTGTATATCCCAATCTTAGTGATCACGAGCAAACTGAAGTCGGGCTTGTCGGTGGGCTGTAGACAATTTGGGTCCCGTTGCTGGCCTTTTTGGGGTCAAGTTAGCTTCTTTGAGTCTTCGCCTCACTGTCCACTCGCTGACAGTTCTCCCTCGAACTTCTCCGAGCTCCCGCTGGACGTCAACGCCGGTTAGATGTCGATTTCGGAGAGAAGTGCTGACAATAAATCGGTCATCTCTCGCCGAAGTGCATCGCTGTCGTCCAGATCCTGGTCTTCGGACTAAGTTTCCAGTCTCTCTAAACCTCTTGTATACTTTGGAGACACAGGACTGGCTCAAATGAAGCTGTCGAGCGATAGTACGCTGAGAGAACCCTTGCTGGATTAGGGTGACGATTTGAGCGGCTTCTATTGGTGTGGTTTCCATTTTCTTGTAATTCCAGTATTTTGAGTGACGTGATATATTGGACTGATGACAAAATTGTATAAATTCCCAGTTTTTATAGGGATTCAGGAGTTTGAAAAAATTGATGTTTCGTTCCAAAAATGTATGTCTATTGTTTTCACGTTCCATGACATATGATGAACATTTTTTTCGCTATGATATCGAAAGAGTTTGAAAGCTAATAAAATTATCTTTAAAATAATATAGGTACCACAACCTACAGTTTATTCCATGGAAACTGTAAAATATGGTCTGCAGAAACCAGCGATGAAGTGATTCCAGTTTATAGCTCGCAAGTGTACATATGCTACTACAAATGAAACAAGGTCTGAATTGAAATTGTTTATGCTATTCTAGCTAATAAGCTGTAGTTAGATACGAGATCACATAACTAATATACCATCTTCAATAATCAATCGTCGTCAATAATACGATGTGGGACTGTTATATTATTGATACTTAGCTCACCTAAGAATAAATGTTACCCAGCTGCAAAATCCTACTATTTGTAGGTATATCAGGGACAGACTAGTCTATGATACAATATCTTTTGACATAAGTAAGGCACATGTAGGAGTAAATAAAAACAAATGTTTAATAAGGCAAACACAGTTTTGCAAATTTATTCCACAATTAACTGATAATAGATTGATACAAGTCAGGTTCTAACAGTACGGGACATGCTAAGTGGTCGAATACAAACAAAGTTTAGTACAGCAATAATAATAAAAACATTACAGAACTCCTGTACTTTACAATAACTACTTGCTCACACTAATGTATTTTAAAGGGACAATATGTAGTAGTAATAATAATAAAGCAAAAAAACTAAAGCAGGAACACAGTCGGAAATGTTGTCGAGTACAGAGTTGGTGGTTCTATTTTAGCCGTAATCTAGAATCGTCGAGTTCAGTTCATTCCATTAAATTCATCCTCAAGTATCCTAAGTTGTAAGTATGTCAAAAAACAACAGTCAAACTCCTTATAATAATAATAATTACTGCTAAAATACACATCACATCGCAAAATGCGTTCGCAGGAATAAAATATATCGAATAACATGTATTAAAAAAAACAGACAGTCGACGGGCACATATGGACCCGAGCGCGCGGCCGCAAACAGGCAACCGCGGCCGCGCGCCTCGCTCGAATAAAGAGTATATATTAAATATATACGGCTAATACAGAAAAACATAAGCATAACGGGAAACTTACAATCGAAACATCTCATAACGTCCTACTTTAAGATTTTTACCGAATCGATATGCGTTACAAAATCGAAAACTCGAAAATCAAAATAAAAACACATATATAGAAAAAAGTGGTCGATCCTCCGGGCGTACGCGGCGAGGACCGCGCGCGGGCGTGAACGTAACTCGCCGCCCTGAGCGGCCTCCGAGGGCTCCCCCGCGCAGCTTGTAGTTCTCAAGCGGGGGCTCGGCGCGGCCGCGGGGGTCGGCGCGCGGGGGCGGCGGGGGCCGCGGGCGGGGCGCGGGGGCAGCGCCCGGGCTAGCTGCCTCCGGAGCTCAGCTCCAGCAGCGAGCCCGTCGCGCCCAGCCGCCGCTTGCTCGCGCCCCCACAGTTCTGGTGACCCCCGTCGTGTTTACGTTTACCTGCGGGACCACACCAAATAACCATATTGACAATCTTCTAGACCGTACAGACTAACCGTTATCCACTACAACTACACAGGCTGATCTGGATCATCAGAACAAACATCAACAGAGCCTTTACCCAACACGTCGTCACGTCGGTGAACAACAACTGAGGCGGATAGAGTCGTTACAATATGACATACTGAAATACTATTACGGGAAACTGAGGTGAAAGTCAATTTTGATAAAAATAAAGACAAATGTATATACCTTAATAATTAATAACAAATCGCATCGTTTTAGGAAAACGGTATAATTGTGCTCTGATATTGAGATGCTGTAGACTCAACTGGCCAAATAGGGAAGTAGAGAACGGCAAGGTCTCCCACAAACTTCAAATAGAAAATTTGGACTCTACTCCTACATAAAGGGTAAAGTTTGTGGTAGCCTTCAGGGATAGGGTAGGAACGGGAAAGGACAGGTATTTACCGGATCACATTGCATTCCAGTAGCGCTATTACGGTACTTGTTGCGACCGTGTTTCACGGTGATACCGTCAAATGTAACAGCTTACATACTGGTAACATTTGACGTTGTCATCATGAAACCGGATCGAAACAGTTTCGTAATAAGAGGGCAGATTACACGCAAACCATCAGACACGCTGAAATAAAAGGAAACGGGTCAGCGCAGGTAGCCTATTCAAGCATGATAGCCGAAAGAGTCCAAATTTTCTATTTGTATAATTTAGAATTTGAAGGGCCGGTTTTTATCGTCAAACAACTCTTGGAATATATACAGGATGGACTAAACAGTGACGTCATTATAAGACTTACGTTTTGCTTGAGAATTATTCGAACGGTTAAAACTGTTTTATACATTTTTGATGATATTATGATAGCTTAGGTAAAAACTATGCATTTTTAAAATCACGCAGAAACATATGGTAACTTTTATTTGATGTTGAAAATTTACTCGAATAAAAAAACTTTTATTTCGGTTAGAAAGCTGATTATTTTATGCAAGAAAGTACGATAACATCGTCAGGCATTCTTTTTTTATGACGTCACTGTTTGGTCCTTCCTGTATGGCAGTAGAACTATAAAAGCTGCCAATCCCAAAATATATTATTCTGATAAAAGCTGAAAATCAATCCAAGATTTTTAATATCTAATTAGGCAGATTAGGAACTCTACGTAGACATGTTATATTCTAAATCTAAATTCACAGGCTGTTTTAAGCGCTGCTGGGTTAAGTTGGTTGCATAGGGACATAGGAACCACGGATTAGAAATTAGAGGGATTCATGTTAAGAATTAAATTTGGCAACACTTGATTTGACACCGAACAGTACATTCCATTTTTGTATGGGCTAAGCGTTGTTTCATGTCGGCGCACGCTAGAGCCGCTGTAACAAATCCCAACCCCACAACACAAAATTGCATCAAATCTCGACACTATCTAGAAACCAAACTATGGCTCAGGACTGGGAACGGAAATAAGTAGGTATGTATAGATATTTTTATAAAAACTTGCGCCATCCCTTTTTGTTTTTTGTATGCTGGCGGTCTGGATTTATAACATCGGCGTGTAGAATAAAACTTTTGATATTTAGCATGATTTGATTTTTGAGTTTTCCAATATTTCGGCACAAAAATATCTAATCGTGGTAAATATCCGGTTTTAAATGACTTTAGTATCAGCGTGTGGATTTCGCCATCTTTTAAAATTGAATGTGTGGCACTGACCTGGTAAACTTGGCTTGGCGCGCTGGCTGCCACGCATGGCGCTGGGCGTGCGGCGGCCACGCGCGGCGCGTCGCGCACCACCACGGGCCCCAGCCGCGCCCGCCGCCGCGCGCCGCGCCCATCGGGGCCCGCCCGTCCCACATGACCCAGCCTACGCATCCCCAACCAACATCTTACACACGGGACTATACCAACATCTTATAACCTGCCCTTTCTACCTTCTCCGCCCTCAGGCCTTTAAACGCCGCCACACACAGAAAATGTGGCCGGGCCGGAGGCAGAAGCGTGCGGGTTGTTTCATACGTGCACCGCTTTGCCACCGCCCGGCGTCTTAGTCCGGTGTTGTCTTTCATATAAATTCGTATGATACAACCCGCCTTCGCCTCCGGCCCGGCCTCGGTTTCTGTGCGGCGGCTTTAACATATGCACGCGGCACGGTACAGCAGTTTACTGCCAAGCTTCAGGGATGCGACCAGTAGAGGCGCATCGGTACTCTACTCGGCTGCTAACATCACCGCTTCGGTGTTACTCAACATGTTCATACAACAAGAATGTGCCGTGTGCATGTAAAACTAGCCAGGGTGCAATTTCGATGGTCTACGTAAGAGCAGAAGCGGATTTAGTATTATTAAGTTTGCTCGCTAATCGCTTTACATATTTCATCAAAAGCTGTAAAAATCCGATCTCGCTTACCACCGAAAGTGCACCCGAACCGGTTTATCGAACAACTTTTTTTTTAAGGGTTGTGTTTGGCCTAACCTATTGTGTTTTTAAATATATTTATTAACATGCTCTACCCGTCGTAGTCTTTTGCGTAGCGATTCGGTCCAACACGGCTTGTTTACCGCAGAGGCAAAGATGTCACAGTAACAGTTGTTTTCGTTGGCACCAGTACTCGTTTACTTTTTCGTTGGCTTACCACCTCAGATGTGCTACAAAGCTCTGCGGCGGAAGGTTAGAGGGTCGGACGGCATTGCTCCGCAAAAATATTAATAAAACTTGTAACGGGCAGATTAATCAAATAAAGGAAGTATAATTATGGGAGTGTGAATTATTTCAATAACAATAATGTTCTTTTGAGCTGGTAGAAAGGGCAGAGATAACAAAAAATATATCTACTTCAGCTTATAGGACTCACAATAAAAACTATCATACTTGCAAGGAAGCCGAGATAACTACAGCATCCAACTATTTCATGTAGGGATCATATAAAATCCAATGCAAAATAAAAAACTTAGCAAATGAATAGCTTTGTGGTGAGTCCAACAGCTTTGGGATACAAAAACAAAAGAGATTTAATAATATACTATTCAGTTTTCAGATAATGTAATATGCAATAATCTAAAGTCGTAAACGTTTATTTCTGAAAACGACAATTTCTAAATAAATATTATTCAACAAACTAAAACCGACTTGTCTATACACATGCTGATAAATTAACAGTCGCTATGCTCACTAACTAGCAGTTCTACTTCTGATCTGTTTACTTAATGTGGGTCTAAACTAACTAGTATATGATTCGAGGTTCTGCTAGATTTGTATTGTTTGAAAGCGTATTTGTTAGCAAAGCACAGATGATAACACATAAATGGAATCTTCCACCATTCAAGGAAGCTACTAATTACAAAAATAACGAAACAGTCAGGTACTGCGGACATTGTAACAATATCCAAAAATTCTAATTGGTATCTACGGTCAAAATGCATTCTATGATAATAATAAGAACATAAACATACAGTATCTTCAAGGTAATGCAAATTGTTCTACGATATTTCTAATAAGAGTAAATTTGGAATAGTGTGTTGGTACCTGAATGCCTCCGGTTAGATCGTAGTAAAGCGAGTTGGGCCCGATAGCGAGCTCGTCGTCCTGAGTGAGGCATTTACCAAGCGGGTCAGTTAGTCTTCAACATATTCGCTAGGTCGTTGCAATGCAACAACGAGAGAACATTACTCTGGGCGGTGAATCAGGCGGGCGTTAGTATGGAACCAAGCGAAGCGCTACATGATGGGGTGACAAGCGCGCGGAATGACGCTAAGCGGTGCAAACGTGAAATGGTAACTGAAAACAACAGCGCAGGTCAGACGCGGGCGGGTTAGTCAGCCTGGCCCGACGGTGGCCGCGTCGCGCCGGCGCGCGCGTCGCCACCCTCGGGCCCTAACGCTACCTCTAGTACTCTCTACTCCGATAGAGGTACGGGGAACCACTAATATTATATCATTACTAAAATTATATCAATAATTTGGCAAATCAAAAAAACGATAGAACGATGATGAGTACGGCGACTAGTGACTAGTAAATAAGTGATTAATAGTGAGTGTGTGTGGGGACCCACCGGTTGCGGTCTGTTGGGAGGCTGGCGGACGGCGGACGGCTGCGGAGGCCCCGCGTAATCAAAATAGAACTCATCGTACCGGTAAAATGGCTCATTGTAGCCACCTCGGTAATCACCGTACCCGTAATAGTCGTAATCATAATCTATAAACACACAACACAGGCCTTTTAGAGGCTAAGCTAGACTAAGCTAACTTACAAGCTACCGTGTGGGCGGTGGTGGCCCCGCGACACTCGTACCGGGCTGTTCGGACGCATGCGCTCGCTCCACGCGCACCATGCATCCCGCACCAAGCGACGCCGCACGCGCCTCACTCACATCACAACACAACACACCACCAATATTATATTTACTATTTACATGAATATTACAACTTCTTTACCCTGCGACACTTGTCCCACCACCGAATAAGCGATGTAACAATGCCGAGATAACGGCCACCAGGGGCGTCCGCGCTCCACACGCTGCTGTCAAAATGAATCGTACATTCAAAGCATGCTTGTTAATATGTTAACACTGGATGACGATGTGTGGCCCTGTCTGTTACGAGTGGTCAGTTTCCTTACATGCAACGTTCCTAACCTAAACCTGAAAAATTGTCAACGAGCCTTAGTTTAGCGTTAATGGATCATGTGGGGGCCTCAACGATACACTACGAAAATCCACACAATATATAACTATTGTAGAGTAGCAACACGTACACAGGACGTGAGATGGGAGATCCCGCGTGGAGTGTATGGTAGCGGCCGGTTGTTAGTAGAGCAGCGGGATGTGCGAGTGTGCGCGTGGAGACCACACCGTGACGACTTGTGTGCCGAGCGCGCAGCGTGCGGGGACAGCCTTGCACACGCTACACTCTTAACTGAGCGAGTTCAGGCATCCCTCCACCTTGCGCGCTTCGCAACATTTACAATAGTGTGTAATATGTCAGTGTCAAATAAATACTCGTGGGTAGATCCGGACGCAACCAACTGCTGAATTTAATCAAAAATATGTCCCTAGAATACGATTCCAAAGCCTTTATTCCTTTGTCTTTTAAAGCTTTGAATCTAAAAACATGTAAAGTTTTCAACCCATTTTTCTTGTGCATTTAAGTCAGTTTTTATTTGTTTGTTTTTTTTAAGTCAGTCCCATCTACCCACAGCATGTCTACCGCTAGTAGTGTGTGGTGGGTACGTGTAGTTACATACCGTAGTCGGGGCGGGGCTGCGGGTGGCGCGCCGGCGGCTGCGGCGTGCGCCCGCGCAGCGTGTGGACGGGCGAGCAGCTGCACCAATCAAATCTGACATTAATAGCCACACGTTACTGCGATCTTGAGCCTAGCCTAGCCTGAGATATAATCTGCCCATCCCCTCCGAACAGCAACACGATTCCCCTCCTCTCCTCGGCTCTACTCTACCTCCAAGAAATATGTAATCTAGCTAGGACACATTATTATTATTATTATTTAGTTAAAGACGAGCAGCTGAGAGCTGATATGTCTATATCGCAGTGCTTTTGTTTATCACTACATTAGTTCGGCTCTTGTACTGGTCAGATTGTGCATTCATTACCAGTAGTAGTCGAGACTGTTTTTAAAGCTGTTCACAGAGAAATATAGGGATATATGTACCTACATAGAATTTTATTTATGAATATGAAGATAAATACGATTTGCTAAAACCTTTAATTGAACTGATAAAGTCAATAAATGGTTGCCTACTTCTTTACACTACATTTCCTGATGAATTGGTCTTCGAAAATGAATATTTCGCGGTGTTAATTGCTCTCACGTTATGAAAGGGGTTTACCAAAAAATTGCATGTTGATCTGGCCATGTCAGATGATTTAATTTTAGGGGAATTTAAGAATAAGAATACCTGCCTGGGCAATCAGTAATTATTTCGTTTATTTATTCTATAATAAAATTACAAAAAAAATATTTTATCTATTTTCTCGAATAATTAATTGCGACATCCACCTCGCATCGTATACGCATCTTCTAACCTAGACTCTTGTGATCACCGCACATCGTTATTTGACACAGGTCTTCTCATATTGGTGTGGACACAGGACAAGATTTTCGATCGATAGTAGAGTTCCGGATCGTAGAATCAGACCGTATATAGAAATCCTGGACGGTTTAAAGAAGACGCCATTCAGTTAAATTGCCTATGCTGATTCTGTCCAAAAATGGCTAATTGTCACTTCTAACATATCAGCGTTCATTTTGTAAACCGCCCAGCCTTTCCATATACGGGCTGATTCAAGCATCCGGGTGTGGCACCATTCGTTAGGCATGCAACATACTGGTAGGTGGTACATACCCGCCGCGGCCGTGCATCATCTGCATCATGCGGCGCTCGCGCGCGCGCAGGATCTCTTCCTTCTTCTTCTTGTCGGAGGGAGGCTTGGCCAGCGACACCTCCAGTCGCGCGCCGCCCAGCTCCTTGCCGTCCAGCTCTTGCATCGCCTGCAACCAGATATCATTATCATTATGTACACTACGAATAAATAGGCTCACTACATAGTATAAAACAAAGTCCCTTCGCGCTGTCTGTCTGTCCCTTTGTATGCTTAGATCTTTAAAACTACGTAACGGATTTTGATGCAGTTATTTTTAATAGATAGTGATTCAAGAGGAAGGAGGTTTATAAACCATTTGACGCATAGATTTCCAAACCTTTACTGCAGAGAGATATGGGTTGAGCAACCTATGTCTACAATAACGCACCTTAACTGCAGAGTCCCGGTCATCGAAGTGGACGAATGCGTAATCCTTTATCTTCTTGACGCGCTCGACGGCTCCAAATCGTTCGAATTCATCCTTCAGCGCCTCTTCTGTGATGTCTTGAGTCAGGTTCCTTACGTACAACACCTTCACCTAGTAAAGTAAGTAAGTTAAGTATATTGTATTGCACCATTCATTACTAATTACTTAAAGGAGCTACTATCTAATTCTATCCAATTCGTTTGGCTATCATAATCTTGTTCGTTTCATGCACTTTTGTGTAGCGCAGTAGGCGAAGACCCGCCTGCGATACACGAGGTTACGGGTTCGAAAAAATACTGTATGATCTGCAGATCCCGTATAATAACAAGTATGTATCTATGTAATGTATATCAGTCTTCTAATACCCATAATACAAGCTTTGTCTTAGCTTGGAGCTAGATGATGCTGTGTGGATTGTCCAGCATTATTGATTACTTTCTGGACTCGAGTTATACTATGTACGTTTTCTACGTTTTCGTGGCAGTTAATCGAATAGAATAAACTGCGTAAGTATTATTAAATAAATTCTTCAGGGTAACGGGCACTTACTTTGCTCATTGTTACTTCGTCTGGTTCTTCTTGCGGATCAGCCCAGTCAACTATTATATCACAGCCCCAAACCTGCTAACCAGAAACAACCAAATTAAAATTATTGTTATTACCTTCAGGATAATGACATGAGAAGACAGAGCGAGTGAGCATGTAAACGACGTCATACCTTTATTCTACCGGTGCCCAGTCGGCGCTTTGCCAAAGACGCCGCTTTGTGAGACTCGTATTCCAAAAAACAAAATCCTCTATTTTTCTTCTTGTCATCGGGCGAACTATATATAATAACTTCCACGAGTCCGGCTGCAACCACACAAAGGGATAAAGACACGGGCAGGAGCGCACGCGCACTTCCAAACAAGCTTCCGAGAGCCCGACGCATTCATTCATTCATTCATTTAACACTACTCAAATATGAAGCAAATCAAACGATATTCCAGGAGAACATATAAGGTACCGAAGAAGTACTAGTCTAGAGAACAACAGCAAGATTCTCCAGTCATTACCGGTAGCATTCTCGAGGCGAGGCCAATCGTAAGGTAACACTTGTAGGCGGGAGGCGCGCGCGCGGCCGGCCTGCCTGCTGCCTGCGTGGCGGCGCAGGCGCAGCCCCGAGACCTAAAAGGCCCGCCGCGCGCGCGCCCCGTACCACTAATTATGAATTCGACAAGGACTTACGTGCGTGGCTAGTAAACTCCTCAAACAAATCGTCCCGATCTCGATTCTTAGGGATATTCCCCACGAATAACCGGTGATTGTTAAAGGAAACGGTAACGCCAATCTTTTTCCCCTTTCGAATTTCATAATCATTCAGCTGCAAGAACAATTCGAGGTTCGATAGCCTGAGGCCTGGGCCGGGTCGCTCCTCGGCGCAACCTTGTCCGGGCCCAATGACTGGAGAGAGGCGGGAGCGGCGGCGTGCGGTGCGCGGGGGGCGCGGGAGGAGGCGGGGCGGGGGGGACGCGGGGAGCGGGACCAAGCGGGACGCAAGCGGGGCACCGGATCAGCGGTCCACACCAAGCCCCACGCAAAAACCCCACAATTACAACCAATTCATTCAATCGAGTGACACTTTACCTGTTAATTTACCAAATTCCTCCAGTATCTCCTCTTTGCCTTTAGACTTGGGAATGTTGCCGACGAAAAGTCGAAGATTCGGTACGCTAATCTTAATTCTCAGAGTCTTCCCTGGTTTTATTTCGTGATTATCGAGCTGTGGGAAAAATAATAAGGGAACAATTTTGAAAAAAGGCTTTTCTTTGGAAAGCCTGCTTTGTCGAGTCTCTGAGACTCGGGTGATCGCTCGAGAGCGCAGAGATGGCGCGGCGCGCGAGCCGGCGGCGGCGGCGAGTGACGAGTGTTAGAGCCAATCGGATGAGTTAACTGGACTGACTGATGAGAAGCCGAGAGGTGCGCTACCGGCGCCCACCAGTGGGCCCGTCAGCGCTGAGCAAAGAGGAGAGCCTGAGATATATTACATTCTCAGTCAGAGAATTTTTGAAGCCAATTGAAAGTTAACCCTGTAGTGAGTGAGGACCGTTTGATGAAGTGAAAATAAAAAGAAGCAAGAGTAAAAAGTGTGATGGTAACAAAAAATAAAAAAGCAACTTAAAATTGAACGAGGTGCAACGGTAAGAACGGGATGATAATCTCAGGACAAGCGAGGCCAGATCAGTTCATAGGTGTTACAATATTGCACATTTACACAACATCGATGATTACAGTCGGCGCCGGCCGCTTGCATGCCGCCGTCCCACAGTAACCACTCCTCAACACTACGTCTACATCGGGCCTGTAGGACCGTCCCTCTACAGTGGATACAGTGGTTATCGGGAGGCGACGGATGCAAAGGACCGTCGTCGGGGATATTAATGTCATGCTTTCAAATGATATAACAAGCCTACGTCTAAATTTCCCAGTGAAACTGTGAGTCGTATTCGACAGGCAAATGAACGGGACTTGCAAAAATACTGGCAGATGATCACTAGTAGTCTTGCAAGTGAGGCCGAGTCTGGAGGCTTCCCCGCACAGAGAAAACCACCACGATCTCGACATCTTCGCCACACACTGTTACGAACAAAACGTTCAAATTGGTCCGATTGTAAAAGGTTGTGGTAGTTTTCCCTAGAGATTAAATAGGGGATTACAATGCGGCCTGAAGCCTCCATACAAAAGGCGACTAGGTGCAGTGATTTTGTTATTTTTCTATGGGATTATACTTAAACATTCGGCGAGACACCTGGAAATAGATTTCAATTAGAATAAATTTTGTTTCAATTTCACACCAATCAGATATATCAGAATAGAGATGAATAGTGAAGCTTTAGAGTTTTGTCACAATTTAGATACCAATAGTTTGGCTGGTAGCAGCCGCGCGGTGTGTTCGCTGCCGTATCCAATGTGCAACATCCATGTAGCACGGGAGAGGTGCCAGCGCGTGGCAACACTCCACGTGACAAATGTTTCTTCAACAACTCTACTGCTTGTGGTACATTGCACGGCCGAGAGAGTGGTAACGGGAATCCAGGTCACAGCGACTAGACCGGAAACCGCACAGATCTAGTGCAATCTGGATAGCAATACGATATCTAACGCAGATAACAAGTCCTACATTGCCGCATTTTGCGCGTGCAAAAATAGCGTGTCCTAATTTTTTGCTGACCACGAAATTCAAGGTCGAATACTTTAGAGAATAAACTGTTTTATCGCGCTTGTGTGCGTCGGTTACCACTTTCTCTGTGCAACGCCCAATAATCGAGTCTCATATGCTGCTTTTTTTATTTATCGAGCATTTGAGATACGATTTAGCCAACATCGAGAGGTAAACAAAAATGGGGATCACATAAATTCAGCAGACAATGTTTGAAGAGGTGACCGAGCGACGAAGTTATTCAATGCCATGAATTTGGATTATTTAGTACATTATTTGATTATGACAATGATATCATGTAATTGTGTTGATGTAGGTCATATGAGTGTAATACCTACCGAAATGGATACCTACGTGGATTTATTTATTGTCCTTTGTTTTGTAATGTGCTCGATAAAGTCCGCTTTCCGGTCCCGTCGAACGAGGTCAAACGAAGTCGCGAATTATTAGACCAATCAGGCATACGCCATTATGACCTCCATAGACTAAGCAGTGGGATGCTGAGCATATTCGACTTTGAATCTTGTTGGGAGAGATTATGGCCTACTTTACAATTACAAATCCGTATTAATTCGGATATAATTCTTATGAGAACTGTGTCATACATACATTTGCGCCATTATTTCTTATTAGATTATGGGATTTGGATTATTATTTATCTATAGAATTAGCTAAACATCAAATACAAAAACGTAAAACAATAAATACCATTATTTCTTACGTATTATTATTTCACAGAATGTAACTAACCATTTGAAAGTTTACTAATTCACAACATGTAGATAGTTACTATGGCGACGAGATAGCAGCGCCGCAGATTACTCAACAGTCACTATTAAACGCGTAGCATTGGCCAATGACCTCTAGTTTTTGCGCGGTTCCTAAAATTAGCAGGAACTAGGTCATCCAGAACCTCGCGAATTCATCGCAGATAAGCGATTTCGTATCGGCCATTATACTTTGCGCACAAAACTCTTTGCATATAAATTGTAGCGATATTTAAAAACATCTGTTTATGCTATCAATTTATTAGGTATTTTCTTAAGAACGGGTGACTTTGTTTAATCTGTAGGTACCCTCAAACCAATTTGAGTCTAGTCGGTCACCTCCTCAAGCTATAGACAGATAGTATCTAGAAGAAGTCTACAATGTACACAGTACATTGAGTACAGGATAGATATATGGTGAGGACAATCTATGATAGATTGCTTACAGTAAATGAGTACATACATTTATTGTTTAAACAATGTACCTGGCGAAAGGCGAACGAGAAACAAGTCCCAAGTATCGATTGGAGGGAAGTTGTAGTAAAACTTGTGATTTTTTTACTCTGAAACTTCCTTCAAAACTTATGAAACTTATTAGGATTCAGCACAACGATTTGTATAAAAAAACTTTGAACAATAATCATAACAGAACTTTGTTATTTGAGAGAATTAAACAACATAAAAAACATTTGAGAGATTTTTAAAAGATTTGAAGCCGTCAGAAGCCAAATTTACGAAATTCATTACACCGGTTGAGGTGTCATATTTTTAAACACGGCTTTTCATTTTGCTACTCTACCAAAATTTTAATACATTTTGTCATGAGAGCATATAGACCGCCTTGAGAGAGCTGTTGCACGCCTTGAGTGCAACAGCTCAACCTGACATAATTCTCCTCTATTCAATTATAACTTTTTGATATGGAATAAAGCTCTTTACTTTATGTTGCACTCTACAATATGTTTCCAGCTATTCCCCACTAGGGACTGTTCTCTCCACCATTCGCCAGCACACTTTATCACACCCCATCGCCTGTGCGTCTAACCACCAACCTCTTGCACGGCGCGCTGCGTGGCGTCCCTCGAGGTGAAGGTCACGAACGCGTAGCCACGGTTGGCGCCCGTCATGGGATCCATCATCAGCCGCAGGTCCCAGATGGTGCCGCAGCGCTCGAATAGAGGAATCAACTCGTCCTGGAATGTTCAGTAGAGATCTTAACTCAAAATATCGATAAATAAATAAATAATGCTGGATAAATAAATAAATAATGCTGGACAATCCACACAGCTAGCAGCAAACTAAGCAGAGCTTGTGTTATGGGTACTAGACGACTGATTAAATAATACAATACATTACATAGATTTGATTGCATAGAAAACGACCAGAACACCCGTAACAATAATCTGCAGTTCGTACATACAATTGTTCCGAGGCGGGAATCGAACCCGCAACCTCCTGCGTCGCAGGAGGACCATCGCACACCGCGCCAGAGGTCGATCTATGTAATGTATTGTTTGAAAAAATATCTTTAATGTTAACAAATCGAGAGTCTAGCAAATCACTTCATTAAGTATGCGTACATATGTAATATGTAAATGTACGTTCTAGTATTCATCGTAATTGCCGGTTTATCTATCAATATTGATTATTTAGTCAAACTGTAAGACCCCTCTATTTCCTATGCCACATAACATATTGATTAGAATTTCAATATATTTTGCACTGGTTTTCCAAAACACGTGTTCATGAAGTGACGAAGCGAATACCGGCATGCCCTAGAACTTTAAATTTCACTATAGACATGCACCGACCCGCATAGGGCTAACCCCTATTACGGTCGAACTCATTTACTATTCGAGACATGCATAGTTTCAAGAAATCTGAAGGCAATGTTTGACTTGCTAAAGATGGACACATGGCAATAATTCTGAAAGAGGCTCAAGTTAAAAAAAAACTGTACCTAAGGTTTCCGCTACACATCTTTAGATATTATGAGATCATAATTGATACGAGAGATTGAAACCTGATAGCTCATTCATTGATAATTAATAATGATATGAATACGGGGCCGCGGTGGAACGAGCACCGAACGCTTTTGTTTAGGTACCTAAGTAAAAATGCACCTTGCAAAGTGCAAAGGAACGGTTTATAAACAAATCGTTACTGTTCACATAAAAAACCGCAAAAACTTCGAATCGCCGGAACAAACAGATGGGCCACCTGATATTACTGTGTTATTGCCATCCTGGTATTAAGTGTAAGGTAATAACCATCACCTACATATAAGAGCTCTAACGATGGGAGTGTCCCCTGCAATACAATTCATTACCACGCGCTCTTGTCACCCAGCTGTTATATCTGAAGTGGTTGTAATTACACCGGCAATGAGACCCTGCAAACCGGGACGTACTCAGAAGGGTTTTCGCAAGGAGCCCTACGGCTCAAATATTGCGGTTATGACAGCTTTATACATTGGTTGAGCCGGTCGAGGCGTAAGCATAGATCTCTCCAACTCAAGTCTCCTGGAGCTGAAGACAGAGCACTATGGCGTTCATTAGGGGATGCCTTTGACTAGCAGTGGACTAATATAGGCTGAAGAAGATGCCTTACCTCGTACATATCCTTCGGAATCTTCCCGCAAAACACCTCGCAGCCGGAGCCGGGCGTGCTTCCCTGCCAGCCCGGCGGCGGACCGCCATACTTGCGCTGTCCTGGAACACAATACAATACAATATCAAACCACGACTTTAATTCAGAATTATAGGTGTAAGTGTAGGTGTTCTTTTGTCAGCATTAATCAGCGACCGAGGTCGAATGTGCCTAATTTTTTAAGTCGTGAATTGCTCTTTCAACAGACATTTATTTATTTATTGACATGACGGACAACTCATGGTGGAGCACAAACACAAGATACTGATTTTATTGGTTCAGAACAGGCGATACAAGATTATCATAATGCGTGTAGACTCATTGCTGAGTGTAGGGCTTCCTACAATTTGTGCCGTATATCTCGTCCTGCTCCTGTTCATCAAAACCACTTAAACTCGGGTACTCGGACGATGAATACCGTCGATAACATTAGAAGGCTGTATTACTTTAATCAAACATAGCTAAGAATATCTACTCTCGACTAAGATCGGATCACTGTTGTCATATGAAATAAAATAAAAAAATTATTTTATTTTTTAAGACAGTCTCATACGCCCTTCTGTTACGCGTCGTTCACGCATCGGGGGTTAATAACTAGTAGACCTACTCAAAACTACGAAGAAAACGGCTGGTGACATAGTGATATAGTGCGGTAGTTTCCTGAAAATCAAGTTTAGCTCCGTTAAGTTCATGTTACCTCATGATTCATATTTTCCTTATCCCTGTAGATATTGCGGACACGTCAGTGTACCTATGTCAGTTTCACACGAACGATCTATTTATTGATAAACACATGTCAAGAGTATGTCTAGCGGTATTTAGGTACCTTTTACGTTTACAGTTACGTTTACTGACACGCCACTATACCGACGAACTGCCTGACATCAGTCAAGACGAGATCGTGTTAGCTCTAAGGCAGCTTAAAAATGGAAAAGCCCCCGGTGAGGACGGAATTACTTCAGAGCTTCTTAAAGCCGGAGGAGCTCCTGTAATACAGGAGCTGCAGAACCTCTTTAACACCGTCCTTCACAGTGGGAGAACTCCAAAGGCGTGGAGCGGGAGTTTGGTGGTGCTCTTTTTTAAGAAGGGAGATAAAACCCTTCTTAAAAATTACAGACCCATTTCACTCTTGAGCCACGTCTATAAGCTGTTCTCACGGGTAGTCTCGCCAGGAGACTCGACGAGTTCCAGTCACCGGAACAGGCTGGGTTCCGCGGAGGATATGGCACCATAGACCACATACACACAGTGAGGCAGATTATACAGAAGTCCGAAGAGTATAATCAGCCCCTGTGTCTGGCTTTTGTGGACTATGAGAAGGCATTTGACTCCATCGAAACCTGGGCTGTTCTGGATTCCTTACAGCGATGCCAAGTAGACTATCGTTATATCGAGGTGCTGAGATGTCTCTACGAGGCCGCCACCATGAGTGTCCAAGTACAGGGCCAGCAGTCTAATCCCATCCAATTGCGTAGAGGAGTGAGGCAGGGGGATGTCATATCCCCGAAACTGTTCACTTGCGCATTGGAGGATATGTTTGGGTTGCTGGACTGGAAAGGAAAGGGCATCAACATAAACGGCGAGTACATCTCACACCTGCGATTCGCTGATGACATAGTCTTAATGGCGGAGTCGCTTGAGGAACTGAACCGGATGCTGGACGGCCTAGCTTCAGCCTCCCGATGTATCGGTCTTGGCATGAATTTGGATAAAACCAAAGTCATGATCAATGGTCACATTGATCCAAGGCCGGTAGTCGTACATGGTCACCTTCTCGAAACTGTTTCCGAGTACACTTACCTTGGGCAGATTCTGCAATTGGGTAAAAACAGTTTCGAGAAGGAGGCCAAAAGGAGGATCCAGCTGGGCTGGGCAGCATTTGGGAAACTACGTCGAGTCTTCTCGTCATCCATACCGCAATGCTTGAAAACGAAAGTTTTCAACCAGTGCGTCCTACCCGTTATGACCTACGGAGCTGAGACGTGGACACTCACGATAGGGCTGGTCCACCAGTTCAAAGTCGCTCAGCGAGCTATGGAAAGAGCTATGCTCGGAGTTTCTCTGAAGGATAGGATTCGTAACGAATACATCCGACAGAGAACCAAGGTTATCGACATAGCTCAAAGAATTAGCAAGCTGAAGTGGCAGTGGGCCGGCCATATTTCGCGAAGAACCGACGGCCGCTGGGGCAAACGTGTTCTTGAGTGGAGACCGCGACTCGGCAAACGTAGTGTAGGACGCCCTCCGACCAGGTGGGATGACGACTTGCGAAAGACTGCAGGTAGATGCTGGATGCGGCAAGCTGAAGACAGGGCGCTATGGCGCTCATTGGGGGAGGCCTATGTCCAGCAGTGGACTGATATAGGCTGATGATGATGATGACGTTTACAGCCTATTTTATAATATTATGATTTTTTCTTGTACACGCGATCGTTAAAAGGTAATTATCATAGTCAATACTTTATAGAGCGATTTAAACATTTATCATTTTAATGTTTAAATTTAAGAGGCCTCCGGAGGGACGAATTCTTCATACAAACGTAATACCATAATGATTTCCAATTGAAGCATATTTCCACTATAATATTGTATTATTTGTATTTGAATAGTATTTATCTAGGTTCCTAAATAGATTTTTTTTCAAAATATTACCTAAAATTAAATGAAAGCCAATCGCATTTTGCACATTTTTATGCGAAAATGGACAAGTTTTCTTCCTATTTGTTTCGTATTAAAAATAACAAAATCTTACGTGTTATTTATTAAGGAACATAGCTTATATTGTCTAGTTACAGAATAACAATACTTTGTGAAGAATACAAAAAGTTTTCAGTCATAATTTTTGGTATTACGGAACAAACCAGATTTTGAACGGCTAATATTGCTATCGCGCACGCATGGGGCGCGGCGCAAGGGTTAAACAGGGACAGCGATATTCGGAGCTATTTTTGCAAGCGAGGGTCGCCGGACCCTTGGTATGCTATGGTATGGTAGTTGTACTCCTGTTTCCGCACTTAGACTCTGGGGTGTTTGCTAGTTTAACCAGCCTAACTCCGTCCAGAAGCGCAGAATACTCCTGGGATCTTCACAGGCTTCGCGGAGTGACCTCGGGTGGTTGAGGATTTCTAGTCGCTGCGCTGTTACTCCCCCGCATTCCAGGACTACGTGGGCAGCTGATTCTTCGTCGCTCAGGCATCCTCTGCATAGAGGGCTATCTGTTGCTCCGATGGTGAAGAGGTGTTTGTTTAGGGGGCAGTGTCCTGTGAGTGTTCCTACTAGGACGCGTAGGTCTGATCTCGTCAGGCACAGTAAGTGTTTGGTTAGTCTTGGTGAAGCAGCTGGGAGTGCTGCTCTAGATTGGCGGCACTCCTGTAGGCTTGACCACCGCGCCGGACCCTTAAAGCGAGCTTTAAATTCCAGTATAAAGGTTATAAGAGTCTCGATCGCCCAGTATTTCAGAAACCTACAGCGAAATATTTAAATTCAAAAACGAACAAGATATATTAAATTTTTCAAAACCAAAAATTGTTTCCGCCTTCTGTGCTTTGCGATAATATGTCGTTGAATATGTTCCACCAAATATTGATGGAACATATTGGGTTTTGTAACCCCCTTTATATCTAAAAAATATCCAGATGAGTATACGTTGCTTAATTATAATTTGATCTCAAAGAATTGTTATCGAAGCTGCCTGTTAAAGTAATGAGGAGGTTACGCAAATGGAAGCTCCAAAGAAAAATGCTACCTTTGAGTCAAAGCTAGCGAAAAACAAACTTTTGAATTTTCTGCTGTTGCGAAATTGCAAAAGTTCAGTCGCAAATGTCAATCTAACCCAGTAGGTACCTATAACGCAAGTAAAGCAAGTTAATAGTACCTGCCCCGTTTGTTTCTATACCGGTTATCTCAATACATTTTATAGCCATGCGAGACTCGCCACTCAGAATAGCCACTTCGCATTCAAAAGGGTGAAAAGACCGGCTCACAATATTAAACTTTTGCAACAGCTGTGTTCTGGTTTAGATGAATAAAAGTGCACAGGAGACAATTATTGAGGGGTCTTGATCTAAAGAAATGGGTTTTACGAAGAATATTACCCCATCATGCGTTTTGCTTTCGATTACATTCTGAACACTTTCCGATCTTGTATCCAAGCCTTAATTATAATTATAAAAAAATATTAAAATAATGCTGGAAAATCCACGCAGCATTATCTAGCCCCAAACTAAGCAGAGCTTGTGTTATGGGTACATACATTACATAGATATTTTTTATTACACATAGAAAACGACCAGAACATCCGGACGGAACAAATATCTGCAACCGGTACACGCAACCTCCGGCGGCGTCGGAGGCGGACCTTCGCCCACCACCGGTCGTCAAATTGGCTACCTACTGCATAATCAACCTTCAAAGAACCCTGGAACCTTCAAAGACTCTGGAAGCATTTCTAAAAAAAATCTAGAAAAATACGCACCTGTAGTGACGTCGAGCGTGTACCCGGTGCGGGCCAGGATCAGTTTGATCTTGTCCTCGTCCGGCCCCTTGGCCTGGACAGGCGGAGATAGCGCGGGGGCGCCCTGCACTCCCGCCCTGCTCTTCTGTCTGAAACATTACGGATTACAATCAAACAAACCTTTATTAACAACAAAAATCAACACATTTGAAATTTGTGACGTGTCCAAGAGTCCTGAAGGTCTGGTCTAAAGGAAGTAAAGCAGTTTGAAGTTTACATGAAGTTTTAGAAACAAAAACATTATGGCATCAAAAACGACCTACAGTGAGCTGGTGCTATGGCAGGAAAAATCCCACTGTAACGCTGGTCTTCCGTAGAGGCCGAATAAAACGCGGGTGTCGCTATGTACACAGTATACCAATGTACCTACCGACCTTCAGCGAAATGCAATACTAAAGTCAGCACTTAAGGGGTTTATCCATCCATACTTCCATTCCACACTATTCCAACGCAGCGCCGCCACTTAAACACGCACCAGGAGTAGGTACTCTTAGTGCGTGTCTGAAGTGACAGTACATTGCATTACGGATATGAAATCTGTGTCCGAGTTTTACGAGGAATATTACCCCCATCATAAGTTTTGCTTTAGATTCTATTCCCTTTCTGATTTATCATCAAGCATCAAGTATCTTTATCAAGAAAAGCAAATCGCTAATACTTTTATCCAGGAAAAGCTCGTGCTTTTCCTGGATTGTTGGCTCTATAGTGAATTACAGTCGACTTTACACCATAGGTACTTTAGCGAGTCTCTGAAGTGACGGGGCGCGGTGGGGAGGTGCATTACGGATATCGGAATCTGTGGCGAATGGAACAAAAGTTCGAACGTTTGAACTTAAAACGGAGTATGATGTACAATCTCGCTCAATATACGCACTCGTGCAATTGCTTTTCTTTTTCTTTTCCCAGCCATTCTAATACTATTTAAGAAGGTTGCACCTCCTTTTTTCATGTTTCAGTTATAATGGCTCGACAGTGATTTATATTGTTACAAAAACAGGCTTAATGCAAGCCTTACGGACTTTAGAAGTTTCCAATTTATGTTACTTTTGCCCTACATTTTGCATTTAATAGCGTGACAAACACCATCATACCATAAGTTGTAACAAAAATAACAGCGTGCAAAACGCGAGCATGCTATAGAGTTCCAATTCAAATAATTTAGTTATTCATTGTGTACTACCTACTTGTAAAACTAGATTCTAAACCCCGGCAATGTCTGCGGCAATACGCAGACGCAAAACTTGGCGCACTTTCTGTGCGACTGCGAAGCCAAACTCTTTAAGCCTCTTTGTTTTCAATGAAGAAGTCACGTAAGTTGGGAATTAAGGTGCATTTCCACCAGTATTGTGCTAGCTAACTATGCTACGAAATATACTAGACCCAGTAATACGAATGTTTGATTTTTAGCAATGCGCAATGACTCTAATTAGTGAAAGCAAGTTTATGCTGACATTTACTTAGCGCGAATTGCAATTTCAACTCTTACAATATTGTGAAAGAGTGCCCACATTCGTAAGAACCCTTCTGGTAACGAGTGACACGTTCACACACGATAAAGGGCATAGTTTCCAGTGAAAAAGCAGACACAAAGACAAGAATACGTCATGGGGCGACGAACGCAACGGCAACTACGTATGTATAAGTATGCCCTAAAGGCAGCATTGCAGTAATGGAAGAACTAACGATGCGGCACTGGTTTGGCTTTCAGCCAATTTGACTGTTACATCCAAAAGGAACTGCTGTTATTCAAGGCAGCAGATGCAAGGGTTACTAACGTTAATTGATTTTTTTAAATGGTATTAAGCATGACATGATCAGATGTTACAGGTTTTTTAAACAAGCCCAGATAGATTATCCTGCAATGCAACTCGATATTATTGCGACAGTAATTTAGTTAAGACTTCTTGACAAATTGGACAACGACAGCCAACCTGACAAATAAAGCCGCGCAATTTACTAATTTAGTATAAAGTTTTTAGTCACTCAAGTAAAGACTCAAAACTGGATAAAAATAGCACAAATTGAAAGGAAGCTTTTTAGTGATTACGATGTGAGCAGTACCGACAACTTTTATTATTTAGGTCGGCCTCGAAAGCTTTTAAAGACATAATAATGGTATGTCGATTACCGACCAATTGCAGCCATATGTCGCTGAAGGGGGTGCGGGTGGCAATGCCTTGACCTGGCACAATAAGGCTGTATACGTTTTTAAAACCGCCATTTGAGGTGCAGAAAAACAGGTCCTGCCTGCATCCTCTCAGCGGCCGGGGCTAATGACCAGCCGTAATCTAATCTCGCGGTGAGACGCGCAAACATGCACGCACAACGCACAATCACTCGATTCCTTGCACTTATAGCTTCCAGAATCATCTGACATTTCTGAGGCTTATATGTATTATAGGTACCACTGAGTCTGTGACAAGCTGGTCCTAGCTTTAATTAAATTATTGATACACTTTTTAGACAACTTCTTTTTTGATACCGAACTGGTGATATGAAGCCTAGAACAAGTAGCATGATGATTATGACATTCGTGAATCACAAATTACACACCAAGTAGGCAGAGAGCTACGATATTTGAGACGTGGCCATCATTTTTATTGCAATTTAATAGCCGGTTGGTATCGAGTACATTATTACCTTCTCGAATGCCCTCTCCTGCCAGAGGTCAAAAAGATATTCCGATCCGATTGACCGTCTATACTCGTATGTACTCGTATTTAAGTATTAATCTGCTTCTTAAATTGGTTGTTTAAATTAATCGTAACATTGGATAAGTTTGATTGAAGTAGACTTAAGTAGTTATTGCGGTATTATAAAAAATCTCTAAAATAATAGACTGCCACGTGTATATCGTAGCTACAACCACAACCGCGGAACACAAGCCCAACGGTCAAGTATCTTTCAGCAGATTATGTCAAATCAATTTTTCAAGATAGCGACCTAGTTCGAACACATTGGCTATGCTCCAACATCTTCAACGGGTTGCCTAGCTAGGGGAAAAATGCAGATCTAACGTGTTTATAAGCCAGAAACCGGTACTCACCTATAGGTCTTCATGACGCCACATAAGTAAGCACTCTTATTAGAAACATGTTCAAGATTTGAATCTAAAAATTGTCCAAGAACACTTAAAGCACCGTCGGATGGAAATTCTTTTAAGGCATCTAGCGCACGTTCATCCAGTTCTGCGTGCGCTAGCTTTCCAGTCTTATAAATGTCGTCTAGTTTCGCGGCTACCTGAAACCAAAAACACCAAGCTTAGGTTACCTTAAGAACCTACAATTATTTTACATATTCATATCATTTATTATGATTTTATGCATACGATACACATTACACAATGCATTAAAACCGTGTCAGGGCACAACAATTTTTGGGTTATTTCTTCTTTGATTGTTAACTTAATTATATACTTCACATAATTATAAAATTAATTAATGTACATATATCCTTAATGCCGTTTTATCGAAATAATCCTAACTATAATTTTTGGAATCATATTTAAAATTAAAAAGTTATTGTTTACGATGAGACTTTTGGCTTATGATGGCAATATTCACGGCTTTGTATTAAAATGCTAAGTATTTATTACAAAGCAATCGCCTAGATGCGATCTACACGTATCTGTTGGTAATTTATCGCAGGTTACAGCTTGTGGAACATAAAATAAACCCTAGTGACAAATCTGCGGAGCTGTTCTATGGTCGATAACTGCAGCGCTATGCGGCAGACGATGCGGATACCCATTCACCTAACAAGTTATTGTGAATGCGAAATGCGCTGTTTTATAATTGAAACTGGAACTGGAACCGTATTGCGGCTGCTGAAGTGGGGTTTAGCACAGTCGAGCGATGATTGTATCAATTTGCAAGAAATTACTTTATATCGTTTTATTTGAGGGCTCTGCTTGAACTTTTAGATCCACTTTTAACTGCAATACGCAATCAAGAGTGCGACAATATTTGGGCCCTCAATGGGAAATGCCGTGGACAGCAAGATATAATATCTTCGTAAAATGAGCTACTTTATGCAAGTGAAAGTTATTGCTTGTTCTTATACTTTCGGACACTTTCTGCGGCCGGGTGGATTCGCAACGACATGTGTGCACAATGAAACATCGCATACTAATTCAGAACAATTAAATACGTTGTAGATTAAAATCACTGGGCATAATTTGTGGATATGGTGAAATTTACGTCAATCATACACCAGCCAGAATGGCCGTGAAATGTTTGAAAAATAAACCACGACAAAATACGAAAGATCTCATGTAGACAACTTATCTAAATTGAGTAAGTAGGTATGAAGAGATTTTTGACAAACATAATACATCTAATCGGGCTAGAATTTAGTAAGTACGACTTAGCTATGGTATTTCTAATCTAAAGAATGGAACAATAAGTTGTGTGTTGGTACTTTGGGACAGTTTGGAAGTGGGTGTTTGTTTAGGGGGACCTCTACGCAGCTACTTAGGCCATTGATGGATGTATGAGGGTGACATGACGTACGAATTATTACGCAATGTAAAGATTCAAATCCACCTGTAGATACGCGGTACCTACGCAAATCAATGGCTGACGAAATCAGGCTATTTCCTGAAATATTCAGGTCCTTCACACGGCAAATCGTCACACTGAGTCGGAGCGACCGTGTCGTCATGTGTTTACAAATGTTTCAGTATGTGCAACAAACATATTGAGCAGATCAGTGGCCAACGAACGAGCCGCTGGGGTCATCGGCCTGCCGTCCTGGCAAGTCGTTCACACTGTTATCAAAGGACGATGAGGAGGAAAATGATGTTATAGACTACCCTCGCAAAGTCGCGACCCTACTGGCGCCTCTTAGCATAGTGACCTCTGTTAACCCATCACTACATAGTATAAAACAAAGTCGCTTCCCGCTGTGTCTGTCCCCATATACATATGCTTAGATCTTTAAAACTACGCAATGGATTTTGATGCGGTTTTTTTAAATAGAGCGATTCAAGAGGAAGGTTTATAAACCATTTGACACAGATTTCCACGCGGGCGAAGCCGCAGCGACTGCTAAATAAACATAGCAAGGTCTGTATCCATCTCGAATCTACTGCAATGCAATCGCAGCTATATTGAAAAGTACATGTAGTAAGTATCTAGGTAGTACCTACATGAAAAACATTGAAAGGCACCATTCAATATGGCAAAATGTGAATAGCAGACTAAAATATATTTTTTATGGAATTATTGTTTTACGAAATTTAATGTAAAAGACAATAAGAATATATAAATAAGGATAGGTACATAATTTAGCAAGACAACATTCTAATAGGTTGATGTTCTTGTTAAGAGTCCTAGTAATACTGTACCCTTTCAGTATGATAGCCCAACTGAGAACTTTTGTTTGACCAGAAGATTCCCTTCATAGAGATTTCCTCATGTGCAGAGAAAGAAGAAAACGGCGGGAGATTCAAATACTTCTGGCTTCTTTGTAAATATTACAAAATCCTTAGGTGAAACTGTGTGGGCGTTTAGTAGTAGAGTATTTTGATTCGATTTATTTTTTTTAAATCGATTTTCTAAACCTTGTCAGATTCTAGTAAGAAAAATATTATGATTCAATTATTTATTTTTTAAAAATCGATTTTCTAAACCTTGTCAGATTCTAGTAAGAAAAAATTAAAATATTATGTAGTATATTAAGGCCTAAAAGGAAAATAAAAACGAAATTTAAATATTTACTTTACAGCATACACTGCAACATGAAGTCTCTGTATAACATGACTCGAATGATGTACCTGTCAGGCGAGGTATCTAGTTCTTAGAATGTTCTAGATAAGATTATGTCCTATATCTTTGCACTAGATACTTGGATTAGAGAACTTAAGTGTATGTGAGATTATACTAGATGGTAGGCATAAGCAGATATTTAAATTTGCTTTGAAAGTAAGGTAATACTATCTGCATTGTACATACATTATTATGGATGGATTATGAATGTGAAATAAATGAGTTATAATAATTATATTTAGTTTATATATTCGTTTTCTAACTTATTTCTTAAAGCATTTTAATCATTATTTGAATTGTAAGTATCCAACTTCCTCTAGGTAAAATTTGAAATAAATAAAAATTTAAAGTGATATCGTTTTTTTAATTTTATGTTATCTTATTAGTCGGTCTTAGAAGAATCTATCCAGAAATTAGTTATTTCATAAAATGTTAATAAAATACTCCAATAAGAAAAGTTATTAATAATGATAATGCAAAGGTTAACAGCAAGTGGCCTTTGTATGCACTGATATGGCAACTGGATTTTTTGAAGAAATAGGTACCTAGGTATATACTTGATAACTTTTATGAAATTTGCCACTCATATTTAGGTACTAGTGTCATGGATAGGTCTGAACATGTAGGTTGCCTAAAGGAATATCTTAAACTTTGTTTGAGACGAATATTTTTGTATTATTGGCATGTAAAGATTTTAGATACGTACTCAGAAGTATGATTTGAATATAGATAGTGCTATATAGATATTACCAGGTAAAAACAAAAAAAAATACCTTAGGATCCAAGCCATAGTCGATGAGTTTGCAGTAATCCGGTGTACGGCCAATATCGGAGTCCTTCCCAGGTCCCTCTTCAATGGGAATCTCTCCATTGCCTTCCGCCATTCTGCACATTTTTGATATATTTTACACACTACACTGATATAGGTAGGTCAGTCTTATTTTTGGCGAAAGGGTAGAGATAAGGCAGAATTGATAGGTAGTTAGGTACTTGATGGAAAACTTGTAAGATTTTACCTCTGCTTGGAATATTAGACTCACGTCGAGGTGATGTCATACAAAAATTCAAGGAAGCCACGTGTAAGTTTTTTACCAGAATTCAAAGCAGAACTAAAAAAACTACGAAAAATTAAAAAATAGCTAAAAATAATTTTGGGAGAAAAATAATTACCTTTATTTAGCAATTTTTGTAATTTTGGAAGAAAATGATAACAGTTCAATCGCCCGAAAAACAAAAAAACAAATGATGTTCAAACATATGAAATTGTGAAACAATATGATTGTGCTCTCCTCATTCCATCCGGGTTTGTGTGATTTTCAAAAACAGAATGCTCGGGTCATTGCAGTAGTGATTGACACAATTTTGTTTACCTACAAAAAAGTTCGGATTTATGTACGTTTAATATCAGCAGTACCTAACATAAAGGGATGCGAAATCCGGCGGTCAATGACCGAAATAACACAGCAAACTAAACTGACTGACAGCTCGTAGCTAACTTTATCACATCACTTTCAACTAACATTACTTTTAACCCTTTGAACACTTTACAGTCCTTTTGTATAAGACTAGACACAGTAAAAACTTTTTGTGCATGAAACTTTTGACGATGCAAAACTGCAATAAGTTGAAAGTGCAACTGCATTGCCCCGATAAGAACCGGCCGGTGCCCGCCTTATTTTCCAACAAGATTCCAGTTAGCTAAGCACATACTTTTCTAAAACTTTATAACACTTCAACACACAATCACTAGACAACTAAACTAAACGAAAACACTGGTTCGCGAAAATAATTACCTATTAATTTTGCTAGTTGGTGGCCGAGACAGATATGGCGGCACCGCGCGACGTCAACGTGACCACCACCACCAGTACGAGGTCGGGGTTCTCATAACGACGCGCGCGGGATAATGCAACGAGGAGTGCATACAAACTTTTGCAAAAGGCACTAAATTTTTGAAAAAATTTGGTGTAATCTTTCTAATAATTAAACTAATGGCAGCCCAATTTACGGAAAAATATTTTTATTGCACAGAGAGTTTTTGCAATGGTTGCGAATAATTTTGAATGTGAAATAGCGCGGCGCGTCGCGCAAGGCTGCCGGCCGCGAGGTGAGACAGGCTAGCGGCAAGCAAGACGGCGACGAGTGAGAAGCGGAGAGTGAAGGGGGGAGGGTGTTGCAACCACCACCGGTGCAGGCGTGCAGCAGCGTCGCCGCAATGAGCTTGGCTGCATACTTGCATACAAACTCACACTGGCAAACTCTCGACCTTCATTACTTGTATGTATAAATTCAATTCTTACCAACGTTTATAAAATTTGCTGAATAAGTAGGTATATTCATTTAAAACAAAAAAAAGGTGCATCTTTTTATTAAGGTAGGTACCTATTATTTTATTTCATTCATAAACAAGAATAGTTAGGTAACTAAGTACCTAACTACTTAATTATTATTATATAACTATTAATCCAGTGATTCGCATAAAGGCGTAACGGGGAAATAAGTAGCGATATAAAATCTAGGTAATCAAATAATTAACAAATTCAATTAAAAAAATTACCTACGAACTCGGTATAAATATTTTTGTCCATAAGTTTATATAGGTTGTTATATAAGTCACCAAAACTAGTAACGTCTTTTTATGATCTAATTGGATTTTAATAAAAAAAAACTAGGACAAAGTACACCCCTACTCACACTAATCCCTCCACAAAATAACTTCAGGATAAAATCGAAATATTATTCCTTACCTATTATTGGACTATAATTGTTTAAGAAGACTAAGATTGATTTACTAAAATATTTAATACGGATTCATCGTGTGAAAGATCACAAGACAATTAACCAACATTTTCTAATAGTAGAACAAGTTCAATACTCTTTCATATGGAAACGAACGACCATAGGATAAAAGAGTTAATCGCAATAACCCCTTGCTTTAGTTAGCTTACACCTGCTGATCATTGAAGCCGTATTTGTTAACAACTCACAACGCGACATATAGGTACGTACCTTACCTACACATATTAAAAACTGGCCTTCATGCAGTACGCACGCACATGTATGTGTGTAAGTAAGAAACTCGGATCTGTATCCGCCGCATTATGTATGTAGGTACTTAGGTACCAATGTCGGTACTTGGGAAGGTAGGTAGGTATAGCGGCTACTGCGGGTGCTTCGTTTGTACAAACAATGTCCCAACGCAGCCAACTTCAGTGCCAATATGAATCTTACTAAAGTAATTATCGTGTCGAAATTCGCTTACAATTCGGTCACACTCTTCCTTTCCAGACTTTCCACACAAAGGACTCGTTCGGTGTAGTGTGTCTTGTAGCAGCACGACAGACAGACATGCACACTTCCTTTCTCACATTTTCTTGATATCAATAGCTTTATAAATGCTGTAGTAAAATGAACTCTCACTGAATTTCCGGCGTAGGCTAGTCTTGAGAAAAAATTTTGCTCACGCGATTAATTTAATTCAACTCAAATTTATGTCAAAACTACAAAGGGTCAATCCTATAAGATAAAAGTTAATGTTCATGTACGTAGGTTGAACGTACTAAAATCCGATGAATATTCTTCGTACAGACTGACGTACATAAATTTATCGGATTTTTTCCCAACACTATTTATGGAATTTGACAGCTTCATATCAAAATGTCATTTATTAAAAAGATTGTCAAAATAGAAAAAGTTTTTATGTAGGTACCTACCTACTTTGAGAAAAAGGTTTCATTGTTCCGTTCCGTGTTCCTTGGAGCAGCTTGGAGCACTCTGCAGAGCAAATTGTGGTTTATATTAGGTAAAAGTAAAACCTATGTTCGTCTACCTACCTACCTACCCACCTGCTTATAATCAAAGTTCAAAACTAGATCCTAGACATACCTACGAAGGTATTTCCTTTGAAAAAATAGCTTAGCCCTTATCTAACAGCAACTAAATAAGTCTATGAAGGTATAGGTCAGGTACGTAGGCTTCTCCAATTTTCGGCTTTAATGAAAACTCAAACGGTCAAGTGGGAATCAATAAACATGCACTCTAGTGTTCCGTACTAAAGCACTATCTACTGCAGGCGGGCATAGATATGCTAGCCTTATATACATATTATGTATATAAGGCTAGCATAGCAGTGACTAATTTCTCTAGGGCTAAAGTCTAATGTAAAAGTACTAATGTCCATTACCATGTAATGTTATACCACTTACCTATACACAAGCTAACCGCGATGTGGAATGTTTGTAAACAAAACTACCATACTTCACCTAAAGGTTACTGTTGTCGCGTCTTTTAAATGCAATTTAGTGACTTGTCGATTTTAGGCTTTTCCTTCAATGATTACATATTGCTTACAATTATAATTATCTGAAACTCAGCGACAAGCACGTAAGTTTTATTTTTTGTGTCGTGTTTTTTTACACAAATTCTACATCGTGTTTAGCTAGTGTATAGGTAAATAGCTAGCGCAAAAAAGAACGAAGTCAAAAGAGGACGCGGGCCACAGATTACTACACAGTAGTTATAAAATACCTTCACCGTCAACTCGTCGTCGTAAGTTAGAAGTTCATTGACCAAGTTTTGCACCGCTTTTTATAATGGTGATGAATTTATTGTCTGCCTGTACATCTGTGGGTAACCTACTAGATGACGTCAGTGTGGTCCCAGACAAGGATGTCTTATTATTACATGAAACTAAACTAGTTGGCAAATCTAGTTCTATTTCATAATAGATGGAATTTTATTCAAAAACTCGTACTGTGCATAATAAATACACGCCCTAATCTGACCTGACTCAGTTTGAATAGTAATCGTCTGTCTATCATGTGTGTCGAGGTCATTCCTATTTGTTTATATTTTTTGAATTGATAGGTAGGTATTCAAGGGCGTCAGGCAGTCTACCAACAAATCTATCTATGGGCCTAATAAGTAACGAATTAGAGTGAATGTGATATAAATAATATAAAATAATTGCTTAGAGTCCATCTGTTGGTAATAAATACATTACTCATTATTAGGTATTACAACCATAATAATATAGTTTCTAAACAATAATCCAACTCGTTCTCGTTCTTGTTGGGGGCTACGTAAAGGTTCCTTAACGATTTCGGTAATTTTATATTTTTACTGAATTTTCAAGAAGCCTTATAATAATTTTGCCATGTACCTAGGGTACATGTAGATACCTACCTATGTCTCCATATATTATCAACTAGGTAGGGTAGGTACTGCTCACTAAATAGTAATAGTACCTACCTATGTTAAAAAGTGAAAAAATACGATCCTCCAATTTTCAGGAATATCTATGGTAGATGACCTAGTTGGTACCTAGCTAACCTAACTAAACTCTTACCTGGTGGTACTGGATGCCATTAAAATTAGCAAACATAGGTAGTGTGTAGGTTGATAAGCATGTGGGTACTGGTAGTAAGGTATTTATTTATGGAGCAAACCGTGTAAGAATCTTGTCCATTGTCGTGGAGTTTCTCGACCTTTGTTAGACGGGCCGCGCGCCCGCGCCGCCCCCTGGGCTGACTGCCTGCGTATGTCTCGCTCGATTTGAGTTTACTTTTTTTTTCATCCACATGTCTTCTTGCTAATTTGCAAATAATAAAGACAGTCGGACATCCTAACTAATAAGTTGTTTCCATCACTCGTAATCTATAACCTCATAATATGGATCTCCAACAATTATTGATTAAAGCTAAGTTTGGGAATTTATACAGATTCTAAGTTCATTGTTTGTACAATGCAAGTTAAAATATAAAAATCGTTTAGGGGATCTTCGGGAATCTTATCTGATACCTCTATAATAAGTTTACTATTTCTTGTTTTTGCTACCGAGCGAAACGTCCAATAAGAAGTTTTTACCTGCCTTGCAAGCATGCAATGTGCGAGTAGGCGTTTGTCTGACTGCTGACCTTGAGGGACCACTGCCTTCTTTCACTTCGTCGCAGTCGGTAGAACACTAAAGATCCTTTTTTTTTCGATGTCAAAAATAGCACAACTGGCACGGTAGACCTTTGCTTACAGGTTTAACTGGCCGGGCCACTAGTTTTCCTTAATCGTTACCTTATTTCTGACAAACTAACTTTTCACCGCATAAATCTAACAAGAATATGCAACTAGGTAGGTACAATAATTTGCGTGTCAATGTAATGAGGCGAAATCATGCAAAATAGGTGCTCACCCTTCTATTTTTATGTGGCAAATATAAACGTTAGACACATTAAAGCTGTTTAGTAATAATTCACATTAAGGACAGTGATGATGTGACTGACTGACCCGACTGGATGTGACGTAAAAATGTAATGTATATGGACCCTTTCCCTAGCAACTAGGGTTTATCCCGAAATAAAAGAACGGGGTATTGTCAGTGTGAAAGATAACTCTCACCAATCACAATTTCTCCCTCATTGTTCGGACATCCATTAAAATATATTTTTCTTTGTGCAACGGCAACGGGTTTGTCTGCTCGTCCTGTTCGCACAAAAAATAATGGAAGAAAAGACGCACGATTAAATTATACAATTGTGAAGACGGGTCAGGCAACGTGTCGCGAGCTAGTCTATGAGAGAAATAAGGCCAGACAGAGGGTGAAAAGCCTTTGTTAAGTAGACTTTGTCTATTTGGACTATTTCATTCCGTAGGTTGCTTCGATAAGCAATTGCAAAGGAAGTGGATATAATGACTACCATCCTTTCAGCCTCACATAAACCTTTGAAGAAACTGGATTTGGTCTATGGTATATAATTGGTTCACATGTCTGAAAAAGATGGATTGTCTGTCTTGAAAATAGCCTGGGATATGCATGCATTGCAATCCCATTGTCTGCGAATTTCTTAAAGGAAGAAAGCACACGAGTAGAGTTGGTATAAGTACTTTCAACCGAGTTGAGATCTAATTAAAAAGGTATTTATTGTTAGTGGGCAATTACTCAGTTCCACTAAAGTTCATTTATAAAATATTGCAACGTTAAAAATTTGGATATAAGAATAGTTGACGTTGTAGCTCATGTTTAATTCGGAAGTGGTATTATGTCATGACCACCCTCTCTTGCGTCCTGTCCAACCAATCACTTACCCATCCCTATTAGTCTAATAAAAAGCTAATAAGTTCAAACACACGCACTACTGTAAAGTCTATTCAGTTGCGTAGTAAGTACCATTGAGAATCCAGTTGCATCGCGACTTGGCATGGGAATGTTCTGGGGGTCAACGCCATTCGTTTCGCGTACTTGTCCCGGGTAAGCACTGCGTATTATTATTTCGATAGATGTTTTTATTTTAGGGTCTGAGATCCGGTCTGAGCGCACCCTCGCTTCTTGCCGGCTGGCGTCGGTCGTCGGTCCAAGCCAGCAGACTCCATACGATACTTTAAGATCCATTGATATTCATTATTATTATTCGCACTTTTAATCGGTGGGTTCATATTCTAATGGACTTAGTCTGCAGATTTAAGGAAACCAGTTTACTTATTCTTGGCATATTGGTCATCTAAATTTAATCTAAGATGAGAAACTTAAACACTTTGATTTTTAAAACGTGATTTTATTTCGTTTTAGAAGTTTTGGTTATTAAAGTAATTCCTTAACAATCGTGTTATATTTATCGAGATAATATTTTATAATAAGGTTAAGGTACCTACTCCGGTTTCCGCATTTGGACTCCAGTCGGTCCTTTATGCGTGTTATATAATTATAATATTTTGTTTATAATTAATATCATAAAGTTTGGTAAAATGTCACATCACATCACATCACCATCATTCCAGTTGGTAAGTACTGTCTCAATATCGGGTCATATTGCGGTCAAGATTCGCCTATTCAACATTAAAAACATAATAAAGGATCCCCAATGAATAGAATCCAAATCGGTTCACACCGACTGGACCGGTTCCGATCAATCCATTGAGACGCGAAACGAAAGTAGCAGCCGGTGCGAAATTCACACCAGTCTTGCTAGATTCAATATGTCGCAAACTTGCAGGCCTAGAGCCTGTGAACTGTGAGAACAAAGTACAGAGCGTGGCGCATGATTGATTACGACTTTAACTATGACTTATTTGCTCATTCACATTAATTTTTATTAACCCTATGTGATTTTTATGCTAAGAACATATTTGTTTTCTCCTTATTATCTTTTTTCTTAAAAATTACTTAAGTATATTGCAATCGAGTCCTATTTCTGATAAGAATTTTTATCGTAGGTAAACATGGCAACAAAAAAAAAGTATCATTCCTGTAAGAAAAAATATTTCTTTTCGGCATCAATCAATATCTAACCAGTATTTTTATGGAAGACAAATTCCTGTTCACTCAAAATACCTGGACCCTGCTTTCTAAGCTAGGTTTGTACAAATAGAAGCCCTATAAACTGTGTTCTGTCGTATAATATTGCCCGCCAGCTATGCGTGCACATTGCAGTAGTGCCATTCAGTAAGAAACTGAAATCAATGGATGAGGTAAGGTATCATTCAGTAAACTAAATAGTCCCTACTCTTTTATTGAACAAATAATTAAAAAAGTAGGGACTATTGTTATGACATGTAGGTAGGTGCTTATAAATTACTTCAATTCTAAGTAACAAATAAACCTACATATTTTCAGAGTTAGTAGAGTGCGTAAATTATACAGAATGCCAAGTAACATATTGTGTACTAAGCCGAAAAAGGGTGATTCTGAATCCCGAGGGGATCATCTATTGATGTATCTACGATTTAATTGATGAAGATTTATACCTATAACTTAAGAATATTAAAAAAAACACTGCATACCTATTCGTTTTATTATACTCCTTTGCATCACCCTTTTTTGGCTTAGCACACCATGTTACTTGGCCCCCGGTATGGCTAGGTACTTAACCTACCAACATTAGCTCACAAAGCAAGGTACCATTCAGACTGACAGACATATTTTTTTAGCATGGGTATGTATAAATAAAGGTTGCAGAAGTAACAACAATATAATCCTACTCTACCACTTTATTTGTCACCCTAAGGTGAGAGTATTATATTCTAACCTCTTTAGTTTATCTACTTACTAATGTAAAAAAAAAAATACATTATGTACCTACCTACCTACCTACTTACTTGACTCCATGTATATGAGTGTTACTTTACTTTGCCATGTGTCGTTCATGGTATGAGTTTCTGTTAGGTACGAATATTCGCTTTAGCAGCGTAAAATTAGTAGGTAGGTATTAAGTATGGTTTATTACGTTTGATTATAAGTAAGTATATTCAATTAGCACGGAATCAGAATAATCTGAATTAAATAATACTTATTTATGACGTGGTAAACTGATTAAAATTACCATTTCTTTTTTTTTATTAAAATTTTTGCCGATGACCTAAATATATTAAACATAAGGTTGTAAAATCGAATGAAGACGTGGATACCTACAGACTGAAACACAATAAACTAAATTTGACAAAAAAAATATCGCAGTTTCCACTAAATCTTTTTTTTTTAATGAAATACTACTATAAAAAGTTATTTCATTTACTATTTAACATATTCCAATTAAATTTCGTCTAAATGTTCCCTTATACTTTAGACGAGTGAGTTTTTTTATTGCGAAAGAGTATTATTATTTTGGAGCAAATAACAAATTTATACCTATATGAAAACTATTTGGCATTGCCTTACAAATAAATAAAATCACACTTATTTCTGTCTGATGAGTAATCTACCTAAATGGTTTTTCAAAATATGAAGTTCTAAAGCTATATGCTGAGCTGAAGAACCCTAGTAGAGCGGAACCCTAATCCTATTTTACGTTACATTTCACTTCAATAAAGGTTGTGTTTAATATTTTTAACGTAGCTACAATTTAAATTGTGTGTAGTGGAGAAAGGAGCGTAATTTTGGAATTGCCAACTGTACCTTAAGTTCGAATAAAACGTATCAAAGCATTCTGTCTGGTCCCGTTGTCTTCGTCGTTGGCATCGCGTCGTCGCGTCGCATGATCTTCAGTTGGTCATTATCGTAATCTAAATGTTTCTAATAATTCATTAAGAAGTAATTTGGTACATTAAGATTTAAGATAGGTTTCAATTATAATAATAATCTAGACATAGGTAATTGTCTTGATAGAATAAACTCCTTTTTTATTTAATTTTATGTTTTTGTTTATTTTAATCAAAATAATGTTTACAATTGATGGTAACGAGCATCCTTAGATGTAATTATTTGAATCAAGTCATAGGTCATCATAGTCAAAGGTTAAGGTAAAATGTTTGTGTTTATTATGGTGGTTTGTTAGCCCTATGGAATAAAATTAATCTATAGAATGACTTTTACGACCAAGAAAATGGAAGAAAACCACCTTACCCTAGTTATTGTATTGTATTCTCTTTGAAAAACAAACAAAGTCTTAGTAGTGTGTTGGCAGCACTGTAACTGTCAGTCATCTGTAGAAATGGGGGTTCTGTCAATGGGTTCTAAACCCAATTTTTCGGGTTTACTGAGATATTTGAACAAATTGAACTGGTTTATTGTGTTTCTAAGTTTAATAAATCTATCAGTATGTATATACGAAGATCAAATCGGGAAATTCGATTGGTAATACCAGTTTTTAGGTTATAATATTTGTGTCACTCTGCTCTGAACTCAATCGGAATTATAAATTTTTAATGAAATTAACGATTTCAGGCGTCAATCTTACGTGGGAAGAATCAAATTCTCGCAATTTGATACTGTATCGACTGCGAAAAAGCTTATTGTTGCTACAGAAGAGAATGTATTGGCTGCTCTGAATTTGAAGACAGGTACCTACCTAATAATTGATTTTATTGACTGCATCCTCTTAAAACAACTCGCTGTTGTGGTTACATATCAATTGAGATTAACTTTCCGTTGCCCTATCACCAAAAACAGCTACATGACACAAGAGAGATTGTATTTGATATGCTAGATCTCTAGTAACCATCCAGAGAGTTGTGGGCAATAATGTCTGTTAGGAATGCATAAGGCTGGGCTTTTGTAATAGTTGCATTGTGCATTCAAACAATTGAATAGGCTTATTGGGTTCTTGATGTTATGTGGTCTTGTTAGTTGCTGAAAATATCTGAAAGCTACTGGACTCGTGGTCTTGTTAGTTGCTGAAAATATCTGAAAGCTACTGGACTCCTATACATCTTGTCAAAGGGCACTTTAGTTTGGAAACCATACCCACAGCGCCTACAGGACTAAATTATAGCAGTGTAGATAAATAAACACTCTAGTTTACGGTGGTATAGTCGTATTGCTGTAGAGTAGACTGGGAATAATGAGTAATAAAATGTAAATCATGTCGTCTTATTTAAGGAAAAAGTATCATAATATCATATTTTCATTTATCATTCCTGTGTTTGATTATACAAACATCCACTGTTATATTATGTACCAGTAAACCAGCAAGTCTGATCAGGAAAAATAAATAATGACAACCGGTCAGGTTTACAAGGGTCAGGAGTTACAAGGTCAGGAGTTACAAATACTTAGTAGAGGGATTGCTGCCCGCATCCCCCTTATTTGATGTTTGTACACTAAAGCATAATACAACCTGTATTATGCCCAATTACCATTTATTACAATTTACTGTTATCCCCATTTTACACTCCTTTGCCCACTCCTTACCAATAGCTACAATTATAATAAACATTAGATCTGAGCACCTCATTTATTTACGCATCTTTAATCTTAGGGCTAAATGAAGCTATGTGGTTCGTTCAGTTTTTTTTAACCATTCAACATGCCACATATTGCTCCTACACACTATCAGTTAACAGGGCAGCTAACCACCAACCACCGGCGTCCAAGCGCTAGTGCGCAATAGGCCATATACTCAGGCCCAGCCAAATAGAATGTTTTAAAAGTAATTATTTGCTTTCAGGTCAAGTGGTATGGCGGCATGTATTCGAGAACACTTCTCCGGGCAATATCCAGCTCCTCTATGTGACAGACAAAGTGGTGACTGTGTCGGGTAGCAACCCCTACTTAGTGAGAGCATGGGACTCCACTACAGGTTAGCATATCGTTAACTTTATCACTACATAGTATAAAATGAAGTTACTTCCTGCTGTCTGTCTGTCTGTCCCTGTGTTTGCTTAGATCTATAAAACTACGTAACGGATTTTGATGTAGTTTTTTTAACAGATAGAGTTATTAACAGGATGTTTTATAAACCATTTGACACATCGATTTCCACGCGGGCGAAGCCGCAGGGCGCAGCTAGTTAACTACAAATAACCTTAACCTGTAGACTCATGTATGCGCCAGTTGGCCCAGAAGTGTCAACACAAAAAAGCTGGAATATTCAGCGGGCTTAGTTTGTAACTTGTAGTTAAATGGTACCAATAACTATTTATTTAATTTGATGTTTGTATTTAGGGTTTGAAGATTCAATAACAATCAAATTCTTCAAAACAATTTGAGACATGGCTGATATGATGATTGATAAATAACATTCATTTAATCAAACAATTTATTTGTATTACAGGAGTTCTCCTCTGGGAGTGGTCTTTAACTCTACAAAACAATGAACTGTGTGAGCTCTCGGAATGGTGGGTGCAGAATGGCCTGCTTGTTCACATGTTGCCCGTGTTTGGATCCCATGTTGAAGTCACCATGTACAACCTTTACTCTGGAAGTAATAGGGGCTCTACATCAAAGATGCCAGCGCAGTGGGTTAATGAAGGGTATGTTTTCATTTTAATTCTCTTAGTGCAGGGCCAGAACATCAGTCAAGTCAACTAGGAATTAAATTTCCCCAATACTCTTTCTTATAACCACTTGTTGTTCCCATATAGGGCTGAAAAAAAAATTGATTTATTTATTTTTAATTAATGAGACGTGTCATTGGAGACCGTGACTCGGTCGGACGTAGTGTAGGACGCCCTTCGACCAGGTGGGATGACCTGCAAAAGACTGCAAGGAGATGCTGGTTGCATCTAGCTGAAGACAAGGCGCTATGCCGCTCATTAGGGGAGGCCTATATATATCCAGCAATGGACTAACATAGCTGATGATGATGAATTAATTAGACGTGGCTATCTTAACATTCCACTTCGCTCTTAGTTTGCTGCCTTAGATTTACACATTCATCATTGAAGAGTGCACATTCTTAACGCGCGTTATAAAAACCATCTGATCCGATACATCCGTACATAGTATCCAAAAGCGCGCTTCTATTCAAGCGCTTATGTAAGCACGCGCTTCAAAACGCCTACCCCATTATTAATGGTCTGCTAACTTAAAGCAGCTGCTTAGCAGTGTTAATCCTCACTCTGACTTATGTCAATAAAAGAAGACAGAGTGAGAAATAACAATGTGCTTAATTAGCAGAGTATTTTATATAAGGGTGTTGTTCCTACTCGCTCCTATGTTTAATTATTTATTATTTTTTCATTAAAGATGAAACTCCCCTACTATAATACGTATTATTTTCCAGATGTGTTCTATCCCAGCCGTTCTACACTTGTGTATCGGGCACTCCTGGCCATCAGCTGCTCATATCCTTCAATGTTACTGCGGACGTGGTGAAAACATTCAGCAAGGCTGTTGTTGAATACACAGATGAGAATGAAGTGAACTTGATACCTTTAGGTATGTACCTACATCATAATAATTTATGTAATCATAATCATATCATAATAATTATAAATGCGCAAGTTTGGTGTTTGTTATCTTTTTACGCCAAAACTTTGCATGAATCAGTTTTTGTCTTTTAAAGATGACTCAAGCAACATGGTTTCATCAGCTTTGCAAAAATAAAAAAATTTTACTTTGGTAAATATTGAATTCGGTTTTTAGATTTTTCATAACAATGAAATTATCACAAATTTCACCATGATTTGATTTTTAGAGTTCCAATATTACTTTTGTCTGTGATTATATTTTATCTTATTATTACGTTGAACGCGGGCGCTATGGCGCTCATTGGGGGAGGCCTATGTCCAGCAGTGGACTGCTATAGGCTGATCATGATGATTACGTTGAACAAAGGAAATATCAAAAGAAATATTTTCTTCTCGCAGCGATGGCAACCAAAGGTAACTTTGTGCCCTTGGTGGCCACCAAACTATTTTCGCATCTCTGCCTAAACTTAACGAAACTTTACTTTTAAGAAGCTTATAATAGGTATCACATGCCCAATGTAATATCTGATATTTCTTTTATTCAACGAAATAATAAGATGATATAGGTGGCGTCGCTAGTGTGCCTCAGAGTACCGCCTTAATAACCATGATAGTTTCAAAAGTTTAATCGAATTGTGATATACATATAGGAACCTTTTAATTGACCATTTATTCTATTTCTATCTTCTAGATGGCAACAGCAAACCGGGTTTCATTCTCAACGAACAGAAGATTGTGCAAATAAAGAACGACGGGTTTATAGAGTCGAAGGTAAAAATGGAGGAGTCGTATGCGAGCGTAGCCTTGGTAGACAGCGGCTCGGGGCCAATACTGATTCAGACGATGTATGATGAAATCCAGGTAAACAACAATCACTTAATAGTATAAAACAGAGTCGCTTCCAAATCCGCAAAATCTGTTGCGTAGTAAAGATCAAAGCATACGTAGGGACAGACAGACAGCGGGATGCGACTTTGTTTTATACTATGTAGTGATAAATTTTAGTTTAAGCTTATTTACTATATGTGCAAACTGTTAAACTTTAGTTACATCACCATTGTTTCTACTCAATAAGGTTTTCCAAGCCTGTTTGTTTTCCATCTAAACAAAAATGTAATAAATTAATTTATCTTCCAGGGATTCAAACTAACAGCTCACAAGATAACAGGCGAAGCTCTCCCGGCCATTCAAACCTCTGACAAGAACATGCGCATGTCACTTCCGGAGATATCCTCAGTGATGTGCTATAAGAGCCGCGACCAGGACATCTGCCGCATCCTGCTGACTGCGGCGGACGAGTCGGTACATCTTATGCAGCAAGGAGGTAAGTCACACTTCAAATTAATTTCCGTAGTATGGTGCAGTCGATGACGTCACGTCGACGTGGAAAAGTTCGGTGACTGTTGTGGATGTCTCCAGCAGGGATGTTAAATGTGGATGATGTAGACATTAGCCTTTTTAGTCGACAACTGGACATAGGCCTCTTCTAATAAGCGCCGTCGTAGCGCCCTGTCTTGTGCTTGCTTGCCGTACTTATTCTGCAGTCTTTCGGACATTATTCAATCAACTTAAATTACATCATCTAACAATACTCTAATTAAAGCAAGCTTCGATGATTTGGGCAGTCGTTCAATAATCTAATTCAAAACCATAAAGTTAGATACATAACTAACTCTGTGCATAGGTCCTTACTTGTTGTTACGCCTGCGCCCTATATAGTCAGATGCAGTCAGGTTTCTCTAGAACACAAGATTATGAAGGTTTATATACCTTCATAATCTATGGTTTTGAGTTAGTATTTGTCTAGCTGGCAAGAAGTACAGCAAGCACAGTAAGTATTGTAGCACTCTATTGTGTCTTAAAATCTGTGTGTACCTTAGATGCCAGTGTAGCTTACTCTTAAAACGCGGAGCAGTAGACCTAGATCTACTGGATCTAGATAGACCAGTTCCAGCAAATATTGCGTGTCACACGTCGCCGACACTACGTGCTAGTAAATAGGTTTTTAATGTATGTTAGACTAAGGTACGAGCATATAATCATATAATGTATAAGGTTTTTGTTGTTATAGTGCGTAAGCCCTCGCACTTGGGGTAATCTCTTAGAAATTAAATAATCAGCAACCGCGACCCGCCGAAATCGTTTTTTTTTTGGGATATAATTTAATTTCTTAAGATATATATTTTAAATAGGCCGTGGTTTTGAAGTACTAGACTAATGTCGCCTGAAATAAACGATTAAATTATTATTTAAAATGCAGCGCGCATTCCGTCTTTTTTAAGGGCATGCTATCAATATGCTATCAAAATCTCTAAATATTGCCTTTGATTTGCTTTCAGTGTCTTGCGACCTAAGGGTCAAGACACTATCTCTACTAAGGTAGAGATAGTTCTAGATGTCTCATAATAGCTATAATTAACTTTAAGGCTACCCTGAAAATGATGAAAAAAAAAAAGCATTTTTATTCATGTTAAACTTATTCTCAGGTCGTATCATCTGGTCTAGAGAGGAGGCGCTGGCTAATATCAGGGCAGTCGAGTTCGTTGACCTGCCTGTCTCGGCTTTGGAAGCTGCGATTGAAACTGAGTTCGATCAGAAAGAAGGTTTGTTCAAATTACCTTTACCACTACAATCCTAAATCTTATATACTACTGGATTAAACAATAGAAGTACTTGTGTGTCCGCCTCGGGACAATTGTGTGTACGATCTGCAGATATTTGTTCCGGTTGTTATCTATCTATGTAATCTAATGTATTCAGTATATCAGCCATCTGGTACCCATAATACAAGCTCTGCTTAGCTTGGGGCTAGATGATGCTGTGTGCATTGTCCAACATTATTTATTTATTTTTGTCCTATATTTTCTGAGGAAGTTAAATGAAGGTACTCATGTAAATTTATGATTTTTCTAGCTGCCAAGATGTACAGTAAGTGTTGTAGTGTCTATTGTGTGTTCCTATGTAGCAGAAAACTCTAATGACGGGCTAATCTGTTTTTCCTTAGAATTTCAGTTTTTCTTTCCTAAATAAGTAGAAATAGCCGCTTTAATTTTATGAATAATAATTACAAAGAACTTGCGTTCTAAAAGCAAACTTGCTGAGTAATGTTATATATATAAAACTACTGGATTTCTAAAATCCAAAGCCAGTATTTTAAAAAATCACTGAAAGAACGGAATGTAATCCTCAGACGTGCCATATAGGATATATAGAGGTATACATATACAACCTTGAGCTACACCTATATCTCACTCATAATTTTATTATGGCCTGATTTACGTAGACGCGGGGCTTTTGTCGTACGAATTCTAACATGACGTTATACAGTGCGTTTACGAAGAAGCGATTTTACACGCGTTTATTTAAAATGTAGCTTTGTTTCTCGCGGAGTCGCCAGATGACATCAACGCATCTCACGCGGCGTCACCGCTCTGTAAACGGAAAAAAATCTGTCCGAACTCTCAACGCGCCGCCGCGAGAAACCACGCGACACGCGACGCCCCGCGTCTTCGTGAACGAGGCCTAATTTATTTCTACACAATGAGTGTGCCAGTGTTTTTGTGTGCTATTTAAACAAATGTAGAATATACCACATAAAATTAATAGAGGGTGTGTGTGAGTGCGTGTGAGCTTATGATCCCAAAAGAGGGTAGTCCTTAGTACGGGCAGAGTGCCCGCTCTGTTCGAGCGTCGTCGGGCGGGGTTGAGCGGTCGAGAGCGCATTCATTCAGTGTCATCGCAAGCCGCAATTAAACGTCAACATTTCGCGTTGTCTTCGACCATCTCGCAACTTCGCAAACTTTCGTCTTCATAAGAGTAGGCTTGATTTATTATCCAGGTTCTATCTGGGCCGCGTTCTCCCGCCGCCTCCACACGCAGTACCAACAGCTTCTGGCTTTAATCCAGAGTCTACAGATGACTGAGCCCACGGCTGATGAGGAGCCGACGCAGCTGCACAGGGATTACTTCAACTTGCACAAGATTATTGTGCTGGTTACTGAATGTGGGAAGGTTAGTCTTTGTTCTTATGTGTTTGGGTTTTTTGTACACATTATTTAAATTTCCTTTTTTTATAGTACAGAAATGTGTTGTTTATGTTTCGATCTCTGTCTTATGCTGTTCTAAAAACAAAATAAATAACGTGTGTTAATTGTGTTGCCCGACGCTATTGTAATAGATCGCAGTGTTGTCCAGATAGTGTGTTTAAACACTATCTAGTACCCATAACACAAGCTTTGCTTACCTTGGGGCTAGATAATGTTGTGTGAATTGTCCAGAATTATTTATTTATTTATTTATCTTGGTTGGGACTTAAAGCCCAATTTAGAAATGATAAATAGATGAGTCGAGTAACGAGTTGACCCAATGATGTTTTACTAAAGATGACGTATATTCATACTGCGCGGTGCTCAGATTTAGTTCCTTATGCGACATATACATACTTACCTCTGGCGTATCCATAGGTTACAACAATAAATGCGACAGATAATACGGTACAAATGATATAGAAAAGGATAGCTATCTGTTTGGACATGCGCTTGAAATACGCGAGCACAACATAGATTAGGAGAAATATTGTTACAGAAGGGACATTTAATGAAACAGGCACTGCACATTTTTGCAGACGCACATATCCTTTTGGCGTAGTATATTTGTGTTGGTCTTCAAAATTGGCAGAACATAATGCTACTTTTTGTAGGCATCCAGTCATGCTCACTTCTTTCTGCCCGTACTTTGCTGACCCATTTATGCCTTATGAGCTCTTCACTCGGGAATCTGCAAAACATAATAATACCTAAAGTCATTTAAAACGGGATATTTACCATGATTTGATTTTTGAGTTTTCCAATAATTCGGCACAGTTTCATGCGCCATGATCACGGAATAACTGAAGACACTGTGAGTTCGTTTTTATGAGCAGATATACCGATCTACCCTCATTTTCTGTCTTTTGTTCCCGTTTTAAATGACTTTAGTGTTAATAACCATGATAGTTTCAGAAGTTTTATAATAATACCTATTTCTAAAGGCTTATGATCAACTGATAAATAAAAGAAGCAATTACCATGTTTAAGAACATTACTGAAACGAAAAGATATTCACAGTGCCATTCTATTAGGATTTGTAGGTAAATTTGTGCCTACGAAATCGCATCTGAATACTTCTGATTGATTACTCTATGACGCACGCCCGGCGCACACTGTCTGTTCCTATCGCGCTGCGGTCGTCGTCAATATTCTCTATCCCTTTTTAGCATCATTTAAAATATTTGATAATTTACCGATAATTTGTTGTAATTTCGAAATAAAACGTAAATTACTAGGTGTTTTATGTACTTACGTGTGGTACGTAACTCCTTCATCCTTTTTTACCTTTGTACCATAGTTTTTGCATTTTCTAAACACACAGCTCGGCATTTAAATCGAATAATGTCACGCGCGGTCTCGCTCGCAGTTATTATTCGACTAAATCAAAATTACGACAATTGACTTAATTTTGCCGCCTCAGTTTCCACGCTCTAGTGCGACATCTACCTCATTTATTATAAAATATCATTGAGTTGACCCCAATCAAAACGGACGCTAGCGTAACATCTCTTCAAATTTGTTTGCTAGTGCGACCTACGCAAAAATAAATAAAGTGGTCAACGTGGGTTTTATACAACATTTGTTCTTTTGTCCAGATATTCGGCATGGACAATCTATCGGGCGCCATCTTGTGGCACCGCTACATACCGACTCTAGACACAGAGTCAATGCAGTTGTTCACTAGGAGATCCGCCCGACACCCGCCGCACGACGCCGTTGTCACTGTTGTCGGGAAACACGAGGTAAGTAGAGAGATATGCTAATTACAATCTATCGGGCGCCATCTTGTGGCACCGCTACATACCGACTCTAGACACAGAGTCAATGCAGTTGTTCACTAGGACATGTGTTTTTTTATTAGGATTACCAACTAAAGATTACAGAAAATAAGGATTGGATAAACTTCAATGTTTCCTCTGTAGGTCGAGATAATGGCGCTAGAGTCGTAGTCCCAAAAATTTTCGTCTTGTCGCTCACTTAATTGCGTCGCTCAGCTGGAGAGAGCGTCCCTTTACTGAGGGGAAGGTCGCGGGTTCAAGTACCGTCGAAATGGAAATTAATTGGGATATTATTTAATTTCTTACACAAAAGTAATAACAATGCTACAGTTTTTGGGTCTAGTCCTTAGGGGGCTGGGTATTCTAGCATAATTAAATAAAATATTTAATTTCGACTATCATGTATATTCATAAGGTGTACAAGCAGAAGAGAGAGAAAAACATGGCGGCTAATCCCAAGTGTCAATGGCAGTAGGTCATTGACCAAATAAGCTACACATAACGCGGGAAATTTGAACTTCACATTCAAATTCTTAACAAGTGCTCTCTAATTTATATTTGACCAAAGTCTAGAACACCTATCATTTATCGTCTAAGAGAAACAGCGAGTTCCAAACTTCCGCAGTATTATTTTGTTGCCTAGAATAATTTGTTAGATTATAAAGCCACCTAGTAATATTGCGGTGCTCTAGCAGGGTGCATGTTTGAAACATTTTTATCTTTAAGATCCCCTGTACCTAAAACATGTTATGCAATAAAATCATTGAGTATAACCTAAATTGTTATAGGAAACCGGCAACACACTCCTCGTCAGCCTGAACCCTATAACAGGCGCGTCCGTCGCGGAAGGCACGCCGCACTTGCCGTACCAGCCGCTTCAGTGCGCGTTGCTGCCTAAAGTGGACCAGCAGAAAATGCACGCGCTTATAGTGTTGGATAGCAAGGAGAATGTGCACGTAAGCTAATTTAAACCTTAAGTCTCAAATAATTAGGCTCAGGTTTTAGTTATTTAAGTTGTTATATTTTTCCAACATGAACGATAACTCATCGTGTGGCAAAAACAAGACATTTGTCGTTGAAGCTGCTCACAGGCACAAAAGGCCTATGAAAAGACAGTACCAGTCTATCTATATATATAGTATCAGACTTAAGCTCTGTATACATCTGTGCTAATCGTAACAATATTCTGCCAACAGGTTTTCCCCAAGTCTGCCGCGCCGTTGGTCGAGAACATGTTTATGTACGTGGCAGAAAAGAGCTCGCCCAAACTACAGGGTTACGCGCTCAAATACAATGGAGAGGTAACTAATCACTTCTCTGCTTCATCCATTGGGCGTTTTTCCATTAGCCAGCCCGGCACCGGCGGCGGGGTTTCGTTTTTCCACTGCGCCGGTGTCGATGCCGGTTTGCGCCCGGTGAGTGGTACAGTACTGACACGTACTTCAGCACGCAGACACGTAAAGTGTAATTTACGTTTAGATATAACAATGGTATCGCCAAGCCGTCGACTATATTTGTTATATCTTTTACATCTACGTCGTATTTGAACGCCATGACCTTGACGCGTACGCACTGCAAGCGAACCAAAAACCAAATACGAGTCCCTCCGCTCCGCGCCCTCCTACCCGCCCCGCGCAATTACACACTCACACGGCTACAATTCATATAAATATGCAATACACATGCAATTTTGCCGGGCCGGCACCGGTGGGAAGCTTGCTACCCCGGCGACGGGACGGCCAATGCCGGGCCGGCGCCGGCGCCGGTAAGTAAAAAAGCGAGCCATACATTTTTGCTTCCCCGGCAACGGCACGGCGCCGGGTAATGGAAAAACGCCCATTTAATCACAATCTTACAACACACATTGAACAACCTCTGCGGACTTTAAGACGTCCTCTGTGGCGCGTTGGGCGATAGTCCGCTTGCGACGCAGAAGTCGCGGGTTCGATTTCCGCCTTGGGAAAAATGTTTGTACGATCTACACACATTTGTTCCTGGTGTTCTAGTTGTGTAAAATAAAAATATATTGATCTATGTAATGTACTGTATTATGTCATTTATTTATTACCCATAACACAAACTCTGCTTAGCTTGGGGCTAGATGACGCTGTGTGGATTGTCCAGCATTATTTTTTTATTTATATAAGCTCGACTAAAGGCTAAACAATATACAATTGATTTCAGAAAGTAGTTGCGGTCCCCACATGGTCAGTGACGGTAGGGTCGGGCGGGGGGCGCATCGTCGGCGTGACGGGCAAGCCGGGTTGGGAGCGCGCGCAGAGTCAGGGCCGCGTGCTAGCCGACCGCTCCGTGCTCTACAAGTACTCCAACCCCAACCTGCTGCTCGTCATCGTGCAGGCGCCGGATCCTATTCATAAAGGTATAGTTAAGGCAGCTTATGGAGACCAATATGGTCAGTGACGGTAGGGTCGGGCGGGGGATGGAGACCAATATGAAGTTAGCCGCAGATATCCGTACCATCGCGCACCTAAAGTCATTTAAAATGGAATATTTACCATGATTCGATTTTGGATTTTTCCAATATTTCGGCACAGTATCATGCGCCATGATCACGGAATAACTGAAAGCACTGCCAGTAAGTTTAGTGTTAACACTTTGAGTGCTGAAAACGCACGGTATGAGTTTTCTACAAGTGACTAATCTGCGAAAATCCACACTAGCGCAGCGGCTAAGAAAATACAGATCTTTGTGACTCAGCAGAGCTGTAATATTTTTCGAACGAAACGCATGTGCGGCGCAACACAATCGCTGTGTAGAGCGGCAGCACGAATTTTTTAGGTAAAAAACAAGATCGCAGTCGTCGAAAAAAAACCGCAGTCAAAGTGTTAATAACCATGATAGTTTCACAAGTCTTATCACGCACCTTACCGCGCCGTTAAATAATGACACAATAGATATTTGTGGTTATCAATTTGTTGTTTCATAATAAAATGCAAATCATACTACATAGTATGAAACTCGAGAATTATCTAAACGCACTTTTATTTCCAGACATGGTAATAGCAGCGTGCGTGGACGCCGTGTCTGGCGCAGTGGTGAGCTCGCAGGTGCACCGCCGCGCGCGCGCCACGCCCCTAGCGGTGCACACGGACAACTCTATCGCATACGTCTATTACAACGACAAGCATCGCAGGACTGAAGTTGGTGAGTTGTGTATATATCAAAGGAAAAGCGTAGGGCATAGAATTGTGTCTTGAGGTATTGCCATATATTTTTACCCGCTGAATCAATAGGTTTTGGGTGGCCCGCTAGCTAACCAGATCGGCACGCGGGCAGAAATCCTTAGTCAGGAAAATAGACCCTTAGGTCTATGCCAACACAAACACGCACAAACATATCACCCTAAGGTGAGATGTTTGTCCGTTAGAGACGGTTTTCTATATTGTGGTCGGAATACATTAACAATTTTTAGCTAGGTGTTATGGTGGTCGCTCACCAGGGGGCGCTGTTTTGTGGGTATTTCTCGATAATTTTATTTTTGCATAGGATTTTGGCGCCTGTCATGTCTCGTCGCTAGACTACTAATTAATTACATTTTCAATAACCTCTGATCAATTCATACATCATCAATATTAACCAGCCTATAATTCCAGCTACAATGGAACTATACGAGGGCAGCACACGCTGGTCTGAAGCCGGCTCCGCGTTCTCATCGCTGGAGGGTGCGCGTGCGCCGCTGACGCCGTGCCTCGCGTTCATATTGGGGGCGGTGCCGACCGCCGCCGCGCCCACAAGGACCGAGCGCTCGCTTACCGACAAACATGTACTGCGTGAGTATATATGCAGTGTTCAATCCTTGGGAAGTTCTGAATCTATTGGTGAAAAATATTTTTCGCTATGTTACAAAGACACACGGCAGGATTGGTACACCAGTTCAAAGTCGCTCAGCGAGCTATGGAAACAGCTGTGCTCGGGGTCTCTCTGAAGGATAGGATTCGTAACGAAATCATCCGACAGAGAACCAACGTTACCGACATAGCTCAAAGAATTAGCTAACGAAAGAAGTGGTAGTGGGCCGGCTATATATCGCGAAGAACCGTCTATCGCTAAAGTAAACGTGTTCTCGACGCCCTCCGTCTAGGTGGGATGACGAACTGCGAGGGACTGCAGGCAGATGCTGGATGCGGCAAGCTGAAGACAGGGCGCTATAGCGCTCTTTGTGGGAGGCCTGTCCAGCAGTGGACTGCTATAGGCTAATGAAGATATGACAAACGAACGAATAAAATGAACCGATTAGAACCACAACTACGAAACAATGTCATTCTTGCCTTTTAAACGTAGGTACTTGTATTCAGTCCCCCAAATTATAATTATTTAGTTATAGCAACTGATAGAGCTGATACGTCTATCACAATGGTTTTGCTACACTAGTTCTCTCTATGGTGTATGGTAACTAGTTATCTTATGGTGGTCACATTGTGCTTTCGTAACTAGTGGTCGAGTCTGTTTTTGAAGCTGTTCACAAAATACCTTCATTGCAATAAATTGTTTTTTTCCAGTGGCCCTATCAAGCGGAGCTATAGTAGAAATGCCGTGGATCTACCTGGACCCGCGCCGACCGATCACACCCTCGGCCGTAGAGCGAGAAGAAGGGTTGATCCCGTACGCGCCGGAGTTGCCGCTACCTTCTGAAGGAGTCATCAACTATAACTTGACCTTGCATCGCGTGGAGGCGATCTACACAGCGCCCTCGGGACTCGAGTCTACTAGTTTGGTGTTGGCTACAGGGCTTGGTAAGATACATTTATTTCTATAGCGCTAAACGCTCACAGTTAGGCAAATAAGTGGACTAGTATAGGCTGCTGATAAATTATTATACTAATATATATAAACAACTTCAGATACAAATTAAAAATACAACAATTATACAGTACACAGGAAAACAAAAAACATGAAACACAGTTAACTAACGAATTAACATGAACTACTGACTAACGAACATGTACAATTGAAGACCGATGTGGCGCGGTGGGCGAAGGTCCGCCTGCGACGCAGGTGGTTGAGGGTTCGATTCCCGTCTCGGAACAAATGTGTGTACGATCTGCAGATATTTGTTTCGGGTGTTCTGGTCGTTTTCTATGTATAATAAAAAAAAAATCTATCTATGTAATGTATTGTATTATGTATATCAGTTATCTAGTCCCCATAACACAAGCTCTGCTTACCATGGGGCTAGATAATGCTGTGTGAATTGTCCAGCATTATTTATTTTATTTAAAAAAAAATGATAACATTAAAATATGGGTAACATGTCTGTGTGTGCTGCAGTATGTCAAATTGTATTGTATTGTATTTATTTATTTCAGATAATAAAATCCATAGTATATTTACATTAAAATAAAATCAAAAAGGCCTGGGATCAGCGTAATATTTTGATAGAGAAGCAAAAGAACTGATTGAGCCAGACCTATTGAGGCATGATGAATTTACTTTTTGATTTCACATAAAATAGGATCTTTATTAACGCCCTAAGAAGATTCAGTAAACAAGCCATTTTAATGTCAATATTTATAAATTCCAATCTACGAACAATATAATATATAAATAATGCTGGACAATCCATCCAGCATAATCTAGCACCAAGCTAGAGCTTTTGCTATTGGTACTTGATGGATGACTGATAAACATAATAATATAATAAATGACATAGATAGATATTTATTTTTATGATACATAGAAAATACCCAGAACACCTATTTGGAACAAATATTTGCAGATCGTACAAACATTTTTCCTAAGACAGAAATCGAACCCGCAACCGCAGCGTCGCAAACGGATCTTCGCCCGCCACGCCTGTGGTCTCATATACTTCAGTGATGTTATTTGTCCACAGATCTCTTCTACACTCGCGTCGCACCGTCCAAGACCTTCGACCTTCTGAAGGACGACTTCGACTACTACCTGATCACCATAGTGTTAGCCGCGCTCGTCCTAGCCACCTACAGCACCAAATACTTCGCGGCGAGGAAGCTGCTCAAGAACGCGTGGAAGTGCGTCTCGTAAGACTGTTCTGGAAGGTGCCTTTCCAGATGTGCTATGTAGCTGAAATAGGGGATGTGTCAAAACAATATTAAGGCTGGTTTTATAGCCACGCCGCTGGACGCGCCACTGGGCAGCGCGCTGTTAACGTTTACTGAACGTCACGGCGCTGCGCAAGCGCGCGACTTTGAAACGCAACTACTACCCCCATACATCTCCAAACGCGCGAGATCCAACGGCGCTGCCAAAACGCAATGTAGCCCACAGCGCAATAGAACCAGTTAAAAACGGCCGAAGATTGAAACTTCTCTTTTGTCCCATATGCCATCGTCTCCATATTCTTTTGGACGGTTCCAATCCAAGTGGTTGGCGGTCTGCCTGGTCTTGTTTTGTCGGTTTCGGTTCAGACAGAAACCATTTTCTTGGTCATAATTATGGTTTAAACGTCATACTTATGCTGTAAATTCGAAAGTTTGAATGTTTAAATGCTATTGTTACCACTTCTCGCTAAATCTATTGATCGGATCGGGCTGAAATTTTGCACATTATATAGTTCTAGGCCTGGATTAACATTAAGTTTTAATTACTTTTTATCCTGGACAAATGCGTGCAAAGTCGCATGATAAAGCTAGTTAGTAAATAAAAACAAAAGGTACGTGATATATAGATACTCCTTTATATTTCCTTCATTGCTAATCTAGCCCGTTGACACATTTTTTAGGTTAGCTATGTAGTAAATCTATAGTGAAAAGGTACCAAAATGTAAATGTATGTTTCTTTTAAAGAACAGAGCTGAGTTATAATCGACCAACAGAATCTCGAGCACATATGGAAACGTGATGCTGTTTTGTCATGATGCTATTGGTGGATGTTATGTTCACTCGCTCTGCTTCGATGGAAATTGTACCTTATGGTGGTATTTATATGGTTGGTATGGAAATGTATATGTAAAGGTATAGCAAATAGTGATACAGCCCACGCTAGTCTTTATGACTGGCGCCAGATTAGCAAATTATTTCTACAGTTCCTTCCTACTAATGTATTATAGGCGAACATAATATTGAAATGTGAGGATGGTATCATCACGCGCTGAGAAAGGTTGCTACACTGCCAAATGTCGATTTAACTTATGGAGCTAGTCATAATGATTGCGTGAGCTATCAAATTATTATTTTGTTTGGGTGTTTGGGTGACTATATCGAAGTAATGGACTCGTTTCACTACACTGCTATCAAATGACTAAGTTCACGTAATTGCATTTTACTCTTTGACCGTATAGTTACTATATTTAATAGGAAATCATTTACAACGAACCTGATTGCATAGGTTGCTGTGCTAAATGAGTGACTCATCTAACCCATTTTGAGTTGCTAAAAATGGAGTAAATGAGTCGCTCACTTAACCCATTTTTTAGCAACAAATGATTGCGCCTCATTTAACCCATTTTTAGCAACTTAGAGCGCGCCAACGAACATTTCTTCAGTGCATTTATAGCAATTTATCAACAGGTTATCTGAACTAATTAATTATTTGGCCTACTGAGCTGACTAGCAAGAGTCGTCCTTTAGTGCCATAGTACCGCAGTTCAAACTCTAGACTTATTGGACTTTATCTTAGTTCGTGATTGTGCTAGTGGATCTTGACACAATTATATCTCCTTACTAAAGTATTATACGTATAATACCAATGAACAATAATAAGGCATTGTCTTTGACGCGTTACACAATATTAGTCTAAATATTATTAACATAATAAATATTATAATTGACCTAAACAAGATCGTTGAAGGCAAGATGGTGTATTTATTCGAATAGGGTTAATAAATGATAATGGATTATGTTTATAATCATAGTAAAATATTGAATAAAAATTAGGTAGTGCAATTTAGATGATAATTATTTATTAAGGGTGGTCTAAATGTCGAGTTTTATATAAACAACAAAAAACCATTCCAATATTACACCTAAACCTAATGCAATGTTTGTTATAAAGTTCTTAGAATATTGTACTTACTAATGAGCATTTAAATCCTACATAATCTTAAATCTAACATCATATCCGCATCTATTAATGTGCCCAAATTACTTAAAAATAGTATAAATAGTGCTAAGAAATGTGTCGCAACTTATGTTCCTAGCAATATTTCGCCGCCAATTGAAAGTGTTTGTCGGAATGTTAATTTGAAACGTTTTCCCCGATCCCTTTTGTTGTTGGATACATTTTATTTCTACAAATTAATTGTATTAGGTATTTCTGCATATAAGATGTAGTATTTCGCACCTCAGGAAGGTGATACAAGACAGGTTCACATTTTTGGTTGCATATTGCTCATATAAGTTGTTAATTAGCGATAAGATTAAAGTTTTATTATATTTTGTTTGATTTGAATAGCTTTTGTTATCGAAGTTTCTTATGCATGTGAATATTTTTCTTGAGAATTATTCGTTTTGTTCTGCACAATAGAGTTGTATCTCTACATGAAATGTTGCAGTATTGATCAAACAATAAAATACCTATTTTGTCGAAATGTTACCAGTTTGTGTAAGATTTTTGTTACGTCGCGGATGTAAATAATGTTGCTTATAGTTTTTTGAAATAATACCCACTTAAAGTATGTATAACTTACCTACCACCTAATTGGAAACAAATTCAAGTTACACTAATTAGTTGGAACAATATCTATAGTAGAAACACAATAAGTGTACTAGAAATACAATATCAGTGACTTAGTGAATACGAGTTGGCAACATTGTAAGAACCATATTATTTTGAGTGATGATGTATTTGGTTTATTTTAAGAAAATGTTTTGTATAATACAATAAAAGTTGAGTTATTACTATCATTTGATTTTTATTCTTGCCATGCGAGTTTTTTTCTACGATTTTGTGTGTTCTCCCCAGTCTTACTGTGAATAGTTTTTACCCCAATGGTTCTGTTTCACAACTGCATTTACCATAATCAGCACCCATAACCTAATGGAAAAACCCCAGTAGTTCTGTCAACAGAACTACTCAACAGAACAAGTGAGAATTGTAATCCCATTTGTTTTGTGGACAGAACTAATGGGAAAAATCCCAGTAGTACTGCCAACAAAACAGGTGGGAGTAAACGAAAGTATTCACTGCTTTCAAGCAGCGAAGATTTAAATTTTGACTCTTAAGACGCCTTAATGTTCGACTTATAATAAAATTTAAAATAATATTAATCAAACCGTCAATAATTTACTCTGTGTGACACATCTTTACATATTTCTTTTTGTTTAAGAAATTAAGCTGGGGGATCCTGGTAGCCTTACTTATTTCCCTTATCCCACTTAATTGTTTCACCATAACAATGGTATATTCTTAGAATGACACAATTTGGCAATTTTTATATTTTTTTATGGACTAAGAGCCTGCGACCACGTTTTGGTGTTTGCACAATGGAAAACGTCTGGCAGTGGAACGGTTGTTGATTATTAATAGTATCCCGAACAAAATATATCTTCATACTTCAATAAATTTTTGCTGCAAATTTAGCAACTTCGCAAGCCAATATCTGCCAAAGCCACTATGATACGCTAACAAACTCTCAGCTTTTATAAAATGACGAAGGTCTTACGGTCGCAGGATCAAAGCCTATCCTATTAACATCTCCGTGCAAATATATTATAGCACTGCACACACTATCTAGAGTTCCCTCATGGACCGTAAAATAATCTTATTTGAAAATAATTTATAGTATATAGTATGACTTGCCTAAGTGCTTATTTTGTAAGCCCGCCTTTAGTACACCTACGCAATCGCATGCGGCAGCGAAACGACGAAAAAACTGTAAGTTGTATGGCAACGTTTCGCATGTGTTATGTCTCGCTCTACTATATAGCTAGATGAAATAATTGCGTCCTTGTCGGTATTGTTTCGCAAGTAAATGCGAAATAGCTGTTACACAGACGCAGCAGTTTCGCTAGTGGAGTTTCGCATCGCAAGGCGTCACCACGCGTTCTGTCGGTGAGGACAGAATTTCGCATAATGGAAGCCGAAAATATTGAAATGTTATTGAATTTGATTCGAGATTATCCCGAGTTATATTTAGTTGGGCATGTTCATTACAAAAATGCATACAAAAAAGAGGTGGCATGGAGGAAAATTCAAGAAAATGACAATGCTACAATGACATTTCCTTGCGAAAGAACTGCAGTGTACTAACGTTCCGCAGATGTTTCGCTACCGCAATTATTTCGTAAAGACTCGCAACCGCATACGAACGCGTAGGTGTACTAAGGGCGTAAAGAAATAAAATATTTTGAGTTGGAATTTGACCATTCTGCGTCAATACCATCGCCATAGTAAAGTTATTGGTTATCAAAATTTGGCACTCTCGTCTCCCCCAAATGAAAATACAACCATTATTCTAAAACCATTTATTCTTACGATACCATATAATTAAATATCCGTTTAACATTCGCGTCATAGTCCAGATCTCTAGCTTGGAACGGCGTGCCGACCAATGGCTCTAGCTTCATGCAGTGCAACGCTGGCGGCTCGATGACTGCGTCGTTACCGCAGAGCTCTCGCAGGTGGAACCACGCGGCGCCGTACGAGTAGACTAGCATCTTCTTGAAGAAGGTAACAGCTGATTGCTGTGGAGACGAAAGTTATTATAAATAAATAAATAATGCTGGACAATCCACACAGCATCATCTAACCCCAAGCTAAGCAGAGCTTGTGTCATGGGTACTAGATGACCGACATACTTATTACAATACATGACATAGATCGTTATTTTTTATTTTATATAGATCTATCATCATTCCCACCTCTGGATTGTGTACGATCTGTAGATATGATCTACAGATCGAACTCGCAACCTCCAGTGTCGCAGGCAGACCTTCACCCACCGTGCCACAGAGGTCGTCATTATACGCAAGATTCGTGAAGGAAGAAAATAGGTGTGTGGACTTTGATATTTGGTTGTTTTTCTATCAACACGTGTCTTACCAAAAAGTATAAAACCTTACCTGCAAAGGTTTCGGTTGTTTCTTAGACAGATAGGCATCAACACACGCCATCGCCTCCTGCAGCCCTTCATCCTCTAACCCCAGATCGCTGGCGAGCCCCGGCAGCGCGTCCAACGCGGCCGCTTGCAGGTGGTACGCCTGGCTGCTGCGGTAGTACGAGCCGGTGTCCTTCAGGTAGCTGTCTTTCGCTGATTTGTGCAGGAATTTGTAGATTTCTGGGAGGACTTCTCTGTGGAATTAATTAGAAAAATTAATTTGACACTTACTCACAATTACTAAAAAAAATGGAAACGTTAATTTTGTGTGCTGTTCGAAATCCATAGTCTAGCCTAGTTATTTACGCCATCTAGTAACAAACACCGGCACTACATACTCAGCCGCAGCTATGATGGTTCGATAGATTGATGGAAAACTAGTTCATAGTATATTAGTTGGAACGCCAAGCAATTTCTCCCTCTTACCGCATTTACAATTATTACTACTAACATGTGTTTTGGTTGTAGAACTTTCATTACAAATTTATTCACAAGTATTACTTTTAATTTGAGCTTCTATCTATTGATAGACTGGACAGGCTTTCAGCACCTATAGGGCCCTCCATGCATCACCAGGCAAAACCAGTAGTCTAGTTTTTTCTATTGCCAGCGCCACTGTTAACTCTGTTTTATCATGCAATCACCGGAACTGTGGTAAAGCTTCAAATGGTAAAGCGTCTATAGAGATATAACGTACTTGACAGTCCTTGCGTGGATGAAGTCTTTAGCCAACGCTGCCAGCGTCACCAGCAGGTCGAAAGCGCGCCGCAAAAGCACGGGATCGCTGCTATGGAAGCGGCTCACTAGCGGCGCCCATGTTACGTGGACTAAGGGGAGTAGTTCGTCTTCATATCTGAAAAAAAAACAAGCCAATTTTACAAACAATCTAAACTTAGACAACGATTTTCCTGTTAACTGTCATAAAATTAAAACGGCTTCACCGATTTTCATCACACAAAGCTAACCACACTGATACTGAACACTGTTACAAGAACTAAATCAAAAGCATTCTTTATTCGGAAGATTATACTGGATCCGGAATACTGTAATGTGTGTGAACTCGCTCATACAACTACATCCGCCATCGCCGAAAAAAATGTACCTATACAATAAAATGACAAATATCGATTTAAGATTGGTTCAAGTGTCAGAAAAACATGCAACAATCTCATTCTTATATTGGACATTTCGGCATATTATAATCTGGCCCCAAGTAAGCGGACTACAGTAATTATGTTACCGCTATAAGATATAGACTAAAATGCCCTATAAGATAACAATTTCAGTACTCACCTAGCCAACACCGGCAGTCCTTTATCCATGACTTGCATGGCGAGAATCGCGTTGTCTCGATGTCCTGAGGTTATGAAGTGTACACTGCGGGACAGGATCCTTAGCGCCACGCGCACGTGTTGAGGTAACGGGGGCTTCTCTTCTGGAATAGAAAAAGAGTTCCGAGTGAAGAGAAAAGAGTTTAAGAGTTCTTGTATGACATTTTGATAAAACACTATCCAAAAATTTTCAAAAAATTTAAAAATAGCTTATATCTTCAACATTTTTCTATTTAGAGGTTTCTAACTGGTAACCAACATAAGAATTGCGAACGTTTGTGCCAAAGCCAGGGATTGGTACCGATACTAATGCGGTAATAACGGTATTTTCTTTTCCATAAATTCAATTATCGACAATTTGCCCAAAAGTACCAATTCAAAATGTTCAAGGTATTCAAATTGGTTCTCGCGACGTATGCCAGCTCGAAACTACCGATATTTTAATACCGATACCGATGAAAGTACCTGTATCGTACTAAGTTTAATTTGTTGTTGTTTATTTATTTCCCCACATATACTTGTCATTGATGTCGTTAAGTTCTATAAATGTTACAATATTGTTATATTACAATGTTATTATATAACACACACTAACTTTTTAGTTATTATATCGGTTCTAAAACATACTGATATAACTTACATCGTTACCAAAGATATACCGGTACCACGTCAAGGTTATTCAAACCGGTTTTTGAAAAAACCGCTATTCCAAGCCCTGGCCAGAGCTAAGTAAGCGGGCCACTAACAAACAATACAACAAACTACTACTAACAATGAATCTCCTAGTAACATACCTGCGACTCTATCATCATAGTCGAGTTCCTCCTCCTCTCTGCCCTGCATGTCTTCCTGGTACATCTCCTCTAAACTCCTCCCGCTGTCGATGTCACTGTCACTCAGGAGCCTCTCCGCTTCTTGGGTCTCTCGTACGTATTCGTTCAACTAGAAACACATTTTATATATAAATTATATAAAGGTTTATTGAGTTATTAATTATTTTAATTTATGTGTATCATAATCTCATTCCATATTGTATTAAACTATTCCATCGCCTCTCAAACCCTATAGTTTACGGAAGAAAACTCTTTGTTAGAGTTCATCATCATCAGCCTATATTAGTCCACTGCTGGACAAAGGCCTCCCCTATGAGCGCCATAGCGCCCTGTCTTTAGCTTGACGCATCCAGCATCTACCTGCAGTCTTTCGCATGTCGTCATCCCACCTGGTCGGAGGTTTTCCTATTTTCATACCCTATTTAGTTAAGTTAGTTTTATGTATTATTGTGTGTACAATAAAGAATTAAAGTGAAAAAACAAATAGAAGTTCACAAAGCGCGTACCTCAGCCAACAGATCAATTTCCTCCGTCTTCTTGTCTATACCGTCAGCCTGCTCGCTCCGGAACCAGTTCCGTATGCACTCCACGAACGTGAGGAACACTTGCAGGTAGGCGGACAGGTTGTGCTCGTAGTACTTATCACAGCTTTGGATCAACACCTGGAAGGTATACACTATATTTATAAGCTATTTGGCGACGACCTCTGTGGCGCGGTGGGCGAAGGTCCGCCTGTGACGCAAGAGGTTGCGGGTTCGGTTCCCGCCTCGGAACAATTGTGTGTACGATCTGCAGATGTTGGTTCCGGGTGTTCTGGTCGTTTTCTATATATAATAAAAAATATCTATCTATGTAATCCATTTTATTAAGTATATCAGTCATCTAGTACCCATAACACAAGCTCTGCTTACCATGGGGCTAGATAATGCTGTGTGGATTGTCCAGCATTATTTATGTATTATTATTATACTCATAGTTATGTGAGTTTATTAGATTAAACTGATAAACTCACACCATTAAACATCACTACATAAAAAAAAACAGTCGCTTCCCGCTGTCCAATGTATGCTTACATCTTTAAAACTACGCAACGTATTTTGATGCGGTTTTTTTATTAGATAGTGATTCAAGAGGAAGGTTTATAAACCATTTGACACATACATTTTGACGCGGACAAAGCCGTGGGGCGCAGCTAGTAAAATATAAACCGTACATGTTCCACGATCCCGTACATGCAGTCCAGTATCGTGGCGTCGCTGTACTCCATCACCACGGTCAGGATCTGCAGCGCCGACTGGCAGTTCCACGACTGAAACAACATTATTACTCACATTTACTGGTAACCTGGGATTGGCTATAATGAAAAATAAATATATTGGTAGCAATATAGGAATATTAACACTTTGACAGCCAAGCATTTTATTTATTTCCAATCTCTGACAGCCGATCACGTCCCCTGTCCGTGACAATTTTATAATAAAAAAAACAATAATACATGTTTTTCTTATTTTATATAATAATATGAGATACCCTCAATACAATCAAAATAAAATCATGGCCGCAACTAGTCTTTTTTCTATAAAAGTAACAAAATGGTCAAAAAGTGCCGGCGCGCCCACAATGGTACGCTAATTATGTATGCGGCTAACTAGGATAAAATAAGCGTCACGTGCGTAGTACGTGATCCGCTGTCAAAGTGTTAACCAGCGTTCAGTCCGAGTTTGAGCGGAGTTTTGCGGGATGAATACTAATCCCTCGGCATATATTTTATAGGACCAGCTCGGGATCGTTTTCTATACTATCTATATATCTATATATTTCTATCTATATAGACGACCGATGTGGCGCGGTGGGCGAAGGTCCGCCTGCGACGCATGAGGTTGCGGGTTCGATTCCCGCCTCGGAACAAATGTGTGTACGATCTGCAGATATTTGTTTCGGGTGTTCTGGTCGTTATATGTATAATAAAATATATATATATATATATATATATATATATATATATATATATATATATCTATGTAATCTATTGTATTAAGTATATCAGTCATATAGTACCCATAACACAAGCTCTGCTTACCATGGGGCTAGATGATGCTGTATGGATTGTCTAACATTATTTATTTAATTAAAGTAAAGTAAAAAAAATATTTATTGACTAAATAGACAGTGAAACAGGCAATACGAGTCCATAGGCTCCTGAACTAGTAAAAAAACTGTGTTTCAGGAACCAATGGCTTCTCCAACTAAAAAGCATCTTGTGTTAGGAGTACCAAATTAATCATATGTATCCAGCACATTAGTGCTACTCATTAGTTCTAAGGTTTTGAATTTTTCACGGACTCCAATATAAAAGTGTTGAAAGTTCTAATTTTATTATTTGACACCTATATTATTTTTTATTTAGCCTGTTTCGTCCCACTGCTGGGCAAAGGCCTCCTCCAAATCTTTGACACCTATATACCTTGTTAAAATATGCTAATATTTTTGTTATTTCTATGGACCTATGATATTGTAATACTCATAGTTTGACATTATTTTAATTAACTTTCCGATCTGTATATTGCTATTGTTATTTAATTTTGCACGCCAAAGCTGTTTTAGCTGGTAAGCGATCGCATGGGACGTTTTAGAATAAGGATACCAACTTATAACCCGTTGACTGCAAATAATTTTTAAGCTAAGCGGTTAATTCCGTACCTTCTTCAGACTAACAGTGATTTGGTTAGTGAAGTAATCAGCATTCGCCTTGATGAGTTCCGCGGGAGAGTGGTGTCCGCACGCCTTCGCGATCAAGTGGATGGCCTTTAACCCGGCCAGTTGTAGGAGCTCGTATTCACTGCCTGGAATAACAAATTAACTTATGTTGATTATTTCTGTTAAGGGTACACAAGTCGACGATGCGAACTCGTCGGTAGGCGAAGCCTAAATAAAGATAAATATACATTTATTTGGCCAATAATAACACAAATAATAATAATAGCGCTGGGAGGTGCGACAGTTTAAAACTTATGCGCTTTCCAGTGTTCCGTTGTATTTTAGTGTTAATTCTTTGTTCATTCTAAATAAATAAATTGAAATTGAATAGTATACACTAACTACACAGTACATTAAAAAGTGAATAAAATAACGCTACCACGCTATTTAAAACATAACGTAACGCGCGTAATCAGCGTTATTACGCAAATTTTAGCGTGAATAACTCGTGAAAAGGCGTTATTCGCGTTAAAATGCACATTTACCCGCGTTATTCGCGCTAAAATTTGCGTAATAACGCTGATTACGCGCGTTACGTTATGTGTTAAATAGCGTGGTAGCGTTATTTTATTCATTTTTAATGTACTGTGTAGTTGACAAATGAATAAAATAACGTTACGTTAAGTGTTAAATAGCGCTAGCTAGAGGTAGCTACAGTGAACTCACCAACTCTCTCCAGTATCAAGCAGAGCGTCCGCAACAGATACAGCTGGTAACCCTCGCCCAGCCTCTGCGCCGCGAGCCCTACGCCCTCCGTGAATAGGCACGACAGCACGAGGTGGCACTGCGCCTCGCCCACCGTGCCCACCGTGTGCGGGGCGCGCACGGTGGGCAGCCGGGGGTGCGCGTAGCTTATGTCGGTGTAGCGGGTCTCGATTGCGCCTTCGTAGAGATCTGAAATGTTATGATAATGTTGTGAAAGTGACGCGAACAAGAGTTTCGGTACCAGGGTTTATAGAAACACACACTAGCTGCACCTCGCGGCTTACCCGCGTGGATATCTATGTGAAAAATCGTTTATAAACCTTCCTCTTGAATCACTCTATCTATTTAAAAAAACGTATCAAAATCCGTTGTGCAGTTTTAAAGATACAACATAGACTGACAGACAGCGGGAAGCGACTTTGTTTTATACTGTAGTGATAACTGGCACGAACCTGGCACACTATCCTTGGTCCAAGCCCGCGGGTTGTACACCGTGGCGTCCAGCGTCTCGTCCTTGCCCACCGGCGCGTCCCCGCTGTCCACCTCAAGGGCGAGGTACCACACGTCTTCCTCTAGGTACGTGTTCAGAAGGCGGCGTGATAGACTCACTGGGGATTTGGGATCTGAGAACACAGGAATTTGATTCTTAAAAACAGTGTGTTTAGGTGTGTGGCGAGTGTTAATCTATTAATGCAAAAATTTGATAAGAAAAAGCATAAGCAACTACATTATAAAACTCCGATAGCAAAGAAGTCCAATAGGATCTGACACACTTCTGGGGCTGAATTTTTCTAACCAATCGCTTTACAGGACTATAAATAATAATGTTGAATAAAATTAAAACTTTTGAAGCTATCAATGTTTTACAAAAGTGTAATAACGGGATATTTACCTTGATTTGTTTATACGGTTTCCAATATTTCGGCCCTTTTGAGAAATGAGAGTATCATTTTTCGCAGTGCCTTCATTTATTCCGTGATCATGGCGCATGAAACTGTGCTGCATATTGGAAAACTCAAATCATGGTAAACATCCCGTTAACATGGTAAATAGCCAGATAACTTTCTAAAAATATAAACATTACTAGCTGCGCCCCCACGGCTTCGCCCGCGTGGAAATCTATGTGACAAATCGTTTATAAACCTTCCTCTTGAATCACTCTGTTTATAAAAAAAACCCGCATCAAAATCCGTTGCGTAGTTTTAAAGATCTAAGCATACATAGGGACAGACAGGCAGCGGGAAGCGACTTTGTTTTATACTATGTAGTTGATACATACTCAGGATATATTTTTTAGTTAATCGCATGCAATATTCAACCGTTAGTATTACCACTAGCCATCCAGTTACAGATGAAGACCGTCTCCGGCTCAGCCTTAGTCCTGAACTGGTCGAGCAACGAGTCCAGTATCAGTTCTGCGCACTCGCTGGCTCCCAACAGCTGACAGATCTCTTGCAGACGTTGGACTGTTTCTTTGGAGTCCAGGTGGAGGAACGTACTCCATGGTGAGTTGAGGGGAGGGGGGGTTGATACGTCTGAAAGAGAAAAATATATATTTATTATTGGTCTTCTATTTCTTTAAAGTATAGCCAGCAGTGACGTCAGTTCATTTACCTCTGTTGGCGTGTCTAGTGAGTATAGCCAGCTTGGTGGCGTGTCTGGCCGCGTGGCAGAGCGCTGTACACAGTAGCACCATGTTGCCGGCCACACTGAGCAGTGACGTCAGCCGCTGGGGTCGACCCCCGTCTGACAGCACGGCTATATGGCCGTGGAGGAGATTCAGGGCTGATAGTTTGATGGCGTTGTCTGGAATGATGTGGTCGGATTTGGTTATATGTATTATGGTTACGAGGTTATGCGAGAATAGGAAATACGAGATATCTCTGTCATATTGACATGATTTATAAAATGCTTCAGAGTTTAGAGAGAGTTTAAATGACAATTTGGGATGTCCATTGTGTAAGGGAATATAAAAACACACGTTTTACGCACACTTTTTATAGTCCAGCGCCCCCGTTAGATAAACTGAGCCTTGAGGTGTCTACAATATATCTTTAGGGACTATATAGTTTTAGCCAAAAAAGAGATCTCACACTCTATTTAAAGATAAATTTAAAAAAAACTGGTGCGATTCTCTATCGTATTTCCTACAATTATCCACGCTCACACCACAGATCCAAGCAGCCATCCTCCTGTATACAAAAAAAAGGGATCCCCATATTTTAAAAACAGTACGTATACTCACCAACAGCGTTCATCGCCCTCGGGAACGTCATCAAAACCGCAAGGAAGTTGTTCCCCAACGTACTCATGAATCGCAGGTTGCTTCCCGCGTCGGACGCGAGGAAGGTGCGCAGCGTAGTGCGCGCGTACTCCGACAACTCGGGGTGGTCGTCCTTGGTGAACGAGATCAGCGTGTCGAGGCAGAAGCCGTGGGACGATACCATTGATCTGGGGAAGGTATAAAATAAATAATGCTGGATAATCCACACAGCATCATCAGCCCCAAGCTTAGTAGAGCTTGTGTTGGGTACTAGATGACTGATATACTTAATACAATGGATTACATGTATAGTTTTTTTTACTATGCATAGATAACGACCAGAACACCCGGAACAATAATCTGCAGATCTTACACACAATTGTCCCGAGACGGGAATCGAACTAACAACCTCCTGCGGCGCAGGCCAGTACCTTCGCCCACCAAATCGTTAACACATGTCGCTCAGCGATTTCGGAACGCTGTGGTTCTAAATGCCCCGTCACTAATTTCACTAAATCGTCAAACCTTTATTCTTCCGGGAAGCTAGGGGAACACAGATAACACATCAATGCATAAGTTTCTTCCCCCACCACCGTAGTTAGCATAGGCACTTTCAGCTTGTCATCGATATTGTTCAGCGCAATATATTGGTTTACGCGGCGAAGGTACGTTGGCCACTGTTTGAGTGTGTTTCGAATTAACATTAAAAGTTATTATCGCACCTACCTCCCAACCTTCCAACCTCAAACAAGAGGGTTCCCTCTAGTTTGAGGTTGGGAGGTCCAGCAGTGGACGTATGTCTGGTAATGTACTCACCGACTGCAGTCAGCCAGCAGCCGATAGCAGAACACCGCCAGCTCCTTGCGCACCTTCACGTGGTCGTGCAGCCTCAGGAGGCACAGCCGCTGCGTGACCAGGCACAGCTTCTCCTGCGCCATCTCGAACCACTCCCGACTTCGCTTCTTCATGTCCTTTATGTTTTTAGCTGGAATTATAGTAATATTGCTGAATCTTCTTTTAGAAGGAACTACAGACCAAATATTTATAGCAGCTTTTACCTACGATTGTCTGTTCGACCGAGCGGAATCCGCAGCACTCGCTACGGATATAATAAACTAGCTGCGGCCCGCGGCTTCGCCCGCGTGGAAATCTATGTACCAAATGGTTTATAAACATTCCTCTTGAATCACTCTATCTATTTAAAAAACAAAGAGCATAGAATAGCATAGGGCATACATAGGGACAGACTTACAGCGGGAACCGACTTTGTTTTATTTATGGTACACTATGTAGTGATGGCGCTCATTGGGGGAGGCCTATGTCCAGCAGTGGACTAATATAGGCTGATGATGATGATGATGATGTAGTGATGCCTATGCTCCAAAATGCGATGCCTTGCATATATACTAAATCAAAATAGTCACAGACCAATATGGCGCGGCAGTAATGTATTCTATTAAATACCAGCGGCCCGTCCCGGCTTCGCCCGGGTGGTCATTTAATTCAGGCAATTTTTTAATTTTTCTCTTTTTTCTCTACGGAAGCACCATCCTCGTACTTCAAGGAATATTCTAAAAAAATAATTAGCGAAATCGGTTTAGCTGCTCTCGAGATTTGCGCTTAATAACACATTCAGCGATTCATTTTTATATATTAAGTATATCAGTTATCTAAGACACAGATCATGTCTAACAGCACGAGACGTAGGGTCTCGGTAGATGGGCAGGTTATAGAGTACGTCGACGAGTACATTTACTTGAGCCAGCTACCTAGCTTCGATAACAGGCAGGACAAAGAGATTGGTCGTAGAATCGACAACGCCTGGAAGAGCACATGAAGGGGAAACTTCCTGTGACACTGAAGCGCAAACTCGTCGATATGTGCATCTTGCCCGTCCTAACCTACGGTGCGCAGACATGGTCGCTGACTGAATTACAAAAATCCAAGCTCAAGACCTGCCAGAGGGCAATGTAGCGTAGTATCTTGGCCTTCCGGCGAATCGATCGCGTTAGGAATACGATGCTACGCTCTTTGACAGGTATTGTCGATGTGGGAGTTAAGACCGCCACACTGAAATGGAAGTGGGCGGGGCACATTAGCCGAATGCAACCCGAGAGGTGGGCTAATGCTGCAACACCCTGGGTCGCGGAAGGAAGCCGCGGGCGAGGTCGGCCGAGAAAGCGCTGGCGAGACGACCTTAACGCCTTCCTCGGAGATTGGTGGGAGATCGCACGTGACCGCACTGAGTGGAAAGATTTGGGGGAGGCCTTTGCCCAGCAGTGGGACGAAAGAGGCTAAAAAAAAATTTTAAAAAGTTATCTAGTACCCATAACACAAGCTCTACTTAGCTTGAGGCTAGATAATGTGGATTGTCCAGCATTATTTATTTAATCTACGTAATTCCAAGCTAATTTCTCTAACTAACTACAACACACACAGATACACAAGATATTCTATAAAATAACTAATTACCCTTTTTGCTTACTTCTGGCATAGCCTTCTTTCTCTCTTTGACCAGTTTAATGAAATCCTCTGTGCGGAGGGGAGTCTCCTTGGGCAGGTACTTGTCGTTCATGGGCAGGCACAGCACGCGGTGGATCGCTTCTATCGCGGTCTGAAATTACTCTTATATCACTACATAGTATAAAACAAAGTCGCTTCCCGCTGTCTGTCTGTCCCTATGTATGCTTAGATCTTTAAAACTACGCAACGGATTTTGATGCGGTTTTTTGAATAGATAGAGTGATTCAAGACGAAGGTAATATAGGTACAAGTTTCCTTACACAAAGGGTACGGAACCACCAAAAAGAACACGTATATTTAGGGGAGCCCCCTTGAATAGTTATTTTTTAATCTGTTTTTAGTACTTATTTGTTGTTATAACGGCAATATAAATACATCACCTGTGAAATTTCAACTGTCTATCACGGTTCATGAGATACAGCCTGGTGACAGACTGACGGACAGCGGTTTCTTAGTAATAGGGTCCCGTTTTACCCTTTGGGTACGCAACCCTAAAAATTAAGCTGATCCCGCATCATCCCTAACTTGACTTACCACTATAATCATATGCCCCTGGTTCTCCCGTGACATAGCCACGTCCTGCAAAGCACCGACCACGCCAGGCAGAATGGCCGACAGCATATTGTCTATGAGCGACAGTTCTAGAGCCGCGTCCTTTATGTGGTAGTCTGTGGTCATCTTAGGATGCGTCATTGTGTGGACCATCACGCTTTCAAGTGCTGCCATTCTGAAATTATTAAATAAATAAATAAATAATGCTGGACAATTCACACAGCGTTATTTAGCCCCAAGCTAAACAAAGCTTGTGTTATGGGTGGGTACAACAGAATAAATAAATGATGTAAGAAACCGGTTGGCCAGGATGACTCGAGTTGCATATAAAAACTTGTCCGTGCGGCCCGGATGCGAATAAGTCGGAAGTAAAAAATTTGGTGACTTAAAACAATATCTTATTTTGTTTAGTTTGATTGAAAGATTTAGCTATGATTTTGTATGTGACGCGTAATATAGAAGTATCGAAGTATTTAATCTATACTAATATTTTAAAGAGGAAAGATTAAATCGGACAGGTTGACGCACGTAATGGGACCAGCTACCTACAATAAGCTCCCAGACAAGGTTAGGGACGCACCGAGTGTAGATAATTTCAAATTAAAATAAAAAACTGGCTCATAGAGAAGGCGTTCTATACGTACGACGAGTTTTTAAACTATTAATATAGAATAATCTTATTTTGAATTTTTACTATAATTAGATATGATAATTTTATATTAGAAATAATTCATTTATAAAGTGTGACATATAATTTGACAAATTATGAATAAAATGTTTATCTGTTTATCTGATTAGATTTTTTGTTTAATTGTTTGTATTGAATAGGGGTGTCAATCTTAAGAAATAAACTGCAGCGAATAAATTAATAATAATAAATACAATTAAGTATACATCATTCTTACTTTAAAGCCCTCATCTTCTCCAGTTTAGCAATATGCACCGACACGAACACTGTCTGCGCCAGCATCGGCACTTGTGTTTTCAGCACCTTGTCTTTGATCTCATACGGAATGTGCAGCATTGTGGCTATCAGGCATTCTAGGGTTGCAAACTTTACTTCCTCAGTCGTCTCAGCAACTGTTAAAAAAGATTTCTATCAGAAAGTTGTTTCTTAGAAATAATAAATCATGTTGGACACTTCATACAGCATCATCTAGATGTAGTAAGCAAAGCTTGTGTTATGGTCCAGTACCCATATCACAAGCTCTGCTTACCTATGACTAATATATGAAGGGCACAGGGAAAGAACATGCAATGTCACAAAGACAATGAACTGAGAAATTGCTAAATTAAATCTTTTGATCCTTGAAAAAAAGTACAATAAAGTTTCAAATAGAAGGAAAATATATGTATAAAGAAAACATATTTGTTTCTGTTGTGTAGTAAAAAAAAACTTTTTCATTCTTATGTTTATTGAGTTAGCACAGAAAAACAAATCAAAGTCAGAAAATACAAGCAAATAATATGCAATGTCCATTAAATATTTATTGTTTAATTATCAATATAATTTATCTGTGAGAAGTATTGCTTAGCTTTTGGTCCACAAAACTTTGAAAGGGCCTGGATATCCATAAATTTTGCCTTTGAAACTGGAAGGCTGTCTTCATAGGATTTATCTGGCAGTACAAACTCACCAGCTTTCTCACCTGATTTCTCTTATGGGTCGAGATAAAAAAGGACGTGTCTTCTTATACATTGGGGATAGAAAGGTTGTCCACGCACTGTATCAATATTTGACTATGAATATTACTCCGTGACTATGCATGTTACTGCAAAGTGTGTTTTGGTGTTCCGTTCTACCAAATTTATACTTCATAATGGCATTGACAGTTCAAAAAACATAAAAATGTGACATAGCATGTTCTTCCCCTGTGCCCTTCATATATAATACAATACATTACAGCGATATATATATTTTCATTATACATAGAAAATACCCCGAACGCGAACGGCATGGCATAGTGCAAGCCCCGATGCTGCCCTTTCAAATTTTATTTTATCCCATTGGCAACAGGACTGGCCTTAGTGTTAATTTGATTTAATGCCATTTTAGCTTTTAATCACACTTATTTTTGCCACTAAAAGACAACGCCATGATTGAGTTCATTACCAAAACTGGCTTTTAATCAACTACCTTCAAATAGGTTGTTTTTTACAAATCCACCCTCAATTCTCAAATACATAACAGATTGACTTATTGTGGACCAATGGTTTAATTATAGGGGCCGAATAATATACAAATAAAAGAAGCATACTTACTCATCTCATGTTTTCTATGGTCATATATTATGCTGAGCAGACCTGACTCTAGCTTTATAAACATGTCGAAACTGTTGATGGTAATCCTTTCAAGCACCAATTTGACAGCGGCAAGCATCTTCAAGTGTACCTCTTCGTTACCTCTGAAAATAACAGATGTAGCTTACAACTTTCTTCTTTTTTTTTTGCTATGACTTATGTAGGACCTGGAGGAGGCTTTCACCGCTGAAAGCTGAAAGCGGTACTCACATATGTATAGATAGAGATAATATATAGATTAGTATTTAAGTTAAGTGTGAGAAATAAAAGCTTTATTTATTTTATGACTTATGTAGTGTTACGAATAACATGTCAAACTTTCTTATATCTTTGACTATCATGATTCTATAAGTATTATGTTAGTTTGTACAGTTTTGGTACAATTTTTTGATTTGTTACTTTAATAAGATCCATTATTGATTTTTTCCTTATTTTAAGATTCCTTGAAAGTGCAATCTATTATTAAATCATTGTTAATGTCTTAGGGAAAAAAAGGCTTTGTGTTTATAAACATAAAAAAACATGTGGCCTTATTAAACTTAGGTAGTTTAATAAAAGCCAAAAAAACAATGGGTGTTTAAAAACCTTGTTTTATTATAAAAAAATTTAATCTATCATGGTTATTAACACTTAAGATGCACCTTGTTTAATTGATGGAATATTATGATAGAACTAATAGAATAAAAAAAGTGAGGGTACCTTTTCAAAATATGAATAAAGTTAACAAATATACCTACTTCATTTTGTATTCTTTTTTGGGTATTCAATATTATTTAGGTTTGAACTTAGGTGGCCCTTAATACCTGCAGGTACCTTACATTTTGGTTTTTGTTTTGGTTTCCAAAAGTTTTGTCTTCTTTGGGGTATAATAATAGTATAGCTGTGCGAATGTCTGGCAATAGGAACTTTCATTAATCAACAGATTTTGATCTTCTACCTGAATGACAGCTACTTACCCCATCTCATTGCCTTTGACGCGTGATATGAGAGGAAACAATAGATACTGTTGTAGTTCCTGCATTGCTCTCTTGTTCATTTCGACGACCCGGATCGTGTAGGCCTCCAGGGTTTCCAGGGTAGGGCATACCATCAGCACGTCGCATATCGGCTTGATATTTGTAAAAGCTTCCTTCACATCAGCGTTCATGGCTGTTGCTTTTAAAGGACGATTATTACGCAGAGCACGAGAGAGAGAAACAGGTGATCCTACAATTGAGAAGAAGTCATTTTTACTTTGTGGTTTTTGATATTTTGCACTGAATGTGAATCACTATCACAACATAAAAAATAAAAATATATTTGGGAAAATTTGAAAAATGCTTCAACTTCAACTTCTTCCTAGATGGCTCTGCGATCTGCGTCTGGATTGACGCAATTTTGCCAGTGTCCGTCTCATGATAGCAGCTGACTTGACTTATTTTATGTCAACTTCAACTTCTTTTTTAACGGCATCACTGCCTTCTTTGTTAATATTATGTATATATATTATTGGCAAGGCCAAGTGTCTGGTTCATGGAAATTTCATAGAATAGTCATGAAATGGAGGCTTGTTGTTTCAATATGGTTTCAGTACTAATAGTATAAATAAGAGCGGTAAGTCTTGAAAATCACCAATCAGATTTTTTTCTCAAACAAAACAAAACTCGTTCTTGAAATTTTCTGCGGAATCTGGGAATAAATAAACTTTGTTGCGTTATTGGTTGAATAGCTTTTTCCAGACTTCGGTAGGCATCCGCTGGCAGCCAACCGCGCCTCCCGCGCCGCGCCCCGCCGCCGCCGCCGCCGCCGCGCCGCCGCGCCGCCGCCTCACGCAACAACCATAGAGTAACGCAACAACGACGACAACGATGACAACTACGTGAAGAGGCGCGACGCGCCCCAAACGCGTTGTTAATTTTATTACTTGTTATCCGCTACAATCAATCTAAGAATCATGATTCTTTGTTAATGGCAACTGTGTCTGGACGTATGATGGATACAGGTACAGTTTTTCCGTTTGTCCGTACTTTACGCCATATTATATTTCATATAATATATGTCATTGTCAAACTGACTTCGACTTAGCAAAGTACAGTCAGTTTATATTGTTCTCGCTGTCAAATACGAAGAAAATTGAAGCTATGAATAAATTCAATTATCCTATAGAAATGAAATAATTCACGAATAGTTACCTATCGAACGAAAGTAAACTGGTAAAAATGTTTACTCTAGTTGGACCACGGTTGCTACATAAATGTGTAAAGATTTTGAGGTTAGCCGTTGCAGACTTTAGCAACCTGCCGGACATTAAGACTCTTAATCTAGTCAGGACGGTGGAAAAGACCCTCGAGAACAACACGAGCATCTTTATTGAGAGTCCCATTCATGTGAAAGTGCAGCCCATCGACGTAAACGACCTGAAAGCCCACAACAAGCTCACAATGACTCTGTACAGCAAGGGCAAGGAAGCAAGTGATTTCCAAGTGAAACACTCATCAAAACGCTTGGAACTTCTAAATAAGAGTATCTCCACGGACCGGAACGACGTCTGCTTAATACAGGTACCGTACCAGTTGAAAGTTCAAGTGACTACCACAGAGAATGCTTCAGTACATTTATCTAAATTAGAAGGTGAGGAGTTTATTGTGAAAACTAATAAAGGTTCAGTTAATGTACGGGACTGTAAAGCTCAGAACATCAGAGTGGAAAGTACATCTGGTGATGTGGTGACTGAAGGAAGCCTCCAAGCTACTCACATTGACCTGAAGACAGGTTTGAATTCTGGCATCTATTGCAACAACATTAAAGCAACCTCCTTCACAGTGGTCACACACGGTGGGCCCATTAAAGTAAAATCATGTTACAGTGAAAAATCTCATTTTACCACTCTGATGGGGAATATAAGTTTAAACAGCTTACATAGATCAGTGAACATTGATGTAATCCAGCAGGGAAACTTACACATAACAGGCTTTGATGGAAACCTGTGTGCCTCTCTTAAAAGTGGGAATGTATTCATGCATGCCGCCCAGCTTACCAACAAAAGCAGTATCTTCATACATGAAAAGGGGGAGGTAAATCTTTTGATTCCTGATATTCTTAAAAACTTGCCTGCAACTAATTTGATAGCTGATAAAATAACAGTTGATGAAAAGATCTTGAAACTAGGAAGGTTCATGGATGATGCACATCCGAAGAGGTTCCGTTATGAGAAAGAACCACAAAACGAGTTACATGTAGTTTGTAAGAATGGCTCAATTGACTTGAAAGATTCAGATGTCCCATTTATTATATGAATATTAAATGATGCAGAAACTGAATTGGATTTTAAGACGAAGTAATTGTGTTAAATATAATTTTCTTTAAATAAAGGCATGTCTTTTCATGCTTTGATCTTGGTTGTTATTTGACATGAATTTACTTGTGAAAGTTGAGTATTAATTGTCACCTAAATGGGAGTGATTAGTATATGGTAAACAAATAATTGACACAGGTGCTTGCTGAGTAATTTAAATTTAATAGCTGCATCAGCAGTTTATGGTGAGGCTAGGCTGTTTTACAAATCAGCATTAATTGTCAGCAAGTTAATACTTAGCAAGTTAATATTTATTTATCACTTAAATGTTAATTCTAACCCATTATCAATTTATTGTGTCTTCCATGATCCATGAATGATGTAGGTACTAATTAGTTAGGCATCAGTTATTCTCATTATGATTATTACATTGTTATTTATTTATATAGTGTTTAATCTGTTCATCAATTTGCTACCAAAGGTTTTATCTATCTTAGCCTAAATCCTAAATATCAGATAACAATTTTGGATTGTGTACCTATTTAAAAAAGTATTTGTGTGCTAAGCATTCTACAATGCTTTGTACTGCATTTATGAGGCAATTTACAGAAATTCTATGAGTAAGAACTTCTACATATATCAAACTTATCTCAATTATTTTCTATTGTTCCTGAATTAAGACATTAGGTAGTTTCATAGTTTGTGACTTAAAATAAGACATGCTAGTCTATTACGATATTGTAGATGTAGTTATACTTATTCCATGTTGTTGTTAATCATTATGAAAGTAGTGACTTGTTGAAGATCATTAAAGCATTTTAGTTTCAGACAGTATTTTATTTTATGAATCTTTTAAATTTCTTTAATATTCTACTACAGATAGGTTGGTAAATATAAGTCAACATTCCCATTTAACACTCTTCTTGAATGGGGTTATTAAGATGTTTGTTTATTTTTTATACTAAGTACTTAGATGCTAATTGGGTACAAAGATGAGCCGCGGGCGCCGGCGTGTGTGTCCGATAACGAGGCAGTTTATATGCGGCGTCGGAGTGCGCGCGCGTCACTACCCGCCGCCATGCCGGCCTGTGCGCCCGAGTTCAGCCGCCTCGCGCGCTCCAACACCGACCTAGTGTTCTCTCCCCGCACCAAGCGCTGCTCGCACCAGCCGCCGCCCTTCACGGCCTTACGACGGTCCTTCTCCTCGACGTTCTCTTTGATCCCCGAGGAGCGCGCCATCTCCCCGGAACGCCCGCTCCCTCTACCGAAACTCCTCCGGATCATCACCTGGCTGCCGAGACAACTTCTGCGGCCGTTCTTCGCGATACTCAACTTCGTCTCCCACCCCGCTTGGAAGCAGATACTCGTGGTCCTGCCTACGCTATGGATCGCCGCTATGCTGTTCATATTCTGGAAGTGCATACAGTGTCCTTTAGGAGTGATCAAGATGATCGGCCGGTTTATCAACTCGAAGAACCTGAATAAGCCGCGCACGGTGCTCATAAGCGGGGGCAGCTCCGTGCAGGCGCTGCATCTGGCGAGGAACTTCCACTCGGCCGGGGCCAGGGTGGTCGCCTTCGAGACGGAAGGACAGTTCGCGTTGCTCAAGTACTCGGCGGCAGTTTACCGCTTCTACACGGTCCCGAGACCGAATCCCGCAGATCCGCTCGCCTACGCGCGGGCGTTGAGAGAAATCGTGGAAAGAGAATCGGTAGTGTTCTACGTTCCCGTCAGTTCGTCCACTCCCGCCTACTATGATGCCCTGGCGAAGCCGTATCTGGAAGTGCTGGGTTGTCAGTGCTTCGTACCGTGTGCTCGAGATGTCGTCACCTTGGATGATCCGCTGGAGCTTATACGAGTATGTCGCGCCGCGGGATTAGCTACGCCCCAGTTCTGGGTGATAGCTAACGACGAGGATGTGCGAGCGTGGTACGACAGCGGAGCATCGAAGGAAGGTCGTCACTTCATCGCTAGCGCTGGAGCGCGCGGCGCTCGTGATCGTCTAAGAATCGTCATGCCAGAAGAAAAAAATCAGTTTAGATTCCCCCGTGAAATAAGTGCTGAGAAACCCTGGGTAATTATTAGAGAGCCAAGGGGAGAGAGAATAGTGACGTGCACCACTCTGAAGGAGTCGCGCGCCGTGAACAACGTGACATGCCGCGTGGACTCCGTAAGAAAGGGATTAGTACCGCAGAAGGATGAAGAATCAGATGCGTGGGTGCAGAGATTCGTATCGTTCCTTGCTCCAGCGAGGCCGATGACTGGCCACGTTTCATTCAGACTCGTGAGAGAAGAGAATACGACGAACGGACACGGGAACAGACTTGTGGCTATCGGAGCTAGAGTGGGAGTGTCTCTGCCGTATCTTTGCCAGAACACAGCCCACAAGTGCGGACATACAGCGACTGTGGGCAAGTTGCTGGACACGGTGCTGGACACACGTGAAGCTCTGTTCGCGTTCTGGGATCCTCTGCCATACTGCGCGTACTACCAGTCGCGGGCGCCCGAGGGCCGGCGGCTGCCGTCGCCGGAGCCCTGCAAGACGCCGCCCAACGTGCCGCTCTGAAGTCCTAGTGCTTGTGCGAATGAGTTATTTATTAAGACACTCAGTACCTGAATAGTGCGTGAGTGGGAGCTCTCTCGGCGGTGCTGCCGTTTATTTTAGTCGCGCTCTCTCTAGTTATTCCCTCGATCCGCTTACGTACTCTGCAAGCGGACAGTCGAGGATATGACAATGTTTGTAACTACTAAGTAGATATTTTAAGATGATGTACCAAATACTACGTTAGTCGTTATTTTTTAAGTTAAGTTTATAAAATAAAATTGCTCAATTTTATACCCAAATATTTTCATCTCGTATGCCCTTTTTAACCTTATGACTCTACTTTACTCTATATATAGAAATAAAACTAACTAGTGTTTGAACTTCGTTAGGTCCTACCCTATAAATAGGGTAGAAATATATATTTTAATATATATTTTGAATGATAGAGAGATAAGTAAAGAAACTCTTGGTAGGCAGTAACTGGAAATATTCCGTGTATCTCTACTAAGCAGAAGCGCGGAGAAAACTGCTACAGCCGGGGCGCTGCGGTGACCCGGACGCGAGATAACTTATCTTCAAGTGCAATACAATTTACCTAGGTACTTACTTAGGTACATATTTTCCTCGGGCTATCGGGTTAAACGGACAATCATTGAGGGATGCGTGCATTATTCATGATGTCAAATCTAGTCTGTGCTGCACATTGCACTTCCTTGTTCTTCACCGTAAAACCGATTGCGCTGAAGAAAACAGGTTCCCATACAAATGGTAAGTTTCCTGGTCATTCTACATGTTTGGGAGTTTTAAGAATATCTTTGTAGTAAAAAAATAGCTGAACGCTGTGTTTCTTTTAGTTTAGTAAGTATCTACTTAACAAGCACGCAGACCCCTATCCACGATCCTATCCATTCATGGTTGTCTGGTAGAGAGTCGCTTTTGAGCGATATGACCGCTAATTGTTATTAATTTATAAGTTTTAATTGTTACATAGTTTCTAATATAACTGTGCAACAATGAATTTTCAAACTATCTACTTAACAGTCGCTCCTGGAGGGCCTTATTATATGAAAACACGCTGTAGATGTAGCTAGACCTTTCTACCTTATTTATACCTATGTAGGTAGGTTAGGTGGTCACCTATTTTGTGGTTAGGGATTGCTTAATCTTGGAATACGATCAGTGGTTGCGGTCACTTTGCTACATTTGTAGGTATAGGCCGTTGTATTTCAACATTTTCAACCAACAAATCTAATGATCAACTCTCCAAACTTAGCGCAGAATTTAATGAGTCTATGTCTCCTCAATAAGCATAAATTATCATAATTGGTGTACAAATTAGCTATGAAAATAGCAAGCTATAATAATTTTGTTTGTGAAATGCGGAACTGAAGATGTTGTTTTGATCTTGTCTGATCATTGACACGTGATGAAAGGGGTGCATAGATAAGATACGTGTAGGTATCCATCTAATCATTAGGTAGAGCGACAAATATCAGGTAAAAACCGATATTTTCTACTCTACTTCATAAAACAGTGTGACTGACGACCACTGTGCACTGTGGCGCGGTGGGTAAGGGCCTAAGGGCCCGCCTGCGATGCAGGAAGTTGCGGGTTCGATTCCCGCCTCGGGACAAATGTTTGTACGATCTGCAGAGATTCGTTCCGGATGTTCTGGTCGTTTTCTCTGTATAATAAATAAAAAAAATACCTATGTAATGTATTGTATTATTTATATGAGTCATCTAGTACCCATAACACGAGCCCAGCTGAGCCTGGGGCTAGATACTGCGTGGATTTTCCAGCATTATTCATTTATTACTAGCTGACCCTGCCAACTTTGTTTCGCCTTAAAAGAACAGAAAAAAACGGGATAACAAGTATCCTATATCCGACTCCTGGTTGCAAGCTACCTCCCCATAAATTTTCAGCCAAATCTAGCTAACACGACTTTCTTTTACACATAGATTTATTTGAACGTGGAATCCAATTTTGTAAACGACTTTTCTGGTGAACCAGCCAGACCATGAGGCGACCACCAGGCATCAATATCACTCCTCAGGCACATGATGCTCGAAGTCAACACACTGTTTACCTACACGCCCAGTCTAGACTGATAACGCTGCTTACTTACTAACTGGATAAACTTACAGTGGTTAGTGGGATGTTTACCTACATTTCACGTCTTTTTGGACTTTTATTCTTGCTAGAAAAATCCCGCCATTATTTTTACAAGTTTTATTAGTAGCAATTTTCTGGAGGAGTCAGGAAGTTAGCCCTGTGTCCGTAAAGCACTACCGTTGGTCCTTCGGCGTGGTTGACAATGATGTTATATATACGGTTGTAGATATAAACTTGCCAAGACCCTAATAAAATAATGAAAGACTAACAAAATTAAGATTAGGAACTGATATGAAACATGGCGCCCTTTCTATAATTTCAGCACTTTTATCGGTAAAGCCACTGTATGAACTTGGATATATTTTACATTTTTGTTCTTGATTACATAAAGTCTTACTATAAGAGGGCCGCGAACCGCTGGGGCAAACGTGTTCTTGAGTGGAGAGCACTCGGTAAACGTAGTGTAGGACGCCCTCCGACCAGGTGGGATGACATGACACCTGCGAAAGACTACAGGTAGATGCTGGATGCGTCAAGCTGAAGACAGGGCGCTATGGCGCTCATTGGGGGAGGCCTATGTCCAGCTGTGGACTACTATAGGCTGATGATGATGATGATAAGAGCAGTTGCACCTTGCATCTGAGACGTTGATAAAGCGCATTTAGTAGGTTTCATCTGCATAAAAGTGCAAAGTGCAAACGGTCGTAAAAATAAAATGTTATTGCTTTACTTATCTTTCTAAATAACGATTGGAATTCGGACTTTGAATCGTTTCACAATGATAGTGCGAATGGTCCGAGCTCAAATTAAATATTTCGTAAAATTACATCATTTGATAACCAAAATTGCATTTCGATGTCTCATTGTTTTAACACAATGATTATGTATATATGATTATATTGTATTATGTCAGGCTGATTAGGTTTTAATGGCGTATGATGCCCTGCTAGCCAAATTTCGGCCACGGCAGCCAGTCTCATTGAAGACGTGTAGGAAGGAGATACTCATATTATAGGGCACACACTCGTGCTCTAGGTGACTTGGTACTTTTGCAGCAAAATATTACGCTGAGACAAGGCCTTTTTGACATACTGCAGCACACGCAGAAATTTTACCTATTGTTTAATTTTATTAATGTTTTTTTTTTGTTTATAACTGTTTTTCATTATTGTTTGTTTTCTTAGTGTACTGTAAAATTGTTGTATATTGAATGTGTGAGTCTGACTGAAGTTGCAAATAAAAAAAACTTTTATCTGTCTATCTAACCTAACGTTGCGCGTTGTGTAGACGACTACCAGCTCGATTTATTTAGGTTAGATACCCAACTTACCTTTAGTGTCCATGCAGTTTTGGATTATATATAATTTGCCACTGTGTATCACTGTGCATGACCTGTGTATAATGTTACTTACTACTGATTTTAAAACTTACGTAGAAATGGTGTGTGGTAGAAATAAATGAGATTAGAATTTCTTTACTTAGGTAGAGAATTCACCATTTTTGTTTGTTTACAATTATTGTACATCAAATTTTTCTGGAATATAGTCAATTATAAAGAGCCCAAGATAAGAGCCAATTATATTTTTTTTTACTAACGATGTATGTACTGCATGAGCGAGTTGTAAGGGTAGGTTGTTTGCAGCCCTTGTTAACATAATTTAAAAACACAAAATAATATAATAAAACCCAAGAATTTCCAAATTGCCTTCTCATTCAATATCAATATTTGACAATGTCATACGATGAATCAAATCAAATATCCAAGAACTATTGACTTCCCTTGTAAATCGGTATCGCAGTGGAAACGTACATTAAATTGAGGACGGCGGATTTGCCTAGTTTAGTTGACATTGACTAGTCAACACTTTGTGCGCGTGAGTGCGTGCACGTGATCTTACTTAACTGCAGTTATGATGGTTTAGTTGTTAGGAGATATACTTACGATGAACTGTGCTCTAAATTGATTGACTTCTAGGAGAAGTCTCTAAAAGAACATAATTGTTCTCCATGGATTTGGATTTCCCATGACTAGTCAATAATTACTCGATAACAGTAGTGTAGGACGCCATCCGACCAGGTGATGACAACATGCGAAACACTGCAGGAGGATGGATGGCTGGATGCGTGTGTCAAGCGGAAGACAAGGGCGAAGTGGCGAAAAGGACACAAATTGTTCTCCAAGGATTTGGACTTTATTGTTCAAAAAATTATGTTCTTTCTATTCCACGTCTCATTCCCAATTTAAACTTTCTGTTTATAATATGAATTATTTCAGAGCTTCTAGGAAAATTATTCAGACTTTCTAGACTGAGAAGGATTCTAGACAAAGATAAAGATTCTAGACAGACTTAATAAATATCGAGAAAAATTATGTTATTTTTATGATTAACACCTTCCTGATGATAATTTTAGTTAATCTCTTGCTTATGCGCATTAATATTTTATATAGACAGACGGCCATGTCACTGATAGCGGTACACCGCGTGGTCGCTTCGTGATTGACGTGGGTTCAGTACCCAAAGGATGCCAACAGAACTCTATTCCTACGATCTACCTGAAATGAAATGAAAATATTTTTATTCTGATAGAGCTAAGACTTCATTATCTAACTATAGTAAACAAATACAGCACACGACTTAAAAAGACTTAAAAGTAAATAATTGATAATATACATTGATTTAAACAAAACTGACATATTTTCTAAATTAATTTTGTGTAGATCAAGCCGTGTGTGATGTGTGGAGTCGTGTTCCTGCGCTATCAGAACAGGTTCATGCTCAGCTGAATGTTGCGAGTAACCCCACAATGCTGATTTACAGCTGCTTTGTAGAAATAGAAATAGAAAATATTTATTTGTGTTTCATATAAAATAATACAACTTAAGAACTAATAATAATAAAGATAAAAATTAGGAACGAATAAAATAATTAAAATACGAGAACACAGAAAGGCTACCGGCTCAGCATTAAATGCTACATTGACATAAGCCAGTGCAGCGCTGGCTATCAGCGGCGCCAGGGTGCTGAGTGCAGCACTAAACACAAATCACTAATAATAACAATTTAAAACGCATATCACAAACTAAAACACTAATAACAACGATATAACAAAATAATTCAGTTTATACAAAGGTAAGTTAAATAAAGAACAAAAATAAATTTGCGTTGTGATGATTACGTACGAGAATTTATAAGCTAAAATTTAAAACTGATGGCAATTGGCTATAAAAGTTAATACAGATTAAAAATCAAAATCAACTAGGTATTTAAATCCTTTCCTAACCTGATCCTATCAATAAATAAAAATTAAATTAAATTATTTTATATCGGACAATTTCGAATTAGGTATAGAGTTATAGTAGCACACACACAATAAAACCGATTAAATTAAGCTAGTTGTTAATACAAATGACTAAATATAGGTAAAGGTAAGAGGTATCCTCTCTAGATCGCCTTCCGGATACGGCTTACCTTACCTATGCGGCTATGCGGCCCGCACCGCGCCGTCTCTCTGTCTGTGCGTCCAGCAAAGGCCTGTAGAGTCAGTATTTTGGACGGCCATCTTGGATTTTATGATTACCAAGACAGCTACATAACTCTATACCTAACCGTAATAATAAGCAGCAAGCTTTTCTGTTCAAAGAGCATAACAGGAAGTAAAAGCTCTCGTTAGCGTAAAGTGCCATCAATTAAGTAGGAACGTTAATGACAGTAGTTCACAGTAAATCAGGCTGTTTATCACGAGTGAAGATTTACAAGCGGAGTTACAGCATCCGCAGGCGTGGCTATCAGCCGGTGAGTTGCCGGGCATTGTACTTCACTTTGGCTTGTCAGACGTCCAAAGTGCGGCACCCCAGACGACTCGACCTACTTGTGGTACAGTCCACGCAAGATATTTACCTATTTTTAACAGGTTTACGTGTGTTAACGACAGTGCTGTCGTGGTGACGACGGTATAACTGGTGTACTGGAGTTACCGCCTCTGCGAAGCGGAGGGGCTAGTTTTTTTTGGAACTTCTCTCACTTGGTTTTCGATACTAGGCATGTCCATCTGCAATACTTAATATCATCAATACGTATAATTAATAATTATGGGTTTAGATCGTGTAAGTTTAAAAACATTTAGATGACCCAAGGTTAAACATAGTTTTTGCTTAAAATTTGTCTTATTGAGTGTTTTTGTTTTATTATTAATTTATTTTAGTTAGAATATGATAATTTTAATGCTTTTCGTGGTGATTTATCGTGATCGGGAAATTACTTGTTGCTGTAAGAAAACTAATGAAACCTTAGAGCCCATTTGCCGAATTCAGCGACATACAACCTTTACCTTTCCTATTTCTATTATTTTTCGTACCTACCATGCAACCTACCATAACCTACCATGAAAATTGACTTTAGCCGAACAACATATATATTTTATGCATACTTTTCGTAATTGTTTGTGACATCACACCGTCAATAGCAAGTTTCAATTCATCTATAATTTTCTAGCAACCAACCTTTAATACGATATAGACGACCGATGTAGCGCGGTGGACGAAGGTCCGCCTGCGACGCAGAAGGTTGCGGGTTCGATTCCCGCCTCGGAACAATTGTGTGTACGATCTGCAGATATTTGTTCCGGGTGTTCTGGTCGTTGTATATGTTTAATAAAAAATATCTATCTATGTAATGTATTGTATTATGTATATCAGTTATACATATATAACACAAGCTCTGCTTACCATGGGGCTAGATAATGCTGTGTGAATTGTCCAGCATTATTTATTTATTTATTTTTATATAAGAGAGAGTATAATATAAAATAACGGTAAGTATGTATGTATATTAGAGGCTTAGAATCTGAGGCCGACTGTACTTACCTTCACATATATTTTAATCGGAACGGTAAAAAAATAAACAAGGTGATATTTTAAAAGTTTATGACTGTGAATCACGTTGTCAAGATTTATTTTGACAAAGGCTTGTTTATATAATAATAAATAATAATAATAAAAAGTATTTATTTTCAAAAAATGGTTTCTAAAGGTTAACTAAAACTAATTACGATTATCTCTATAACATTTAAGTTTACCTTTAGGTAAAGTACTCTACCCTAAAACCTTAGTGCTGAAAATGCATCGACTCCTCGCTCTAACTAAGTAAAACTTGTGTTTAGACGCGAGGGCTACTCTGCCTCACAGACACCGGGAGTGCGACTAAAGTACAATGGTAGGTATAGTTGATACATAGATTATGTTGAATATATTAGTACCACATAAGTTATACCTGGTACTATCAATATAGTGCATACTGATACGATCTTAATTGTGATAGTAGGAATCACGAGTGACTAATTACCTAAATAATTATTCTGTCCAATAATGTACTTAATGACATATGTGGCAAAGCAAAACCCAAAAGTGCAATAAGTCTCTTATCAATTTAATCCGTGGTCCGGTAGGTACCTACATGGTGTAGGTACCTACATCAGCCAGTAATGCCGTGTTGTAGCATTAATTACTTCTCTTTTCTTTGTTTTGGAGAAGTGTCAAAACAAGCAGTTCTTTTCTTTGTCCTACATACGAGGTTGCTTACGTTACAAAGATTGCATTGTTTGTAAAATTGAGAAACTGCGTCTTTTGCAAGATACCTATGCGCCATGTTTCTGCATTTTGCAGAAACTTATATTAGCAGTAATAGGAGTATTTTATTTCTACGTATAGGATGTGTGTATGTTTGTGTACTTTTGTATTTCTGTACCTAACCTCAGTTTAATTTTTTGATTTTTAACGAAACAAAAGAATGAAGTTCACTTTAAGTGAACATTGTATTATGAATATGTATAATTATAATTAGATTTTATTTTAGTATTTTCGTTGTTTGAATATAAACCGTTCTAATTATTACTAAAATAAATGACTAAATGTAAGCCCTCGCACCCGGAGTATTAATTACTAAATTATATTGTTATTAGTTATTACTTAATTTTTCAATGTTCACTTAAATGAGTACAGACACAACATTCTTATTTGTCTTATGTATGTGCTTAATTTGTAAGTTTAAAGAAATAAAGTTTATGAATCTTAGTTACTTTAATAAAATAAAATTACAGTTGCCGAAATCACGTACTAACTATGGTAAAAAAACAATATTATCAGATGGAGCTCAATTATTCAACAATCTACCAAACAATGTAAAGGAGTGTATTAATATGAATGCCTATAAAAATAAACTTAAATTACACGTACATACTCTGTAACAGTACCTACCTACACGAATAAAATACTTACCGGTTTTTGATTTATTTCTGGCTGCTATAATGTTGGTATTTGTATATGTAATGATAATAGTAGTAGTATAAAGTTATAAATAATATTTAGTATAATTTACTTTTAGAATAATAGAATAGAATAGAATAAGTTTATTTGTAACTCAATACACAAAAATATAAAACAAACATGATTATAAAATAATAAAGGAAAACAAATTTTTGTACATGAGTCACAAAACGGACTCTATCTCAGCATGAGTTAATTGTAAGCATGTTACAACCAACGCTGGTCGTTTTAGGTACCAGAGGCTAGTTTTAAATATTGTAAAACTATAGATTATTTTTTTCTTATGTATCTCATTATAAGTGAACCATGTGTGTTTGTATGAGAATAAAGTTCTTTAAACCTAATAATAGTTAATAATCTGGCGCAGCGCATCTACATATATTGCCATACAGCAATGCAGCCACCGTGGTGGTGGCGCTTCCGACTGGTATTGTCATAAATCAGTTGAGGTACCTGTAGATTATATATGTATAACAGTCTGTAGTTAGCTGATTTGATTAAATTATTATTAACACTTTGAGTGCTGAAAACGCACGGTATGAGTTTTCTACAAGTGACTAATCTGCGAAAATCCACACTAGCGCAGCGGCTGAGAAAATACAGATCTTTGTAACTCAGCAGAGCTGTAATATTTTTCGAACGAAACGCATGTGCGGCGCAACACAACCGCTGTGTAGAGCGGCAGCGCGAATTTTTTAGGTAAAAAAAAGATCAAAGTCGTTGAAAAAAAAACCGAATCAAAGTGTTAATAGACATAGCTCTAAGAATTAGCAAGCTGAAGTGGCAGTGGGCCGACCATATCTCGCGAAGAACCGCGGTAGTGATCCAGAAGTCGTGGTCGCCACCCAAGAACACGTTTACCCATAGAATAATATAATTCAATAAATACATAAGACTGCATACATTTTTATTAACTCACGTATTCAGGATTTCGTAGCAAAGTGCTACGCCGTAGCACCCCGTAGACCGTTTTCCGTTGCTAGATAATTGTAGAGCTCAGTAATAATATTTTATTACAATTAAATTATACCTAGTGTGTCCCACTACTGGGCAAAGGCCTCCCCTGATCCATCCATGCATCTCAGTCCTGAGTCTAAAAAAACTTATTAAAACTTATTATCGCATCAGAAACTCGAACGAGTCGCGCGGATGCCCGCGGCGCCGCGGGCATCCGCGATAATAAGTTTTATTGTAATGAAAATAAAGTTAAAATTCATATGACACTGAAACTGCGCTCCGCTTCGCTGCGCTTCGACGCTCTTTTGGTGTGAGTTGAGCCTTAAAGTATTTTAGGGTTTGTAATAAGAGCTATATTAACATAATGACCGTCTTTGAGATAGTTTATTATGGTTCCGAATTTTTGATATGGATTTTTTTTTGAGTAATTATTATCAACCAGCTTATTATCTATTTAATATTTAGTGCTTTGATAAAACAGTCTAGACAGAAGGTAGGCAGGTTAAAAGTTAATTGGGCTCATAATTATATCAGTCCGTGTACAATGATTACTTACTCTACTAACAAAATACGTACCTAGCGATTTCAGGGTGTGCTCAAACATTATAGTGGTATGGTTTTGTCCCGACTTACCACTAGGAGTAAGCCAGGTATGCAATAACCCATTTTTCCGAAACATCCATTCCTTTTTATGGTTCCATAAATGTCAAAAGGAACCCTTATTGTCTGTTTGTCCTTCTGTTAACCCTCTTTTCTTAGGACCGCGTGTATTGAGTTGAAATAAACATCATATACTCGGGTCTATAATTTCTTGGAGCCGTGATATAAATCAAACTTCTAAGTCAATGCAATCAAAATATACATGAGTTTATGCCCAACATTTTTGTAATTTTTGTGTTCTTTAATTCCACATAAACAAGCATGGTCATTATGTAACTGTCTTTGCAATAAACACTATCAGATCAAAGTCCATCACTAGACATCCCGGATTTGAAACGAATTCGATATATTATCGCCGAGTCACCTACGACATTCCGATAACCCCATCGATGCTAATTAACCGTCTGTTGCATCATGATTCTTTTAAATATACATAAACAAAATATGTACCTACCTGTGTTTGTTCGAGTACCGAGAAAATACCAATATTGTAAGAGAACATAAACGTAAATGGATTTGTAGGCTCAATAGCTGTTGGTCTAATTAGGCAAGCAAAGCATACGTAAGGTATTTAGTTAGGATTCAAAAAAAACTTGCGTCTACACACAGTTACAAGTTGTTTCTTAATTTTGTCATTCACAAGTTAATTCTTAGTACATTTTATATCATTATTCGTATATGCAGGAAGGTAAGGTACTCGTATAACTTTAAAAAGTACAAACTTTTGGGAGCTTTTTGAAAAGCTAAATATTATTTCCTTCTGCAACTGAAGTAGGAAGCGAATAGTAAATTAGATTTGAGTCAATACTAACAAGTTATAGCGAAATAAACACATTGTAAGACGTCATTTCATAGAATAAATATTTACAGTAAATCAATCTATTTTTAGGATGCCAATGCTTTATCTAGGAGCTACGGAAAACATTGGCAAAATCGTCTGAGATTATGAAGTTAAGACAGGGCCGTTTTCTCGTAATCCCACTAGTAGGACCACGAGGGAGACCAGTTTCTGTTCGTCCTACTATTAAAAACTCCTACTTGTAGATGGATAGATAGAAGACATAATGTTTATTATTTATTTTTATTATTGATTATATTATTTTTATTATAAATTTTTAGGTAGGTGTCTAATCATGTACTTAGAGGTTTTGTAAATAACGATTTATGGAAACTCGTTTTAGTTCCTACTGACCCAATAACTTCAATTCAAAACCATTAATCAGAAGCTTTTTGTTAGTTTGTATATCTATTTTCACACACATGAAAAGGATCTGACTTGCACTTTCAATCCTCGATCTATTTCGGAATAGTCGTGTGAAAACCACCTTAGATGGTGTATGAAATTGTTAGAATAGAAAATGTGCGTTCTAAAAAATAAAATAATTTTCTAAGGTTCCTTAATTAACATTAAAAGCGAAGTCGTGGCAGAAGTGACAGAAGAGCTAATGAAGTCAGTTCATTCAGCAAGATCAAGAGCTCCTATCGACTCCGCAGGTATCGCGTGGTGGGACAATTTCGGCACACGAACAGTTCACGAAGATGTTCAACTAAATAATGAACCTAAATTCAAGGACAAATCCACAAATACTAACACCCTTACACCACAAACGCAAACCTCCATTTTCCGCCCAAACTTGTCACCAAAAGACAGAGTACTGAGAAAATGGAAACAAGACCGATCCAAAACGAGCTACGAGCAGGCAAGAAACGCAATTATCAAGTCGCTGAAAGAAAAATTTCGCGAAAACGAAAAACAAATAGGTCGCGGAAAGAAAACTGAAAACGGGAAGGCTGTAACTTTTATTGAAATAATCGGAGACAATGTTGAAGAAACATCAAATTCGAATGTAAATCGCGATGCGGCTGTTCATTGTAATTTGGATTTCAAGACGGCTGGGAATAAGGTGGAGTTTTCAGGCTCCGTGGATGAGGATGTCAGTCACGCGAGGGCTGTTCGGATGGAGCCAGGTGGTGAGGTGGCACAGTGGAGGCTTTTGGCTCGAGGCAGTAGCGCGGTGCGAGCGGTCGGGGAACGTGGACTTGCGGGAAGCATGCCGGTGAGTACACGTGAACTTTTACGATACGAAGAGAGGAAAACTCAGATTCACCTCTTTCCTCTTATCTTGCTTATAAGTGGCGTCAGTAGAACTTAGTTTTCTGTACGTTCCACCATTAAACCCTTCAGATACATGTTTAAAATGACTGAATTGCCTGAATAGCCCCATGTTGTCTGTCACAGCACATTAGCCACGTTTGTGCATTTTGTAGTCTGCTATTTTTGGGACACTAAACATATATATGGATTTCGGAGATATTGGACCAGCTAAAAACATTGCCTACAAATTATTGATGTTCTTATGTTCTCTTACTTTTATGTAGCCTTATCTTAGATTGGAAAAGTTTTTGCCTGCCTCCACCGTTCTTAAAATCTGAAAATTCCCACCTTTTTATTAGTATCAGCCAGTTTTATTCAAAGAATAAAAATCAAATACCGAAAGAAATCGTGTCACATGTGTTCTACACCTCATAAAACCTGATACACATGTAAAGCCATTCGTAATAATTTAACCAAATCGTAAAGGAAGGTAACGTAGACAAATTGAAAGCAGTTAACTTGCAATAAATCAGTTGTTTGAGGAATAACCGATAGTCATGCCATCGTAATCGCGGCTTAGGATCTACCCTGAGTTTTTCCTTGCAATCGATACGAAGATGGTTGCTATGTCCTTGTTGTATGGGGGGGATCTTTCATTTCTCGGAAGTTTATTTGTCAGAGCAAAGTTCGACTGTTTCTATCGCCCACTTCTATGTCACTCACTAATGGACATCGAGAAAAAGTTACTATAATATGTGGGGGAACATTGACCAATATTAGAAAAATTCTCGTGTTGTGGTGATGAAAGATTTGTAACTCTACCTAGACGGTTGGTACTATACTTCAGCAGCGAATAAATGAATGTCTATGAGTACTGATATCCTCATATTCCCTACTCTGTCACACACTAAGCATGTTTCAGAAAAAAAAAACATTGAAATATACCTATCTAAAAGAAATAAGCGGGAACCCTCTCACGGCAAATCGACTCGCATTTGATTATTTTATTTTAGGAAAATTATCTTTGTCCTTCTAAAAATAATCGATACGATCTAGATGACTGCAAATATTATGTCTGGAAGTTTGCAGTTGACCTCGATCTAAATCTTTTTATCGCAGACTGGTCTAGATTAGTTAGCGCCTGATAGTGAGACGTAAACGTAACGGAAACAGACATTGACTTTCGCTTAATAAAAAAATAGCTGTGTTTGCAATATCGTGGCTGTGATCGCAAGCTTGAAATATAACACGCTCTAAGGGATTATAGTACATAAGACTATGATTTTATATAGTATTTAAATTCAGGTAAAATCGTCTCGCCAAAGCTGAAGTCAAAAAAACCTTATTATTTTGAATTGTGAGTTGCGTAAAATGAGTCATTTTAAACAAAAATACTGTTTGAGCCGGACAATGTTATTTCTGTTGAAAGCAACGACGCAACTTACATGACTCATATTAAAACTTAAAAATAAATACGCATCTTTGGCCTTAGCCTATAGGTTCTCGGCGGACAGACAAACAGATGGACAGGACAACATATTAAGCTTATTTTTCCTTTAAAATGCAAGACGCCAAACAATACTTTTAAAAAATGCGGATGACGTGATGATAGAATCACAGTGAAATAAAAGCCTTTAGTAATGAAGCTCTCATAATGTTCTGCTAGCACGTCAGGCCAGCGAAACGCGCAAATGGCTATCACTGTACCGATTACCTATAGTAATTGCTGTGCAATCTAGTGGTAATGATTGAGCACATTCGTCAGATTTCATGGGTCTTAAGGGTTCGAGAGTAATTTTCTAGAACGGCGATAGTTTGATCGGGAACGTAGTCTAGTCTCGAATAACGGGTTCTTGAGACCCGTTGTGGTTTTTGGGACGCACGTAATGGGACCGGCTACCTACGACAAGCTCCTAGACAAGGTTAGGGACGAATCAAGTCTCGAAATTTTTAAGAAATAACTAAAAAGGCTCGTTGAGAAGACGTTATATACGATGGATTCTTCAAATATGAATTATATGCATTAATGTTAATCTGCCGTATGTCCAGCGACTTGTGGGCAAAGACCACCACAGAGTGGAGCCCACCCAACGCTAAGAGGCGACGTGGAAGGCCCAGGATGAGATAGCGCGACGAGCTCGAGGTACATCTTCCATCATGGCCTGTTGCAGCGTTGGATCGCGAGGAGTGGAAGAAGAAAAGGGAGGCCTTTGCCCAGCAGTGGGACAGTAATGGCTTAAAATAAATAATAATGTTATTATGAATATTTTATGCATAGGACGTATTTAAATCCAAAGTCAACTTAAACACGGAACGACAGGACCGGGAGAAGTTAGGTGCAGGACCTAGTCTTATTTGTATATTATATGTATGTACTTAAAATAAAGAAATAATGCTGGACAATCCTCACAGTATCTTCTAGCTCCAAGCCAACCAAGTAGAGCTTGTGTTATGGGTACTAGATGACTTACATTACATATAGATATTAGATAGATAGATATTGTCTATCTAATTGCTTGGTAAACTAGTCTTTTCATTAATGATTTAAGCCTCTGATAAATTGTCTACGTGACCTAAGTGCTTGGCTAAATAATTTATAATTTTCGTAATCATTCCTTTAATCATAGCTACATATCCATAAGCAAATTATTTCAGATAATTCATTATCTAGGTATCTACGTAAGCTCAACAGTTTTGAAAATTAAAAAAAAATCACCTTTATCTTAGCCTATCTATGTTTCTTTAAGTTATGAAATCGTCATAAATTCGGCTAAAACGTGTATTTTCTAGTAAATTGCTAAACCAAGGGCCAAGAACCAACCTTTGACCGGCCCTCGTCCAAAACATTCCATTTCCTTATTGAACAGTACTATATCGAACTTTGTTCTACGGAGATTAAATTAAAACCTTGATAAGCTAAATATACGGCGTAAAATCATGAGAACAATTATTTTGGTAATTAAACAGTAAAATTACCAATCAGAACCAAATAACTGTCTGGGTGAGTAGGTACCCCATTATGTTATCTTATCATTCACGTGTCTGCAGCTGATAATATAGATAATCGTGAATCTACGTTTTTTAACTGGTTTCACAAATGGAAAAGGTTTTACTATAAACATAAAAAATATATATTAAGAACTAGCTGCTCCCCGCGGCTTCGCCCCCGTGGAAATCTATGTGTCAAATTGTTTAAATGATAAAAAGATATCCTATGTTAGACTCCTGGTTCTAAGCTACCTCTCCACCAATTTTCAGCTAAATCGGTCCAGCCGTTCTCGAGTTATAAGTGTTGTAACAAACACGACTTTCTTTTATATATATAGATGTAAGCGGGTTTACAACGAATTTTTGTGTTAGAAAAACACCAACGTTTCATCCCTTAACGAGGGATTCTTCATGGTGAGTGCACAAAATGGGTTCGTAGTTATCTCGCTTACATTCATAATCGAGATAATCTCTAGGGAATACTTTTTTATACGACCATCTCAAGATCATTCTTTATTCAATACAATTTCATAAGAAATATTTAAATCTGTCCAAAATTGCCGAATTAAAAGGCGAATAAATAAAAAAAATACGTACAGCCGAAATAGACCTCTTCCTCTAAGTTAGTTAAAAAATAAATACTAACATACTCGCAGACATTCATTTCGTTGGACGAAGTAAAAACATATTTTTATTCACATGATCTGATTGGTCTATAAATAAATCGCACAAACGCAGCGAAATGAAACCCTGTTGCTCTTCATTAAGAGCCAAAACAAATAAAAATCCAATCAGTGCGCAGTGCGATGCAATGAACTGAATTTCCTTTAGGAGTTATATCAGAGGAAGTCAGAATAATGTTTTTGTTGCAACCATATTATTTTGTACTGGGTCTTTGGCCGCTGGTTTAGTGCAAGACCTTTTTATTCACGATACGATATTTGCTTTTAGCATTTAATTAATTTAGCTGAAGACAGGGCGCTATGGCGCTCATTGGGAGAGGCCTGTGTCCAGCAGACAGCAGTGGACTAACATAGGCTGATGATGATGATTAACTTTATGAGGTTTAGAGACGGCTCTTCATTCGCGTGCTAAATAACTGCGCTACTTAATTATACCTACTTTTATCATTAAAAATTAATAAAATTAATGTCGTGTCGTCTATGTTAAAGTGGTATTCAAAGGTCGAAATGAGTGAATGATACAATAATAAGGTCAATACTGAGAGCTATGGAAGTAATATAAAAAGTATGTAATTAAATTTTTACGATAAATAGGGCTTTTCGTTATAATTTCGTTGCGGTTGCGGGTTCGATTCCCGCCTCGGAACAAATGTGTGTACGATCTGCAGATATTTGTTTCGGGTGTTCTGGTCGTTTTCTATGTATAATAAAAATATCTATCTATGTAATGTATTGTATTATGTATATCAGTTATCTAGTACCCATAACACAAGCTCTGCTTACCATGGGGCTAGATAATGCTGTGTGAATTGTCCAGCATTATTAATAAACAAATAGTGTGAAAGGTACCTACAAAAAATCTGGCATGCATAATAATTTACTTTTTAAATGGCCTTTTTGACGTACTGCAGTACTCACAGTCATTTTACTTAGATTTTAACTACATATATAATGTATTGATCAGTTGCAACATAAGTCTGTAAACCACGGCTCGGTAAACGTAGTGTAGGACGCCGACCAGGTGGGATGACGACCTGCGAAAGACTGCAGGTAGATGCTGGATGCGTCAAGCTGAAGACAGAGCGGTATAGCACTCCTATGCCTATGTCCAGCGGTGGACTAACGTAGGCTGATGATAAACATAAGAATATATTTATAATTGCAGCACTGTTTTAAAAAGTATAAAAACAACTTTTTATTGAAGCCGATTGAATGAAACTCATTGAAGGAGCAATCACCCTGTAAGATTCTTTATGGACCAACTAGCTTCGATCCGCGGCTTCGCACGCGTTTTTTGGAATAAAAAATACTCAGCTTATAGATAAGACGTTAATCCAAATCAGACAATTTTTTTTTTTGCAACGATGATGGTATGATTTAAACGGTGGAGGAGATTCTTTGTTTCGCCGTATTTTTTTTAATGTATGATCGTCGATTTTCACGTCTCTAATTGACCGATTTAGAAAATGTTCACTGTTGTACGGAGAATGATCCCGAGGTGGTCCCATAACAAAAATTCCGTAGGGATAAGCATTAGTCTCGAAAAACTGTAAATACTGAAGAATTTGATGTCAATTTTTAGTTTTTTCATAACATTAAAATTATGTATGGGATCGTTAAGGATACAGCTACTCTGAAACCGAATCATTTATCGCGCTGACTGTACTGTTGACCTTGACTTATCAGCAAATAACTTCGCTACGTATCGTCTTGCTATGTACCTAATGGGAACACAGAAATATATCGAGAAACCACAACATCTCGCCACAACATAAACTTTCGCCTTCATATCATAATATCAGCTTGCGGCTTCGAACGCATTGTGTCCTATAGACCGGTTTAAAGGCTAATTCTATCCCATGGGAACTGATTTATGGGATAAAAAGTAGCCTATGTTTTATTCGTGGCTTAGATCTGCCTATGCAACTAATAATTTCAGCCCGATCCATTCTTTCGTTTTGGCGTGAAGAAGTAACAAACATCCACCCATAAATCTATCTAAACAAACTTTCCCATTTATAGTATTAGTGTTAAGTATTATTCTGATAACAGATAAGGTCCAGACGAGTAGGTAATTACTGGCATCGTCCACTGTACGCTCGATAGTGCATAGCACGAGAGCATCTCGTGAAGGAAGCTGATATTCATTTTGTATGGAAAAATACGATGGGCTATTGCCCTTATTGGTTCTGATTAGGGAACGGAAAAATTCCTCGGTCACAAAAACTGTAATTTTAACTTGTTGGTGATTGATTAATGTGATTATGTGATTTATAGAATGGGTTGACGTTATGCCTTGGCGTCGGTTGTTTAAATAGTCTTAAGGTGGGTACTGCATTGCATGGTGTTTCGGGACGCCATGTACCATTTTCAGCGAGCATATCTTAGGTAGGTAGGACGTAAATTCGTGTCATTGCTTGACAGTGCCTAGTTTCCCCGACTGACTGGCATGAACGCTTGCTGTGTAACATGTTAAAATATGTAAAATACCCATTTTTTGTTCTTATAGTGCGTTAGCTCTCGCACACGGAGTAATCTCTAAGAAATAATAATAATATCCCAAAAATTTCGACGGGACTTGAACCTGCAAATCAAAACCAACCTCGAAATCGAAAACTGTTGGGATAATATTAAATTTCTTAGATGTAGTACAGCACGGTTCGTAACCCCGGTCAGTACTTACCTTACCTTCCTACCTCGATAATACTCGGTTATACAAAGAAAATTGTATATAATGCAAAGTTCTTTCTATTTTTATCCTTATTTACATAAATAAAACGCACATGGTAGGTAATTAGCAGAAGCGTCCGACGTGGGAAAGATAACGGCAACGAAATAGTCCCGGACTTTGTACTAAAATTACCGTATTTTAAACCTTCTTCCTAGAGACATAGCGATGCTCCAATCCGTGCGGTTCATTGATAATAGTGGTGTATTTATCAGTGTAGGTGATTCGTTACCGTTTATCAAATGCTAGTAATGAAGGTCACAGATTATGAACATGGGGCCAGAGCGTGGCTCTAGTGCTACCCGGATACTGTGGGGTTTCTTATTTAACAGACGAAAATGATAATTTGGCGTGTTTTAGTATATACCGACTTCAAATTCCTTAATAATGAAAAAGGTTCAAAACTTGGTTCAAAAAGAAATCATTGAAATCGGTTGGCGAGATATTGAGTTATTTGTCCATTTGTCGCGCACATATACTTAATGCAATGTTTTTTATTTATATTAGTCTGATTCGTCCCACTGCTGGGCAAAGGCCTTCCCAAATCCTTCCACAATGAAAATTTAAAACTTATAAGTTTTCTCATGGATGCCATTATGAGAACTGGACCAAATTGAAATGGGACAACACGGAGCTTTCAAATAAAACAAGAATAATTAATATCGGTTCACCTAGTCAAAAGTTATGAGAAAACAAACATAAAAAAAAGAAATATAACTAGTCAGTCGAATTGAGAACCCCTTCCTTTTTTGAAGTCGGCTCAAAATAGGTACAAGCCCGAAGACGAGTCCGGCTCCTGCACGGCGGCGTATACAGGTGCGCGTTCAGCTTTGATGAATAAAGCCCATAAAACAATTTTTCACTTCTTAAACACCCCAAATAAATTTTAATAACGATAACTTGATTAGGTATCTTACCTACTAGGTACCGCCTTTAAGAAGCAATAAAATAGGTACAAGCCCGCAGACCGCAGATAATGATAGTCGAACCTCACCCAAACTGGCCCTAACCAACTATCGCAGTGATATCTCAGAATACCTAATAGTAGCACTATAGTTGAATAGCGTGCTATCTAGGTATCTAGGCGGCAAAACACAAAACGACCAAAAGTGCTAACAGAAGTTACGCTAAGAGTCATTCGATGCTACAATCGAGTAATCCACTCGATTGCCCACCAATCGCCGAATCGAGATCGGAGGTAAGCACCAGTTGGCACAATCGATATAAAGACGAGCCTCCGTTTTTTATAAACGCGCCTGTAAATATTTGCCGACGTAAAAAAGTTACGGCACATTGTAAACTCTATGTCAAGGATGGAGCGCGTAGATCATAGTGTTGGGACATCGCTGTCCGTGAAGTTATATTTGCCGGATTTCACCGGAAGCAAGATGGCCGCTTGCGCTTTGACACGTGACATAAAACGTAATTTATAGGAGGCAAGTTCGCGAGTCGGGATGCGACATGCGAGACCGGCACGAACCGCGGAAATAATAGATTTAATGAACGATTTTTATTCATGGTAGTTTTATGTTAAGGATTTTTGGTTAGCATGCCGATTCCTTGAACATGTCTCTATTTATAATATAGTAGGTTTGTTATGCGGAAGTCGGCTGAAATTGCAGCGGAGCATGAAATTTTGCCATTGCCTGTAAACAAACCATACATTCCGTTATTTTACGTCTTTTCGCGAATGGTGTTTTAATTTTCACCAAAACTTGGATTCCTACAAGTACAAATGTGTGTCTTATTCATATTTGTAACTCTAGATTATTTTAAACTAGTTTCTGACCGCTTCACACGCGTTGTTTCTAAATTGTATAGGCCCAAAGAGACCTATATGTAAAATTCAGCCCGATATATTAAATAGTTTGGCGTAATAACGATCCATCCATTTAAAATTTCGTATTTATAATGTTAGTGTGATGGATGTAATAAGCCGGAAAAGTCTATTTAAAAAAATATGAATGAAAAAACTTTAATTAAGAGCAAGCAGTTAACCTACGCTATAGAAACTTCAGATTGCTATAAAATATAAATGAACTTGAAAGTTTATTGTACTTACTTAAAACTTTGGATAGTAGGTAGGTAATTAAAGAATTAAACCAAACTAAAATCCGGTTTGTAATAGGCGGTAATTCGTTATCGAACCGAAGTTTGACAGTTTTGACACTAATGAGGTTAAGTTGCATGCCACGCGAAATGAAGCGCCAAATAAGAGGTTGCCGGTTCTTTGCCAAACAGCTACTCGGGCCAAACTTATTTATGGGGGCTTTGTCCTTGCCAACACTTCGTGGTTGTAACTGGTTTACTATTGAACCACAGTAAGCTAATTTATTTTTTAGGGAGCTTAAATTCTATTTACGAGTAGCTTCTGTTTTTGGAGCCAATACAATGTAAAAAAATAACTTGAACCCGAATAATAAATGTGTCCATTGGGACCAAGACATTAATACCTATGAACCCTTCTCTACTCTCAAACTCTATTACATCTCTTTGGCTCACAATAGATTTTGTTAAGACTTTACTTTTGTATAGAATGAAAACTTTTATAGCAGAAGTTCCTATAACCACAAAAGATAAAATCTAGGTCATTCAAATCATCCATTCTTTGACAGTAGGTAACTTGTTCAATCGACGTTACGTTACGTTCCAATCCATCATGAGCCGCGTGGTGCCATCCCCGTTCCATTTTACGGATTATCATTTTGATCGTAAACGGTTATTGTGACCCAGTTCGCTGGCCTGCTAAATAGACACGCACAAAACGGCCATACACAGACCATGAACAAAAGCCTGTACGGATACAACAGCTCAATCAAAATTAAATTGTGTTTATTTACGTCGTCATTTTAAATTTAAAACCATACAGACAAGCTTAGCATAAAAATCGATGGAAATGAAAATGGCTTTAACAAAACAATAAAAAAAATCTCGACAATTCAGACAGCACCTTCTAGCCCCAAGCTAAGCAGAGATAGTATTAGGGGTAGCTACTACATATTATGTAGATAGGTTAATAACTTTGTAAAACTTTTCCAATGTTATTTTAATTGCTTGTGATTTGGTGATTGTGTGCAGGGCCGGCCCTACAATAGAACAAACAGAGCGACTGCTCCATCCAGGCTCAGTATAAGATCCAGGTCACAAGCCCCACAGGGCGCCTCAATGATCAAGTCAATTTATTTTTCTGTATCTTTTTTGTATTTTCCATATTTTCAGCAATTAACTGCTGCGTATATCTACGCTAAAATTTCGTCTTAGCTTCCTTGCTCGCTCCACTTGCCGTTATTTATATTTATAGTTTTTTATTTATCACAGCAGTTTTTAAAATTTTCGGGTCGTTTCGCTCGCAACTTATGTACTTACACTAATCTGAAAATTCTTTAAACATTTTTGGATCTCACTCCACCCTAAAACTTGCCTCGGGCTGGTACGGTACTACTGATTGTGTGTGACTCTTATTCGCAGTAAAAATCCTTTAACCAAACACCATGATCAGTTGACTGCGTAATAAGTAACCCATAACAACGACAACGACTCGGTAAACGTAGTGTAGTACGCTGTCCGAACAGTTGGGATGACGACCTGCGAAAGACTGCAGGTAGATGCTGGATGCATCAAGCTGAAGACAGGGCGCTAGGGCGCTCATTAGGGGAGCCCTATGTTCAGCAGCGGACTAACATAGACTAATGATGAAGTACGTAACCCATAGCTCGCTATAGTTGCTACGGCGTAGCTTTAAGTTATTTCTAAATTAGTAAACTATTCGAATTAAATTAGCAGTTAGATACAAATGTTAGCCAGACTGAATAAATAAAGGTTATCTGAATGTTGGTTATATTGAAGATTTCAATCTAACTTTGACTTACGCATATTACGAATGATTGAATTACAAATTGCGAACGGCAGACACGCAGTGCGAGGCAAAATGTAAATTATTATGTTATTCCAGTTTACTTTCGTCTGACAACGGATAAGTCTAGACAACATGATAGTAGGTTCCTGTAGGTTGGGTAGAAACAAAACAATAGTATGTCAGCATGGTTATAGAGATTTGATTTTATCTCAACTTTTTCTTAATATAAATTGTATCAGTCATCTTGTCACAAGCTCAGCTTAGCTTGGGGCTAGATGATGCTGTGTGGATTGTCCAGTATTATTATTTATTTATTTATTAATATTATCCTAATATTACCTATAACCTTGTACCTATAAGGTTACCCTTACCACTGCGAGATCTCTTGTGATAGGTTCTCAAAATTAATACCATGAGGTATTTTCGTTTCTTATCTTAAGATTTTCCGAACGTTAGCTGATAATTCCACAAATATTATATTAAATACAATCTGCGCCCCGTGGCTTAGCCCGCGTGGAGATCTATGTGTCAAACCTTCCTCTTGAATCACTCTATCTATTAAAAAAAATCGCACCAAAATCCGTTGCGTTATTTTAAAGATCTAAGCATACATAGGGATAGACAGCGGGAAGCGACTTTGTTTTATACTATGTAGTGATATTTATCGGGGATTTATTACGTGCGTTTTGTTTTATTTTCCCCTATTTTGTTGTATGTATATATTTTGTTTTGTCATTATCATCAGTCTATAGCAGTCATAGGCCTCCCCTAATGAGCGCCATAGCGCCCTATCTTCAGCTTGCCGCATCCAGCATCTGCCTGCAGTCCTTCGCAGGTCGTCATCCCACCTGGCCGGAAGACGTCCTACACTACGTTTGCCGAGTCACGGTCTCCACTCTAGAACACGTACCGTTTGTTTTGTATTTCCACAATATTATGTTACAACATCTAGTAGACACACCAACATTTCTGATCACGCAAACTTCTCAATACACCTTCATGAAGTTCAGTTCTCAATATGATATTTCCAAAGTTTATTTAATTTTTCGATTCGCATTTTTACGATTGCTTTGCATTTTTATTCTTGCTAATGAAAAGCTTAGTTAACGAGACACATTTGGTCTACATCAGATAATATTGTTAGGAAAATGATATTTTTTACATATTTACCTACTACAAAAGTTCATGAACTATGAACTTTTAGATACAGGTCACATAGTATTTATCTACGTAGGTACAGTATATAAAAAACTACAAACATAACATTATATAAAACCAAGATACATTATAAATTATATTACAAAATTATAAATTCTTTACGATTGGGCTATTCTTACGCCGATTGGGCTTTCGGCCACTTCTTTAATTTTACTTTAAAAAATACTATAAATTGTGCTCTGGTGATAGAAGTTGGAATACGATTGTAAACAGCCGTCTCAATAACTTGCATGAATGAATGAATGTACACTTTATTGCACTTAAAACATAACAAAATAAAACCTTATATCTAAGTTGGCCGTCTATTGTACTGTTTATGTTTAAAAAATCATAAACAGTACAATAGACGGCCTTATCCCTGATGGCGATTTCTCCCAGGCAATCTACGTGTTGCAGCTTAAACGACTTCGTAGCGCTATTAGCCTGTGTGCGTGTCTCGTGTTGTATCAATGACCGCCCTCGGGACAAACATGCAAAGGACGGGCCCTTGCATATTTGTCCAAGCTGTTACGGACATACAGCAAACTTACTTCACCAAGAAAGTAGTTTCAAAAGGGTTCCTTTTGTTATATTTCTGCCGCGTTAGTTCCGCGTCGGAACTCGTATTCAAAAATCAATCGAATTTTCGAAGTATCCATCTTGCTTGTCTAAACTGAAAAAAAAAAACAACTGAAAGTCGATTATCGAATGTTACACATTTTTTAAAAGAAGAACCTCATAGGTACCTAGTGAAAACCAAACCATGAAGGTTCTATGTCAATTCGAAGTACCTATTACATACAATAAAATGGCAATTTCATACTTTAACCCCAATTAAGTATAATTTTATAGTTTTTTTATTAAATTGTTACCTATAATGTACCATATTACAGTGAATTTGTGACGATGGACGTCATGTGCTATTTTACACTACATCATCATCAACCTATAATAGTCCACTGCTAGACATAGGCCTTTCATAATGTTACCTGTAACCTTGATGTTATTTTAATAGTTTCGTATAATTCAATTAAATCCTAGCTTCACCAATAATGAGACGAGACCAGGATCGACTCTAGAAATCTCTAGTGAAGACTCTATGCTCTATGCTGCAGATTTGTTATATCTCTATTATAAACTCTATGGTGACTTATAGATTTAAAACCAAATCATGGTAAATTTTCAGTTTTAAATGACTTAGTGTTAATAACCATGATAGCTTCAAAAGTTTTACTGATAAATTTGTTAAGAAATATCTACTTTAAACAATTTTTTGTTTTTTCATGTTTTAATAAGATCCAATGTAATATCCACTGAATCCATTTATTAAACCACTCATATTCTTATTACACAGTACTTATGTAAATGTGAAGTTAGAAATCAATAACAAATAGATAAGATTAGAGTCAACGACCGCGGTCACCGCTTACGCATGTGCGTCACAATCTGTTGAGATAACTTGGCGAAAATCACAATAATACTTCAGTTTAGTGATGTGAATATTACCTAGCTTTAATTAAGTTGAAGCAGCCATATAATATAGGTGTACGTATTTTAATATAAATGTGTTGAAACAAAATAATTTTGTAAAATAGGTATTTTAGATCTACGTGCATTACACCAATAGGTTATAAGTCCAAAGAGGTCTCATCTTTCAACCTACCTACCGATATGTAAGAAAATTCAAACATTATTGCAATTTTTTTATTAGAAGAACTGAATTTTTTATCCTGATACGAAAAACTAGATATCGAATTCAAATCAAACATTAAATTCAAATTCTTTATTTTCAGACACCAAAGGTCCATAAAAAACAAACACAAATTTACAAAAAAGAAAATACAATTACAGCGAAAAATAGAACCAAAATAACTTAATCAAGCTAGAGTATAAGTAATAATAATTTTTTTTTATTTTTTTATTTTCTTTAGATTTAAAAATAAGCACTTAGACAAGACAAAGTTCCCAACAACGATTGAAAATGAGGATTATCATACATCTGCACCTTTTCCACTGCCAAAATACCTAGAAAATTATTATCACCACTAAAATATACAATATAATACTTACCGTAAAATCAGATTCTCGTAACCGTATTCGTGCAGAATCGTCGGTCGTACTCGTACCATATTTCACAACTTACTGACATCACTATCAAACTTTGTTGACAACTTTATAGACAATTGACGATCAAAAGTTCAAAATGGACATTGAAATATTTTATTGAAAGCGTGATTTATTGTTTATTTATTACATTCGAAGCCTTACAACTTGTAAAGGGGATATCTGACATCTATACAAACAGGTCTTAAATGTTTTCTGCATTTATGTACTATCAAAATTGCAATAACTTGGAACCTACGACTTTTCTCTGCGACAACAATGGAGTAACTATCAATGTTATTTGTTGAATAAATATTAAAAAGCCTGTATTCATTGAAAAAAATATAAAAAACACTACTAAAGATACTTATTTACCCTAAAGCCGTATCGATATCTTTAAGTAAAGGTACAGATACATATATATTTGAGCTCAAAGCTCGCATGTTAAAGGCCCTTTCTTTCGTGTTTACCCCCCTCGTACCGTACAATATACCAATGATGGTGTATAGCGCATGACGTGTAACCTATACTCTGCCTATGAAACTTTACAATAATATAGCTTATACATCAGAATAACACATTACAATTTATAAAGATATCTTGTACTAGCGGCCCGTCCCGGCTTCGCCCGGCTAGACATTTTTTATAAACAGTTTACGATGAAAGTATATTTATGCACAAAACAGTATTTTATTATTCGCGTTATTATATAGCCTATTATTATCGTGTCTACAGATACAAAATCAAAGATAATGTAAACGCTTTACTACAAAATAATCAAAAAAGGCATACAACCTAACAAAAAAGTTTCCATACAGTAAATTGTTATCAAACCTTTGTTGTCAAAAGAGCGTTGCTAGGCAACCACGTTTATTTAGAAAAAATGGCGTATTGATATGCAAGGAATTTTATAGGTACATTTTTCACACCTTGGGTTACATTATTGGAGTTTTATTAGTTTTAGATCCCTTACTTTTTTGAAAATATAATATAGCCTATGTTCACCACGGATATTTAGGCTTCCTAACGGTGTGATAGAATTTTTCAAATCGGTCCAGTAGTTTCGGAGCCTATTCGTTACAAACAAACAAAAAATCAAACCTTTCCTCTTTATAATATTAGTATAGATATAGATAATATCCAGAATATATATCACCACGCGGGTGAAACCGCAGGGCGCAGCTGGTAACAATATAAAGTAATTCTTGTCATTGTTTCAATTATCCAGTATTAATAAAGTTACAATAGTTGTCAACAAAGTGGCAAACCAAACATAAATTGCCAATATCGAAGAAGTCAAGTCAATAATAATGTCATATCTACATCAGAAACACTGTATAACACTTCAGTTTAACACTAACACTAACCTATATTAAATGAGCTGTAGATTTTGTGTAATAAATAAAAAAACTGGTTATTTTAACCTATAAAATATGACTTGTCTAAGTGCTTATTTTGTAAGCCTAAAGAAATAAATGATTTTTTACTTTTACTTTTACTTTACTAGCAAAAGTAGGTAAGTACTAAATTTAATTGAAAGGGAATATATTAAATGAAAAGAGAAACTCTAAATTCAATTCATTTATTAAATACCAAACATAACATTTCAGAGTAAGTTCACTCCAATGCGTTACGTCTAGGGAAATCTACATCTCCTTGCTTATGCAAATATAAATAGGTACTTATCTAATTTAAAATAAAAATCATGTACACATCTAAAATAATAAACTAAAACTATTGAGAAAAATAAAAATAAATACATTATACACAACCTACAAGAACCAAAGTTATATACATAGGTAGCTCTGAGAATTAGCAAGCTGAAGTGGTCTATGTCCAGCAGTGGACTAATATAGGCTGATGATGATGACACTACCTACATTAGTTTGCAAACTTTTATTTTACACTGAAATCTTTCGGCGCAAACAAACCAATGTTAATGATGATGATTATGGTGAACTTTAGACCAACCTTTAAATATTGCCTTGGAAAGTTTCGCCAGTAGGTATTTCCCTGATAAAATGGATGTTATTGTTATTACTATTACCTACCCATATTTGATAACAGCTTTCATTTCGAGGTCAGTTTGATAAGTAGGTAAAAATACTGTCTGAGATAAGTTTTATCAAGTGCATTTCAACAAAAACATGCTATAATAACCTTCACTTCTTGTAGGGAAACCTAGACTCTACATATAGGTACTCTACATGTATAGGTATACAAGATTAACAAAGTAGCTTTGGCCCATCGCTTTGGCCACTCTAGCTACAGAGTGCGCTAAAAGTTCAAATTTATTTTATAATGTATGTACATAGGTAATTTTGGCACCTTTATTGACTATTGATTCTAAATTTGATTATTTATTTTAACACACCCATGTAATGTCATTAGTTATTTTTAAGTAGGTAGGTATTTTATTTTTGTATCATACATAACCACACTACTGTATTTATTGCTTAATTTTCTAAATTTTATGCGTTTACTGCTCTGTTATCTAAGTAATCTAATGATGTTTTATATCATGTGTATGCATGTTTTGGATCACAATCTAGTCTAAAATCTTAAAAATAATGTTTAATATGGACGTTTTTTGTTTTGCACATCAATAAATAAATACTTACAGTTTTAGCAGGTTATTCATGACTATGGTTACTATTATACCACTATTATACAGAGCTATACCTCGCTGTGTACACACGCTACAAATGCTTTCTACGATGCACTACACCTAAGGTTCGGTTAATAATCACGTGAAGCTCGAAAGGGAAAAATATCACGAAATCTCACAAGTCATCACATAGTCTAAAATCTCACCACGTATCAACAAGATGCAATTGTTTTCCTTGTTGAAAAATATCGTAAGAGTTATTCCCAACGTCTAGTTTGGTTTCTACGTTTGGAATAACTCTCGTTAGTTAGGTAACGTAATATTATTTAATGAGTTTGCCTGTATTGAACAATATTCTAGAAACTGCAGTTTTATCGAAAGTAAGAAAACATAATCTGTAATCCACATTTATTGCTAAATCCAATATAACGATAAGTAATGAAAAACAACAACGACGTGACGCGTTTATCAATATGTATGTTTGCATGGAGACAGAAACTGGTATGTGTGGTAAAGGTGTGCAAGTAGTCAAGGACAACCTCTGTCATAAATTTATAAATAAGATATTAATTGATTTTCATATTTATGTAAGCTAGTTTTGACCGTAGAATAAGTTAAATAAGATATCTATCTACATTTCTATAGTCTGATATAATTGCTTTAATATTATCATTAAATAAGGTTTTTCTAAAATGTTATAACAAGTATGCCGTAGTAGCACTGTAGAGGATCGTAGAAGCTACGAAGCTTTATCGTAGCAGAGCTAGAAGCATCATAAATCATTGTAAAGCCACCGTAGCAGTATTATAGAAGGTCATTACTTCTATAGCATTATCGTAGTAGTTTTCGAGAAGGCCTTTCTTTCTATAACGTTCGTAGCGGAGCTACAAGCATCGTAACAGCATTGTAGAGGCACCGTAGCAGTATTGTAGGTCTTTTCTATAGCATTATCGTAGCAGAGCTACAAACATCGCAGCAACATTGTAGTGCCACCGTAGCAGTATTGAAAAAGGTCTATGGCATTATCGTAGCGGACTTATAAACACCGCGTAGCAGCTGCGTAGAAGGTCCATAAAATTATCGTAGCAGAGCTACAAGTATCGCAGCAGCATTGTAGAGGCACCGTAGCATTTGCGTAGAAGGAGCGTAACATTATCGTAGTAGAGATACTAGCACCATCGTAGCAGCATTGCAGAGGTATTGTATAGAAATAAAAATAGTGTACTGTAGCAGCTGCGTAGCAGTAAAGCGAGGCAACGTGCCTAGCAGAAATATATAGCCACCGTAGTAACATTGTAGAAGCACTATACATATAGCATTAGAAGCACTATATAGCATTATTGATGTTTTGTTGTAGAAGCGTATACAATAGGTATACTTTAAATGATACACTTATCTTATGTAGTCTAGTTGTGGGCACAGCGAGTTTATTCTTATTTCTAGTATTTACATTATGTATATCGCTCTTTTTAGTGAACCGATTTATATTTTTATAAGTGTACAACCAGTTTTCATAAATATATTGACATGGTACTGTCATTATGTTTATTTCTATTAAATTTATCACGTATGATCTTTTTGTTCCCTTAAGATCTCCAATACTTCTGAACATCTCAAGATAAAATTTGGCGTACATTTAGATCATAGCCTGAATCAGATATTAGGATACTTCTTATAATGAAAATACACGCGTGCGTAACATTGGGTTTTAGTTTACATATTTTTTTAAGAATTTTACCGTATTTACAGGTTTTCAAAATATGCCAGAAAATGGGCATTTTACCTTCGATCAGGTGTCCGCACCGGCCTCATAGCGGCGGATACCTTGATCGATGCTTTTTACACAAAAACTCTTTAATAAATAGTTTTTACTTGGTTTTCACTGTTAAAAAACTTCTATCGGACCAACTGAGGTGATTTCTGATCTCAAAGATATTTTCCATAAGTACATCTTAATACTTGAGTTTGAGTGCCCACGGCGCATATTGTGCTCTCTACATTCGTGTCTCAGTTTCAGAGGTTAGGCTGGTGGGCATTGAACGTCTTAACTGTATATCGTGTATGACATATCAAAAGTAAAATAACTTAATCCATGTTATTGTTTCTAAAACATAATGTAAGTAATCATATTTTTGGTAATATCTATCGCGTCTTATCAATCTGATATCGGTCATCGACCCGCTTACAAGACGAACGTCACGTAGATAAAGTTTTAGTTTGGCAAGTTTTGTGCTCTAGTTCCAGTTAGATATTTAACAAACTTGAAACTATTCGCTTTTTTCACGCTAATAATTATGAAAGCGATTTTTTTGTTGGATGTTTAGATGTTTGTTACCTATTTCTTCACGCCAAAACTACTGAGAGGATTGGACTGAAATTTTGCATAAAGGTAGTACTAATAATGGAAAAAAATATAGGTTGGTTGTTATCACATAAATCAGTTCCCAAGGGATATAATAAACTTAAACAACGTGTGCGAAGCCGCGGGCAGAAACTACTATTATTTTATAAGAAAGTAAGTTTAAAGATTGGATGTAGAGCAATAAGGTCCTACTTATATTCGTTGATTTAGTACCTAGGTATATACCTAACCTTCGTATCTAAAGAAAGGGATTGATCCCTTTCTTATTCGTAGATCGGATCGGATTACGTCATACTCAGCCTGAGTATGACGGCTGAGAACTTGGACGAATACATTTGCCTGAGTAACTCAGGTAAATGTATTCGTCCAAGTCACTTAGGAAAAAACACGGAAATGTAGGTAAGTACCTACATAGGTAGGTGTTAACTTAAAATCTTGCGATGAACAAATGCCATATTTATTAAAAAGTTCTATTTCATCGATAAATAATAAAACTGCGTAGATATCGTTATCTAAACATCAGGTGCAATAAGGGTGGCCAACCATGCGAGACGGAGGACCCCATTGCCACCCCACCTTTACTTATTTAGTGTGTCTTTAGCCTTGGTGGCTACTAGTCAGTTAGTTGATAAGTTAGTAAACAAAATACATTACCTACTATAAAACAAGTAAGCTATGACAATGCAGGAGTTGTGAAAATAGGCAAAAGTTTAATCGTATCGCTGTATCTATGTATTTTGTCAGGCGTTTGAACTTCCCATCTATTAACATAACAAACTTTAAGCTATCTTCCGTTACTTATCCTTATAACTAAAAGTAACTGAGTGAATAAGTAAAAACTTACCAAAGAATTCCATAAAATTATGCGTGTTTCTGTGAAATATTGATTTAATTTCGGGATAGGGACTGTGTGCAGTATGTAGCGTCCCTGATTGCGTTGCTAGGAGACGTGTGTATTATCAATCAAGGATTTCGATAAAAGTAAAAGTGAATTTGGAGACACTCGTACGAGTAATAGGTAAGAAAGTCCCGATTCGTTATTTATACACTTTGTTTCACATGTGAATCACGCACGGCACAGATCATTATTATGCTATACCTACTATTCAGTTTAACACTGCTTTTATTTTTGCTAAATCTTCTAAAGGGTTTAAAAGTATTAAAGGTGTGCCTAACTACCTACTTGTTATCATGGACTCTGTTTACCATAAAGGGTGGTGGTGGGTGGCATGTCTTTACCTTCCTACCTGTCCGCGTAAACCAAATTAGCACGTTTGGATTTTGTTTATTTTGTAAGCTCAAACAAAGGAACACGTTACGTACATAACTCCTTAGTACTAGGTCTAGAAGAGCGGAGTAAAAAAACATTAGTATTAACCTAGACCCTGCTCTATGACCCTATTTATTTACTTCCTTGTTTCTTGGTACCCCAGGGCTTAGTTCTAGTTGATATCATTATAATAATCATGCGTGAATAGACTCTACCAATCTGCTACGCCTACGGGCGGCGGCAGCAACTAGCCTGTGAACTAGCGCTGTACGAGGTAATTAAGGATCATAATATACCTACTACAACTTGATAGAACATTAACTATTCACAAACAGATTCATTCCGCGCGGAAAGGGAATGGTTTATTCACCCCAACAGGGGTTTGCAGGCGATAATTATGTAGGTAGATGGCTAGGCTAGATAACATTCCTTCCGCTTTCCAAACTCGCCCCATTCTGCAGTCTAAACCGCATTTTCACCCAATAACGAAGCCTTTTCCGTGTCTTATTCCTTTTTCAACGGGTTATTTGTGTGAAAAACCATCGCAGTTAGCTTGTGCTCTACTTTTTGTGAAATGTCTAACGACTACGACTATAAATCAGCGCGCCTTTTATATTTTGAAATGAAAAATAGAAAAAAGAAAAAGAGAGTAACTTTTCAGGTCCTGTTTCATTATTTTTTTCTTACGATTCTTTATAGCGACGCGACTACGTAGCCACGTATAACTACGTAGTACATTACGTCTCTATAATTAATTACTAACTACGTTATATTGCTTGCAGTTACCACCGAGGGATAGTCTGACCACGCCACGGAGTGCAAGAGCTCCAGTCGGTAGGCGGCCTCCGAGCACGCTTCCGCAGCGTCTGAAGAAGGAGGTTAGTTCTATGTGTACCATTGAAAATCTTTTTTTTTTCATAGATATTTTTTTTTTGCGGTGAAACCTTAGTTTCCGATACAATCAGCCAACTTACTACAGAGGTATTATATCTATGCAGCTAACCAACCGATATGCAGCCATCTATCTGTGCTTTTTCACAGTGTGGCTTATTTAAGAATATGTTCTAGGTATGTGGTGAGGGTAAGAACATTTCGAGTTATGGTATGGTTAATTTAAAAAACCCTGTGAAAAGATTTCAAGCTGGATTTGTAATTGGTATTTTAATTCCCTTAGAAGTCGTTGGACAGTCCTCCTGAGATGGATTCTCCAGGAGGCAGCGTAGGAAGTGATCTCCGTCGCCAGAATGAGGAGTTGCGAGCACGACTTGCAGGTGAAGCGGCTGACCATCGTCGCCGCTTGGATGCCTATCGCCGCGCGCAACAGGGTCAGGCTGCGTTGGTCTCCAGGCTCCAATCCAAGGTCAGATTAAAACAAGGAATTTGATGCAAGTTTTGTCACTTTTAGCTAAAATGCGAATTTTAATCTGCTTAAAGCTGCTCTGCATAAGAAAAATATATTAGGACAACAGAACCACACAACGTATAAATATCTTAATTTAATATTAACGATTATATTTACTCTGTGGGATTCTTAAGTAATTTCACAACAAATTTTTATTATTATTGTAATTTTCATGTACAGCTTGGCAAAAAAATATAGAAAATAATGGAGGCGCCACTGTGCAGGGTATATGGCAATCCGAAAATATTATGATAAATGGTTTTGATACTTGATAACTTTGCTAGAATCTACTCGTTTGAAATGGCATCCTGTCTAACATGGTGTTTTTCAAAGGCATGCCTTTTTGTTTGTTTTGTGTGTGTATAATTTAATGAAATAATGTAATTTTTTTAAATATTTACTTTTATTTTAATGAACATATTTTATACTCTTTAATCTAATAGGTCATCCTCCAAATATTCAACGCCTGAGAATTCCATATCACAGCTTGAGCTATGCGCAACATTGGGCAATTTGGGCATGTCATTTTCGTCATTTTCGTTGAGTCGGATTCTGAGGTATCATCACTGCTGCTGTCATCTTGAAGGTTTACAACAATTCTTCTCACTGTACTGACAGATTTACCTGAAAGAAAAAACAATTTATTTGGAACCTTTTCTTGAAGTTGGTTAAAAGTATCAAAATTTCCGTGTTACACTATTTTGTTTTGTAAACATAACCTACAAATGATAGTTTAATTATTTATCAATTTTAATATACGAGACGGTTTAGAACCAGTAAAATATACTAAAATAACCGTATCTGATTAGAAAAATGATTTCAACATAGTTAAATACCTGTTATTTCTGCGGTTCTCTGAAAAACTTTATCGAGATCAGACAACATTGTTCCTGCTTCTTTTTCCAACAAACACCGCTTGTAAACTTTATAAATCACTTCTCTGGCACTGCTCCGAAGAGTTTTATTCATTTTGAAACACTCCTAGTCACAATAAACTCGCGAAATTGATAGATTTAATAATAAATGCAAAATATTTACGACTATCTGACGTTACTTGTACCTCTGCTTGACACCACAGAACAAATATATCCTAACCTTGACACTGAACGGGGCTGCCAGTAGGTATCATGTAATTTTAGTTCCGATTCTAAACATTTTTGCCAAGCTGTAAGATGCAGATTTTAATTATCAATCCAGATGCAAAGCCATCTAGCAAGAAGTTGAAGTTTGTTTTGTTTATATGTTTTTTAAATTCATTTTCAAATTTTCTTCTCGGTAATAAAGTTATCGTTTCGTTCCACCACTACCAGTTATTGTATTCTCTTTGCGTTCTAACTCTAAAGTTTAGCTGTATATACTTCACCAAGTTGTATATTTCACACTTTTTACTCTGTTTCATTCATAAAACCTCTCAAAACGTACCGAGACTTCGATTCCTTGTTTCTTTCGTCTTGTGATCAGGAATAAGTTATGGGTCAATTCTCGACCTCCAGGTGCTCCAATACAAGCAGCGATGCTCGGAGCTGGAGCACCAGATGTTGGAGACGACGCCTCGCAGCGACTACCGGCCAAAGTCCTCTCTCGCGCTGCCGGCACTCGCCGCTCTGCCGACTTCCAGCACGGAGTCCCGGATGGATGAACGGATCAGTGATTTGGATACTGCGCTGCGCCGGCTTGAGGAAGAGAAAAGGAAGTAAGTACTGCACAAAGTCCATTATAGGTTGATAATGATGATGATGAGCTTGATAAGGTAGAGACAGAGAAACCTTTGAGTAGGTAGGTTCTCATCACAGGAAACCCAAAATGGGAAGAACATTAGTAAGGCAGTGAAAAGAGCTAATTCAAAAATTTACACACATTAATATGAAACTGTTTTTAAAACTGTTCAAGATATTCATATCTGAGGAGATTTCCTATTGGAGTATGCTCTCTAGATATGGAGCCCTTACTTAAAAAAAGACATGTACCTATTGAAACGAGTGAAGCGAAGGGCTACAAAAATGGTTCCTAGTCTCAAACTATGTACTTGCCTGTGGATTACAAATAATAAAAATGTATGATAATCAACTAATTTCCTCTTATATTATATTTTCCTTCAACACCTTGTTTCACTTCACAGGTGTGAAAAGTTAGTCTCCCAAAACACCATGCTACGGGAACAGTTGGAGGAGTCTCACCATCTGAATGAGGCGCTCACTAACGACCTGCAGAAGCTGACTAACGACTGGGAGGCACTGCGGGATGAGATGGCGATTAAGGAGGATGAGTGGAAGAATGAGGAGGAGGTATGTATTTAAACTTAGGGATTGTTCGGACATTATTGTTAAAGCCATTAAGATTCTATGTCATGCTGTCAGTTATGGAGTCTATACACATAGTTCCAAACACAGCCTGGCAGAAGAGAATATTATACTAATACTAGCATACCAGCTGGAATCTTAATCATAATCTTTATTTGCAGGAATGTATATAACAGTTCTTAATTTTAAATATATCCATATACAAACAACCTAATAAGGTGTGCAAAATCTTACTAACTACTATTATAATCGTTAGTCTCTTATCTCTAATCTCTGTAGGTAGCCAACATTATTTATTTGGTGTGGCTAAAAAATCGAAGGCGCGGTTGAGGTTTTGCCACATGTTGACGTTAGCGGGATGGCCTTAACACCTTCGTACGAAATTTGTTTAAGATCATGAAAGAGGTTTTAGAAGCTTTAGCCAATACCTACAGTGGTTGACAAGGTCTGTACTGAATAAAAATCTTTCTAAAACCTTTCCAGGCTTTCAACGACTACTACTCGTCGGAACACAACCGCCTACTAAGTCTCTGGCGCGACGTGGTCTCCGTAAAGCGTTACTTCTCCGAACTTCAATCCACCACCGAACGAGACCTGTACCGTGTTAAGAATGACCTGGACGCATCTGTTAGGGAAATGGTCGGCGTGCTGAGTGGCTATTCCATTAACGCCTTTGCTCAGAGTGTTTCTAAGGTAAGTTTTGCTTTGCATATAATTTTTTTTATTCATTAAACACATAAAACACATCACGCTATCTAAAATAATCACACAAAAGTGAGTAGTTATAATCTAAATAGTAGTCATAATATCTGTAACAGTTTTACAACAATTGTTTACACCGTAGTGGAGACCTTCATTTAACACTTTAATGTATAAATACTTGTGTTAGAAGGTCTCGCTCTTCTATAACAGACATTACAAAATACATTACAGACTTGCTCATTTAATGCACAGAAACACAATTAAGATTCTTCACTACTTAGTGAATATTATTATAATGGTTCGTATTAAAAGGACTAATAAAAAAAAACTAAAACAATTTTCTAAAAGACTGGTGATACACTTAAACAAGCACTGCCTAGCTATAAGACCGGGCAGTATCCTATTCAATTCCATCACCAGATTGAGTGTTCGAGCTTGGAAAATTTGTTAGATAATAATTAAACTTATTCAGATTAAATTGAAATTTCATACATAGAGATAAGAAAGCTATCTAAATGTCCCCAAAATCGAATCCAACAAAGTTGTACATGCATTTCTGATAATCTCCTAGAATCTCTTTATACTAGGTATAATATCTGAGACCACATAATAATCCAATTCCGTTTTTGTTATAGGATTCTCAGGCGGCAATGGGAGGAATGGGATCTATGGGCGGAATGGGTACCGGCATGGGTCCAATGGGTTCTGGCATGGGTCAAATGGGTAGCAACATGGGACAAGTGGGTAACAACATGGGTCAAATGGGTAACACCATGGGCTGTGCGATGGGTGGTGCAGGTGGAATGGGAGCTTCCAACATGGCAGCGATGAGCGTTCCGAATCCTAACGTGGAGAATATGAGAGTGGAACTGAGGGATGTGACGTCACAGCGCGACACGGCCGTTTCTGAGTTGAGGGAAAGAGATGCAAGAATTCAGAGGCTGTTGGCGGAGTTGCAAGGATTGGTTAGTATTATTTGCTTTATGATTTTTGATGTTGTTTTTGTTTGTTTGCCACTAATACAATGTATGGAGAATGACACAAAAAAGGACCTTTTATAACTTGATGAAGCTACCCTGCTAACTAGCACTTATTAACATTAAATTCCTTGCATTTAATCGGGATGGGCGTGTGCTGTTAATATGTTATATGTATAATGAGTCGTGTTATGTATGGTTTCAAATAAATCTATTTTCTTCCATCCTGATATAGGAAGAAAGATGTGACGGTGCGGAAACGGCTTGCCAAGAAGCTACCGTGATGCGGAACGCACTGGAGGAGGTGGCGCGCGCTCTCATACACGATTCTGAGTCGTCCACCATCCCGCATCCGCATCACGTGCATCTCACTGACAGGTGAGACGGACGAGGGTTCCGTGACGTGTCGATACACATATCGCCGCGATGATATCAGTGCGAACACGTTCGTAGAGTTGTAACACTCCCCATGTTCAATCCAACGATCATATCCATCTGCGGTTGTATAATAGTGTGCAATAATAATAGGTCTTTATTTCAGATATAAATTATCCATAATCTAAATTAGCTAAGTATTATAGCTATAGGTATCTAGGTTTATGTGGCGATATCCAACCATCGTCTAAATGTAGCTGTTTGACGACCGATGTGGCGCGGTGGGCGAAGGTCCGCCTGCGACGCAGGAGGTTGTGGGTCGATTCCCGCCTCGGAACAATTGTGTGTACGATCTGCAGATATTTGTTCCGGGTGTTCTGGTCGTTTTCTATGTATAATAAAAAATATCTATCTATGTAATGTATTGTATTATGTATATCAGTCATCTAGTACCCATAAAAGCTCTGCTTAGCTTGGGGCTAGATGATGCTGTGTGAATTGTCCAGCATTATTTATTTTATTTATTTATTTGAATAAGTCTCCCTGCCAGACTCTTGATAATCGAATGCTCACACGAGTCAACTCTGGACATGACAGACGCAATCCTCTTCCGCTGTATAGCGTCTACGCGGGCCTGCGTTATAACAAACAATAAAGAATTAACAACATTGTAATTTTTCAGTTTGTCCCGGTCCCCGAAGCGCGGTGTGTCCCAGTCGGCCAACGCGACCGCCTTCGCCGAGAGCACCATCTCGGCGGTACAGGCGGCCCTGCACAAGTATCAGATACAGATTCACGAGCTCCAGGTATGTCTCTAGCTATGTCTTACCAGCTTTCATAAATACTTCAGCTTCTGCATCATAGAGAATAGAATATAACTTTATTGTACCGTCAATACATAAAAAATTGATGTGTTTGATTTTCAAATAGGAAAACGCATTATTTTCAATTCTTAAACTTTTCATTTTTGCTTTACTATTATTATTATTGTTTTTTGCTCTATATTCAAAATATGTAACAATTGTACGCCTAATGGCAGATCACAGTGGTCTTAATTTGAAGTCCGAACATCCCTGTAATGCCTGTGTATCACAAATAAATAAATGAACTATAAGATAAACTATCAAAACATAGTAAATATCCCCTTATAAGTGACTTTTGTGTCATTAACCATGATAGTTTCAGAAGTTTGAAAACATAGAGGTTCATATAAAACGCAAAACTTCTGTGCGCAACGCGCGTACAGTTCATTTAAATGAATAGTGCCTTGGCTATAGAATATAAGTAATAACCACACTTATGTTATAAATCCGAAGTTTGGATGTTTAGATGAATGAATGTTTGTTTTTTCTTCACGCCAAAATTACTCAACAAATCAGGCTGAAATTACTCAACAAATCAGGCTGAAATTACTCAACAAATCAGGCTGAAATTACTCAACAAATCAGGCTGAAATTACTCAACAAATCAGGCTGAAATTACTCAACAAATCGGGCTGAATTTAGTCAACAAATCAGGCTGAAATTACTCAACAAATCAGGCTGAAATTACTCAACAAATCAGGCTGAAATTACTCAACAAATCAGGCTGAAATTACTCAACAAATCGGGCTGAATTTAGTCAACAAATCAGGCTGAAATTACTCAACAAATCAGGCTGAAATTACTCAACAAATCAGGCTGAAATTACTCAACAAATCAGGCTGAAATTACTCAACAAATCGGGCTGAATTTAGTCAACAAATCAGGCTGAAATTACTCAACAAATCAGGCTGAAATTACTCAACAAATCAGGCTGAAATTACTCAACAAATCAGGCTGAAATTACTCAACAAATCGGGCTGAATTTAGTCAACAAATCAGGCTGAAATTACTCAACAAATCAGGCTGAAATTACTCAACAAATCAGGCTGAAATTACTCAACAAATCAGGCTGAAATTACTCAACAAATCAGGCTGAAATTTGCACAGATGAAGCTCTAAGCCTGGAATCAAACATAGGCTACTTTCATCCCATAAAACAGTTCTTATAGTTTTTGGGTTCAGTTTATTTATTTAAAAACAATTTACATTGTGTATGAATAAATACTTATTAGCTACAAATAAATCTTACAGGTATCATAAAATTGACTAAAAATTCAGAGTTAGAAATAACCCATAGGTTCCATAGACACAATGCGTGCAAAGCCTCGGGCGGAAACTCGTTAGTCATAAAAAACAGCCAACAATTTATAAAAGCATTGCACATTTAGATTGATCCGTTCTTTAAGCCAAGGCTTGTTCATATTTATTAAAGTGCCACAGTCTATATTGTTCTTTCGTGTCCAGTCCATCCTAAGGTTGCCTGGAAGAGATCTCAGCTCGCTTTCAGCGATAAGGCGGCACAATACAGGACACGATACAACAACATTATAGGAATAAATTCCTGTATTGTTTTCTGTTTTCTGTGGTATACTAAAGTGTTTCCTATCTATCTATCTATAACATGTTTGTTGTTTTAGGTGAAACTGCAAAACACTAGGGAGCAGCTCATGACCAACAGAAAGAACTGCGAGGCAGCTGATTGTAACGTTTCTTCACTCGAGAGCAAGGTTCAAGACCTCACCGGTAAGACCGTACATCACACTATATATATATAAATGTGCAAGTTTGCATGTTTAGTTGTTTGGATGTATGGATGTTTGTTACTTCATCACGCTTAAACTACTGAATGACTACTGATCAAGCTGAAATTTTGCATAGATGTAGCTTGTGAGATGGAAATAATTTTTCTTTATGTCACAGATCGATCAAATCCTTTTTTTGTGTATTTTAATGTTTCCTCTGTGTTTTTTTTTCTGTGTTTTATAAATATGTCTCGCTATATGAACTGTGTATGTTAACTTTGTACTATGTCTGAAATAAATGTGATTTGATTTGATATAAATTCTTATGGGATAGAAATAACCTTAAAACGTTTCCCTAGAAACAACACATGCGAAGCCGCGGGCAGAAACTAGTATTCAATAATGTATCTAAGTCCTTCTAAAATAATACTAGTGGGATATAATTCTGGTACATAACACTAGCTCTGCTTAGCTTGGATAATGCTGAATTGTACTGCATTATTTATTTATTTTTCATTTATTTGACAGGTAAACTGGATCAAGCCAACACGGACATCAACCAACTACTGCAAGAGAAGGAATCGTTGCAGAAGACTGTGGAAACCTTGCGTATGGACAAGAACAATCTAGAACGGAATCGACTTGAGATCAATGCTATGGTAAATTATAGAAAACTAATGATAAAGTGTAGGTTTTTAATAAATAATAAAGGCGTGCGAAGTTCCGCCTGCGATACAGGAGGTTGCGGGTTCGATTCCTGTCTTGGGACAATTGTGTGTACAATCTGCGGATATGTGTTCCGGGTGTATTTTTTATTATACAAAAATACCTCAAAAGGTATTTTCTATGTATAATAAAAAATATCTATCTATGTAATGTATTCTATTAGGTATAACAGTTATCTAGTACCCATAACACAAGCTCTGCTTAGCGTGGGGCTAGATGATGCCATGTGGATTGTCCAGCATTATTAATATATAAGATTCAATAATACAAAATCAGCTTCAATCAGAAAATTATAAGAATCGATTTTTAGGAATTTAATTTTCCTTCAGTGAAAATAATACCTTACGCTTATGTATTTAAGGTGGAATCTCTAACATCCGACTACGAGAAGCTGCAGAAGATAAACTCCCGTCTCGAGAAGGTGATCGAAGCGTTGGAGAATGACAAACATAACCTTAACGGGGAGGTCGACCAATTGCATCGCGACTCAGCCAATAGGGAGTCTGTTTTAAGGTACTTATGTACTTAATAATTATGGTTTAATCGCTCAGCGAGTTATAGAATGAGCTATGCTCGAAGTTTCTCTGATGGATAGGATTCGTAAAGAATACATCCGAAAGAGAAATGGTAAATGGAAAAGGCTGATGATGACGATATACTTAATGCTTGTCGCACAAAGACTCCATTCAAAATTCAAATATTTTGCATGGAGTTCCAAAAAAACTACATATAATACATAGTATAAAATAAAGTCGCTTCCCGCTGTCTGTCTGTCCCTATGTAAAAAAAACAATTAAATCTACACCTTATCTATGTAACAGTAAGTTCTAATTTCCCCTCAGAGCCGAAGAAGAACGCTCGTCGCGGCTTCGCGCGGAAGTGGTCTCGACTAGCGAGGAACTGAACAAGACTACGTTGGCGCGAGATATGTTGGAACAACAGAAGATTGAGTCGGACTCGCTCTTGTCTCAGATGGAGAAGATTAGAAGTGAGTTCCTTTTTTTTTATTTATTAAAAAATAATAATTTATAGACTAATAATAGTCGTGGCGTACGAATCGAATCCCCCATTTATTTTTTAATACGTACACCCAAGTATTGTACAATAACCAGTCGTAATAATTGTAAGACCCAATATTTTGGCTTCAATTGCGAAATTAAGGATGAAATCTGATTTTAACTAAAATTTTACTAAAATCCAAATAACTTTTGAACCAGTGAATATCGCTGAACATACAGGAGGGTTACATCGATAGGTACTGAGGTCCCTCACGTTGTTCGTCATAACAACCAGTCTTGCGCTGTCCAATTCCAGTGTGATAATTCCAGAACTTATCTTTTGACTTAATTTTCCAGGTGACCTAGAGATGGAACTAGAAAGGACCCTCCTGGAGCGCGGCGACCTGCAAGATTTAGTGGACAAGCTGCAAGCCAACCAGCGGAACTTAGAGAGTGAGAAGAAGAAACTGTTGGAGGATGTGAGATGTGTAAGTTAACGCATTCACTGCCGGGGAGCCGTAGCTGACGCTGGGCGGGCAAGTCGTAGGCTATAGAAGTGGTAAACATTCAACATCAAAAGTGGATTTTGGTGTCTTAAGTAGATGATTGTATGTAATGGATGTCAAATTTAGGTAATAACAAAAAAAGCGCTCATAAGGGAGGCCTATGTCCTGCTGTGGAGTAACATACAACCTGATGATGATGATATAGGTGATATTTTGCATTTTGAAAAATGTTTGTATTTCCCGAAACCGAACATAGGTAAATACGAAATAGTCGAACATTAGGTTCCACTAGTAGTTTTCAAACTAATAGTCGAACCCAAACAATGTCCCTCATGATCTATCTTTACGTATACCTACTTTATTTGTGTATTTGTATCCCATTAAATCTAAATTTCTTTTTAAACAGCTTGAAGAAGAGAAATCCAACCTCTCAAGCCAATCATCCGAGCAAGCCGGTGACCTCAACTCCCTCCGCAAAGAGTTGCTATCGGCTGAACAGAATAGGATGGAGCTCGAGGCGGACAAGGCGTCTCTGTGCGAGAAAATCAAGTTCTTAGAAGCTGAGAGGGAGAAAGTTGAACTTGAGTTGCGACAAGTTCTGAGGTATTTTGAACTCTATTTTAATAAAAATAAGGCATTTTGTAACATGAAAAATTTAAAATTAAAACCTGTGAAATATGAGCTTTGTACTTCAGTTTAATTCAAGAATGAGATTCCAAGAAGCCAGAAGCAAGCACTATTTTTATTACAATAGAGTTCAAAATACCTCATAACTTGCTGAGGTATTTTGAACTCTATTGTAATAAGAATAAGGCATCTTACATCGTAACATGTCAAATAAAATAGAAACCTTTTAAAAATAGTGCTTGCTTCTGGCTTCTTGAAATCTCATTCTTGAATTAAAGCTAATTTGGGATGCATTACAATTTCGCTTAAATATTCAAACCAAAAAACACTTGACTTATTCAATTAGGGCTTAATAAAAAAACCTGTTATGATGTTATTATATCAATAAATGAATAAATAAATAAAATTATTTTATCGGCTTCGCCCGCTTGGAAATCTATTTGGCAAATGGTTTATAAAACTTTCTTTTGAATCACTCGTCTATTTAAAAAAAGCCGCATTAAAACATATGGATAGACAGACAGCGGGAAGCGACTTGTAAGATATGCGTTCGTTTCTATGAAAATGTACGAAAGAGAATAATTCCTCTAATCCAGCTATTTCAACATAATCATTCACCAACTCCATTTAGTTTGGGGCTAGATGATCCTATGTGTATAAAACTATCTTTGTAATGTATTATATTATGTATATCAGTCAACTAGGTACCCATAACTCAAGCTCTGCTTAACTTGGGGCTAGATGATGATCTGTGGATTGTCCTGGAATATTTATTTATAATTCCCTTTTCACAGAGAGCGCAGCGAACTCAGCTCCCAACTGACCGCAATGGTCCGCAAAAAGGACACCCTCAATGAAGAGATCATCCGCCTGACGCAGAGATTGGAACAAGCTAACGAGACGATTGGACGTTTGAATAGGGCACTCGAAGATCATGTTAAAGATGGGGAAGAAAAGCAGGTAACAAATTTAATATTTCCCCGGGTTTGGAATGAATAGCGTGAGATTGTGCACCGTGCGTTGGTGTTTCTGCATTTTTTTGGGAATAAATAATAGAATCAATTTAGATTAGAGAGAACTAGTATTTACAATTGAAACAATTGAGCTAACTGCAGACTGATGCAATCAATATACAGATAACTCAACTGATCCATATCAATACTAGCCTGAAGCGTCCCCGAGACACTGGCTGCATTGCCTCGCATAAAAACTCCGATTCGTTCGTTAGTCTTGAATTCGTTGCCAAAATTACTTAGCGTTGTCCTCATTTTACAAGATCCGTCTATTTTACAATAAACAGTAAAATATTTTACAATAAAAAGTAAAAACCCGTTTACATCTGTAATAAAGATCAGTCTGGTTTCTGGAGTTGTTTACTATATTTCTTTGTCAACTTAGCTTGATTTTTGCCTATCGCAAGAGCTATTTACAGCACAACCACAACAGTAAAAATCAACTTTTCATCCACAGATTCTCATCGATTCCCTAGAAAAAGACAAGCAACACCTTCAAGAGCAACTAGCCGGCGTCCGTTCAGAGAAGGACGCTCTCGAAGCCGTGCTATTTGATACAGCCAACATGTTGGAGGATGCAGAGAATAAGCGTGCCAAGTTGGAGCAGGAGCTACACGACTCATTGCTTATGCAGGAACAACAGAAAGGTATTAAAATACAAATACAAAAAATAATTTTACCAAAAAGCTTACAAAAAGAACACCTTAATTATGTATATAGGTCTTTGATTTGAGAGGTTACTAGTTAAGGTGATGGAATTAACAATGACCCCCGCACTAGGCTAGGCCTGTTCGGGGTATCGAATACATTGTCTGTTTGCCATGATTATTTGAAAAAGGTAGTACACTAACAAATTGCGTAAAAAAGTAAACTAAAGCTAATTAAACACAGTGCCCATACGTAATACAGTAAAATGAAGGTTTGATATCTACATACAGCCAACATGTTGGAGGACGCAGAGAACAAGCGAACCGAAGTTTTTTTTCTATGTTTAAGATACAACAATTATCCATGGTTTTCTGAGAGAATTCGAAAGAGCGTTGATTTTTGGTCTATGTTATACTCAATCGGCTATTTATGTTTCCAGGTCAAATAGCCCGCCTCACAAAAGACCTAGAAAACAGTGAGAAGAAAATGCGCGAAACTCGCAACTCTATGGCGCAACAAGGCTCTAAGAAAGAAGCGGAGTACCAACAAATTATCACCAATCTCAACCGTACATCCAATGAGAATATCACCAAGTTGAAGGAAGAAAAGGTAAGAAAAAGGGCTATTCAATATTTAGCTCTATGTCCGGTAGTATATAGTTAAACTCTCGGTGAGTGGGAAGAAAATGCGCGAAACTTTTAACTCTATGTCATAACAAGCCAGCTAGAAATAAACAGAGTATCAACTTAAACATAGGCTGCTACAACCTTTGACAAACATAAATCTTTGACACCAACTTAATGATAAATAAAAGAATAATAAATATTTTTTTGACAATTCACACATCATCTAGCACTAAGCTAAGCAGAGCTTGTATTATGATACAGATATATTTAGTACAACTACATCAATAAATGTTATTTTTTATAAATAGAAAACATACACGGAACACCCTGTTTTTTTTTATTACTGTGCCCGTGATAACTACGTAAACATTCCTCTCGACTAGTTTATAGACAAATCTGGGCACATTGGCACATGGTGGCTACACTCGAAATTATGTATTTTATGTTTCATTCATCAGGAGCAACTCCGCCAAGCTCTAGAGCACAAACTAAGCCAGACCATAGCCCAGCTGACGAGCGAGAAAGAATCCAGCGATGCCGGCGCGAGGGAAAGAGAGAAGAAACATCTAGCGGCGCGAGACCAACTTATACTGCAACATGATGAGGCAATGTTGAGGGCTGAGAATGATAAACAGCAGGCTTTGATTATTGGTAAGCTTTTGACTGTGAATGTTTTTATGCGGTTTGTGTAGAACCGCTTGAGCTGACGTGTAAAATTGTAAGGTAACCAAAACTAAGCAGGATTATGTTAGTTAACGAAAATAAATTAGGGATTTTCCTATAAGAGCTTCTAGTTTTTGACTGGGGTATCTCATTATTTTGTCCAAAAGATTGTAAAACCAACACACATTCTATCAATAAACACTGTTTTGTTTGTTAAATTCCGGGCGGTGTTTCCAACAAAATTTGCTTGATTAATTATACGAATAAGCTATTTTAAACCTGCTTTACATGACAGCCATCAAAAACAGCTTATTTTTAAACAGGATTTTGAATTTTTGAATCCCAAGTAATGGCATTTATTTATAATTTTTTCTTCACAGCACATCAAGAACAACAAGCGCTAATCGAGCGTCTGGAAGATCTAAAGCGGACGCTGGACTGCGAACAAAACAAGCTAGAGCGTTGTCGCAGAGAGGCGCAGGCGAGAATGGACCAGGACAGGAACTATGTCAACCAACTGAAGGACGAAATGGCAGCGCTGAAGACTAGGCTTGAAGAGATGAAGTTAGTACAATCACTTGGTTCCTGGTTTTACTTATGTAATTTGAATTAAGTGACGTGTCCAAGAAGTTTTTAAGGTCTACAGGAAATAGAGCAATTTGCTATTTGTATTCTAAACCTTATTGCTCAAAAGCTAGAGTTTATGTTAGACTTGTCGCAGTAACGTTTAATACAATGGGTTTGGTAAACAATACACCGAATATGAACTATGACAACTAGCTGAAAGACGATATTATGCTACATGTTTTCCATAAAATACTGGATATTAACATCCTATCAAAGGTTTAATTAATGTAAACTTCCGCAGAGCCACAGCGGAAGACGACTGCGCTCGTTACGAGAACCGTATCAAAGAGCTCCATCTCGAGAAGGAAGCCTGCACCCGCGAGTGTACCGAGGTGCGCGCGCAGCTGTCACTAGTCGAGGACAAGTACGACAATGCGTATGCGCAGCTACAAGACACTACGAGGAAACTGAAGGAATGTGAGTGTGACGTAGGCGACCGTCATCTTTGATTTAGGAGGGCCGCTTATACACCTGACCCGGCAGTGGGCGTCAGTTGACTTGACAGACAAACTGGTCGATCAAGCAGCCTGAATTTATACTCACTGATTGGTCATGTAATCAGGACCCTACAATAAAACTGACGGTATGTGATTTACGTGTGTTTGTTGACCGCCATGTTTTATTTTGGATTGAAGCCACTTAGTTTGATATGTGCGACTGGGTCTGAATAAGTACTACAAGTAAACTGACGGAATGGGAGTTTATGTGAAAATTAATGGAATGCGATAAATACTGAGAAAAAGCTCTTTTTGATTCGACAGAATTCCTAAAGGCATACTTTCCGGGGTGTAAACTTTTAACGTTTAACTCATATTAATTCAATCTTAATTATAATGCCTTCGTTTCTATTCCAGTGGAGAACGAAGCGGACAGCCTACGCAAAGAACTAACCGACGTCCGGCGACAACTGACGAACTGCGTCGCCGAGCGAGACAAGTACAACAGCAGCTGTCGCGAGCTGAGGGACCAGGTGAAGCGAGTGGAGGCCGAGAGGCGGGAGGCCGCGCGGGCAAGGGACGAGGCCTATCATAAGATTGCAGGTATACTCAGTACTCTATACTTAGTAGGTATGCTCAGTACTCTATACTCGTTCTGGTCGGACTCATACTCTTTTATATGTATATTAAAAATATCTATCAATGTAATGTGTTCTGTATATCAGTTATCTAGTACCCATATCACAAGCCCTGCTTAGCTTGAGGCTAGATAATGCTGTGTGGACTGTTCTATTTCCAGCATTATTTATTAACACCTAAAATTTAAATGCCTTCCAGGACTAGAAGAAAACCGCACGTCTCTAGAGCTGGAACTGTCCCGCATCCAAGCGATGCTGAAGGAAAGCGAGACAGGCGGCGAGCATGTGACGCGCGAGCTGAAGCAGACTGAGGCGCAGCTGAAGCGGGAGAGGGCGGCGCTGGAGCAGGCCAACCATGACATCAAGGAACTGCAGTCCAGGTAACGTTGGTGAATTAGAGTTTCCTAGGTGTGGGTCGCAATTTAACGTGAAAAACGCGTGAAAAAGCGTTATTCACGCTAAAATGCGCCTTAACACGCGTTATTCACGCTAAAAAGAACGTAATAACGCTGATAACGCGCGTTACGTTAGGTGTTAAATAGCATGGTAGCCTTGCTGGACTATCACACAGTCTCTGGATATAGTTTACCTATTCGTGGTCTCCACTCAATAACACGTTTACTCCAGTGGTTGTTGGTTCTTCGCGAGATATGGCCCTCTGCCACTTCACCTTGCTAATTCTTAGAGCTATGTCGATAACTTTAGTTCTCTGTCGGATGTATTCGTTACGAATCCAATCCTTCAGAGAAAATCCGAGCATCGCTCTCTCCTTTGAACTGGTGAACCAGCCAAACCGTGAGTGCCCACGCCTTAGCTCCGTAGGTGATGGTAGAATAGCTCGGTTATCCATAGCATATATAGCATCGGCCATTCGTTTCAGACTGCAGAATGAGAGCGAGGAGCGTGAAAGGGCGGCGGGCGAAGCGGGCGCGGCGCGAAGACACGGCGCTGAGTTAGAAGCTCTACTGGGAGCGGCGCGGGCTGACCTCACCGCCTGCCGACAGCACTGCGCTGACTTAGAGGACGCATGTCGCGCTAGGGACCAGGTAAATTGTTAATCTAGCTAGGGCCTCTTCCAAAACTAATGTACCTACTCCTATAACCCATCGAAACAGTAATTTCTTCGTTAGCATGTATTCTTTAAAATTTATTTATTTATTGTAATAAGGTTTTTGTAAACTTATTACAATAAATAAATAAATTTGCAGTAAAATAATTATGAAAAAATAAATATATGTAAATTTAAACTAGGTATATATTGCTGTAGGGTGCGTAGTGTGGTGTACCCCCTACAATCCTTTAAGTTGTTGTGTTTGAGAGTTAAAAGAGTTTGTAAGTTTCACGTTTTAATACACGCACGTTATGTTGAAAGTTAATGGTCGCAAGTATACGCCATGACGTGTTGCCCAGAGGACAGTTGTTTGAGACTGGCTGCAATTGCGCCTTGGAGACTTGTCTAAGTGCTTACTTTTAAATTAATTTTCTAAATTGTATGCGTTTACTGTTCTATTTATCTAATCATGTTGTATACATGTTTTGGACAATCTAGTCGAATAACCTTAGACATTATTTTTAATATTGATGTTATGATTGTTTTCTGTTTTGAATATCAATAAATAAATAAACTGGCGTCGACGAGCTCTTCAACTGTCATTTGTTTGACCTATCCAACAATCCGACTAGGAAGTTGTTGGCCGTTAGGAAGTGGTTGGCCTAAGTTTGTTTCATAAAATTCTTCTTTTTTAGGAATTGGTACTTCGTTTGGAAGACTGCCGATCGAAGGAACGTCGTTTGGAGGAACTGAAACACAATCTGGAAGTGTGCCTCGCTGATGCCACTCAGCAAATACAGGAGCTCAAGGTAGAAACAGTTATATTTGTTAGTCAAGAATAATTACTTATTTGAAACACATAATCTGTGCTTCGTATGTGCTTGTCCTTTACAATAAAACTTCTGAAATCTTGTTATTTACAGACGTTTGTAAAAATTACTACCTTTAATTCGTCCTCAAAATACGATTGTCAAGGACACAAGATGATAATATAAGGCGCACAAGTGTTATCCACGTTCCATACGGAGGTGGCCATGCATTGTCATGTGGCAAACGTTATTGTTATTTCTTTTTTATTGAGTTGGTGTATTTTGCCATGTTTTATAAAGAATTGATCTCTTACACCAGTGACATAGTCAGTTTGTGACAAAACTGCCATTAAAATAAATAAAGATATTTAAAAACACTGTTAGCTTGGGGCTAGATAATGTTGTGTATTGTACAACAGTATTTATTTAAAGTCATTTAAAACGGGATGTTTACTATGATTTGATTTTTGAGTTTTCCAATATTTCGGCACAGTCAAAATCAAGTCATGGTAAATATCCCGTTTTAAATGACTTTAGTGTTGATAACCATGATAGTTTCAAAAGTTTTATTTTTAGTATTTATTTATATATTTCCAAAATATAAACCTATGATATTTGCATTATCTTTATAGGCTCGTCTCGGCGGCAGCGATGGCCGTTGCCGAGCGCTAGAGGCCTCCCTTACACAATGCGAAGGCCTCAAACGCGAGACGGAGGCCAAGCTATCATCCATAGCCCACGCACTGCGCCGCGTCTGTGGCGTCCAATCGGACGGGAGTGTACATGCAGCCGCCAGGCGGCGCGTGGCCAGTCCTTCTAGGAGATATAGTCCACACAGAGGTTAATATCAAAGTTTTTTTTTGCTTTAGACCTTACAGGACTTTTGGAAAATCAAATTACATAAGATAAACTAGGAAATAAAGTGACCACTTTGATTTTTTGTTCACTTCAATCTTTTTAAGGTAAAGTAAAGAAGCGAACACCTTGTTAGATTGTTAGTTTTTGAGTTGGAGGAAAACTCGTCCCAAGCATTTTTATCGTCTAGATAATCTGATATTTTGTAATAAACCTTTTAAATAAGGATATGTTTGACAATTTGTTTGAATTTATTGTATCCGCGGGGCAGAAACTAGTTATTCATAAATCTGTTAAAATTAAAAATACAAATTAAAAATAATTTGTTAGGATTACAAAATAAGCACTTAGACAAGTCAAATCTGTTTACAGGGCGAGACCACTCAGAAGACCGCAACGAAATAATCGACGTGGACCCTGAACTGATCAAGAAGGGCATGAGGAACTTGATGCACGACGTGTGCCAGATTGAACGCGAGAAGGTAAACCACTTTGTAGTTTACATCGCCCGGTCTGCCAGCGACGCTGGAGGTTGCGGGTTCGATTCCCGCCTCGGGACAATTGTGTGTACGATCTGCAGATTTATTTTAAGCCATTATTGTCCCACTGGGCAAAGGCCTCCCCTTTTTCCTTCCACTTCTCGCGATCCAACGCTGCAAAAGGCAACGATGGAAGTGATTATCGATGTATACGTATATCAGTAATCTAGTACACATAACACGAGCTCTGCTTAGCTTGAGGCTAGATGATACTGTGTGGATTGTCCGGAATTATTTATTTATCCACCATATCTATGTTCAACAGGATGACTTCAAGTCCCAAATGAACATGCTAAAGAAGCAGCTGAAGGAAGCGAACGAGGTGCAAGGTAAAGGTGACAACAAACTGCAGTCCGTGACGGCCAACCTCCGGAACCTGCAGGACGAGAGGGCGAAGCTACAGGCGGCCTGCGGACAGAAGGACGCTCAGCTTAACTTATTGGTAAGTAGCTCGCACGTACATAATGTATTATGCTGGTTCAAGAATTATACGGGCTGGAAGATGAGTAAGAAAAATTTACAGGAAATCATCATCATTATTTCATGACTAACATGAAATTATAAAAAACAAGTAAGTACCTAAGTTCTTAAAAATTTCAAACCAATAATAATAACGAAAGCAAAATAACACGAGTATCAAGAAAAACTGAAAATTTAACAAAAGGTCAAAAAACCCAATCTGGGTCATTTCTATGTTGTATGGGTTGTCCGGACAAAAATTACAGTTTCTACAATTTTTCTTATCGTGTACATATTGCCGCAGAATGAATCAGTACAAACGAAAACAGTGGAGGTCAGCAACCTCCGGGATAAGATCACCAGCTTGGAGGCCGCGCTCAGCTCCGTCTCTGAGGAGAAACTACAAAACGAGGTTTGTTTTATTACAACCAGGCTACTGCGCTATTTAACACATAATGTATCGCGCGTTATCAGAGTTATGAAATCTATATCTATATACATATATAGACACGATTAATTTGTTACACAAAATTATTACTATTGACGAGTTTATCAGACGAATGTAATTATTATGTTAGCAACAATGAATTGGATTATTTAAAAAAGTATGCTTACTTATCTATTTTTTTTTTATTTCGATTGTTTTGTCAGTGTTATTATACCTGTAAGATTTATTTGTAGAACTATATTCATTTATTTATACACAATGTAAATTGTTTTTGAATAAATAAACCGAAACTGAACTGAATTATGTACATTAAATTTAGATATTACAACCCCAAGTTAAAGTACATGTTTTGCATTTCAGAACAAAGGTGAAAACCTACGCTTGCAGTTAGCAGAAAGAGTTCAAGAGGTAGCACAACTACGGGAAGCTTTGGCGGCCGCTGAAGGTATGTTAAATAAATAAATAAAGTAAATGTTACCGCCAAATAATATCCGAACAATATACCCACCGTCTACACTTGTTCTATGACTGCCTGCCCATCCAAAGGTTGCCTGGCAGATATCACTCATTGCGATAAGGCCACTTTTCAACGTAATCTATATTTGTGGTTTCCTGTCCTGTGTATCTGATTTATTTGTTGTGCAAAAAAGAGTAAGAGTGTGGCGCGGTGGGCGAAGGTTGCGGGTTCGATTCCCGTCTCGGGACAAATGTGTGTACGATCTACATATATTCCTTCGGGTGTTATAATATTGTCAACGAATAAAATCGGCCTCTGTGGCGCGGTGGGCGAATGTCCACCTGCGATGCGAATGTTCACCTGCGATGCGTGTTCGATTCCCGCAATCTCCCGACAAATGTTTTTACGATCTGCAGAAATTTGTTCCGGGTGTTCTGGTTGTTTTCTATGTATAATAAAAAAATATCTATCTATGTAATGTATTAAGTACATCAGTCATCTTGTACCCATAACACAAGCTCTGCTTAGCTTCGGGCTAGATACTGTGTGATTCGTCCGACATTCATTTATGATTTATTTAATGTTATTCCCCAGGTCGTGCGGCGAGACTGGACGTGCGTCGCGCGCAATTGGAAGGCGACGTACAGAGAGCCGCTGTGGGCGCAAGGGACAGAGATCAGGCTTTGAAGGTACTTGTATTATTTATTACTTTAAGAAGAAAGTGTTTGTATTAATACTACGTATTTACAAGAATTAGTAAGCTGAAGTGGCAGTGGGCTGGCCATATCTCACGGAGAACCGAAAACAGCTGGGGTAAACGTATTCTTGAGTGGAGACCGCTACTCGGCAAACGTAGTGTAGGACGCCCTCCGGCCAGGTGGGATGACGACCTGCGAAGGACTGCGGGTAGATGCTGGATGCGTGACAGCTGATGCTGAAGACAGGGCGCTATGGCGCTCATTGGGGGAGACCTATGTCCAGCAGTGGTCTAACCACTTACGAATCCTATCCTTAGAGAGTTACCTATAGAGTGTAATAAAGGTGTGCATATAGTAATTGTATTGTATGTTAACAGAAACTCCAAGAGCGCTGCGAAAACTACACCCGCACGATAGCGCAGCTAGAAGACCGCTGCACGTCGCTCAAAGGCACCGTCGAGCAGCTCTCCACTTCGCTGCAGAAGGCTGCAAGCGCTGAAAGCGAGTTAAGGTCCGAGCTAGGCAAGGTATGTATCATTTTACTATAGGCATCCTCATCGATTTCGATTAGATAAAATGTTTTTTTTTTTTTTTTTTATTACGGATTCTTCTATTACGAGTCCTAATATAGCTCCCTATACCGAACTTGGTCATAAATACCCTTCGGCACGTATGGCAGTAGAGTTTATATTATGAGTTTATATAATAAATTATATACATTTATCATTTAACTGTTACACACACAGTAGTAGATTATGCGCCTAGTGCGTAAATCAGTGTTTTACGTGCATAAACGTACATATGCAAGCGATCAGAGCGCTGCATGCTTAGATCTTTAAAACTACGCAACGGATTAAATGCGGGTTTTTTAAATAGATAGAGTGATTCAAAGGGAAGGTAAATAAACCATTTGGCACATAGATTTCCATGCGGACGAAGCTGCGAGGTGCAGCTAGTTATTTATTGTTTCCTTTATTTTTAGGTTCAACGACAATTGAACGAAGCGAAGAACAACGAACATAACGCGCTGGATAAATTGAGACAATTGCAGAAGTGTGTTTGTAAGTGATTGAATTGGCATATTTGTATAGTTGATAGATCTTTGTTTGACCACAATCGTACCTGATGGAAAGTGGTGATGTGGCCAACAATGTATCACGAAGGTCTAGAAGAACACCTATTCACTCTTGTCTCAAAGAGACCCAGGTTGTAATTGACCGGAGCACAGTAGTTAGGAGCGTGTACCGATCCCCAGCAATGTTAATGAAATTGATTCTAGAATAACTCAAAGAACAGTCTCTCAAAGTAATTGTAATTTCCAGCAAGTTGCGAGAACGAGAGGCGAGTTCTGACAGAGAAGCTAGAGAGCGCGAAGGCGGCGCTCGGAGAGATGAAACGGATGAACGCGTCGTTCGAGGACCAAGTGCACCGGCTCACCACGCAGCTGAACAACGTGGAAGTACAGAGGTATGGGGTATATTATGTATGATAGTTGTACAGCGGTACGGGGTAAACAGCCACTCTGTATATCCCGTGCTAAATATATAAATGGGCTCAAATAATCACAGACCGTACCTAGACAATGGACAAGAAATAGAGCACGACCGCTAAAGAGGTGGGACGATGATCTCATAAAAGTAGCGGGCAAACTCTGGCCCCGCACGGCGATAAACAGAGAGAAATGGAGTAACTTGGAGGAGGCTTTCACCGCTCTAGACAGTCCTAAAACTACCTTAGTTAATAAGTTATTTTACACGTAATTAAGGAAAGTTTTTTTTATATAAAAAAATTTGTATAATTACTTAAGTATTTTTATTAATATTGTTAGCATAAGTGTTTTTGTAACAATAAAGTTCTTTTTATTTTATTTATTTATTATTATAGTCATGAAGCATAGATTTAAATGCCTAGTTTCTCCTCAGATCAGGCCTTGAATCCCAACTCCGCATGTCCACGATGAACGAAGGCAACAGCGACAGTGAGCTAGAACGGGAGCTACATTCCTTGCAGCGGGAACGGTCCGAGTTGAAAGCTAAGAACGATGCCTTGCAAGATACGGTGAGTCCTAGTATAAGAAAACATTAAATCAACATTTAGAAAAGTTGGATGTACCTAATTGTACGGAAAGGACATCTCAGTTTATTTCTTTCCGGAAATAAACTGAGATGTTGTCCATGTCGTTTAAGCCAATAGAATTTTTGTAGCAAATATAAATTTGCTAACAAAATACAAGCATATATAATACACATATACAAGACAATATCATATAATATCCAAACGAGAGATTTAATGTTAATACTTTCACGAGTGTAATTGTGTGCCGTTCTTTTTTTCAATCATATTTATTGTAATAACCTATATAAACAAATACTTGGTGGTTCTATTTTGTAAACAACAAAACCAAGTAACTTACTTATCTAGTAACAGAAACCAAAAATATACTGAACAATAACAAATAAATAAATAAATAATGGTGGACAATTCACACAGCATTATCTAGCCCCATGGTAATAATCTGTAATGTCTGATTGCACTGCACCATGCCTTTCAAACGTATGTAGGTACTGATTTCTATGTTTTTAGTTGCAAAGGTGGGTGATTTTAGCTATGTTGGATAAAAATAGCTTTAGAAATGATTTTATTTGTTGTAAAATATTTTTAAAATTCAACCATCATTGTTCTTTTCAACAGCTACGTAAATTCGAAGCAGAACGACGTATGCGACCATCAGTTCTCAGATCTAAGAGCCACGACAGGACAGAGAAGAACGTTTACTACTCAGACCTAGACTCAGGTGTGTTCTAGGGTTAAGTTACTGTAATACTTCTTTAGTTCTAGGTAATTTTATTATCTATGGCTTTTAAACCTAAAGGCTATATTATATGCCCCCACAAGAAACTACGTTGAGTGGGAAAATTACTACATGACTGTAAAAGTATATAATACAATTCCTAGAGACATACAAGAACTGCCTACTAGTAGAATTTAAGACAAAACTTCGTAGGTGGCTATTATGACATAAAATTCAATAAAGTTCCTAGAGACATACAAGAACTGCCTACTAGTAGAATTTAAGACAAAACTTCGTAGGTGGCTATTATGACATAAAATTCAATAAAGTTCCTAGAGACATACAAGAACTGCCTACTAGTAGAATTTAAGACAAAACTTCGTAGGTGGCTATTATGACATAAAATTCAATAAAGTTCCTAGAGACATACAAGAACTGCCTACTAGTAGAATTTAAGACAAAACTTCGTAGGTGGCTATTATGACATAAAATTCAATAAAGTTCCTAGAGACATACAAGAACTGCCTACTAGTAGAATTTAAGACAAAACTTCGTAGGTGGCTATTATGACATAAAATTCAATAAAGTTCCTAGAGACATACAAGAACTGCCTACTAGTAGAATTTAAGACAAAACTTCGTAGGTGGCTATTATGACATAAAATTCAATAAAGTTCCTAGAGACATACAAGAACTGCCTACTAGTAGAATTTAAGACAAAACTTCGTAGGTGGCTATTATGACATAAAATTCAATAAAGTTCCTAGAGACATACAAGAACTGCCTACTAGTAGAATTTAAGACAAAACTTCGTAGGTGGCTATTATGACATTAAAAATTATAATTAATAGATAAACTGTTGTTTCACCTAGTTTTCAACATATTTTTGTACACAATTACTACAATAAATTTAATTTGAATTTGAAACGTTTCAAAACGAACAATTCAAGTATGTTGTACACACATAAGCTATGAACAGGGAAGTCTAGGGAGTCTAGGCGCAAGAACTAAAGCTACGTCGTACAAGAGTTCGCGGGTTCGATGTACGATCTGCAGATATTTGTTCCGAGTGTTCTGGTCGTTATCTATCTATGTAATGTTTTTGTATTAAGTATATCAGTCTTCTAGTATCCATAACACAAGCTCTGCTTAGCTTGGGACTATTTATTTAGAACCCTAAACTTCTTAAGCTAATAATCCATTTCCTTCTAGGTCCAGAGTCGACAAAAGACTCGTCTCGCTACAAAGACTCTATCCCCTGCAAGGACAAGGGCTTCGTGACCGACCTCAGCTTCCTCGAGATAGAGAACAGAGAGCTCAAGATGAAGATACGAAGGTTGGAGAAGGAACTTAGTGATAAGGTAATTTAGAGTTTAATCCCCGAATCCCTAATTAGCGAGCTGAGAACTCGTGCGGTGTTACGACATGCCATCCCTGTGAGGCGAGCGAAGCTAATCATCATACAGCGTTGCGCGCGAAGCGAACCGCTAATCCTTATATAGACTGGCGAGCCAAGAGAGCCGCGTTGTGTTCAATGGCATGCTGCGTCAGTGTCAAGCGAAACAATACGCTTAGTGTAATACTTTTGAGCACAGTCGCCCCGATGGTTTTCGTTTTCTTTTCTCAGGAATCCGAGCTAGCCCTGGCTAGAACGCGATACCTCTCCGACCTATCGAACGGTGGGGGCGGCAGCGAAGCCGAGAGATACCGCCAGGCGGCGCTGCAAGCGGAGCGGCTGTTGGAGGCGCGGGACGCCAGCTACCGGCACCAGATCATGCGGCTAGAGAACCAGGTGCGTGTAAATCCGAGAGATACATATATCATTACATTAGCTAGAAACTATAGGTCAGAGAATCAAAGTTGCCGACATAGCAATCTCTTGGAAATTTAGATTTCATTTATGATGGTGTTTTGAACAATCCTACCAACTTTGAGCTGGGTGCGAATTATTGTAACTTCAATCCTATTTGTTTTATCTAATTTGACCGGACTAGTACTAGTATATCTTGATTGGTATATATATCACTTATAGAAACATTATAATATAAAAACACATTACGGAAGCTAATTCGAATCCTATTAAATGACTGTAAGAACGCCTTGATGAGCATAATCCCTTACAATTATGTCCACAGGCCTCTCAACTCCGCGCGCAGTTATCAGCAGAGATCCGGCGGCGGCAGGCCTACGTGTCACGCAGCGGCCGCGCCGCCCGAGACATGCAGCGACTACGCTCCGCCCTCGGAGACTCTCTACGGACCGTGTCTCAGGTACCTACGAGATAAATAAATACATAATGCTCGAGAATTCACACAACATCATCTAATTATAAGCACTAACACAACTTATTCTCTGCCCCGTGGAATCTCAGTGCGTCGCGGACACTGTTAGTGTTGTGTGTCGTCCGAGTGTGCAGATGGACAAGCCTAGTATCGAAAACCAAGCGAGGGTAGTTACAAATAAACTAGCCCCCGTTTCGCATAGGCGGTAACTCCAGTCATCCCGTGACCACGACAGTGTGTAAACCTGTTGAAACGTTGGGAAAAATAGGTAAAAAACGCGATAAATACCCGTTGTGTTAGTGCTTATAATTACGTGTTTAGATCGCGTAAGTTTAAAATATTTCTCGCATTGTTCGTAATCTCCTGTCGTTTTAGACGAGTTGTGTACCCGTATTGCTTCTAGTCGAATTGTTTTAGTGGGATTTTCGAACTTTTTTTTTAATAATAAAAATTTGATTTGCTCAATATCCTCAAGGTATCCTGAATGAGCGATGCTTACACAAGGGACAAGGGTAGGTATAGTAACGTGTTTTGCCTGTAGGTATCACCTTCATTAATGAGGAATGTTCTGGTGATTTCATCAGCATATTTTCCTCAGCCGTCATTTAAATAAAATGCGTTCAATACAGAAATTAATAAGAACATAATAGAACAATAGAGGTAAGCCAGGATTTTGAACGATTAATTTCTGATGTATCCAAGACCGTATGGTGTACAATAGTATAAAACAAAGTCGCTTCCCGCTGCCTGTCTGTCCCTATGTATGCTTAGATCTTTAAAACTACGCAACGGATTTTGATGCGGTTTTTTTAGTAGATAGTAATTCAGGATCGTAATTCAAGAGGAAGGTTTTTAAACCATTTGCACAAAGTTTTCCACGCGGGCGAACCGCGGTGCGCAGATAGTATGGAAATAAAACACTGAGTTTTGAGTTTCCCTTAGCCGCCTTTAACGACATAATCTATCCGAGTTGGAGCTGTCGACTCGTACGCCGTATCTGTAAGCTGTAAAATAATCATATTATAAAGTACCTACCTGACATTCAGCATATTTTAGTGGAATGTGTCCGGAACGCAACATTCACAACCAATTTCTTCAGACAAAAATCACGTGATGAATGTAGGATGTGAACAGTCTATTATCCGACGCTTGTATACCTATGTATATATATCGTGTCTTTGATTATGTTATTGACGTTAGGTGTAGTTAAGCAATAGGTTTCAAAAACAAAAAAAATATTTCTTTAGGCTTACAAATAAACACTTGGACTCTGATTTTGTTGGTCTCTATAGTATAGTTTTTTCAGTTTCCATGGGCGATGTTATCGCTATGCGATAAAACCCTAAAATAACTATTTATCACCCTATACAATATTACATACCTAACAAGTTACATATTAAAGATTACTTTTCGGGTATTTATCGTGTACCTTTTATTTAATTTTCCCCTACGTTAGGTAAGAAATACACTCAATTCACTGGTAATGATAACCATATTAGGTAGGCGGCGAATATAGATAGGTACCTATTATTTAGATAAGTGTGTTATGTATCTACGCCCACATTTCATGATGCCCGCGTTATGTCCAATTTGAATAAGTGGATTCGCGAATTGTGGATGACCTTTTTAGGCTGAGTATAACAACCAAAATTAGATGCTCCGATCAAATTCTCATATAGTGTTACTTAGGTAGATAAAGTTATGATATAGAGATACATAGATGCCTACCTCGATCTAATGAATATCAGTGAAATAATAAATGAAAATCACGGCAGCATTATCTTAGCTAATGATCCGGGAGCCAGGTACAAATTTGGTCAATTATTTCTTCCCGAGCGATAATTAGTAAAAGGGATTAATAAATAAATAAATAATGCTGGACAATCCACACAGCATTATCTAGCCCCATGGTAAGCAAAGCTTGTGTTATGGGTACTAGATAACTGATATACATAATACAATACATTACATAGATAGATATTTTTTATTATACATAGAAAACGACCAGAACACCCGGAACAAATATCTGCAGATCGTACACACAATTGTTCGGAGGCGGGAATCGAACCCGCAACCTCCTGCGTCGCAGGCGGACCTTCGCCCACCGCGCCACATCGGTCGTCTTAATATTAATATTATGAATACTTGTGACCGTTAGCTACGATTCCGTGGGTGGGTTGGGCTGGGCATGTGGCAGCGATGACGACTTTTTATTCCCATGGAATAAGGTTCAAATCAGAATTCTGGAATATACGAATTTTAATTTCTGATTTGAACGAGTATTCATAATGTTAATTCCTGTTGCATATTACAAAGTTTTGTTTGGGAGGGACTTGGTCTTGAAAATCTGTCACTGGCTCCCGGACCATGTGCTTGTGTTATGGGTACCAGATAACTGATATACATAATACAATACATTACATAGATAAATATTTTATTATACATAGAAAATGACCAGAACACTCGAAACAAATATCTGTAGACATACAAACATTTGTTCCGAGAATCTATCCCGCGACCTCTTGTGTCGCAGGCGGACCTTCACCCACCGCGCCACAGAGGTCGTCGTAAATATTACCTAACAGTTATTTTACTTTTGTTCGCAGGATCCAGCCTTGGATTCCTACACACTGGAGCACGAAGCGAGGAAGCTAGATAGCACGCTGACACACAGTCTACCGCCTTTGAATGACAGCTACGACTCTTCAAAGTAAAACGTCTTCCTTAACGCATTCACTGCCCAGGGGATGATCCAAAGGGGCGCGCCACGCTGCGAGCAGTCGCTACAGTTGAACATGTCCGTCTTAGGACATGGATGTGTTAACTAAGGCTGCAATAGTAGTTTTAGGTACGAAGAAGTTTATTTTAACAAATTGCAGTAAAGTAACGTAATTTTTTTATGAATTGACATAATAGTTAGTGTAACAGGCAATATGAGTCCATAGTCCATTACATCATACAGGCACAGTAGGGTCTGTGAAGGTATTTGTGCCTACCAAATGTTCTCGCTCGAGACTGCTAACCGTGGTCGTGATGACACATGAGAATTGTATTGGTTTGTCTCGTTTGTCATCGCTGGTGACAAATGGGATAGAAGCTGATGACGATTCGAATTATCATGAATAGGTATCTACACTTTCCTACATTTTATTAGAGCATTCTGATTGCTGCTGCTGACACTGTCGAGATCACGTTACCTCTGGACATCTATGCAGCAGACCTAGGTTTTGACCTAAGTACCTAGATAATGTAAAACAAAGCTATGTTGTTCTTAAGACTGGTTTACTTTTTACTCTATACACTAGCCAAACTCGGTGTAGAATGTTTGTAAAATAAACCACGACACAAATAAGTAACTAAAACTCAGTTGCTTGGCGTACTTTCAGATGTAATCATCAAATCAAAAAAGACCCGAAATCAGAACAGAGTAAATTTAAGGCTTAGTATGGGCGGTTTGTTTACAAACATTCTACATCGCTTTTGGATAGTGGATAGACATTATTGTAATCTAGTTATTCATTACCTACCTAATGTTATTAGATCTCAAAATAACCTATTAGAAGGTTACAAAGTAACTTGCGTAGATAATTTGCTTACCTTCAATTTGTTTGGGTACAAGAAAAATAATGTCAAGGTTTGTTCGATAAAACCATGTCTTTAGCGACAGTACTATAAGAATGGCAAAGTTTTAATAAATTTAAAGCTTGTACGAATAAGCAGGCGATAGGAAAGGCTTGTTGAGTAGATATAAGAATAAATTGAGCACCGTGTTGAATAACAGAATCAAATAAGGTATGGTCTTTGAATAATGTAAGCAACTGCTCAAAATGTAGCATGTTTTAGCTAAATTAATACCCACGAAGAGATATAACATATTATTTGTAAGATTATAAAGTTAATATATACTTTTGTGGGTGCCTAGAGTACTAGAAAGCTATGATTTGTATAATCCTGCCGTAATGAAAGTAAGGAGGCAACTATGTAGTTAAAATTATATCTGCCTAACAAAAAACGGAAATAACTTTTAACGTTGTACCTATGAGTGTTATGTTCGTAGCTCTACTTTGAAATGGCATTTTCTCTTAGTAGTTTAATCTAGAAATGATCACGCGAGTAAAGCAGCAGGCTGAAGGTAGTTAATCCAGTAGATTACAGCACGTGCTAGGAATGATTTTACAAATCAGAGCAATGATTTGTTTAATAACATTTGAGTCATGGATTCTAGATGATTCACTAAATTAATTCTATGGCTCAGAGGTCGGCCGGAAGTTTAATAGTAAGCGTTTTTTGTATGTGAATCATCAACTATGGTTCAGCTCGAGTTGACATGATTTTATGTGGGCTTATTTCGCCACCGCCTACATAAAGTCTGGTAGAGAGGGCCAATTGGGTTATACTCCGATTTAGAATCCAAGATATTTTATGTCAACAAAGACATTTAATGAATGAAAACTTAACAAAAACTGATAACAATAACAGAAAACAAGCAGCAAGTTTATCACTAAAAACTAAAACAAAAGCTTCAACAATGCATAATCTCATATTATGTGCAACAAAGTTTTTTTAAATTTGAATTTGAAAACGAACGAGAGATCAATTAAATGATGAATGAAAGCTTTGTCCGAAAATTGTTTCGGAGCTTCTGTGCTTTGCATTGATGATACCAATTTCGTTAATATTTTCCTCTTATATTGATTCCTTGGTTTTTGTAAACCCTTTGTATACAAACAATGTCCCAGGTTTTTGAATCGGAGTATAGAATTGTTTTATTATTAAGTATACCTTACTAAAAAGTTTTTCTACGTTAAATACAGTTTTCACTAACTATGTCAGTCTTGGTGGTCTAACCATCTACATCACAACTGCGGCCTGGATTCATATCCGTTCCGAATCCGTAAACATACAGATCTAGAGAACACGGCACTCGGTCGGACTTCGGATGTAGGATTCGTAACGGACGCGAATTAGACGCCGTAACACTAAGCGAGCTCACGGCAATAAAAGAAATATCGAGTTACGTTACCCAGTTGGTTTCATTCCCGGTTAACACCATGTTAACACTTATCTGAGCCGGTGACGAGATTAACCCTATTAAAAATTGCTAAGGAGAGATCTACGCAGAAATGAACAATGAGGAAGATTTCATACTTTAATAAGCGTAATTGTCGTCATTACGATGACGTCATAATCTTATTTCTTACGTCACTGAACTTACTATTAATTTACATAGGTATTCATAGAATTATTTATTCCATTAGTTAAGTACATTAAATACCTAATTAGTTATTTCAATTTGTTTTATATAACTACGCAGCTAATATAAACGTTTTAGTCAATGTTTCTAGTCATAAGGATAAATGTTAACATTTCCGTCCAATTGATAAATTTAAAACGAATATAATTATATGGTAGGTGGACCTTACTCGGAACTATGTTTCGGCCTTATTTTTAGAGTAGGCCTATGCCTATTTGTAAGTAGATGAATTTTTGAAATCTGTAAAATGCATTCAAATCATTCGGTAGAATTGCATACATCACATCACCCTAAGTTATTAATATTATAATATAGTAGATATATGTATCTATGGCCACTTATCGTAAAGCAAATTAAGCAGATAAAAACACCATTCGATAACTGCCAAAAAAGCATCTGTGCAGCCCACACATTCCACAGGATGTTATAAATAGAAGCATTAACCGTGTTGACAGAGCTGTCTCCACAACTGGCCATAACTCTGTCAATCAACTGGCGTGTTGTGCACCCTGTACATTGACCCTATAAAAAGTTAAGATAAGGGGAGGACACCAGCATGCAGTCGCTTGATAAAAATTGTTCACGATCATTCTCATTCATTATCAAGTCACTGCGCGGCACTTTTACCCCAGAGTTCAATTGTATGTAGATTAACAGCACTCCCACAACTTTCAACGTCCTATTCACACCTATAGTTTAAGAGTGACAGTTGTTTTTGTAAGCAAGTGCGCCTCACAGTGGGCTCGATCTATGCGCTAGACCTTGTTACACCTCGTGGGGTGTCCATACGAAAGTTAATGTAACCCAACACTTGTTTTGCATCGTAGATTAGATGGCTTACTTATCCGGTTACGTAGATGCTAAGTTAGCGTATTGTGTTCATTTCCATTGGACTGTGTCAATTCTTATGTTACTAGAATGTCGACATACGCCCGCCACGATTCACTGCCAGTGTTTTTAACATGTTTGTACCTAATACCTATTGTAATGTTCAATCTGTATTGTATTTTTATCATGGAACACTATTGTACTTTTTTTACACGTCAATAAAATAGATGTAGAATGTGCGTTGTCGTTTCAATTAATTGAATTCTATTAAAATACCGAGGCAATTGATGTTTATTTGATTGTCGGTGGGGGAGGCGTCGTCGGCGGCGCGGGCGCTGACTCACCGCGCCTGCTCCCGACCTCAATAAGCGGGAACTACGCGGGGGGGACCCAAAAACATACCCCAATAACTCCATATTTTAAAATTGGTTTTATTGATAATTTGCAAAAAAAATTAAATGAACAGTTAATTATTGTACATGTCGATAATTGATTAAAGATAAAAATATACACGAGTTCTTACTTTGCACAATATATAAAAATATAATTCAACTCAGATCAAAGTCATTACCAATATCCTTGTGCAATACTTACAAGTTAACATAAGATCGGTAGAAACATCTAATCCCGTAACAATATTTGAACACCTAATATAATTATTTTACTTTCAACAGGGTCTAGTAGCGAAACATAGGTTGTTATCATTAACTAGTTAGACTGAGCCAGTAATGATAAAAATTTATTCATTTACAATAACTATACTTTTAAGATTTACTTCACCGATTAGGGGTTTAATCCATAGGTAGTGAATGGCACCCATGGGACGACAAGAGGGCCCTTGACACAATGTTGACACTACAATACAGTAGGGTGCGCTCACCTAAGGCTCACTAAGAATGTTACAAGATACTCTAAGTGTCACTTTAACCTTCTGTTGATACATTTTAAATACATAACAAGATAATAATATATTTGAAAAAATTTAATGTTTCCTTAATCATTAAGTTTACCCACTGGTTCTCGCCTACTGGCACATTCCTAGGTCTCCGCAGAGCCTAGCCCTTAGCTATACAACTTATTCTGTTGTTCACAAGTTATGGGCTCCTAATCATATTAGATTAATAATACTAAAAGAAGAATATAATGTCAGGTGCAGACAGTGTGACACTTCCATTGGTAAATAGGCACATGTTGGTAAATATATACTTTTCATTACTGCATCAGCAAAGAACACAATTGAGGACATTTACAAATGGCATTGATAGATAAGTTTTATGGCGAACCCAAAACCATTTTCCTGTTGATTAATTGACAGAGTACTGTCTGTACCTAACATGGTTACAAATAAACATGCCTTATGTCACTTTTGTGATCAAAAATGAAATCAAAGGGAGTGCAAGGAGGGGGCATGCTGTAAACATATTTTCAAAATTGGAATGAGTAAACCGTTAAGTATTGTCTTTAGGAATTAAGGACGCCTTCCCCGTACACTCCAGATATAATATAAAACACTTTGATGTATCAGTATACTTACATTCATCTAGCTTTTTGTTAATAACAACTTCTTATCAGCGTACACCCATCACAAAAGAATGTGTGTCTATGTTAACAAAAGTGAAATGCAGTAGAACTACTCCTAAAACTCAGTTATTGAAGTGAAACGAGAATGAACTTCATAATAATAAATTGTAAAAAGAGAACATACACAGAAATTTTATCTATCACCGCATTAACTTCTTACTATCAAAATACAGACCAAAAAGTGATAGCAAAATAGAAGTTTGCACAACAGGACTGTGAAAGACACAGCGCTGCAGAGCCGCCCAACAAATGCACTTCCATTGAATGCTAGAGGTTTCTAATCATCAGCAACAATGCTCAACACCCGACCTAATTAACTTTGGGAACAGTCAAGAGCCAAATCCGGGAACGAGAAGTCTTTCAAATTATTAAATATTTTTATACCTACACATTAGAGGCTCCTCACTTACAGAATGTGACATTTTATGGATTTTCTAGTTTTTATATCATTGGGTTTGGGTGATTTCTTGTTGATCTGTCGCACTAGGTCATAGAACACATCGTTCACGTGTATTTTGGCTTTCGCGGAGGTCTCCATGAAGGCACAGTTGAAGTGGCGTGCGAGGTTGGCGCCCTGCTCCTTGCCCACGACGCGCTCGGCCTCCAGGTCCGTCTTGTTGCCCACCAGCACCATGGGCACGTCGTCTTTGTCCTTCACTCGCAAGATCTGCTCCCGCAAGTCTTGCAGGTCGTTGAACGTGGACTGTGCCGTGATTGAATATACTAGTACGAAGCCTTGCCCGTTCTTCATGTACAGATCCCTCATCGCCGTGAACTGCTCCGTGCCCGCCGTGTCCAGGATCTCGAGCATGCATTGTTGTCCGTCCACTTCCACCTGTTTCCGATAGCTATCCTCTATGGTGGGGTCGTATTTCTCCACAAAGATGCCTTGTACGAATTGCACTGTCAGAGCGGACTTTCCCACGCCACCGCTCCCTAACACGACTATTTTATATTCACGCATTATTGCTTATCTACTACTTGGTGTTATGTTTCACAAAACAAGGGATTATATTGATGGGATGCACATGAAACTTTAGTTTTTGCAAAAAAACCTTTACAAGTCAAACCGCCATGACACCGTTAGCAGGGCGATGGCTCACTGTGTCAGTATTGCCATATAAATAAATTCAAGAACAGAATAAAAATGCTCTATAATCTTTTATTTCTGTTGTTTTTGTGCGGTGCAGTGTGCGTGAAGCGTGAACCTTCCTTTGTAATGACAAACTTTATGTCGAATGCACATTGCATGAGTCAAAGGATACCTATTGTTCAATTATTCAATTATCTGTTCTGTTGGTTGTTAGTGATGTTACTTATGTAAGTTTTATTCATTGCGCAGCATGCAGGCAGGCAGTATTTTCTTCTGTTTGGTAAAATCTTGTAGGCTCATAAAGTATCTCTAATTTCATTCAAATTTAGGTTTAGAAATAAGTCATCAGCATCATCCTAATCACCATAGAATATTCGAATGGTTTGGTTTCAAATTCATTCGAATCCACTGCGACTTTTTTTTTAGTACTAGACGAAAACTACATAGTTTTTGTTTAAGGCAGTCTCTAGTATAACCATTTTTTTTGCTGGCAATTCAGACGGGGTATAATGACTACTTCTACATAAAAAAAAACAGCACTAGTCCCATACGAAAAAAGCCAAAAATTAATTATAATGCATTTGACAGATTTTGATCATTAGGTTGGATTTGACTAGTTTTGATAAAGACTTATTGGAAGGTCAGGAGTGGTCAATCAATGGTTGCATGTGGATGGTAATTGTTTAGTCTAATTCAAAGATCAGTACATAAGTAGATACCTAAATACAATTTATAATTAAGAAAAAAGACAAAATTTTGCAAAAACAAAAATCACGGGTAGTTCCTTGGATTTTTTGTATTTTTGCAAAAAAGATAATTTTTTTCGTTCGTGTGGATAGAAAAATATATGCCGATTTAACAGAGTTTGATAAGCCGTATTTCTGTCCAAGTTTTCACTGAATTAGCGTGGATTGGCTTATTTTAAAGGCTACTTTACTCTACAGAGTTCATTGTACAGATTCTTACGTGATATCCAGTTAAAATAATAGTTTATTTGAATTTGGATTACAAAAAAGTATAAGCAAGTAATTATTTTATAAGTTGCTTGTACGAGATATGTATTAATCAAGAATCTAAGATAAAATTATTTAATAGGTAGACACTTAAATAAAAAATTTCAATCGTCGAATAAAAATGTACAGAATACACTCTGTACTGCTTACTGTTTTATTTTTTGGTTATGGCAAGTCTGATCGGTATCCGTCTAACCCCGTCTAACACTATGTAGTTCCAAAAATACTAACAGATGGCGCTTATAAAGAGGCTATGTTTTTAAAATTTTGCTCGACTGAGGGCGCGAAAACGTTCCGCCACTGGGAACCCTTTTTTCGAAATCGAGGCACAGCTATAAATTTGACCGAGCGATCTCTTTTTAATTAATTAGTATAAAAATTCGCTGCACATATACATTGAAGGTAAAAATGTTACATTAATGTTAATGTGTTATTTTACTGTAAAGTAACTACCCACGTGCCTTGGCAGACATAAAAGTATTATAGGTACTATATACAGTGTGTACAAACGCATTTATTCTATAGTGCACACGCTGACAGTTACCGGCCGTGCTGGTGGAAAGCTGCATCGGCATTGCCTTCAGAACACATAGGTATACATGGATAGTTTAATAGAATATAGGTGCCTACCTAGTAGATAGTGAAGAAGTAAGTAGTATACCTACTCATTTAGGCATCTTACCACTCGTAAATCCGTAGGGTCGCGGTAAATTGGATCCCTACTAATTAGTGGCAGTAATAACTTTTAACTGGATTAGCTGTTTGGACTTTAAATTACGCCTAGAGGGTTAATGGGGCCTACAAACAAATAACATTATTTTTGTTTACATTCCAACGTCTTTACTATCATTATCATCATCGCCCCTTCTATCAACATATAGGCAGAATTAGAAAATCAGAATTGAAAAATTCTGTTGTACCCTATACTAACTTGAGAGCCCTTATTTTCTCGGTATCGAGTTAACAAGCAGTAAGTATTCGGGGAAGAAAACGTAGTAAGTATGTCTTCTTATATAAGTATTATAAATAACAAATCCCATTAAAAAATTTACCGTCTCGATGACGTCAGATTTAGTGTCCATTTTATGGAGGATCTCCTCTAATGCCAATAATGCCCACGTTGGGCATACGGGTTGGGGATCGAAATTTGGTGGTTGTAATTGTTCTGCACAAGGGTTCTGCAGGAAGCGCTGCCGCCCGGCCCCCGGTGGATATCCCTAGTCGCCTCTTACGACACCCGCGGGAAGAGTTAGGGTGGTGCTAATTCTAAGCCGGCACCATACAGCTAAATAATACAGGCATGTACACAATTATTGCTATGTAAATGTCCAGTAACTTTAGCATTACAACAATTATTATTAGAATAGGTTTTAGTACAGTGTAACAAGAATAAGGGGTGCCCTCAAATAACCTTATTCATAATTCTCGTGTCGTGGGCCGCGACCCACATTTTAATTCGTGCCGTAAAAGAGTGAAATCCTTTTTATGACACTGCGGGTCGTCGTGATATTCTGTAATTATCATAACCTACTCACACCTACCTAGTAGGTAGGTTGTAGGCGCGGCCACCAGGCACGCATTAAGGGTTCAAGTAGGTAGTTTAATTTAAAGGGTGACTTAGCGTTTTCAAGGCGACAGGAAGTAGATTACCTTGTTATTGCTTTCCAATGGCAAGCGTTTTCGCTATTTTCGCACTAAATATGATTTCCCTCTAACCGAACCACGGCGGTCGCTGGGGCAAACGTGTTGTTGACCTCGACTCGGTAAATGTAGTGTAGGACGCCCTCCGACCAGGTGGGATGACGACCTGCGAAAGACTGCAGGTAGATGCTGGATGTGGCAAGCTGAAGACAAGGCGCTATGGCGCTCATTGGGGGAGGCCTATGTCTAGCAGTGGACTAACATAGGCTGATGATGAACCACGGCGGCTAGTCTCAACGGAGACTAAACAGGTGGGGGTAGGTACTTAAATAATTATAGTGCCCAAGTGTGTATGCAATCACAGGTGCATCATTCCCTCGCTCCCATAATCCAATACATACGGTATTATTGTCTTATGATAGGAGCCAATGAGGCGCTTATGAGGTGAGCTTTTACAAGTCCACTGCTGGACATACCAACAGTGGACTTGTAAAGGCTCAATGTCCAGGATTGCTGATTGATTGAGATGCTGGATGGGTCAAGCCGAAGACAGAGCGCTATGGCGCTCATTTGGGGAGGTCTATGTCCTGCAGTGGACTAATATAGGCTGATGATGATGTCCAGGATTATTTATGATTATTTAGAAAGAAAGACAGAAAAATATTGATTATGTAGTTTATATTTCCGCATAGAGTCTCTGGTCTACCAAATACAAGCCTGCAAGCAGGAGCGGCAGGCCAGCCCTATCATATCAGAACTCTGCCCTGAATTCATAAACGTAAACAGAGCTTTCGTGTTTTCAGCATGAAAGAAATTAATTAGCACTACGTCGTTATAGTTTTTTATTGCACGAATTTTAATGTTGAAATGAAATGAGTAGGATTTCTAGCTAAAACTCGAATGTTCAGCTAATTTCATAAGTGAATTTTGATGTTGTTTTAGGAATTAGGTCTTCTTAATTAGGGTAGGTACGGGTACGTAGGTAATTGGTACACCTACACGGCTAAAAATAATTAGGGGACCACATCGACCCTTGTAATATATGTAGATCAATGTGAAACCATGAAAGCGCTTAAACAGCATAAAAAATTGAAGTGAAAAGAAAAGAAAAACTCCTTATTTCTTATCTGATAATAATGTAGTAATATAATTTTACTTTTCTAAGTGAATATTTTGTAAAAAAGAAATAAAGCTTTTGAAATTCAGATTTCAAAAGCTTTATTTCTTTAGGCTATCTACATATATTTGTCGGAAATTTGCTGGCGCCAGTAGAGATTATAGGTTATATCGTATTTTATAAGTATTAATACAACGGGTATTTATCGCGTTTATTTACCTTTGTCATCCCGTGACCACGACAGAGTGTAAACCTGTTGAAACGTCAAACATTTATATAGTGTTTTTGTATGAGATATTTTACTTATTAATAATTTTCGATACCACTACTGAAACTTTAATTTGGTTTCTACAAGGTATTCTGCTTTGCGTAGCAGAAAACCTTGTAGAACGTGTTATTGCTACGATGTAGCCAGTCTACGACAAAACGTAGCGTTTCTACGGCGGCGTAGAAGTGCTACGACACTTTAATCTACGACGCTCGCTCGTGACGAATCTGTGTGAAGAAAAGCTTAATTGCAACAAAACCAATATTTATGGTATGTTTCTATGTATGTTTTGTTGCATTTTGTATGGTACTAAAATAGCCTACGTTTTATTCCAGGCTAGAGCACCTTGTATGCAAAATTTCAGCCCGATCTATTCTGTAGTTTTGGCGTGAAGACATAACAAACATCCATACATCCATCTAAACATCCAGACTTGCGCCATACTTTCATACTAATATTGTAAATTCGAAAGGGACTCTGTCTGTCTGTAATCTTTTCATGCCTTAGCTGAAAGGCCTAAGGCTAAAGATCCCAGGGACCGATACAGGGTACTATTATCCCGGTAAAGTACAAGTACAGCCGCAAGCAGACGCTAGTATAATATAAAAGAAAAATAACATAGAAAATAATACAATCAGCTTGAGTCAAAAACGTTCCTTGTCTCAGCATGAGTTGAGTTTTCAATTAAACTTGAAAAGATTTGAGATTTTTATTCAGGCTGTCTTTCCAACCAGGTTATCTCAAGACCAAATAGTAAAAGTAAAAAGAAACGTGGAACTAGTCTAGCAACTTAAAGTACTACGTGTCGTCTCTGCCGAGTTTCCGTACCGTTCCAATTTTTTACCAACTTCATCGCTTCCCGTCGAAGTTAAATTGATCATTCAAAACTCGTATAATAGGTACCAAGAAACGTTTTGCCTTAAGGGCACGGCCGCAATGCAAGAAATTAGCTTTGTTATCCAGATAATTCAATTTATTGACGATTACAATACAATATCATTAATTGGCTCTCCGCATAGTAATCAGTGAGTGACTCAAATCTTTGCAGATTTTGTGATCTGATTTGTTAGTTTTTGTATCACCTATATAATTGATTAGATTTAGTTTCTTATTAGTTTTGTTTGTTTGCCCTGTATCAGTGTTTTTTTAAATCTCTACGTTAAAGTTACCTGTTTAAACAGGCTTCCCGCGACACAGGCTTGCCTCATGCGGGGGCCGCCAGTAATGCGAAATGGCAAATAAATAATTTTGTATTTGTATTGGATTGGCTTGGATGGTAGATGGTATGGTAGATGAATGAAAAACCTGAAATAAAGGTTTTTAGTTTTTTTCACAGCAATCAAATACACACACACAGAACTCATGCTGAGGAAGGGCCATTTTGTTACCTGGAGGAAGATTTATCAACCATTTGGCACATAGATTTCGTCGGGCGAAGCCGCGGGGCGAAGCTAGCAAATAACAATCTAAAACAAAAACAAACCTTTAAAATGTGTGTGTCGATACAATAAAACAAAAACGAAAGTGCCATGAAAATCGGTCCATAATTGACGGAGAAATCGACGAAAATTCACAAAAATATACATACATTGAGCCAAACTATATAACTGAGCGACTATTGACTACGCCTACCGTTGTGCAGTGCGGCCGTGACCAGAGCCAGAGTGCCAATGAAATAGAACATTCTTTTTGCACGTCTTGTATTGCACTATTCAAATACTTTAGCTCGTAGGCGAATACCTTTGTCGACTATAACAGCTGCTACGTATACTGTTGGTATTTTATATTTCCTTTATGCTCTTTGTAATGTTTTATTTGTCTGGTTTGTGTTTGCAGTTAATTTTCTTCGCGTGTTCAAAGCCTTTCTTTTGCTAGATTGTTGTTTATAGTCAACAAATTGTGTTTACTTTGGGACTTTTTGGATTTGTTTTGACTAGCAAAACTTTAGGGGGTCAAGAGAACTAAAGGACCAAAATGTGTTTTTCTTGCGATATCGTCTTAGATAAATATATCTGAAATAGTCTGTTATTACTTTAGTTCTAATTTATTCGGTTAGATCGTACCCACCCACAACATTTGTATAAATATGTATTAGGTACCTATCTAGGTACTTACGATATTGATGTAGAGGAAAATAACATCGAAGGATAAGAATTTACCATGACTTTACCTGCAATATGAGTAGTTATCTGCTCATTATTGAAATCAACTAGATACTCAAAAGTCATTTATTACGGGATATTTACCAAGATTTTTTTATATTGCTATAAATGACTTTTGTGTTAATAATATGATAGTTTCTACATTAAAATACTTTTAAACGACAAAAATGTCGATGACCTTAGCAGCGCGGTGGGAAGTCCGCCTGAGACGCAGGAGGTTGCAGGTTCTATGTCCGCCTCGGGATAAATGTTTGACAAGTCTTAGTGTTCTGGTCGTTATCTATGTATAATAAAAAGTCTGAGTATATGTTGTTATAATTATATCAGTCATCTAAGTATCCATAACACAGGCTCTGCTTAGCTTGTGGCTAGGTAATGCTGCGTGAATTGTCCAACATTATTTACTTATTAAAACTTTAATTCATCTGACTCAGTACCAATTTTCTAAATGTTCAGAACAAGGGTAAACACAGTTTGAATAAGTCCTCGCTCAGCACAGTACTAACAATTTTCGGAACAAAAAGTAAAGCACCAAAAACTAACTTCATTATTTAAAGCAGACGTGACAAAATGAAGTCTTCATGGGCTGTCAGTCCCAACCTTTACATTCGCACCACGGCCACGTACAGATATGCGTCAGTCAAAGTGTCCTTTTCAAATATGAATAACATGAAAGAGCGGTCATAAGTCGCTGAGCAACTCGGGTCGAAATCGATTACTAAAACAGCTTCACAGTATTCCTTTTCAATTACAGTGTTTGTCCATACATGATACCGGGTCTTGTTGGTAGCGACTTTGCAGCTGTAAGGCAAAATGTAAGCAAGTTCTGATTTTCTGATCCCTGTTCCGATTTCATTATAACTTCTACAGTGAGATGACAACTAAAAGACCCTGTAACCATGGAATATGATATACATAGTTTTTACTTGTGCCCTAAGGAAGTGTATTGCGTCCAGTTCTTTAACTTTTACACACTTGCGACCTCCTAGAACATGAAAACAACACCATCATTATGTAATGTATAAACAGCTCAGCTTTATAGCTGTTTATACATTACATAATGATGGTCATACATTCCTGTGTCCAACTGGTTTAATATCGAGTTTCGCACTCAAGTTGTTCACCTATTTTTGCCAGCGACTGAATTCTACCAAAGATAGTGGTGCTCTCGCGAAGGAATTTTAATGAGGGAGAATTTTGCTAAGTAACGTTTTCAGTGTTTGTTTAGGATGGCCAGTTTTTAGCTGAGGGCGAACTTGTTTCAAATCGAATTTGGTTCGGTCCTAACTAGTTTGAACGGGGAACTACTGAAATAGCTGAGAGTTTGTCAGTTGGTCTTTTATATTTGTGTTTTATTTGCTTTGCCTTGTATATAATGTATCTCCTTTGTTATGTGTTGCCTGGAAGAAATCGCTGTTATCGATAAAGCCGCCGATTGTGCCACTAGACTTAATTAGTATTAAAATCCATTATTATTGTAATTTTTTGTATTGATAGTGCAATAAAGATGCATATATTGTATTGTATTGTATCCAATGGTCTTCTGTTTTAAGTACCTACTTACGTAGATACATAGCTGGAAGTTTTTATTCTTCAATTCTGATGGAAAAAAGGTCTGTTCTCTTATTAATTTCTTCTCACACATACATATATTAAGTGGTTTTGTTCACTTTTACGAAGTTATAGTACCTACCCTATTATGAGAAACGCTCATAAACTCAGAGTAAACTCTACTACTTGTGTTTGGCGAAATCAAGTATTTGTTTTACTTCTGCAAACATACTGGTATTTCTATAAAAGTACTTGAACTGACTAAACCGCGAGCTTCCGGTATGGAATGTATTTACCGGAAATAGAGCAAAAAACAAAATACTCACGCATGGTCTGTTAGACCATGCGTGATATTAAGAGTATTTTGTGGAAAAACCAGGCAATTATGCCAACCGAGAAACCGACTGTTTAAACATAGGTAAATTCGTGTATTCCAAAGCAACAGAAATAATAATTTAATTATTGTTTGGAGGGACGAAAATTTAATTACGGAGACATGATTAAAAACCCGCAACTAAAAGGTAGCATGATCGAGTTTTCGCTGTAGTTATTAAGTTGTTTAAATTTGTTGAGAGCAACACTGTCGTCTCCCATTTGGCCCCCCAGACCCCCTTTTTTTTAAGAAAAACCGAAAATTGCCCTATTTTAGACCTTTTTTTTCGGGTGGAGCATCGTGGCGAGCGAAGCGAGCCGTGCTGTGACCCCCCAAGACCCCCTCAGCCATAACCCGGGGAGCATTGTGGCGAGCGAAGCGAGCCGTAATTCGACTAAGGGGAACGGTAACGAGCGAAGCGAGCCGTGCCCTTAATCCCCACGCACTCAGCACCCCTTCACCGCCTCCCCAAACTAAAAAATCTGATATGGGTATCGTTTTCAACTAACTTGGAGGAAATTTAGACAAGTTGCAAAGAGACTGCAAGTTGAAGCTCGGAGTTCGCGACATCGCATAAGGACTTTCAACCTACCTACATATATCCGGGCTCATCGGGTCGCTAACTTGTAGAGGTGGCGCGAAATGTCAGACAGTTTTTGACGATTTCTTAGGTTGCGTTGTGAAAGGTTGGAGAGCTTGAAAGATTGGAGAGAAAAGGGTTGGGTTATTTCATAATAAAAGTATAATGTCCAAACCAGCTGACCTGAGAAAGCGTCGCGTTTGCTTGCCGCTCAATCTAGGACCTAGATGACCGGCAAAGGCGACGCTTTTTTTTACCTTTTTCAAATAAACCGGCCACACCAATGATGTTTTATATACGTAGATAATCGTTGTACCGAGGTCTGCCTAACAAGACGAAAATCAGGTACGTGTCTGAATTGAACTCAGTCCGTCTTGCTCCTGGCCGCCACGCGGACGTACGTTGAAGCGGGATTTTGGAGTATGAAAAATATTAAAAAGCCATGTTGCGCGTTTAGAAAGTGCAATACTTAGTATGGGACGGTTGTGAAAAGCAAGAAGGATGTGTCTTTTTATGTCTTCTATTTGTTTTGTACTGTTTAAAATGGAAAATCATAAAATAAATTTAATTTTACTCAAAAATCAATGCCGCGCTGTTGCCGCTTTGCCACCAACACGAACGAGACAAGCAATGCGTTACGTTTATGAGTGACAGAGATAATGCCATGCGGCGTTGTATGTTCGAACGTCGACGCTAGGTATGTAGCTATAGTAAAATATCGCAATGTTTTTATTTCTTTACAATGAGTATGACGTCTCTATATGTAAAATCTCTTTGGTTCACACGTGTTCCGTACTCACAATAGACAAAGAAACTTTACTTTGCAATAAAATTATCCACAATTAGGCAAGGTCTATAAACGACTTCATAATTATTATCCTTAAGGGGCATTTTACTGTTAATATCCTAAGCATATGAGTAGGTACCCTAGTGGCTGCTAAGACTTAACCCATTAAGTCTAGTTTCCACAACACAGTTTCTAAGTAGGTGCTTGGCTAGTATCGTCAATAAGTTATCACGTTTACTATATAGGCGAAGCGTTGTTAGCTCAGACAACACCTGCGCATTTGTAATGCAGCTGGGACCGTGGCTCAAGGCATAGGATATGCGGATAAAAGATAAACGATTGAGTCTAATAAATAGCCACATTATACCTATACTACAGTAGTTTGGTTCGAAAAATGTTGTTTTGTTGTTTATGAATGAATAAACAATGCATAAAAAATATTCAATATAACATAATCTATGTATAATAAAAAATATTTATCTATGTAATATATTGTATTATGTATATCAGTTATCTAGTACCCATAACACAAGCTCTGCTTACCATGGGGTTAGATAATGCTGTGTGAATTGTCCAGCATTATTTATTTATTTTAATGAATATAGCTACAAGAGTATAATATATAGTATAGAATATAGCTACAAATAAATCTTACAGGTACCATATATCATTGACAAAAGCGGTTTTTTTATAGATAGAATGATTCTTGAATCATCTACGTATATAGGTACCTCTATAAAACATGCATTTGCACCCGTCCGTGCGAAGCCGAGGCAGATCGCTAGTTTTAACACTTTGACTGCGGTTTTTTTTCGACGACTGCGGTCTTTTTTTTTACCTTAAAAAATTCGTGCTGCCACTCTACACAGCCAGCGGTTGTGTTGCGCCGCAAATGCGTTTCGTTTGAAAAATATTACAGCTCTGCTGAGTCACAAAGATCTGTATTTTCTCAGCCGCTGCGCTAGTGTGGATTTACGCATATTAGTCACTTGTAGAAAACTCATACCGTGCGTTTTCAGCACTCAAAGTGTTAAATAATCCATCTCATTGTTGCTAACATAATAATTATTTTCGTATGATTAACTCTTCAATTGTATATCTATCTTACCCAATCTCCTATGTCTTGTATCATAAACGATCGCTACCAGTAGAGGCACGAACAAGCCGCGTTCTTACGGAGGGAAGTTCGACAGCCATCGTATCAACATTACGGAGCCGTAGCTTGTTACCATCTGCATCCTGCAGGGAAACTCTATTTAATTAGTAACAAGGGCGAAATAAACGGTGCTATTTTTACTCAGTATTTTACATTGTTATTTTACATTTCGCGCAATTTTTTGCAGCACAGCTATTTTTAATAGCAGAATAATAAACTGCAGAATTCCTGTTAATAAAATGTCAAGTGCGAGTCGCGTGTAATATAGATCTATGAGATTCTGTTTAATTTATAAGACTTTGTTTCTTGTAAAATATTATGATTTTTCGGTCAACGGGAAGTAGGTATCCTGTAGGTTTCGGTATCATGCGAGTATAAAAAAGTGCATTAACAACGAATTTAAGGTTTCGAATTTTTAATGATAATTTTAGGTCTATGGGAAGTACCCTCAAGGTAGGTTTTTGATTGCTACTGGTAGCAATGCTACGACAGTATTTTTTTTAATTTACTATTCATAAGAAACTAGCTTCTGCAGTTCTATAATTAAATTAAATTTCGTTTATTTCAGTCAAAAAACCCATATCACAAAAAATTACACAGTTTCAAAAAATATATAGAAAAATAATTTTAATAATATATAAGAACTCCTATATATAAAATTCTAAACTCACGCAGCATTATATTCCTAAAGGAAACAAAGCTTGTATTGAACCTAAACTATCCGCCAGAAATAAACTCTCGTTCAAGTCGATACTCGCTAACGAATACACAATCAAAACAAATAGTAGAGGTAGATCACTGAATCTGACCCAGTTTTGCCAGAAGCTGTACTGTTCGGCGCATGCAGTGCTAATAACTCAAATCACTCATAATACAAATTGGTGGACCCCGGGGCGGTCATTTCCCGCCCAGTCGCTCATCTTGGGCGGAATAGCTGATATACGCTCGTAATTACTAGCCTGATAAATAGCTTTATTGTTGATCGAGAGAGATTAATTATGAAGGTCAAAGGAATCTTCTTTGGCTAAGGTTAGATTATAGAATATAACTTTCCTTAAATTCTAAGGTATTTGTTATTAGTGCGTACGCCCTTGCACTCGGGGTAATCTCTAAGAAATTAAATTTAATCCGAAAAATTATCGACTGGAATCGATAATTTTTGTGATATTATATAATTTCCCTAAAATATGCCTAAAACCGGCTATGCCCGCGTGGAAATCTATGTGTTAAATATTTATAAACATTCCTATTAAAAAAAACGCATCAAAATCCGTTGCGTAGTTTTAAAGATCTAATCATACATAGGGACAGACAGACAGCGGGAAGCGACTTTGTTTTATAATAAGTACTAACCCTGAGGCCATTTGAAAACAGTAAGCTACCCATACTCTTGGTTATATATGTATATACCCACCCATACACACGGCCACAGATAATATAATACATACTGTTTTGCTGATTTGATAATAAGTTCATATAAATGCCGCCAGGGGGATCTCGATGGTGATGAAATTCTAAAATTTAGGTATTTTTTGATTTAAAACCATTCAATTTAAATATATTATACTCAAGGGTTTTTCCTAACAGGGTGCAGACATTATTAGAATGAAATTCTTAATTTTTCTAGTAATTTACACAAACCTCGAAAACTAATCGATACACCTAAGGCCATCTGTTGTAATTTTTTTGAACTGCAAAAACTCATCTATAGAATGAGACCCCATGACACGGCGAATCACTCAGCCGGAACGTGATGATCTTTGCAGTGAACAAAGAAATACGTAACCTTTGATTCATTGCGAACGCTAAACACCATTCACTTTACTTGCTAACCCTACTTTATGATGAACTTTACTTACCTATGACGAATTTACACATATTTTTTATGCATGTGACGAATTTACTTTGTGGCAATGTACAACAACCCTGTTAGACATTTCTTGAAAAATATTAATATTATGATGTATAGTTTTTTTTTATTGTCTAGAATACACTTTTTAAATAAATTTTAATATACAGTATAATTACAATCTAGCTATAGAATTGGCTATTGGGTAATTTAGTTTTGACTTATTTTTATATCAACATATTACTAAGAACGTGTCCTTTGGCACTTTTCTTAATGTCTCTATACTTAAGGTGAAGACACTTTGTTCATGTGTTCTTTAAAATAGCACTTCTGCACATACACTGTTATGTATAGTAACTAACTACTATAAGGTGACTCGATTTACTAAAGCCCGAGATTCAAAACTCTGCAAGAAAGTTAAATTCGCGCGCTATGTAAATCGAACGCTTTTAAATTTTCATTATGGCCTAGCTTGGTACTTATTTTTTCTCTAAAAGAATAAAGTCTTGTATCATAGTGTGTGCTGAGCCGATATCCTTTTTGTGTTCACGTATTTAAACTATTTTCTTAGTTATCTTTATTAGTTCTTAATTTGTATTATTTTATATGAAACGCAAATAAGTATTTTCTATTATATTCTATATATTCATTGATCTTTGACTATGCAGATTATTCATCTAACTCTAACCTCTTCATTCCAAACCTACATAATCCCTCTTAAACAAACACAGGACATTAGCAAACTTAAGGCCCGTTCACAAACACGTTGAGTTCTGTGTGTAGGGGTCTTAGCAAGTCCTGGATAATCTCTACGCGGCTCTGTCTATCCAGGTTAATCTTGTATAATTGCAGGGGGTATGTCGAGGAACGGTTTTAGCTGGTATTCTTAGGAACGGTATAAGAAAATAACGGAGTTTTGTGCCTACAGTTTTGTAACTACGAAATACCAAGGCATTTGCTATTTATGATCGAAGCGTCTAAAGCTAGTAGTTACATTTATCGCTAGTAAATTTGTCTAATTAATGGAGAGTTCATAAATTTATGTATCTATTAACATGACATGCTTTTCACGTGAGGTTAAATCCATACTTTATAATGCCTATTACTACAAGTACGAACACTGAATTGTATATTCGGCAGGCCTACCTTCCCTATGTAAACTGATTGCAATCCGGTCATTCAGACGATAACCTTATAATTTCATGCACACCTTTTTTATTTTTACATAAAAAAAGGAAATGTCAACATTTTCATTGGGCATTTTATATAAGCTTATTTTAATGCCTGTTTAACTATTTTATTTTGTATAGTTAACGCAGAGAAACGAGTACCTTTTAGGTACTACCTACCTGAGTATAGGTCCTTGTCTGTCACCCGTTTTCGTATCGTTTCATTATCGTTCCCAAACATTAAAAACTACGTAATAATGTTTGCGAGGGACCAAGCTTAGCTTATTTCCAGTCGCAAATTACTCGCCCCGCTCGCCCCAGCTGCTACGATGTTTAATTGCACGCAATTTGTGCAAAATTTCATCTTCTTTTTACAAGTGTGAAATATTGTTTTATCCGCAAAGAAATGTGAACTGTGAGCCTCTTGACAATACAGGAGTAAATTGTTTAAATTGGTGATTATTGCTCTGTACCGTATTCTGTCTAGAGATTAAATTCGAAGGCTGTATGCTAATAGCCTTTTGTATATTCATCTCTTTTGCCTTCACTAAAAATTCTGAACTGAACGTCTCCGGAAGTGACTTCCTTACGGAAACCTATACCTGTACATAGACTACAGTACTTACACGTAATATCCGGGAGGAATCTTTTACAGAGAGATTTAAAAAAGTAAACTACCTACCAAGTTCTGCTGTTAAACCTAAATTTTAGGGTTCAGTACCTCAAAAGGAATAACGAACCTTTCAACTCTCGTTTCTTAGAATCGCGTGGAGGTATTGATTTCAAATACTCAAGTACGTCCTTCCTCTTGTATCCGTAATATAAATCAAACTTCCTTTTGATTCTCGCCATGGACTGAAAACATATAGTGACCTAGAATTATACATTTTGACAAGAAACAAGGTGTAGTCAAGGTAAGAACCAGAAAACCGACGTCATTAAAATCTCGTATTAATGCGTAGCGTTTTCGTGGGTTATAGTGGACGTTATCATTATCACATATATTTTATAGCAAAGCGAAGCTAGACACACGTGTGTTGCGGTAGGTCAACGGCTTTATGCTAACTAAAATCGTATTTTGGTTTATCCTCCATTTTCGCTCCCGCTTTGCATATTTCCACGCATCCTTGAATTGATGAAATGTGTCCAAATGTTTATGAAATCAGATTTCCATTAATATGCATTAAGTAAATTATGTTGTTGTTTGAAATGTATCCGTAGGTACAAACGATGCGCTTGCAATGTTGTTATTATGTTCTCGTCCCTGTTATTTTATTATGTATGTCGTTTGCTTTTTCGAGACAAGGACGAACGAACGCCGCGCGGGGAAGGCGAGAAAGGGAGGCAAGAGCGACGGAATGGCCGCCTCGCGCGCAATTTTACTAGTTTTTATTTTTAAATTTGTCATTGCTCTAAAATAATACTGTTTCTACACTAAAAAACTAAAACCATAATTGTCTAAAGTATTAGGGAACACGTAGAAGAAATTTCATTATACTAATATGAAATAACTATCAAATAAAACTGGTTTTTCCGTAGAGATATCTCTGTAAAAATGAAGATTTAGAGGAAACTTTGCCATTTTTTTATATCGAGTCAAGTTTAGTCAATCGTGTTTCGACTCCAATACTAACTAATATCCTAAACTTTTGATCCTCATCAAAATATTTTCGAAAAATAGGTGGTTTGTTCCATTAAAAATGATTTTCCGTAAGGTTAAAACGTGCGTTTTGGGACTCATTTCATCTTAATGGACTCCGTAAAGGAGTCTATAATTTTTTTATTAATTAAACTATTATATATGGATCGCTTAGACATCGAATTCAGTCAATGAATATTTGCGTCAATCCAGACGCAGAGCCATCTAGGAAGAAGTTGAAGTTGGCGACGTCTATTTATTGAAGCCACCCATTATATTCCAGGAGGTCTGCTTTGAAAAACGATCGAAGTTGACGTATGACGTCGGATCGCGAACGAAGGACAGCCGATCCGTTTTTTCGGTGACTTTACTTTGAAAATGATTCAAGACGAAAGGTTTAGTGTTTAGTTAGTGACACGCCCGAAGCCATTGACGGATGACGAACAACCTTACCACCGTAAGGTTATTCGTCATCCGTCAACATCATTCGCTTTTCAATATAGACCTCCTGACTGCGCACACTTATTTACTTATTTAGCTCTAATTCAATAGACACATCATCATCATCATCAGCCTATAGCAGTCCACTGCTGGACATAGGTTTCCCCCAATGAGCGTCATAGCGACCTGTCTTCAGCTTGCCGCATCCAGCATCTACCTGCAGTCTTTCGCAGGTCGTCATCCCACCTGGTCGGAAGGCGTCCTACACTACGTTTACCGAGTCGTGGTCTCCACTCAAGAACACGTTTGCCCCATCGGCCGTCGGTTCTTCGCGAGATATGGCCGGCCCACTGCCACTTCAGCTTGCTAATTCTTTGAGCTATGTCGATAACCTTGGTTCTCTGTCGGATGTATTCAATAGACACACTTTCCTGAACTGCCTGTAGGTTAGATATGTTATTGGTTAGAAGCTGGGACAGTGGCATATTATAACTATACCATTCGAGGCGCGTGGCAAATTCATAATTCAAGACAAAACTATTTTTTACTAAATGTGTAATAAATAACTAATAATAAATGTTGGATGTTGGGATTTTCCACTGACCATGGAATTTCGCCGACTTGCCACCCTGTAGTTACGCCACTGAACTGGGACCAATAACATCGCGATAGGTAAACGGTTGAGAAAAGATAACACGGAAGAAACTAACGCAATGAAATATTATAGCTTGAGAGGTTGATATGGACAACATGGGTAACTAGACAACAAAATAGTTATGGAGCTTAAGGGATCGGTGTTGAGGGAAACTGTTTTTAAAAGGGTAGTCGTGCGTGTTACGATTGTTATGTTATGTGGAAAATGTCTTTGGTAATGCTTGAGTATTTTACTAAAATGCTATTTTGTGAAGGCATGGGTCCGTTCCGTTTTGGTTCCGTTAACAAAAGCTGGCATAAGCAACACTAGACAATCATTGCGTGTACGATCTGCAGATATTTGTTCCGGGTGTTCTGGTCGTTTTCTATGTATAATAAAAAATATATATCTATGTAATATGTTGTATTATGTATATCAGTTATCTAGTACCCATAACACAAGCTCTGCTTACCATGGGGCTAGATAATGCTGAGTGAATTGTGTCCAGCATTATTTATTTATTTATTGCGAAATTAATAAATGCCCTATAAGCGTTTGAATTCCACGTTTGATCGTAATGATGATTGATGATAGTAAACCAAATTATTATTTGACTATTACTGGTAAAGCAAAAACAGTTTCAAGTTATTTTTATGCTCTAGCTAGATGATCTGATATGTCGTAGTGATAGTGGGACACTGTGAGCAGTTTGCTTAGTCAGACAGAATCGCAGAGGAGTTGCCGCCTCGCTCGGAATAATATTCTACATCGATACCCACCCACGTTGTATGAACACCAGGGTGGATAGGACTTTGGGTTTTTTTAGGATATTTATCACTCGAACATACATTAGGTATTCATCGACTTCGGAAAAAGGAGGAGGTTCTATGTATGAATGTTTTTTTATGTATTTATAATACAATAACTCTTAATTGCACACCAAGTAAAAACAGATACCTACACAAAGACAGGAAAAAGACAGTATTTACGTCGCTTTCTTCGTTTTTTTTTGTGATTTGGATATTTATTTTGCAGTTATATCAGCAGGATAGATCATGATACCGAGGTAGTCCCAATTTTATTCCCGAGGGACAAGTATTTATCCCGATTTATAAAAACTCTTTAAAAGTAAGGGATTCGTAGCTATAAAAATTGCAACAAATGACTCCGCGTAGCCAAACAATGTGTAATTAAAATTATTTACCTATCGGGTATTTATCGCGTGCTTTTTGTGAGATGTATCTATCGCGATTCGCAAGAATAAAAAGAAAATTATAATGTAGATAGATAGATAGATTAAACGTTTATTTGGTACTAATAACACACACATACAATTAACATAGAGAAAGATACAATATTAAACTAAATTACCATAAAACAATTAATAAAACGAGCAATTAAAATGGCTACTAAAGTACTTACTGTAGGTAAACATGTGTGTGCCGCAGTACAACAAATAGGCCATGGCTCAGCGATATTTTTTGCTAAATGCAAAAACACTGATTTTCAGCCAAAACCTGAGAGCGTTCATAACGAGTATATGTAGGTACTAAATTAAAGTAGTACAAGTCTCAAAGAAAAAAATATTTTGGTTACATGAACTGATATGCGGCGGTAAGGTGGAAAACCTACGGTTTCTATTGATTTCTCCCTTTGCTGAGGTTATTATAGAACATTTTTATACTTACGCATATACTCAACAGATCCTTTAGAAAAGTCAAATTAAATTCAAGCCAGTCAAAGCCGATCATGAAGTTGGCTTTTCCTAGGCACCTCATTTAGAATACCCCCATTCTAAATGAGGTGCCCAGGAAAAGTCCTTAGTGAAGGGTATTTTGGATATATTATCGTCGGCCGTATCGGTGAAATTGTGGTCAAATGTCTGTGTGTGTTTGTTTGTTTGTTAATCATCATTTTATTGTTTTTGGATGAAATGTTCAGGTATTTAAACAAATCTTTAGAAATATAGTCCACTGCTTGCTCATCATTATCGTCATCAGCCTATGTTAGCCTACAGCTGGACACAGCACTATAGCGCCCTGTCTTCAGCTTGCCGCATCCAGCATCTGCCTGCAGTCTTTCGCAGATCGTCATCACAACTGGCCGGAGGGCGTCCTACACTACGTTCGCGGAATCGCGGTTTCCACTCAAGAACACATTTATTTACTTCAGTGGTTGTGGGGTCTTCGCGAGATATTGCCGGTTCACTGCACTTCAGCGTGCTAATTCTTAGAGCTAACCTTCTTGCTCAGTCGGCTAAAACTATGCACTTTGAAATTTCCTATTTATATAGTACATTTTACAGCTAATTTAAAACTACTACATAATATAACTCCGAACCAGGGTAAAATGGAGGAATGAGAAAACAGAATAAACCCAAAAGCTAGAGTCAGCGATTCATAAAGTCGCTCGTCTATCAAAATAATGCAACGTTACATAAAATAAGCGATGCATTCGCCATCTTGTGACGTCGTGAGGAAGTTCGTGACGTCAGAGTCGGTAGGGTTCAATGGCGCTCGCAACTATGTAGGTGTCTTCTTGAATGCAACGGTAGTAAGGACCTACGGAAATCAATCAATAGATTTCTTTCCGGCCCTGGTGGGGGCACAGAGAGGGGCCTCGAGGCTTGGCCTCATTACCCCGGCGTCAACTCGAGGGGTGACGACCCCTCGGTCCTTGGGTTTTGTGGGAATATCTTTTTTTTCCCCTTTTCTTCTCTATGTTTTTTTTGGCAGCATTCGATTTATAATCTTTTTTTTTCCTACGGAAAGCAATGGACTTAACATATGCTGATGATGATGATGATGATGTTATTCAGAATGTGCCAAAATTTGTCAGAAGATAAAACCGAAAGAAAAACATTAGACAGGAACTATTTGAAGATTTTCTTAAAAAAATATTGTTGAAAAATTTTACAACCAAACTGAAAAGATGTGCCGTGCTTATTTGCATATGAATTCCCAAAGATTTCTATTCTGCCTCGAAAGATTCGCGCCATCTTTCGTGTTCTAAAGTAAAAAGTAGTTTTTTCTTTTTTAAAAAACGTCTTGTGACCTAAATACCTAAGTTTTTCGGGAATATACATATTTGTGGACCTAGAAAAATACATTTTAAAATTCTAGTAGCAATATAACAAAAGACGTTTATTTAGAGCTTTATTAGCTTGCAGTGTAAAACCACTATCATTGAGACTAGCGGACCGTCCCGGCTTCGAACGGGTATTGCAATTTTTAAGGTAATTTTTTTACACCTTGGCCTATTCAATACAACCAAAAAATCTAACCTTTTCTCTTTATAATATTATTATAGATAAGAATTGCTCTTACTAGGGTGGCGCTACGTAACTCTACGGAAAGTCCTAGCTCGACAACTTGCCGCTCTCGCAACAGAGACAGGCAAAGGATGTGACGTAATTTCTCAGCGCGGAGTATGTCGTTGAGTATTTGAATATTTTTCTCATTGACTAATTTGCGGTCGTTGGCGGTTCTTGGTTGGGTTCGTCCCATTACTGGAGTAATGGGCCGCGGAATTGTGTTTTACGGTGGAGTGGTAACGACTTGCGCCTTATTTTGTTAGCTTTTGGAGTAGGTAAATAAGGTAAATCGTATTTTTTCAAAATGGATTCTGTTCAGTTCTTTATTGATAAGAATATTCTTATATGTCAAACATAATAATACATAAGTAACAAAAAAATATTTAACGAAATACACATCACACACACATAGGAGTTTACAGGAGTTTCTTATAAATAATTTTGAATTTTGTTGGTAATGTTACCAATAACTAATGATTCACATCAACATTTTATTATAATAAATGTTATAAATAGGTAAATATTATAAGTGTTGATCAGTGAAATTGGCGTCATCTAATTTGTCATTTAGGAACTCGTCTAAACTGTAGTATGCCCTGTCCACTAGGATTTTCTTCAGTTTGTTCATGAATATTGCTGTTGACGCGGCACTAGTTAGGTATAGAGTCCGGCAGGAGGGGCAAGTTTTGAGTTTTCTGACTTTTTTAGTACTCATCTTAGTTGGTCCTTTTTGATCAGTAAGTATAAGAAACAGGATCGATTGGGTCAAAAAAGTTTTTGTGACAAATGCCCATTTTCTCTTAATCTGTAACTTTGTTGGAAATGGGCATGGGGATGATATTTATTTTTAAAAGGATGGATACTTTCCTAAGAACATTTTCATGTAGCTTCAACGGTTAAGCAACCTGCCCTTACAGTCCCGCCCAAAAAAAAAACCTAATTTCTGTATACCTAGGTATAAGTCGCGTAGATAAAGATGTGGAATGAAAATTACCGCTCCTTTCACGCTTAGATGATATCAAAAATGATCTAAACGTCGCAGCATGAGAAAGACTGACATTTTCCTTAACAATATTTAGATATCTTCGACGACCGATGTGGCGCGGTGGGCGATGGTCCGTCTGCGACACAGGAGGTTGCGGGTCCGATTCCCGCCTCGGAAAAATTGATTGTACGATCTGCAGATATTTGTTCCGGGTGTTCTGGTTGTATTCTATGTATAATAAAAAATATCTATCTATGTAATATATTGTATTATGTATATCAGTTATCTAGTACCCATAACACAAGCTCTGCTTAGCTCGGGGCTAGATAATGCTGTGTGAATTGTCCAGCATTATTTACTATTATATATTATTCTACATATTATGCGACTTATTCTAATACGCCAGACCTACCTTCTATCCATTCAAATACAACCTTCTTCAAATACAGAAATACATATATTCAAGGGAAACGTAAGAAAGGTATAATAGTAAAATAAGCCTAAAGTCCTCTAAATATGTGAGCGGATAAGCCGCTGGTTGGTAAAAGGTATGCTCTTGAAAGTTATTATCCTCGAAGGTATTCCTAGCAGCTTCCTTATTCTTGAATACAGATCCATATCTCAATCACAATTCCGGTTTTTGACTTATAAAAATAGTGACGTAGAAAGAGAGAAGGAGATAGATAGATAGAATAGAAAACACTTTATTATACCACAGAAAACAGAAAAAAATACAGGAATATTCTATCTAATAGAATAAAGCCGCCTTAAAGCGGCCTTATCGCTGAGAGCGATCTCTTCCAGGCAAACTTTGGATGGACTGGACATGAAGGAACAATATAGACGGTGGTACTTAAGTAGATATATAGATTAAAAAAAGAAAACAATATATAATACTTATACCATAAAGGAGGTTCTCCTTCTTTTTTAAAGAAGGTTAAAAATGCTTCGTAGCGTTCAGAGGACATGTTCTACAAAACATGCAATATATAAATTGATATTGGAACAGTCACAGGACTAGGTAACCATCCATAATATTTTACTATAAAAATATTACAATATACTTACCTACATAGTTTGAAGAATTCATCATGAACTAGTTTCTGCCCACGGCTTCGCACGCGTGTTTTAAGGTTATTTCTATCCCATGGGAACTGATTATGAAATAAAAGCTTATGTTTTATTCCAGGATTAGAGCTACATTTACGCAAAATTTTAGCTCGATTCATGCAATAGTTTTAACGTAAAGAAGTAACAAACATCCATACATCTATTCTCACAAATGTTAATATTAGTGTGATGTAAGGGAGTTAACATTGAGGGAGGCCTATGTCCAGCAGTGGACTGACCTAGGCTGATGGAAGGAACCTAAACTACGAACCTATCAGTTTATGTTAGAAGAACAGCAAAGTTTCATCCCTTAACGAAGGACTCTTCAGGGTGAGGGTGGTTCTAGTCGTGGACTAGGTTCGTAGTTAACCCACTTAAATTCATAATTAATGTTGAATATTATTTCATCATATTCAAATCTCTGATACGCACATACTGAGCTCATGGGAACAAAGTTTTGTCCATCTATTGAATATGCAATGAGTTTAGTGGTTTGTGACAAATTGAGTGTCTAGGAATTAATCGATGTGGGCTGAAATAGAAACAGGCGTCAGTCTGTAGTAGAATTGACATATTGACGACCCATGTGGCGCGGTGGGCAAAGGTCCAGCGAGGTTGCGGGTTCGAAGGGTGTACGTGTGAATTTTTCACAAAATATTAAATGTAGGTACGTTTAAACATGGCACGGGAGTCCGAGGGGAGTCCCAAAGATTTTCAACTCGTCGGTTACTTGATTTCGTAGCTTAGTTGGTTAGAGGGTTCCCGTACCGAGGGAAGGTCGCGGGTTCAGGTCCCACCGAAATCAAAAATTAAGTTTATCTTGCCGATACAAGTGTAGTGTTATGTATTTCAGATGCGCTGATCGAGCTTGAAACATTGTCTTAACACTTTGATTGCTGAAATCACACGGTATGTGTTTTCTACAAGTGACTAATATGCGTAAGTAAATCCATACTAGCGCAGCGGCTGAGAAAATACAGATCTGTGTGACTCAGCACAGCCGTAATATTTTTCGAACGAAACGCATGTGCGGCGCAACACAACCGCTGTGTAGAGCGGCAGCACGAATGGCAAAGGTTAAAATAAAAGATCGCAGTCGTCGAAAAAAAAATCGCAGTCTAAGTGTTAAGGTAGTGTAAGATGCCCTCCGGCAGGTGGGGTAACGATCTTCGAAAGACTGCAGGCAAATGCTGGATGCGGCAAGCTAAGACAAGGCGCTATGGCGCTCATTAGGGTAGGCCTTTGTCTAGCAGTGGACTAACAGGCTGATGATGATGAAGAGCAGGATGTGCACTATGTTTCTAAAGGTTTGTTTAAATAGCTGAAGATGTCATCCAAGAAAAATATTGATGATAACACTTCATGTCCACCCAAAGGTTGCGTGGCAGAGATCATAGCGATGAGGCCGCCCAATGTACAACATATTCTGTATATGTTTTTTTTGCTGTCTGTATTTGTTTTATTTGTATCTAATATATTGTATAGTATTAATGAATATGAATTATCACGGTCTCCACGGAAGACCAGCGCTATGGTACGATCTGCTCTACCATAGCACATGCTGAGTGGAGACCGAGTTTTGTCAGTTTATGTCTTCTGTTAATCTAAGTTTAGTTTATAAGAGTCTCTGTTCTGACAAAATAAAAATCTTTTTACTTTTACTTTTAAATTATAATGTTGGGGGCGATGATTACAAATAATGTTTTTTGAGTTTGGACGGAGTATAAGCACAAATTGCATTAGACAGAGAAGCCAGCCAATCTCTGGTGTCGAAAGCAAAGGTCTCTTCCGTTTACTGCGCCACAGCAGTAAATAACCAACAAATTACCTATTTCTTTGATAGAGGAAGGTAAATAAGCAAATTAAATTGCAAGCCCTTTGAGGAAAGCTTTCATGTTTCAGTGCTAATATTTAATGTTGTCTTGAACTATCTGATTAATTTTACTATAAATGATATGAATACCGACCCATTATGCAATAAAGTACGACTCGGTAAACGTAGTGTAGGACGCCCTCCGACCAGGTGGGATGACGACCTGCGAAATACTGCAGGTAGATGCTGGATGCGGCAAGCTGAAGACAGGGCGCTATGGCGCTCATTGGGGGAGGCCTATGTCCAGCAGTGGACTGCTATAGGCTGATGATGATGATGATGGATGCAATAAAGTAGGTGAGAACACTGAATTGTGGCAGCAACAAATATTTAGGAAGTTTTCCAATTAATAGGCTGTAAATTAGATAGCCAGGAAAAGCTGCGTAAAATAAAATCTTGACCAAATCATGATTTTATTTTACCACGGATTTTACCAAACCATCTATTTTATTAAGTTATTTGTAAAGAAGAGTCGATAGGTACCTGATATTTTAATATTCCTATTACTTTGAATTCGACGACCTCTGTGGCGCGGTGGGCGTAGGCCCGCCTGCGACGTAGGAGGTTGCGGGTTTCTTTTCCGCGTCGTGACAAATGTTGGTACAATCTGTCTCAATCCTAACGTCAAATGGATACGAGGTTCAGGGTCATCGAAGGCAAGATCTAAAATTGTTTATTTTGTCAGTGTTTCGTTCTTCTGGTCGCCTCAAAGGGCAATACTGAAAATCAGTGTTTTGCTCATCGAGCAAATCCTTTCGCTGAGTTATTGCCTTTTTGACGGGCTGCAGCACACACACAATTTCTAAATCTCTTCTTTTTTTTTAATTGTTTATATGTACTTTTACTTATTGTATACTACTAGGTACTTAACTAATTGTTCTCTAACTTATCTGTGTTATTCTATGATTTGCTCTATTTTTCTTTTTCTATTGTGACCTTTGTAACATGTGCTGCAGTTGTCAAATAAATGAATTATCTATCTATCTAACTGTCATTTCATAAAATCAAATATGACTCGTATTATGTTCCCATGCTATCATAGTCCGGTCAAATTAGACCAAAAAAGTATGTATACAAATATTTTTACAGCAAAGTAGGGATGAAGGTACAATAATTCGCACCCAGCTCAAAGTTGGTACGATTGTTCAAAACACCATCTAATATAGAATAAAACAAAGTCGCTTCCCGCTGTCTGTCTATCCCTATGTATGCTTAGATCTCTAAAACTACGCATGGGATTTTGATGCAGTTTTTCTAATGTATCCATTAGAAAAATTGCATCAAAATCCCATGCGTGTTGATTTAAGAGGAAGGTTTATAAACCATTTGACATATAGATTTCCACGCGGGCGAAGTCACGGGGCGTTATAAAAGAAATCTAAAAGTTCTCATCGATCCGATACCTACCAACTTTGTGCTAAGTGCGAATTATTGTACCTACCCTCGGATGACTAAATTGGCTGGACTATCAGTCGTTTACCGTCATTATGCAGAGCTAAAAACTGCGATATCATCTAAAATCCTGCTCTGCAATTACCCGGCTTCACGACGTGTGAACACAGCCGTGTATGCATATGCAAGAGTCATGCTAATACGTCGTAGAGCTATGAAACTTCGAGTGGTGTGACTAGAAACGTACCCTTCTTTGTCTTGTGTTCCTGGTACTTCATACATTATCCCGACCGAAACAAGAACGAACGCAAGCGCGTTTAAGGGTCCGGCGACCCTCGCTTGCAAAAATTGCTCCGTATATCGCTGTCCCTGTTTAACCCTTGCGCCGCGCCCCATGCATGCGCGATAGCAATATTAGCCGTTCAAAATTTGGTTTGTTCCGTAATACCAAAAATTATGACTGAAAACTTTTTGTATTCTTCACAAAGTATTGTTATTCTGTAACTAGACAATATAAGCTATGTTCCTTAATAAATAACACGTAAGATATTTATGTTTTTAATACGAAACAAATAGCAAGAAAACTAGTCCATTTTCGCATAAAAATGTGCAAAATGCGATTGGCTTTCATTTAATTTTAGGTAAGTATTTTGAAAAAAAAAACTATTTAGGAACCTAGATAAATACTATTCAAATACAAATAATACAATACTATAGTGGAAATATGCTTGAATTTGAAATAATTTTGGTATTACGTTTGTATGAAGAATTCGTCCCTCGGAGGCCTCTTAAGGAATGAAATTATTTGTCATTTTCGCCGGGTGATTATGTAACTAGCGATGGTTTGCGACAGGCGTAAATTAAGCAATCAGTGCTGTCAAACGTCAATTTTGTATTAGATTGACACAACGTTAAAATTGGTCAAAATTGGCGTTTGACAGCACTGATTGCTTAATGCCTGTCGCAAACCGGTCGCGAGGTACATAATCACCATACGGGTCTAGATTTTGTACGAAACCTCGCACTATTTAAATAAGTCGTAGATATTACCATTACCCCCCCCCACCTCCACCCATGAGATTAAAGCTTTTGTATAAGGTGCTTATCAGGGCGATGGATAGGCTGTTGAGGTGAGATTGAGATTTTTTTAATGTGCATTGTTTGACAAAATAACGAATCTAATTTAGAATAAGAAGTTAAATAATATAAAAAAAAATCGGTTTAGACGGGACTTGAACCCGCGACCTTTCTCTAAGTACAGGGACGCTCTAACTTACTGAGCCACGAGATCAAGTGACTGACAAGTCGAACAATACGAATTTAGAATGTCTCATAAAACAATTAATCAGCTCGGTATAAGTAGAGTTAGAGAAAAATCATTAATTCAATCGTGTTTTAGAATAACCGATACCTGATTCAATATTGTAAGAATCAAATAAAGTCAAAGCTTTCCCAAGATTTTCTTAACACTTTGACTGCAGTTTTTTTTCGACGACTGCGATATTTTTTTTAACCTAAAAAATTCGTGCTGCCGCTCTACACAGCGGTTGTGTTGCGCCGCACATGCGTTTCGTTCGAAAAATATTACGGCTGTGCTGAGTCACACAGATCTGTATTTTCTCAGCTGCTGCGCTAGTGTGGATTTACGCATATTAGTCACTTGTAGAAAACACATACCGTGTGATTTCAGCACTCAAAGTGTTAAGTAATCATGTTCCCTAATTACTGTCGTTCACTGTACCTCCCAGTGCAATGCCTATTCAGTAGGTACTCATTACTTCCCAGTAGGCATAGACTGAACATCCCTACTAAACATAGACTGAACCGTGTTCATTTGAAACGACTCGCTCGCGTTGTTCATTTAGTCTCCATTTCGAAATTTCCCAAATGTAGGTTTCGTTCGTTTCAAATGATACTGAAATTATAATGTTTTAAGAAACACACAAATTATATAAGCGAAAGGGAATATTAAATTCTGAATATGATTTACCTGTTTAATTGAGCAATCATCAAATAATTCGATTGTTTTGAAAAAAGCTAAAAACTACTCAAATTTCTTAGTATTTACACAACTTGTTTTAAGTTTTTCAGATAAAATACTACTCCCTCGGGAATACAATTTTATGAGACAATACAATAGCAAAATAATTTTCAAAACCAGTCAATAATTAACAGAGAAGTCCACTAACATACAAAAAAATACATACAACAAAGAACTTCCTCCTCTATTACTTTTGTTTCGTCAGCGTCGATTAAAAAGCTATGAATTTTTTGATACGTTACAGCTTTATTTTTCAACAAAATACTTAATAAAAAATTGTGTGTTCAGCAACAAACAAATTATATCAGACTTGTCAATATCTATACTAATATTATAAGGAGGAAAGGTTTGTTTGTAATGAATAGGCTCCGAAACTACTGGACCGATTTAAAAAATACTTTCACCGTTGGGAAGCTACACTATCCCCGGTGAACATAGGCTATATTATATTTTCAAATAAGTTAGGGATCCGTACTAAAACCGTGCGAAGCCGGGAAGGTCCGCTAGTGTTTTATAAAATGTAATGAATTGTTTTCCGATTGCATTATCCTATAGTAGCACATATACCTTTCTTGTATAATATGCACTAGCATCTCCAAACCTTCCTTGCTTTGCGTCGCGTTGAGCTAAATCGTTGCTTTACAATACAAATTGCCTATTAGCCGGTCTCTGTTTTGGTAAGCAACAATGTCTTAGACATCGCTTGCATGTGTATTGGACCAGGAAATTATCACAGGCGTCTACAGGAGTTATACATACCTACTGATGGAAACCATCACGATACCCATTGAAGCGTGAAGACCACGGGGATTGGCGTTGAGATTTAGACCGATTTGATATGAGTAGGTATAAAATCGATCTACTGTGTAAAGTGTTTACTATATAGTAAGCACTTTACACAGTTGAGATTTAGATGACTATATAGTGTTTACTATAATATAGTAACCACTTTCCACAGTTGTACAAAATAGGTAGTAACCTATTTATAGATAGAAAACACTTTATTCTATAACACAAAACAGAAAACAATAGTTGCCTAATAAGTGATCTTTACCTTATAAATAAATAAAAACATGATTCTTAAAGTTATATATTAAAATACTAATATTTTATTTTTGACGCAACGGGGATTAATGAACTTTTTAGTTCACTAATCCCCGCTACAAGCTCACATCGGCGTAAACGGGGAAAAGTTAACAAAAAGTTCATTGATCCCCGTTGACGGTGAACTTCAACGGGGATTAGTGGAATAAGCCCGTGAAGAGAAAATAAATGATTATTTTATTATTTATATAAACACGAAACACGGCAATCAAAATTTTTATACATATGTATGAAAATACTGATGCAGCAGTATAGTGTGATTACCAAGTACACACATTTTGATAGAACTATCTTTTGACGACCTCTGTGGCGCGGTGGACGAAGGTCCGCCTGGGACACAGTGGGTTGCAGTTCGATTCCCGCCTCGGAATTAATGTTTGTACGATCTGGAGATATTTGTACCTGGTGTCTGGTCATCTATGTATGTATAATAAAAAGTTATGTTAGTGGTTTTGCAAAAATATAATAATAATAAAGATTAACTTCTCAAAGGGCCCTTACCATGGGGCTAGATAATGCTGTGTGAATTGTCCAGCATTATGTATTTATTTAATTAATCTTGTTATTATTGAAAATAGTTTTAAGGTTAGGTCGCTAGATATAATACAATAGGCAGGGAGGTGCCCCCAATTAAAACCTAAGCAACAAAGCTGCTTCTTTGATCTATATTGAATGTTCATTGTGTTATTGAGCAGTGGACATATGAATGATGGAGACATTCAAGTCAAATCAGGTACTCTTCAAAAACAATTCTAAGAATCTCCCAAAATACCCTAACAATAAGAATCATTATAATATATGTATGTATATACAATATATGACGACCTCTGCGGTGGGCGAAGGTCCGCCTGTGACGCAGGAGGTTGCGGGTTCGATTCCCACCTCGGGACAATTGTGTCTACGAGCGATCTGCAGATATTAGTTCCGCGTATTCTGGGTATTTTCTGTGTATGTATACTAAAAATGATCCATCTAAGTAATTTATTCTATTAAGTTTATCAATTATCTAGTACCCATAGTATAACTCAAGCTCTGCTTAGCTTGTTACACCCCCGTGCCTCAGAAAGCACGTTAAGCCGTTGGTCCTGAACCTGACTTCTCCCCGATCGTGTCGGTTTGCGAGAGTGAGAGAATAGCGCACCTATGTTTGGGTACACACTTGGGCACTATAATTTGCCCTGAGCACCTGGCTATATGCAGTCTCCGTTGAGACTGGCCGCCGTGACCGAAGTTTCTTCTAGACGGACATCACTGTAATGTTGGTAGGGTAATTAACACGACTGTAGTAGGTTGAATACTGAATATTTATTGAGTTAAAACATGCCTTTTTATACTAAAATTCTATCTCTAATTTTAATTACATTGTTTTATTATTCCTTATCTGAAATAGGATTATGTTGCGGTAATCTGATATTCTTGTTTATCTAATAAAATGTATTTCTATTTTCTTATCTAAACATTCCTTGTTAATATAAAATGTAATTCTAATAGGTTTTCGTCATTGAGTGACGTCTAGGTTCGGTACCTACTAATACGTTAGGTACCGACACCACATTCTTCTATTTCTTAATTATTTATTTTATTCGATTAACAGATAAAGTTAATTAATAACGAATAAACATTATGTGTCGTCGAATTATAAAGAAAACGAATTAGCAAGAACCAGAATTTAAAAGTTTCTCAAGTATTGTTTTCTCGGAAGGTGAAAACCTCCGCGGGGTATATCCGTCATCGTATATAATCGATTGTTCGATGAACGATGAATAATTTGCTGGAAAATGTGGAGACCGAGCTAGATACTGTGGCTTGTAGAGGGTGTACCGGAATTCATATAATAAAATGTGTATCAGTTATCTAGTACCCATAACACAAGCTCTGCTTACCATGGGGCTAGATAATGCTGTGTGAATTGTCCAGCATTATTTATTCATGGATTTGATAATTCAATACAGCATAAAAGTACCTTATTGTTATCCAGATAAGGATATAAAAAGACATACCATACGACAAGTACAATCATCATCAGCCTATAGCAATCCACTGCTGGACAAAGGCCCCCCCCAATGAGTGCCATAGCGCCCTGTCTTCAGCTTGCCGCATCCAGCATCTACCTGCAGTCTCTCGCAGGTCGTCATCCCATCTGGTCGGAGGGAGTCCTACACTACAAGACAAGTACAATGCGCGGCCTTGTCGCTAGGAAGCGGTCTCTTCCGTCATTCAACTACATTCTGATTACTAGTCTCTTGGCTACATTACAAAACTTAAAAAAAAATTCAAGACTTAACTTACATAATTCTTTCCATTTAAATATTGCCTAAATCTTTGAATTATGAAAGTATTTTTTTTAATATTGTAGTTATCTCTTAGAGAGTGGTAATCAAAATGATAGTGTCAGGTGGTTTCACTCTATAATAACACATTTTCTATTTTATTATTGATACTTTTGCAGCAGCGTAAAAATAATAATAAAATCCATTATTAGGAAATGTTCTAATAAAATAAAATATTTTCTTTTTGTATTATACCTACGAATGTTCTGGTCCACCTTTTTCATAGTTTGTTCGTGTGGTTATGCAAAAAGGAGAATGGAAGCTTTGAGCTTTTACTTTGCGGTATATAAACTTTATTTTAGAATAGCATGCTTATTAAAATATTACGTTCCTTTAAACATTCTATGTGCAAGGAGATTAAAGATAAACTTTTCAATTATTATTTATTTTTAGCCATTATTGTCTCACTGCTGGGCAAATGCCTCCCTTTTCTCCTTTCACTCCTCGCGATCCAACGCTGCAATAGGCCTTGATGGAAGATGTGCCTCGAGCTCGTCACGCCATCTCATCCTGGGACTTCCACGTCGCCTCTAAAATAAAAAAATTAAAATATATAATAATATATAATATGCCACTCTTCTTAAGATTATGATCAACTTGTTTATGGCAGACGTCCGCAATCTCTCCTATAGCCCGATTACCCAGTCCATCCATCCATCCATCACAATAGCCTGGTTTTATTGGCTGGAAAGGACAATTATTTGATTTTTTACAATAATATAATTATCATATGACGACCGATGTGGCGCGGTGGGCGAAGGTCCGCCTGCGACGCAGGAGGTTGCGGGTTCGATTCCCGCCTCGGAACAATTGTGTGTACGATCTGCAGATATTTGTTCCGGGTGTTCTGGTCGTTTTTCTATGTATAATAAAAATATCTATCTATGTAATGTATTGTATTATGTATATCAGTTATCTAGTACCCATAACACAAGCTCTGCTTACCATGGGGCTAGATAATGCTGTGTGAATTGTCCAGCATTATTTATTTATTTATTATTTATATAGGGTTTTTAGTTGCTGGGGGGCGTGGATATTACGTCATGTTCAATAATAAAATAATATCTGAAAGATGTCATAAATAAAAAAATATAATAGCGGTGCGTGTCTGATTAAGATGAGCTGCAAGGACCTAAAAATCATGGTAGGCATCATCACAGGTCACTGTGAACGTGTGAACTGAACCAACATCTTTGAGCGTAAACATAATGATAAAGTTTAGGAATAAATTGATATTAAATACGTTAGATTTTTTTATACCACCATATTGCAGCATAAGTATTCTTTCGTAGCTATATAGGGATTTTACTTATTTCTTTTTTTAATAGACAACAATATTTATTTTTCTTATGCTTAAGGGTTAAAATAAACTACATTCTGGTGTAGGTAGTTACCTGAAATAAGTATTATTTGCTCAAATTTAACTTGTCTAAAAATAATAAGCGACATCCTAAGACAGCGACGTCAAATTATTACGAAAAATTACCAGAATTCAGGCTTTTTACATAACGCTACGATTCTTTGTGCCATATATTTACAAGGAAAACACACATTTTCCCTTCCGTATTCCCCTACAAGCGTTCAGTACCGGCCAAAGTTCCAAAAGTACCACCAATTACTCAAGTACATCAAAAAGTAAACAGCAAGTTTCATAAAGGGAAATAAATAAAGTTTCTCTTCGCAAATTAGGACGCTGGGGCATGAATCAGGCTGAACACACTCCCTGGGCGATTCTGTCGGAAAGTTTTTTGTATTATCATTCCTCTAATGAATTTTTGTAAGAGTGGACGAAGGAATAGCCTAGGTATACGAATACTTTGCAAACGCATGAAAATTCAAATATACATATATTGGAGTTTTCCGGTTCTTCTCTGGTTTAGGGAGAAAATCAAAGTGAGGATAGGGTTTTTCTGAAAGATAATCGCCAGGTCATAAAAGCTGTGAAATAAAAGTGATATTTTTCTATGTATAATAAAAAAAAATCTATCTATGTAATGTATTGTATTATGTAGTATTATTTATTTATTTATTATTGTCTGATATAAAATACATAAATAATGCTGGACAATCCACACAGTATCATCTAGCCCCAGGCTAAGCCAAAGCTTGTGCTATGGGTACTAGATGACTGATATACATAATACAATACATAACATAGATAGATTTTTGTTCATATTCAAATCATTTATTGTAATTTCATGCATACAGGTAGTTTCTTAGGTGTAGTCTTAGTGGGTAGGTACACAATGCATAAAAACCCTGTCAGGGCCAATGATGTTGGACTATATATACGTAGATACGTTGTACCGAGGTCTGCCTAACAAGACGAAAATCAGGTACGTGTCTGAATTGAACTCAGTCCGTCTTGCTCCTGGCCGCGACGCGGACGTACGTTGAAGCGGGATTTTGGAGTATGAAAAATATTAAAATGCTATGTTGCGCGTTTAGAAAGTGCAATACTTACTATGGGACGCTTGTGAAAAGCAGGATGTGTCTTTTTATGTCTTCTATTTGTTTTGTACTGTTTAAAATGGAAAATCATAAAATAAATTCATTTTACTCCAAAATCAATGCCGCGCGGTTGCCGCTTTGCCACCTACACGAACGAGACAAGTAATTCGTGCGTTGCGTTTATGAGTGACAGAGATAATGCCATGCGTCGTTGTATGTTTGAACGTCGACGCTAGGTATGTAGCTATAGTAAAATATCGCAATGTTTTTATTTCTTTACAATCAGTATGACGTTTCTATATGTAAAATCTCTTTGGTCAGGGCACAACAATTTTTGGGTTCTTTTCAAATGTTAGCCTAAAATTCTAAACAATCATTATTTATAAAATTAGGAATGTCATATAGGAATTATAGGAATGTCATGATTAGGTAGATAGATATTTTTATTATACATAACGACCAGAACAGTCGGAACAAATTTCTGCAGATCGTGCAAACATTTGTCCCGAAGCGGGAATCGGACCTAACCGCCTAAGTCGCGTGTCAACGTGATAATTATACATATGTGGCAAACGTGAATTATGTACATATGTACCTGTCAACCAAAAAAATATCTAAGTGCCATCCACTTCCTTCCTCCTCCGAGGCGTAATGAAAAGGTCTCAAGGTATCTCTACTGGCACATACCGACTCAAGTACTTACTCTGAATGTGTCACTTTCATATATTCGGTCTTTCCTTCGATGTTGACTTTCCTTGTGTACCTACTGTTAACGCTTTAACTGTTGACAAAGTAAGAGTAGGTAAGTATTTAGATACTTACCTAGCACAATAAAATAATTGCATTATTAGGTAAAAACCATCGCCCTATAATAAATTTGATACCTATTGGCTGAAACAAAACAGAGCCCGCGCCTCTATTATGTTTATGGCGATGGTTTTTACCTTATAATGCAATTATTTTTAGTATTATAATACTGAAAACTTAGAATTAATCAAAAAACAATATTTGATCATCCCTGTAATCTGTATTTTCGTGCATTCATATGGGTGTTTTATTGATTAAACTGAACATTGTCTGCGTTCTGAAAAAAAATCAAAATCGAATAAGAACCATAAGTAGGTACAATTACTTAGGTAAGTATTTATTCTGTGCACGATCTTAGGAGAACAGTTATATTGAATTTTTTCATGAGTGGAGACCGCGACTCGGCAAACGTAGTGTAGGATGCCCTCCGGCCAGGTAGGATGACGACACCTGCGAAAGACTGCAGGCAGATGGTGGATACGGCAAGCTGAAGACAGGGCGCAACGGCGCTCATTATGACTTACAGGTTGAGGATGAGTTATATTAGTTCTAGACTACTAATAGTTCTAGATTACTGTTGATAGGAAAAATAATCTCATTGGGAAAAATACATTACGGACATGACATCAGTTGTCGTACGAACTATTCCTATCAATTCTTTTGGGACGAAAGAGTAAAAAATATAACAAAAAGTAGCAAGTCACAAGTAAGTTGAAGTAACTCGTAACTCCATTCAAAAGTATGATGTTTGCGCCTTCTGTCACAAAGTATGGCAACACCCTTCGGAGTAAGTTCGGAGTGATATATCACCTTGTTACTTGAAGACTCGGAAAGTCACGAAAGAGGCGTGAATCAAGAACTTTCTGGATTTTTCCAGAAGTTAGCAGTTATGAAAGAGTTTTGAATTTATAATAGGTTGGTAATTGGTCTGTAGTACGTGACTCTGGTTTTTTTAAGTGGAATTTACCTGCTCGATATTTGTTTTTCTTAGTATTTGGTTATCGAGTGCCTAATAAAACTGTAAAGAGGTTGAAACGCTAAGAAATAAAATATCCGAAATAACTTTAGTTTGATAACGTACCGTACTATGTTAATGGTCTTTGATTATTTTAGGCTTTTACGGCTTCGTAAAAGACACAAAAACAACACAAAATTTTAATTCAAAACTGAACTGAAATCAAAGAACAATACCCGCAAAGATACTATTACATACAATACAGAATATCTTAAAATAATTTATTTTCTTGCTGTCCCACCGCCAGGCACTGTACACTGTACACGTACGGCCACGCGGCGCATTTTAGCTGTGTGGGAATTAATTAAAGAATTAGCAAGCTGAAGTGGCAGTGGGCCGACCATACATATCTCGCGAAGAACCGACGGCCGCTGGGGCAAACGTGTTCTTGAGTGGAGACCACGACTCGGTAACCGCCCTCCGACCAGGTGGGATGACGACCTACGAAAGACTGCAGGTAGATGCTGGATGCGGCAAGCTGAAGACAGGGTGCTATGGCGCTCATTGGGGGAGGCCTATGTCCAGCAGTGCCAGGTGTCCAGGACTGCTATAGGCTGATATTCGTGTATAGCGTGTTTGTGGGTTGTAGTGGACGTTATCGCATATATTTTCTTGCAAAGCGAAGCTAGACACACGTGCGTAACCTATCCGTGCGCGGTGGGACAGTGGCTTTACTTTAAACACAATTTGGAGTGGTATCCAGTCCAAAACAAAATGGTAAAGTCGAGTCAAAGAATACCATCTCAAAATTGTACCTTCCTAACCTAGCAGGTTTTTCTCAATTATAATAGGCCTTCTAGCTCTAGGCTATAACAAGCTTTTGTGAAATATGGCTCGCTAAATTTAAACAATACAATTGTAATCTGTCTAGACATGTTTTTAAAACCGTGAAGCAAGAAATTATAGAATTTCTTCAGTTACTTATATAGCGAAAAATATTACGTAAGACGAGCAGATACTTTTTTTCTTATGTTATTCGTTTATTTATATTGTTATTGTTTTAGCGTTTATTAATTTGATTTATAGTGATAGTCATTTTTTTAATTATATGCAAAGTTAAATTGGCCTTAAGTTTAGTGATTAAGTATGTTAGTTTTAAAGGCTGTGGATTTTGTTTCTTAAATAAATAAATAAAACTATAATTATAGTACTGACGTCCACGAGATTAGCTCGGACTTATTCTCTATAAAACAGAGAAATAATTTTCAAAATCGGTCCATTATTGACGGAAAAATCGACGAACATACATAAAAAACTAAAAAACACGAACAAAGAACCTAGGTACCTACTCTTCTTTTGTTTTTTGTCAGTTAAAAAGCGATCGCTGCAAATGAACCGGTAACTCACTACCCCGCAGTTATAAAACAAGTGCGGAGTCGATACCTTCTGCAAATGTTAGATGTTTATTGTACTCGTACACTGTTGTACAGTCAGCACCTTAGGTAGCTTGGACACTTTGATAGAGCAGTAGATCATCAAAATACGTACTATAATAATAACAAAAACCCCGAGTGCGAAGGCTTATGTGCTGATAGATAATCCCTTTTTTCATTAAGTCTTTAGAATCGAGGTGTAATATTATCATTATTATCACAGTTCAACGTCTGTGACATATGGCACACCTCGATTCTAAAGAGTTAAATGGTGAGTTAAATAACTATAAGTGAAGTTCTTTGCCAAGGCAAAAGTAAGGTCATAAAGGCGTCTTTGATAGAAAAAGACGATGTCATAACAAAGTGTTACTGTATTGATATTCCATAATCAGATAAGGATCGAGAGAATACTGTTCGTATTTTTAGGTACTAATTTTGTTCGCCCATGGAAGCTCGATCTTTCAGGCCATCTATTGAGCTGTATGGATTTTTTTATTTTACTTGGGATGTAAATCAAAAACCCCCTTCATTCATAATCCTAGATATAACCGAGAGGCAAAAACTAATTTAGGTGGAATATTAGAAATTGGCACAAGCCAAATTTAAAGCGTAGATATATAACCGTTCTTAAAACTTTGACCATAATATACTTAACTTTTAATCTAACTTTTTTAGTGAAACTGACTGTACTCGTTTTATTGCTTCTAACTTTCAGTTCCTATATTTTTACGAGCCATGCAGGTTGCACATATAGTGTCCCATAGGTGAATAACATAGTCGTAGTTTGGTTGTTGACATATACCAACTAACATAGTTTTTTTTCGGTGAAGACAGGGCGCTGCTTCATCCTTCGTTTTGTAATAACTTAAAAATTCTTTGCGGCGTGGGTGATTCCAGAGCCCCCCCCGGAAATGCCCCCTAAGGGGGAAAATTGGAATACAAAAATAATCATTTCAATTTTCCCCGTCGAACACCTCGAAAACTGGAATAAGCCACCTCGTTGCAGCATAATTAGAAAAGTATACGATAATAATTAGATTTAAAGTTTTTGTTATTATAGTGCGTAAACCCTCGCAATCAGGGTATTCTCTAAGAAATTAAATGTATTATATGTTTTTTTATTTTATGGGAATGGATCGAAAATAATATTTTTTTGCGATTCGTCAACTCACACCAATTGGGACAAGATTCATGGTGTGAGTTGACGTACGACTCGGAATGCCGCGGGTTCTAGTCCCGCCAAAATCTAAAAGGTTTGGGATGTTGATATTTAATTTGTTTTGAGATTACCCTGATTGAGTTCACGCACTATATAAACAAACATAAACTTTAAAAATGTTAACAAAGAATTGTCATACGGATTCATTCTGATTTCGTCGTTTCTATGTTGTTTTCCGTACATTATTTGGCACCGGAAATCGCTTGTCTGTTCGTACTTAGGTCCATAAAACGTCGATGTCTCTACAACCCAACGATAAAAACCACACAAGATGCGCCAGTACCCAGCAAGTTGGAAACAAGCGTGATCTTTATACGAGTTTACTTACTTTACTTAGCACACTGATCGGTAATGTAATAGCAAACACGAGGGAAGCAAGATAGCACGTAGTAAAGTTCACTTAATTATAAAGTAGACTGTACAGAATGTTTACGTACAGAAGGCTTAAGCTGTGTGTCCACTGTATTGGAATCGGAGTGTAAGGACTTCTTGCTTTTTATTGATTTGTAAGATACAGCGTGCACTGTATCGGTATGTCTGCCGATACCGATACTAGGCATAAAGTAAATATCGATGCTGTCTACACTCAAATTCAGATCAGAGATTCAAATTCAGAGTTTTTGTAAATTAGGTACATGTTTTTAGAAGGCCTAATGCTACGGCCATACGGCCGAATACTTTAAGAATGTTTGCTCGATAGCATTATCGCGCGAACATTCGTGTTGCGTTGTCACGATAAAACCCTTTGATGTGCGGTGGTTTACCGACAGCTGCGTGAAGAGTATTTGTATTTGCGAAGACGATTCGCGATAGGACGAATTTTTTCGCGAAAATCTTCGCGTTATCGCGATATTACGTAATATGAAAGATATGACACGAATTTGAGTAGTATGTGAGTAGTAGTACCTGTCAGGGAAACCTTGTTGGGGTGGCGTAGAGCAGTCGACCGCCCTGGAAACGCTGGATTAACGAAGTGGAAGTCGATGGACTAGTTGACTAAACACTGTCGGTAGCCTATAATATTCATAAACAAGTATTAGGTTAGGGTACATTTTACACCAACCTGCCAAAGTGCTAAAGATGTGTAGACTCCATAAGATAGCATGGAAGGTAAACATATTTTGGTGTGATTAAAAAACTATAAAACCATTTTAACCCATTTATATTGTTTAAGTCCTAAATACCTGAATAATATAAACAGGTTTCAAACTTAGTTTATAAAAAAATCATCGAAATTGTTTGGCGTAATATTGAGTTATTCGTCCATTTGTCGAGCACACTTAACACTTTGACTGCGGTTTTTTTTCGACGACTGCGATCTTTTTTTTTACCTAAAAAATTCGTGCTGCCGCTCTACACAGCGTTTGTGTTGCGCCGCACATGCGTTTCGTTCGAAAAATATTACAGCTCTGCTGAGTCACAAAGATCTGTATTTTCTCAGCCGCTGCGCTAGTGTGGATTTACGCATATTAGTCACCTGTAGAAAACTCATACCGTGCGTTTTCAGCATTCAAAGTGTTAATGCAAATTTCAGAATTTAATGTTTTTCATGGATGCTATTGTCAGAACTAGACAAAATCAAAATGGGACCACACGGACAGCAACAGCTTTCAAATAAAAAAAAACATCAGAATCGGTTCACGTAGTCGAATGTTCTGAGGTAACAAACAACATAAACCAAATCGTCTTTCATTTATTTGGGGATAAAGACTACTTTTGCAGCAGTACTAACCATTGCCACTTGGCAAAGCGTTCGGACCAAATGTAAACCTAAGCTTACAAAGAATCAAAAAGGTGTAAGTTCGGTCCGATGCAAGTAAACTAGGCCAAGTGCGGTTTGTGCCCGGATTCCAGCGGACAAAGAACCTTTTGTTTTTCCATTACTACGGATTTACGTTTTATTCTGTCCTGTTTTGTATGGTCACTTATTTTACTCCTATAGTTCGCTGTAGACACTTTAAGCCGGGACATTTCGGTTCTTCAGTTCTTAGATAGGCATTGTTTTGGTTTCCTGTTGTTTGGCACAGTGAACCAGAATAGCTGTTCTGTGGTTTGCCGGTTTGAAGGTAAAATTGATCGGATATATCAATGAAGAATGATTGAAGATGTGGCTTTTGCCTAAAAATTTAAGACTCTTTACATTCACGGTATTCTTTTATGATCATTCAAATAAATGAATAATGCTGGACAATCCACCATCATCAAAGCCCAAGTTAAGCAGAGCTTGTAATATGGGTACTAGATGACTTATATACTTTATACAAAACATTACATACATGTACTACTTTATTATACATAGAAAACTACCAGAACACCCGCAACCTGGTGCGTCACACCTTTGTCCACCATGCCGCTGAGGTCGTCGATAAAAAATTTTACTGATGGAGTTACAGCCTAATTATTATTTAAGGCCCTCTACAATCACAGTATTCTTAATAGATCGTTTGTTCCATAATTAGGTACCAAATTTCCAAACATATAGCCATTAAATCCAAACATCAAATAAAAATCAAAGATCTGTTAAAAATAACCATGCTGGATAGGATCCAATCCTCATGAAAATGTGTTAATGTAACTGCAGTGTATTCTAAAAATCACCAGAGCAAATAAGCACTGTTTCACGCAATAAAGCCTGTGGTTTGGCATCACGAAATGTCATGTTAGACTATAGACTATCAAATCGGAGTATCCCTCGGGACATAATCCAGGCGTTGCAATAGTTGCACGCCACTGATGGCCGGACAGATTTGTGCGGGGTATTAGGATTTTTGACGACCTCTGTGGCACGGTGGGTGAAGGTCCACCTGCGACGCATAAGGTCGCGGTCTTGATTCCCGTCTCGGGTTAAATATGTACGATATACAGATACATATTTGTGTCGGATGTCCTGGTCGTTTTCTAATGTATGGTAATAAATATCTGTTAGTATGTTTTTAATTTTTAATTTTATAGAATCTGAATAGCTTCCGCCCGCAGCTTTGCACGTGCTAATGGTTAATCGTCTAATATTTTATAACCCTCAAGAAATAAACTTTTTGCGTCTAAATTATTTTCTCTATTAAAAAGTATATTTCCTCAGTAATGCCCAATCCTGTTTAGATAGTCAAGAAAAGTTATTAGACAGTCATAGTTCATTTCATATTTAATTTGTTTATATAAAGTGGGTTTTGTTTATTACGAGTAACATCTATAGAAACCTATAAAGTAAAGTAAATATTTATTGCATCAAATACATGTAAATAGGGTACATAGGTGGTGTATGTTTAAATGAGACACAATGTATTTCTACCTTTGTGGCGTGCAAAATCTGGTTACAATAATTGTCACTTAATTTAAATTAAATTTGCACATACTTAGTAAATAAATCGAATATAATAATTAATAAATTTAAATAAAACTGTTAAATAATGAAAAGCTAGAGATGTCATTTGCTTAAATCTAAAAAACAATTGTCAGTCATGAAATCATTTAATGAATAGTAGCATTTAGCTTCCAAAGTGGCTTTTATCTTTCTCCGAAACAGTGTGAGAGGTAGTTCTCTCAGTGATTTTGGCAGTTTATTGTAAATAGAAGGGGCCATGCAGAAGATACTCTTGCGCATCAAAGCAGTACGTGAATTCGGCATGCAGACTTTGTATCGATCAATTTTTTGATTATATTCAATATCTTTCGCCTTATTCATGACCTACGAATTATTTTCGTTCAACATATACATACGAGATGATAGATTATACGATGATCGCTCGTAAATTAGTGATTGCACTATTTACGAGCAATCATCGTATAATCTATGCTTGTTGAACATCTTACGCAGACTATGTTACATTGAATATCGCTCCTATTCATATGAGTTAGAGCTTTAAATCTACTGTAACCTGAAGGAACTACTCTGGAAGCGGAAATGTGCACTATTTCCTGTTTATTCGGCACGATCGGCAGCCAATCAAAGTTTATTGTGTTCTTGGCAGGTGTACACCCTATACTCTCTGCGGGTTGAAAGATGGAGGGACCTACTTGTACAGGGAACTTTTTTATCCGAAGATAGAAAAGCTTTGAATTCAAACTTCAAGTGCTTTATTTCCTTTAAACCTTACATACATACAGAACATAGATAGATAGATAGATAGACAATACTTTTATTGCACACTTAAAAATAAAACAAACAAGGTAAACAATAATAATACAAGATATGTGACAATTCGGCGGTCTTATCGCTCAAGAGCGATCTCTACCAGACAACCGTGGATGGATAGGATCGTTGGATTGAAAAAGGGGATCTGTGTTCATAGTTACTTACTAAGTGCTTATTTTTTAAGCCTAAAGAAATAAATGATTTTTGACTTTTCACTTTTGAATTATATTTCTTTATGTAATGTTAGCACGCCAACCCTCTTATATTATACATGTGTTTCCTGTTCGGCAGGTAGAAAATGCCTCGGCATTAAGCCCACCCTTTGTACCCTTGTAGTGCATAAAAGTTTTTAAATAAAAAATAAATAAGGACTCTTGCACACGTCAGAAATTTCTAATTGCATAAGTAAAATTAGGAAATATACTGAAAATCAGTGTTTTGCTCTTAGAGCAAAGCTTTTCGCTGAGCTATTGCTTTTTTGACAGGCTGCACAATTTTTAAATCTCCACTTTTTATTTGTTTTTACTATTACTTATTGTTTACTATTACTTTTACTATTGCTACCTTATATCATGTGTCGAATAAATGATTTATCTATCTATCTATCTTATCTAAATAAAGTTATCACTTTGTTTTTTTTTTCATTTTAATCTTTTTAAGGCCAATGATAGATTTTGAATAGGTTCTTGTCTACTTAGCGGTTTCAACCTATCTACCTGAACTAAGAAATTTCAATTTCATCCAATAAATTTGCATTCATAATGCAGAAAGTTTAATCACCAGTTGTGACATCTGTGGTTGTTATGATTTTCAGTATGTCATAATGGAATGTGTACGAACCGACTATGTATTTTTGAAGTGGGTATGATGTATGTTAAATCTCGGTAGTGCAGGACGCCCTCCGACCAGGTGGGATGCTGGATGCGGCAAGCTGAAGACAGGGCGCTATGGCGCTCATTGGGGGAGGCCTATGTCCAGCAGTGGAATGCTAAAGGCTGATGGTGATGATAATGATGAGGTATGTTGTCCAAGTCATTGAAAATGAAAATGAAAATGAAAATGAAAATATTTTATTTCTTTAAGCTTACAAATAAGCACTCAGACAGGTCATATTTTATAGTTCACTTCAATTTTTTGTGGAAAGTGGAAGAAGTGAGAAGAAACCACTAGTATGTTCATAACTTATGTGTCTAGTACATTGCTTATCTGTAAGTTGGTAGATTTTGAGTTGGAGCAAAACTCGTTCCAAGCTTTTGTATCTTCTAAGTAATCTGATGTTTTGTAATAAGCTTTTTTACAAAGAATATGTTTAACAATTTTTTAACATTTATTTATTGATAATTTTTGCAACTCACTTGGAGTTTTGTTGTAGAAGCGTATACATTGCCCTTTAAAAGATACATTTATCTTGTGTAGCCTAGTTGTGGGCACAGCGAGTTTATTCTTATTTCTAGTATTTACATTATGTATATCACTTTTTTTAGTGAACAGATTGATATTTTTATGAGTGTACAACAAGTTTTCATAAATATATTGACACGGTACTGTCATTATGTTTATTTGTTTGAATTTTTCACGTAGGGTATTGTCTGAAGAAACCCGCAAAATGCCTTGCTATGTGTTATTTCTGTAGGGATCAGTTTAGTTTGCATTTTTAAAATATTGTGTATATAATCATATAATCATAACCAGTATGCTCTAATTATATACAAGATGATACTAATTATTTGGTCACTCAGAGTCAAAGGATTTTGTGGTGTAGTGTTAAATAAAAATAACCTTGGTCTTGCGGTGTGAGTAAAATGATAGTGAATTACATCTCAGCTGAGTATTTTTCAGTTCTGTTACACCCTGTAGGACTTGCAGCTGAAAGATTGAAATAATTCTTCGCTTCACTGGGCTAGCGATATTTCCTTACACTAGCGTTCCGTGCCCATTCGAACAAATATTAACTTTTGAATGCGTGTTTGTCTATACTACTATACTATAAAATAATATTATAAAGAGGAAAGGTTTGATATTTTGTTTGTATTGGATAGGCTCCGAAACTACTGGACCGATTTGAAAAACTCTTTCACCGTTGGGAAGCTACATTATCCCCGGTGAACATGGGTTATATGATATTTGCAAAAAAGTTAGAGATCCTTACTAAAATTCGAATAATGTAACCCAAGGTGTAATAAAATTACCTAAAATAGCATATGTCTAACTATTATAGTTGAGTAAAATATCTGAAATTCAATAATTTTCTTGTTTAACCTATGATAGATCCGCTGACTCTCAGCTAATAACACTTTTATATAAACCTTTGTGGTTTCCTTCGTGTTATTTTTTTTGTAAAATTTTATTTTTATGTAAAAATTTTATATACTTTTTTAAGTTAGTATAAAAAAGTAACAATAAAATTTTGATTTATTAAGTAATTGATTTAGTTGGATTATGGTATATATATTTTATTTGGGCCGTAGTTTTTAAGCACTCGTCTGCAGGTCTCCTTTAATGTTTAAGTAACATTTTTGGAGCATTTGGGAGACAGTTGGTTTTTTTAGCCTAAAATCTCTAATTTTTGCTAAAAATATTTTAACAAACTTCAATTTAATATTGTGTCGACGTTCATTTTCATTTAGGGTACCTACGTAAATTCAAGAGCTGTTTTGGTTAAGTCATATACATACATTACCTACCTAAATATTACCGAAAATGTACATAACTAATATAACAACGCTAATGTATATCAGAGTTAGAGTTATTAGGTGCTAAATCATTGCCAACGGTCGCCAGCTATATTAGCGGACGGCATTAACTGTTGGCTGTAAATGTATCAATACACCACATCGTTGGTTTTTGGCAAACGATAGGGCTCCAAGTGTCGATGTTTTTGGCAACGCTGGGGTTCAAGGGGCATCGATATTTTGATTCAATTGAGATATTTCTAAAGTGGCAGTGGGCCGAACATATATCGAGAAGAACCGACAACCGCTGGGGTAAACGTGTTCTTAAATAAATAAATAATGCTGGACAATTCACACAGCATTATCTAGCCCCATGGTAAGCAGAGCTTGTGTTATGGGTACTAGATAACTGATATTCATAATACAATACATTACATAGATAGATATTTTTTATTATACATAGAAAACGACCAGAACACCCGAAACAAATATCTGCAGATCGTACACACATTTGTTCCGAGGCGGGAATCGAACCCGCAACCTCCTGCGTCGCAGGCGGACCTTCGCCCACCGCGCCACATCGGTCGTCTTGAGTAGAGACCGCGAAACGTAGGACCCTCCGACCAGGTGGGATGATGACTTCCGAAAGACTGCAGGCAGATGCTGGATGTGGCAAGCTGAAGACAGGGCTCTATGGCGCTCATTAGGGGAGGCCTATGTCCAGCAGTGGACTATTGAGGTTGATGATGATGAGATATTACTCGATAGTCGATACAGTGTAGACGGTAGAACTTTTAGTACGACAGCTTCACTACACAGTATAAAACGAAGTCGCTTCACGCTGTTTGTCTGTATCTATGTATGCTTAGATCTTTTGAATTACGCAACGGATTTTGATGGGGTTTTTTTTGATACATAGTAATTCAAGTGAAAGGTTTATAAACCATTTGACTCATAGATTTCCACGCGGGCGAAGTCGTGGGGCGCAGCTTGTTAAATTTAAATCGACTTTAAATTTTCTGACTGACTTGACTGACTCCCCGACAGACTGATGGAACTTAAATCATCTATAGTAAATGTAAATAGGCCAAATGATAAATAAATTAATAATAAAACATTAGTTTGTCTCAGAATTTCTTTAACTTAGCTTCGCGTCAAAAGGGACCATGAAATGAATGTTTACATTATTTCTTAATAAGTTAATGAATATAGCATAACCAAGTTTTATTTCTATTTGAAACAGTTAAGCGAAATTTTAATAAATAAGTTATTTCTAATATTAAGCTTTGATTTTCTTTGATAATACAGTTATTATTTTGAATCATATATTTATATATGTATGTTGAATATATTTATATATTATTGTATAGGTATTATCAAAATATCATTTATTACGGAATAAACCAAGAACTCTCGCAACGCCTACATTCCGCGATCATGGCGCATGAAACTGTGCCGAAACATTGGAAAACTAAAAATAAAATCACATAATTTTTTGTAATTTTTTGTTAAAAATTCTAGGAACTACCGCGAGATCTCATCTCGCCACTCTCAAAGGAAAATAAGCCTCTAATATTTTTCACGCACCGCCCAGCAAACTTGGCTTTTAGCCATTAGACACGAGCTTCTCAGAAAACGGTGGACAATTTTGTCGATAGCTTTATTTACCCACACAAGTCTTATAAGTAATTTGACGACAATAATGTAGCGGCCATATTTATAGTAAGTACATAATTATATACGTAGTTATTCTTTGGTAGCGTTTGCAGAGAGCAAATATATTGTTTAAAGTTATAAGTAGGTAGGGAGTTAATAAATAATGCTTGACAACCTCTGTGGCGCGATGGGCGAAGCTCCGCCTGCGACGCAGGAGGTCGCGGGTTCGATTCCCGCTTCGGAACAATTGTACGTACGATCTGCAGATATGTAATTGTTCCGGGTGTTCTGGTCGTTATCTATGTATAATAAAAAATATCTATCTATGTAATGTATTGTATTATGTATATCAGTTATCTAGTACCCATAACACAAGCTCTGGTTACCATGGGGCTAGATCATCGACTACGTATGGCTAGATAATGCTATTTTTATTTATTTATTAATGCGGATTATTTATGTTTTTTTTTACCTGCCAATCACATCGGGTCATTAACAACAAAAAGGCTTGCTTTAAAATAGGCAAAAAAAAAAAAAATTGTCTAGGTTACATATTGAAAAATTTATCTACGTGAAATTTATAACAAGTTTTGTTATTAGTCTTTTGATAAGTATTGTTTTAAAAAAAAGTATTGCTTTAAAATTGCAGGTTCTTATAAATAGTATTTTTAATTGTTATTGTCAATACGTAGTTATTAGGATCACGAGATGGCTGAAATAAACAAATATACCTTTCCGTTTCATAGTCCAGCTAAAATATTGAGACCGCCATATTACGTTGAGCGGATTTTCTAAAATCAAACCTTTAGTATTGGAAACCAAAATAATGGTAATGAATGATGTCATCCCAATAAAATGATTGATGATGGCTTGGGGATACTTTCTTTATTAATGTTGGAAGAAAGTGGAGTTTTCAAAAGAAGTAGGTAGTCTATCATAAAGATTCACAAAAAACCATATAGGTTCTATTATTCTGTCCTGAAATGGAAGTTTCTTCGAAAACATTATTTGGAAAAAGTAATCCAAGTAAAAGAAATGAAAATATGTGTGTGTCAAAGAGATATGTGGACAGATTCCTCTTACTAGCCAGAAGCCACACTGTAGTGTACCGTGTGGCACGTGGAAAACTGTCGCAAGGAAGGCTTTGTATCTAGATACAATAAGGTTACGATTTATCGAATCGAGAACCTTCGGCATCTATACTAAAAAGGCTTAGAATCGAGAATTAGCGACAAATAGACCCATTTTGGTATTCTAGTACACTCGCCCGTATGCGTGAAAGCACTGAAATTAAAGCAAAAAAAGCAGAGCTTGTGTTATACCTATATTTTTATTATTTATTTTACATATAAAATGACCAGAACGACCGGAAAAAATATTTTCAGATCGTTAACAAATTGGCCCGAGGCGGGAAACGTACCCCCGACCCTGCGCGTCGCAGGCGGTACCTCGCCCACCGCGCCACAGAGGTCGTCAAGTCGTAAGACGTTGTATGACCTAGCTATGTTGGTATCTAGTGCTTTATCTACTTACTTTTTAATATCAATGGCCAAACGTGATTGCTACTGTCATGTTAAAGTGCACTAAAAAAAAAATTAGATAATATTACATATTAACAATCTCATTGTAGTTTTAACAGGTTTATTTTATTTTATTTTAAATGTACAAAGATCATTCTAAAATTTATATACGTATTTTATTTTAAATAATATTGTTTACAGTACATACAGTTTTAGTTTCTGTTTATTAATTTATATTTTTGTTTGGTTCCTTACTATATTAGGCCACCTTGCGCACCATGGTGTGGTGTCGGCCTAGAAAGAATAGCACCAACCCAACTCTTCTCGTGGGTGTCGTAGGAGGCGACTAAGGGACATACACCGGGGGGCGGGCAGCAGCGTCCCTTGCAGCACACTCCCTATACTGCGATCCCCAACCCGCATGCCCAGCGTGGGGATTATGGGCATCAACCCCCCCATGGATCGATACGCCAGTAGAATGTGGCCCGGCCGCCTCGCTATTCCTGGCCATGGTAGCGGCCACGGTAACGGCGGGGCAGGGGGTGCTAGGAATCCCCGGGCTACATTAGGCTACCACACCCTACATAAACTGACCCTGGCTACGTTTAACGGACGCACTCTTAGGCTTGACCATCATCTAGCGCAGTTGGAAGTGGAATTAGAGAACATCAAATGGCATGTTCTGGGGTTATGTGAAGTCCGTAGAGAGGGGGAGGACACCGTAACCCTAGACTCGGGCCATCTTCTCTACTTTCGCGAGGGTGATAAAACATCCCAGGGTGGCGTAGGTTTCCTCGTCAATAAGGCCCTCTCTAACAACGTCCAAGAAATCTCCAGTGTGTCGACCAGGGTAGCGTACCTGATCCTTCGGCTGTCCAAGCGGTACAGCATGAAGGTCATCCAGGTCTACGCACCGACCTCGGCACACTCAGATGATGAAGTGGAGGATATGTACGAAGACATATCCAAAGCCTTACACAACACCACTAAGGCCCACTTCAACGTTGTTATGGGGGACTTTAACGGCAAGGTGGGAATCCAGACTGGCAACGAATCCCGATTAGGCCCACATGGTTATGGAGTTAGAAATCACAGGGGGCAAATGCTTGTCAATTTCCTTGAGAAAGAGGGGCTGTTCTTAATGAACTCCTTCTTTAAGAAACAGCCTCAAAGGAAGTGGACGGCCATATCTCGCGAAGAACCGACGGCCGCTGGGGCAAACGTGTTCTTGAGTGGAGACCACGACTCGGTAAACGTAGTGTAGGACGCCCTCCGACCAGGTGGGATGACGACCTGCGAAAGACTGCAGGTAGATGCTGGATGCGTCAAGCCGAAGACAGGGCGCTATGGCGCTCATTGGGGGAGGCCTATGTCCAGCAGTGGACTAATATAGACTGATGATGATGATGATGATGATGATGATGCGCACCATGGTCTCCACGGAAGACCAGCGCTATGGTACGATCTGTTCTACCATAGCACATGCTGAGTGGAGACCGATTTTTGTCAGTTTGTGTCGTCTGTTAATCTAAGTTTAGTTTATAAGAGTCTCTGTTCTGACAAAATAAAAATCTTTTTACTTTACTTTACTAAATCACTCAGAATCATTTGAAAACTATCATCGAGTTTGTAAGGAAAAGGAACGATTGGATCATTGTTATACTACGAAAAGTTCCTTTCAATCCAGTAGGAGCGCTGCAAGGCGTTAAATGTATCTCACCAAAAACATAAATGTAAAATAGGAGAGCCAAGTTCAATGCAAAAATTATGATTGGCTGTGGGCTTCGCGGCAAAAAGAATTGATATCTGAATGAGTGCCAAGTCAAATCTATGTAGGTTAGATTTGACTTGGCCAGTTTTCATTACATCAGTCATTTTATAAAGTTATTCAACGTTTTAATTCTGATAAAAACTGGCCAAGTCAAATCTAACCTACATAGATTTGACTTGGCACTCATTCAGATATCAATTCTTTTTGCCGCGAAGCCCACAGCCAATCATAATTTTTGCATTGAACTTGGCTCTCCTATTTTACATTTATGTTTTTGGTGGGATATCATTACTTTTTGTAAAGAAAACTAGGCAGGTATTGACTCGGCGTTTCCAAATATAATTCTACTTGACAATAGATGGCGACACTTTGTATCATGGGAAATAAACCTACGTAGGGCTCAGTAATAATATATTTTAATAATCAAATGTACTGAAATTTGTTCAACTACATAACTGACCAATATAATTCTTTTTGGATTTTTCTGAATACCGCATCATATTTTAAAAGTTCTCGAACATTTCCATTGCGACTCGGCGTTTCCAAATATAATTCTTCTTGACAATAGATGGCGATACTTTGTATCATGGGAAATAAACATTTATAGGTACGTAGGGCTCAGTGTTAATATATTTTAATAATCATATGTACTGAAATTACTTCAACTTAAGTTCCTAAAGACTTTTTAGTCGCCAAAATTTTAATTTTTTAGTTTTTATAGTCATTTTTAAACAAGCCGCCATCTATCGTCAACCATTAACTTATAAAGAAAAACAGGGCCAGGGCCGTATTTAGAATCCAATTATTTTACTGAATGTCCCACGGCTATGTTGAAACATAGCATGTCTGGAATGCACCTATGGAATGTTTTATAATAAATATTCTATATTGAAAGTACTTTCCCTCCGTGAGACAACTACTATAATAGTAGTTGTTTAGTAAATTTAATGAAATTGAAGCCCACCTATTATTGCAATTTTAAATTGTGTATGTTCTAGATTTCCATCTCAAGATAATGTAAGACAGCAATGGATCACAAAAATTAATAGACAAGACTGGACTCCGACGAAATATACGAATATTTGTTCTTGCTGATAATACTGATAATCATATTATTCTTCTGATTAAATTAATAGCTGAAAAATATATAGGTATTCGTTTTAAGCATTTTGCAACCATAGAAAATGATAGGGCAACCAACCGACAACAATTAACCAAAACAGTTATTTTTGCTGGAAAATTAATTTTGTGAATAAAATAAGTCTTAGTACGTCCCCTACACTAGTGACATCTAGTGTGAGATAGTAAAAATATGTAGTTACTTCGAAAACAGAATCTATTATTTGCCGGTCCCTAACAACTACACTGTATTCTATTGCGCAATCGGAGACGTTAGTACTATTGCTTATTCTATGCAATGCGGATTCTATTCGAATTTAAACCTTATTTCATTGACATAAGGTCGTCGTTGCTAACATCACTTATTTTTTGACTTTTTTTTATTTTTTGATTTTTTCCTACGCTTACACACAATTACCGAGCTGGATTCCAAATTTCATCCTTCTAGGTCATCTGGAAGTAGGTTAGAATTAGGTACTATATGTATGTCAGTCAGTCAATGTGAATTTTTACGACTTTTCGACCTTCATATCTTTGTAACCGTTTGAGCTAGCTTCATGAAATTTGGGCTTCTACATGTCCTTATGGATATAATTCAACACACGTAGTTTTATGTTTTTACGTTAAAGAGGTTTTGAGTTATAGAAGGGTCAAAAGTGGCACCAAGTGGTTCGTGTAATGATACACTCGGCGCGTTCCTTTGCTTGAACTTGGCTTGGTCACGCTGCCGCGTGCCCTGATAACAAGGATTTTTTTCCTCAAATCAGACCATCACTTATAAAATTTAAGACCTACTTTAAAGAAGAGTCAACTAGCCCATTGAACACTTAAAATATTATAGCATCTGAGTTGGCCAGACCATTTGAGATGAAAGTTATCTATCATTAATAGCAAAGTAGACTGCGAAGAGCTACTGCAACAGGTAGGATTTAACACAAACTTTAAAACTAGATACCCTAAGACTTTCCATCTTCCAACGTGTAAAACCAACTACAGGCAGAACACATTCTTGATAAGGTCATGTGCATGTTTTAACATTCTATCCAGAGAGCTTGATATGGATATTTTCATTGATCCTCCCACTAAACTAAAATAGTGAGTGGTAGATTTTTTGGTACATCATCTTCTTGATTATTTTCTTAAGTCGTAGAGGTATAATAATTTCTATTTCTATTTCTATTTTTGCTGGACAATTCACACAGCATTATCTAGCCCCATGGTAAGCAGAGCTTGTGTTATGGGTACTAGATAACTGATATACATAATACAATATATTACATAGATAGATATTTTTTTATTATACATAGAAAACGACTAGAACACCCGGAACAAATATCTGCAGATCGTACACACATTTGTTCCGAGGCGGGAATCGAACCCGCAACCTCCTGCGTTGCAGGCGGACCTTCGCCCACCGCGCCACATCGGTCGTCAAATAATTGGTAATAAACCAAAATTGGTAGAAATTTATCTGTGTACAAACTTTTAGATTAACCTGTAACTTTGTTTAGTATTAATTTCAGTAGCTTTTTGTGGAAATTTTTAATTAGCCTTCAGTATTAAGTCAGATACCTATTTATTAAGCTAGCTGTTAATTTCCTGAATATTTTTAAAATAAATAAAGCTAAAACGAAAGGCTAGGTACCGTTATATACAAGGCGTACTCAACGGATAGATGATAAAAGCTTTACAAAATATTTTCTCGACCTAATTTCTCAGTAAAATAGGGTAAGTAAGCATCTCCAATTTCGTGACAAATAATTTTAATAAAATTCGGCTTCCCCGTCTGATATTTTAAGTCTATCAATAACGGGTCTCAAATTACGTTACACAGTAGGGCTTGATGCACGGTTGGATATTTCTGTTCAGTTGATCATTAGCCGGGCCCAGGGCGAGGGCTATTGGGCGATCAACATGCTAGACAGCTAAACGAGCCTACCCCGAGCTATATAATTTTCAGGTTGCCTCGCGAGGCTTCTCGATTAGTCTGAACCCGGCTATGCACATCATTATCATCATCGGCCTATGGCAGTCCACTGCTGGACATAGGCCTCCCCAAGTGTGCGCCATAGCGCTCTGTCTTCAGCTTGCCGCATCCAGCATCTACCTGCAGTCTTTCGCAGGTCGTCATCCCACCTGGTCGGAGGGCGTCCTACACTAAGTTTACCGAGTGGCTATGCACTATGATATGTAAATGCTACTGTTTTACATTCCATACTAGGTTTATAAATCGTCAGTTTCAGAAACTTTTGGGGTATTTTAAGCTTGAGGTGTAAAGGTAATAAAGGTTAATTACCTCTTAGCATCAAAAAGGATAAACCAATTAAGATAAAATACGGGGCACCTAAATACTCGCATGGTCTCATATATGGTTCTTGGCTAGATATTGTAGGCCACACATTTGGCCAAAAAAAACGATCACCGAGTTAGTTTTTTATAGTTTTTAATTCATAATTTCATAAGCTATTATGTGTAGCCGATCTCATGTTATGTTAGAAAGTTACTGTAAATATGTTATTATATGAATAGATCAACGTACAAATGTCATGTCATAAAATAAATAGTTTGTTTACCGATTTTGAGTGCATGAATGATTACTTCTTTCTGATTAGCTGTCCCGACACCACACCATGTGCACTCAAAGAATGGGGGAACACTTAGGATCATTAATCCAGCTTCCGTTCCCGCGGAAGTAATTTCTATTTTCAACGCAAAATGAATTGTTTTCGCACAGCAACAATGACCCGCCTCGACTCAATTCCTGATAAAGAATGATTATTCGCCCTTTTGTTACTGGAATACAAATAACGCCCACTCTATTCGAGTACATTACCGAAATGACTGACATAATGTTTGGGAAAATTGCTTCATTTTTTAACTATCTTATTCATTACATATAGCTATGTAATGTCAGCCTACCATGACCAACTGCTCCAGCCATGCCACGCACAGGGAACAAAGGCGGTGCATTGCAAGCAGCCGTTCATAGGGGACCATCGTTACCATCAGGATACCATCATAACTACGACCACTGCTAAGTGTGACGGAATATGAAGAGGAAGACTGTCAATTGTGAAGAAAATCCACACCATTGAAGCAACGGACAGAGACTTCCCCTGCAGAGTGATCTCTTCAGGGGGTGTCTTAGGAACGAAGTATCAACTGCCCACGTGCTGGAATGGAAAGGAGTAACAGCACAACGAACATACAAATTACACTATCTTCTATAGTTAGGACACGAAATAATGGGTTCCAAACCCATTTCACACTTTCGAGGCCCGCGGTGCGCATGACTCTCCAGCGGGAAAATTACCTTCGGTAAGTAATGTATATTCGAAATTTTGGGTTGTATGGAGTAGAGTGTCAGTGTAAAACCATTTATTTAATCTGCTAAAATATTTTCAGTGGGAAGCTTATTTAAAATACCCCAACGCTCTATTCATAACTTGTTCCAAACCTAAATTCAGTTCTACGCTTTCAAATTCTACCATCTAAACTTCCCAGCTTGACTAACTTGAAAGCTTTATCCTCCATTCAAAATTCATGAATAAAACAACCTAGATAGACCACAATTTTCATTGGAGATTGTATTTTCCATCAGATATTGTGTGAAAAATACCGCCTGATGTATAGTTATTGCTCACGTAAAGTGCGATGAAGATTTGAAGGCGCGTTGCTCTGCTTTGAAACATTGCCCAAGGGTGCGCTTTGGTGTCAGGTCGACTTTTTGCTGCCATTAGGAACTGTTAAAAACATCAGCCTAATTGAGAACCTTCTCGTTTTTTTGAAGTCGTTAAAAATCACACTTCTTTTCCCGCTGCTTACCGAAATGCATACTTACATATGTTTTGTAATTTTATATGCATTCAGGATGATATTGGGGCTCCCGAGGTTCTGCAGCGCGTCCGGCATGTTCGCGGAGGCGCGCACGGACGGCTTCCATGCATGCATGCGGAAGAAAATCGCCTCGTTGCTGTTCAGGCTGCACGGTAGTACCAACATCATTATGAATGCATTATCCCGGGATAGCCCGTTCCTCAAGCACTGCAACTAAGTAATGATGAAATAATCATTTTCATCATTATTTGATTGCACTGTTTGTAATAATTTACATTAATTGTTAATAACTAACATATAATTAAGTAATATTTGCTACTAACATGATATGGACCTAAATTTAATTTTAATTATGATTTGTCGTTGTCCGAAATAAATGATTTTTATTTTATTTTTATTTTATACAAATATTTTTAAATAGATCGACGAATGAAAAGAAAAAGACGATAGTTTTTGCTTTAGATATACATACATATTTTGTTTTTGCTTTCGTCGCGAGTCTCACATCTACCTAAAAAAGTCGACTCTATGACTTATTTATTTATTATGATGTCTATAACTGATATTAGTCAAGTTTTAGGTCTAAACGTAAATTCTTGACTTTTTTGTATAATTTCTAAATTGTTTATTAAAAAGTGGTGTTAAATAAAGATAGAAGATGGGCCGGCCATATCTCGCGAAGAACCGAAGGCCGCTGGGCACACGTGTTCTTGAGTGGAGACCACGACTCGGTAAACGTAGTGTAGGTCTTCCGACCAGGTAGGATGACGACCTGCGAAAGACTGCAGGTAGATGTTGGATGCGGCAAGCTGAAGACTGGGCGTTATGGCGCTCATTGGGGGATGCATATGTCCAGCAGTGGACTGCTATAGGCTGATGATGACGATAATGTGATGGTCTATTTCAAAGAAGAAAGCTGATAACCGTAATGGTTATTACACTAAGCCCTGCCTACAGATCTTTAATCGAAATAATGAGCGTAGTGGAGATAAACGAAAATGTAAACGCGTATTTTCGGGCCATAAATCTAACTGATACATCGCGGCTTAGGTGGTCTTTGAGCTTAGGTATTTTTTTACAGCTTTTTACGGTTTGTTAGGTTACCAGATGCGCAAGTTTTGCTAAGAGGTGATTCTTTTTCTCACTAGACCGTGCTATAAATAGAATAGCCTTCACAAAGTGTGTTATTTCAGCTCCTGACGTATCTAAACCGTAGTAGTCAGATATTATCTTCTCTCTACGGGTAACCATAGTAATGAAACCCGGAGGGAGCAAAGATGTTCTAAAAATAACAAAGTAAAATCATAATACTTATGTGAACAAAGTGAGACATTTTCTACGTTTCAAAGTGAGACAAGCCTACAAAAATTTGGCTTGCTTAACTTATTTCACCATTTTCAGGTGTCTCAAAAGCTGAAATAAGAAACTTTAATGCGGAGGAAATGGGAGGAATGCGTGGGGCATTCCTTCAAAATGTAGAACCTGACTCTGGAAGACTCTAAACAATACATCGCGACAATATAATCACAATCTTTATCATCTTATTTCAGTTAAATTAGATTAAGTTTCCTGATCCTAAGCTTATAATGATGTGTAATTGTACGTGGTGGAATTCGTCGTGCAGACGGCGCGTCGAATGTACGATCGCGCCGACAACGGGCACCACGAGCACCTCCACAACATCGCCCCGCCCCAGCCCCGGCCCCAGGAAGACGATCGCCCATGGCGACCCCTTCCGCGGGACCTGATCCCTGCGGAACCACCATAGAGTCCTTGGGTTTAATTTAAAAAAAGATTATAAACGGAATGATGCCAAAAATACTTTGAGAATAAGGGAAAGAAAAGATTCCCACAAAACCCAAGGACCGAGGGGTCGTCACCCCTCGAGTTGACGCCGGGGTAATGAGGCGAAGCCTCGAGCCTCTTTCCGGCCCTGGTGGTGGCACAGAGAGGGGCTCTGTGCCACCACCAGGGCCGGAAAGAAATCTATTGAATTGTACGTGGGTGCATGGGCACATATGTCAGTTTATTTATATTTAGATTTAGGTACCTATCCGGTTTATTGTTTTTTTTTCTATTTCAAGCTTTTACTATCATACGTTTTGCTCTACAGGTTTTGTTCTTATGATTCTCAGTATGCACATAATTTGTGAAATGATCAAGTTCTAAACCCTTTATTATTCAAATTCTGTATATTTTGTGATTATTTTATGTTTTGTGCGTATAAATAAATAAATAAAAAAATGTCTTCCATACTTAATTGACTTAGGTACTTGATTTCAGTCATATCTTCAGGAATCTAAATCGTCTAACAGCGTCAGGGCGAAGGTACGAGAATTCATTAATTCTGCAGAGAACGGCGCTGCTGGATCTCCGAAATAGCTTTTGGGGTTAAGCTATCGATTTCGGAAAACGGTTGTTTGGTGTTCGACGAGATTGCACGTGACACCTACGAGTACAGATTTATCAATAGACTTGCTTATGTGCATGGCTTCACTCGCGTTGAACTTTGATAAAATAAGACGGGTAACACGGTAGGGATAATGAAACTTTGTATTAGAGAGACTATTTTAGAATCGCATGAATACCAATACTCCAGCCAAGTTTTATGTGAAATGTTTGACTCAACCCGATTATGGCGTCGAGTTTCAGATTAAAGTTTTAGCAAATATTGATAAATATATTAAAGATATTAAAAAGATTTTAAATCTAAGAATGAATGGCAATTGACGTGTCGAAAATACAAGGCAATTGATTGAATTTTAGTATGAGCGGTTTGTTTATAAACATTTCACATCTAATTTAGCTGTGGTATTGTTCCAAAGCATAAATTAGTTACTTAATATGACAGTGGTAAAGTTTGTTAGCTTGTACGAAATATGATTCCGCTATCTACTTATTATCTTGTAAATCGACAATTTTTCTTCGAGTTTATATAGTCTATGTGCCCAGAACTTGGATTTGGTTGACATTTACATATGTTCATACTAAACAAAATATTTAGTATAAGGAAAACAACCTGTCATGAAAATAGTCTTCAAAAGTTCTTCCCTACCTACGCAAAGTCGAAGGCGTCCTTATGCCCTAGATATATGTAGATAGGGATAACAGACAGAAACCTTTGCCTGGAGGGCATCGTATTTGTCAGTAGAACTTCGAAAAATATTTCATTTACTCACCAAATCCTATTTCAGAAATCCTAAAAATAAATCATGACGCAATAAATTCGATGGAGGCAACTTGTCAATATCTTACTATTGACGACCGATGTGGCGCGGTGGGCGAAGGTCTGTCTGCGACGCAGGAGGTTGCGGGTTCAATTCCCGCCTCGGAACAATTGTGTGTACGATCTGCAGATATTTGTTCCGGGTGGTCGTTTTCTATATATAATAAAAAAAATATCTATCTATGTAATGTATTGTATTATGTACCTATATCAGTTATCTAGATAGATAGATAGACAATACTTTTATGGCACACTTAAAAATAAAACAAACAAGGTAAACAATAATAATATAAGATATGTGACAATTTGGCGGTCTTATCGCTCAAGAACGATCTCTACCAGACAACCGTGTAGTACCTATAACATAAGCTCTGCTTACCATGGGGCTAGATAATACTGAGTGAATTGTACAGAATTATTTATTTATTTATCTTATAACCATGATTGCCAGGCTTCATGTAACTCCTAGCTATAAAAAAGGCATGTTAAAAAGTTGCGTATATACAGGATGGGTACCGAAATACTGAAGATGAATTAACAGGTAAACATTCATATTGGAAACACAGGGAGGATAATAAGACAAAAATATTTTATTACTTACACTAGGTAACTGCCCGTGCCGGGAGTGGTTTCTATATTTTTTTTTCAATTGCTCAATTCTTTGTCACAACTTGATTTTTGTATGATTAAGAGATATATTTTAAAACGTTCCCTTAAGTATTTTGTTAATAGTCTGTAAAATTTATAAGTCACGGGTTAAGTCCCGCAAATTTATAGAATCTTCTTTATCATGACAATGCCCTTATACAGCAGATTACTTTGACATTTTATCTAATTTATTATTCAATTTAATTTATACCATTATTTATTATCTGTTTTATTGTGACAAATTATTATAAATGAATTTATTTTAATTTTTTAAGAAGGCATGTCTGTCTACTTTTTTTTGCACAATGCCCTATGGTGTTTCCTTTGTCATAAGTTAGTGTGTTATAATAAAAATTTAATTTATCTTTTAAAATAGTATTTAACGACATCAAGTGTAACATTGTGTACCTACGGTGGAAATAAATAAACTGATAAACTGATATCAAATGTTTTCCCATTTTAAAAGCTCTAGCAGTGTTCAGATCTTCTCGAAATTTATTTATCTCTGTGGTACCTACATATTGTATTTTTTAAATTATTTGTTGATTAACTTAGGTTAGTATTTAATTTCTAATTAAAGTAGTTTTGTTATGTAATGTTTGTAGTTTTTAATTTTTGTTTTGTTAATTTTCATTTACTGTTTCTGCTCTACCTTCACTAATATAATCGAATATATCTTTTCCCCCATCCAAGGGTTGCCTGGGAGAAATCGCTATCAGCGATAAGGCCGCCTATCGTACTTTTTGTTATGAGATTTTTATTTTTTATTTAGTGCAATAAAGTGTTCATTCATTCAAACGCTTGTAGGTATGAATGCAGTTTTATATAATAATAATGTTTATAGAAAAAGAAAAAATCAGTATTACAACCTCACGTGTTTTATTTTGTCTTCAAGTAAAGTGAAATAATTGCTCAGTCGCCGGAATGCTGAACGACAGAGCTGGCTGTGATTTACGGCGCTCGCCTGAACTTGACAGTCCGCCAGTATGTCGCGTAATACTTTCATGATACTCACGTCTGGGTAATGTGCCATGATAACAAGAAAATCTTGTTAAAAATATGGCAGAGACAGTTATAACATCATCAGTTATAAAGTTTTTTTTATTGTAGTGCCAACTTGAGAGTCCACCAATATGTTATACACTCACGTAATTCTTATATGATACTCACGTCTGGGTAATGTGCTCTATGAGAACGATGTTAACAAGAAAATCTATAAAAAAAATATGGTAGATACAGTTATAATATCATCACTACATAGTATAAAACAAAGTCGCTTCCCGGTGTCTGTCTGTCCCTATGTATGCATCTTTAAAACTACGCAACGGATTTTGATGCGGTTTTTTTAATAGAGTGATAAAAGAGGAAGGTTTATAAACCACTTGATACATTGATTTCCACGCGGGCGAAGCCGCGGGCGCAGCTAGTCAGTTATAAGGTTTTTGTTATTATAGTGCGAACTTGACAGCCCGCCAGTATGTTATACACTCGCGTAATACTTACATGATACTCACGTCTGGGTATTGTGCTCTATGAGTACGATGTTAACAAGAAAATCTATGCAAAAATATAGTAGAGACAGTTATAATATCATCATGTTATAACTGTCTCTACAATATTTTTCCATAATCACACTATATACACTCACGTAATACGATATACGATGATACTCACGTCTAGGTAATGTACCATGTACCATGTTAACAAGGACATCTATGCAAAAATATGGTAACGACATGATGAATGATGATGTTATAACTGTCTCTACCATAATCACACTATATCCACTCAATTAATACTTACATGAAACTCACGTCTAGGTAATGTTAAAAACTATGTTAACAAGAAAATCTATTTAAAAATATGGTAGATGCAGTTATAATATCATCACTACATAGTATAAAACAAAGTAGCTTCCCGGTGTCTGTCTGTCCCTATATACATAGGGACAGACAGACACCGGGAAGCTACTAGCTTAGATCTTTAAAACTACGCAACAGATTTTGATGCAGTTTTTTGATAGATAGAGTGATTAATATAATATCAAAAGGAAAAACTTTTGTAACGGTAAAAATATCACGCATTTTACCAACTGTATCAGGAAAACTTAGCATCAACATTTTTGCGAAAAAACTAAATTGAGGTGACTTATAGCGAAGTAAGATTAGAGGAGCCATAAATTCCCCCTGGACAGTGCGACTATCATTCTTCTCAATCTACGGGAAATATATGAACAACTAGCAAATAGCCGTGACTTTGCTTGTGGTTCTACGACGCGATGTTGTTTGCTTCGCCTGATCGGCTACAGCTCTGCTACTGTATTTGCATAATAATATGGTGAAATATGGTATCTGAGAATATAAAATTTAAAAAAAATTGAGTAACGCTCATATTTTTTTTTATGCATGCTGTTTCACCTAGTATATTGACACTTGACATGATAATGTATTAAGGTAACTAAAAGCTAGAATTAGTGTACACTATGTTGGTGATCAATAAATAAATAAATAAAATACGGGTTTTGTAAAATTACATCATCAGTATATCGGCCCACAAACGTCCGCAGTTGGACATAGACCTCCGAGATACGACGCTATAAATAATCCTGAGCCACCTCCATTCATTGACTCCATGCGAGCGCTACAATGCCCTAAAATTTTAAGGAACATTAGATATGTCTCAAATAAAAAAATACATTATTATAATAAAAATATATATCAGACAATCAGAGTGGTACTCGGACAGAAAGTCACACTTATTTGTATATCGAAGAAGACTGTTACAATTATCGTGCCAACCATGAGTTATGGCATGTTACGAAAATATAGAAGTATTTGACCAAGCGAACATAATTACAAATGGCGGCGGCGGTAATAAAAGGTGATTTATTCAGAGAAATATTGGTAAAGTAACTTGGTTGGTAGTAAGAATAATAATTTCATGTAGAATACGTGTTTGTGGTTATTTATTTTGACGACTGATGTGGCGCGGCGGGTGAAGACCCGCCTGCGACGCAGGAGGTTGCAGGTGAGATTCCCACCTTGGGACAAATGTTAGTACAATCATCAAATATTTGTTCCGGGTGTTCCGGGTATTTTCTATGTTGTATAATAAAACATATCTGTCTATTATGTGTTGTTTTCTATTATTTGATTGTAACTTTCTTTGTTAATAAAGATTATTATTAATATAAAAAAGGCTCGCATATACAGATGGACAGTTTTTTTGAAACCGAAGAGCTTCGGTAGTTACTACCCTTACTTTTTGTTTTTCTATTGTGTATGCGTTTATTACACACAGATATTGTCTATAGATTTTGATTACTAGACATAAGGATAAACTTGCTATGCCCAAAACTAGGCTTCGCAAGATGTAGGTATCATATATGTATTAGACGACCGATGTGGCGCGGTGGGCGAAGGTCCGCCTGCGACGCAGGAGGTTGCGGGTTCGATTCCCGCCTCGAAACAATTGTGTGTACGATCTGCAGATATTTGTTCCGGGTGTTCTGGTTGTTTTCTATGTATAATAAAAAATATCTATCAATGTAATTATATTGTATTATGTATATCAGTTATCTAGTACCCATAACACAAGCTCTGCTTACCATGGGGCTAGATAATGCTGTGTGAACTGTCCAGCATTATTTATTTATTTTATTTATTTATGTATCTAAAGGGCATACATTTTTGCGTTTTGATTTTGTTGTGAGCAGAAAGAAAACTTTTTTGCAAAATTTATCAATAAATACATTCCAAACAAATAGTCAAACATGTATCCATTGTAAAAAGGCTTTCTACAAAATAGATTGCCTACTAGACGATAAAGAAGCTTGGGACGAGTTTTGTGTTTTCTACTACTCTTTTTTTTTTTTTTAATTCTATTTTTTTTTCTCCTACTTTTTCTCCTACTCGAAAACTAACAACCTAACAAGGTAAAGGGTTCTTGTTCACTTTATTATTTTACCTTAAAATTATCGAAAAGAACATAAAATCAAAGTGATCACGTTATTTCTTAGTTTTACTTATGTAACTTGAATTTATTGACGGGTCCAAGAATCTTGTAAGGTTTTAAAGAAATAAAGTACGTTGTTGTTTGATGTTTGATAAACTTTTGACAACAAAACAATCGAAAACAGTGTAAATACGCTTTTTATAAATATAAAAAGTGATTTAAAACGGGATATTTACCATGACACGCTTGCAGGTTGCATACAGTTGCATGCGCCATGATCACGGAGTATCAGTTACTCCGTGATCATGGCGCATGAAACTGTGCCGAAATATTGGATAACTCAAAAATCATCATCATCATCATCAGACTATAGCAGTCCACTGCTGGACATAGGCCTCCCGCAATGAGCGCCATAGCGCCCTGTCTTCAGCTTGCCGCATCCAGCATCTACCTGCAGTCTTTCGCAGGTCGTCATCCCACCTGGTCGGTGGGCGTCCTACACTACGTTTGCCGAGTCGTGGTCTCCACTCAAGAACACGTTTGCCCCATCGGCCGTCGGTTCTTCGCGAGATATGGCCGGCCCACTGCCATTTCAGCTTGCTAATTCTTTGAGCTATGTCGATAACCTTGGTTCTCTGTCGGATGTATTCGTTACGAATCCTATCCTTCAGAGAAACTCCGAGCATAGCTCTTTCAATAGCTCGCTGAGCGACTTTGAACTGGTGGACCAGCCCTATCGTGAGTACTCAAAAATCAAATCATGGTAAATATCCCGTTTTAAATGACGTTTTTATTAATAACCATGAAAGTTACAAAAGTTTTATTATAAAAAGTGACTTGCTAATTAATTTGTAATGTGTGTACCTTACCTAAATGTAGTGGCAAATAAATGATCCTACTAATAATTATAAACGCGGAAGTTTGTGAGGATGTATGTAAGTATGTTTGTTGCTTTTTCACGCAATAACTACTGAATGGATTTTGATGAAACTTCACAATAATATAGCTTACATATCAGAATAACACATAGGCTACAATGCATCACCACGCGGGTGAAACTACTAGTGTTAATTTATTAAAGCTTGACGCCACAGAACTTCGTAAGGTCGTATTAAGGAACAACATTTTTCTTGGGGAGTCGTTTCGTACATTCAATCAGCCCTACACCAACCTACACGTTTTTTTCCCTACATCGAGGGCTAAACATCCATATGTCACCAACACGACAAGGCAGCGCTGTCTAAAAAACCAGGCTTCACTATTCGTCTTCCCTGAAATATTAAGAGGCCTCCGGAGGGACGAATTCTTCATACAAACGTAATACCAAAATGATTTCCAATTCAAGCATATTTCCAGTATAATATTGTATTATTTGTATTTAAATAGTAATTATCTAGGTTCCTAAATAGTTTTTTTTAAATACCCTAAAATTAAATGAATGCCAATCACATTTTGCAAATTTTTATGCGAAATTGGACAAGTTTTCTTGCTATTTGTTTCGTATTAAAAACATCAATATCTTACGTGTTATTTATTAAGGAACATATCTTATATTGTCTTGTTACAGAATAACAATACTTTGTGAAGAATACAAAAAGTTTTCAGTCATCATTTTTGGTATTACGGAACAAACCAAATTTTGAACGGCTAATATTGCTATCGCGCACGCATGGGGCGCGGCGCAAGGGTTGAACAAGGACAGCGATATTCGGAGCGATTTTTGCAAGCGAGGGTCGCCGGGCCCTTAAAAGATATTCGGAAATTATTCTTGTTATATCGGTCGTTTGTCCTTGATGTCTGGCAGTCTGGTTTGTGACGTCAAAGCTTGCTCGGATATTCTAAGACAAAACAACATTGTACCTAGAGAGCTTTGTACCTTGGAGCATACAGTATCGGATATAATGTTAACACGATGTTTGGTTCACCTCGGGCGATGCTAGGATTTCCTAGAGAAATTGCACTTCACAAATTTGACAACATACAATATATGTACATACAGTAGGTACAATATAATATGCTAAAGTGCATATCAGGTTCCATACAAATAACGCGTTTTGCTCTGTTTGTCAAAGCTCTCTTTGACAGACAGTTGACATTTTTATAGTGTTTGGTTGTGGTAAAACGTCTATAACAACAAATAATAATAACATATATGTTTTTTTATTATTGTGTAATGTGAACAGAAGACCAGCGCTATGGTAGGTACGATCTGCTCTACCATAGCACATGCTGAGTAGAGACCGATTTTGTCAGTTTCTGTCTTCTGTTAATCTAAGTTTAATTTATAAGAGTTTCTGTTCGTGAACTTTTTTATTAACAGGCCAACGTCCATACTACATTGAGTCCGATCACCAATCTAAAGCAACGTCGGGTGCGGTATGTAAGTAAGTACTTAGATATAGAAAAACAGCAAAAAACCAGCAAGACGCGGTCACTCGTCTTGGTTTTTTGCTGTTTTTCTTCAAAAATCCATACAAAGATTCGTTTATAGTGTTTCTTTTGCGAATGTTTTTACGATGGTAAGGAACCCTCCTTGCTAGGCGACTTGTACTTGCCAGTTTTTTTTCCATAGGTTTTCATCGCAGTGATGTTACACAAATCGCGCAGTTTGTGATAAGATTTTAATAATAATTAATATCCAAACTGCCTGTAGGTAAACCTGGCGGATATCATCTTAGGATATATTATATTGTGAATGAAACCCGCTATGTGTAGCCCTCGCGGCCTCGCCTATAGATTAACGCTCATAAAGGTCTTCAGTGCTGTTGGCTTCGGCCCCACGCATGACTCCCAAAGGACCGGGTTACTATATGGGCCCAGATCATTTAATGAATAACACAGAATAATAATATAGAAGCACTAATTAAACGGTATATATCGGGATGTCATCCCGTGACCAAGACAGTGTGTAAACCTTTTGAAACTTTGGGAAAAATAGGTAAATAACGCGATAAATACCCGTTGTATTCTATCAGTGCTTATAATCATGTGTTCAGATCGCGTAAGTTTAGAAATATTCATAGAATGATAAATAATGCGGCAATAATCTGACGATGCTTTGAAGCTCTCTATAGTTTTTTGCAGTGTTAACCCTGAATTGTGTGTGGCGGCGTTAACCCTCAAACAGTGTTATCATCAGGAAGGCAGTGCCACGCATCAGCGAGCGGGGCTGGTGCACGAGATAAACGGATTTCACTTAATACGCGCCGGCCGGTGCCGACCTTTTAAACGAGTGTGTTAAAAAAGTGGTAAATACGTGCCTTAATATATTCGCCTGGCACTTTATAGGGTTTGGAAAACTAATCGTCGTAAAAAAGTAGTTGACTGTAGTACTACTTTCTACTAAAATGGTAGAAAGTAGTTGTACTATTTTCTACTAAAACAGTAGAAAATAGTTAGGTTCTACTAAAATAGTTGTATTATTTCTACGAAAATGGTAGAAAGTAGTAGTACTATTTTCTACTAACATGGTAGAAAGTAGTACAGTCAACGACTAAAACCGATGAACATCGTGATATGCTGAGCCGACACCTTTTAGATGCTGTAATACACATTACTCTCGTTTTTTTTTAAATATTTTGTGCAATTCTTTTCTCGTTATAAGTTAATTATGCTATTTTTTATTCAAAATGTAATACTTTGGTTATTTTGTACTGCAGCAGCAAATAAATTAATGTCTATGTGGTCTTTTCAAAAGTGTTTTTGTGAATCGACATCAATATCCATGCAAGACTGTTTACAGATAGAGATCATTATTTTTATTTTTTTCAAGTGTAATAAAAATAAATATTGCAGCTAAAAACAATGATAGTAACTAGAAAACACAATAATAACGTTAGTTGATATGTCTGTCCTAAGAAAAGAACAAAGGATTTAAACAAATGTTTCCAATTCTATAAAATACACTATCGCAAGTCAATTTGATCTCTATGATCAAGTTGCTAGCTTTTACAGGGTGTTCCATTCTTAGAGGAACAAACGAAGTGGTGTGTTCGGGGGCTTTCATTCTGCACACTTAGTTGGAACTGATTTAGTCTTGTTTTTATTTTCACCAAAGAACCTGAAAATTTCGCTGCCCTCAGTGGGTTAATTGTTACGAAACGTTATTTCTCTTTTACGCTGTATTTTTTCATTGAAATAATATACCACCACAAATCGCGGAACATACTTCAGTATTGACGACCGATGTGGCGCGGTTCAATTCCCGCCTCGGAATAATTGTGTGTACGATCTGCAGATATTTGTTCCGGGTGTTCTGGTCGTTTTCTATATATAATAAAAAAAAACTATCTATGTAATGTATTGTATTATGTATATCAGTTATCTAGTACCCATAACACAAGCTCTGCTTACCATGGGGCTAGATAATGCTGTGTGAATTGTCCAGCATTATTTATTTATTTATAGTATTCGTAACAGTCGATGCAGATTAAAACCCACACTACCCGTTTATGTTTTGATCCTTAAAAATTAGAACACCTTGTAATCTGAAGACATCTCACGTTCATTTCTAAATAACACTTGATATTATTCGAGACCATTTAATTATTATTGCAGTTGTAACAATTACTATTGTAATAGGGCTGGAGGCTTTAAGTCTAGACACCGAGGATTACGACCGAAGATAATTCGATAGATTATTCAATCATAGGATTGAAAAGGACGTGGGAATAGACAAGATAGAGCGAGAACAACACTCGATTTACAGTGTGATTATACTTAAAACAGAATTATCATCATCATCATCAACAACTGTTGGACCTCGGAGGCCTCAGTATAATAAAAATATAAATCTATGTAATGTAGTATTATGTATATCAGACATCTAGTACCATAACACAAGCTCTGCTTAGCTTGGGGCTAGATGATGTGTGGATTGTCCAGCATTATATATTTTATTATGTACTAGCTACACCCCGCAGCTTCGCCCGCGTGGGAATCTATGTGTCAAATCGTTTATTAAACCTTCCTTTTGAATCAAGCTATTTATTTATTTAAATAAATTGCATAAAATTCCGTTGCGTACTTTTAAAGATAAGCATACATAGGGACAGACTTTGTTTTATCATCATCAGTCTATGATAGTCCACTGCTGATCATAGGCCTCCCCCAATAAGCGCCATAGCACCCTGTCTTCAGCTTGACGCATCCAGCATCTGCAGTCTTTCGCAGGTCGTCATCTTTGTTCTATACTATGTAGTTATTATATAGGTACCTGTCTGGAATCGGTAGTGTAGCCAATTTTATACAATTTATTTTTTCTTTTTCGCTTTAATATTTACAAGGTATTTATTTTCTTTGAAGTTGTTTAGTTTCCGGTAAGGCGAGATAGCAGAAAGGTAAAGTTTATTAGTTTTAGAGTTCCGTATCTTTAGAGGTTCACATTTAACGGCCAAATACATGCAGGCAGTTACGGGAGTGAATATCTGGTACTAGCTTCTACCCGCGGCTTTGCACGCGTTTTTAATCTTTGCTAATAGTAAAACTTTTGAAACTATCATGGTTATTAACACAAAAGTCACTTATATAACGGGATATTTACCATGATTTGATAGGTAGTGGTAACTTTCGTACAAAAGACAAAAAATGAGGGTAGATGATGGGCAGACCGATGTCTGCCTATAAAAACTTACCTATTCGCAGTGCCTTCAGTTATTCCGTGATCATGGTGCATGAAACTGTGCCGTAATATTGGAAAACTTAAAAAAAAATCAAATCTTGGTAGGTACTCGTAAATATCCCCTTAACACTTTGAGTGCTGAACTACACGGTATGTGTTTTCTACAAGTGACTAATATGCGTAAATCCACACTAACGCAGCGGCTGAGAAAATACAGATCTTCGTGACTCAGCACAGCCGTAATATTTTTCGAACAAAACGCATGTGCGGCGCAACAAAACCGCTGTGTAGAGCGGCAGCACGAATTTTTTAGGTTAAAAAAAAGATCGCAGTCGTCGAAAAAAAACCGCAGTCAAAGTGTTAAACGTGTGTGTTTGCTAATAGTGGCTTCATACTGCAAGTGCGTTAGCTATCTTTCTGAAATAAACTAGTTGTGTAGGTACTCTCTTTCGTTTAAAATCTTCTTTGTTACATTACTATCGATTTTTAAGAAAATAATAATTATACATTTCCATATTAAATTGTCCTTAAGCCAACAGACAGTAAAATGTTGTTGAACTCGGAAATACTCGTCCTCTGCTAAGTTCTTACAAACATTTTCAGTGAATGTTGTTATTCATAAAGTTCTTCTATGAATAGGAACCCCACGTTTTAATTGCAAAAACGTTTAGTTCAAAAGGATTATATTTTATCTCCGGGGATATTCAGACAAACTGGAGCGTATTTTTCTATGATTACCGCGAAAGCAAACGTACACTCCGCGAGAAAAATACTGAACTTTGTTGATATTTTACGCTCGTAACTGATTATCTTGAGGACCTCTGTGGCGCGGTGGGCGAAGATCCGCTTGCGACGCAGAAGGTCGCGGGTTCGATTCCCGCCTCGGGACAAATGTGGATGCTCCACAGATATTTGTTTCGGGTGTTCTGGTCGTTTTCTATGTATAATAAAAAATATCGGTCAAAATGGTGCCACTTTCATAACTAAAACAGGTTTTTGACGCGCTCTGTTGGGTCTAGTCCCTTGTTTCTAACACCAGTTCAATCAGTCCAGTGCGAACTTCTTTCACAGTGGCCTAAATGAAACCAGAGTTGAGATGGTGGTGCAAATTCGAAACCGGTTGTAAGAAGAGCCTGAGAATGTTTTTTCTCCTATTCATAGATTTTTGGCGTTAACCGTAGGCACCATATTTATAAGGGTGCGTATATAGCTAGAAATTGTTTGTCCCTAAGTTCGTATGTTACAAATTGTATTGGATAATATTAAATTCTATGAAAATATGTAAGAGCAAATAAAATATATTCCATTAACTCAACTCAACAATTACAAAAAACCTTTTAAGTTAGACGAGCGATCCATACATCAATTCTCTGGTTAAAGTCTGTGGTTCTCCATAAAAACTCGCCACAAGAAAATAATGAACCAAGGACTTAATTTTCTAAATCATAATTTAGGTACAGTACGAAGAAAAAATAATTTAATCTTCTCTTCCAAAAGTTATAATTATATTTTTTAATACATTTCTTGCTTTTGAATGTTAAACTTAATTAGGTTAGCACCGAATTAAGGTCTCATTTGACTATAGCGAACAACAAGCTACGCATAGCAGCAGGTCACGTGCAAACGAAGTAATTAAGAACTTTATATTATTTTGAAAAATAAAAAAGAAGCTAGTGTTTATTTGTTTTACAACTTTTGTTTCTATTGTTTGTTACGCACGACTTCGTCCACGTGAGATTTGTTTTCATAATTTCACAATTAGACAAATGTTTTGTTTTGTCTGTTTTTACTCTCAGATTCACTGTTCTCTTTCAACTTTCAACCGTTTTTTCACCTCATTTATCCTTCATTTTGATTAATCATCAACAGCGCACCAACACCTAAATACCCTGCAAGTTTCAAGTCTCTACGATAAGTGGTTTGGGCTATATCTTGTCTATGAGTCAGGACTCAGAGTTTTTATAGATAAAGAAAACAACTTCCGAATTTGAATGTATTTACCTATAATTTATGTTCATTTTGTAAGGGGAATCTGCTCTCTTCATCATCAAATCTATGAACGGTTTTGTCACATCACGTATCCTCCATTTTAATTAATTATCAGCACCGTACAAGGTATACCCTGCAAGTTTCAAGTCTCTACGATAAGTCGTTTGGGCTATATCTTGTCTATGAGTCAGGACTCAGAGTTTTTATAGTTATAGGAAACAACTTCTGAATTTCAGCAATTGATGAATTTAATTTGTGTTCGTTATGTACATATGTAGAATCTACATGTAATTTTTAGGTTGCTGAAATAATGACCATTTTTGTTTGAACTTTCAACCCCTATTCTGAACCTCTTAGAGTGCGAATTTTCGGAATCCTTTCTAAGTGCTCATTTTCGTACCAAAACCTACACTTACTATACCATAAAAAAAAAATGTTTTGTCGCATATGGTAACTTTCTTACTCGTCTTAGAACTTAGTCTATTACACTAGTTACTTATGATAAAAAATATACAAAAAATAAAACATTGTTCGCTCATTCACTCATTAAAAATACATAAGTTTAAATCTAAATACAATCACAAAATAGTAAATAGTTTAAGGAAATAAATAGTCATCAATACGTTAGCAAATGCTCGCAACCATACACATAGGGCGTGATAATCGCACAAAGCCATTAATAAAGAAATAAAATAAAATAAACCATACCCACTCCACAGTGGCGCCTACATCGCGTCAGTGAGCTCGCAGCTTTAGGCAGATTATTAAGAAGTGGTCCAAGCACGACGTGATCTTTTATTTAATGAGGTTACGAATCTTTTTGATTACGAAAATTACGGAGAAAATACTTATGCTGAACTCTGACTTGTTGCTTTCAATGACAGAGACTTTAAGGGTAGCTTTGAAAACAAAAGAGACCTGTAGCCGGTTGCTCGTACGCTGAATAATTACGCTATTAAATTCAGGTTGATTAAGTTCAAATTCTTAATACCTTTGGTTATGTATGACAGCTCTTGAATAGGGTCTATATCGATAATATAATAGTCGGTAAAATGAGCTGAACTCATACTACCGCTACTATCGCTACCGAACAAAATATGTCATTTGGTGACGCCTCCGAATCAACATTCCGGAATAAGGTTGTTTGTTTCGTACGAACTTCTTATTTCGTAAAAGTAGTCCCTGAAGAGACTACTTTGAAACACGAAATAAGAACTTATTTCGTAAAAGTAGTCCCTGCAGATACTACTTTGAAACACGAAATAAGAACTTCTTATTTCGTAAAAGTTGTCTCTGAAGAGACTACTTTGAAACACGAAATAAGAAGTTCGTCGTTTTATCCATCACTCATCAAGTCACTCATCATTCATCATATAAAAACAAAAAAAAAAATTGATTCAAAGTTTACTACTTGAAAACCACTTGCCACTTGAAAAATTAGATCGCGCTATCGAAGTGTTCCTGTGTTGTGGTGTTTGGGTTTGAAACTACTTTCAACCCCGTTTCTATTATTCAGGAATTAGATGTGTGATTATAGTTATTTAAAGCACGCCAAATTAAAGGAAAAGGGTTCCCAAATTTCACTCTCAATAACATTTTATATTGAAGTCGGCAGAATTTCAAGTTCTGAAATGTTTTGTATTATTTTAAGCTGCTACGTCGTATGTGTTTAAATTAATTTTCACGTTTCAAATTCGTATTCAAGTTGAAATGGCTCACAGGCAGCTCAAAAGGGGCTGTCATGCGAGAGAATTATATCATTGAAATGGATGATTTATTTTTTTAACCGCAGGCTTTTGAATAGAATGAGTGAATGGGTAAATATCTTTTTAACTGCGGAAAGCTGGTATGGTAATGTTTTGTTTCATGTAGGTATTAACATTATCATTAAGGCCGATAGCATAGCATTTGTTTGTTTGTGATCTATCAACTTTTAGTTTACTTATATCTTTTTCTCCATCCCTAGCCTGGGAGAAATCGCTGTCAGCGATACGGCTGCCTGTTGTACTTTTAATGTGTAATATTTAGATATAAGGTATTATTTTATAGTTTTCAGTGCAATAAAGTGTTCATTTATTCATTCATAGCTCCGCTGCGATACCATAGTAGCAGTGCCGCTATAGTTTCGCCATGACTTGTCCGTTGTAAGCGAAACCGAGGCGAAGTGCCTCTTTTAACGCATAATTTGACTAAGATTCTCTTTTCCCTTGCGATTCCGCAGATAAACGTAGTGTTGGACGCACTCCGACCAGGTGGGATGACGACCTCAAAAAGAGTGCAGGTAGATGCTGGATGCGGCAAGCTGAAGACAGGGCGCTATGGCGCTCATTGGGGGAGGCCTATGTCCAGCAGTGCCAGGTGTCCAGGACTGCTATAGGCTGATATTCGTGCATAGCGTGTTTGTGGGTTGCAGTGGACGTTATCGCATATATTTTCTTGCAAAGCGAAGCTAGACACACGTGCGTAACCTATCCGTGCGTGGCGGTGGGACAGTGGCTTTATTTTAAACACAATTTTGAGTGGTCCAAAACAAAGTGGTAAAGCCGAGTCAGTTAGGTGTCTTAATTATTGTAACTACTATCATGTATCTATCTATCATCTAAGTATATTTCATGTATGTCCGCTGATTACTCAGTAATTGTAGGTCAAATTTGATGATCTTTTTGAAGATAATTTTGAGGTGGTCAAATATAAATTTTATATATAATATATAAGTTTATAAAAATTAAAATTGAGTTCGAATCAAATTTTGTAAAAAATCTTTATAGAGTCGTCTTATATTATTCGGTCTATATTATAGAATAAAAAATGTACTAGCGACTATTAATGAGACATTTTAAAACTGAAGTGGGCGAAAAATAAATTGAACTTGAATTACACAGAACCTAATATGTGACACTAGGTTTCATTTTATGTGTGAAAGAATTCACAAAATGTGTAATGTAAAACAGACAAATGACCGCTTAAGGCTTGGTATTCCAGCAGAGGCCGCGCTTTTATGATTTTTAAAACCATCTGAGACAAAGAAAATGGTGTTTACAATTTTGAAAAAAATATATATTATTACTTAAAGATCTAATCTAGTCAAAATCGCATTCAGTTACAAGATCTAATGAACTTCACACGATAGAAAAAAATCCCAAAGTTAACCCTTTTTGTAATGTTTTTTCAATATTATGACTGAACTACTGATATTTTAATTTTTATTTTTGTACCTAATGAAAGGCACTTAATATTTCTAAACATATTCGCAGAGTTTGACTTGATAAAATGATTTTCTTAATTAATATTTTTAAATACCTAAAAAATGCACGAGCCCGACGGCTTGGCAGGCTCGATCAGTCGCGCGCTGGCGCTTACGGACGACGGACCTATGTCAGATTTTTCCGCGACTATTTTCCGCACCAATCAATCAATTTTTGAGGAAGTTTCAAGTTATCCAAAATGGGCAATAAACAACGCAAGCGAAAAAAGTCGTCTACAGCCATAAAAATAATGCACTCCAAAGATATGTGAAGAAGTAAGTAAATGTTTCATTCGTGTTATTGTATAATGTTATTTTGGTCTTTGACGTTAGATGTCATTTTACTTCAATCTCTGATTGATAGATTCATAAAGATATCATGCCTAAACTAACGTTCATAGTGCCATAGTATAAGAATATCAGTAGGTATAACTACTGAATATCGCTATGTACGATTTTTGATAATTTATATTTAGTCTCTATCGGTATTTACCTCTGCATACCGTTTGGTAACGAAATTTTCATTTCATTTATTTATTCTACCGTAGGTACATGTTAATACACTTGATGTCGTTATAATCTAAAATATTATTTAATTAGTCAAGTTACTGATTTTGTTTTTTTTTATATGAGATTTTTTACCGTAGGTCAATGGGGCAGCCTCAGAAAACTAAAATGGACACCGCCGCAGTAATAAATCTGCTACCTGCGGACAACAACTGCTGTCTGCTCGGAATCTGGGCTGGAGAAAATGAACCCTTACTTACAAAACGGATTGAAAGATACGATAATTTCTGGGAAACGCATATGGAGCCTAAGTTGATCAAATTTTACATGAAATGTATAATTCCGGAAATCGTAGACAGTAGACACGCACGTGGAATGCCAATAAAAACATTGTCCTTACAAGATGACAAGGAAAATGTAAATCATGTAAACTCCCTAGCCTTACCACAAAATATAGATGAAGTTAATTCTGTGGTGTCCATAGGCTTATCATCTCCTGAGCCACAATCAGATATGCAACTGGGTACAAGTACACGAGAAATACCACAGTCAGATATGCAACCGGGTACAAGCACACGAGAAATAAATTTTGAAGATTTTTGAGTTTTTAAAATAATAGTATTTCCAATTTAATAAATTTGTTTTATTTGTTACCGTTTATTATTAATGCTAAACAGAATTTGAAATAAAGAACCAAATTAAGAAGACCAAGAACCAAATAGAGAATATATCAAACGCAGTTAGGCTTTGTTATATGCAATAGTTGCACTTAACATCAGCTGGGTAACTTGCTTGTTCCATCTCCATGTTGTATATTTAAAAAATATAATAATTATATAAACAAATCAAAAATGGAGAGGTTACTTCATTTATTTACGAAACTCTAATTTATTTCTATACTATAAACAAAGTTTGATCATATAAAATGCATTTCTAAAGTCAGATAAAATTATCCTACTGCTTATTTCTATACTATGTCGCTGGCGGGGTCATGCGAGTTCATTGCCGCTGCGTCCGCGCGAAGTATTTCGCGCGCGGATCGGGACAGCGCTAAATGCCTACTGCTGCAGGAATACCTAGCCTTAAGAATTATTAGAGTAACAAGTAACGCAAACTTGCTTCTTCAAGTCGTTTTAAACATTTGTATTCGCCCACTGGTTGTCGCCCACTGAGTATTTCAGTAAGGAATGTTCAATATATTTGACAATTTAATTTGAATTGGTTTTCGCTCGTTTATATACTAGGTACCTATTATTTGATATAACTGCCTATTCCTTTATAATAATGATCTTTATTTCAGACTACATGGGTCCATATAACTTAAAAGTACACAATAATAATTAAAAAGTCACATAAATCTACAAAAATTAAAAATAAACATGAGATAATTGAAGGGAAAAATGACAAAATAATCAAAACAAGAAATGAATGAACAAAATTACAAAAATTATTTAACGATTTTGAACTTTACATCATTATTATTTGTATCTTTGGCTCAGGGATCCAAATTAAAGTCCATAAGTGGCGCAGAGGCCTTTTATGAGAGTTAATCAAAAAGTGAGAGCTACACTAAATTATTATTATTACTATATAAGAAGCCTGCCATTACTGTCTCACTACTGCCCATTACTGTCTCACTACTGGGCAAAAAGTTTGCTTCCTTCTCTCCTTCCAACCAAAAACATTACTTCACTGCATAGTATAAAACAAAGTCGCTTCCCGCTGTTTGTCTTTAAAACTACGCAACGGATTTTGATGATGTTTTTTTAATAGATAGAGTGAATCAAGAGGAATGTTTATTAAACATTGACATATAGATTTCCACGGGGGCAAAAGCGCGGGGCGCAGCTAGTTACGCAATAATTACGAAAAAGCTACCAACAAAATAGCGTAGACGGTTTAACTTACCTCGAATCAAGTAAAACTATGTCAATTAACTCCACTCCCTGAGGGTATGGTTTGAGTTGCGTGACAGATTCATTAATTGTTTGGTTTCGCTTGCATTTTAATCTGTGCCTGCGACGCAGGAGGTTGCGGGTTCGATTCCCGCCTCGGAACAATTGTGTGTACGATCTGCAGATATTTGTTCCGGGTGTTCTGGTCGTTTTCTATGTATAATAAAAAATATCTATCTATGTAATGTATTGTATTATGTATATCAGTTATCTAGTACCCATAACACAAGCTCTGCTTACCATGGGGCTAGATAATGCTGTGTGAATTGTCCAGCATTATTATTATTACTATTTTTTTAACCTACAGATACCTACTTATATCAAAAATCAAATTGCTTTTTTTTCTTTAGACCTCATACAGACACTGGACACTTTTCGTTTATTACCTATAGGTACCTACCCTAGATAGGTACTGTTCGCTGTGTAAGATATATATATATATATAAATAAATAAATAATGCTGGACAATTCACACAGCATTATCTAGCCCCATAGTAAGCAGAGCTTCTGTTATGGGTACTTGATAATTGATATACATAACGGGAGGTTTTCATTTCGACTTTATTTTTTATGTTTGTTAGGTACCTCAGAACTTTCGACTGGGTGAAATTATTTTGATGATTATTTTTACAGGTTTTTACAGTGTTCAATGCCTATCACTTGTAAGCTTGTTAATTTTTTTTCTTTGAAAGCTGTTAAAAAACCCGCTGCGGCTTATGGAGATTCTATTTTATTGATGACAGACTCGTGGTCACACCGTTTTGCTACACCAGTGTGACTACGAGTAATTTATTTTACTCGTGGTTACACTACTCTAAAAAGGATCGCACTTGACTGAATAGTAGGTATGTAGTGAAGTGCCCGATAGATAAAATACTTATTGGTAAAATATCTAGTACTTTGAAACTCCTTGATAAATACTTCATGAACTATTTAATAGTGACACGTAAATATTTGATGAGTTTACCACCACATCACCTAAATACCCATTGGCTGTTATAATTGCGTTCGAAGTTTACTAGCTCACCTTAGAAATGTACTGTTACGTCTGAAACTCGTAGTTAGCCGTACATTACCCTACATCAACTGAATACAATGTCCTTCTAGCGTGACACGCCCAGTGATTTATGCGGACATTTTATACTTTAACGACCATTTTCATTGGTTTATTGTGGTTATTACATTAAAATGGCGATGGGCTTGCAGCGTATCGCGGCATGAACCGGTGACACGAAGGATTTTGGTAAATTTTTGAGTAATTTTATGCAAAATAATCTATAATATAATAATAATAATATAATTTGGGTGTATCATATTGTGCACCCGAGGATAATACCCGCTATGTGTATCCATCGCCTTTAGATTAACTTCTCAAAGGGCCTCTGTGCTGTTGGCTTCGGCCCCACGCAAGCCTTCCAAAGGACCGGGTCACTTTATGGCCCGAGATCATGGTAAATGAGAGACATAATAATAATAACCAAATATCTTGACTTGGCTAACGAGGTTGTCAGCATGTGGGATGTAGATTCAGCGATCATAGTCCCGATAGTCGTTTCGGTTAACGGCGTAATAGCGAAGAGCCTCGATCAACACCTGAAGAGACTCTCGCTAGGAAGTTGGATCAAGGGCCAGATCCAGAAGGCGGTACTCTTGGACTCGGCACGTATCGTCAGGAAGTTCCTTTCTCTGCAGCCCTAGTCACCGGCCGCTTGAGCCTAGCTTCGCGGTCGGTGATCTACCGTTTTGATATATTTTTTACTGTAGAATAGTTTTATAATATTTTATTGTATTTTCTATAGTAAAAAATGTATTTTATACGAGAATTTAAATAAATGAGTGTATAATAATAATAAATTATGGACAATTCATACAGCATTATCTAGCCCCATGGTAAGCAGAGCTTGTGTTATGGGTGCTAGATAACTGATATACATAATACAATACATTACATAGATAGATATATTTTATTATACATAGAAAAAGACCAGAACACCCGGAACAAATATCTGCAGATCGTACACACAATTGTTCCGAGGCGGGAATCGAACCCGCAACCTCCTGCGTCGCAAGCGGACCTTCGCCCACCGCGCCACATCGGTCGTCGTAATATAAAAAGTATTTATTTTCAAAAAATGGTTTCTAAAGGTTAAACAGAGTACTTATCTAAAACTAATTACGAATATCTCTATAACATTTAAGTTTACCTTTAGGTAAAGTACTCTACCCTAAAACCTTAGTGCTGAAAATGCATCGACTCCTCGCTCTAACTAAGTAAAACTTGTGTTTAGACGCGAGGGCTACTAGTAGTAAAATGTATCGCTGAATGTGTTGCTAAGCGCAAATCTCGAGAGCAGCTGAACCGATTTCGCTAATTCTTATTTTAGAATATTCCTTAAAGTACGACTTTGGTTTTACCGAAGAAAAATGAGAAAAAATTAAAAAATTGCCTGATACAAATGATCAGCGAGTCGAAGTACGAAGTGATCTAGTAGACACCCATAACACAAACTGCTTAGCTTGGGGCTAGATGATGCTGCGTGAATAGTCGTGCATCATACATATTTAATGATTATTACATACATATGCGAAATATGATAACGATTTCTGCTCAATACATACTATTTTGTACTCTACACGTTTCACGTAATCACTTTTAGCGATCATAAAGTTTTTGCTGCAATTTAAAACACAAATAATTTGGTCTATCAAATAGTGCATCGACAAAAGTAAATAAAATATTCCACTAAAACGAATGACCGTGTTCATGTTCGGATTGAAATCATACAGAATACACCTGGCACAAGATGTCTAGGGCTTAAACCATACAGTAGGATCACTCAATAGAATATCTATTGAGCGATCCTACTGTATGGCTTAATCTGCTGCTTGCGCTTTCGCGAGAAACTTGAGGTGACTTCAAGTCCCGTTTAAAAATGATTATTATTTTCGTAAAGTTAAAAGTTAAATTAACGCATGGCTCATTGGGGGAGGCCTATGTCCAGCAGTGGACTGCTATAGGCTGATGATGATGATGATGATGATGATGGCATATACCCCTTAAGACTACAGACAGATGCTAGATGCGACAAGCAGAAGATAGGGTGCTATGGCGCTCTTTAGAGGAGGCCTAATATAGACTGATGATGATGATGATATGTAGTGTGCCCTTTAATGCCCTTTAATTGCTACGACATTATTATTTTGAAAGGCAAATAAAGAGAAGATTTTCTATTCTATACATTATCAACCCATTATAGTTTGCTACGTCGTAGCTGATCGTAGCTTGCTATGTCGTAGATGATCGTAGCTTGCTACGTCCTAGATGATCGTAGCTTGCTACGTCCTAGATGATCGTAGCTTGCTAGGTCGTAGCAGACCGTAGCTTGCTACGTCATAGGAGACCATTATTGCTTCGAAGCGGTTGTTGTTTATACTTTTTAGGAAGAGATAGCTAGTGATGCTGGCTTGGAATATGCACCACCCGAATTCTTCCCGCGGGTGTCGTAAGAGGCGAGGATATCTACTGGGGCGGGCAGCAGCACCTCTTGCAGAACAATTTACCACCGACCTGCGATTTCTAATCCACATTCCTAGCGCGGGGATTATAGGTTTTACCCCCCATGGGATAAAAGCCGATAAGGTGTTAATCAGGGGCAGGCCTGCGTCCAGCGGTAGACCAATTATATATACTGTTAAGGTGGCGTGAGGAAGAGGTAAGTTCCTTACCTCTTAACACTTCGACTGCGATTTTTTTTCGAAGACTGCGATCTTTTTTTTAACCTAAAAAATTCGTGCTGCCGCTCTACACAGCGGTTGTGTTGCGCCGCACATGCGTTTCGTTCGAAAAATATTACGGCTGTACTGAGTCACACATATCTGTATTTTCTCAGCCGCTGCGCTAGTGTGGATTTACGCATATTAGTCACTTGTAGAAAACACATACCGTGTGATTTCAGCAATCAAAGTGTTAAAATGTAAATCAGCGGTGTTTGGATATAACTTTCGAAACTATCATGGTTATTAACAAAAAAGTCATTTATAACGGAATGCCCTATTTTTTTGTCTTTTGCTATGAACGTTACCTACCACCGGTTTCATTTCTTGTAATTCTTGTAATTCTTTCTTGTAACACTTAAAAATAACTTAACTAAAAAAAGATATGTACATAGGCGAGCTTAACCCTAACAAAGAGTTTTCTTACAGCAAAACCTTAGGTTTAAAGGAGAAGCGATAGAACAGATAGAGGAAGTGTACAAAGAAACAAATTAGACGTAGAGTATAATACATATGGTATGAGATTAAAATATACATACATAAATTAAAATAACAATAGCTCAATAAACCTAATAAATAACTTCAGTTTTAATATAAATAAATATATATATATATAAATATACCTAGACAGATAGTTTTATGATAATAAGAAGTGCTCTTTTATTTTTTTTTTCATTTTAGAACGCAGCTCAATCACGACATACAACACTGATTGAATAACTTTAAATGAATTTTGTGTTTCGATATAAGTGAAAGTTTCAACACGACACAAGATACACAGTAATCCAAGTTTCAAATAAGCCGTTTCAAAAATAATAATGGGAATTGAATGAGCTTTCTGTGTTAACGTTTTCTATAATTTTGTGAAGCTCAGATTTGAAAGCAAAACCAATAAAAAAAACTACTAACAAATTGTACACGGGCTATTAATATAATGGTTCTTTGGTATTATATAACGACCGATGTGGCGCGGTGGGCGAAGGTCCGCCTGCGATGCAGGAGGTTGCGGGTTCGATTCCCGCCTCGGAACAATTGTGTGTACGATCTGCAGATATTTGTTCCGGGTGTTCTGGTCGTTTTCTATGTATAATAAAAATATCTATCTATGTAATATATTGTATTATGTATATCAGTTATCTAGTACCCATAACACAAGCTCTGCTTACCATGGGGCTAGATAATGCTGTGTGAATTGTGTCCAGCATTATTTATTTATTTAATCTATATATAATCTCTGATATCTGGGAAATTCACATACCATCTAGCCCCAAGCTAAGCAGAGCTTGTTTATGGGTACTAACGATATACATAACATTGAGAATTGGTTTTCATTGGATCCGTTCTAGAAGATTCTAGACCTAGATTCCAAGCGTTTACGATCATTAGTAGGTACATTTATTCCAGTTTTGAGACAGAGAAGAATGGATTTAGGTGTTCCAAAATTTCAGCTCTTAAAGCTTTTAAAAAGATTGTCGTAGTCATCCATCTTATCTGGACAGACATAGGATGTATATATGTATATATATCTTTTGTAGTCTGTGAAAATTTGTATCTCTAAGGGGTTGGAGTACCAATTGGTTGATTGATTTTGAGTTACGGCTGGAAATTTTTCTGCTTTTTGTATCTACCTCTATCTTCTATATAATATAAAAAGGAATCGCTGAATGTGTTGCGGAACCGATTTCACTTATTATTAGAATATTCCTTGAAGTACGAGGATGGTTCTTACGGAGAGAAAAAAGAGATTTTATTTAAAAATTGCCTGAAACAAATGACCACCCGGGCAAAGCCGGGACGGGCCGCTAGTTATTAATAGTTTTGAGTGTATAAATTTATTCATATCATTTATTGTGGTTTCATGCATACAGGTAGTTTATCAGTTTATTTATTTCCACCGTAGGTACACAATGTTACACTTGATGTCGTTAAATACTATTTTAAAAGATAAATCACATTTTTATTATAACACATACTAACTTTTGACAAAGGAAACACCATAGGACATTGTGCAAAAAAAAAGCAGAGAGACAAACCTTCTTAAAAAATTAAAATAAATTCATTTATAATAATTTATCACAATAAAACAGATAATAAAGGTAGTTTCTTAGGTGTAGTATCTTAGTGCGTACACAATGTTTAAAAAACCCTGTCAGGGCACAACAATTTTTGGGTTCTTTCTTGTTAAATGTAAGCTTAATTATATACAATCATATTTCGAAAATATAATCTAGGAATGTCATTTTGTATATGTAGTTAGTCACAGGTCATTTTCAAGTCTGTAAACATCAAAAATAAAAAAATACCTTTACTATGTCTACGCATTTTTTTTTGACTTATTGAAATAATTCAAATTTTTACTCATACGTGATATGTCAGCTCGATCAATATCGATGCTCTCGTTTTGTCCGATATTTTTTGAGAAGATAGGTTCACATAAAAGATGGGGAGTATTGCATTCTTCCAGTCAAATAAAATAAATGCCTGGACGGAGTATAGCTATGCTGTTTTAGGGTAAATTTAGTTGTTAAAACAGGTATGTATCATAACTTCTATTCTAAATTATGTGTTACACGGAATTATAATTAGGTATTTCTACTTTCAGAGCCTTTTGTTAGTCTCCTGGGCATGAGTGGCCCGAAACCAACGAAACTTTGGCTACGGAAAAACAAAATAATTCAAAAGTTTAGACCTTTCATTGTCCTTGTTTTTACTCAGAATTACATTAATTTATCATTAAGTAGGTCGCAGGTCCCTCACTTGTTCCTTCCACAGTGCATAGGATCTACTTAATTTTAAAACATTTTATAAAACAGCTGTTAAAAAAAACTTGAATAAAATATATTTTATTTTTATTTTATTAGGGAACAAAATCCACAGCTCTTATTTTATAAATACCACTAACATACAATAAAAGGATTTACATTATTATTATTATTTAGAAAAATGATGACGTCATCACTTAAAAAGATCCGGAGAAACAATCGTCATATTTTTAAGGATTTCGGCGGGACTTGAACCTGGATTTACGCTTACTTCGCTCTAACCAACTAAGCCACTAATTCAAGTAACCGACGAATCGAAAATCTTTTGGACTTTTTTTGGAAACATTTAAGTTTATTCAATTCTGCTCAAAGACTAAAATTACATTTAGTTCGTTTGACGAGAGCTTCAAAAGAACTAAACTATCCCTCTGGGTATCATCATCATCATCAGCCTACTGCTGGACAGTGGACATAGACCTCCCCCAATGAGCGGCTCTGGGTATATTTTTGTTATATTATTTAATTTCTTATCGTATTTTTTCTACTTTTCTACGACTATTGGATCTTGTAGAGACGAAATAAAAAGGAAAATGTCGTCTGCAGGCATCACTGGCAGAATATTAATACAATTTGTCTGTCAGTGACTCGGACAGCAAAGCACGTCACGCCGCGGGCGCTTTGCAGCCAACAATCACATATTTATATAGCTACTGGCTTTTGTATAACACAATGTATTTTTATATTCTTACGAATAGAAGCGGAAATAAAATGGGCCAAGTGCGAGACGGACTCGCGCATGAAGGGTTCCGTACTATTATCAATAAAAACGGAAAAAAACATGTTGGTTGTAATATAACGGCCCCCTTAAATATTTGTTTTATTTTAATTTAATTATGATTTTTTAAAGTGAGTATAGTAAATAAATATTCCGTGAATATTTCATGCGTCTATGGCCGTTATCAATATCGAGTAAGAACGAGCAAAAAAATCTTTTTTGTTTTTGTTGTATGGGTGGCCCGTTAATATGAATTTTTTTTTTGACGACCGATGTAACGCGGTGGGCGAAGGTCCGCTTGCGTCGCAGGAGGTTGCGGGTTCGATTCCCGCCTCGGAACAATTGTGTGTACGATCTGCAGATATTTGTTCTGGGTGTTCTGGTCGTTTTCTATGTATAATAAAAAATATCTATCTATGTAATATATTGTATTATGTATATCAGTTATCTAGTGCCCATAACACAAGCTCTGCTTACCATGGGGCTAGATAATGCTGTGTGAATTGTCCAGCATTATTATTTATTTATTTATTATTTTAATCTGTTTTTAAGTATTTGTTGTCATAGCAGCCAACATAAATACATTATCTGTGAAATTTCAATTCTAACTATTTCAAACTTTACTATTCTAACTATTTCATTCTATTTATTTCAGTCTAACTATCACGGCTCATGAGATACAGCCTGGTGGCAGACGGACAGAGAGACAGACGGATGGACGGACAGCGGAGTCTTAGTAATAGGCTCCCGTTTTACCCTTTGTGTACGGTACCATAAAAATGACTTAATGAGTACATGGAGTAAAAACGCAAGCTATGGATTTTGTGTGCCTTCCTACATGCCCACAGAAATACTTACCTAGATACTGGTACTATCCACGATCCTATCCATCCTTGTTGGTTGTCTGGGTACCATTGGCGGTCTTATCGCTCTTGAGCGATAAGACTGCCAATGGTAATTTATTTTTAAGTTATTTGTATACATTGTTTTATATCTAAGTGCAATAAAGAATTTTCTATCTTCTATCAACACTATAAGAACGTTATTTTTTTTTTTTTTTTTTTTAATTGAATGTACATTATTCTTAGGTTTAAGTGAATGGTTAGCTATGTTGTCACTTGTTTATTATGTATGTACAATAAATAGGAAACAATAATTAAATAAATAATGCTGGATAATCCACACAGCATCATCTAGCCCCAAACTAAGCAGAGCTTCTGTTACGGGTACTAGATGACTCACAGACAACAGAATACATATACATAGATATATTACATCAAAAATACCCAGAACACCCGGAACAAATATTTGCAGATATATATATACAATATATAGATATATACAATCATTTTTCCCAAGGCGGAAATCGAACCAGCAACAATGTCATATGTAAGAACAAGAATCCAGACACATCTAGGATTCCTGATAATTACTACTACATTCTACTTCGTACAATTCCCATTTAACTGCTAAAACATAAATTACAAGAACACCCATAAAAAACTTCAGCGGTTGCATTTATTCAAATTTCGCCTCTAAAGCGTGGGCCATAAAGCATCAGACACGTCAGCACAATTTATATGTCCCTTGCTGATGGTTTGTATGTAAGCTAGTGCCAGTGTATTGGTAGTCGTAGAGTTACGACGTTGTTAATAAAACACTAGATAGATACTCGCGCATTGACTAACGTCGAATATTAAAACGAGGTAGAGAGAAAAATAGCTAGAAAAAAATACTTCACCACACTACTGTGTTTATTAATTTGTATTTTTTTTCCCACTATAGGTACAGCGTGCCACGGAACATATTTATTTATTTATTCATTTACAATACAATACAAAAATTCTTTTTTTTACACCATAATCAAATCAATCATTACAAAAATAAATTATATGCTATAAGTATAATGGGCGGCCTTATCGCTTAGAAGCGATCTCTTCGAGGCAACCTTTGGATGGAAAGAATTATCATTATTGAATTTCATTTATTGAATCATATTATATTTAGACTTAAATAGGCAAATAACCATGTATTAGACATATAAGAGATGAACATACAAGTGGTTTCTTTTTCACTTCTTCCACTAGTGGACAAAACATTGAAGTGAGTAAAATTTTTTTTTTGATAATAATTTAATTTATAAAATATGACTTGTCTAAGTACTTATTTTGTAAGCCTAAAGAATAAAAAAAAACAGATTTGACTAATATATGTATCAAAAGGTATATATTACCTAAGCCAATGGGGGGTGATTCTGGGCCGCGGAAAGGTCAAGTTTTGTTTGCAACTTTTTAAATTTCGAACATATTTTTACTATTTATTTAATTCTGGCGGAGTTTTAGTCATAATCGTGTTCTTTTACTTGTCTTATATATACATTGTTTTTTTGCATTACTTTTAGTAAAAATTGACATTTTCTTTGTTTCTTATTTATTATTTATGTTTGACATATAAGAATATTTCTTATTAATAAAGAACTGAACTGAACATGAAAAAAACACTGGTTGAAAAAACAAGCAAAAAAAACATAAGTGAATTCTTTATAATGTTTATTAATGCAAGTGCGTGTGTAAAAGAATACCAATACCCAAAAATACACGACAATTTAAAAAAAAGTTGGTCTCCTCGGGGCCACGAACCACCTTCTTTCGGCTTAGTATACATGTTACGTGGCACCCTGTAAGTATATGTAGTGATAAAATATTCCTTATAGTGGTAAAAAGTTGTATCAGACTCATTGGATAACATACCCCATACTAAACAACTTCAGAAAATAAATCAAGTTTTAAAAGTTTCATATTGAACTTAATTCCTGGGCTATCTACTTAATTAACTTATATTTAAGCTAACAATGACCTTATGACAATTACCCAACTACAAATTAAACCTAGGCAGTACCTTACATTGAAATCTCAAGTGTTACACTTTCAAGATTACAGACAATGTCGAGGCGTCAGAAAATTTGCTATATCTTGCTTTATATCATTTCATTTACGTCGAGCGGTAGCCCCCACAGTTTTGTTTCAGGGCTAGTATGAGTTTGCACAATCTCAGAATGGAAAAAGTTGTTGTATGATATATCAGAATTGACATAGTTGTACTGCTAAAATGCAACAAATCACTCAAACTCATTCAACAGATAGGTATAATTGAGTTCTTATTTTTTTTATTTAGACAGAAATCTTATGAAGCTTTGCTTATGACATAAAAAAGTAGAAACAATGGTGGCTTATAATTGAAGTTTTCACTTATAGTAACTATATGATGAAACTATATGATCGCTATCAAACAATTCATTTATTTATTTATTTTATACTTTTTGCACGATAAACTATATACAAAATTTATTCTATAAAATGAATACAAAGGCGAACTTAACCCTAATAAGTGTTGTCTTCCAGTAAACCTTATTAGGAGAGAGAGAGAACTATAAAAAATAGTCCCTGACAGTCTCCGATAGTGCGCTGAAAAGCGCTAAATGTATCGAAGGAAACAACTATTATAGTTTTCATAAACTATTGCATAACTCATACTTTAGCCTTAGTCCCATTACGTTTCTACCCACAGGCATAGACGGGACATTTTGCAACATATGTTTCAATGATCATTCCTTTGTACGAACATACGTGCGCGGCCAAAAACGGTCAGAAATCATTGTTAGACTTGTTTTGTTGTGTTTTTCATCGACAATCTATGATACTGCAGTTGTAGGTATAATGATTTATGGCACAGGAAGTGTATAGTTTTTTTGAGAGAGTTCATGAGGAAAACTATTCATCTTTTTTCAACAACATTCCTTTCAAATAAATTATTTAAAAAATGTTTCATCCGACTGTAAAGGCTCGTGTGGGGTGGCCCACATATGTAATGTATTTACAAAGAACCGTTTCCTTTCAAAAATATTAGTAAACAAATGGTTCCCCCAAATTGTAAAGGCGTCGACAGGCCGGTATCGGACGCTCCGCACCGTCCGCATCCGATTTTGGTATTATTTGTAGGTATATTTTGCCATAAGAGTTCGTCCTCTGATCCGCACCGAATGGAGCGGACGGCGTAACATATCATATCATGCTCTCTGCGAATGATATATATTTCATTTCATTTATTGCAAGAATTGTAAAGGCGTCGACAGGCCGGTATCGGACGCTCCGCACCGTCCGCATCAATCGGATTTTGGTATTCTTTGTAGGTATATTTTGCCATAAGAGTTCGTCCTCTGATCCGCACCGAATGGAGCGGACGGCGTAACATATCATATCATGCTCTCTGCGAATGATATATATTTCATTTCATTTATTGCAAGAATTGAATTATACTTCACCAAAACACATTGGCGTGCAAACATTTCTAAAAGTAGGTCCATAATAATGTAATTTTGAAATGATTTTAATTAATAAGTTATAAAATATGAACATGTCAATAATGTACAACTTAATTCTAAAATTTAGGTCTACGAGTTCTTTGAGACTATAGAAAGCATTTCCAATAAGCCATAATTTTAACTTTTTTATAAATAAATATTTGATGTCATATATAGTATAGAACCACACATAGTATAACAATTTATTTTATAGTACGCCCTGTAACACTGATCAGTGCACTGCTTAAGAGTTAAGATCCACGTCAAGGTAAACGACATTTATAAATGTCCAATAATTGTTTGCATCAAAATATTCGTACCTATACATATTTTGACGACCGATGTGGCGCGGTGGGCGAAGGTCCGCCTGCGACGCAGGAGGTTGCGGGTTCGATTCCCGCCTCGGAACAATTGTGTGTACGATCTGCAGATATTTGTTCCGGGTGTTCTGGTCGTTTTCTATGTGTAATAAAAAATATCTATCTATGTATTGTATTATGTATATCAGTTATCTAGTACCCATAACACAAGCTCTGCTTACCATGGGGCTAGATAATGCTGTGTGAATTGTCCAGCAACAAAAAAATATATATATTAACACTTTGACTGCGGTTTTTTTTCGACGACTGCGACCTTTTTTTTTTACCTAAAAAATTCGTGCTGCCGCTCTACACAGCGGTTGTGTTGCGCCGCACATGCGTTTCGTTCGAAAAATATTACAGCTCTGCTGAGTCACAAAGATCTGTATTTTCTTAGCCGCTGCGCTGGTGTGGATTTTCGCATATTAGTCACTTGTAGAAAACTCATACCGTGCGTTTTCAGCAGTCAAAGTGTTAACAGGAAATAAAGCGCCGTTTGATGAGCTTCGTTGTGTACTGCTAAGAGGCATCGCTTTGTTGTTTTATTCTCATTTTGTAATTAAGTTTTGCCTGCTGTTTCTGAAATTATGAATTGTCTAAAACAAAGAGCTTCCAGAATATTCCATAAACAGATATTTTATATTAAGATGCTCTAAGTTTTAGGTCCCTAATTAAGACATGGTACTAATTAGTTTGCAGGATTTTGACTGTTGTTTAAGTTGTCCCAATGAGTAAGTGAAATAGGGTCTTCACATATTTGCTAACGATCGTTCTTGTACCCTAGATTGCGTTTGGGTAAAATGCTTGAGTTCTCTTCCATCTTGGATATATTTTTAATTACATCATATCGCACGAAGATTCTTTCTATTATACTATACTATTTGTCCTGCTGTCAGTAACGCATAACTGAGTCCCTATGTATATAAGTAGTATACGTATATATATTTTATGATATGTATGTATATTTCCATGTAAATATTATAAGTATTTTATTTTATAATATATGTATAACCTGCAAGCACACAGATCCCCTGGTACTGTCCACGATCCTATCCATCCATGGTTGTCTGGTAGAGATCGCTCTTGAGCGATAAGACCGCCAATTGTATCTAGTTCTTTTAAGTTTTTATCTTACATTGTCATTTTATAATTAGTGTGCAATAAAGAATTATCTATCTATACTAGCTGCGCCCCGCAGCTTCGCCCGCGTCGAAATCCATGTGTCAAATAGTTTATAAACTTTCCTTTTGAATAACTCTATCTATTAAAAAAACCGCATCAAAATCCGTTGCGTAGTTTTAAAGATCTAAACATACATGGGAGAGATAGACAGCGCGGGAAGCGACTTTGTTTTATACTAGTTTTATAAATACTTATTATTGATAATCTTGCTCAGTTATTAGTAAAAAATCTCAGAGATTCTTAAATTTACTTTAAAATTCATGCTTCAGGATTTTATATTTTCATATTTTTTATAAGTTTACTCAAAGGTTTGCGGAGTCAAGACAAAGAAGTATAAAGTTCGCGCCGTCAGCACTTCTCACTAAGTTATCGAGCGCTGGAAGCGCTTGCTTTTCAAAAAGTTTAATAGAATCAGCTTTTTCTTGACTTTGATGAAAAAATCAAATATTAATATCAACCTATGTTGGACATAGGCCTCCCCTAATCAGCGCCATAGCGCCCAGTCAGCTCGAAGCATCCAACATCTCCCTGCAGTCTTTAGCAGGTCGTCATCCCACCTGCCTGGAGGGCATCCTACACTACATTTACCGTGTCGTGGTCTCCACCCAAGAATACGTCGCGAAGAACCGATAACCGCTGGGATAAACATCCCAGCGGTTATCGGTTCTTCGCGAGATATGGCCGGCTCACTGCCACTTCAGCTTGCTTATTCTTAGAGCTTTATGGATAAGTTTGTTTCTCTGTCGGATCTATTTGTAGGAATCCTATCCTTCAGAGATACTCCGAGTTCATTTTTCCATAGCTCGCTGAGCGACTTTGAACTGGTAGACCAGCCCTACCGTGAGTGTCCACGTCTCAGCTCCATAGGTCATGCTGGGTAGGACGCACTGGTTGAAAACTTTCATTTTTAAGCATTGCGATATGGATAAATACAAATACAAAAAAAATTAGTGAAAATGAAAATGCAAAGTTTTTATTTCTTTAAGCTTACAAATAAGCACTTAGACAGGTCTTATTTTATAGTTCACTTCAATTTTTTGTCCACCAGTGGAAGAAGTGAGAAGAAACCACTAGTATATTCATAACTTATGTGTCTAGTACATTTGATTTGCTTATCTGTAAGTTGGTAGATTTTGAGTTGGAGCAAAACTCGTTCCAAGCTTTTTTATCTTCTAAGTAATCTGATATTTTGTAATAAGCTTTTTTACAAAGAATGTGATTAACAATTTTTTTAAATTTATTTATTGATAATTTTTGCAACTTACTTGGAGTTTTGTTGTACAAGCGTATACATTGCCCTTTAAAAGATACATTTATCTTGTGTAGCCTAGTTGTGGGCACAGCGAGTAATAAAGGATACACCGTATTAAATAGATGGATGATACTACACAATACACATTCTTAAAATATAAAATTGTTATCCTAACACATCGTTTATTACAATACTATTGGAAGCTTTTTCCGATTAATATTTCAAATAGCGATCGTATTTCGAAACCGCATTGAATTTTGGCCTGTACTTTATCCAATCATGGCAAATTACACCTATTCGATAAAATTTTATAACATTACATTGTGAGCTCGTTAGTGTAATCCAATTTTGTAATATATGTTAGGTTTTGTTCCCTAAAAAGGTTATTCGAGGCGATAATGAGCGCCTATTAAACTAATCAACTACAGGTGTTTGATTAATCAATCACCTAGGTATATTGTAAAAAAGTAATTTATTCTTTGTAAAAAAGCTTATTACAAAATATCAGATTACTTAGAATATAAAAAAGCTTGGAACGAGTTTTGCTCCAACTCAAAATCTACCAACTTACAGATAAGCAAATCATATGTACTAGACACATAAGTTATGAACATACTAGTGGTTTCTTCTCACTTCTTCCACTGGTGGACAAAAAATTGAAGTGAACTATAAAATAATTTAATTGATAATAATTAATAGTATAAAATATGACCTGTCTAAGTGCTTATTTGTAAGCTTAAAGAAATAAAAACTTTTTCGTTTTCATATATTAGCAGCATGCCGCGAGCGCGGAGGTCAGTGCATCACCAGCAGCCATTCAAACCGCACTAGTCATAGTTAATACAGCTATTGTTTCTTTTTTAACAGCATCCGGGGGACAACAAATAACCCGATCATTGCCGGGCAGATTTTAGAGATTCCTCACTCTAGTTTTCTACTTTATACCGATGTAGAGGGGGCACCTCTATTTTATAACATATACTTACTATAGAATCGAATAATTAATTATAAATTTATTGTATAATTTAATTTAATATTATTGCTAGATGACCGAATAATTAATTATGAATTTATTGTTTAATTTTTAATTGATATGTATAATTTCACATATTTTAATCGAATAATTACCAATTGAATGATACCATCTAATATACTTAAGTATATGTTAAGGTATGTACTATTTGACGTGTAATATTTTAGTTTACCAATAAATTGAACTATGAACTAACACTCTTCAATAAATCCTACTACCTATAATATTTTATACGCGAAAGTTAGTTTCTATGGATGTTTGTTACTCTTTTACGCAAAAACTTCTAAAAGGATCTAGGCCCGGAATAAAACATAGACTACTTTGAATCGCATTAATAAGTTCCCATGGGAATAAATATCCCTAAAACGTTTCCATAGAAACAACGCGTGCGAAGCCGCGAGCAGATACTGGTAAATTATATATTCTGTGTTCTAATAGTTTGTTCACTGAATAGAAATTCTGCTTGACCAGCTAGCAAAAAAAATAATAACGATTTTTATGAAAACTATACAGGTAAATTGATTTTACCAATAAATTGCATATCTGTATTTCTGGGATACTGGTGCCTAAAAAGGGTTTAGAAAACTGTATTTCAGGTCACCGCTGATCTTGGCTACGGATTTAACATAGTTAGTTTAAACTAACAAAAAAAGGTGAAGGTAAAAACAAATAAAAAGGTGCTTACAAGACAATAGTCCTAAAAAAGATATCGACGAGTCATGTCCCCCGCAATCAGCACGGTAATCAACTCAAAAATATAGTCCCGCATTGATAAAATATTAGGAAATTCCCAGGCTATAATAGTCCCAGCCACACCATTTTGTATTCTATCTGTTCAGTGCTAGTGTCGATTATCGAATGATCTGCTTGGATGCGTGATTGAATCCCTTGTGGATAGAGCAAGAGCACATTAGGTGCCAATTAGTACGAGCGAGCTGCAGTTAGATGCGTGACGTCAGAGAGATCCTTTTAGGTTTCAGTCTGGCCTGATTAGCAGAGTGGCTGAGGGTAATAGGGAACTCGGTTTTAGGTATTTGCTTCTGTGTAAGCGAGCTAGACAGGCTTGCTAGGTTTGTTTTTATTTTAGACATCTAATAATACAATTTTCACCACTCTTAGTGCATATAGTACTAGCATATAGCTGTAGTATTAATAATTAAGTGAATTAGAAAAAAACGAATTTGTGTGAAAGTAAATAAAGCATGTTTTATTTTATATGTTTTTATTTTATAATAATATAATAGGGAAGCACATATACGGTTATAAGGTACCTACCTACTTATTTATCAGTATCATAAAAATAAAGACGAAACTTAAGGAAAATAAAAGTTGGACACTAATTGGTACATAAATTGATACTTACCCCCACCAGTAACACAGTAATTCTAAAATAAAACACAGCTTTGATTATCAATTTGCTATTGTATTATATAAGAAAACACAACTTCGATTACTATTTCATTATTGGTAATCGAAAAATCACAATCTGAGAGAACTTACTTGTTGTATGTATGACGACCTCTGTGGTGCAGTGGGCGAAGGTCCGCCTGCGACGCAGGAGGTTGCGGGTTCGATTCCCGCCTCGGAATAATTGTTTGTACGATCTGCAGATAATTGTTCCGGGTGTACTGGTCGTTTTCTATGTATGATAAAAAAAACTATCTATGTATTGTATTATGTATATCAGTTATCTAGTACCCATAACCAGTCTCTGCTTAGCTTGGGGCTAGATAATGCTGTGTGAATTGTCCAGCATTATTTATTTATTTCCATTTTCACTTTATCCGCCAATAACAAAATACTCCCAATAACTTCTCTTTTAGAATAAAGCGGTCAATAGACGACACCGTGCAGAATGAACGTCCAAAGAGAAATACCCGTGCCTTCGATATTTTTCACGGGAAACCATTTCTTTATTAAAATAATGTTGTTTCGCGTATAACGTTGTATCCGACGGGGGTTGATTCTCGAAATCTGGCAAGAAATGATCGAGAAACTCATTAATGAAATGGAAACAACGCACCAACGGTTCGTGCACTCCAACTTCTGAATGAGTTCGTGCACGAGTTCCAGCATGTCGACATATTTCACGATAAGCTCAATGCTATTATAAAAAATCTGTTAATATATTTAAGTTTGAACAATGTTTTATAGTCCCATAAGATAGTGAGTGCTTTGGTTTATACTGTAAACTCCTATCTTCTTAAATAAATAAATAAATAATGTTTTAGAAAGTTCTACCTCTTGATTTATTAAGTAGTTGGTAGGTTAGTTGCTGTTTTAACTGTAACTTAGCTTTCGTCCAGAGACTTTCGTGATTTAAATAAATTAAATATTGAAATAGGATTAGACAAAGTTGATTAAAAATGGTGCAGGTTGAACATATTGTTGGAAGCTGGGAGTGCGTTACTGGGGCGGCATGAATCTTATTATCTCGTATTACTCTGCAGAGCTGATAATTAACAAAAAATAGTATTTTGATAATCAAATAATATTTAATTTCGATCCGAATGGTAGGTAAGTATTAGTCAATGCTTTAATTCTTATTTTGTCTGCTTTAATGAAAAATTAATCTATCGAGAAGTCTGTATAAGAGATATGACCATTTCGCCAGAAGGCAACCAGACAACCTCGAAGAACTAGTGGTAATGGGCAAGATAGAGGGGAAAAGACCAAGGCGACGGTCACCAAAACGCTGGTCTGATCAAATTTAGACAATAACAGAACTCTCTTTGCTTGCAGCCCTGAGACAGGCCAGAGTGGTGTGGAAGCGGTTCATCAGCGTCACCGTGAAAGCTTTCCAAGACGGGCACAACCTTCAGCAATAGACTACGACAAAGAAGAAGATATAAGAGATAAGCTTTATCCATTAATACCTAACTCGTCGCCCGATGCAAAACTTGTACCTATACAATTAATGTCGAATGTCATATCGATTGCGATATGTACCACGTTAATACGAACCAAATCTAGCTTGAGGGTAAACCGGTTCCCAATAATGGAAAACCAGTTCCTTTATACAAAGAAAGGTTAATTCAAATTGGTTCGTGGTGCATGAAATGCGTTAGGCCGTGGTCACACTCACAGGGGATTGCGAGAGGTAAGAGTAAAGTGAATTGCAAAATTAATGAATTGCTCCAATTTTAAAGAGCGCTCGAAGATGACGAAGAAATAACTTACAATATCTATATGTATCTAAAATCACTTTATATTTAGATTTAGATAAGTAAAACAAATATATATTAGACACATTAGGTGATATGAATGTACTAGTGGTTTCTTATTCCCTTCTTGCATCAGTTGACAAAAATTTAAGTGAACAGAAAATCAAAAACACTTTATTTCTTATTTGATAATAATTTATACATTATAATATAGGTATACATAATTTATACATGTGTATGTACATTGGACTTATCTAAGTGCTTATTTTGTAAACCTAAAGAATTATGATTTTTATCGTATTTGTTACGAATTATTATAAGATAGAACATTCTCGCATCGCATTCTCTAGCATTGTGTCTAAAGCCTTATTGTTTGTGGTGAATGAAAACCTTTTGCAGAAGTTTGCATTACTGTTTTTTATCATTTGTGGTTTGGACTTGCTGAATGCCTTTTGTGGGACTAGAATCTTTGTCTTTATGCACCACAAAGGTCACTTCACTTACACACGTTACCCAAGTTGCATGCAGGCAGTATACAATACAATACAATACAATAACTCTTTATTGCACACCAAATACATAAAAGATACACAAGACAGGAAAAGAAAAACAAATACAAAATATGCTGTACAATGGGCGGCCTTATCGCTAAGAGCGATCTCTGCCAGGCAACCTTTGGATGGACATGAAGTGTAGTAGTATGTTATAAAACAAACTACAATTATAGTCGTTACGCTATCAGGCCTTATGGCGATCTAAGGCTATGTAGTCCTAACGCGATGTGGTCATATCTGTATTTTTATAAATAAATAAATAAATATCGATAAATACCTTATATATCTATATATATAAAAGAAAGTCGTGTTTGTTACAACACTTATAACTCGAGAACGGCTGGACCGATTTAACTGATAATTGGTGGAGAGGTAGCTTAGAACCAGGAGTCTAACATAGGATACTTTTTATCATTTAAACAATTTGACACATAGATTTCCACGGGGGCGAAGCCGCGGGGAGCAGCTAGTAATATATAAGGCCCAGGATGAGATGGCACGACGAGCTCGAGGTACATCTTCCATCATGGCCTGTTGCAGCGTTGGATCGCGAGGAGTGGAAGGAGAAAAGGGAGGCCTTTGCCCAGCAGTGGGACAATAACGGCTTAAAATAAATAAATATCGAAAATAAGTCAGAAAGTTATTTAGTCATATCATAACTGTTATCTAGTGAAATCAAGATGTCCCAATAATTGTTATTGGATAATTATTAAAGGAAAATGGAAGAGTAATCTGTTTTAAAAATCTATAATAAAACGAATAGGTACCCAAAACAAAAATAAATGTTTGTCAGACCACAAAAAATTACTCAGCAAAAAAAAAAAAGGTTGACTGGAAGAAATCGCTTTTAGCGATAAAGCTATCGATTGTGCCACTAGATTTACATAGTTAGTATTAAGATCCTTTGTTATTTTTATTATTTTTTGTATTGATGGTGGTATTCTATTGCTCTATCGATGTATTGTACAATTGTAAATAATAGTTCTTATTTATTTCTATTAATTTATTGTAACTTTCGAAGTTAATAAAAATAACAACTGACTAATTGAAAACGAATAATAAAAATCCCAACTCTTTCCTCGATTTTTTTTTGCGCGAATGCCTACAAAATTGTGGGCTACAGGAAGATGTATCTGATCTTTCATCTGAGACGATGATATAAAAGATTAGCAAAATAAAAATAGCTTTCAACATCATCATCATCAGCCTATGATAGTCCACTGCTGGACATAGGCGGCATAGGCATAGGACAGGGCGCTATGGCGCTCATTGGGGGAGGCCCCAATGAGCGCCATAGCGCTCTGTCTTCAGCTTGACGCATCCAGCATCTACCTGCAGTCTTTCGCAGGTCGTCATCCCACCTGGTCGGAGGGCGTCCTACACTACGTTACCGAGTCGTGGTCTCCACTCAAGAATACGTTTGCCCCAACGGCCGTCGGTTCTTCGCGAGATATGGCCGTCCCACTGCCACTTACATGCTAATTCTCAGAGCTATATCGATAACTTTGGTTCTCTGTCGGATGTATTCGTTAACGAATCCTATCCTTCAGAGAAACTCCGATAGCTCTTTCCATAGCTCGCTGAGCGACCTTGAACTGGTGGACCAGACCTATCGTGAGTGTCCACGTCTGAGCTCCGTAGGTCATAACACTTTCAACAGACAACGATTAATATTTTAACAAGTAGACTGACTCAAGCACCTTACTGATTCGCACAGAAACATTTATCTACAAGCGAGCAACCAACTCGATTATCTATCTATTTATAACAATTGAAATGCACCAGTCGCAAACAGATGCCGACGGCTCATTACGGATGTCCTATCCGTTACTTGTCCGTTCCGTTCCGTTACCTGTCCGGCCCGTTGACTATCCGGAACGGCCGGCAGGTGCCTCATTTACACAGTGGATAAATGGAAACATATAAGAACTAGTGCTATGTATGTTAGTGGTCGAGCTACCTACATTTAAATAAATGTGCCAGTTGGGCCGGTTAACACTTTGATTGCTGAAATCACACTGTATGTGTTTTCTTCAAGTGACTAATATGCGTAAATCCACACTAGCGCAGCGGCTGAGAAAATACAGATCTGTGTGACTCAGCACAGCCGTAATATTTTTCGAACGAAACGCATGTGCGGCGCAACACAACCGCTGTGTAGAGCGGCAGCACGAATTTTTTAGGTTAAAAAAAAGATCGCAGTCGTCGAAAAAAAATCGCAGTCAAAATGTTAAAATAAATACAAATACACTTTATTTTACACCAGATACAGATCACTACAAAAAGACATTACATGTGTCAAGTAAAATGGGCGGCCTTATTGCTTAGAAGCGATCTCTTCCAGGCAACCTTTGGATGGAAAGAATTATCTGAATTTAAGAAAGGTAGGGGGTGTACTAAAAAGCAAAAAAAAAGCAAAGCTAAAATACATAAATATGGTAAAGCAAGAATAAATATGAACATAACATGAATATTTAAAAATAAATAAATGTATATTAAAATACCTTGTATTTATTTATATTGTACATATGTGAGTTTCTTTGTTATCGATCGTGAACCAAACAAAAGGTACGTTACCCTTTACGTTCCAGCAAAAATCAATGAATCTAAAGGTAATCAGGCAAATGATTTGTTGAAATCCGAAGTTCCCCGAACTCACAATTAGAATTGGATGAGAATCGTGTCCGTCGAGGTGAAATGTCCCGCTTTTATTGGTTTACTATAACTTTCGCTCGTAAAATACAGATTCTGGCATAAAGTTGATTGTTTTAGCTCTACGTGATTTTATTGTTAGCCAAAATGCTTGAAAATGTACCAAAAATATGCGTAAGTTTCGTTCAATCTAGATTTTGCTCGTGTATTTTAAGCTCTGGCGTCAGAATCGACTCCTTCAACTCAATAGTTCAATAGCATATACTCAAACCGTGGATGTCGTAATAGTAGGGAGCTTAATAGAGGATGAGCTGGAGGAGGCCTTTACCCGAGAGGGGTCCTAACTACTTATTCAATATATGCATTAAATTCAATCGAAATAAACAACTTTTAAAATTCATTATTAAATATTATTAAATTATTAAATCTACATACTGACATTTTCTATAATATTTGACATACTTATATTAGATTTAACAAATTTTTCATAAGCATGATTGATCAATGTTATTTAAGGTTAAGGAATAAAAGGCTTTTTTATTTTTTATTTTTATTTTATTTTATTTATTTTATTAATAGAGGATGGGCAGCTTTTAAGTTAGCTTTAGAGTTTTGGTCCTACTCGAAAATTAACAACCTAACAGGCTAGAGGTTACTTGTTTGCTTCTTTACTTTACCTTAAAAAAAATAAGTGAACCAAAAATCTAAGTGATCACACGTCACAACATTTATCTATACTAATATTATAAAGAGGAAAGGATTGATTTTTTGTTTGTTTGTTTGTATTGAATAGGCTCCGAAACTACTGCATCGATTTGAAAAATTCTTTCACCATTGGTAAGCTACACGTTTCCCGGTGAACATAGGCTATAATTATATTTTCAAAAAAGTTAGGGATCCTTATTAAAACTTCAATAATGTAACCCAAGGTGTAAAAAAAATTACCTTAAAAATTCCTATACCCGTGTGAAGCCGGGACGGTCCGTTAGTATTGTATAAATCAAACTAGGAAATTATTTATTATTATTATATTAGCCCGGGGTGTCCCACTGCAGGGCAAAGGCCTTCCTCCCCTTCCTCGGTCCTCCTCGCTGAGGACCGAGATGAGTGGAAATGATTTATACAATATGAATTTTGTGACGTGTACATGAGTCTTGATTAAGACCTTTTAAAGGAAATAAAGCTTGATGTTTGAAACTTTTTTCTGTATTTTTTAACACTACTTCTGCGATCACCAACCCACCTTCATGCGTGGTAGTTATGGCAATAGTCCTCCGTTGCTCGCACGTTCAGCTGTGGACAAAAAAATACCCAAAAGTAATAAATACAATGAATCGAAATTTGTGCAGTCTTATAAGAGATCTCGTTAGGTCTCGCCAACTAATAATTTTATTTTATTTGATTTGTGTTATTGTAGACGAAATTTTCTTAGTTTCGCAAAATACACTTGAACATGCCTAGATCGTTCAAGTAAAGTGCCCATCGCCATAAATAGAAGGGTAAAATACGAAAATACAAACAGACAAACAACAATATCTGTTTATGCCGATGGATTGACAACTTTATTGTTACAATAATCTCAAAACAAATGGACGGTATTTATTGGAATTAGTTTCAGCCATTTTTTGTTTGATTTATTCGATTGTTTTTCCACGTTTTTATTTTGTGAAATAAATTGAAACGTTAGTCGTTTCTGTTGTCTAAATAGGTTTAATATTATTTGGTGAAATTAAACGAGTTTACATATAAATTTGAAGCTATAAACCTCGACGTTTTTGCATTAACTTTTGGACGTGTTTATTTTAATAAAATGCTTTCAAAAAGATACAGACAACGATAAAAATTCTAAAAAGGGAGGACGAGGAAAAGAGTCTACGAACGCCTTAGAGATACCGTAGAGATATGTAAAGATCTATGAATCTATCTTAACCTGTAGAGATCTTTATCCTCAGAGGTCAATCTACCAAATGTGTTTAAAAGTTCGGGGACCTATTTTAATTGTCCAACACGCAATCGCGTGTTTCGTTTTGGCCAATTGATACTAATGCTCTTTGTCATCAAATCAAATTAATTTATTGCATGATATTTATATTTCATTTATACATGTTATAAAAGTTATTACAATGTAATGGAATGTCACAATGTATTATTTCCTGCGTGCGATGTACATTTTAATTATATTCAAGTACCAGTTTTTACAGAAAATGGGAACAGAAACACGCAATAACTTATTTATAAAATTTAAATGTTCTCCTACCCTGTTGTAATGTTCCCTTTTCCTGTACCCTTTAACACTTTGACTGCGGTTTTTTTTCGACGACTGCGATCTTTTTTTTTACCTAAAAAATTCGTGCTGCCGCTCTACACAGCGGTTGTGTTGCGCCGCACATGCGTTTCGTTCGAAAAATATTACAGCTCTGCTGAGTCACAAAGATCTGTATTTTCTCAGCCGCTACGCTAGTGTGGATTTACGCATATTAGTCACTTGTAGAAAACTCATACAGTGCGTTTTCAGCACTCAAAGTGTTAAATATAATTATTCGATAGATAATCGATTTCAACAGCTGGTTGCCAATCTATCATCGCGCGAAGCATTAGATGCTGTTAAGGGAGGGCATAAATCTGTTAAACTATTTAGATATAAAATCCTAAGCCATTCTTCACACCTAAGCTCCATTCTTACAATACGGGTTAAAATTAATAAAGCAGCATCAGCCAATTTCATTTTGTACTAAAGCGAGCAATAAAAACGTCATCGTGGGTGTACTCATTATTTTCGTCGCTTATTAGGTAATATTGCTGGACAATTCACTCAGCATCATCTATCCCAAGCTAAGCAGTGTGTTAACACTTTGATTGCTGAAATCACACGGTATGTGTTTTCTACAAGTGATTTAATATGCGTAAATCCACACTAGCGCAGCGGCTGAGAAAATACAGATCTGTGTGACTCAGCACAGCCGTAATATTTTTCGAACGAAACGCATGTGCGGCGCAACACAACCGCTGTGTAGAGTGGCAGCACGAATTTTTTAGTTTAAAAAAAAGATCGCAGTCGTCGAAAAAAAATCAAATCAAATCAGTCAAAGTGTTAATTGTATTGTATTTATCTAACTCAGATAATAAAATCCATAGTATACATTCAATTAAACATTATAACATTAATTAAATCATAATAAAACATTAATACATTGAATAAGATAAAATAGTATTAAATTAAAAATGAGTATAAATAAGAATGGGATTAAAATTAAATTAGATTAGTTTCACAAATAAGTTAAGCGTACTATAGTTTGACCGAAACCGCTGTACCGCGCCTGAGGTATGCGATCGGCGAGACGGGGGGGAAATATCGGCCGCTCCGATCCGAGATCAGTCTGCTGTCAACGAGCGGTACAGCGGTTTCGGTCAAACTATAGGATAACTAATATATATAATGCATAACATAGTGCAATACATTACATAGTTTTTTTATTATACACGACAGACGACGTTGCGTCGTAATGTGACAGTAATAACGCATGTTATTGCGTGCCGATAGAGCTCAAGCCTCAGCCGATTCGTCCCTGATCTCGTAAGTTTAAAAACTGAATTTCAGAGTCTTGTTGTTAGAGTCTTTGCAAAAAGAGAATTCTCTTGGGAATTGAGGGCGCGCGTGTGCCAATGTACTACTTTTGTTAATATGTAAGTTCAACGTTTCGCCTCGAGACTTCTTTTTTTACACAGTTAGGTTCAAACGCAACACATTGAAGCCATTTATTTTCCAAAACAAATGAACATCACTGCGTTACATCAACTTGGATAAACATTCCTGCAAACACGTCCCGAACGACTAATTATGTAGCTACCTTTTTTCTCCTACACTGATTTACTACCTGTTTTCCGCCTACTGCGAAAGTTTAACCAAGTTCTACCCACATAGCTCGGCATTACTCCAGCCTCGGGTTTCGACAGCCGACAGGAGCAACTATTCCCAGACACTCCGCAGAATAGCCCTCGTCTTGTTATTTTTCATCTCTGGACTGTGTACTACGAATCTCATAGAAGTGGAACTGGGAAAATGTTGCTATATATAAATAAATCAAAATGTAAATTGTTTATTTCGAGTACAGGACTCATAGAAAAAAAACTTTTAAATACACTGTCAAAGACATAAAATAAAAGAAAATATATGGACACAGAGAAATATGCTTGCAGTGCATGAGCTAAGTTACCCTAGCTAGACCAATAGAATTAGAAAGGTGTGTGTGTGGCTAAGCTTGTTTGTGCGCTTGTTGCTTTGTATTCATAATTTATTTAATAATTGTTATATTCATAATTATTTTGTACAGTGTCACACTTTTGCTGCTTTCAAACAATAAACATTAAGGTTTAAAACGTACCTTTTAGGGTGCAATCAGCTCTAGACAGCTCTAGAAGCGACTCATCATCATCATCATCATCAGCCTATAGCAGTCCACTGCTGGACATAGGCCTCCCCCAATGAGCGCCATAGCGCCCTGTCTTCAGCTTGCCGCATCCAGCATCTACCTGCAGTCTTTCGCAGGTCGTCATCCCACCTGGTCGGAGGGCGTCCTACACTACGTTTACCGAGTCGTGGTCTCCACTCAAGAACACGTTTGCCCCATCGGCCGTCGGTTCTTCGCGAGATATGGCCGGCCCACTGCCACTTCAGCTTGCTAATTCTTTGAGCTATGTCGATAACCTTGGTTCTCTGTCGGATGTATTCGTTACGAATCCTATCCTTCAGAGAAACTCCGAGCATAGCTCTTTCCATAGCTCGCTGAGCGACTTTGAACTGGTGGACCAGCCCTATCGTGAGTGTCCACGTCTCAGCTCCGTAGGTCATAACGGGTAGGACGCACTGATTGAAAACTTTCGTTTTCAAGCATTGCGGTATGGATGACGTGAAGACTTGACGTAGTTTCCCAAATGCTGCCCAGCCCAGTTGGATCCTCCTTTTGGCCTCCTTCTCGAAACTGTTTTTACCCAACTGCAGAATCTGCCCAAGGTAAGTGTACTCGGAAACAGTTTCGAGAAGGTGACCATGTACGACCACCGGCCTTGGATCAATGTGACCATTGATCATGACTTTGGTTTTATCCAAATTCATGCCAAGACCGATACATCGGGAGGCTGAAGCTAGGCCGTCCAGCATCTGGTTCAGTTCCTCAAGCGACTCCGCCATTAAGACTATGTCATCAGCGAATCGCAGGTGTGAGATGTACTCGCCGTTTATATTAATGCCCTTTCCTTTCCAGTCCAGCAACCTAAACATATCTTCCAATGCGCACGTGAACAGTTTCGGGGATATGACATCCCCCTGCCTCACTCCTCTGCGCAATTGGATGGGTTTAGACTGCTGACCCTGTACTTGGACACTCATGGTGGCGGCCTCGTAGAGACAACTCAGCACCTGGATATAACGATAGTCTACTTGGCATCGCTGTAAGGAATCCAGAACAGCCCAGGTTTCGACGGAGTCAAATGCCTTCTCATAGTCCACAAAAGCCAGACACAGGGGCTGATTATACTCTTCGGACTTCTGTATAATCTGCCTCACTGTGTGTATGTGGTCTATGGTGCCATATCCTCCGCGGAACCCAGCCTGTTCCGGTGGCTGGAACTCGTCGAGTCTCCTGGCGAGACGGTTCGTGACCACTCGTGAGAACAGCTTATAGACGTGGCTCAAGAGTGAGATGGGTCTGTAATTCTTAAGAAGGGTTTTATCTCCCTTCTTAAAAAGAGCACCACCAAACTCCCGCTCCACGCCTTTGGAGTTCTCCCACTGTCAAGGACGGTATTAAAGAGGTTCCGTAGCTCCTGTATTATAGGGGCTCCTCCGGCTTTAAGAAGCTCTGAAGTAATACCGTCCTCGCCGGGGGCTTTTCCATTTTTAAGCTGCCTTAGAGCTAACACGATCTCGTCTTGACTGATTTCAGGCAGTTCGTCGGTATAGTGGCGTGTCAGGGTGGCTCTGGAATCTTGGTTATCTCGTCGGTAACGAGGGGCATGTGCAGCGTATAATCGGCCATAGAAATCCTCTATCTCGGCGGATATCTCCGGCTTTGACAATACGGTCCTCCCGTCGTGCGTTTTAAGCTTTGTCAGGTGGCTCCTGCCAAGCTGCTGAGTGAATACTTTGGACCCTCGGTTTCGCTCTATCGCCTCTTGAATGAGGCGCGTGTTGAAGCTCCGAAGGTCGTGCCGTACCATCTTCGCAATCCGCTTGTTCAGGTCTGACCTCTCTGACAAAGTCGCTTGGGTGGTCTCCCGTCTTTTTGTCATCAGCCCAAGAGTCTCATCCGAGAGTTTGGACTTCTTGCCAGTACGCTGCTTTCGACAGAATTTGATGCCCTCATCCCTCAACGTTTCAACCAGATTGTGTAGGGTCTCGTCAGCGTCATCAGTGGGTTCCAAGGCAACAAATCTATTCCCGAGAAGCTGCTGAAACTTCTCGGTGCCCGCCATGATTTGGATTGGGTCAGGTCGGAGCGTGGACTTCATCAGACGGTTTCTTTCAAGCTTCAAGTTGATATTCAGAGAGCCTCGGAGGAGTCGGTGATCAGATCCGGTATTGAACCTGTTGATCACTGAGACATCTCTGAATATGTGCTTGCTATCCGTCATGATGAAGTCGATCTCATTTTTAGTCACAGTGTCGGGGCTTTGCCATGTCCACTTCCTTTGAGGCTGTTTCTTAAAGAAAGAGTTCATCAAGAACAGCCCCTCCCTCTCAAGGAAGTTGACAAGCATTTGCCCCCTGTGATTTCTGACCCCATAACCATGCGGGCCTATTCGGGATTCGTTGCCAGTCTGGGTTCCCACCTTGCCGTTAAAGTCCCCCATAACAACGTTGAAGTGGGCCTTAGTGGTGTTATGTAAGGCTTTGGATATGTCTTCATACATATCCTCCACTTCATCATCCAAGTGTGCCGAGGTCGGTGCATAGACCTGGATGACCTTCATGCTGTACCGCTTGGACAGCCGAAGGATCAGGTACGCTACCCTGGTCGACACACTGGAGATTTCTTGTACGTTGCTAGAGAGGGCCTTATTGACGAGGAAGCCTACGCCACCCTGGGATGTTTTATCACCCTCGCGAAAGTAGAGAAGATGGCCCGAGTCTAGGGTTACGGTGTCCTCCCCCTCTCTACGGACTTCACATAACCCCAGAACATGCCATTTGATGTTCTCTAACTCCACTTCCAACTGCGCTAGATGATGGTCAAGCCTCAGAGTGCGTCCGTTAAACGTAGCCAGGGTCAGTTTAGGTAGAGTTTGGTAGCCTGATGTAGCCCGGGGATTCCTAGCACCCCCTGCCCCGCCGTTACCGTGGCCGCTACCATGGCCAGGAATAGCGAGGCGGCCGGGAACTGGGGGCCACATTCTTTTGGCCGACAGAAGAAGAAGAAGAAGAGAAGTTAAGAAGAAGAAGTTAGAAGAGAAGTTTTTAGAAGCGACTAGCTGACATATAATAGTAAAGTAAAAGTAAAAGTAAAAAATCATTTATTTCTTTAGGCTTACAAAATAAGTACTTAGACAAGTCATATTTTATACATTAAATTATTATCAAATAAAATTATTTTACTGTTCACTTCAATTTTTTGTCCGTCAGTAGGAACCGTATGTTCCTACCATTATGTTAGCTAGTCGCTTGGAGCTAAACAGCCCATCGCAGTATTTTTTTTACATTTTCTCTTGTCATTCACATACCGCAAGAGGTGACTAGTTCGGTAGTTTCGTAGCTCTATGAGCAAGTTGTGTAGCATTTATTCCGAGGCTTCAGGCAAGTATGTCTGACTAATGTCGAGGCCAAGCTTGCGACCACCGCGGTCCATCTTAAATCTCTTCCTATTTGTACTTTAGAGGGCTTATCCATGTAACTAGGATCTGCCAGCGGCTTTGCTTGACTTTTAGCTTTTTAAAAAGTAGCCGGGGCCTAGGATTTAATCAATTACCTTTTATATTTTCAATTTTTTACAAATAACTATATTAGTTAAATTTGAATTTAAAATTTAAACAGCTGAATTATATGCAGACTGTTGCAAACAATCTAGAGGTAGTTCAAGTAACAGACTCTGTTACTTTTATATCCTACTAATATTATAAACGCGAAAGTTTGTAAGTATGGATGGATGGATGGATGGATGTTTGTTACTTTTCACGTCAAAAACTACAGAATGGATTTTAATGAAACTTAATACTACAATAATATAGCTTATACATCAGAATAACACATAGGCTACAATTCATAAAGATATATTGTATATTATCCGAAATATCTATCACCACGCGGGTGAAACCGCGGGGCGCAGCTAGTGTGTAATATTAACTGCCTATGAGGAAGAAACATCTCAAAGATAAAAATACTCTGAAATAAAATAAAAAAACACTTGAGATTTATTCAATTGCATGTTCGCTTCTAGAGACGAAGTTCTCTTTACTGTGGATGTAACCTTAGCCTCTTAATCATGATAGAACCTTCTAGGCCTAGTAATTCTGCGACATATTCAACATGCGATCTATAATATGGGTCCCAGAGAATCCCTACGTAATAAATTCAAAGAAATAAACATAATGACAGTACCATGTCAATATATTTATGAAAACTTGTTGTACACTCATAAAAACATCAATCGATTCATTAAAAAAAGCGATATACATAATGTAAATACTAGAAATAAGAATAAACTCGCTGTTCCCACAACTAGACTACATAAGATAAGTGCATCTTTTAAAGGGCAATGTATACGCTTCTACAACAAAACTCCAAGTGAGTTGCAAAAATTATCAATAAATAAATTTAAAAAAATTGTGAAGCATATTCTTTGTAAAAAGGCTTATTACAAAATATCAGATTATCTAGCTAGAAGATAAAAAAGCTTGGAACGAGTTTTGCTCCAACTCAAAATCTAACGATTTACAGATATGCAAATCATATGTACTAGACACATAAGTTATGAACATACTAGTGGTTTCTTCTCACTTCTTCCACTGGTGGACAAAAAATTGAAGTGAACATCAATATAATAATGAATAGTATAAAATATGACTTGTCTAAGTGCTTATTTGTAAGCCTCAAGAAATAAACTTTCATTTCATTGAAGTTTCCTCCATTCTAGGTCAGATACAAATTAGTTAAGTTACAAAAACTTTATGTAAATGAAATGGTTTCTAAATCAAATCGCATTCATTATTCATTGCATTTAATCATGAGCACAGCAATTTTAAAAAACCAATAATATTAACTGAAAAAGACGTAGTACGAAGAGATTGGAAAACTCAAAAATCTAGACTGTTAATGCTACGAATGTTTCATGCACTGAATTTGATTAGGCAATACATATGGGTGTACCGAATAACCCAATCCTGCTTTCCTGGCAAAACCACATTGATTCCCCGTGGTCCCACTTAGCCCCGTGATCCGGCTTTATGATAATGATTACGAGATTGTGCTGTTTTATCTCATTTTACGATATGTAGATACATCCTACTTCCTACTGATATTAAAAATGAGAAAGTTTGTAGGTGTCACCTATGGATGTTGAATAAAAAAAATGCCGGAAAATTCAGTAAAGCATCTATTACCCCCAACCTAAGCAGCAGAGTTTGTGTTATGAGTACTAGATGACTGGTATAGGTACTTATTACAATACATTACATAGATATTTGTTTGTATATATAGAAAACCGGAACAAACATCGTCGTTCGTAGAAAACATTTGTCCCGAGGAATGGAGGTTTGTTAGGCTCAACTCACACCAAAAGAGCGTCGAAGCGCAGCGAAGCGGAGCGCAGTTTCAGTGTCATATGAATTTTAACTTTATTTTCATTACAATAAAACTTATTATCGCATGAGAAACTCGAACGAGTCGAATTCGCCGGAATTCCCGCGGCGCCGCGGGCATCCGCGCGACTCGTTCGACTCGACACTGAAACTGCGCTCCGCTTCGCTGCGCTTCGACGCTCTTTTTACATTAATTATATTTAATTAATTACATTAATTAATTATATTTATAAATAGACAATTCACACAGCATTATCTAGCCCCATGGTAAGCAGAGCTTGTGTTATGGGTACTAGATAACTGATATACATAAGACAATATATTACATATATAGATATTTTTTTATTATACATAGAAAACGACCAGAACACTCGGAACAAATATCTGTAGATCGTACACACATTTGTTCCGATGGTGTGAGTTGAGCCTTACTCTTTCACGCAAAAACTACAGAACGGATCGGGCCGAAGTTTGGGATACAGTTCGTTCCAGGCCCGGAATAAAACATAGGTTTTTATCTCATAAATACTGATTTATGAGATAAGAAGTAGCCTAAATTTACACGAGTTTTATTTATATGTTCTGTCTTTCTTTCATAGAAACAAAGCGTGCGAAGCCGCGGGCAGAAACTATTCTAATATATGTCTTCGAAAACAAATGGCTGGTCCAGACGAGAGCAATAAATTTTATCGCAATCATAACCGTAGTAAGTACGCAGTATTCTGTGATGTGACACCCCAAGGAGTTATAGACCATGCGCACTTATTATATTGTCTACTTTTATGGGTTTTAGATTTAGGGCTTCGGTCTCCGACTTCGGAATATTAAGCAGATGAAAGATGAAAATCATTTAATAATAAAAATGCAGAAAAAAATGTTGGTATAGCTCTTTAAATTTATAACAAACTAGCTGTTTCCCGCGGTTTCACCCGCGTTAAAATAAAATTTCTCATTTCCTACTTTTTAGCTTGAGTTGAGACCACGACTCGGTAAACTTAGTGTAGGACGCCCTCCGACCAGGTGGGATGACGACACGCGAAAGACTGCAGGTAGATGCTAGATGCGGCAAGCTGAAGACAGGGCGCTATGGCGCTCATTGGGGAGGCCTATGTCCAGCAGTGGACTGCTAAAGGCTGATGATGATGATGATGATACTACACGCGTACATTATAAAGTACAACCTTTCACTTGTTCCTATTTATACACTCCGTTGTACGCAGATTCTCCCAATATAACAAATTGCTAAACAGAGAACCCAAACAAATGTACATTATTTTGTGTACGTAGGCTATAACTCAATGTGGCTTTAAAAACAATATATCAGAGCATTGTCATGCGATAAAGCGAAAAGTTAAAGCTTTACAGAGAATTCATGCCTACTAAAATTATTCTGGGTAGGAAATTAGGTATATTTTCAAATACTATCGTACTTAGACAATGATAGGCATTGGTTCTTGAATAAAATAAATAATGCTGGAGAATCCACACAGCATCATCTAGGTACTAGATTACTGATACATATAATTATGTTAAAAACAATATATATTGACCGTGACTTGGCAAACGTAGTGTATGACGCCCTCCGGGCTGGTGGGATGATTTTCTGCGAAAGACTAAACTTGAAATTTATGACAAAGGCGAGCTTAAACCTAAGAAGAGTTCTCTTCCAGCAAACCTTATGGGAGATTTTTTATATTAGCCTGATTCGTCCTGCTCCACTGCTGGGCAAAGGCCTCCCTCAAATGTTTCCACTCAGAGTGGACATGCGCAATCTCCCACCAATCTCTGAGGAAGGCGTTAAGGTCGTCTCGCCAGCGCTTTCTTGGCCGACCTCGCCCGCGGCTCCTTCCGGGACCCAGGGTGTTGCAGTATTAGCCCACCTCTCGGGGTGCATTGGGCTAATGTTCTCAGTCCAATTCCATGGGGATTATATTTATTTAACATTTGTTAGGACATTCTGTAAGATTTACATAAGCTCTGGTTAACAAACCCTGCTATTTGCTTCTCCTTTGACAACGTGTTTGGTGAACTCGGTTGCACATCAATAATTCACATCACTATGTCCACGCTCTTTCCATATAAACGCAGTCTGTAGTCTAGTGCTAGTTTTTTAGGATGTATTGAGAGTACCTCTGAATTAACAAATACCAGTAGTTGTACTGTATGGATCCAAAAACATTACATAAACATTTGAGCACGAATTCTGTAGCGCGGTGGGCGAAAGTCCGCCCGCCGATTTCCGCCTCTGGAAAAATGTTTGAACGATCTGCAGATATTTGCTCCGGGTGTTCCGGTCCTTTTAATTTTCACATTAAAATTTCTATCGATATTGAATTATGTATATCAGTCATCTATCAGTTATCGACATAGCTCTGAGAATTAGCAAGCTGAAGTGGCAGTGGGCCGGCCATATCTCGCGAAGAACCGACGGCCGCTGGGGCAAACGTGTTCTTGAGTGGAGACCACGACTCGGTAAACGTAGTGTAGGACGCCCTCCGACCAGGTGGGATGACGACCTGCGAAAGACTGCAGGTAGATGCTGGATGCGTCAAGCCGAAGACAGGGCGCTATGGCGCTCATTGGGGGAGGCCTATGTCCAGCAGTGGACTAATATAGGCTGATGATGATGATGATGATGATCAGTCATCTAGTACCCAACTGTGTGGATTGTCTACGTATGGCCCAAACACGTTCAGTTTGTTTCTAAATGTTGCTGGAAATTTGCTTGAATGTCACCGTATAACTTCGTTTGTCTGGAATACGATAGCTATTTTCTATTTCAGATTTAATGTGGTTGTTAAACCACTAGCAAAAGGTTTACTGTGATTCAACAAACGTTATTTAAATATAATCAACTGCAAGGAGACTTTGATATCACTATGCCGTAACGAAAGAATGAAAAATTCCTAGGTGCAGCTGAAAACTTTTTTTAGAGGGATCTTCATTCCTTTCGTTCGTTATATGGCCTTCGTTAGTCCACTGCTGGACATAGGCCGGCCCTTATGAGCACCATAGCGCCCTGGCTTTCGATGACAGAAATAAACCCACCCAATTCACCCAAATATTTTCGAGAATAATATAAGAAAACTTTTGCTGAGGGCATGTTTTTATACAATTGGCGAGTTTTTCACACGAAAGTAATTATTATGTTACCAACAATGAATTGGATTATATAAAATTCATCATCATCATCATCAGCCTATAGCAGTCCACTGCTAAACATAGGCCTCCCCCAATGAGCGCCATAGCCCCCTGTCTTCAGCTTGACGCATCCAGCATCTACCTGCAGTCTTTCGCAGGTCGTCATCCCACCTGGCCGGCGGGCGTCCTACACTACGTTTACCGAAAAAATATTATATAAAATTGCATGTTTTTATGCATTTACTTACTTACCTATTTTTTTATTTCAAATGTTTTAAGAATTTTTAGTCAATGTAACCTGTAACATTTATTTGTAGCTTTATTGATTCACACACGATGTCAATTATATTTTAATAAATCAACTGAAACCCAATACACTCATTATCAAAATAATAAAAAACTTACCTACGAGCTTCCATAGAGACTCCAGAAAAAATATACCAACAAAGTACTACAGTGGAAATCGAGCCCGAAACTCGTATACTTACCCACTGCGTCAGAAAGGTCTTTTATTATCACGTCACTCAATGTGTTTTTAAGTAGAATTACTTTATCACTCTTATTAGGCAAGTTGAAGTGCCATAAATAAAGTTTTGTCATCTTAACAAAGTCTCCATTGTTATCTTGAGATATAGCCGGAGCCGTCATCTTAAAGTTCTCGTGAATAGTCTAGCTCGACAGGAGTCTGTCTAGACATGGATATTTACGACCGATGTGGCGCGGTGGGCGAAGGTCCGCCTGCGACGCAGATGGTTGCGGGTTCGATTCCCGCCTCGGAACAATTGTGTGTACGATCTGCAGATATTTGTTCCGGGTGTTCTTGTTGTTTTCTATGTATAATAAAAAATATCTATCTATGTAATGTATTGTATTATGTATATCAGTTATCTAGTACCCATAACACAAGCTCTGCTTACCATGGGGCTATTTAATGCTGTGTGAATTGTCCAGCATTATTATTTATTTATTTATATTTAGAGAATAACTGGGAGCTGCCAATCCCTTTAGATCTAAAGCCTGGTGTCCAAATCACTACATGCGAAAGTTTGTAAGTATGGATGGATGGATGTTTGTTACTCTTTCACGTAAAAAAATACTGAATGGATTTTGATGAAACTTCACAATAATATAGCTTACCTATCAGAATAACATATAGGCTATCTATGACCACGCGGGTGAAACCGCGGGGCGCAGCTAGTATACTTATAATAATCATGCAATTACAAAACAGTACAAATTTTAAGAAATTTAGAAAATTAACAGCGAGAACACGAATAAGCTAAGCAATATTGTATATACATCCTAACAAACTTTCGTGTTTATAATATTAGTAGGATATCTTTGTAGTTTTATTTTAAACTCAAATAAACATTTTCTATTTCATGCTATTCTCTAAAGCCTTTCATTTTCCCTGTACTTAGCAGTGCGGGTCTATACTATTCAAGCCCGCCTCCGGGCAATTCACTTATTATTTTGTGCATTAGATATTACTTCTCCTTTTCTTCTATTAGCATATAAATCTTAAGAGTAGGTAAGGAGGAGTAGGAGTAGGTATATTATTTTGCTCTTTAGTATGTACATATGGTTTAGATCTTAATGTTAGCTTAGGTCACTATTACCTGCAACCTTTAGGGCACTGTGAAATAATTTATATTAATACCTAAGTCAAATACGTAGAAAACACGAAAGTCATTTAATAACGGAATATTTACCATGATTTGATTTTTGATTTTTCCAATATTTCGGTACAGTTTCATGCGCCATGATCACGGAATAACTGGCAGTAGAAAAGTTGTGGGTTTGATTCTCGCCGTACTCAATGATTGTGTCAAGTGGACCTTCGATCATACTTTGATTTTTGATGATGCCTTGATCGATTGATCAAAGACCCGATTAATCCGGCAGGACCCATAATCGAAATATGGGTAGGTTATTTTTAACTATACAAAGGTTATTTTTTGATAATGAAACTATCAATCCATCAAATCACTAGCCATCCAAAGGTTGCCTGGAAGAAATCGCTGTTAGCGATAAGGCCGCCGATTGTGCCACTAGATTTAGTTAGTATTCAGATCCTTTATTACCTATTGTTATTTTTTTTTGTATTGATGATGCAATAAAGATATATTGTATTGTATGAAAAGCGCTTGTCCTTTTTTGATTAACATTTTTAAATTAACAAAAAACGAGTTCACAAAAGAGCTCCTCTTAGAACGAGCGCTGTACAAGGTGCGCCAGACTCTCATTTGCAGTTATCCCGACTAGTTACGGTAAGTAGCTCTTTCAGATCATTACTACTTATATGAAACTGTTCACGAGATATTGAGTCCTCGCAGGGTTAGAATAACCGTTATATAGATAGATAGATAGAAAATTCTTTATTGCACTTGAACTATAAACTATGTACAGTAATAACTTAAAAATTAAGTACAATTGGCGGTCTTATCGCTCAAGAGCGATCTCTACCATCTGATCCGTTTTACAGGACGGGTTTAACTAATCCTTCGCTACTGAAAACAATTGTTTAATGAATCCGGAATACTGACGGGGGTTAGATTATGCTGCATTAATTGAGCTGGTATATTATTCTGCTCTTTTGTATGTACATATGGTTTAGATCTTAATGTTAGCTTAGGTCACTATTACCTGCAACCTTTAGGGCACTGTGAAATAATTTATATTAAAATATAATAATTCAAGTAAATTAATATATATATGTATCAAATTGTTATTTTAACATTAGGTAAATCAAGCCTATACAACTTAATTTACGTCAAATAATCTTATAGAAGTATTTATTTAATTATGTAGTAAATTACGACCGATGTGGCGCAGTGGGCGAAGGTCCGCCTGCGACGCAGGAGGTTGCGGGTTTGATTCCCGCCGCGGAACAATTGTGTGTACGATCTGCAGATAATTGTTCCGGGTGTTCTGGTCGTTTTCTATGTATAATAAAAAATATATCTATCTATGTAATGTATTTCATTATGTATATCAGTTATCTAGTACCCATAACACAAGCTCTGCTTACCATGGGGCTAGATAATGCTGTGTGAATTGTTCAGCATTATTTGATTATAACTTTTTATTTTTTATTTTTACAATCTCAGGAAAAATATACAATAATATATAACTTAAGGCCAATTAGAAGTTTCCACAAATAATGCGTATTAATAATTACGTATCCCATTTTCCAATTTGGAAGATAATATTGGTGTTATTATAATTTTAAATAGATTCAGAAAATAAGGAAAACGTAAGGACAAGAAAATCCAATAAGCTAAGCGACATTAAAATATTGAAAGAAAACGAAAACTTTTCTCATAAAAACGGTTCCATTTGTTAAAATGAAAAACGATTCCACACGGCTCGTCGCATGGCAACGTGAAATGCAAAGAGAGACAAGAAAGCAAATTTCTACTAATCCTCGTGTGATTTGCCTCCTGCCTTGAGCGAGCAGTGGTAAGATAGCGGGTCCGATCGGTAGTACGAAGCGGAATTACAAATCCATATAATCCGATTAATCGAACTAATAGGAAAAAAAAGTTCATGTGGTCCGATCGGTAGGACGAAGCGGAATTACAAATCCTTATAATCCGATTAATCGAACTAATAGGAAAAAAAAGTTCATGTGGTCCGATCGGTAGGACAAAGGCAGTACCACGTGGCCAGAGGGGGAAATATATGTAACATTTTTGCATCTCACAAGGAACTTCTTTTGTTGAGATAAGTGTTTAACTACTGAAGCAAGAGAAGATAAAAATGTAATGTATTGTTATCATCATCATCAGCCTATATTAGTCCACAGCTGGACATAGGCCTTTCCCAATGAGCGCCATAGCGCCCTGTCTTCAGCTTGACGCATCCAGCATCTACCTGCAGTCTTTCGCAGGTCGTCATCCCACCTGGTCGGAGGGCGTCCTATATTACGTTTACCGAGTCGTAAATACATTACAATTGATAGTTTGCTGTAATTCTCGTCGATTACTTTTCCGTATAATGGCCCACAGGGATATAGTATAGGCTGAGCCTCTATCAAAGAAACTGCCATGTAAAGGCAAACCATTTCGTTCTAAACCTGGAATAAACATAAGCTACTCTGTGTACTAATCAAAAAACACTAAAGTCATTTAAAACGGGATATTTACCATCATTTGATTTTTGAGTTATCCAATATTTCGGCACAGTTTCATGCGCCATGATCACGGAATAACTGAAGACATTGCGACTGCGAGTAAGTTTTTATGGGCAGACATACTGATCTACCTTCATTTTTTGTCTTTTGCTACGAACGTTACCACTACCACCGGTTTCATTATTATCGAAACTGTGCCGAAATATTGGATAACTCAAAAATCAAATCATGGTAAATATCCCGTTTTAAATGACTTTAGTGTTGATAACCATGATAGTTTCAAAAGTTTTATAATCAAAAAACGTTCACAGCCACTGTCAAAAGCTAGTTATAATATTAGCTAGTTATTAATAAAAAATATAATAGAATTACCGTCTAACCGCGACTTTGCACGATTTTTCCAGGTAAAAAAGTAGTCATGTAAAGCCTATGTCCGTCTCCGGGATACGTCTAAAATCCGCGTAAAAATAATGCTCTTAGTAAAGTTCACAAAATGTTCTAAGGTTTTTTAAGTTGACTGTACCAATTAAAAATAATTTGAAGGTCATGGAAAACGAGTATCGTTTACGTTATTAAATAATAAATTTTGTTAACAGCGGGTACAGATATTTGGGCATAAATTACTGTCTTCCAGCCGTTTTGGCGCGAAAAGCGTACAGATAGAAAGATATACTAATTACTTCGCTTTTATAAAATTATATATGTAGGTACATGTAATAGATTATTATGGTTTATTATTATTTGTTTTCTTTTTTTTATCTAAGTATTTATTAATGTCCCACCGTCTATATTGTTCCTTCATGTCCAGTCCATCCTAAGGTTGCCTAGAAAAGGTCGCCATCAATCAATAGATTTCTTTCCGGACGCACAGAGAGGGGCCTCGAGGCTTGGCCTGCGTCAACTCGAGGGGTGACGACCCCTCGGTCCTTGGGTTTTGTGGGAATATCTTTTTTTTTTCCCTTCTCAATGTTTTTTTTTGCAGCATTCGGTTTATAATCTTTTTTTTTTGTTTTTATTGTGTTTTTTTTATAATATTAGTCGCCATCAGCGATAAGGCTTTCCTTTATACTTCCTCTATTCTATGTATTTATCTCTGCATTTTTTTAAGTTTTGTATGGTATAATAAGTGTTTCCTATATATCAAAGATTAAGATAAAATAAAGATGAATTTCTGTACCTATCTAATATGTGTATTGACGACCGATGTGGCGCGGTGAGCGAAGGTCCGCCTGCGACGCAGAAGGTTGCGGGTTTGATTCCCGCCTCGGAACAAATGTGTGTACGATCTGCAGATATTTATTTCGGGTGTTCTGGTCGTTTTCTATGTATAATAAAAAATATCTATCTATGTAATGTATTGTATTATGTATATCAGTTATCTAGTACACATAACACAAGCTCTGCTTACAATGGGGCTAGATAATGCTGTGTGAATTGTCCAGCATTATTTATTTATTATTTATTTAGTATGAATGAGCGAGGGATTCACTGGCCGCCCTCGCTCATTCATACAGTCCAGCAGTGGACGCGTGTGGGCGGATATGATGATGCTGAAGTCATCATCATCATCATCCTACTCGTATGTTAGTCCACTGCTAGACATAGGCAGAGGCCTCCCCCAATGAGCGCCATAGCGCCCTATCTTCAGCTTGACGCATCCAACATCTCCCCGCAGTACTGCGCAGCACTGCAACTGGAAAGCACACATCAAACATGTATGTGACAAACTTATGATTATATAATTTTTTTGACATGATTTATAAAGCCTAAGAATATTGTAGCTAATAAATTTGTAACAATTTTGCACGCCCTGACGAGGCAGAATGTATAGGAACCTTATTATTAAGAAGATCTATTGTACCGACATTCCTGCAAAAAATAAATGATTTATTGATTTACAGTCTTTCGCAGGTTGTTATCCCTCCTGGTCGGGGGGCGTCCTACACTTCGTTTACCGATGCTGAAGTAGTAAAGTACAAATTCATAGACTCTAGATAGAAACACCTCAACATAACTCAATGAAACTCCAATATCCAAAATCAGTTAAACTTAACTAGCGTTGTTGTTGCTGCGTTTGAATATTCAAAGCAGGCTTCGAAGTTCGTCCACCACCTTATTTATTAACAGTTAATGCGGAACTAAACACTAACTTTACATAAATTGAAATTGAAGCTAGCTTTGGAAATGCTAACTTGGGAGATGCCAATGAGGGGTGGTTGTAGACGGGCGATGTCTTGGCGGCCACTCGACCTGACGACCGATGTGGCGCGGTGGGCGAAGGTCCGCCTGCGACGCAGGAGGTTGTGGGTTCGATTCCCGCCTCGGAACAAATGTGTGTACGATCTGCAGATATTTGTTTCGGGTGTTCTGGTCGTTTACTATGTATAATAAAAAAAAAAAATCTATGTAATATATTGTTTTATGTATATCAGTTATGTAGTACCCATAACACAAGCTCTGCTTACCATGGGGCTAGATAATGCTGTGTGAATTGTCCAGCATTATTTATTTATTTTATTTTATTTATTTACTTAGTTGGTAGCGTGGTATTTTCAAGGCCTAGGGCTATTACTCCCATGGAATAAGGTTTAAATCAGAATTGTGGAATATGTAAATTTTAATTTCTGATTTGAACCTTATTCCTTGGGAATAATGTCGTCATCGCTGCCACTGTCCAACCCACCCACGGAATCGCAGCTGCCAGTCTCGAGTGTTCATAATACTAGTCCCTAATACATTTTACGAATTTTCGCTGGGGAGGAAATAATTGACCAAATTAGTACCTGGCTCCCGGACCACTAGTGACTGACAGCAGCAAAGAAAGTCATCTTCACCGCTTCAAGTGGCCAATCTACCTTGAACTCAAAGAACTAAGTAGAACTAAAGTCATTAGCGAAGTTTTTGCCGTGAGCCACGTGGATCTCAGCATCCCAGTTATTATTGATTGCTAAAACAAACGTTATTGAAACAGAAGGTAGGAAGAGGTGAATATCCTACTAATATTATAAACGCGAAAGTTTGTAAGTATTGATGGATGTTTGTTACTCTTTCACCTAAAAACTACTGAATGGATTTTAATGAAACTGTACAATAATATAGCTTATATTCTTATTGTATTCAGTTATAAGTATTAATACAACGGGTATTTATCGCGTTTATTTACCTTTTTTCCCGACGTTTCAACAGGTTTACACTCTGTCGTGGTCACGGGATGACTGACCATCATGAGTCATCAGATGAGTCATCCCGTGACCACGACAGAGTGTAAACCTGTTGAAACGTCGGGAAAAAAGATAAATAAACGCGATAAATACCCGTTGTATTAATACTCGCGTAAGTTTAAAAACATGTATTCAGTTATTCTTATTTGTATTTTTTCTTTTAGGTTAGTAAGTAGTTTTGTATTGCATGCAATGTATTAAGTTTGTATTCTTTGTTTTTACTTCTCTTTTACTGTTTTGTTTGTGCTCTACCAACTCTTTGTATAACATATCTTTTTCGCCATCCCTGGTCGCCTGGAAGAAATCGCTTTAAGCTATAAGGCCGCTTATTATGTAAGATTTAGATATAAGGTGTTATTTTGTTATTTTGGGTACAATAAAGTGTTCATTAATTCATTCATTCATTCATCAGAATAACATATAGGCTACAATTTATAAAGATATATTGTATAATATCCAAAATATCTATCACCACGCGGGTAAAACCGCGGGGCGCAGCTAGTAGAAAATAAATTTAAATGGCGGGTTCACTCCCGAGGTAGCATTAGTCTTTGTATTGGTTCAGGGTCAATAAATATTTAAAGGTAACTAAATAATGAATGGCTCTGATTTATTATTCATGGGCAGGTATTTTTTGTGTTCATTTATAGGTATAATCATTTGCAATAAGAAATAAGAATAAAATAGAAAGGTAAGTAGATACTTAAGTACGTATAATATAATATTAGGTACTTAATAAGTAATTTAAAAAAATGCTGGACAATTCACACAGCATTATCTAGCCCCATGGTAAGCAGAGCTTGTGTTATGGGTACTAGATAACTGATATACATAATACAATACATTACATAGATAGATATTTTTTATTATACATAGAAAACGACCAGAACACCCGGAACAATTATCTGCAGATCGTACACACAATTGTTCCGAGGCGGGAATCGAACCCGCTACAAACAACAAGTACAAACAAGTTTTGTTTTTCTCGTATAAGTGAACTAAAATGTATGTAAGTAAAACCGAATAAGGTTATTTCAAGGTTATTTTGGGTTTCTTTTATTGCTTTTCAGTTTCTGGTGAGACTTAATTTTTAATATTAATACCTATATATTTTTTATATTAATACCTATTATTAATACCTAGGTAACACAACACATTATGTTATTTTGTCTCCACATAAAACAACGCCTTACAAGTTTATTATCAGTTGGCTATAAAAAAAAATTTCTTTATTCCCTACGTACTGAAAATATTCTTAAATTTTCAGTCGTATCATTTTTAACCTCGGGTTACCAAAACACTCTCTATGGAGAGCTCAGTTCATCAACAAAGGCTCAAAAAACTTGAAATTTCATTTTCATAATAATCAACAGGATTGTCTAGCCTAAAGCGTAGCCCTTATTTTAAAATATATCCGGTAATATGCCCATATATTCTCGATTTCATGAAAATCAAGATGTCTACATTTTCATTTGGAAAAAAAGAGTTTTATCAATTTGACTAGAGATAGTGAAATGTCAAACAAGAACGCCAACTCAACTTATTCCAAATAATCTTGCTAGACCTCGATTCGTAATAATGAACAATATCTGGTCGCCAAGATCTTCAACAATGTCCTCTAGAAATGTACCCAGTAAATGTAAGACCAGAAGGGAAACAAGGTACCAACTACCACAATCAGACAAGTCGTAACTACAGTATTAGAATTCTAATTGGTTCCTTGTTCTATTATCGCGGGACTACGGCTAGAGTTGAGCCACTGCTGACTCGTAAACTGTGCTGTGTTTGCAACGAGATAGTAGAGAACTTGGCTTGTGCATCGAGACAGTGATAATGACTTACTTTCTGACGTTGAATATTAACGCAATGCTACAGCACCAACGCTGGAACCCCGCATCTTTAGAAAGATAGATATAAAAAAATTGGTTCCAAAGATACGCATACAATTAACATACATATACAATATTAAACAAAATATAGTAGAGAACTTTATTTTAATGAATTTTATTTTATTTATTTAATTTCAATTCAATTTAAACGATCTTTAAGCGATGTTTCTACGGCGTTGGCGAGTGTCTTTACAATGAGACAGTAAAAATATTGAATACCTTAGATATAGGTAGGTAGGCAGTGTTGTAAGAACTAGACTATAAGTATTTACGATAGGTACTCAATAAATCAAATAACACGCCTACGCTGCGGCGCTGTGGAATGAGTTTCTACGAGCGTAGCAAGTGCTACGCAGCTATGGTTCTACGGGCCAAGAAGTGCTACGCAGGTCTTATAAATTTTATTACAGTTCTAACAAGTAACTCAGTTATCATAAAAAAACAATTATTAATAATAATTAATAATTTTTTTTACGTTTTGTCAATAATTTCTTGAGCTAAAATAACGGACTTTATTAACTTTTATTTAATTAATTCGTGGTTCAAATTATGGACCTACTTACTGTGTGCTGTTTGTGAATATAAAATTAAATGTCTGTTTATTAATATAAGAATAAAAACTTGTTTCTAACCAGCTACTGCATCTTACTGTCATCACATAAACGCGCCATCTCCACAATTGATTGAAAAGTTCCCGGCAGGTGGCGCCAAGATTCCCTCTAATGATATCACAACTTCTTATACACTGTGAGTTGCAGAATGAACTTCGCACGTAAAGATAAAGAAATGCTGGTATACAATACTACAAAACAACTGGGATTTCACATGCCAGGTCCGTTTAATGCAAGAGTGAATAGGTGTCGTGTAGACTTGACTTCTCGACTTATTGATTGTTTTTCTAGACCTTTGTGATACATGGTCGGCCTCATCATCACGTTCCATCCGGTGAGATTCTGGTCAAACGAATGACTATTGATAATAAATATATATATATATATATATATGTATATTTTTTTTTAAATAAATAATAATGCTGGATAATTCACACAGCATTATCTAGCCCCATGGTAAGCAGAGCTTGTGTTACAGGTACTAGATAACTGATATACATAATACAATATATTACATAGATAGATATTTTTTATTATACATAGAAAACGACCAGAACACCCGGAACAAATATCTGCAGATCGTACACACAATTGTTCGGAGGCGGGAATCGAACCCGCAACCTCCTGCGTCGCAGGCGGACCTTCGCCCACCCCGCCACATCGGTCGTCAAAAAAAGAAAAGAAAATAATAAAAAAAGAATTGACAAAGTATTATTTAATGTTATTATAGGTCCATAACTAAATCTTCAAAAAAATATTAAATTTAAGCAAACAATTATTAAATGAAAAGGGTAAGATGTCTGTGTATGTTGCAGTATGTTAAAAGGCCTGGGATCAGCGTAATATTTTGCTAAAGAAGAAAAATAACTTATTTTCAGCCAGTATTTTTGAGAGCAAGCAGAACGAGTTTCAATTAAATGTGTACCTAGCTACTAAATGTGTCTGTGTTGTAAAACGAAGTCATTACTTATAATGTTGCGTTTCCTACCTTGTAAGGGGATGTACAGATGGTAGTTTTATTTTTGGCAAACGACGCGCTTAGGACCTACCTTCAATTGGTTTCTGAAATAAAAACTTTTAACTTTTTTCCTATGCAAAGATTTAGACAGATGAGTTCAATAACTTCCGGGTCAGTGCCCGTAACATGGTACTAGTAAATTACGCCCCATAACACCGTTCAGTACCGGTGTTACAAGGCGTAAAGTACCATTTGCAGCGAGCACAAAACGTGACGAGTCCTAAAATCATTCTCATTGCTCCCGCATTCCTTATCTGTAGGTAATAGTAATAGTAGTTATCGACATAGCTCTAAGAATTAGCAAGCTGAAGTGGCAGTGGGCCGGCCATATTTCACGAATAACCGACGGCCGCTGGGGCAAACGTGTTCTTGAGTGGAGAACACGATTCGGTAAACGTAGTGTAGGACGCCCTCCGACCAGGTGGGATGACGACCTGCGAAGGACTGCAGGCATATGCTGGATGCGGCAAGCTGAAGACGCTAAGCCGAGGGCGCTATGGCGCTCATTAGGGGAGGCCGGTGTCTAGCAGTGGACTGCTATAGGCTGATGATGATGATGAGATAATATTATTAGGATAATGAATGACTACACGAATACCCGCTGTGTGACGCGTTACATTACGGCCTGTAACCCCGGCTTTACGCCAACTAGCTCACGGGAAGGATCCATTTGTTTACGACCTTGCTGCGTTTGTTTTCCGTTTTACTAGGATTTCGGTTTTTAGGTCAAGGATAATTACCTAATGAAAGTTCTTGATTCCTTACGGGTTTCCTTGTATCAGGTGATTAGTGATTTAAGTAAGAAGATGATTGGCGGCAAATGTTATCTCCAGGGGTTCAGTAAAGTAAGGACTTTATTTAGATTAACCCAATTTTTGCTAGAACGTTTATTCGAGTCAGTCTTGCCAAGATTATGTGTTCGATATTCCATATAATTTAATACAATGAATTATGAAATTTAAAATTTTTAATCAATCATAATAAAATTGTATCTGATTCCTTTTAAATTCTTAAATCTATATATATAAAAGAAAGTCGTGTTTGTTACAACACTTATAACTCGAGAACGGCTGGACCGATTTAGCTGAAAATTGGTGGAGAGGTAGCTTAGAACCAGGAGTCTAACATAAGTTACTTTTATCATTTAAACAATTTGACACATAGATTTCCACGGGGGCGAAGCCGCGGGGAGCAGCTAGTACTAAATAATTAAAATAACTTGATAAATATATATATTATGTTTTTGAGTCCACTTACCTACGTGTCATAAAAACGGGTGTTTGGATTACCTGGAAGAGATCGCTTCTCAGAGCTAATAAGCGAAGGCCACCCATTGTGCTCATTTTTGTATTCAATAAAGAGTTTTGTATTGTATTAGGCTCTAAAGCGGTAGCAAGGTGAAACTGGGTTATTTGACGAGAGATTTTCTCCATTATTCCAAAATTAATATTCGACGACCGATGTGGCGCGGCGGGCGAAGGTCCGCCTGCGACGCAGGAGATTGCGGGTTCGATTCCCGCCTCGGAGCAAATGTGTGTACGATCTGCAGATATTTGTTTCGGGTGTTCTGGTCGTTTTCTATGTAGGTATAATAAAAATATCTATCTATGTAATATATTGTATTATGTATATCAGTTATCTAGTACCCATAACACAAGCTCTGCTTACGATGGGGCTAGATAATGCTGTGTGAATTGTGTCCAGCATTATTATTATTATTATAAAACAGTATAACCTTATTTAAAAAACCCGTGCGTACACGCGCTACCAAAACATCGATAAAACATCATTAATAACGCTAAAACATTGTTCCTGAAGATGAATTATTCCAATTTCACGAGCACATGTGTTACGGCATTAAACTTGGCTTCCGGTGCTCGATCATGTGCACGCATGTTTACAGTGCGCGGCTGTTATGCCGGGATAACTGTCAAATACCACAAACTAATTTGTCAGATTTGTTCTTCATCGTGGAGTCTGAATGTCTCCTGAATATATCGTGCGATGGTTGAGCCTTTTCTTAAATTCACATAATTTTTTCCTTCCAAAGGTTGCCTGGAAGAGATCGCTTCTAAGCGATAAGGCCGCTCATTGTACTTGACGCATATTATGTCTTTTTCAATGATCTGGTACAATGGGTACAATAAAGTATTTTGTATTGTATTGTATTGAGATTGAACAGGGGGGAACGATGTATCTCTCCTCCAGACGTTCGTTGGTAGGAATGGGCTAATATACTAACTAAATTAAACTACCCTATGTTTATTTGAGTTAAGATCGAACAATCATCATCATTATGCTAGTCCGCTGGACATAGGCCTCCCCTATTTGTTCCGGGTATTCTGGTCGTTTTCTATGTATAATAAAAAATATCTATCTATGTAATGTATTGTATTATGTATATCAGTTATCTAGTACCCATAACACAAGCTCTGCTTACCATGGGGCTTCGCATCTACCTGCAGTCTTTCGCAGGTCGTCATTCCACCTGGTTGGAGGGCGTCCTACACTACGTTTACCGATGCACCGCGGCATGAGGACGTTGGAACTCAAAGTGTACAATATTATAGCCCTTTTGCATAACGTTATGTTTTTGAGTCAATATTTAAAAATCTTTAATTAATATCAGTGCCCTACAAACAGTATATGCTACATTGCTGATGGCATTCCAATAAATTTCTTTCCGGCCCTGGTGGGGGCACAGAGAGGGACCTCGAGGCTTGGCCTCATTACCCCGGCGTCAACTCGAGGGGTGACGACCCCTCGGTCCTTGGGTTTTTTGGGAATATCTTTTTTTTCCCCCTTCTCAATGTTTTTTTTTTGGCTTCATTTGGTTTGTATATATATTTTTTCTTTTTTTTGTGTTTTCTTTTTTTTTTGATGGCATTTACAGTAAGATGACCAGGTGGTTTTTAAAACACGTTTACAAAGCGCGTTACCAAAACGCAAGTTTGTAAACGTATAGTAGTACTTAGTCTTAACGACGCCATTTTTTATACTAACGCTTTTCTTGTTTTAAAAAGTTCTGTGCACTGCAAAACCGCAGTTTTAATTATAACATCTGTTTGATGTGTCTGCAAAGTTATGAAGGCTATGCCAATGGCCTAAACTTAGACTGGCAACCAAAGTGTCATTAGCTTAAATGGAACCGACATTTAGATTAAAACATTTAATATTACTTTTTAAAATACAGCATTATTCAAATACTAGACGAAGTTTGTGGCGCGGTGGGTGAAGGTCCGCCTGCGACGCAGGAGGTTTCTGACTGGGGACAAATGTTTGTAAGATTTGCAGATATTTGTTCCGAGTATTCTGGTCGTCAATATATGTATAATAAAAAATATCTATCTATGTTGAAGGAATCGCGGCTAGCTCTTCCCGGGATGCTGATGTAATAATAGTCGAGTATAGGGACAATAGCTATATTGTATAAAACTACGACTAATATGGATGTTAATGAGTGCGGTTTGAATGGCTGCTGGTGATGCACTGACCTCTGTAGGCGCCCGGTCCGTGCTCGCGGCACGGGTAACCTACTTAGGTCGAACTGCTGATGCTGCTAAAATCCTCCGTGTTCGAAGTATCGAACATATGTAATGTATTGTATTAAGTATATCAGTCATCCCAGTACCTACCCGTAACACAAGCTCTGCTTAGCTTAGGGCTAGATGATGCTATGGGAATTGTCCAGCATTATTCATTTATTAATAGATCCTGAAATAACATTACGGTTAATTTTTTTTAAATAATCTAGATCAGTATACTTACGTCCTCGCAACATGCCTTCCCCAAACGAAGGGGTCTTTGCATTTGACATCGCAGTGGAGGTGTTAAAAATATACAAAAGGAAGCTGCTACCTTGCTCCTTCTTGCTGCAGTTCTCGTAGTCAATTCTTACGACATCCAGCAGGCTGAGTTAGAGGGTCGCTTCTTACGCCGCGAGCCCCACGACTTAAATAATAATTTCAGGGAATTATTTCCCTTACCAGCCGTCGCATAGGTCAATATTCAATTTATATTGAGTAGACATTGAACATTTCTCTCTGTCTCCAAAGTCTTAATTCCCTGGAAGGAAGGGTACGAAATCGAAGTTATCTTCATTTCTCATCCGTAATCGATGCTAACAAAATAAAAAAAACTCCGCTTAAATTGAAAATTTAGTGTCTTTTTGCTGAGATCTAGTTTTTCGTGACTAAGTGAATTTCATGATAAAGTACGATATGTACAAAAGTTGTCAAGATTAGGTAAGATGCTGATACATAATACATTATGAATGAGTTAAAAATATTTCACTTGATAATATGTATGTACTTTTAAAAACTGTAAAGTAAATGTTTGAAGGGCTTGGGGGCGCGGGTTTTACCTTTAATTCGACGACCGATGTGGCGCGGTGGGCGAAGGTCCGCCTGCGACGCAGGAGGTTGCGGGTTCGATTCCCGCCTCGGAACAATTGTGTGTACGATCTGCAGATATTTGTTCCGGGTGTTCTGGTCGTTTTCTATATATAATAAAAAATATCTATCTATGTAACGTATTGTATTATGTATATCAGTTATCTAGTACCCATAACACAAGCTCTGCTTACCATGGGGCTTGATAATGCTGTGTGAATAGTCCAGTAATATTTATTTATTCATTTTATATTTACTTCCTCCGCCGCGCCACGATGGTATTGCCAAAAAAGAAAAATTTTGGGGCTAATGATACACAGCGTGAAGGCCATTCTATTTAAAGATAGCTGCACCAACGTCAAGAAACTTGATCCCATCTATGAGTACGCCAAGTTTTAATTGATCAATTTAACTTGAGCCTGGCTTGACCGGTAGGGGTGTCACCGACGATAGTTCCATTAGAACCCGCCGACTTGATTCGCTTTTCTGAGGGATATTCACGAAAGCTTTGAGAACTTTAAAAGATTAGCAGACTTGCAAGAACTGCTCGGTAAGCGGAAAAGTTCTGTTCAGTTCTTCTATAGGTACATACTAATATTATAAAGAGGAAAGGTTTGTATCGAATAAGCTCCGAAACTACTGGACCGATTTGAAAAATTCTTACACCGCTGGGAAGCTACACTATCCCCTGTATCTTCTTCTTCTTTGTCGGTGTCTTCATTGCTGAAGGTCGTGCCCGTCCTGGAAGGCTTTCACGGTGACGCTGATGAACCGCTTCCACACCACTCTGTCTTGGGCCTGTCTCAGGGCTGCAGGCAAAGTGAGTCCCGTTATAGCCTTAATTTGATCAGACCAGCGGGTTGGTGACCGTCCTCTTGGTCTTTTGCCCTCTATCTTGCACATTACCACTAATTTTTCGAGGTTGTCAGGTTGCCTTCTGGCTATATGGCCAAAATAGCTGAGAACTCGTTGATAGCAGATCGTCGACAATCTGGTTCTGATATTTACTTGGTCCATTAGTTGGTTGATATCCCCTGTATAGGCTATATTATATTTTCAAAAAAGTTTGGGATCCTTACTAAAACTCCAATAACCAACCCAAGGTGTAGTAAATCACCTAATAAAGTAAAATTCAGGTTTAACGCGGATGAAACCGCGTGGAACAGCTAGTAATTAATAAGAATATTCTTATATGTCAAAAATAATAATACATGGGTACCAAACAAAAAAACATAACGAAATAAAAATTAAAATACAAAATAACATACAAGAGATATGCGAGCGGTGAGAGGGCAGAAAATAAAATAAGATGTCGGTTTTTGTAGCCCGATAAAAAACATGCACGCTTGACGTTCTTTTGTTTTTCTTTTCTTTGGCACGTTTGGTTAGGATTTTCTAGAGAAAATACTCTGGTTCTTTCAACATCATAATAATAATATTGTTACATTAGGTACCATTAAGCGTGATAATCATGTCAATCCCCCCTTGTGTAGGTACTCAAAGCCACGTTCAAAAGAGGACGTATACATGCTGAGGTAGGAACCTCTTTGGTACTTAACCTGCTTGTGTAACTTATTTTACGTTTTTTTTTCAGTTAACCAAATATCGCTAGATAATGATCACATGAATTTTCCAAAAGCGTTTGCTTTGAATATTAACAACTAACTGCGCCCCGCGGCCTCGCCCACGTGAAAATCTATGTGTCAAATGGTTTATAAACCTTCCTCTTGAATCACTCTATCTATTAAAAAAAACCGCATGAAAATCTGTTGTGTAGTTTTAAAGATCTAAGCATACATAGGGACAGACAGACAGCGGGAAGGGACTTTGTTTTATACTATGTAATGTAGTCAAAATATATACACGTTTTTGAAAATGTTCAGAGATCTGTATTTATTTTGGCTCACTGTATTTCATCATCCTTTATTCACTGCTGGACATAGGCCTCCCCCAATGAGCGCCATAGCGCCCTGTCTTCAGCTTGACGCATCCAGCATCTACCTGCAGTCTTTCGCAGGTTGTCATCCCACCTGGTCGGAGGGCGTCCTACACTACGTTTACCGAGTCGTGGTCTCCACTCTAGAACACGTTTGCCCCAGCGGCCATCGCTGCTTCGCGAGATATAAATAAAAAATAATAAAATAATTTATTTATAGCGACACACAATAATAATCAATTACAAAAAAAAGGAAAACACATAAAAAATACAAAACACATAAAAAACAAAAGTAGTAGGGATTTAAACTTTACATAATGTAGCGTGGTAGTAGAGTGGCAAGTGAAATAAAAACTGGTCTTTCCCTATGTGCGCGGCTAATAAGGTCCAATCTCAGCTTGTTGTCATTATCGACCGAGGACGATAGTGACACGATAAAACGAGGCTCACAGATTCAGATTCAGATTCAGATAATTTATTGTCATACTTCATACACATAATAAAATCACAATAATGTAACTTAAATTAAATTATGAGACTATGACTCGTCAAACACGATATAGATACAATAGAGATAGGTAATATAGAACAATTTTGCTGTAAAGGGGCAGTAGAAAAAGTATAATAAATATGCTTAAATCTAAGGTTCTTAAATCTATCACTATTATCTACACTATATTTAGATAAGGTGATTCAACGAGGACGTCGGGTAACTTAGAGGATTTCACATTAAACTGACTGTAGTCGTTTTCTAAAAACTCTTTGATACTATATAGCGTTTTGTTAAGTAAGAGATTTCGTAACTCTATATTAAACCGATTTTCGTTTTTAATTAATTTCAATTCTAGAGGAAGCTTATTATAAAGTTTTTGACCCATTATTTTAGGGAGTTGTTTAAGCATGTTTAGTCGGTGCTGGATCGGCTCTATTATCATTTTATTTCGTGCTGTGCGTTTATTACTGCCCCCTCTTATAGTATATTCACCTAAATTTAGTCTGACATACTTTACTACCTCCATTATGTAGACTGCAACAGATGTTAATATGCGGAGGTTACTAAAATGATCGCGGCATGATTCTCTGTATTTTGCGTTTAATAAGACTCGGATGGCACGCTTTTGCAGTTTAAGTATTCTTTCATAGTCTGTTGAGCTTCCGAATAAGATGATGCCATATGACATAATCGAGTGGATATATGCGTAATATATATCTTTAAGAGATTTAGGTGAAGTAATTGGTCTAAGTTGCTTTAGTGCGTAAATTCCTCAGGCAATTTTTTTACATGTGGAGTCGATATGCTGCTTCCACGATATTAATGGATCTAATTCAAACCCTATCATTTTTACTAAGTTTGAACTTACTAAGGTGTTCCCGTCTTGTAACGGTATCGGTATTCTGTTAAGAGATTGTACAGTTGTCGTTGAGAAAAATAATATGTCGGTTTTATTTTCATTAAGTTGTAAGCCATTCATCTGCAACCAACTACTTAATTTAGCTATAGTGTCGTTTATATCGTTCAAAAGAACTTCGTTATTTTAATGTTCGTTATTATCACTGTATACTATTTTGTAATCAGAACCGCAGGCAAAAACTATGGAATATTGGAATATTCTGCGCATTGCACAGAGCGGATATTGCGTTGTTGGTTGCCCGAGCTTCAATTATTTTGATTTCTTTGCCTCTGGCCTTTGGCGGAGCGAGGGACTTGTAGAAATAAACCAACTCGGAAAATTTAAATTCTACCAATTACAATATAATTTGCTGTCGTTTAGCTCGGAAAATGATAAAAATGCAATGCATTTTTTAGTTTTTATTTATCTTACTGTTATTAGATAATTTTACTTTTTTGCACAGCTGTAAATGTATATAATAAATAAATAAATAATGCTGGACAATTCACACAGCATTATCTAGCCCCATGGTAAGCAGAGCTCGTGTTATGGGTACTAGATAACTGATATACATAATGCAATATATTACATAGATAGATATTTTTTATTATACATAGAAAATGACCAGAACATATATACCTACAATACGAGTATATCAGTCAATTAGCCGACCTTTTCGTGGATACCTATTCGGTATTTATATACCTCCTAGATACATAGTATTCATAAAACCAAAAAGCTTTATTTCCGTGTAACAATTTTACATATTTCATTAAATCCTAGTCAATTAATATACATTTTATTTTATAAAGTGAATTTTAATTCACTCAATTAATACACATTTTATTTTATAAAGTGAATTTTAATTCACTCAATTAAATATATTTAATTAATATACATTTTATTTTATAAAGTGAATTTTAATTCACTCAATTAAATACATTCAATTAATATACATTTTATTTTATAAAGTGAATTTAATTCACTTTATAAAATAAAATGTATATTATATTAATTGATGAAATGATCGGTAAATTGATTGAAAATGATTGGTGATTTAAAATAAGTACTATAAGGGCCCAGGGCGGTGAAAACCTCCTCCAAACGACCCCACATCTATCTCATGCGTGTGCCAAGACAGCCCTACCCTAGACAACCTATGATTCTATCATTCCATCTTCACATTACCCTGGAGACCAGAAAGTTAATGTTGATCTACGTGACTCAGGTAGTTAAATGACCGTTAATGGCAACACTTAGGGGAATTTACCCGAATCTTCTGTTCTAAGTTTTGTCTTGGGTTCGAAAGTCGTCGTACTGTTTGGAAGGCTTTCTATAAGTTCAATGATACTTTGACGATCACAACAGTCAAATATTTAAGTAAATAGTGTTGTTAGTATGACGACCGATGTGGCGCGGTGGGCGAAGGTCCGCCTGCGACGCAGGAGGTTGCGTGTTCGATTCCCGCCTCGGAACAATTGTGTGTACGATCTGCAGATATTTGTTCCGGGTGTTCTGGTCGTTTTCTATGTATAATAAAAAATATCTATCTATGTAATATATAGTATTATGTATATCGGTTATCTAGTACCCATAACACAAGCTCTGCTTACCTTGGGGCTAGATAATGCTGTGTGAATTGTATTATTTATTTATTTATTTAGTAACGCTCTCAAAATTTATAATAAACTAGCTGCGTCCCGCGACCAGCGTAGAAATTTCTGCGCATTTTTCTTTAATTTTTTTAATGTCATACGTGTCTACGATGTTATAGAAAATATTTAAAAAAAAAAGATCTGAAATCGGTAAAAGGTAAAGCCGTTCTCAAGTTATAAAAAAAAAAAAAAAAAAATATTTTCATAACCTAACCCTTGTTTCTAATATATTATTTCTTACCCTCCATACGCATGTTTTTTGGCGAAAAAATATCTTTATCCTTTTCTTATGACGTTGGGAATAGGCTACGTCTCACGTGAGAGGCTGGGTATAGTCACGCGTGAGACGTAGGGAATACCTTTACATTTGCAGTGGACTATTATAGGTTGGTGATGATGGAAAGAGCTGTGCTCGAAGTTTATCTGAAGGATAGGATTCGCAACGAATACATCCGACAGAGAACCAAAGTTATCGACATAGCTCTAAGAATTAGCAAGCTGAAGTGGCAGTAGGTCGGCCATATCTTGCGAAGAACCGACGACGGCCGTTGGGACAAACGTGTTCTTGAGTGGAGACCACGACTCCGTAAACGTAGTGTAGGATCCCCGACCAGGTGGGATGGCGATCTGCGAAATACTGCAACAGGTAGATGCTGGATGCGGCAAGCTGAAGACAGGGCGCTATGGCGCTCATTGGGAGAGGCCTATGTCCAGCAGCAGCTATAGGCTGATGATGATTATGACGACTGTAGAAAGGATTTAATAATAGTCATAGAAGCTTTATTTAGAATCTTTTGACTCTGAAGTTAGTAATTACAAACAAAATACTGAGAAAAGTGAACATACTTTGCGACAAAAGAAACAATTTTCTTTCCTTTACAAACATTAAATTGAAAACCTCTTTCGCCCACCCTTTGCGAAAACTTCGCTACGCGTTGGCATATTATTAACTAACTTTTTCCTGCGACTTTATATACTGGGCTGATAAAATCAATCCTACTAATATTATAAACGAGAAAGTTTGTGAGGATGTATGTAAGTACTGAATGGATTTTTATGAAATTTCACAATAATAGATATAGCTTACATATCAGAATAACACATAGGCTACAATTCATAAAGATATATTGTATATTATCCAAAATATTTATCACCTCGCGGGTGATACCGCGGGGCGCAGCTAGTATAATTTAATAAAGGTCTTTAGATTACTTTTGCAGTGTAACTAGATGAAAAGTATTGAATAAAATTCACCATGGCTCCATTTCCTCGAAGATGTATATGCCGATTCTTCCTTTCTTGATCTTACTGAGCAACAGTTAGACAAACTTGAGCGCCTGCATAATGTCGGGATAAGGTTTATATTTGGCTTGCGCAAATATGACCATGTCTCGGAATTTCGCAGGAAGCTCAAGTGGCTACCTATACGGCTTCGCCGTAATTCTCATATCCTATCTCTTCTCTATAACATTATATTTCTGACCTCTGCACCCCCTTATCTCAAAGAGCGTTTCACCTTTCTTCATCTTTCTCACACTCTTTCTCTGCGCTCTTCGGCAACTCTTATGCTTCAAGTACCAGCTCACTCTACTTCTTTCTTCGCCCATTCCTTTACTGCCCGAGCTGTTCAACTATGGAACGCATTACCAGTTTCGGTGAGGCGTGCTAAGTCACTACCAACCTGTAGGGGATCGAAATAAAAACACTGTTTTAAACGACAGACGACAGAAATTGGTTTGCAGGCAGAATTGGACATTTATGAATGTGCTTCTTGACGACTTGTTTAGTGAGTTATTTGTACTGCGACACGGCGCCACCTCCACACGTCAGAGAGAAAACTACCCTCTGGTGTGGTAAAAAAAATCATTATTTAAATTTTGCGTGCACCCACAATCTTGTCGTATTTATTTATACTTTCAAAAGATGCCAACAGATGGCGTAACGTGTTTAGATATAATTAAAATCTTATATCTAACATACCTTATTATATAAAAACGTGTGTCGTCTACAATCCACCCTCTTAGTGCGGAACTGACATTAAAATAAAAATAACAATAACAACTTCTAAGCAATAGTTCAGGTCAGCACTAACAATCCGATGGTTCAAGTAAAGCGACACGCGTTACTGGGCGGCGCACTAAACCAGAGCGAGTGCGCACGTCCACCACTCGCACGCGGCCATCGTCCCCCGCGCGCGCCGCACTCACCACTCCGTGCCGCCAGCACCCACGGTCCAAATTAGGTTCCAAGATGAGAACATAATCTCCCTCTCGCAACACTCTCTGCTCCCTACACCACTTCTGCCTAGGAATTAGGGTAGGAAGGTATTCCTTAACCCATCTAGCCCAAAACATATCAGTTAACCGTTGCGCGATACGCCATTGCTTACGCAAACATAGGTCAGCATCATCATACCTACCGCATGCGGGACCGTTCGATGAGGTACCTAACAAAAAGTGATTAGGGCTTAAGGCTTCGGGGTAGTTAACGTCAGTTGACACATGAGTAATAGGGCGACTATTTACTAGCGCTTCCACTTCCGCAAACAAAGTAGAAAGCGTTTCAGGATGAGGCGCGCGTTCCTTCAGGACTACTTTCAGGGACGTCTTTACAGTGCGAATCATACGTTCCCAGGCACCGCCTTGTTCGGGGGCCCCCGGGGGAATAAATCTCCATTCGATACCTCTCACGGTACAGTCTTCTAGAAGCTTACTTTGATTGAGTTCAAGTAAACTTCGTTTCAACTCATTGTCCGCTCCGCGCAGGTTGGTTCCGTTATCTGAGTAGATAACACTGGGCGTGCCGCGGCGGGCAATCATGCGTCTGAGCGCCATGATAGTGGAGTCTGTACTCAGACTCTCACTAACCTCCAAATGTATGGCACGTACCGTAAGACACGTAAACAATACACCATACCTTTTGAACCTTTTTCGGCCGATCGTAACTTCCATCGGACCAAAAAAGTCCACGCCTGTATAACTGAAGGGGCGACGATTGTGCTGCAGACGGGCTGCAGGGAGGTCGGCCATTCGCTGCGCCTGCGGCGCAGCACGGCGGTACCGGCAGAACGGACAGCGCGCGGCGACTGCGCGGACAGTCGGCCGCAGATTCAGTATCCAGTAGCGCTGTCGTAATTCGTTTACTACAAGTTCGTGTGCACCATGCATAGCTTTTCTATGATAGTGCTCGACTAACAGCCGACTTATCTGGTGCCGACCATCGAGAATGGCAGGTCTCAAAGTCGAATAAGACACACTTGCGACTTTATCAATTCGACCGCCAGCTCGTAACACTTTAGTGTCGTCCAGATAAGGTGTTAACGTCAACAAGCGGCTTGTCGTTAACAACGGCTTGTTAAGCTTAATAAGCTCAATGTCCTGCGCAAATGAGTCATGCTGAGATTTTTTTATCAATAAGAGTTCAGCTTTAGTCATAAGCTCGACATTTAATTCAGTCTCGATTCGTCGACATCGTCGAACGAATAATAAAATATGAGCGGTCACTCGGACGAGTCGTATCCAAGACGAATATTTATTCTCATCAGGTAAGGAATAATCAACCGGGTCCGACACTACATTTAGACTTCGCTGCTCATAAAGTACTTCCGGTGCAGGCTTTTTGCTGGACTTACAATCCTTAGGCCAAGAATCCTCAGGCTGCCGTAAGAACTGCGGTCCACGAAACCAAACACTTTCGTACTTCAGAGGGGGCGTGTCGTCTTTTGTTGCTAAGTCAGCTACATTCAACTTAGTTGGGACATAACGCCACTCCGATAAGCTCGTAAGCTCGTCAATTTCACCTAAGCGATGAGCTACGTACGGCTTGTAGCTCCTAGGATCACTGCGTATCCATTGTAGAACGGTCTGTGAGTCCGTCCAGAAGTAGCGCTTTTCAGGCTTGTGGTCTTTGTGTTCTCGCTGCAGGGTGTCCGCGAGACGTGCAGCCGTCAGCGCGCCCTGCAGTTCCAGACGTGGGACGGATACCGGGCGGAGCGGACTTACCCTACTCTTACTAGCGGCAAAACAAATCAAAACATTTCCGTCAGCTCGAATGAAACGCCAATAAACAACAGCAGCGTACGCTTTCAAAGAAGCGTCACAGAATATGTGCAGTTGTTTATTAACAATTGAATCGGCGCTGCTACCTACACCTACTGATAAGGGATAGCACGGCGCCCACGTGTCTACGTTGTTATACCACCTAGGTATGCGTAACGACTCTAAAAGTTTTAATTCATCTAACCATTTTACCCAGCGTATGTGTTCGTCGGAATGGATGCGGCATTTCCAATCTACTTTCGACCTGTGCACATCTTGAAAAATGATTTTACTTTTTATGACAAACGGTGATAAAAAACCATGTATATCGTAAATTGACATTATTATGCTAAGCATTTTCGATTTAGTAGGCGGCATAGAACCATTCAAAATATCGGCCGGTATTCTATCTAGCGAAATTTGAAACCCGAACGAATCATCGGCAGGATGCCATATCAATCCTAGCGTGCGCTCACTGGTATTCATAGCTCCATGTTTGAACTGAACAGCTGAGCGCGCCAGTGCATCCGTAGGTACCGAGTCTAAAACCTGTTTGCTGTTGCTAGACCACCCTCGTATTTCAAAACCACCCTTGCTGTTAATCAATGTTATGTCACGAATTAAATCAATTGCATTCTTTTCGTCGCAGGTCGAGTAACAACAATCATCCATGTAAAAACTATTTAGAATTACTTGGACAGCTTCGGAATTTAAATCCTCATATTTTAAAGCATTTTTATTCTTTACATATTGCGCAATAAACGGTGAGCATGTAGCGCCGAAAATAAGGCTTTGCATCGAACAAACCTTTAACGGGCTCTCCGACGATTCTTGCCACAAGAATCGAAGTACATGCTAGTCTTCCGGACGAATTTTCACCCTTAGAAACATATCGCGAATATCTCCAATTATAACAATTCTATTCTCACGAAATCTAAGCATAATTCCGTAAAGTGAATTATATAAATCCGGTCCTGTTAATAAATAATCGTTAAGGCACAGACCATCTACTTTTGCCGCTGCATCAAAAACAACCCTTAACTTATCAGGTTTGTTAATATTTTGAATACCAAAGTGAGGCAAATACCAAGCTGAGGAATGCGATTCCTTATCAGTTAGTTCTCGGGCGTAATTACTATCTAAAAGTTTAGTAATTTCATTTTTATAGCGGGCAGCGTAGTCAGCATTTTGACGAAACTTTCGTAACAATAGTTGCTGACGCGAGTAGGCATTGTGATACGAATCGGCCATGCTAAATACATCTTTCTTAAAGGGCAAACCTACTTCCCACTGAGTACCTACCTGGCGAGCTGTCTTATCTAAAATCTCAATAGCACGAATATGATCTGTATTCTCGCGCGATACGGGTGAAATTCCTATCAAGTCGAAATCGAACGAGTGTTTAATCAAATCATTAAGTTCGCGAATATTGTGCATATCATCAGTATCATCAGGGTTGCGAGAGTGAGCGAGATGGAGTACATTTTGGTCACTTACCCCGGACTTCGACGAGTGAGTGCGGCCACGGTGGAAACCATGGACGGTCCATCCCAACCGACATCGTGATGCGTACAGCGAGTTCCTGTCTCCATGTATTACCTCAAGTGGAGCCATCAGGAAATAATTATCCTCACCAATAAGTAGACGAGGTTTCACATTAGTGCCTGTACAAATCAAGTGTTTGATATGCGAAAAGTGAGAACTATTTACACTATCTAAAATAGATTGATTTTGTGAACACAGCTGTAACTTATCACACTTGCGAAACTTACAGTCATAACGGGTTTTGTCCTGTCCCGTTATTTCTACCCTAACACTAGGCACTTCCGATTGATAAACCGATAAACCGAACGCATCCGTAAACCTAATAGGCTGAGCACTACTACACTTGAGACCTAGGCTATCTGCCAATTCGGCATCGATCACAGACACTTGGGCACCATCGTCCAGAAGGGCGTGGGTGTTTACGACACCTTTAGGGCCACGTAACTGAACCGCAATCACTTTTAATAACGCGAATCCTTCAGAAGCTGCGCCGGCGCAGCTTTCGACGTCATCACTGTCCCGTGCGAAATGCAACACTGGCGCGTCGGGTGCAGGTGAGATAGGTTCCGGGGTCAAGGGCGTCTTATCAGCTGTTGGTGACGTCATCGTCTCAGGCTTAGTCCAATGTAGCAGGCGGTGATGCGACTTGCCGCATTCATCTATATTACAAATTGGTGCAGGGCATGATATGTCGTTATTGTGTCTTTTTTTGAGACAACAATAACATAAATTGTGCGTTTTAACAAAACGCCATTTATCCTTTCGCATAGCGCGTTTGAATGCGCGACATTCTGTAAGAATATGGTTGCCTTTCTGGCAAAACTTGCAATCATCAGTAGCATCAACGGAGGATGTATTCACGGCGCGTCTGGGCGGCGGCGGCGCGGGCGCTTCCGGTTTCTTCTCCCGCGGCTGACTACATCCGACGACAGATATCATCTCAGCTTCCAGCTTCAGAAATGTCGCTACTATTTCTAGCCTAGATCTCCCTTCTCGTAGATGATTGTAGGCAAACTCTGTCCATCTACCTATCAAGGTGCTCGGCAATTTAGAAACAATAGCTGCGGCGAGCTCGGGGCTTCGTAGGTAGTCATTCTGGTCAAGTGCGCGTATGGTGGCCACGCAGTTATTGACTTTGACGGACAAGGTGATCAGATCGTGCTGGTACTGAGTAGGTAACGATGGTAGCTTTTTCAATCGCATCGCTATATTGTTGACAATAATATCGGGACGGCCAAACCTGAGTTCCAGTGCTTCCATAACTGCTGACGGCGGAGTGTTGCCAATCAACAAGTCAGTCACTGCTTCCTTGGCCTCGCCTCGTAGGGACTTACGTAGGCGCCACAGGTTCTCACTGTCACTGAATCTACACACACGTAACGAATCATCATAAGCACTTTTGAAATGTAGCCACTCGATGCAGTCACCACTAAAGACAGGTAGGTCACGAGGCATGGCGAGACGGCTCAAAAGTTTATCTTCGTGCTTAGCACATGATGTAGACTGGTTCATCAGATCCTTCAGCGTATGGGCAAGCTGTAGGATGCTGTTGTCGTGCTGGACGGGTGATGGGCAGTGCGTGTCCAGCCACTTCTCCACGTTGTTGTGCACGCGCTTCTCGCTGGGCAGGGACGAACAATAGGCACCAAGGATTTCGTCAGGAGCGACATCCGTGCCGACGCGACTAGCCTTCTCGCTATCGCGGTCGACTTTGGCAAGATCAGCCTCAAGCTTCTTGTCAATTAACTCCATCTGAATCCTGGCTTTAGCTTCCGCCGCTTCCAATTCGAGTTGTTTACGACGTGCGATTGAAGACATTGTGGTTTTCTTTGTACAAATTGTTGTTTTCGAAGCACATGTTGATTGCTGCGCAATACCGGGAGGTGCCATCTTGCAGGCAAGTTTCGGCATCGGCGTCGACTCGTGTCCTTCTCGCGACGATTGAGGAACGTTCGTGTCGCGACGAAGGCTCATGTCCAACTCCTTCATCGTAGGTGCAAATTCCAACTTCATTGAATCCAAACGTGCCTGTCGTTGACGACGCGTGAGAACTTTCGATGGCGTTTCGTCCGACATGTTGAAACGCAACTGTGCAGTTCACTGATTTTACAGATCCGCTCGAATGGACCAAACAGTTTGTAGGGGATCGAAATAAAAACACTGTTTTAAACGACAGACGACAGAAATTGGTTTGCAGGCAGAATTGGACATTTATGAATGTGCTTCTTGACGACTTGTTTAGTGAGTTATTTGTACTGCGACACGGCGCCACCTCCACACGTCAGAGAGAAAACTACCCTCTGGTGTGGTAAAAAAAATCATTATTTAAATTTTGCGTGCACCCACAATCTTGTCGTATTTATTTATACTTTCAAAAGATGCCAACAGATGGCGTAACGTGTTTAGATATAATTAAAATCTTATATCTAACATACCTTATTATATAAAAACGTGTGTCGTCTACACAACCTTTAAAACTATGTTAAAGGAGCACTATTTGTCCTGCTGTCACTAATGCATAACTGAGTCCCTATGTATATAAGTATATATATTTTATGATATGTATGTAGTATATTTCCATGTAAGTATTTTATTTTATTTTATAATATATGTATAACCTGCAAGCACACAGATCCCCTGGTACTGTCCACGATCCTATCCATCCATGGTTGTCTGGTAGAAATCGCTCTTGAGCGATAAGACCGCCAATTGTATCTAGTTTTTTAAGTTTTATTTTACATTGTCATTTTATACTTAGTGTGCAATAAAGAATTATCTATCTATATATCACGACATATCCATCAATATTTATAGAGAATAGATATCTTGTCTTTTAAAATAATGAAAAAAAACTATCTATGTAGGTAATGTATTGTATTATGTATATCATTCATCTAGTACCCATAACACAAGCTCTGCTTAGCTTAGGGCTAGATGATGCTGTGTGGATTGTCCAGCATTATTTATTATTTCTTTATTTAAGGTAAATAAAGAAATAATAAATAATGCTGCAAATATTTTAGATAGATCTGATATATGCAAAGGGATTCATGACATCGCGTCGAGTCTTCATGTTCGGGTGTTGTCTATCAAACAGTGGTAACAGACGTCCATTTATTCATAACTAGCGGCCCGTCCCGGCTTCGCCCAAATGGTCATTTGTTTTAGGCAATTTTTTGAATTTTTCTCTTTTTTCTCTCCGTAAGATCCTCGTAATTCAAGGAATATTCTAAAAAAGAATTAGCTAAATCGGTTCAGCTGCTATCGAGATTTATTAATCATATATAACGATGTTTATTTTCTATATTATATACTTAAATAATACACAGTAAAACTGATTTATAGCGGAAATTGTTTTGGCTATGTTTGCAACACTTTTCTAAACTTGTTATGGTTACATCTAGGTCTACAATCTGGTTCACTACTGTAACTCTATTATTAAAGGCATTAATGTGATTTTAAACTGCTTTGTAAACTTATTGTTATAAATAAAAAAATCCCTACTTCTCCTGGTCACGCTATACTTGAGAACGGCTTTACCGATTTTATACATCTTTTTTTAAATCTTTTATCAAGAACATTGCTATTTTCTAACGCGGACAAAGCCGCGTCTTGTATAATATAGCAATTGGAAACACCTACATCATAAATGAGAGTCATAGGTGCTTAAATATGATGACATACTCGAAAAAAAAACGATAAAAAAAAACGAACGTTGGAATGACATAAGCGTCGGACAATAAATAATTATAACTTGCAAATAAGTTAATAGAAACGTTACCTTCAAACAAAAATAAAAATAAGAAAAGAAAAAAAAGTAAATTAAAAAAAGGCACAAAACGATTGAAAAATGATGTTGATGTATCAAAAAACCCGAAAAACTTTCAATTCAATCTCGATTCTAATATTCACATATGAAAAGAGCTTCAATAAAATATGTTCATTGAATTCAAATAAAAAGTAACTCCGAACGCTGAAGAGTCATCGAATTCAATGAACTCAATTTATTTACCTAATAACTAGTTTTTTGATGGATTCAGCTGAATTCAATAATGGACCTAAATCTAGCAAGATAAGTATTACTTTTGACAGGTTTTTGGTTAACTGAACAGACTAGCAAGATCGTAATGAATTAACTTTATATGGCTATAGTCAAAACATATGAAACAACAGAGAAAGCTAAAAACCGAGTACCTTGGAGGAGGCTTTCACCGCTCCAGGCGGTCCTAACACTACCTAAGTAAATAAGTTAGTATATAAGTAATTTAGAAAGTTTGTTTATGTAAAAAGGAATAGTAGTTATACTTAAGTTCTTATATTAATACTGTTAAAATTAGTGTTTTGGAACAATAAAGCTCTTTTTATTTAATTTATTTATTATGGCTATAGTCAAGTTATAAAATGATTATGGTTTACCCGTTATTATTTTTGATCGATTGTAAAGAATTATTAAAGCTCTAAGAATTAGCAAGCTGAAGTGGCAGTGGGCCGGCCATATCTCGCGAAAAACCAACGGCCGCTGGGGCAAACGAGTTCTCGAGTGGAGACCACGACTCGGTAAACGTAGTGTAGGACACCCTCCGACCAGGTTGGATGACAACCTGCGAAAGACTGCAGGTAGATGCTGGATGCGGCAAGCTGAAGACAGGGCGCTATGGCGCTCATTGGGGGAGGCCTATGTCCAGCAGTGGACTGCTATAGGCTGGATGATGATGATGCTACGCTATTTTTTTCACTTTTTTTTTCACTTTCACTTTTTGAGCAAGTAAAGTGAAAACTAATTTGTCTGCTTACTGAGTTCATTATTCCACGAATTATTGTAAAGCTGCGAAAAGTGAAATATTTTGCATGCACATTCAATTATTTCTTGAAAGGATTCAACTTCGTTAATCCCATTTTAAGAAGAATATCAGATTTTAATATTGTTCTTTTAATATAATGTTGGAAACTTTAAATGTAATGTCTTTTTTAGCAATGATATGCATCTGATGTACAATAAATTAGACGTCCGATGTGGCGCGGTGGGCGAAGGTCCGCCTGCGACGCAGTAGGTTGCGGGTTCGATTCCCGCCTCGGAACAATTGTGTGTACGATCTGCAGATATTTGTTCCGGGTGATCTGGTCGTTTTCTATGTATAATAAAAAAATATCTATCTATGTAATGTATTGTATTATGTATATCAGTTATCTAGTACCCATAACACAAGCTCTGCTTACCATGGGGCTAGATAATGCTGAGTGAATTGTCCAGCATTATTTTTTATTTTTTTATTTTTAAATAAAGCATTTTAGAATTGTAGTGTAGGACGCCCTCCGACCAGGTGAGATGACGACCTGCGAAAGACTGCAGGTAGATGCTGGATGCGTCAAGCTGAAGACATGGCGGTATGGCGCTATGGCGCAGTGTACCTACATAGGTTGATCATCATCAACCTATGTTAGTCCACTGCTGGACATAGGCCTCCCCAATGAGTCTCAAAGATGACGATGATGATTGTATAGAAAACTTCAATAAATCCAGGTATACCTTAGAAATACATGTGCACCTTTAAATGTACTCGTAGTAATCAAATGATAATGCTAAATCATAAATAGTTATGAAGTAATCGATTGGTTAGTGATTATGGCAAATCCCTCTGGTTTGGTCGTAGATCTCTACCAGAGACATTTAAATTACCTTATCTACCCAAGAATTTATACTAAAATTACCTTAGTAGATAAATTAAATTATTTATTCTTTTATTCTAAAAAATAATGGAATTGCTTATTATTTTTTTATACAAATATGATCATAAAAAATGTCAATATCTAAGTTCAATTTGCGAACCCAGAAGGGGCCTTTCTCGGTTTCCTTGAAGGATTATAACAGCCTGACGTACACTACGTCTAACGGGTCTTGGTTCATTCTTGATCCCTTCATAAACTGAAATCATATTGTAACAAGCAAAGTAAATGAACCTCAACCGAGTACGGTAGTGGAAGCAAAATAGGTCTACCGACCTGTAGGGGCTATTGTTTGTGTTAATGCACTGTTCGCAAGCAGCCGGTACGGGACAAAAGGACCTGCTACAGCTTGAATTAAATCAACAATAAATACACTGTAGAGAATTCTGCAAGAAAATTTCTTGGGAACTAGCGTCAGCTACCAAACCGTTTTAAAATACATTAAGCATTTTTAAGTGAACGCTACTATTATTTATTTATTTATTTTAGCCACTGTCCCACTGCTGGGCAAAGGCCTCCCTTTTCTCCTTCCACTCCTTGCGATCCAACGCTGCAACGCTACTACTACAAAATAATGGTTCGAGATTCGATTGTTATTATTATTATTTTTAAACATACAAAACACTTTACAATGTTATCTAAAATAATAATAAAAAAGTAATTTTAATCTACATTGTACCGTAAAGATATGTGTACAGCTACTTAGTAAATTATATTATAATAATTCGTACTAAAGGACTAATATTAACAGAAACAAAAACAATTTTAACAGACACTGGTGATAAAATTAAACAAACAATAGCTATAAGACCGGGCAGTACTCTATTCAATTTCATCACCAGGTAGGATGGCCCAGCTTGGAGGACCAGCGATATGAGGATCATTGAAATTGTGATCAAGAAACACCTGAATTTTAATCGTGAAGATTGTTTTCGCTTCTCTTCGTCGTGGAATCTTGTGCTTAACACTTTGAGTGCTGAAAACGCACGGTATGACTTTTCTACAAGTGACTAATATGCGTAAATCCACACTAGCGCAGCGGCTGAGAAAATACAGATCTTTGTGACTCAGCAGAGCTGTAATATTTTTCGAACGAAACGCATGTGCGGCGCAACACAACCGCTGTGTAGAGTGGCAGCACGAATTTTTTAGGTAAAAAAAAGACCGCAGTCGTCGAAAAAAACCGCAGTCAAAGTGTTAATATGTGTGTGCGTTGTGATTCGGCTGTACTGCAGTCGGACACGGTCATTTTAGTGTGTTTAAATTCTTTTGCACACCAACATGGGATCATCTTCCTCTATACAGTTGTGTTCCCATAAAAAAATAGGGATTAGCATTTACTCCGTAAACTTTTAACAGATACTCGAATTCAGTTTTTAGTTTTTTCTAAACCAGCAAATTTCAGTTATTAATTTTTACAAAAAGGATACAATTTGATTTAATTGGAATAACTAATTTTGACACTATTTTCTGAGAGCTGCTACGACAGCGACACTCAGTGAAGCTTGCTACCGTAGGTACTGCGATGGCCAATCCTGCCAGGCGTGGCATTGGGGATGGCATACGTCTAGGATGTAGACGTTTTCTGAGTGAGATGTATGTAAATATGTTATAATAACTAATATTATAAAAGCGAATGTTTGGATGTATGTTTGTCATCTTTTCCCGCAAGAACTACGGAACGAATCGGGCTAAAATTTTATAGTTATAAAAGTAGTTTTGGCCTGGGATTAGACATTCTTTTTATCACTTAAATCAGTTCAATAGAATAGCCATGCCGTTAATAGTAGCCGTAATTTGTTATATGTTTTTTTATTGTTACTGTCCAGTAACAATAAAAAAACATATAACAAATTAGATCTCATAATTTTATTTAAAATTGATACAGTCAACTGTGTTGCAAATATCAACACCAGTTGGGAAAGTTACAAAATAAATACAATATAACTTTATTGCACCATCAATACAAAAAAATAATAAAAATTACAAAGGATCTTAATACTAACTAAATCTAGTGGCACAATCGGCGGCCTTATCGCTAAAAGCGATTTCTTCCAGGCAACCTTTGGATGGATAGGATCGAAAGTTAATAATATATAATAAATATTGCTGGACCATTCACACAGCATTATCTAGCCCCATGGTAAGCATAGCTTGTGTTATGGGTACTAGATAACTGATATACATAATACAATATATTACATATTATAGATAGATATATATATTTTTTTATACTTAGAAAACGACCAGATCACCCGGAACAAATATCTGCAGATCGTACACACAATTGTTACGAGGCGGGAATCGAACCCGCAACCTTCTGCGTCGCAGGCGGACCTTCGCCCACCGCGCCACATCGGTCGTCAGTTGCCCATCTTGTCAGTCCAATTTTGACAGAAATACAAACCATGAGGAATCAACAATAGTCGGTTGAAATTTCAATTAAATGTTGGAAAGTTTTAATTTTCTTACAAAAACAGTAATCACCACGAGCAATCTACAAAGTCAGCTTACATTTTATTGTTAAAAGTTTTTATAGTAAAGGGAGGCTTATTCTTCCCAAGTAGTTACATATATTTATAATATCCATAATTATAGGCCAAATACTACAGGGAATATGTATTATACCTTTTATCTATATAAATATATATATATATATATATATATCTATCTATCTACTACTATATAATGCGTATTGTCGAACCTTGATCAAACGAGATGTGCGGATACACGACATGTATTCATCGATAAAAAACAAAAAATAATAAAATATATTTTACCTATCTCAAAAACAAAGCCGATTTAATTATTTTTTAATGAAAACTACTTCATCTGGTTTTTTCTTCGTTTCTTTTTGAGTAAACGGTGTATTTTATTCAAAGTTGTCTCATTTCAAAGCTAGATAGTCTACCTAGCTAAGAAAAATATATACAAATTTAGCCTTAGAGCACATCTCGTTTGATCAAGATTCGACAATACACATTGTATAATGATATATATATATATCTATTAAAATATATAAATTTCTAAAACCGTAAATACCTTCACAAAATTCGATACTTCTTACTCGTTGATTTTAATTTTGAGTGGGTGTTCTGTCGATTGAGCAGCTAAGTAAAACCTTTAACGGAATTCAATTCCTCAACATAATGAGGATTCAATTAAAATTAAGTATATTTTAATGGTGCCAAAATTTTTATAATAGATATTTGAAATTATAGGCATTAAATGATTTAAAAATAAATCAATAGCATTTACGAGTTATCAAGGAGTTATAAATTGTTAAAGAGAGAGAAAGGTCATAATTATTTATTATTAACAGTATGAAGTGTCCCACTGCAGGGCAAAGGCCCCTTCTTCAAGTATTTCTGTTTTCTGCAAGTAGTCACGTTTTGTCGAAAGCGTCAAGCTTAAATTGGGAGAATTTCCTATCTCAGAAAGGACATACATAGAGTATGAAATAATATATTTTTTTGACACAAAACCCATATAGTAGATGTTTAACTAACCAACACCAGCTCGGCTTGATGATGCTGTGCGAATTAGGCAGCCTTTTGAATATATTTTAGTAACAATTACTGTATATTCCCATGAAAATGAACATCTCCCTATGTTTCATTTTCATTTATTAAATTTTCTCGCACGCAGTTCTCATACCTATGAATTTCCACTAATATTCTCCAAACAAAAACAGGATTAATATGGAAAAAGGCCAAATTTTAGTACTTTCACTAACGAGCCCTTAAAATACCTAATAGCTATTTTACCAGCATTTAATTCAAGGGTCACCTTGAAAGTCTACGTTATAACATTCAAGTGTCTCTTAACTCCAAATATTTGCATTTTATCTCTTGCCCTAAAAACCCACGAAATGATTTCGGCCTCATCTCCATTTAAAACTTACCTAACCCTTTCAAAATTATACAATGAGCTTACATAGCTTTGTCCGAGCCTCCCTTTGTACATACCTAGGAAACTTTTGTTAGAACGCCCACACACGATCTCTTCCGACAACACGCGCTTGAAAAATTTGGTGATTTGGTTCTGATTCTGATTGTAAAAAGGCGCCACGAAATTTGTTTACTCAGCCGAAAGCGGGTTGCGAATTCTACATTTTTAATACCTGTAGAAAATAATGTTAGTAAATAATGGTAGTTCATCATATATGATGAAAAAAGTTTAATAACTGTGTGCAAAAGTAAGGAGAATCACGTTCTAGAACTGTTATAGACCATTCCTTTTCAACAAAAGAAAATGGCAGCTACTACAGCTTGAATTAATGCAACAATCAACAGTGTAGAGAATTCTGCAAGAAATTGTGCCAGGAAGTAGTTCCTGGTTTACTTACGAGTAGTCGCAAGTAAACTTTTTTCTTCATATTTGCGTGCATAGGAGAGTGCATAAGAATAATCTCATCCACGGTTCACGATCTACAGCTGTTGTAGACCATTCCTTTTGAACAAGTCTAGCTCGTTCCTTTATCGACGTTCCGATTCCTCGGTGATTTGATTTCCCGCCGTAGTTATACACATAGTCTTAAGAGTTAGAATGAAGGTAATTTTACTAACATGGTAGTTTCCATGATTACTGACGAAAAAAAATTCCTCACAAAATCTTTTGAATCGATTCCAAATTTGCCAAAGGCTACATGAAAATTTGTATTTATTTATTTTTAAAGAATATACATGATTTCTTATATTTAACACTCTTTAAACCCGTAGGGGTTTGACACGAATGTTACATTCCTCGGGTTTCAATCTTAAGATAAAGTGTACATAATTATGTATCTTTGTATGTAGGTACAAGAGAAATAGTTTTCATAATCGTGTGCCATACCCACCTTTAGATCATAATATGACACAAATGTAAGTATGGCACTCTGTTACATTACTTATTAATTATACAAAGCTCTAAGTACCTACGCGAAAAGAACAACTCAATTTCAATAGAAAGCCAAGCCTTAGATCAGGTAATTTCTTCTGGTATATTTAAAAATACGTATCTACTCATACATACCCGCGCTTTATCTATTTTACGCTGATTTATCAGTTTTTTAGAGAGATTGATATCATTATAATCCATTTCGTAGCATTTCGATAAATCACTCTCAAGAATATTCAATACAAATATATACTCCATTACGGTATTCGAAATCTTTTCCTTATTTACATTATTTCGTCATTTTTGCTGATTAAATGTCCTTTTACTTTGCTGCCGTGAAATAAGGTTTCCTCGTCTTGTTTCACGTAAAATCAATTTATGGAAATAATAAGCATTTTGGCCTCTATCGCTTAGTGAGAACCTAGAAAACTCAGACACTAGGTTCGATTCCCGCCTCATATCCTTAAATGAATCGAAACCAATTTCGTAAATAGGTACTAATTTTTTACCTAACTGGCTCAGTGAGCAACAACAAAGGTTCAAATCCAGATGTTCAGATTTAAGATTTGATTTCACCGTCTTATAACAATTAGTGTTAAGCTATAGATCTAAATGGACACAAACAAAACACCGTAACCCAAACCACTATATCCAAATTCCTATGTTGACGAATGTCAACAGCACACATTCTCCATAAATGTACCCAACATCAAATACAATAAAAGCAATCGAATGGGTCGACTTTCCATCCAGTAGTCACTTTAGCTTCCTTTATCCCACCATTATGTAAAAATGTTCATACAATATTGAATTATAGTATCCCATTTACCTGTCGGGAGGTATTTGTGACGGCGGTCCGGATTAAAGTATCCGAATTTTATCCGAATTTTAAGAAATTCGGAGTTACCCGAGCTTTGGTGGGCTAAGCCCCTGATTGGGCGACCTTTGACCCGGTTACCGATGAAGACGGGTAATCCGGCTTAGACGCTTCCCTGAACATTGGTAGCGTCCTATTTAATTCCTTCTACTGTTATATCGTTCAGGAAATCTTTGCTTGTGATCTAACACTATTTTAAGTAACAAAATATCAACACAAAGTAAAGCTTCTTTGTGTTGATATTTAGTTTTCTTCAAGTTATGTCTAACAACATATTTTGATTTAGGTAAAATTAGGAAGTAACAACTTTTATTCGTTTTTTTTTTCTTGATATTTGTTTTTATTAGTAACGTCGTAAAGGTATTAAGTATGAAGAGCCTACTGGGACACAGCTGGGCCTTGAGTGAAATTGCAAAAGTGAGCTTAATTTGAGAGTGGATATAGTTTCAAATTAAGCTTCCTCATTAAGAACAACAGATGTTATGCAAGACGGAACCAACGTCTCAAGTAGGCAATTCTACTTATTCGTAAGGCCGATCTTATGCATCAATACAGTTTTATCTATACAGTAAAAAAGTACCTTCTAGCTAGGTATCCACCTAACGTGTTTTGCTGATTTCATCATTCAGCGATGCAGCTAATTTCCAATTTAGCTGCATCGCTGAATTGGAACTAAACGGCTCTATTCGACTCTACTCGACGACCGATGTGGCGCGGTGGGCGAAGGTCCGCCTGCGACGCACGAGGTCGCGGGTTCGATTCCCGCCTCGGAACAATTGTGTGTGCGATCTGCAGATAATTGTTCCGGGTGTTCTGGTCGTTTTCTATGTATAATAAAAAAATATCTATCTATGTAATGTATTGTATTATGTATATCAGTTATCTAGTACCCATAACACAAGCTCTGCTTACCATGGGGCTAAGTAATGCTGTGTGAATTGTCCAGCACTATTTAATTTTTTTTTTTAATTTTTTTTTTATTGCAAGACCAGCGTTGGTTTGTTTGCAACGTGCTTACAACTAACTCATGCTGAAACAGGAACCTTTTTGTGACTCAATTGAAACAAAAACGTGTGTTGTCTTTTATTTGTATATCAAATTTGTTTTGTTTTTGTTGATTGAGTCACAAATAAAATATTCTCATCGTCATTCGCGTTAAATCCTGAAAAGAAAAAGTCTACTAGATACTTAGTGCGTGCGGTGCTAGTAATTAATAATGATTTTGCGTGTTCGACCGCAACAGATAGAACGCACGCATGCTATTTACACGGATATATTTATACAATGGATTCAAACTTTAGTTATTCTATGAAACTATTTTATTTTTAAAACTTTTGAAACTATCATGGTTATCAACACTAAAGTCATTTAAAACAGGATATTTACCATGATATCATGATCAAAAATCAAATCATGGTAAATATCCCGTTTTAAATGACTTTAGTATTTTATTTTTGTTAGTTTCACTGACAATGAAATACTCATGTCCTATAAAACTTTTGAAACTATCATGGTTATCAACACTAAAGTCATTTAAAACGGGATATTTACCATGATATCATGATCAAAAATCAAATCATGGTAAATGTCCCGTTTTAAATGACTTTAGTATTTTATTTTTGATAGTTTCACTGACAATGAAATACTCATGTCCTATAAAACTTTTGTAACTATCATGGTTATTAACACAAAAGTCATTTATAACGGGATATTAACCTTTGAAACTCGTGGTAGTGGTAATGTTCGTAGCAAAAGACGAAAATGAGATCGGTATGTAGGTATGCTCATTAAAAACTTACTTGCAGTGCCTTCAGTTATTCCGTGATCATGGCGAATGAATATGTATATTTAAACAAAAATTTAATAAGTGGCTGGTTGATGTTTTTATAGTGTAAATGAATTTATTAATCTTAACTAGAAAAAATATTATTTTATGACGATTGTGAATTAATTTAAGTTAACTATTTATTTTAGATTGTACCTTTTTACTTTCATTGATTATTTTAAATATTAATTAATTAAACGACCATGAATCACTGCGATTTAATATTTGCACACCTGCTTGCGGGTTGAATAGATTTGACTCCACTCTAGTTATAAGACCTGACTTGTACCAGTAAAGTGAACCTGAAATGTGTTCAGCAACTATATGATTTGATTTGATTTGTTCAGAATTACTGGAAAACTCAAAATACAAATTATATTAAATATCCCGTTATATAAATGACTTTTGAGTCATGTTCTATGCCTTATTATATTATATTAAAATAATTATATTTTATCGATTCGATTTTCTATGACAATTATGTTTTAGAAAATCCAGGAGTTTCTAAGGTGTAGATTATAAATAAGTAGGCAATTTTGAAATCAAAACCGTTTGGCAACAACAGCCATAATAAAGATAAATTGCGTTGTAAAAAAGAAATATAATAACACTTCAGAAGTTTTAAGGGTACTTAGTATTTTCCCTTTTGTGTATAATAAATTAATAAATATTGCTGGACAATCCACACAGCATCACCTAGCCCTAACAGACAAGATCGACTTACGATGAATGATTTTGGCCTGAGTGAAAAACCGTTTTTTCACTTTGAATACGAGAAAAGTGAACTATCAAAACTTACCTTCATACTGCAAAAATATTTTTCACTTCCCTACTCGTATTTCTTTCTTTAAGTAGGTATATTTCATGTGATTTCGACCGCAACAGATATAATAATATTAATCATTCCTTTGACTTTCTGTTCCATTTGCATAATAATTATTAAGTTAATTTTCACTTGATGACTTTTTTAATTAAATAAACCACATTCGCGGTCAGTAATAATTGTAGTAAAGAAAAAGTTCCAGTGATTCCGCGCTACTACAAACTTTTTGTGTCTTCTTTACGCGCAATGCAAAGTTATTTCAAAACGCAAAAAAAACCTACCTACGAATTCTACCCCGGAGGAAGAATCATAAAAATCACCAAGAAGTCGCTTCGGCTAAAGGGCTTCGGCTAAAGCTTAAATGGAATTATTTTCGGAAATGTAACTGACATTTCCGAAAATAATTCCATTTAAAATATGATGTTATTTTTTATTTAAAAACAAAATCCACAGCCCTTGAAAACTAAAATTAACTTACTTAATCACTAAACATAAGGCCAATACAGGATTTACTTTATATAAATAAATAGATGTACAAAATCACTCTCTATCTTTAAAAAACTGCTGCATCAGCATTATTTATCCATATGAAATATTGATAGCCTTATGTCTATGTAAGTTTATTTTAATGTTTGTGATGTAGGTATTTAGTGTATTTGTTATCAATTATTTATTAAATGGCCACCGTCTATATTTTTCGTATGTCCAGTCCATCCCAAAGTTGCCTGGAAGAGATCGCTCTCAGCGATAAGGGCGCCCTTTATACTTTTATTCTAAGTTTATATCTCTGTATTATTTTCTGTTTTGTGTAGAGTAATAAAGTGTTATCTATCTATCTATCAATAAAATTTCTGTTCTTACATTTGTTCTTACCAGGACCTGTCTGAAAATCAGCGCCGCTACTAACTTCGGCTTGTAGGGACCTTTTTGGCCACTTATGTAACATTATTTATATCTGTATATTCTATCTGATCAAATAAAAAGGTAGATATAAGTTCATTATTGTACTAAGTGATTGGCTGTCTTCTTAATGTTGAAATCCTAAAATATATAACAAAATTCCTAAAGTAGTTCGTGATTTGTTCAGTAACCAATTTAGTGCATAACTTAATGATTTTCTAATTGAAAAAGCTTATTATACAGTAAATGATTTTCTAAATGACCGTATTGTTTGACATTTTTACACTTTGACTGCGGTTTTTTTTCGACGACTGCGATCTTTTTTTTAACCTAAAAAATTCGTGCTGCCGCACACAGCGGTTGTGTTGCGCCGCACATGCGTTTCGTTCGAAAAATATTACAGCTCTGCTGAGTCACACAGATCTGTATTTTCTCAGCCGCTGCGCTAGTGTGGATTTACGGATATTAGTCACTTGTAGAAAACTCATACCGTGCGTTTTTAATGTACCTTTAATTGTGATTTAATGAAATCATCAATACCTTATTAATTTGCCAGAATAACTTACTTATATTCGTAATGAGAGCCCTAAATAAGCGTCATGTACATGAACTTTTAATTTTAATTTTAATATCGCTTTTAATTCTCATTTAAATCTCAACAAATGCTTGAATATAAAGTGGATCTAAATTTGATCTAAAAGACGATTTCATTTCAACATAATTGTGTGTTTTACTTACAATAGTAAACCCATAGCAGTCAATTAAATTCAATGAAATTCAATTTCATTTCATTCAATTTATCAATATCTATCTTATGCTTGAATTAGTAAATCCTACTAATATTATAAACGCGAAAGTTTTTGAGGATGTATGTAAATACCTATGTTTGTTGCTCTTTCACGCAAAAACTCCTGAATGAATTTTGATGAAACTTCACAAAATGATATAGCTTACATATTAGAATAACACATAGGCTACAATTCATAAAGATATATTGTATACTAGCTGTGCCCCACGGCTTCGACCGGTGCAGAATTCCTGAACTACGACAAACATTTCAAAACAAAAATCAGCTAAATCGGCCCAGCCGTTCTCGAGTTACTAACGAACAGCAATTGATATTTATATATTTATGAAAAATATCTATCACAACGCGGGTGAAACCGCGGGGCGCAGCTAGTTCAAGCATAAGTTAGAAACATTAGAAATATAACTTTTTCTCAAGAGTATCTTGGTAAGGTACTCTTGAGAAACGACGAATAAAAATTTATTTAGTACCTACTTAGGTAAGTACCTACCTTTCTTTAGTACTTAGGTAAGTACCTACTGGAATTTTTATTCGTACATACAAAGCCGCAAGCCAGTGCCCGTAGGGGACAGTTTATCATAAACATAAAAGAAAACTCACCATAATACTAGATTTTTTACAACAAAAATATTATTTCTGTGCGCGCATACCAAATACGTGCGTGTACTCCAGTTCCAACTAAACCTACTTAGAGGGAGGTCGCGTCGCAGCTTTCCCGGTTGGCGCTTCGAAATTCGAATCGAACGTTTAATTTTGAAAATGTTTTGTTTTTAATCAGTTTGAAAAGTGAGAGGATAAAGTGCTGTGATCAAAATGGGACAGGGATTCATTCTGAGCTGTTTGTTCTTGATGATTTTTGGAGGTAGGTACAAACTTTAAATTATTTTACTACTTATTAATCAATTGGCTCTCATCATTGAGTCAAAAAAACCTATATTATGAAATCAACCTACTTAGGGTTGCATGCATATTTTCAGAAGTTTTCTCCGTGAACATTTTCAATAACCTTGCTTCAAAGGGGTAAAAAGTTCTTAAGAACGCGTGCGTCGTTGTTATTGTGAAAGATTTTTAATTTTCTTTTTATTCACATTAATATTTATAATAGATATTTATATGAAATTAATTTTTTTCACTACCACAAAACGATAAGGGTATTTGCCGTTACCTAGCTTCCGTTAGAAGCTATTAAAATACCCAAAATAAAAATTTCTTTAACAATTAGATTGTCCCACCCAAAAGTTTTTGATAGGCATTAGATTTATTTACGTAAATTTAATTGGAGTGTGCCATGAAACAACTTTTCCTTGCGCCCTACGCAATTTTCCGGACTTTTCTCTTCGGAAATTGAATTTTCTCAAAATGTCATTTCTAATAAAGTGCGGATGGGCAGAATAAATGAAATAAAATGACTAGATGGTAATAGCATAGTGATGAGCCTTTAGAGATCCTGGCGGGGTCGTGATGGAGACAGGTTGAATATTCATCGAGCTGCAATACGTGTTAGGTCGTGGTTGTCTACCAATTATTATTAAAATCACATTCTAACGTCCAATGTAGTGTATTGTATATCAGTTAACTAGTAACCATAACATAAGCTCTGTTTAGCTTGGGGTTAGATTATGCTGTGTGGACTGTCCAGCATTATTTATGTGTTACTATTTTCTGCTCGCGGCTTCGCACGCGTTGTTTCTATGGAATCGTTTTAACTGATGAATGGGATAAAAAGTAGCCTATGTTTTATTCCGGGCCTGGAATTACCTGTATGAAAAAAAAAAAATATATGAATATGAAAGAGATATAATCCAAACATGACTACTAGATACTAGTGGTAGGTATTTATCTATGTTTCCCACTGTAGTTTAATTCTGAATGCCGTGGGTATGGTTCCCAAACTAAACTGCCCAATTACTTTTGAGTCCATTATAGATTTTAGCGCAGTACACATCGCTGGCAATATCCGAAAAATTCATAATGAACTAGAAATATTTTTCCGCTAGAGCACATTGAAACAACTTTGGCCTACAGCCTAGACCAACGCCCGTTGCTAGCTCCAGTCCAGAATTCTGATGCATATCTGTTGGAATAATTTATATTGGACTCGGAATAACTTTACATTTTATAAGTGATTTTAACAACGTTAGCTATTACATGTAATCTAGACGGGCCAGATTCGCAAGGTTATCAGAAAGCAATGATAATTTTTGACCCTTAAAAACAAGTTGACCGACCGTGATATGGAAAGAAAAAAAACAAGCAATAAATAAATAATGCTGGACAATTCACACAGCATTATCTAGCCCCATGGTAAGCAGAGATTGTGTTATGGGTACTAGATAATTGATATACATAATACAATACATTACATAGATAGATATTTTTTATTATACATAGAAAACAACCAGAACACCCGGTTTGTTCCGGGTGTTCTGTTTGTTTATATCTGCAGATCGTACACACAATTGTTCCAAGGTGGGAATCAAACCCGCAAACCTCCTGCGTCGCAGGCGGACCTTCACCCACCGCGTCACATCGGTCGTCAATCAATGGTATGTTTGCAATCAGCCTGATAGCATAAACACTTGTGGTAGTTTTATTTAAGACTAGATGTTTCCCGCGGTTTCACCCGCGTTGAATTCGAATTTCACATTTCTTAAATATAAAATATCCTAATCACCCGGGAATAGTGTAGCTTCAAAGGGTGAAAGAATGTTTAACATCGGTCCAGTAGTTTCGGAAACTATTCAATGCAAACAAAACAAAACAAATCTTTCCTCTTTATAATATTATTATTAGTATAGAACATCGGTGGAGAGTTTCTGATAATACTCAAACTCACAAAACTTACTCACATTACGTACTCAGTTAATTTATTTTTAAAAGTGAAGAAGAGCCCACAGCATGATGATAAAAGTGTTTAACCAGCGATAAGAAAGTTTTGTTTCATTAATTAATTCCTTTTGGAGGAGAAATGTCTTTCACGACGATGATAAATAAATAAATAAATAAATAAATAATGCTGGACAATTCACACCGCATTATCTAGCCCCATGGTAAGCAGAGCTTGTGTTATGGGTACTAGATAACTGATATACATAATACTATATATTACATAGATAGATATTTTTTTTTATACATAGAAAACGACCAGAACACCCGGAACAAATATCTGCAGATCGTACACACAATTGTTCCGAGGCGGGAATCGAACCCGCAACCTCCTGCGTCGCAGGCGGACCTTCGCCCACCGCGCCACTTCGGTCGTCGATAATTTGAATTTTGGCCTGCTAGCTTTATGGTGTATGGTGTTTTCAAGCATGGAAGCATGGAGTTAGTAATTCAAACATATAACATATATATACAAAGAAAAATCGTCTAGTTACAACACGTACAAAGAACAATGATCTTATTTTTATGTTGGAAACCTTTTTCGCGTCGTAAAAAGCTGCTAAAAAGGCTGCGGAGCCCACACGTGGCCTACTCATAAAATAGCAGCGTGCAGACGTGATGTCGCAACACGATATTTGATGTAGGTTTTCAGAGTAGGTTTTTACTGGAAGGTATTATTGATCTATTATACTATCTAAAAATACTATTGTCGTATAGATTTTAGAAATATGAAATTCAAATGTTACGCGAGTGAAAGCGCGGAAAACAGCTAGTACGAGAATTAGATAAATATGTTTTGATGAATTATATTCTGAATCTGAACGAAATGTCGTTTTCAACCGCGTTAAATTCGAATTTCACATTCCTAAAATATAATAATATAGCCTATGTTCACCGCGGATAGTGTAGCTTCCCAACGGTGAAAGAATTTTTGAAATCGGTCCAGTAGTATCGGAGCCTATTCAATATAAACCAACAAATCATCAATCCTTTCTTCTTTATAATATTAGTATAGACAGATTACCTTCTATACTCCCTTTCGTAAATTCACATAATTCTTTCCGCCCAAAGGTTGCCTGGAAGAGATTGCTTCTAAGCGATAAGGCCACCCATTGTTTTTGTCTCATATGTAATATATTTTTTTATATTTATTTTTTTATATCTTTTATATTTTTTTTTTAGTGTTACCGACATAAAGTATTTTTGTATTGTATTGTACTCTGGCCAAACTGATTATAGAATATTCGTAAACATTGCTCCCCGGCCCGAACCTCCTGCGTCGCAGATGGACCTTTGCCCACTGCGCCACTGCACTGAGGTCGTCGAATTATTAGGCAGAACAATCACATTTCATACTTACTATAAATATGGCAGCTTTATTATTCCTGCCCGAGCGTTATTACGTTATCATAATAACGAAGTATGGAGCCACTGGGCAAGTACATAATTTCTAATAATTGGATTAGTTAGGAAAAGCTTTGTATCATTAAAACGAGAGAATTTAGTATCTAACAAGTTAAAATCCACTAAATATGTGGAAAGCTCAACCAGTTTCAAGCAAAGCTTCTCTCTTGTCTCCTGGCCTTGTTATTGGGGTCAGAAAAGGGGGTTAATCAAAGTAAAATAATTCTAATAATTCTAATAATACAATGGTTTAAAACAAGTTTTTTTAATTATTACAGACAGGACTATTCTTGCGAATAAGCCTGATATTGTACTGATAGATCGGTTAGAACGGGTGCTCGCTGATGTCACCATACCGCATGATGCTAACCTCGTTAGAGCTGAGAAAGATAAACTTAGCAAATTACAAAGTAAAGTTTATTTAATTGATTCCTACTCTTATATAAACGTGTTTTTCAATGGAAAACTTCAGAAAAGCTTTCTTCCGTGGCTCCTGGCCCCGTTATTGATTTATACTTAGCAGTAGGTATATTATGAATATTTTATATATTAATGATATTTAGTTAGGTATTTGCAACATTATTATGTATCTAGTCGTAATGTGATGTTTATATTTATTGTAGACTATCTACACCACCTGCCTTTCTTGAATTTGCACAATACTTGCCATTTATAGGTTGCTTGGAAGACATTGCTTCTAAGTGATAAGGTCGCCCATTGTACATGTGATGTCTATTTTTTTATCATCATCAGCCTATATCAGTCCACTGCTGGACATAGGCCTCCTCCAATGAGCAACATCCATAGCGCCCTGTCTTCAGCTTGCCGCATCCAGCATCTACCTGCAGTCTTTCGCAAGTCGTCATCCCACCTGGTCGGAGGGCGTCCTACACTACGTTTACCGAGTCGCGGTCTCCACTCAAGAACACGTTTGCCCCAGCGGCCGTCGGTTCTTCGCGAAATATGGCCGGCCCACTGCCACTTCAGCTTGCTAATTCTTTGAGCTATGTCGATAACCTTGGTTCTCTGTCGGATGTATTCGTTACGAATCCTATCTTTCAGAGAAACTCCGAGCATAGCTCTTTCCATAGCTCGCTGAGCGACTTTGAACTATTTGACTATTTTTTTATAATGATCTGCATCTGGTGTACAATACATTATTATTGTATTGTATTGTATAGGGGTCAAAAAAAGAGGTTGGTCAAAGCAAAAAGCTCGGTAATTAGACAAAAGTTGGAAGTACGAGTAACTCAACCTTGAAGCGTACACAGAAGGGGGCGCTGGCGAACTTTTAACAATGCAATAAAATAAAAGAAAACCTAAAATTTCATCTCAACCCATTTTCGCCAGTTGGTGTAATTACAGAGTAAAGTTTATTGAATTGTTTCCTACCCTAATAAACGCGTTTTTCAATGGAAAACTCCAGAAAACTTTGCTTTCATTGCGTTTGGGAAACTACTTAATGAAACAAGTGGAAATTGATGGTGAAAGTTTCTTTGCTCTACCAAATAATACTTATTTAGTTGAGGTTATAAAAAGTTCACTTAACACTTTGACTGCGGTTTTTTTCGACGACTGCGATCTTTTTTTTAACCTAAAAAATTCTTGCTGCCGCTCTACACAGCGGTTGTATTGCGCCGCACATGCGTTTCGTTCGAAAAATATTACGGCTGTGCTGAGTGTGTGGATTTAAGCATATTGGTCACTTGTAGAAAACACATACCGTGTGATTTCAGCAGTCAAAGTGTTAAAAGTTCCATTTTTATCACTGTTTGATACTTTGAAAATAATTTTATTTGAATGGAGCTATTTTTGAAATACATTCTAGTTTCACTTTCAGTTAGATTGGTCTACATACATATTCAATGATTATTCGGCTTTTGCTCACGATAAAAATTGAGGTCGATGAAGGCACCTAGCGAATTGGTTGGCTTGAGTAAAACCGTAACTGATAAGATGAAAAATCTGTGATTTTTAACCGATTTCATAAAAAGGAGGAGGGTCTCAATTTTAGGTACTGCATTTTTTATGTTTATTACCTCAAAACTTTCGACTGGTAGGACCGATTTGATGATTCTTCTTATATTTGAAAACTGATGCTTCCCATGTGGTCCAGTTCTAACCATGGTAGTTATCCATGAGGAAACCATATCAGTCTTAAATTTGTATTAATTATGTGCGCGACAAATGCACAAATAATGCAATATCACGCCAATCTATCTCGATGTTTATTTTTTTTAAACTAAGTTTTAAAACATTTTTAATATTTAAAAGTTTGAAGTCAGTTTACAGTTTTTAAAACACGCCTAATTATTAGAAAACGAAAGAATTCCAATCAGTAGCTTAAATATGCATTAATTAGGTAATACATAAGGAACTTTACTTTATACAATATCAAAAACCAAACAATGTAAGCAGAGCAATACATTTGAATGATCTGGCTAAAAAAAAAAAAATTAAACCTACTTCGAATTCCTTAGTAATAAAAATGGCGAAGTTTTAAACTAGAGTGATCTAATTTTTCAAAGGGCGACATCTAGTTAAAATTCACGTTGAATTTAGTTTGATGTGAGGAGTCACTGATGACATGGCTGAAACGATGAATATAAAAATACAAATAAATAATATTATTTAGCTTTTTAGAATTTTTGATATAGGTTAAATTTGGTACAGCCAAATAAATATTTTATATAGATAAAGTCAGTGATAAAGTTTATTTTGGTAAATACCAAAGTTGATCAAACCATTAATTTGATCCCTCGGTAATTCATTAAAGAATTAAGAGAGATAATTGCACGACAGCTATTAAATTCATTTAATCTGAAATGAATCATTATAAACTGAAGTGTTCAGTAAATGTTTCTTGGAATAATGATGAAGATTGAGTCAGAGACTATGGCTTGAATATGAACAGAAAGCATTTTAGTAACCATATACATTATAGTTATTTTCATGAAAGTTTTCTATTTTTGTAGTTCTATTGACAATCAAATAGTCATGGGCGTAATGCTTTACCTATTCGATATTTTATGACAATCGAATCGATAATCGTTTAAAAAGTGGTAATCGATTCATTCATTTAATTGTTGCTCTCACTTTGTATTATTTTACAGACTTTACTCAGGCTAGACGCCTGAGTAATGACCTTATTTTCGGAGAAATAAAATAGTATTTAGTTCTAATAATTTTTCTTTTGTCAACAAGTTGACAAAACTGTCGGTTGCCTACAATATTCACACACTGAAATATCGTTGTAACCAATCGGACTGTGTCAATTGCCAACATTGGTGTTTACATTTGAATCCATTAGATTGACTAGTTATAATTATATGGAATAGATAATTCACTTCTTTTCCCAGAAATTGCCTGCGTTAGCTAATGCAAATAAGATACTAAACTCAAGCGTCGTGAAGTTCGTAGTTGCACTGTCAATCTTGTTATAGCTAACTTCACTCCACTCCGAGTAACGAACGCTTCTATTTAAACGGCGAGACGGTTCCTGAATAATTTTTAAAGAGTTTAAAGTGTTTGGAGTCGTTCCAAAATTTCTTAATTTAGTTTCTTCAAGGTTTTTAATTTTATGAAGTTTTTCAACTTGATCACTGATTGTAAAAAAACTTGTAAAATGGAAAAAAAAACCTAAAAACCTTCAATTAAAGCCCACTTGAATTAAAAGTAAAGCACTTATCAAATAGGTATCATTATCATGTACGTTTTGAAATTCAATGAGTTTAAAAATAACGAATAGTTAATAAGTAATAGTTTATTGCGGAAGATACGTTTTCTAGTACATATCACGTGAAAACTATCAACAGAATACAAAATATTACTATCCTTTGTGCTCGTTGGAAAAGCGCATGAAATCTGTCCAGAATATAAAGTTTGGTGATTGGTCAGAATTGATTAACAAGTCCGCTACTATCCAATCGACTTTCCCGGGAGTGAAGACTAACTCCCAGTTTTTTATGTCATTTGTGTTTGTTCACACGAACATCACAGTGGGTGGTTTCAAATTTAGAATCTAGTGGACTCTATACTACAAACCGAACCTGACAAAAGGGTGGAATGAAATTTCTGGGTATGGATGAAATAGCGTAGGCCAATAGTGTTTTATCAGCTCGTCATAGGTCAGCAACGTTGGTGTGTGTAGACCACAGGTAGCTGATGCAGATCCGTCAGTTTGTTAACCATTTAATTAACTAAGAAATGAAGCACACAAATTATGCATAGCAAGTAATTTGGTTTATTTACTTTATTCATTCTTTATTGTTTCATTATTCATTATTTATTGTTTGCTGAAGCCCAGGTTGATGGCTTTCACGCCATCAACCGCAAGAAAACCGCCTCGCTGCAGCTCAGAACAAAGTAAAAAGTAAAGTAAAAAAGTAAAAAATCATTTATTTCTTTAGGCTTACAAAATAAGCACTTAGACAAGTCATATTTTAAATATAAATTATTATCAAATAAAATTATTTAACTGTTCACTTCAATTTTTTGTCCACTAGTGGAAGAAGTGAAAAGAAACCACTAGCATGTTCATCTCTTATATGTCTAATACATGGTTATTTGCCTATTTTAAGTCTAAATATAATATGATTCGATACATGTCAATATTTAAGTAAAGCTATGCACAACAACAAATTACTTACTACATACTATTGTCGGTGCGAAACTGAGCGACATCTGGCCAAGCATTAACATCATTGAGATAATCATTTATGGAGTAGAAAGCCTTCTTGATGAGATTTAGTTTTATGTAATTTTTAAACATGGAGCAGTACCAACACCAACCTTTAGGTTGTGGCCAGCAAGTTTGCCTTAATGCGGGCCTAAGAAATATCGCGTACCTAAAAACGTTTGCTTATTATATTAGAACTGTCAATAATCTGCTCCAGTTTCCGCTGCTTACAGAAAACACCTTCAGAACTAGGTTAAAAACTAACAATTGAGTCAAGCTCAAACATTTTGACAAACTATTCTGCTTTGTATTCTACATTTGCGCGTTCAATTTATCAGCTGGTATAAAACGTCTGGCTGATAGTTTCTGGCATAAAGACGGATATTGGATACTTTTTATCCCGGCCAGGGGTCCCGGTGGAATGAACTTTGCCTGCGATAAACGCTAGCTGTTGTCGTGCTATGTGTTCATAGTAAGGTTTATTATTCGCCCCGTGGTTTCACTATTTTCTATTGTTAGGTGGATATAAGACCTCTGAAATTTTCCTGGGTTAGATAATAGGGAAACCTATGTACCTATATGCCTTATAAAATAGCTTCTCGCGGTGTACGTCTGAAATATGTACCATTAGTATGATTGAATTAGAAAATACTTGGACAAGCTCTAGCTTGTCCAAGTATTTTCTAATCATATCATTCATATAATCATATCATAAAAGGATCTATCCTTATTCTATCTTAATTTTAAGACAGAAAATGATAGCAGTGATTTTCTAATAGCTTTGATGGATACCACACATTTATATACCTAAAAATTATAATTATTTATAATAAAAAAAATTAAAGGACCTGTATGTATTTAATATTTTAGTGAGTCGGCAATTAGTACCATAGTTGGATGTGTAAATACTAGTTATCATTTTGTTTCTATGAGTTAGCTATAAATTTATTTGTTAAGCATATATCTGAAGTCCAGCATTATTTTATTAAGTACTAGCGGACCGTCCCTGCTTCGCACGGGTATTGGAATTTTAAGGTATTTTTTTTACACTTTGGGTTACATTATTAGAGTTTTAATACGGATCCCTAATCTTTTTAAATATAATAAAGCCTATGTTCACTGCGGATAGTGTAACTTTCCAACGGTGAAAGAATTTTTCAAATCGGTCCAGTAGTTTCGGAGCCTATTCGTTACAAACAAACAAACATACAAACAAACAAACAAAAAATCAAACCTTTCCTCTTTATAATATTATTATTAGTATAGATATAGATGAGGGTAAGGGTTTGACACATTCCGAAACTCAGCACTTGCACAGACCTGGTTTAAAAAAGCCCGTTTTTTCCAACTCCATGTTGAGTAAAGAGCAGTCACCAAAAAGAAGCCCCCAAGAGATGAAAGACAAAATGAATCAGGTACCTTTATTATGCCTATTCCCTCTAAGCCCGTAGGTAATTGAATTGAGGTAACTTATCTACCGAAAAGTATCTTGAAAAGGGGCAACGACGGTTCATGTAACCGAAGAATTTCTTGCCAGCCGTGAAAATACCATCTTTGTTTGTTTTACTTAAAAACTGGGGTTTTAAAATTTCCATCGCTCTTTTTATAATTTACTAGCTGTTATTTCTGTTTTCCGGGATAAATTAGTAACACTTTCATGGCCCAATACGCACACACAGCGGGTAGTTTCAAATTTAGAATCGAGTGGACTCTATACTACAAACCGAACCTGACAACAGGGTGGGATGAAATTTCAGGGTATGGATTAAAAAGCTAAGGCAGCCGACAGTGTTTTGTCAGTTCGTCAGAGGTCGGCAACGTTGGGGTGTGTAGACCACAGGTAGCCGATTTAAAGTTTTCATCGTAGAAACTGGGGTTTTAAAATTTCCATCGCTCTTTTTATAATTTACTAGCTACAGAAATAGCTTCTGTTTTCCGGGATAAATTAGTAACACTTTCATGGCCCAATACGCACACATCCCAATGCCAATCGGGGCTGCCCATGCCAATGCTGGGCAGTTAATGCGTTAATCATAAGAACATTTCTATTAAAAAAAGGTATTGGTTTTTTGTCAGCCATATAAAGTTTTTAATATTTCCCTTCGCCACCGCCGCCACTGCTGAATGTACTGCACTACGCAGCAAGCGAGGTTGGCGTGAAGGGAATTCTATGCGGTCGACTTTACAGGAATCGATGGGATTCGGCATGCAGGGAACATAACTACGTTCCCGGGATACCGTCATTCCCTGCCAAATTTTATCAAAATCCATTTCGCATTTTAGGCGTGGTAGGGTATAACAGACAGACATAATTACTTTAAAATAAAACTTATGAAACTATCAGAGTTTTAAATAAAAAAGTATTTTATACACGGTACGGTATGGTGCTAATGAAACTTATTTGAAGTGCTCAGTTATTCCGTGATGCGCATTAAACTATGCCAAAATATTAAAAAACTTAAAAATCTAATCTTGGTAATTTTCTGTTCATTATTCAAACGATTGTGATTTTTTAATAATTGTATCAGGCTAACCAAACAATTTTGTGTCATTTTTTCCATCAAAGATTTTTGTTCACGTGTGTACAATAGATAGATAGATAATTCTTTATTGCACACTAAGTATAAAATGACAATGTAAAATAAAAACATAAAAAACTAGATACAATTGGCGGTCTTATCGCTCAAGAGCGATCTCTACCAGATAACCATGGATGGATAGGATCGTGGACAGTACCAGGGGATCTGTGTGCTTGTAGGTTATATATTATAAAATATAATATAATATAAAATACTTATAATACTTACATGGAAATATACTACATACATATCATAATATATATATACTTATACTACTTATATACATAGGGACTCAGTTATACGTTAGTGACAGCAGGACAAATAGAGCTCCTATAACATAGTCAATTGTATCAGTAATTGTGTCAGTGTATTATTTGAATCATGGACAATTCTACATGATTTCAAATAATACACAAATTTTTATCTTTTTTAAAGCTCTGTTCACAAAGCAAAAACACGAGTAATAAAATAAAAAATTTAGTCAAGTCAGAGCGGGATCAGCTGACGAAAGAGCGAATGTTTCGTTTTAAATTGCTTTAAAAGTCATACAAATTTTGTAGAATTACTATCGCTTTTATAACATTACTATGGATTAAACTCTGAATAAATACTTTTTTACTTGCTTTTAAAGGGTTTATTGAAAAAACTGATTACATCAACCTATCTCAATCTTTAATAAAATGTCGGTGACCTCTTTGGTGCGGTAAGCGAAGGTCCGCCTGCGACGCAGGAGGTAGCAAGTTGGATTCCCGCCACTGGACAATTTTGTACGATCTGCAGATTGTTTCGGTGAATGTCGTCATAAAATTTGACTAGTCTAAGTGCTTCTATTGTACGCTTAAGTTTTTGAATCTCAATCTGACTACATACCCCGGATAGACTCCTAGCTTGGTAGTCACCAACAACGGTAGCTTCGTTGATAGTCATAGTAAATTATGCTATTAATTAATCCAATTTTAGAGGCCACAAGCAGTCATCCTTCATCATCATCATCAGCCTATGATAGTCCACTGCTGGACATAGGCCTCCCCCAATGAGCGCCATAGCGGCCTGTCTTCAGCTTGACGCATCCAGCATCTACCTGCAGTCTTTCGCAAGCAGTATTCATGAGAAATTGAAAACATAATTTAGAGCTTAAAATGCACCTTATTAATTGTAGGGACGTAAGTTATGGATGGAAGATAAACAAATTCATTTCTAGCAAGTCTGAAAGGGTAAAGGGATTCTTATCTACATATTTATAAGGCTTTGTCTTGAGTGACATCGCCCAAACCGCTCAGCGTAGCTTGAAATTCAGAAGGTATGTTTGTCAAGAGATACACAGGATGAAAGGATATTCACACCTCAAAGGTTTCAAACGGGGTCAAGACGGAGCTTTCAGCTATATGGAGATCAGTTGAAGAAAATAACAATATCAGCACGAACAGCCAAGAACCTAAAGGTATGAGATGGACCTAATTAGTTAAAATAAAGTTTATTTGTATTATAAATTTTAAGTAATTTAAAGTTATAATGAATCGTAGAAGTATTTTTTAATTTTTAATTTAAAGTTTTCATCGTTGATATTGGATGAAATTTTAAAAGGAATTTAGTTTATTAAATATGGTATAAGATATCTGTTTGTACGTTTGCCGTTATAGTTATAAATTCTAGGTATAACAAGTTTATGTTGGGTTTTTTGTCTTGTAGAAAGTTTATGTGTAATTTTTATTTGCAAGTCTTTGATTGGAAATTGTTCTGTCAAAAAGTTCATTTTAATTTTTTTATGAATCGGTAATGTTTTACAGTATTTGTATATTCTAGTAATGTTGTCATCTTTATATAGGAATATTTTAATTTTATTGGGTATCGGTTTAAAGAATCTTTATTTTTCTCAAAGAACACAATACATAACACTTAATGAGAAGTGTTTACAAAGTTTCTACTTAGTACCTACTTATAAAATACGTACTTAAGTATGTCCTTAAGATTATATTAGCCGAGTGTGCTTACACCTATATTATTATTTTAAGTATTCTTAGTTGAATATTATATATTTTGTCTAGGTAGGATGTAAATGTTTTACCGTAGCTTGTTAGTCCGTATGATATTAGTGACTCGACTAGAGAATTATACAAATTAATAAGGACGTAAAAAGGTATTTTATATTTTAGTATAGCAAATTTGGCCAGCATTGCCCTCAGCTTATTACATACATGGTCAATATGTTGTCTCCAGTTGAATCAATCGTCAACAATAAGGCCTAGGTATTTGTATTGACTTACTCGTTTTAAATTTCTACATCTGCATCTATGTAGTATATGCTTATGCAGGCATTCATGATTGTGTGCAGTTATTACCAGTGGTCGGTCTACGTTTAATAAGTGGTTAGAGAGAATGTGAACGACTATGGTTTTGTCAGAATTAAGTACAAGTCCCGCATCGTGTGACCACTTACAGAGGTTTGTAAAGTCACTCTGTAATAGTGATTCCGCTCTTGTGATGTCCCTGCTGGCAACTACAAGACATGTGTCGTCGGCGTATTGATATACTGAACAGTTTTCGACTACGTTACTCATATCGTTGACAAATGCCAGATAATGTAGTGGACCAAGGATCGATCCCTGGGCGGTTCCAGTGGTGACAGGAATCTCGTCACTAAACTCATGTCCTATTTTCACACGGTAATTTCTGTGTCTAAGATAGTCTTTGCACCAATTTAGAAGAGGTCCGCGAATACCTGTATTATCTAGCTTTTGTATGAGTGTGTCGTGATTCAGAGTATCAAATGCAATCGAACCGGCAACGTCCTGTGTTGCAGACGGACCTTCGCCCGCCGCGCTACAGAGGTCGTAATTCAGTAATTCAGTAATATTTATTCACATAAGACATGGTACATAATACATTGGTGGAATAACACAGTAGAGCTGCATATCTGCAGCCCGAATGCAGGCACGTGAATATAAAAATCATTAAAATTAAATTAGATGTCATTAATTAAATCAGATAGGTAATCGCAAATATTATTAAATTGTCAGTTAAAAGTAGAACTCGCTAGGTCAAAACTTAAAATTAAGGTAATCTTCAACCGAATAAAAACAATGCTCAGTAAATAAATTAAATAACTTTCTGTTGAATAAGGAACCCTTCAGTTCTTTTACGTTGTTTGGCAATTTGTTGTAAATTTTGATAGCCATGTTATAACAGTTGCGACTGTACAATTGCGTTTTTTTTTGCCGGTATTGCTAACCGGTCTTTATGTCTACCGAAATGTCGTCCGAAATGTTAAGACTTTCGCGGCTCACTGTAACGCCGCCGTGATCACGGGAAAGCTACGGCAATACCAAATTACACACATATACACATTACAAACTTTAATATAGACATGGTCCTCCAATAGAGAATATTTCAGTTTCGACGCAATCCGGCTACCCGTGGGTCCTAGCTCCTACTGTCCCTTCCTACTACTGGGTTCTCCTCCACGTTCCTTGAGTGAAACAACTGATGGACTGTAAACTACGCTTTTATTCTTCAAGAGGCTTTTGGCGCCGTATTTGCTGGTTTACTGTTAGTTTTAACTGGCTGACTACAACTTTTCATAAAAATCGGCGCTTTATATTTGGGTACAATACCCGCAAGCGTATTGAGGTAGGGCGAGTAAACTTTCTTACAAATTATGAATTTACATTAAACAATGTTATTTTTAAAAAAACGTGCGATAAGCTGCTCTAAAGACGGGGATACATATAAATCCCTATCGAAAGGGCTACACAGAGGACAATTTGATCTACAGCTCCCGGCACCGTCCGTCACACTACCTACAAGGAAGTTTGCAAGTTTATATGGCCTCAGGTCGGAGGTTGTAGGACAGAGATTAACGACATTTATAGCCGACCCGTTGACGTAAGTGAGATCTCGGTGAACTCATCAAAATGTGCCGTAAACTTGAGTAGCTGAAGTCGGGTGATCAAATCGGAATTCTGCGTTTAAACAAGACTTTGATCTCGGTCTTGGGTGATGTTGGGTTAGTCGCCCTAGTTGTGATACTGATTGCGATTCGTAAGCTAAGGTTAGTGGTGATTTAGGCAACAATTCGTCACTGCAAAAAGTTTTCTGATTGGTCAACACAGAACGGAAAAGAAATCAGTCATTTAGCATATGTGAATTTAGCACGGCATCATCAATAAACCTAGCTTAATTGATTGTGATTTTTAGAAGTATATTATTATAATTAATTAACTAATAAATAAATAATACTAGACAATTCACACAGCATAATCTAGCCCCAAGCTAAGCAGAGTTTGTGTTATGAGTACTAGATGACAATATAAAGATACGTAGGTAATACATTACATTACATATATATATATATTTTTTACATATAAAATACCCAGAACACCCGGAATAAATAATTGCAGCTCGTACAATCATTTGTCCTGAAGTGGGAATAGAATCCGTAACGTCAACGTCAGTTGTCAAATCGTCCTGTACTATGGAAAGTGGAAAGAAGGCCTTTGCCCAGCAGTGGGATCATACAGGCTCCTTATTAATTATTTTATACTATTTTACTTTCTACTAATTTTTTGTTTTATCGATGCGATAATTTTGTCTAAGCTAATAAACCATAGACAAAATGTGACAAAGGTTTTTTTAGGTCAGTCTCCCATAATAGAATGCCATAGTTATGTAGAAAGTTTGAAGTTGAAATCCATAGCGTTTCATTTCACGCTTTCTATGTGATTTTTAACCATTCCGTTACTGAAAACAAAAGCCTCTTGTCGTCCCATTTTATGCTGTTCGATGTAGGAAAAAAAAACGCTTTCGAAGAAGATCCTATAGCTATTATCACAAGGTTCAATTTCATTAAGCATTCAACGAAGTGAGGAACCTACTACTTACGTACGCATATTAAACGCATTGAGCCCAAAATTTGTTTAGCATACGCGTACACCAAATCTGTTCAGCTTCATTTAATATTCAACTTACGCATTATGCTTTTATGGTTCTATTCTGAGTGTATGGAATGGTCCGTTATTTACCATTTACATTCATATGAGTAAAGTAACAATTCTACGGGACAATACTGTTGACGACAGTTCTGGAATGTTATTAATTATTTGTATTGTTATAGTTGGCGAATGGAACAATGTACGAGTAGCTAGTAGTTTTTTGTTGATACCGAGTAAAAAACATATACTTGCTGTGCTCGCCCGCTATTTCTTGCAGTCTCATAAATATCTAACTTGAGGAAGCTTCTGATTGGTATTGATATGGATCAGTTGAGCTACCTGTAGATTGTTTGCAATAGTCTGCAATTAGCTCAATAGTAAATAATCTAATTTGTTTCTTTTTTCTGTATTCAAATCTGTTTTTATTGAACTTTCTTTGTTAAAAAAGACGCGCTTCTAAAAACTGGGCTTTTCGTTTAAAATCATAAAGATAGAGACAATAAAGATTATTCGCAAAAAAGTCGCTTCCCTACTACAGCGTGCGCGAGCCAGTAGCAACGGCATCCTGAAAATGATTGTTTCACGTCTGGACTGTCCCATCCAAAACAAACGGATGAAGATATTAATGAGGTCTACATCCTTCTAAATGTTAGGTTAGTAAGTTTTCAATTTTTTTTTTATTATAAATTTTTTAATTTCCCTACATTATATTATTCTAGTTTTATTTTATTGTGTGATTTTGTTTTCGACATTTTAATTTGTATGTGCATTATTTTATTTTGTATTATGAATCTGAGAATAAATGAGTTAATAAAACAATAAACCCTAATCCCATAACTGCTTTACTGCGCGTTGCTCGTATGAGGCGATAGGTACCTACCCCTACCCGTCTAGGAACATTGTTTTCTGCGCAGAAAACTTTCATTATTTTTGTAAAATAAGTTTCGTGGTTTCATAAAGTGATTAATAACGGGTGTGAAAACAATAACGTCTTGTTCTACGCCCGTTATTTTGCTATTTTCAGTACGTCGTTAAAGATTCCTTCCTCAAAGAAAATTTTATTATAATCCTTTGGCTTGGTTGGCGGGGGCGCAGTAAATAAATAAATCCGACGACCTCTGCGGCGCGGTGCGCGAATGACCGCCTGCGGCGCAGAAGGTGGCGGTTTCGATTGCCACCTCGGGACTATTGTGGGTTATCTATGTAATGTTTTGTGTTAATTATATCAGTTATCTAGAACTCACAACACAAGCTCTGCTTAGCATGATGCTGTGTGGATTGTCCAGCATTATTTATTTTAACGTTATCCGTTAATCTGCTAATTCGTCCGTTAATCCGACAATATCGCCGACTACAAATCACTGTCGTCTGCCATAACTCATTCGTCTTCTCGAACTGTTCATAATACGTAAAAGAAGCTACAGCCCTTTCTCTGGGATTTCCATTCATTATGTTTGATTTAATGTTTGTTGTTCAATAACAACGTTAATAACGTATAACATTAAAATAACTTCAATAAGTTATTTTAACGTTCTACGTTATTAACGGAAATATCACCGACTACAAATCACTGTCGTCTGCCATGACTCTCATTCGTCTTCTCGAACAGTTTATATCGCGGTTGTCAGTAAGTTCCCGGCCGGGTCCATCATTCTAACGTTAACTAGAAGACCCTCGGCTTGGGTTGTCAACTGAGAATCCATCAATCTCCTTCAAACGAAGGGATACGGGAACAACTAGTTGACTAGGGTTACCGTTCGTCAACTTGTTATTGTGTCATTGCTTTGTGTCCACTGTTTTCTGAGTTAAGTTTTTTAAACTCACGAGTAACGCTTCTATTCAAACAAATGTTGATAAGGGTACCACTCGTTTTAGTTCTTCTAAATTTCGAGGCGAAAGGTGTAGATATATACATGTAGATTGACCATTTATTTATGAACAGCAACTTAGCACTTGGTTTTCACCTATTTTACATAAATTTATTATAGGTATCAATAATAATTGTAATTAACATAGATACAATCTTACAACAATACAAGTAATCCTGCGTCACCCGTATTAGATCGTTTACTACCTAGACTAAATAATAAATAAATCGAAATATTAATTTAATTTGTAGGTAAACAGAAACAGGCAGAATTTTATATTCCTTCTACTCAAAACGTGCCAGTATTTTTGGACAAACCTCCCTCACATCACTGAAAGTGACAAGTAGCTTTACGAGGACTTATAATCTCGTTGATTTTTCCGAAGTTTGAGCCACGCAACGCGAGAAATACTCATGAATTAAGAGTTCAAATATTAATGATTTGGTTTGTTAGTAGTGCCCGTGCGTTGCATAAAAGCCTCGCTCAACTATTGACCCAGTCAATAATGCTGCTTAAACTCAGTTCTAAAAGCTTGATATCATTTTTTAAAACGCCGTTGTCCAAGTAGAGATTTAGTACCATTCAATAATTTTCTTGATTTTATAGCCAAAAAAACTAATCTACGTGTGTGGTGACAAGCTTATAATTTCAGTGCTTTCACGCACACAAGTGCACGTTTACTATGAATAGGAAATAGAGACCTATTTGTAGCATTTTACTGTCATTCTAAGATTCTTCTTCTATAGAAGAATCTTAAAAACACAAACGAGGTGTAGCCAAAAAATGCTACAAATAAGTCTCTATTTCCTATTCATTGCATGTATAGATTTCTTTTGTAAACAACGGCAAAAAATGTTTTAAAAATAACTCTGGTATCATCAAAACAAATCGCAGAAGTTCGTAAAAGTTTCTGGTTTTGAAAGCTATTTTTTTATTCTGTCGTGCGTTTTCATATTTGATTTGAACCTTATTCGCCTCGCTTGTGAAAATATGCGCTGCTGAATTTTGTGTGGTTTCCTTTTAATAATTATCTTATTGATTTATCTCTATAAATTTTTTAAATATTGATTTTATTGATCTCTAGGTCTAGTAAAATTATCAGTTATTATAAGTTCTCAATCATAATAAAACTTTTGAAACTATCATGATTATTAATACTAATTATTAATACTAGTGGCAACGTTCGTAGCAAAAGACAAAAAATGAGGGTAGATCGGTATGTCTGCCCATAAAAACTCGCAGTGCCTTCAGTTACTCCGTGATCATGGCGCATGCAACTGTGCCGAAATATTGGATAACTCAAAAATCAAATCATGGTAAATATCCCGTTTTAAATGACTTTAGTTCTCAATCATAATACCTTTGTTTACTAAAATATCTTGGATTCTAGTACCGAGTATGTTTGTGTTTTTAGCAGGTAATGTTGTTCCACACACGGCGTTCACAATCTCACGTTTCAGACGGCGACAGGTGCAGTTGCATCGTAAGGCAATTTTATCAAACGTGACCTGTGAAGTGATTGTTCTATTACTGTAGAAATCTACCTACCACGTTGATACCAAACATGTTTTGCAATGTTGACGAAGAAATCTACCTACCACGTTGATACCAAACATGTTTTGCAATGTTGACGAAGAAATCTACCTACCACGTTGATACCAAACATGTTTTGCAATGTTGACGAAGAAATCTACCTACCACGTTGCTACCAAACATGTTTTGCAATGTTGACGACGACTTAGAAAAAGGAGCGGGTTCTTTGTTAGATTGTATGTACATTGTTCTATGTTTTTTCGTTGATTTCTCCGTCACTTCATACCAACTGACGATTTTAATGATTATTTTGTTGTATTGTTTTTTTTATAGAAAACTAGCGGACCTTCCCGGCTTCGCACGGTTTTAGTATGGATCCCTAACTTTTTAGAAAATATAATATAGCCTATGTTTACCAGGGATAGTGTAGCTTCCCAACGGTGAAATAATTTTTCTTATCGGTCCAGTAGTTTCGGAGCCTATTCACAAACAAACAAAAATCAAACCTTTCCTCTTTATAATATTAGTATAGACTAGCAGCGCCGCGCGGCTTCGCCCCCGCGGAAGTCTATGACATGTGTCAAATAGTTTTAATGATAAAACGTATCCTATGTCCGTCTCCTGGTTCTAAGCTACCTCCCCACCAATTTTAGCCTTTCTTGAGTTATAAATAGTGTAACTAACACGACTTTCTTTTATATATATGTACCTATATATAAGATGTTCTCGGGGTGGCCCCATAAGCATTTTATTCCTGAATTACTTTTATTCCAGAAAACTTAAAATACAATGTAAATTTATGTATTGGATTGGAATACGAAGTCGGTTATTTTGTTTTTGTAACAAAAATCGAATTATGTTTTGAACACCCAATACCAGATCGCTTTATAAGAACGAGAATAAGTAGATTGATCCCTCTCAAATTCTAATTCAATTTCTTTAGGCTTACTATAATAATATAGGACTTAGACTCAAATTTGGCCCCTAATCTTTAAAATAAAATCCTTATCATTCACCGGGGATAGTGTAGCTTCCTAATGGTGAAATATTTTTGCAAATCGGTTCAGTAATTTCGGAGCCTATTCTATACAAACAAACAAAAATTCAAACCTTCCCACTTTATAATATTAGTATAGATTGACATGACATCACAGACTTAAATAACTACACTTGCGAGCTATAAACTGGAATCACTTCATCGCTGGTTTCTGCAGACCATATTTTACAGTTTCCATGGAATAAACTGCAGATTGGTGTATACCATTTGAAAACACATCATACAAGACCCAGCCCCATATGCCACTGTTTCCGCTATACAGCATTGTGCGTATCGCTCTCCCGGTCTCCTGTAGACTCTCCGTCGACGGTCGCTGCCATGCAGGCACATCCTAGTCTCGTCCGCGAACAAAACTCGGCTCCATTGCTGTATATCCCAATCTAAGTGATCACGAGCAAACTGATGTCGGGCTGTAGACAATTTGGGTCCCGTTGCTGGCCTTTTTGGGGTCAAGTTAGCTTCTTTGAGTCTTCGCCTCACTGTCCACTCGCTGACAGTTCTCCCTCGAACTTCTCCGAGCTCCCGCTGGACGTCAACGCCGGTTAGATGTCGATTTCGGAGAGAAGTGCTGACAATAAATCGGTCATCTCTCGCCGAAGTGCATCGCTGTCGTCCAGATCCTGGTCTTCGGACTAAGTTTCCAGTCTCTCTAAACCTCTTGTATACTTTGGAGACACAGGACTGGCTCAGATGAAGCTGTCGAGCGATAGTATGCTGAGAGAACCCTTGCTGGATTAGGGTGACGATTTGAGCGGCTTCTATTGGTGTGGTTTCCATTTTCTTGTAATTCCAGTATTTTGAGTGACGTGATATATTCACGTCACTCAGGGACTGATGGGATGGGACTGCCCGCCCATCAAGGATCTCAGACATATAACTACGTTTAAATTGAAATTAAAACAGTTCGTGCTTAGGGCTCAGAAGGAGGATGAAAGTCTTAAAGATAACGATAGATCTGTTATCTGAACTATCATAGAGTATCAAAGTGCTCTAAATACCTATTTAGGGACACAGATAGGGAGACAATATTTTTAGTACTTATCTACCTTAGTACTATGAAATTTGAGAAGTTTTCTACCAATATAAAAAGAACTAAGTTGATAACTTATTCGCACCATCAATCGGACTTATTCGCAGTTTTTGGTTCGTATACACAGTGTAATTTGTTCGGCCTGACTAAGCAAGCCACAGCCACCGGTCTTATATTCTAGTTAGAATTAATAAGGATAGAATTTATAAATAAGTATTATATAATGTATAACTAATAATGTATTGCAATTTTGTTTACTATTTTTATGTATAAATCACGCACCTGACGACCGTGACGTGACACGATCCCTCTGGTCTTCACTGAAAATAAGCGCTGGGTGGACACATTAGTGTGCATCCAGCACAATGCTGAGTGAAGGCCATATTTGCCATGAACTCTGCTACGCACAATAATTTTGCAAGATATATAGTATTAATTTGCGTAGTTTTAAGTTTGTTGTGTATGCTAGTTTTTAAGGTAAATAAAAATATTTTCTTTCTTTCTTTCTTTCTTTGATGACAAAATTGTATAAATTCCCAGTTTTTATATGGATTCAGGAGTTTGAAAAAATTGATGTTTCGTTCCAAAAATGTATGTCTATTGTTTTCACGTTCCATGACATATGATGAACATTTTTTTCGCTAATAAAAAAGCTAATAAAATTATATTTAAAAGAATATACCACAACCTACAGTTTATTCCATGGAAACTGTAAAATATGGTCTGCAGAAACCAGCGATGAAGTGATTCCAGTTGCAAGGTAACATATCAACTAATTATATTTAACACTTGGAAATGGAAATCTATAAGTAAAATCGTTTATAAGACTTCCTCTTGAATCACTCTATCTATTTTAAAACCGCATCAAATTCTGTTGCGTAGTTTTAAAGATAAGCATAAATAGGGACAGACAGACAGCGGGAAGTGACGTTGTTTTATACTATGTAGTATTATCTGTCCCTCAGTTGATAACACAACTCATTCTGAACGAGATACATCCATGTTTTCAAAGGCTTTGTTTCAAAATCTGTTTGAAGTATGTTTATCATTCTATTGTCTGTTAATGGTTTCCGGGTTGAAATCGTCTGAAATCAGCCATATAATCGGATCTACATTATTTACATTGAAAATTACAGGTTTTGTTATGCGAGCGATAGGTTATTACAATTTGTAATAATACAGCCGTATGGTGATTATGTAACTCGAGACCGGTTTGAGACAGGCGTAAATTAAGCAATCAGTGCTGTCAAAAGTCAATTTTGACCAATTTTGACGTTGTACCTGGTGTCAAACTAATACAAAATTGACGTTTGACAGCACTGATTGCTTAATTTACGCCTGTCGCAAACCGGTCGCGAGTTACATAATCACCCGGTTCTTCCACCTGCGCACGGAAAGGCTATGTGTGTTCTAGAGTCTGTGCAGAAAGAGAAGTCCCGTGGCGAAACGGTGAACTAACATATTAACGCAACAAAAGTAGTACATTCTGCACACGCGCGCCCTCAATTCCTAAGAGACTTCTCTTTTGCACAGATTCTATCTAGTCATGCGTCACTCGTCAAAAACACGTATGGTGTGATTTCAGCAGACAACGGTTATATAATGATAATAATTAATTGTAATTTTGTATTTTACTACCACAAAACAATTCCATTTTGGAATTCGAGAGTTGTTACGAACAAAATGGCTATGGGTAGACATCATTATTCACAAACATTATTGTAAGTAGGTACCTCAGTACCATAGGTATGATTTACTCAAAATTATTTATTTCTCTTCACTGAAATATCATCATCAGCCTATATCAGTCCACTGCTGGACATAGGCCTCCCCCGATGAGCGCCATTGCGCCCTGTCTTCAGCTTGCCGCAACCTGCAGTCTTTCGCAAGTCGTCATCCCACCTGGTCGGAGGGCGTCCTACACTACGTTTACCGAGTCGTGGTCTCCACTCAAGAACACGTTTGCCCCAGCGGCCGTCGGTTCTTCGCGAAATATGGCCGGCCCACTGCCACTTCAGCTTGCTAATTCTTTGAGCTATGTCGATAACCTTGGTTCTCTGTCGGATGTATTCGTTGCGAATCCTATCCTTCAGAGAAACTTCGAGCATAGCTCTTTCCATAGCTCGCTGAGCGACTTTGAACTGGTGGACCAGCCCTATCGTGAGTGTCCACGTCTCAGCTCCGTAGGTCATAACGGGTAGGACGCACTGGTTGAAAACTTTCGTTTTCAAGCATTGCGGTATGGATGACGAGAAGACTCGACGTAGTTTCCCAAATGCTGCCCAGCCCAGCTGGATCCTCCTTTTGGCCTCCTTCTCGAAACTGTTTTTACCCAACTGCAGAATCTGCCCAAGGTAAGTGTACTCGGAAACAGTTTCGAGAAGGTGACCATGTACGACCACCGGCCTTGGATCAATGTGGCCATTGATCATGACTTTGGTTTTATCCAAATTCATGCCAAGACCGATACATCGGGAGGCTGAAGCTAGGCCGTCCAGCATCCGGTTCAGTTCCTCAAGCGACTCCGCCATTAAGACTATGTCATCAGCGAATCGCAGGTGTGAGATGTACTCGCCGTTTATGTTGATGCCCTTTCCTTTCCAGTCCAGCAACCTAAACATATCCTCCAATGCGCAAGTGAACAGTTTCGGGGATATGACATCCCCCTGCCTCACTCCTCTGCGCAATTGGATGGGATTAGATTGCTGGCCCTGTACTTGGACACTCATGGTGGCGGCCTCGTAGAGACATCTCAGCACCTCGATATAACGATAGTCTACTTGGCATCGCTGTAAGGAATCCAGAACAACCCAGGTTTCGACGGAGTCAAATGCCTTCTCATAGTCCACAAAAGCCAGACACAGGGGCTGATTATACTCTTCGGACTTCTGTATAATCTGCCTCACTGTGTGTATGTGGTCTATGGTGCCATATCCTCCGCGAAACCCAGCCTGTTCCGGTGGCTGGAACTCGTCGAGTCTCCTGGCGAGACGGTTCGTGACCACTCGTGAGAACAGCTTATAGACGTGGCTCAAGAGTGAAATGGGTCTGTAATTCTTAAGAAGGGTTTTATCTCCCTTCTTAAAAAAGAGCACCACCAAACTCCCGCTCCACGCCTTTGGAGTTCTCCCACTGTGAAGGACGGTGTTATAGAGGTTCTGCAGCTCCTGTATAACAGGAGCTCCTCCGGCTTTAAGAAGCTCTGAAGTAATTCCGTCCTCACCGGAGGCTTTTCCATTTTTAAGCTGCCTTAGAGCTAACACGATCTCGTCTTGACTGATGTCAGGCAGTTCGTCGGTATAGTGGCGTGTCAGGGTGGCTCTGGAATCTCGGTCATCTCGTCGGTAACGAAGGGCATGTGCAGCGTATAATCGGCCATAGAAATCCTCTATCTCGGCGGATATCTCCGGCTTTGACAATACGGTCCTCCCGTCGTGCGTTTTAAGCTTTGTCAGGTGGCTCCTGCCAAGCTGCTGGCTGAGTGAATACTTTGGACCCTCGGTTACGCTCTATCGCCTCTTGAATGAGGCGCGTGTTGGAGCTTCGAAGGTCGTGCCGTACCATCTTCGCAATCCGCTTGTTCAGGTCTGATCTCTCTGACAAAGTCGCTTGGGTGGTCTCCCGTCTTTTTGTCATCAGCCCAAGAGTCTCATCCGAGAGTTTGGACTTCTTGCCAGTACGCTGCTTTCGACAGAATTTGATGCCCTCGTCCCTCAACGTTTCAACCAGATTGTGTAGGGTCTCGTCAGCGTCATCAGTGGGTTCCAAGGCAGCAAATCTATTCCCGAGAAGCTGCTGAAACTTCTCGGTGCCCGCCATGATTTGGATTGGGTCAGGTCGGAGCGTGGACTTCATCAGACGGTTTCTTTCAAGCTTCAAGTTGATATTCAGAGAGCCTCGGAGGAGTCGGTGATCAGATCCGGTATTGAACCTGTTGATCACTGAGACATCTCTGAATATGTGCCTACTATCCGTCATGATGAAGTCGATCTCATTTTTAGTCACAGTGTCGGGGCTTTGCCATGTCCACCTCCTTTGAGGCTGTTTCTTAAAGAAAGAGTTCATTAAGAACAGCCCCTCCTTCTCAAGGAAGTTGACAAGCATTTGCCCCCTGTGATTCCTGACTCCATAACCATGCGGGCCTATTCGGGATTCGTTGCCAATCTGGGTTCCCACCTTGCCGTTAAAGTCCCCCATAACAACGTTGAAGTGGGCCTTAGTGGTGTTATGTAAGGCTTTGGATATGTCTTCATACATATCCTCCACTTCATCATCCAAGTGTGCCGAGGTCGGTGCGTAAACCTGAATTACCTTCATGCTATACCGTTCGGACAGCCGAAGGATCAGGTACGCTACCCTGGTCGACACACTGGAGATTTCTTGGACGTTGTTAGAGAGGGCCTTATTGACGAGGAAGCCTACGCCACCCTGGGATGTTTTATCACCCTCGCGAAAGTAGAGAAGATGGCCCGAGTCTAGGGTTACAGTGTCCTCCCCCTCTCTACGGACTTCACATAACCCCAGAACATGCCATTTAATGTTCTCTAACTCCACTTCCAACTGCGCTAGATGGTGGTCAAGCCTCAGAGTGCGTCCGTTAAACGTAGCCAGGGTCAAATTTTAACTGAGTGGCAGCCTAGTGTAGCCCGGGGATTCTTAGCACCCCCTGCCCCGCCGTTACCGTGGCCGCTGCCATGGCCAGGAATAGCGAGACGGCCGGGAACTGGGGGCCACTTTTTGGCATGTCTCTTCATAAGGGGGGAATGCCCATAATCCCCACGCTGGGCATGCGGGTTGGGGATCGCAGTTCAATGAGTGTGCTGCAAGGGACGCTGCTGCCCGCCCCCCGGTGTATGTCCCTTAGTCGCCTCCTACGACACCCACGGGCAGAGTTGGGGCACTGAAATATAAAAGATTCATAATATTATGTTATTGGTAACACTGTATGTGTTACCAATAACATAATATTATGAATCATCTCTCATTTTGTTTACCTATTACAATTCATAAAATGAAATGAAATTAAAAATGAAAATGAAAAGTTTTTATTTCTTTAAGCTTACAAATAAGCACTTAGACAGGTCATATTTTATAGTTCACTTCAATTTTTTGTCCACCAGTGGAAGAAGTGAGAAGAAACCACTAGTATATTCATAACTTATGTGTCTAGTACATTTGATTTGCTTATCTGTAAGTTGGTAGATTTTGAGTTGGAGCAAAACTCGTTCCAAGCTTTTTTATCTTCTAAGTAATCTGATATTTTGTAATAAGCTTTTTTACAAAGAATGTGTTTAACAATTTTTTAAAATTTATTTATTGATAATTTTTGCAACTCACTTGGAGTTTTGTTGTAGAAACGTATACATTGCCCTTTAAAAGATACATTTATCTTGTGTAGCCTAGTTGTGGGCACAGCGAGTTTATTCTTATTTCTAGTATTTACATTATGTATATCACTTTTTTTAGTGAACCGATTGATATTTTTATGAGTGTACAACAAGTTTTCATAAATATATTGACACGGTACTGAAACGTTTGTCTTACGCCGGGGATTGAACTCGTAACCGCATCGAAGGCGGACTTTCGCCCATCTCCGCCACAGAGGTCGTCCACAACTCAAAAATACAAATCAAATACTAATTCTAGATTTTCATTTGAGTCACAAACTCCATTTTACAGTTTTCACCATCCAATTAATAAGACCAGAGAAATTATCCAATAAATTTTATCAAAACAGTATACTCTGCCTAAATTTGTAAAGAGATCAACAGACCAGCCAAGTAAAAGTCATTAAAAAACTTTAAAGTCCCGACTCAGCTTTAAAAGGAGGCTCGAAAAGGTTCTCGCGCTGAAATTGCGAAGTTGAAAAACAATATAGGGGCTGGGAACTGCGAAACAGTGGCTAGTGAGGCGGAGACCGATTCTGGAGGGGAAATTATTATAGAAGAAGACTCAGGTATGCGATATAAAAAAACTGAAAAAAGTGATTCAAAAACCTTGAAATTCTGGTTTTTGACAAAGTAATATTGTAAGGTGAAATGTTTGTTCCGGGAGGCCGGAAACTGGGAGCCATTTTGTATTGGCTGTTGTCATGGAGGGGTTAATGCCCATAATCCCCACGCTGGGCATGCGGGTTGGGATCACAGTTTGTTGGTTGGTTGTTTCTTCAGGGGACACTGCTGCCCATTCCCCGGTGTATGTCCCTTCACCTCCTACGTCACCACGGGAAGAGTTGGGGTGGTGTTATTCTAGGCCGGCACCACACAGCCTATTCTATTTCTATTTATAGGTATAAAAAAATATCTATCTATGTATTATGTATATCAGTTATCTAGTAGGTACCCATAACACAAGCTCTGCTTAGCTTGGGGATGCTGTGTGGATTGTCCAGTATTATTTATTTATTTATTTATCCTAAAACCTTAAATACGACTTGACTTATTTTAACCTAAGAATTAGTTTTTTTATAGCATGAAATTACCCACTGTACTCAAACTAGCTTTATAAAACTTGTGGAAAAGCAGTGTGTGCCGATTATTTTTATCTGAACAATTTATATTTCTCTTCCCAACGGTTCCGGTTTTCTGATTTCCTCCGCCGCGGTTTAATCTGCAATTTTCTCGCTTCCGTCGCAGACTTTGAAAATCGGAATTAAAATATTTACCCACCTAATACCTCGGCCATTGTTATCGGAGTCCTGTGATTAGAGGTACTCCTGCCGCTCTCGAGTTCGACGTAAGTTCAGATACTTGTGACAGTTCAAGGAAAGCGTTTTTGTGTAAAGTTCCAAATTGAAAGCGAGTTTAATGAAGCTGCTAATGTTTTATTTTTTTAGCTCTGACGACCACAAATTTTAATACCAAAATTTTTGTTGGTAATATAATTTTGTGTATGCTAACATAAGTGTGAAAACACATAGATCATAAGATGCTATGCTGTTATGTATTTAGATAGACCTGTACTCGTAGATTGTTTGCAACAGTATGCAGTTAGCTCACTTTTTAGCCTTATTTTGATATTAAGGTAGAATGCCCTTAGGTATATCTAATAAATAAATTACGTATTTTTAATAAATAAATAAAATGTATGCCATTCCACAAAGTATTCATTTTAAAAAAGGAAACAGTATTATTCTATATACACTTCTTAATAAAATTATAAGAATTCAGAAAGTTACTAATTAGATACATAAAATGTCTGTCTGATTAATAGTCTTCGATTCATTTTAGTCATAAGGGTCCTTTTGATTAATAACATTTAATTTTACCTGACATTAAGACCTTCATAACTCTTTCGCTGAACCTGCCATACAGCAAAATAATGACCAAGTAATAAATAATAATAATCATCATCATCATCATCAGCCTATAGCAGTCCACTGCTGGACATAGGCCTCCCCCAATGAGCGCCATAGCGCCCTGTCTTCAGCTTGCCGCATCCAGCATCTACCTGCAGTCTTTCGCAGGTCGTCATCCCAACTGGTCGGAGGGCGTCCTACACTACGTTTACCGAGTCGTGGTCTCCACTCAAGAACACGTTAACAATAAATAATAACACCTAGGAATTCCTTGAATTCCTGCCAGAAATATAATAATAGTGCTCTTGAGAGAACTCACATTTCGTGTAACATTCCCAAGGTTTCTCATTTCTCCCCGAAAGGAAATGTAAAAATAATAACACAAAGTTGCAGAAGCACAATCAGGAGCACAATAAAATACAATCTCTATAAATTTCACGCGGATTCCACTTGGAAAGGTATTTTAACAAAACTGAGGTGGGGATTAAAATTGTTTGCAACACCAACAAAGTTTATAAATTTTATACCTTTGGGGGTTTTAACGATAAAGGGATAACTCTACGGACGAATGTATCGCTGGGTTATAAAGTCGTGTTGTTTCACTGTCCTATATGGATGAATGCATCGTTAAATATTCGTTCGTCAGGGTATTTAATTTTTTAATGGCTTTATACATCGACTATGGGTAGATGAAGGTCACGGTAGGCAAGGTAATGCAAAAGTCATTTAAAACGGGATATTTACCATGATTTGATTTTTGAGTTATCCAATATTTCGGCACAGTTTCATGCGCCATGATCACAGAATAACTGAAGGTAATAAATGGCGCTGCGAGTAAGTTTTTATTGGCAGTATCTACCCTCATTTTTGTTTTAAGGGTAAGGCAGTACTCTATTATTTGGCCCAAAGAATCTGTGGTCCCGTACATAATAGGATAAATATTGAATTTTACCTGTGTGTTTGGTGCGATAAGTTTACATGGGCGGCCATTTTACAAAAGTGTTAACCGTTATTATGTTTTCCTTTTTGCCTCTTTGCTTTTTAGCATGCATTAATCCGTATACTTAGGTAATTGTATTATGTGTAGCGCTTTTCGCCGCGGACTGTTCAGGTAAAACTTGTTACAAACATCGGTTTACACCAGGTGTGGTTTCGTTTTAGTTCCTCCCTAATTCCCTACCCTGGTGACCGCAAAATATTCAGTTTACCCTGGTTTACCTCACTTTACCCCCTGAAGTGCAAAAGGTCTGATGAAATAATAAAACATGGCAGAAGGATTAGATTTCCCAGCAAATAGCCAGTAAATTTAATGGAAAGACAACAAATTAAATTTAGAATGTGTTGTAATATCTAAATGGGGCTGTGGGTGAAATACATGTGTGGGTATTAGAGGCAACGACGGATGTCGTTGAACAAGGTCACAAGCTTCTAAAAGCCTTTAAAAAAAACAAAAGGTTTCAATATCAACGCTAAACAATTTTGACGCACTCTGGTTAAGCAGTTTGGCGCTGTAAACGGTAGTCTCGATAGAACGACGTAAATGCATGTCTTCTGTAGGACAACGAAGAACCAAGTTGTTATTTTATAAATGTATAAAGTTACCTACCGACCCCATCGACGACACATATTGAGTCATGTTTCTGAAGGATTTATACGGAGTCGGAACTTCGATTAAATCCTAAAAAAACACGACATTCTGATTTGTAATGCGGCTGATAGGTTTTATGCCGCTGCCTCACCACGGCGCACGCTTTGCACATCAAACGTGGCGCAATTTAGCTGTTTGGCTTAGTTTTTTTGACGTGGGTCTACGTTTCACGTGCAGCACACACTATAGATTAAAATTATCCCACGAATAACTGTAGCTCAGCACAGTTTTGATGTCCTAATTGCTGCATTGAAGCTCCGCAAGCGTGTGCCGCGTGCGTGCATAGCGTTGACAGAGTTTAGCTGCATGGGTGCCATGTTGGAGCAATCGTAGCAAGCAAGCGTACATGTGTAGCAATTACGTCATTAATCTCGTATAGTTGCGAAGCGTGTTCGTGTGTTGCAGTGAACGTTATCACATACATATAAGCGAAGCTCGTACACACGATAGAACAGAGTGCGGTCGCACACTCGTGCGTGCAATATCCGTAAATCCGCACTTGCGCAGCGGCTGAGAAAACACACATTTGTGTGACTCAGCATAGCCATAACAATTTTTTTCGAACGAATCGCCTGTGCGGCACAACACAAACGCTGTGTGAGAGGCAACACGAATGGCTTAGGTTAAACAAAAGTTCACAGTCGACGTGACAAGTATGTGACTACTAAAATCTATTAGTAAAAGTAAAGTAAAGTAAAGTAAAAAATCATTTATTTCTTTAGGCTTACAAAATAAGCACTTACACAAGTGATGAAGCAACTGAGCTCCCTATTCGTAAATTAAAAAATTATTATACATAAAACTAAATCTCATCAAGAAGGCTTTCTACTCCATAAATTATTATCTCAATGATGTTAATGCTTGGCCAGATGTCGCTCAGTTTCGCACCGACAATAGTAAAATAAATTTTATTTGATAATAATTTATATATAAAATTATATATAAATTATTATCAAATAAAATTATTTTACTGTTCACTTCAATTTTTTGTCCACTAGTGGAAGAAGTGAAAAGAAACCACTAGCATGTTCATCTCTTATATGTCTAATACATGGTTATTTGCCTATTTAAGTCTAAATATAATATGATTCGATACATGTCAATATTTAAGTAAAGCTATGCATAACAACAAATTACTTACTACATACTATTGTCGTCGGTGCGAAACTGAGCGACATCTGGCCAAGCATTAACATCATTGAGATAATAATTTATGGAGTAGAAAGCCTTCTTGATGAGATTTAGTTTTATGTATAATAATTTTTTAATTTACGAATAGGGAGCTCAGTTGCTTCAGATGGAATGATTTAATAAAAATACGCTTATTATAGAAGCGTATTTTTATTAAATCACGGTATATTGATTAAATAAATAATAGATTTTATACCGACCGATATTTAAATTATTTCAATCCAACCAAATACTTACCTAATATGTACATTCGCTTTTAGATAATGCAGCGTAGGTAAATTGGTAAATGGTGGTGCTAGCAAAAATCATATTTGTAATACATTTGTTATGAAATATCAATCATTAATTCAAAAGTAATTTAAAACGAGATATTTACCATGATTTGATTTTTGAGTTTACCAATATTTCGGCACAGTTGCATGCGCCACGGAATAGCTGTTATTCTGTTATGACTTTTGTATTAATTTTTAATTAAACGTGTAATTAAACTTTTGAAAGACATGAAAATTTCAAAAGTTTTATCAATCACTAGCTGCGCCCCGCGGTTTTGCCCGCGTGAAAACCATCAATTCTGTTAAAGAAGTTTATGCAAAATTTTAAGTAGATTGGACCAAGGAATCTTGTTGTCCCATACAAAATTTGCTCCCGATTTTCACCCCTTAGGGGTAGAGTTTCGGATAAAAATCTTCAATATTAATCTTATGGGTTGCCTACGTCATACTAGGAACACACCCTCCAAGTTTCAGGTCTCTACGATCAGCGGCTTAGGTTGTGCGTTGATCCGTCAGTCAGTCATTCAGGACAAAGCATTTTATATCTATAGATTGGTTGATCTCTTGTCAAAACGAGGAACTACTCTCAAATAACAGGGAAGAGTTTATATCATGTAACGCTCTAGCGGTTAGCCACTAGGGCGGCTAACCGCGTGGCTAGCCGCTTTTCCAGTTTAATATAAAACCGCTTGTGACCTTGACCGCCATACAATTTTGACCGCGGCGATTAAACCGCGCGGCCAACTGCTAGTACGTAACGAACCTTTAAAACATTGAAATTGTTAATAAAACTTTTAAACTATCATGGTTATGCACACTTAAGTCATTTAGAACGGGATATTTAACATGACAGCATATAGCAGTGGACTGATATAGGCTGATGATGATGATGATGATGATTTACCATGATTAAGATTTTTGAGTTTTGGAAAACTCATGGAAGACTTCAGTATAGCAAGAAAATGACAATCAAAGAATAAAATAAATTAGAACTAGTATTTCCAACATTTGTGTACAAAAAGGCTTACTGCACAATATCAGATTAACTAGTGGGTAAAAAAGCGTGACAGGGGTTTTCCCTTAACTCGAGAAATAACAACTAACAGGCACTAACTAAAAGTTTCCTGGTCGCTTCTATACGGTTCTTCAATTGCAACAATTGTTCTTTGCAAGATATGGTCGGCCCACTGAAACTTCAGTAGGCCAAGTATGTGGATTATTCAATAAGGTAGAATCTCTGTGGGCAGAATAGACAACAATGACATCGCATCGTCATACATTGCGTACATTATTGAATTTGCACGAATTAATTTACGCAATCGATGACAAGTTGACGTTATTTTTCTCTACATTTCCTAGACAACAATACTCTTGCTTACCCTGCAGCTTGCTAATTCTTTGTCCTTCTTTAAGTCACTTTACACAGCGCCATCTAGTAGGTACCTTAGTACTAATAATCCCCTACACCTCATGCTCTACCGTTGCTGAAGCATAATTGAATTAAACTTGAAACTTGTGACATGTTTAGTTCTACTTTCTAGAAGTTTCTCTTTGATAAGTCTCTGAAAGTTAAGTTTTCCGCGTACCTCGGGAACGGTGGCGAGTTTATTATTATTATGTCAAGCTTTGAAACGGTTATTCATTAACTTATGTTAGTTTTTGAAGGGGCGAATTAATACACAGGGCATAAGTACCTAGAAGAAATTCAATGCTTTGATATTTTAAGGATTCCGTACCCAAAAAAGAAAATAATATGTGTACCGCTATGACTTTTCCTAGTGTAAGTAAATAAGTAAGTAAATCATTTATTTGACACATAAAACACACACATACAATTGGTTTAATCATAAATAGTACACAATTAAAACAAAACATAATTATTAAAAGTACAATAACATGTATCAAGGGTAAACGGAACATTTGAAATTTCTACAAATGATTTACTTTTGTTGCCGCTGTAACAACAAATACAAAACAATCAGAATATGTATTAAATAAATAATACACATTTAAGGAGGCGTTTGTTCACGTTTGTTCTATGGCTTACCCATAGAACAAACGTGAACAAACTTTGAAATAAATACTAAGGCTCTAGACAGACGGACCGAATTTCAACTGCAATTGAACCGCAAATTTGCAGTTCGTTTGCAGTTTGAATGCAGTTGACACGACTGCAATAGAACTGCAATCGAACTGCGCAGTTGGTTTGCAGTTCATTTGCAGTCGGTGTGCAGTTCTGAAATGCGGTCCGTCTGTCTAGAGCCTTACACATTTACTGTAGAAAATACTTGAAGTTCGATGTTATGATTTCCTCGAAGTTCTCGTGATTCTATTTCCGTTATTCGTAAGTTAAATTCGAAATTAGATCGTTTGTTTTTCTTAGGAAAAATCAAGATTCCTATTGACGAGGTATCGGTCAAAAGATAGGAAAATAAATACCTATAGTTTGCTATAATGCTAAACATGAAATCTCCAAAACATAGTATTTATTAACAAATGATATTATAAAATTACCGATTTTATGACAGATTGACATCACCTTATTTTACTACTTTCTAATTTTTTTACATTATTTGATAGGTATAAATTAAAATACAGGTTACAACATATTATTTGAAGCTTGCTAAACTACTGTGACATTTGCATGATAACATTTTAATATTGCGCGCCTCGAAGAGGTAGAATGTATTGGAATTACCATTTATTTGAGAGCTTTGGTACCTTCATTCCAGCGATTAAATTATTTGATTTGATTCAACCTAGCCGAGAGTAACGTTAACTTTTATAATTTTAAGAATATAACATAATTATTATGTTTCTCATACATCAAAATTGTATATTACCTGTTTTGACGAGTCGTATCCTTAGCATAATTAAGGTATATATATATATTATATTGTACACTTTTTATAATTATGACAATAAAGAAATCTGAATCTGAATCTTCAATCATTCATTACGCTTGGCAGGCGATTTGGTAATCGCAGTAGAGGCGTTAATATATTTAGAAGGAATGTGCTGCCAAACTGCCCATGCTTTGGTATGTTCTCTAAGTCGATTCTTGAAAGATCAGTTTATTTATTTCCACCGTAGGTACACATGTTACACTTCATGTCGTTAAATACTATAAATTTTAAAAGATAATATTACATTTTTATTCGATCACACACTAACTTTTGAAAAAGGAAACACCACAGGGCTTTGCGCAAAGAAAAGCAAACAGACATGCCTTCTGAAAAAATTAAAATAAATTCATTTATAATAATTTGTCACAATAAAACAGATAATAAATAATGGTATAAGTTAAATGGAATAATAAATTAAATAAAATGTCAAAGAATTCTGCTGTATAAGGGCATTGTCAAACTATACTAAAAATATTGCAAAAAAATAAATTATATACAAAGAAAATACAAAGAAATAATGTCAGGAAGAAGATTAATATTAAATTTACATTTAAATCATAATTTAAATTAATGCTGCTGTATAAGGGCATTGTTATCTACGGGCTGAGTTGAAAGCGGTCGATTCTTACGCAACCGCCATGCCCATCAGGACATCCGATCACGGAATCAACTGATCTACTTATAGAAAAATACTGTGACTGCAATTTAGGAAAAAAAATTGCAACAAGAAGTACCAACTTAGTTTTTATGAGCAGCAAACAAATATGCTAGAAAGGCGCCAAGTTGGTTCATTTTAACTTTAGCAGGTGCTACCGAGAAATTAAAGTTCCCAAATCTTATAACAAGTTTCCTCTGCTGCTCGTAACTTCGTAGTTTCACATATTTAGTAATGTTGTCTCAAAAACTGTCGTAATCAGAAATTTCATATTAAATATACTTTCATCTAAAATTATGTTTTAAATACGTAAATTATCTGTAGCTAATAATCTACGAAAATAAAAACTAGAAAAGAAAACGGTATTTGTTACGACCTTTTGTGATTAAAGCCAGAAATTATTTGGTAAATAAGTAGACTGTGGTCCAATTCAGAAATACTTGAAAGACTAATGTTGGAATTTCTAATCGCTTTTCGTCTTATCGTATTTTTCACAAAATACGACAAATCACATCCACGTATTTTGGCATAAGAAAGCGAATACGGGAACACGAAAAGCGATATAAAGTGCTAAAATAGCAAGTTGTAAGTACCCTGATTGAGTGATAAATACTCAAATTTCTTGACAAATACATACGTAGTTCTTTCCCTTACTAAATTCACACAAAAATGTATTAACAAAATGGTCCCGTACGGTGATTATGTAACTCGCGACCGGTTTGCGACAGGCGTAAATTAAGCAATAAGTGCTGTCAAACGCCAATTTTGACCAATTTTGACGTTGTAGCTGGTGTCAAACTAATACAAAATTGGCGTTTGACAGCACTGATTGCTTAATTTACGCCTGTCGCAAACAGGTCGCGAGTTACATAATCAACCGGCCGTTTTTCCACCAAAACGTTTTATACCAAACACTAAAAATACCACCACAGAATTCATCATCTTCATCAGCCTATAGCAGTCCACTGCTGGACATAGACGTCCCCCAATGAGCGCCATAGCGCCCTGTCTTCAGCTTGCCGCATCCAGCATCTGCCTGCAGTCCTTCGCAGGTTGTCATCCCACCTGGCCGGAGGACGTCCTACATTACGTTTGCAGTCGCAGTCTCCACTCTAGGACACGTTTACGCCAGTGGGTGTCGGTTCTTCGCGAGATATGGCTGGCCTACTGCCACTTCAGTTTCCTAATTCTGTACACAGAATTAACCCACATTAAATAGGTTAACTTAACTAATACTAATCTCGTTTAGTACCTACCTAACAATAAAACTATTCAATTCCTCGTTCCGTAGGTATGCATCAGTGATTTCAGAGAAGTTTAATCCTATGAAAGTTTCCATTTGAAGCTGGTGCAGTGGTGGAACGCCAATATTGGCTTTTCTACAGTTTCCCTGAGTTTCTCTGTTAAAAATTCGGCGTTAAACCTGATTGGCTGTTTGAAATGTTTTATTACACGCTCGTGAGATTCCACATTCGTCAGAAATGTTAACTTAAAACCAAATGCATAGTCATGTGATATTCTTTTTAATTATTAATTAAATGATCGTACACACAATTGTTCCGAGGCGGGAATCAAACCCGCAACCTCCTGCGTCGCAGGCGAACCTTCGAGTGGAGTCTTCTTGAGTGGAGTCCGCGACTCGGCAAACGTAGTGTAGGACGCCCTTCGGCCAGGTGGAATGACGACCTGCGAAGGACTGCATGCAGATGCTGGATGCATCAAGCTCAAGACTGGGCGCTATGGCGCTCATTGGGGGAGGCCTATGTCCAGCAGTGGATTAACATAGCTTGATGATGAATTTTCTAATAATTTTCCGTCATTAAAAAGCTGAATGACTAGGATGCTGGCTGAGTTTTGATACTAAAGATATTTGAACAATATATTTTTTCTTTAAATGTTGTCTTTGTTTCTAAATCCTCCCTTTCCCTTTTGAATACATCATAGGTCATTATTATTCAACTATCGCCTAAAATCCCAAAATTCATTACTTGTTCCAAAAGGCTCAATACGTGGTATTGAGACTTTTGGAACAAGTAATGAATTTTGGGTTTTTCGAGAAATCCGTTTGCTCTGTAATTTATCTATAGAATTCTCAGGCTCTATTGTAAAATATAGCCGCAAGTTTAAGATACTTTAGAGACTTTTAGAAATAATTAACTAGCTGTTGCCCACGGCTCCGCATCATCATCATCATCAGCCTATATCAGTCCACTGCTGGACATAGGCCTCCCCCAATGAGCGCCATAGCGCCCTGTCTTCAGCTTGCCGCATCCAGCATCTACCTGCAGTCTTTCGCAAGTCGTCATCCCACCTGGTCGGAGGGCGTCCTACACTACGTTTGCCGAGTCGCGGTCTCCACTCAAGAACACGTTTGCCCCAGCGGCCGTCGGTTCTTCGCGAAATATGGCCGGACCACTGCCACTTCAGCTTGCAACTGCACGGCTCCGCATGCGTGGAGATCAATATTTGTTATCAATATCATAAAAAAAGATTCAAATAGCTAGTTTTGCATATTCAAATGATTGAGTCTCTCATTAGGTACCTTTGCAATCTATCACTTAACCCAAAAACTTCACGTATCTTTTGATATTTCAAAACTATTTACTGTCTATTTATTGTCCACTAGCTACGCCCCGCGGCTTCAATCTCGTGGAAATCTATGTTTCAAATGGTTTATAAACCTTCCTCTTGAATCAATCTATCTGTTTAAAAGAACGCATCAAAATCCGTTGCGTAGTTTTAAAGATCTAAGCATACATATGGACAGACAGACAGTGGGAAGCGACTTTATTTTATACTAGCTGCGCCCCGCGTTTTCACCCGCGTGGTGATAGATATTTTGGATAATACTTATACAATATATCTTTATGGACTGTAGCATATGTCTAATTTTCGACGACCGATGTGGCGCGGTGGGCGAAGGTCCGCCTGCGACGCAGGCGGTTGCGGGTTCGATTCCCGCCTCGGAACAATTGTGTGTACGAACTGCAGATATTTGTTCCGGGTGTTCTGGTCGTTTTCTATGTATAATAAAAAAAAATATCTATCTATGTAATGTATTGTATTATGTATATCAGTTATGTAGTACCCATAACACAAGCTCTGCTTACCATGAGGCTAGATAATGCTGTGTGAATTGTCCAGCATTATTTATTATTTATTTATTTAATTATGATATGTAAACTTAATTATGAATTTTCATCAAAATCCATTCAGTAGTTTTTGCGTGAAAGAGCAACTTGTAGCAATTTGTATGTAGGTAGTGATTTAAAAATAAAACTCACTAACGTGTTATTTTTAAAAATAGACATCATCCTATACTAATATTATAAACGTCAAAGTTTGTAAGCAAGGATGGATGGATGGATGGATGTTTGTTACTCTTTCACGTAAAAACTACTGAATGGATTTTAATGAAACTTCACATTAATATAGATTGCATATCATAATAACACATAGGCTATATATATGTGTTATTACTATATATATATACTATATATAGTACTATAATTCATAAAGATATATAGTATAAGTATTATCCAAAATATCTATCACAACGCGGGTAAAACCGCGGGGCGCAGCTAGTAATACATATAGAGACAAAAGAAGAGTTAGAACCACTTATAAAAATAGCCATTCGCAGTCGTTGAACTATCAGATAGCCCGTTTCATTGTGCATTATCAGGCTTTGTGAGCGCACAATAGCCTGACGTGTGGTCGGAATCCGATACAGTCGGACACTAGGTGAGTAACGAGACAATGCGACAGGCTCTGCTAGTAACGGCGTTTGTTCTAAACATTTAACACTTTGAGTGCTGAAATCACACATTATGTGTTTTCTACAAGTGACTAATATGCGTAAATCCACACTAGCGCAGCGGCTGAGAAAATACAGATCTGTGTGACTCAGCACAGTCGTAATATTTTTCGAACGAAACGCATGTGCGGCGCAACACAACCGCTGTGTAGAGCGGCAGCACGATTTTTTTAGGTTAAAAAAAAGATCGCAGTCGTCGAAAAAAAATCGCAGTCAAAGTGTTAAGAGGACACTTATACCGACGGGTTTGTAGTTTGAGAGCGGCATTGAAATGAGATGTTTAAAAAATTTAAAATGGCCACATAATTTGGTCAAGAGCATAGGAACCCAGCGCTCTATTGAAATGACTTATGTTTTGGTTCGTAGATTTATTACTAATTGCTTAATCCCTTGAACCAGTTTCTTCTTAAGGTGCGTAGTTTTCTTGTAAATAAGCAAAAACATGATTTTTGCCCTAACGACGTTCCAAAAACGTACGAGTATGCTCTATCCGGCTATTGTGCGCTCGCGAAGCCTGACGTGTGGTCGGAATCCGATACAGTCGGACACTAGATGAGAAACGAGACAATGCCACAGGCTCTGCTAGTAATGGCGTTTGTTCTAGAGATTTAAGGGGACACTTAAACCGACTGCCATATCTCGCGAAGAACCGACGGCCGCTGGGGCAAACGTGTTCTTGCGTAGAGACCACGACTCGGTCAACGTAGTATAGGGAGGCCTATGTGCAGTGGACTGCTATAGGCTGATTATGATGATGGGACTGCTATAGGCTGATGATGATGATGAAGATTATGATGATTATACCGACGGGTTTGTAGCGGCGCGAGCATTGAAATGAGGCGGCTTAAAAAAACTAAATGAAAATGAAAATAACCCTTTTCATGGGTTATTCCAATTTTCCCCCTGAAATCTTCCCTGAGGGGAAAACTGGAATAGATAAACTAATCATTCCAGTCATCTCAGAGAACATCCATCTATTGAGTGGCTTCTATTGTTTCTTTCGCGGAAGAATAGAGGTTAATAGGAGGTAATTTGGTATGTCATGTTCGACTACACATTGTCTGTGCAGGGTCTGAGCTATTTTAATTTTTCAGTCATAGCTTTCTCTTACAGTTCGGTTGAATTAATGGTCGAAGTAATAATTAAGTACCTAGGTATATTTTTACGTTATACCGCCCCTCCCCGGGGTTCATATTATAATCTCACTACACCCCAAAACTTGAAGTACACATGAAACAATTGAATAAATAAAATGTCGATTATTTATTTATAAGAAAACTCTTCAATCACTGCAATGAATACAATATCTTTGCAGTGATTGAAGAGTTTTCTTATACCTTATTTATTATTTATTGTGGATATGTTTGAAACATTTATTTAAGGTTGATAGTCATTTACGGTTTATCTTCGGATACGTGTGGAAGCTGTGCGGTATCTTTACAAATCTGTTATGCTCTTAAACTTTTACCAAAATATCATCATCATCAGCCTATATCAGTCCACTGCTGGACATAGGCCTCCCCAATGAGCGCCATTGCGCCCTGTCTTCAGCTTGACGCATCCAGCATCTACCTGCAGTCTTTCGCAAGTCGTCATCCCACCTGGTCGGAGGGCGTCCTACACATTTACCGAGTCGCGGTATATAAATATCATAACATAACACAAAAACATAACAATCACATTATAATGACCCAATAGATAAACATTTCTATTTATCCGTCGTTTCCTAATTAGCTAGGTAATAGGGCAAAAAGATAATTAGGGTAATTAATACGCGACATTTAAAAAGGAATGGGATTGGTGGGTATTTTGTTGATCCGTTCACTGACATAACACTTTATCAATCACTGAGAATTTCTGGTTTCTAAACTGACAATGAGAACCTTAAGATGTGTTTTCCTTAGGCATCTGGACCGGGGGCGGACACTGAAAAAGGTATAACTAGGGAAATAAAGAAATAGAACCCTAGGGGTCTAAACTCTTTCAAAGAAAACTCAAATCTTGTAAGTATCAGATACCCCTAGGAATCAGGCACTAATTGAGGAAAATCTTGAGCAAATCCTTAAATGTAAAAAGAATATTGACTTACGTAATTATAGTGATTCAATCACTAATTCAAAAGGTACCAGAGGGAGAAGCTCTGTTTAAATTAAGGAAACTCCAACGAAACGAAAAAGGTCACAAAAAATCCCTTTTCTATTTCTGTTCCACGATTTTCGTTTCTTCTCGGTATTCTGTCAATTTGCGTCAGTAATCTATCATTATTTTTTATTGAAACAAATCCACCATGTTAATATTCATTCCTAGACACGTCAATTTTGTTCACGTTAAAAAGCGTTCCCACTTATCTTAGTCCCTATTTACTGGAAACAGAGCCTAGTTCCAGACATAATAAAGCTCATTCTTATTCACTTAAACATCTATCAGACCCCCATCAACTGTGCTCCTTGGCAGAATATGAATTCTCCTTCACGTCACTTCCATTCCTCGTGTTTTCCGTGATCTATATGAAAATGGCTCATTACTCGTCCCTTTCTACATACGTAACCGATATCTATTTGTCTTACTCACACCATAGCAAAGTTGTATAGAGCTTTCAGCGAGATGGAATGATATTCGTAGAAGCCGGCTAATTGGACTTCTAAATCAAATCTTTTCTGCAAAAAATATAGCCGGAAAGATTTTTAAGAAGCGTTTCGTGTCGGGGTGTACTACCCATTATATAATTACCCATTTAGATGAAACATGTTTTTCAATTTTCCTGATAAAGCTCCCCTGTCCGATGGCTCGGTATGGAGGGTAGTCTACAATGCCGAGCTATCGGGAAAACTACGAATGGCACGACAAAACCACTCTGCGCGCCGATCATTGGAAACGTTATTTTCTCTTATACGATAAGTTTGAGGCCACCAGAACCAGAGTGACCCAAACACAAACTACTATGTGGATATGTGCCAAAATAGTTAAGGTGAAATTTTAAGTAGGTAAATGTAATTAAAAAAACATCATAGACACTGTGTTTACAATTTGTAAAATATGATATGGTTATAGATAAAATTTAGATGAACTTTAAAAATAATCAGTATTTTTGCGGCGAATACATAATGATGTTTTCGCCGTAAACATATCGAATACATTATTAATTCGCCGTATGAGTAAAAGGCAGCCTTGGTCACACCTATTTAGGTACATTTTATTAATAAAGACAAAATAAATAATAAAAGCAACACAAACAATGACCATTTACACTGTTTAATAGTAGTTGTTTGTGTTGCTTGAATTTATTTATTTTGTCAAAAATAAAATTAAAAAGCATAATTATAAAATAATTACTAGAGTAAAATGGCATTGGCACTCTCGGTATTAACCGCACTTTGTTGCAAAATAAGCGTTCAGTCAGAACTAAGAGATCAGTATTTTCAATAGACCGCAAGATTTCTGAGTTCTAGAGTAGTGAGTGAGTACTGAGATCTACGCGTAGTTTAGCGTTGCTCTACTTCTTAAGGAGAAGTAGAGCAACATTATGCTGAGACAGGACCTATTGGTTCGCTTTGTGGAGTCGCTTGTTGCTTGTATATAATACATACGTATTTACTTTTATTTATTTCTTTATGTTCTTGTTTACTTATATATTATTATTATTATTTAGTAGCAAGCTGTTCCTACTTGTGAATCAATAAATGTATTTTCTTTCTTTCTTTCTTCTTTCTAGTTTGACACCCAAACCCGTTAGGTTCACCCCTTAAGGTCAGATTACTTATTTATTTTCTGGGGGCTAGGCGATGCTGTGTTTTAATGTCCACTATTTATTATACTAGTAGGTAAGAATCGAGTTTTTCCGGCTTTTGTGGCTTAACCTCTGAAATACCCCAACCTTAAGCCACGAGAGCACGTCGCCCGAGTAATAGGCACTTGACAACATATTCCTAATATTCCTTGGATGTGCGTGCTAAGATTTTGTTCAAAGAACTCTGGGATATTGAAAAACGTTATTAGAAAGCCCTGGGACGTTCGTTATTGTAAAGCTGATGAAATTGGAATATGGGACTCGTCTTGATGTAATTTATTAATGTTTGGGAGTTGATGATAATAAAAAACCTTTTCATTCATTGTTGATGATTCAATTAATTTGACAACATGTTACCATATTACTTTTTTTATTGCTGCTTCGCGGCAAAATATGCAGATAATTAGGGTAGGTAGATACATTCAATTATTATCCTCTTGGTATTATTATGAGTTATTATGTTTTAGCAAGTTAAACCTGACATTGTTAAATGAAACTTAAGTAACGCGTCTACTGAATCGGATTGCGCACGCAGCGTACGTGGCATCGATATTTACAATAATATGCCGATAAGATGTTTCTACTATTCGGATTTCGCATCCGCAATATACATAGATATTTTAAAAGCGAACTCGGCAGGAGCTCCTCGGCCTATGAGTTTTAGTATTATGGACACAGCGAGTAGTTGAAACAGACAGAGAACTGAGACACAGCGAGTGAGTTTTTATTGGCAGACATACTGATCTACCTCCATGTTTTATCTTTTGCCACGAACGTTACCAATACCTGCTGTTGTTAATAACCTTAGTGTTAATTAATAATAATGACCGTTTTATTAGTTTTATATAAAAGTGACAAGGTTATTGACTGCGAATGACGTCATCGGCAGAAATACTGGTCTCTGGCATCAAGTGAATACATATTCCAATCCAGTGGACGATGTAGCATAGAAATCAATACAAATCGTTACGCTCCGTACGCGGCCGAAACATTGGACGCGTAGCTTTATTTTAGGAGATCAGTATTACATAACATTTTACAGTAAAATAATCTTATATGATATTAATTTATAGTATAACATTTGATTTGTCTAAGTGCTTATTTTGTAAGCCTAAATAAATAAATAATTTTGACTTTGACTTTGTTATTTCGAGTTTTTGAAATACATATATTGTTGTACAATTAAAAAAAAAGACGACCGATGTGGCGCGGTGGGCGATGGTCCGCCTGCGACGCAGGAGGTTGCAGGTTCGATTCCCGCCTCGGAACAATTGTGTGTACGATCTGCAGATATTTGTTCCGGGTGTTCTGGTCGTTTTCTATGTATAATAAAAAAAATATCTATCTATGTAATGTATTGTATTATGTATATCAGTTATCTAGTACCCATAACACAAGCTTTGCTTACCATGGGGCTAGATAATGCTGTGTGGATTGTCCAGCAGCGATATTTATTTATAAAAAATTTACCTAGTTTAATTACTTGCAGTTTAACCTATTTAAAAAGCATATTCGGTTGATTTTATAATTTGAAATAAAATAAGTACTGTAACGCGCATCAAATATCAACTCATCAAACTACACTAGAAGTCAAGCCGAGCGCAAACAAATCGGGCCGTTCCTTAACTAGATGGCGCTGCTAAAATTGAACCAAAGCTTGGCTTGGCTTCTAGTGTAGTTTGAAGAGTTGATATTTGATGCGCGTTACATTACATATTATTCGGCCAATACTAAACCAAATAACATTTAAAAAGAGTAGAGACTCGCTTAAATTTTAAATGATATAATATCAAAATGCGCTCCCGTTTTACCACAACGTATATTTTGATCTCCAAATTTTTATTCCATCGTACATTTTCCCAAAGTCGTGGGCCGTGTTTAAAATCCCTGATGAATGTATCCACATCCCGGACAAAGTGTGCTTAAATCCGTTTAATCCATTGTATAATGTACAGTAAAAGATATCTGACGGCGATTCGTGTTTCAATCCATAAAACATAATAGCATAATGGCCCTTATGCTTTTTAAAAACCAGTTTAATAAATAAATAAGTTTTGCTGGATAATCCACACAGCACCATCTAGTCACAGTCCGAAGCTAAGCCAAAGCTTGTGTGTACTACAATTACATTACATAGATAGATATTTTTTATTATACATAGAAAACGACCGTACAAAGACTAAATCATAATTACCACGCTTGGCGGGCATCATCATCATCATCATCAGCCTATGTATATTAGTCCACTGCTGGACATAGGCCTCCCCCATCGACTACGTACCCTAGACACCTAATACAGGGCGAACGATTTAAGACATCACATAAGAAAAATATATCTTATAAAAATCCACGCCCACTAACGTTCGATCAGTAACGACCAGACCAGTGACCCGTGACAATATCTGCGCTCGCTTACTCAATGGCTCCTGACGGAGCTCAACTTAATTTGGTTGACCGGTTGAGGTCAACTGTCGAGGTCACGTATATTATACGTAGTCGATGGCCTCCCTCAATGAGCGCCATAGCGTCCTGTCTTCTGCTTGCTGCATCCAGCACCTGCAGTCTTTCGCAGGTCGTCCACCTGGTCGGAGGGCGATCTACGCTACGTTTACCGAGTCGTTGTCTCCGCTCAAGAACACGTTTGTCCCAGCGGCCGTCGGTTCTTCGCGAGATATGGCCGGCCCACTGCCACTTCAGCTTGCTAATTCATAGAGCTACTCGTATGTCGATAACTTTGGTTCTCTGTCGTGAATGCCCAAGCGGTGAAAGGATCTTCTCCCATTTTGTGTCTAAAAAAATTAAATTGAAAAATATGCCAAACAACTGAAGACAGAAACTGAAAAATAGCTATTAGCATAAAGGTGGCACTTCACATGGTTATTTGTGTTCGCTATTGGGTGTTTGTTGTATTTGGCAAAATATATGACGTTCAGACGGAAATGCAAAAAGAGGCAAATACGACCATCCACACATGGCGCACAAATAACGAACACACAAACATTTGGCAGCAGACTGAGCAGAGCGCAAGGTGCCATTGCGGCCATTGTGTGGACGGCTTATTGCGTATTTGCCTATTTGACGCTTTGATGTGCCTCGAGAAACCGACAAGCGCACGGTAACGCGTATTTGGTATTGGCCTTATTTGTCAAATAGGCAAATAAGGCGAACACTTTGTCAAATAAACTGTCCACACATGGTAATTGCTTGCCAAATATGCCAAATACACAAATACAAATAGCCATGTGAAGTGCCACTATAACATTGCATTCGCGAAATGCAGCCGTATTTTCAGCCTAGGCCATTGTTTCGTCTTTTAATTAAAAACCCTCTGATGAAGCAAGAGCAACGTAGCTGGGTTTATTGAAAAACAGCTTTACAGGGCTTATTGTGCTTCGCAGACACTGTTTTGTAATCTGCTGCGGAAGGGAAGTAGCCTGCTAGTTAGGGAGATACTAACATAAAACCATATGCAAAGTCATGTAACATTATTTTAATTTATTTTGACAATTATTTATCAAGTCTTGTACTTAACACTTTGAGTGCTGAAAACGCACGGTATGAGTTTTCTACAAGTGACTAATATGCGTAAATCCACACTAGCGCAGCGGCTGAGAAAATACAGATCTTTGACTCTCTTGACTCTTTGACGACTCAGCAGAGCTGTAATATTTTTCGAACGAAACGCATGTGCGGCGCAACACAACCGCTGTGTAGAGCGGCAGCACTAATTTTTTAGGTAAAAAAAAAGATCGCTGTCGTCGAAAAAAAACCGCAGTCAAAGTGTTAATTAATTATTATTAATAATGGTGAATCACCAATTGCACTAATTAAATAAAATTACATACAAACAATGAAAGATATTGGGACGAATGTTTGTACGATCTGCAGACATTTGTTCAAGGTGTTCTGGTAGTTTTCTATCATCATCATCAGCCTATAGTAGTCCACTGCTGGACATAGGCCTCCCAAATGAGCGCCATAGCGCCCAATCTTCAGCTTGACGTATCCTGCATCTGCCCGCATTCCTTTGTAGGTCGTTATCCCACCTGGCCGGAGGGTGTCCTACACTACGTTTGCCGAGTCGCTGTCTCTACTCAAGAACACGTTTACCCCAGCGGTTGTCTAGTTAGTGATACTTCGAATTAAAACAGTATTGTATCATCATGGGTCTAGCAGTGGGTGATGCATTTAAAGTAAATAATATTTTAATTTATTAATTTTAATGACTGAGCCTATTACAATACAATACAAAAATTCTTTATTGTACACCATAATCAAATTAATCATTACAAAAATACATTATATGCGACAGGTACAATGGGCGGCCTTATCGCTTAGAAGCGATGCCTGGAAGAGCCAGGCAACCTTTGGATGGAAATAATTATATGAATTTAAGAAAAGGCAGGGGGTGTACCACAGGTTATCTAAATAAGAATACTAAAAACAAATAATAAATATTACAAATTCCAAAATAAATAAAACACTACTTAAATACATAAATAAATAAATAATAAGTACCAATCTTCATTCTTTTGGCAGGAAAAACTCCATTACATAAATTTCAGTTATGGTTAGGTGTAATATAATTTTCATGTCTTATCCCTAAACGTTATTAAGATAATATAATTACTTAATTAATAGAATTAAAACAATATTTTAAATACAGTTTCTCACTACACCCGAAATAAATATCTGCAGAGCGTACAAACATAATGTCCCAAGGTGGGAATCGAACCCGCAACCCCCTCCGTAGGTGGAACTTCGCCCTCCACCCACCACAGAGGTTGCGAAATTTTTCATTATTCTTATTATTGTCTACATAAATATTGACGTATGAGGAAAAAAAATTAAACCAATCAAGGTCTAACTGCATAAGTATTGAAAATGGAAAAAAACTACATTTTGTCGTATCTACCTACCTCATATATTAAAGTTTGGGTGTATTTATAAGTTTTAATTTACTTAAACCCTTAAGCTAGATTATAAGTAATTTTAAAATATAATTACATATTTAGAGAAACTTTAATTTTTATATCAAGTCTACAATTATTTTGGGTTTAGCTTTGAGCTTTTACGCAACTAATTATTAATTTTAATTTGGGTTCACTTTGAAAGTTTAATCTGACTTATTTATCAAAATTGGACCTAAAGGTCGAGAAAGTCGTATTAAGTCAATCGGAATAGTTGTTTCGAACCCATTTTAGATAACAATGGGCAGTAATTCAGAAAATTGTCTAGTGACCTACGATTGGGCCTTTATTAATCAGACCTTCCCAAAACAATTCAATGATACAGCCAATTTCACTTTGAACAAGGTGAGTTATTTTAGTTTGGGTGCTGTTTTTAGGTTAAATCTATGGCTTGAGATAGGTATGGGAAAATGGTGTTGTACTCATATTTATTTTATTTGAATTTTGCTGTATGGTTTGATTTTATAGTCTTCAATAGTGTATACACAAGAATAGTCAAGTATTTCAAGAAAAATAATGTGCAGAGAAGTAGAAATAAAAGCGAAGATAACTATTTAACGTATGGCTACGCAACAAAATAGCGAATAAAACTTCACATGCGAGTCCGACTCACTAATTGAGGGTTATGTATAATTAAGTACAAACCTTGTTTCATGCTAAATTTTAGGATTTCAGGTCAGGGGGAAGTTCCCTATAGCTTTTGTGTACATGTAATTTTCTTGGGAGTGTCAAAATAAGAGAGCTGTAGCTTTTGATCATATTGACTTAGAAGTTTATTTTATAGCTGAGCTCTGAAATGTAACAGAGTTGAAAGTATTTGATGTTTTTTTCATTTTCATAACCCACACGTTCCTGAAGGGGCTAATAGACAGATCGATGGACAACAAAGTGACCCGATTAGACCTTTTTTTCCTTTTAAGGCACGGAACTTCAAAAAACATCCATAGTAAGAATACCCTACGATCTTTGTGTGCTTTAGCCGTATCGCTAAAAGTACAATCTCTACTATACAACCAACGTAAGAAGATACGTGGATAAACTCGTGAAACGCTATCTGATACAGGGTATCAGTGCTTGGAGTGTCCGAGGCACCGTTAGAGCAATATTTAGTAGCGTTTATCTATCCTCCTGACATTCTAGATACAGTGCAGGTCTTTGTGGAGGGCTTTAGATAAATGTACGAATAGCTAGCGTTAGCGTCCATTATTTATTGCCAGCAAAAGAAACTATACGTAATTATAGCTATAACTTCTTATGTTGTCTTCCCACAAAAGCCACACGAAAAAGGATCCATTATGGTTACGTGAGTGAGTGAAACAAAACATCTACTGCTTTTGTTGAAGGGTTACAAAAAGCAAGTGCAAGCCTTTTTATGCAGTCCCCATAACGGTAGCACAAAGCATTGTGCAATCACCGGTATGGGGACTGCATGGGAGGTGATCAGCACCATAGCAAAATCTGAGTTCTTAGTATAACTTATGTATTAGTTTACGATAGCGAAAAACGTTTTTGTTTATTTTCATATGTGTTTGACAACTTGCAGCGCCTCTATCAGACAATATAATATAAATACGCTTTATTAAATAAAATAAAATAAAATAAAATAGATAGATAGATAGATAGAATATACTTTATTGCACAAAAAGTTGTACATAGGCGAGCATAATGCTTGATAGCATTCTCTACCTGCTAACCTTTGGGTAGTGTGGACAACAGTTTGGTATAGAGAAGGCATAATGTGTGCAAATCTCGGCGCTAAAATGATTTTATTTCAGATAACTTAAATGATCCATAATTTGTTAGTAAAATTAAACATTAAGAACTTATTACTAGGGTTAGTTATACCTAATACTAGAAATTAAAACTAAAATTAAATTAAATCACTCTCCCCATGAAACATTTCCACAGGGGAGAGGTGATTCTACCTGCTATAGTGTTTAGGATGGTGTTGGGGCTGCGCGCACCTTGCGCATCAGGGATGCGGTCTTTTTACGGAGGATGGCAGCAAAGCCATCCGTCTGGTATTCCGCAAACATTCCCGATGCACTGCAAAATCGAGGCAGTCCCAACATCATCCTAAACATATTGTTGTACTGTACACGTAGGGACTCCAGCGCCTGTTTGGTGTAGCTGATCCATAGGTTCCCAGTGTAGAAACCCTGGCAGTAGGCTTTAAAAAGCGTTACCTTTACTTCCTCTGAACACCGGGAAAACCAATATATTACCTCTCACCGCTAGAGCCCTACGTTCACGTTCAATGTCTACATTGTCCTTAAGGTTTTCATTGCCCTTTATTGCACATCAACAAGAAATAAACAGTGTAGAACAAACAAACAAAGATACAGAGGAACTACTTCATGTAGTTTTATAGCGATTAAATAGTTTCGTACCCACTGGATTATTACTATAGTTTTCAAATGGTTTTGAGATTTAAGAGAGGCTATTGTTCCGGAGTAATAGTTCGTATTCCTATTTTGCATACTCATAATATGTGTATAATGGCAGCCTGATGGGTATGTATCTATACTAATATTATAAAGAGGAAATGTTTGATTTTTTGTTTGTTTTTTGTAATGAATAGGCTCCGAAACTACTGGACCGATTTGAAAAATTATTTCACCGTTGGGAAGCTACATTATCCCCGGTGAATTTTATATATTTTTTTTAAGTAAGGGATTCGTAGTAAAACCGTGCGAAGCCGGGAAGGTCCTCTAGTATTGTATATAGACGAGATAGTCAACCAACGCGTAAGTATGATTTTGTTTTGAACTTTCCGCAATATAATTATTAATTTTTCCGAACCTACGCATAGTTGGCAATGATTTAGCTGAGAAATCTCAAACTGACAAGTAGAACACACAGGGTTGGCATGATTAAAACAAGTCGTTTTAAAACAGTATTTAATACGGTTTGAAATAAAACTATGTTTTTATTAAGTGTTTCAAAACACAGGTAACTCCCCGCCAGTAAAGTCCCGCAGGGAAAGTCCCTATGTCGGCCGTTCAAAGAAAGTAATTCACAATTAGTGGGTACGGTACCTATTCCCCGCTCTCCCTCTAGTTCTATACCTACCTACAACACTACATACAAGGTATGTAAAGTGTTTTGTATTGATTAATATTAATAATAATTTTTTGATAATTAGATTAGAGCTACTGAGATATGCAACAAAAGTAAATATTTACTAATGTTAATTAGGAAATAGTTTAGAAATGGATTATTTTATTATTCGCTATAATTGATTTGAAATTGGTACCTTTAAGGTAAAAAGTAAAAAAAAACACTAGTTTTAAACATTTTGAACTGTTTGTTTTATAAAATATAAAAAAAAAACTGTTTTTTTCCAACCCTGAACACACAACACGCTATGAATATTTGCACGAGTATATTATATTTAACTCAAAGATAAATGTGTGCCCAAAAATTTGCCAACATATAAAACCCGGCTTCAGATGCGAGTATTTACTGTTGGTATGTACCTAGCTTATTTGTTTATTATTTTGTTGACTTACAAACAAACGGTATACGAAAAATATTTACCAATTTATTCCTATTCGACATTTCTATATTTTGGTTTGTCCTTTTTGTTTTGATCGCAAATGAAAATGAAAAGTTTTTATTTCTTTAAGCTAACAAATAAGCACTTAGACAGGTCATATTTTATACTATTAAATTATTTTATAGTTCAGTTCAATTTTCTGTCAAAAGTGTGGAAGAAGTGAGAAGAAACCACTAGTATGTTCATAACTTAAGTATCTAGTACATTTGATTTGCTTATCTGTAAGTTGGTAGATTTTGAGTTGGAGCAAAACTCGTTCCAAGCTTTTTTATCTTCTAAGTAATCTGATATTTTGTAATAAGCTTTTTTACAAAGAATATGTATCACAATTTTTTTAAATTTATTTATTGATAATTTTTGCAACTCACTTGGAGTTTTGTTGTAAAGAGATACAAATAATTACACCCTACAGTAATTAAGAAGATAAAACGAAGTGGGTTGGTCGGCAGTTCGAATTTGCATTGAATGCATGAATCCTCTTATATTTTGTGGGATATTCCAGTTTTATAAATAATGTTTCATAAAGCAAGAACGGACAGCCTACGATACGTAGGTAAGTGCTCTTTCCAACTGACTTCACAAAAAGGAGGTTCTATATTCGGCTTTATGGATGTTTTTCTACGTTCACAAATGTAAACCGATTTTGTATTTATGTAGAAATGAAATGAATCTTAGGTCTTCTAGGTAATCTTAGGTATAACTATTTTGCAAAAGAAAAACAGACATTCCATAATCATATCATTCACATATTTTGATTATATGCATATCAATATATGTGAATGATATCTTAACACTTTGACTGCGATTTTTTTTCGACGACTGCGATCTTTTTTTTAACCTAACAAATTCGTGCTGCCGCTCTACACAGCGGTTGTGTTGCGCCGCACATGCGTTTCGTTCGAAAAATATTACGGCTGTGCTGAGTCACACAGATCTGTATTTTCTCAGCTGCTGCGCTGGATTTACGCATATTAGTCACTTGTAGAAAACACATACCGTGTGATTTCAGCAATCAAAGTGTTAATAGGTACACAATGCATAAAAACCCCGTCAGGGCGCAACTATTTTTGGGTTCGCTCTTGTTAGATTGGTAACTTTAATTGTATACTTCATAATTTATAGAATGAATTAATACAGAAATGTCGTTTTTAAATAAGTATTGGTAAAAAGGTAAATGATAAATAATAATAGAATTGGTTATGATCCTTTGATCGATTGATAAAATAGCCAAAATGACGCGGTTACTACGGTTTAGATTCGTTGCTTATCTTAAATTATCAACACAGTACGTACATAGTCGTGTCGCCTTTTAGTTTTTGCAAAAAAATCTATTGAAAATACGGACGGAACCCTACAAATAAAACAGCATGCAAGCCTTTTGGTTAATAAAACTGTCAATGATCCCACCACTTGTCTGTTAGCGAATTGAATGGAATGCAGAATTAAATTCAGTATCGAATACTTTGGATTCCAGAGCTAACGCTTTTCAACCGGCTATTTTTAGCTTTGCCGATAAAAGGATGTCGTAAAAAGATTTTATCGCGTGAAAGAGCACTTCTATTTAAATTACCTTTCAAAACGCTATTTTGTTTTGTTATTCCGCGCATAAATTTAAAGAGAATGCTGCATGTTTTTCACTCATCATCTTAGGCAGAGCTTTAGTTATGGGTACCATGAGTGATATACATAAAACTAGCTAGCTGAAACCCAGAACCAATAATAATAAAAACCTTTCTGATGCGGTGGTAATCAAATCCGCAACCTTCTATTTACATCATAGGTGGTAATTTGGCTACTGCGTCTTTGAGATTGTCAAATTAATAAAATAGTGGTAACGGAAATTAAAGCCGCAACCTTCTATTTATATCAGAGGTGGATCTTTTCGGCCATTGCGTAGTCAATAAAAAATAATGGTTTTTAACATTATTTTACACTGCATCATTTAGAGTCATTGAATTTGAGACATTTTATTAAGATTAAAGAAGTAATTCTTAAAAGAAATTACTCACATAATATCTGAGGAAACATATTAAAGTTAAGTATGTTAAATAAAAATTCGAGGTTTCTTCTATAAAGTTACAAAATAGTGGTTTACATATACATATATATGAATTATTTTTCTTGAGGACATTTGTGATTGTATTTTATTTGATTTTGCTTATTGACATGTATATTTGATTATTTTTTGCTCATTGACATGTGTGTATTTGATTATTCGTTTTATTAAATTCGATGCCAGTAATTAATTAAGTTGACTACACTATTGTATTAGGTAATACTGAATAAATACATAAATAAATATTTCACATAGCATCATTTAGAGGCAAAGCAGAGACTTTTAATTTGAAACCTTTTATGAAGACATTTAGTTATACTTAGAAATACCTTGTTTTATAACCACACAATTTAACAAAAGACACACTTATAAAATAGGTACATGTATAGAGTTAAAGTCATTTAAAACGGGATATTTACCATGATTTGATTTTTGAGTTTTCCAATATTTCGGCACAGTTTCATGCGCCATGATCACGGAATAACCCCGTTTTAAATGACTTTAGTGTTAATAACCATGATAGTTTCAGAAGTTTTAATGTATAGAGTTGTTACAAAAGGTAGAGATTAACTCGTTGTTTAGAGTTAAAGGTCCAGTCGTAACATTCTTTGCCAATGTCGGTTAAACAGCCTGATTGTACATTGCAGTGTTAGCGGCAAATCCCTAGAGATACAAAGGGCAGCCGCCGACGCGTACGGCCAAATGAGACGTGAAACGATCTGAATTGAAATCTTGGCCTATTGATGGTGACCTTTGTACTAACCTAAGGTTTTATGTGTAATAATAAAACTTTTGTACCTATCATGGTTATTAACAGTAACGTCATTTAAAACGGGGTATTTACCATGATTTGATTTTTGAGTTATCCAATATTTCGGCACAGTTTCATGCGCCATGATCACGGAACTTTTATGTATAATTTAATTTTTATTTGAGATATTTTATTAACGTAACCAAATATCTGTACCAACTTATAATCTCTTAATATTTCTAGTAAGAGTTCTCTAATATAAGCATATTAACACTTTGATTGCTGAAATCACACGGTATGTGTTTTCTACAAGTGAATAATATGCGTAAATCCACACTAGCGCAGCGGCTGAGAAAATACAGATCTGTGTGACTCAGCACAGCCGTAATATTTTTCGAACGAAACGCATGTGCGGCGCAACACAACCGCTGTGTAGAGCGGCAGCACGAATTTTTTAGGTTAAAAAAAAGATCGCAGTCGTCGAAAAAAATCGCAGTCAAAGTGTTAAGTATGCTTGAAGGGGGACTTCAAACCATTTATGTTTAGTTTACCTATAGGTTATCGACTTAAACATTTATTATTACTACCCGCGGCTTCGCACGCGTTGTTTCTATGGAAACGTTTTAAGGTTATATCTATATCATGGGAACTGATTTATGGAATAAAAAGTAGCCTATGTTTTATTCCGGACCTGAAACTTTTGCATCCAGGTAATATGCAATATTTAATCCGATAAGTAGTTTTTGCGTGAAAGAGTTACTAGTAAAGGGGTTCTGACTGAAAACCAGCGCTCTTTCACAAATGACCTGGGTTATTGTGATAGAGCAACAAGCTGAGTCAGGACCTATTAGACCTATACACGCGCGCTTATCCACTTTCTGTGAGGGCTACTTAGTACCATATGCAATACTACTTACATTTTGTATCTTCACTTTTTTTTTTTTTTATATTTTGTCGATGTGTTTTATAATAGGTACCTAAGTAGGTACTTTGTAGTCTAATGTAATTATGTGAAATTAACCTTGTTTGTGTGTTGTGTTAGTGTTTAATAAATAATTTTCTTTCTTTCTTTCTTTCTTTCTTTCTAAAGCATCCGGAAGAAAACTCTAACTCAGGGTTAAGCTCGCCTATGTATAATACATATCTTTTTAATTAAGTTATTTTTAAGTTTTGTATGTATACAATAAATAATTAAAGAATCCATGCATACAAACTTTCGCGTTTATAATATTAGTAATATAGTAATATAGGATTTACGTAGGATCCTTTAGTCGACTCTTACGACATCCACGGGCTTAGTGAGAGGGGTCGACTCTTTCGCCGCAACCACCACGGCGCAATTATAATCATAGAATAGCTCAATCAAGCACATATACCAGCACAGTCGGTAAAAGCAACTGTTAGTTAAATTCACGCGTCCGATTTCAAATGATTCGGACTTGGTTTTTGGAATCATTATCTCGTTCTGGTCGTTCCGACCAAGTGGGATGACGACCTGCGAAAGACTGCAGGATGCTGGATGCGGCAAGCTGAAGACAGGGCGCTATGGCGTCATTGGGGGAGGCCTATGTCCAGCAGTGGACTGCTATAGGCTGTTGATGATGATGATGACATCGTTATTATATTAGGTATTTGTCATATTGGTATTTTTAGGAGGTTGATATCACTACATAGTATAAAACAAAGTAGCTTCCCGCTATCTGTCTGTCCCTATGTAAGCTTAGATCTTTAAATACGAATTCTGATGCGGTATTTTTTATAGATAGAATGATTCAAGGTTTACAAACCATTTGCCACATAGTTTTTTTACATTTTACCACACGGGCAAAGCCGCGTGGCTCAGCAGAAAATAATTGATGTATTGAAAACCGGTCAATACCTTCATCAGCCTAAATTTAAATAAGGGTTCGATAAACCGAGTAGGTAATTAACAAAATGCCTACAGATTTTTTGCTTTGTCGTTTTTTCGTGGCACGAAATTTTTGTCGTTGTAAAATTACTCCTGTGAGCCCCTTTTACTAAGGAAACATCCTCTCGCTCGAACTTTTATTCAATTTAGAAGTTGGTTGTTGAGTCTCGACCTGAATACATTAAAAATCGAACTGGCATCTACTAAGAGAAATTCGTTCTATTGTCAGACCAAAATAACTTGAAAAAGCAATTTGAAGAGATGTTTCCTACGCATCTTCGTCTGCTATATGACCTGAGTGCCTAGTGTTCAGGAAGACTTACTTAGATATTGACTTACTTCATTTGTAACTTCTCCGTGTTCTTGAGTGGAGACCACGACTCGGTAAACGTAATGTAGGAGGCTTTCCAACCAGGTGGGATGACTACAGAGATGCGAGGTGCTGGGTGTATCAGTGGGCTGAAGATGTCTCGCACTTCTAAAACCATTAATTGGCCGCCACTGGGTCTTAACATATATTAGGTTAAGTTTTTTCGGGAATCCGTTAAGCAGTTAAATTATTTAATTGTCTCTTCACTACGCTTCACGGTGTCTGTCTGTCCCTATGTATGCTTAGATCTTTAAAACTACGCAACGGAATTTGATGCGTTTTTTAAATATATAAAGTGATTCAAGAGAAATGTTTATAAACCATTTGACACATTCATATTTCCACGCGGGCGAAACCGCGGGGCGAAGCTAGTTATTAATACGTCATTGGCATAGTGGATATGTAAAGTAAGTCCGTCTACACTAAGCCTTAGGTATGACGTCATTCCACATTTTCCAAGTTCTATTATTAGGTTGGCGGAACCTCTGAGATTGTTGATTCAAACTCTGGGAGTTCGCGGTGTAAGGTGACAAAGATTCTCAATTCACAAAGTAATTAAGACTATGCGGAGTTAAACGTTTGCCAGTAATTATAGAAATATATAATAAATAATGTTGGACAATTCACACAGCTGCCTCGGTGCGTGCACTAACTTTACCGATCTTTTGTTCATTAAGAACTGTCTGAGAGGAATTATTGCAGACGAGAGCTCATCATTAAGACGTGTTATAGTGGTCCAATACAATAAATAAATAAATACATAATGCTGGACAATTCACACAGCATTATCTAGCCCCATGGTAAGCAGAGCTTGTGTTATGGGTCCTAGATAGCTGATTGATATACATAATAAAATATATTACATAGATAGATTTTTTTAATTTTACATTGAAAACGACCAGAACACCCGGAACAAATATCTGCAGATCCTAAACACAATTGTTCCGAGGCGAGAATCGAACCCACAACCTCGTCGCGGGCGGACCTTCGCCCACCGCTCCACATCGGTCGTGTAAGGTTTCCGGCCCTACACCTTTAGATGATAGTGATAAGAAATGGAGATGACAATTGATAGATAGATGTTTAATTGATACTTAATTTATTGCTTGATATAAGAATACGCGGGAACGCGTACTGAGCTGTCCAAGCTTAGGTAGGTAAAAATGCACCGCTTGCATAAGTGCAAATGTGCGGTTTATACATAAATCGTACAGTTCGTCTGTTATTATTTTACTGTGTTCAAACTAGGGCTAAGCGACACACAATCCTGCAGATTTTGCGAGGAGGCGGATGAAACGCCCCTCCATCTGCTAAGTGAGTGTGGAGCACTGATGCACAAACGCAGCATCCATCTGGGCAAGCATTTGCATAGCCCAGACGAGCTGAAAGACATCACCCCGAAGAAAATCCTACAGTTCCTAGCAGCTGCAAGGGTTAGTGGCGAACTATGAACGCCACAGCTTCGGGACTGATGTAAAAGTGGCGATCACAATAGGCCTATCATGGCCGCAGTGATACGAAAGCCACGCCAAAGCTAATAAAAAAAAAAAAAATTGTACTGTAATTATAGAAATGCTTGTGAATTTTATTTATGGGACTGTAGGGTTAACCCTTAGTTACTCGCGCATAAAAACATACATAAGTACTCGCGTAGAAAAAACTACCAAATATATACAAAATCAGACTTTTATTTATGATTTACATACACAATCACACTTTTATTTATCATAAAGATTTAAAAATAAGCGTTGTAAATTCGAAACTCCAATAACTAGAGACGATCAAACAGTCGCTGGGGTGTTAAACACCCCACGCGAGTAATTAAGGGTTACGAAAGGTTTAGGGTAATATCAGGGTAAGGTGAGGAAATAATTAATGTAACGGGGTATTTACCATGATTTGGTTTTTGAGTTATTCAATATTTCGGCACAGTTGCATGCCATGATCACGGAATAACAGAAGGAATGCTTGTGGAATTAAGGAATAGGATTGTAAATGATGTGATCTGCTATGCTGTCTTATAAAATTAAGAAGATCGGAATCGAGGTATGACGTCATTCTAAACTTTTAGGCAACGGAGGCTAATACCACAGCTAATACATAATTATTTGAACAAGAATGATCACTAGTGGAATAATATTTCATAATGTAATACCAATTATTGTGTAGTTATTTGTAATGAATCTTTTTGTCATCTTTATTAAGTGAAGTCTTTATTAAGTTATTTGTAATGAATCTTTTTGTCATCTTTATTAAGTGAAGTCTTTATTAAGTTATTTGTAATGAATCTTTTTGTCATCTTTATTAAGTTAAGTCTTTATTAAGTTATTTGTAATGAATCTTTTTGTCATCTTTGTTAAGTTAAGTCTTTATTAAGTTATTTGTAATGAATCTTTTTGTCATCTTTATTAAGTTAAGTCTTTATTAAGTTATTTGTAATGAATCTTTTTGTCATCTTTGTTAAGTTAAGTCTTTATTAAGTTATTTGTAATGAATCTTTTTGTCATCTTTATTAAGTCTTTATTAAGTTATTTGTAATGAATCTTTTTGTCATCTTTATTAAGTTAAGTCTTTATTAAGTTATTTGTAATGAATCTTTTTGTCATCTTTGTTAAGTTAAGTCTTTATTAAGTTATTTGTAATGAATCTTTTTGTCATCTTTGTTAAGTTAAGTCTTTATTAAGTTATTTGTAATGAATCTTTTTGTCATCTTTATTAAGTTAAGTCTTTATTAAGTTATTTGTAATGAATCTTTTTGTAATCTACACTAATTCCCATCCTATAAGATCCCAGGTTATTTAGAAGTCGTGAGCGCCATTAAAGTGAAAAAAAACGTACGTACGTTATTTTCATACAGTACCTACTTAAAATTCTTGGTAAACTCTGAATCTCCATATTTTGAGAGTCGAGTAATATAAGTTTTATTTATTTTATCGCTCTTATTTCCGCTTTCCACTGAAAGCGACCCATAACTTTTTGTTTGCTGATTAGGCAGCACATTATTTTAGAATTTAACTGCGTTCGTTACTTTACATTTGCATGCACGATTCAGCTATCACAGATCTTCTACAATAAATCTATCCATGAAAACCTTCAATAAGCTTTTAGTATTAATAATAATAAATAAAAAAATAACGCTGGACAATTCACACAGCATTATCTAGCCCCATGGTAAGCAGAGCTTGTGTTATGGGTACTAGATAACTGATATACATAATAACAATATATTACATAGATAGATATTTTTACTATACATAGAAAACGACCAGAATACCCGGAACAAATATCTGCAGATCGTACACACAATTGTTCCGAGGCGGGAATCGAACCCGCAACCTCCTGCGTCGCAGGCAGACCTTCGCCCACCGCGCCACATCGGTCGTCAAATCAAATAAAAAAAAAAGTATTTATCAATTTATATGTCTGTTATGTATAAGCCTCTGGTTTTCATTCATAAAATATCTATAAATTAACTAGCAACCCCCCCGGCTTTGCATGGCTGTAAATGCATGTATTATATACATCTTGGTTCCTGAAACACAGTTTTTTACTAGTTCAGGGGCCTATGGACCCATATTACCTGCTTCACTGTCTATTTTGTCAATAAATAAAAATTTTACTTTACTTTACTTTTACTTTACATATAAAACTTCTTCTTGAATCACTCAATCAATCGATTTGAAAAAATAATCGCATCAAAATCCGTTGCGTAGTTTTAAAGATCTAAGCATACAAGCATTTTTTTTATACCATTTATGTGGGATATAGGGATCAGTCAATCGCCCATTTAGTATTAAATGGGCGATTGAGTGATCCCTATATCGTATTTATTATTTATACCTCATCATCAGCCTATATCAGTCGACTGCTGGACATAAGCCTCCCCCAATGAGCGCCATAGCGCCCTGTCTTCAGCTTGCCGCATCCAGCATCTACCTGCAGTCTTTCGCAAGTCGTCATCCCACTTGGTCGGGGATTATTTATACCTAAAACGTATCAATACCAAAAAAGCTTTTCCGTAGGCGGATGTACCTCTGTTTACTTGAAAGATGTGGACCTGTACAAACAGGGTGTACGCAAATATTTGGACTTTTAACTCGTTATTTTAGGTGTAGGTAATGTATTTTTGTAACATTATGATAATATCACTGGCACATCCCTGGTTATGGTAATGGGAACATTAAAATAACACGCGAAGGCATTCCAAGAGGCGAAAATATTATTTAATGTCTTGACGTACTCACGCAGAAAAAAAACAAGGCTTTATTATTTGAAATCAGAAGATATTTCTGATCACCTGGAGCATCTTGACAACCGTTGATTCCTAAGTTTATCATGTTTGAAACACTTGTGTTTTTCTAGTGAAAAGTGTACAGTCTACGATGAAAAGTGTACCGTCTACGATGAAAAGTGTACCGTCTACGATGAAAAGTGACTAGGCTAAGAGAAAACACGGAGAAAATGCTAATAATAATTAAAAAAAAAAAACATTGAGAAGGGGGAAAAAAAATATTCCCACAAAACCCAAGGACCGAGGGGTCGTCACCCCTCGAGTTGACGCCGGGGTAATGAGGCCAAGCCTCGAGGCCCCTCTCTGTGCCCCCACCAGGGCCGGAATGAAATTTATTGATTGCTAATAATAATATTTGGATAAGATTGCAGTAGGGTCTGAGTTCGTTGTCTCAGAATAACGTTACTAAGAACTTAGTGTTCATTCATTATCTAACACTTTTATCGTCATATGACAGTCTTGGTGATTATGGTCAGCTGTGGAGTTGCGCAAAAACCATTAATTCTACGATGACATTTGAGAGCAAATCAAATCATTTTGCAAAACCTATTCAAATGACTTCCAAATGTGAATCTGACATCACGGGTTCGATTTCCGCCTCGGGACAAATGTGTGTACGATCTACAGATATTTTGTTTCAGGTGTTCTGGTATAATCTGGTATATGCGCGTTTTCTATGTATAAAAAACATGTCTATCTATGTAATGCATATTGCACATGTAATATCACGTCTCGACAAATTTGGTTGACGATATTCAACCAGATTTGTGGTTCAGGATCTCTTGACAACACCAATTTCGTAACGAAAATAACTTTTTGACAAAAGTTTTGATAACAGTTAATCAGCATACAATAAACCAGCTGTTATATCCCCAGAAACCTATTTAACTGCCTGTAATTATTATAATTGGCCTAGGGCCGTTCCAGTTACATAAATAAATAAATAAATGGATGAAAAAACAGCTGAAGTTGTATTATAGGTAGGGTCGGGAAGTTTAATTTATGGATATATCTTAGCTTGACTACAGTTTGGTCTCAACGAAACGAAACTCAAAATAATTATTTAAACTTGGCTAATCTTGACCGAAGGTACCTGTTTAACACTTTGAGTGCTGAAATCAAACGGTATGTGTTTTCTACAAGTGACTAATATGCGTAAATCCACACTAGCGTAGCGGCTGAGAAAATACAGATCTTTGTGACTCAGCACAGCCGTAATATTTTTCGAACGAAACGCATGTGCGGCGCAACACAACCGCTGTGTAAAGCGGCAGCACGAATTTTTTAGGTTAAAAAAAAGATCGCAGTCGTCGAAAAAAAATCGCAGTCAAAGTGTTAAGCCATTTGGGATAGAAACCCTCAGTCCTTGTGGTCCTAGGGCACGCGAATTTATAAAGATCTGACTAAACTACTCTGAGAGTCCACTGGTGATCAGAATGCTGGCTTCTATTTCGGTAAACGAATTAACATCGCTAATCAACTGACACGTTCTATCATCATCATCATCATCAGCCTATATTAGTCCACTGCTAGACATATGTAGGCCTCCCCCAATGAGCGCCATAGCGCCCTGTCTTCAGCTTGACGCATCCAGCATCTACCTGCCGTCTTTCGCAGGTCGTCATCTCACCTGGTTGGAGGGCTTCCTACACTACGTTTACCGAGTCGTGGTCTCCACTCAAGAACACGTTTGCCCCAGCAGCCGTCGGTTCTTCGCGAGATATGGCCGGCCCACTGCCACTTCAGCTTGCTAATTCTTTGAGCTATGTCGATAACCTTGGTTCTTTGTGGGATGTATTCGTTGCGAATCCTATCCTTCAGAGAAACTCCGAGCATAGCTCTTTCCATACGAAAGCTCTTTTTTGACACGTTGTATGATGATGCTAATTCGTTGGCACTCTACTTTCTGGTGACGGCTTCGATGATTGACGATTGACTTTTTAGGAAATTGATATGATATTGGTGTAAATGCTAGTTGTAATTTATCGTTTTACTGTTTGAAAAAAGCTTAGTGGTGTTTGCGAAATGATAGAACAAGGCATAAAAAGAAGACGCGAAAGCATTCACAAGACTACCCTCACAAAAGCTTGTAAGAATATTTGAAGTGTAAACTTTTTTAGGCGCTTTTAGCACTTTTTGGGTTAATAAAAATCACGAAACGCGTCACCACATGCATTCCAGTATAAATAATATATTAAATTACTTAGTTTTCACTTCTATCGGCAGTCCCCAAAGACTGCCCCGTTTTTTCTTTTCTTATTATAAGAGAAAGACACTATAAAGTAATTGGATAATTGAAATACCTTTCTCGCAAAAGCATAAAGTATTCCATAATACAGTTTTAATATTCTACTAACTTTGTTACTGAAAACGGCAAGAGCAGCGTTTAAAATCTGAAATGAAATGTAAAAAATAAGATATTCAAAACGTGATTCGTTTCAAGCTAAGCCCAAGGTTTCTGCAAAGCTGGAACATAATTGAAAGAAAAATACTTATTTTATTATTATTCAAATGTAAATTAAAATAGCTCTGTTGACTTGGACTTGTTTGGAGTTTATCGTGGAATTTCAGACACAGCGGCAGATTCTACAGAGACTAGGCATATTTGCAGGGTATATTGTAGTGCACAGGTGTGTGCACAAACACAGGAACACTCCCTCTTCCCGACTGCCCGACTATAATCCGATGGGAAAGCCGACCGACACGAACAGTCAGAGTAACAGCTCTTAGGCGAGTCATCGGCAACTATGCCACAGGGGTCGTCAATATTCATTTATGTATGACTAGCGGACCTTCCCGTTTTCGCACGGTTTTAGTACGGATCCCTAACTTTTTGAAAATATAATATAGGTAACCTATGTTCACCGGGGATAGTGTAGCTTCAAAACGGTGAAATATTTTTTCAAATCGGTCCAGAGTCTATTCATTACAAACAAACAAACAAACAAAAAATCAAACCTTTCCTCTTTATAATATTAGTATAGATATTGGATTGGATATTCTTAAGGTATTATGAGTATACGATAAATATTGCTAGGTATTATGATATAGATTCGTATAGTACATAGCACATACAAAATGTTTGTATGTCCCGTTCTAAGAAAACGTCTCAGCGAATCTCACAGAATTCAAACGCATATATGGTTTCATATATGCTTTGAATTCCGTGAGATTCACGGGGACTGCAATTCAATAAAACTGCGAAGAATAAAAAGTATCGCGTACGAAAGCACCGTGCAGTTTATAATGGCAAATATGGAAACATAAGATTTATTATTTCTGTCTCCTATTCAAAGAAAATTAACAAATGTTTGCAGTTTAGGACATTTTTAAACAAAAAATTCTATATTCACCGATACAACGATACTTATAACTATCGCAGTTATTAGAATAGAATAGAAAATCTCTATTTGTAACACTACTAAACTAATTCCTTAATTACACAACACCATAAAGACGAACTTATTGATATGTTGATACACCTGATTATAATCCTAAGTTAGTTTGGGGCAGATTACGCCGTTTTCATTATTTTATTAATTGTTTGAATTCTTATTTAAGCTACATTTCGCAAATGATTGAAACTCACTCCTCTGAAAAAGATTTGATAATATTAATTAATATACACTAAATTAATGTCAAGAGATAGAGTAGAGTTGGCCAGAGATAAAGTGGAAGGGGTCCAACCCCTTCCAGGAGGCCTTTGCCAAAAGAAGGCAAACAGATTTTCTGAATAAATGGTTTAAAATGAAATGAATGTCCGTGTATGAATGTGTTCCGAATGAGTAACTCAGCTGCAATTTAACATTGAAAATAAATATGTTATGGCGCTCATTCGGGGAGGCCTATGTCTAAGCGATAAGGTGGCCACCAAGGACAGTTTCGTATCTCTGCCTAAACTATAAAAATAAAACTATAAAAATAGTCCGCCTGCGACGCAGGAGGTTGCGGGTTCGATTCCCGCCTCGGAACAATTGTGTGTACGATCTGCAGATATTTGTTCCGGGTGTTCTGGTCGTTTTCTATGTATAATAAAAAATATCTAGGTACATATCTATGTAATGTATATTGTATTATGTTTATCAGTTATCTAGTACCCATAACACAAGCTCTGCTTACCATGGGGCTAGATAATGCTGTGTGGATTGTCCAGCATTATTTATTTATTTATTTAGAACATAAATACATGGGGAAATAAATAACTGGTGTAAAAACGATAATACACGCAGTAGTTATATAAATGTGTCTCCTCCGAATACAGGGCTAAAACACTCGAATAACATAACCCTCGGTTTAATAACAAGTTGGACCTTATTTAGTTGAGCTTGTTCGGGTCCTGTCATGTGCGGGCGCGATATAATGTAGTTCATTATTCTCATTAAGTTACATAGTTACAAAGAGTGCAAACGGAGCCTAATGAGATCCCGCACACCACTCGTTCTGCGAAGTCAGTGCTGACAGATAGCAGAAACTTTTGTTCGACGTTGACGTTTGTCTAGTTGCGGTTAATTTTGACTTAACTGAGTATAGTAATGATGCAACTTATGACTTAACTTTAGTTTTAATTAATTTAATGTGTGGGAAGATCCAGTTTGGGGTAGCATTAGGATAGTGCGAGTTTAATAGGTGTTCTATGCCTTATGGGTATTTTGACTGTTTAAATTGTAAGTTTTGAATAATCTGAATATGTTGACTGAATGAACGAATGAACCCTTTACTGTATGTACTAAGAATTAACATACGTAAAAAGTTAAATCTTTATAAAATAAGCAAAGTACAAAATGCGGCTTTATTGCTGAGAGCGATTTCTCCCAGGCAACCATGGTATGGAGAAAAAGATATAAGAAGGGTTGTTAGTGCACAGATAGTTAATAATAATAACAGAACTTATATAATAAATAAAAATGTATAATGCAAATAATCAATATTATCTACTAACCTGAAAAGTAATAACAATACTGAATTTGATGTTTTTTTTGACATGTACTTATAAGAACTGGTGAGTTTTTATTAATCTTAAGTTTGACTGTTCATCATAACCTTCAAAATTAAGGTAAATAACTTGAACTTTGGCTCAAGTTAATAAACCAGTTCCACGAATAATAATAATTATTTGTATCTAGTAATCAGATATTGTAGCAAGAACAATAATATTTTTTTTTTTCAGTAACCAAAAATATCTATATATGTCGAGGCATCGGGCAGGTGGTATGTAAAAGAAAGAAAGAAAATACATTTATTGATTCACAAGTAGGTACGGCTTGTTTACTAAATAACAATAATCTATAAGTAAACAAGAACATAAAGAAATAAATAAAATTAACTACGTATGTATTATATACAAGCAACAACCGACTCCACAAAGCGAACCAATAGGTCCTGTCTCAGCATAATGTTGCTCTACTTCTCCATAAGAAGTAGAGCAACGCTGGTTTTCTGACAGAACCATTGGCGCGCGCGTGTCCACACGGGTGGCAGACCACAGATAAGACAAAAAAATATATACATATACACATTAAATTGACATCTTACAAACTAAGATTAACTCTAACTTAGTACTAAACACATGATCATGACTTCACAAACAAGAACAGACAAAAAAAAGTTTTTTTTTTTGTTCGTCCAAGCATCTATTGAGATAACACTTCCAATCCAGACGCAGAAACCAGCAAGATGTTGAAACTGACAACTGACATCGCAGAAAATGAAACATTTGACTGTCAGACAGAGAAAAAATGTGATAAAATGTCGTAAATATCGTATGTCGAGGCAGACCACCTGCCCGATGGTCAGATGATATTGTGGGGCTATAGGGAAGCAGGGGATCCGACTAGCACAAGACCGCCAGGGGTGGCGAGATAAGGAAGAGGCCTATACTCAGCAGTGGGTGTTACCGGCTGATTAAATAGATATATAGAACCATAAATAATGCTGTGTGAATTGTCCAGCATTATTATTAAATTATTATTAAATTATAAATAGATTTGCGACCAGAATCAAATTAGAAGTAACTTTATACACTAACGAAAGTATATCTGGTAGAACGTTCGCACTAAAAACACTTCGCGAAACTCAGTCCGTTTTTAAATTCCGTTAAAAAGCAGTAAAAACTTTATAAATAATAAAGGAGGCTCTCAGGTCCCGGGGGATGCGGGTCGAGGGGGGTGATGGGGTTTCACCAACTCACAGGGAGCTTTAATAAAACGTTTCTGGCACTAGTGTCAACAAAAGATTGTGTGATACCTTGCTCTGCTGGTTTTACAAATACAAATATGACGCATCCTGACCGAAAATAGAGAGAAATAATATTTTGCTATAGGATTCATTTTCTGCGAACAGCAGTGCAAAGTTTTGGTCCGGTTTCAAAGGAATGATTGAGCGTAGTGGGTAAAATATTTTTTTTAAATTGAAAATATTCTGCTTTTATCCCGCGCTGCGCTGTCCGAAATAGTTTGCCCAGTAAACTAGTAATTAATAATAAAACTTTTGAAACTGTTATGGTTATTAACACATAGTAATATAAAGTAATTTAATTTTTTTTAGTAATAAAACTATAATAATAAAATTATTTTTCAAAAAACAAAACTATACCTACTTACAAAATTACAATAGTATTAACTATTGTTATTTTGCAGTGTTTTTAAGTTTTGTGGGACAAACACTAATCCTATGAGAGTAAAAATTATATGTCACCATGTCGGGATTATACTCTAAAATTGACGAAAATACATACAAAATACAGACACAGGCGAACATAGGACCTCCTCCTTTTTCGAGGTCGGTTAAAAACCCCCAATTCGGTCTCTGATTTTTAACTTTTTACGCAAAACAAGTGGGCAAAGGCCTACAAAGTACCTCATTCATCATAATCGCACATAACTTATCCCGCCTCGACGGGTAAAAAGCTAAAAAATTTACCCATCAATAAAAGGATACCCTAAAAAAACGAAAAACATAGTCTCGTCTTGCAAAAAGAGAAAAGGAAAATAGGCAAAAAAAACTAAGTGCGCTCAAAGAAGATATTTGATATTTCTCTTTGAACTTGGAAGCTACATTCCACCTTGCTTTATGTACTTGTAATTGAAAACTGGAAACTGAAAAATACATGGCTGTTTGAATGAAAGCTTGTTAATTCGTTTTATTATTATTATTTTCCAACAGTGTCTTCAATTAATTGATCTAAGTAGGTACCTAATTATATCGTGAATCATCTTAGAAACGTAGCGATAGCTTGGTATATAATACGCGCCTTGGGTCTTGAATCTAAAACCCACATTTTGATGATTTTCAAAGGTTTATTTATTTATTTAAACTTTATTGCACTATTAAAGGTACAAAGGGTGGGCTTAATGCCGAGGCATTTTCTACCTGCCAACCAGGAAACACATGTTTTAAATAAAGGGTTGGCGTGCTAACATTATATACAAATATAAGTAGTAGTAACTATGTTTATGACATTTATAATTTATATATATATAAACTTAAAATACATATTATATTATACATTTTTTTATTTTATTATATAGCATTATTAAAAATGCTGGACAATTCACACAGCATTATCTAGCCCCATGGTAAGCAGAGCTTGTGTTATGGGTACTAGATAACTGATATACATAATACAATACATTACATAGACAGATATTTTTTATTATACATAGAAAACGACCAGAACACCCGGAACAAATATCTGCAGATCGTACACACAATTGTTCCGAGGCGGGAATCGAACCCGCCAACTCCTGCGTTGCAGGCGGACTTTCGCCCACCGCGTCACATCGGTCGTACGTCGTATCTATATACCTAAGAAAAACAGCTAAAACAATAAATATACAGTTCCAAATCTAGCATAAGTATCAAATCAAATCAAAAGAAGAAAAAAAATAAAAAAATATAGAAACGTTTCTAAGGTTCTTTTGTCCGCCTTTCTAGACATTTTGTCGAAGATTTTCCGTGAAAAGTTTCGATACCAAACAGTTTTAATAACGTTGCTTATTTAAAGTCCAATGACAATTTACGTTTGTAAGGTAAAAACCTTATACGACTTACGGTAAATAAATAAAATAAAATAAAAATAAAAAAGCCTTTATTCACTGACCAAAGTATGATAATGATATATAAGTATTATTAAAAAGTAAGTATCTTATTAATCCTATCATCTATGACCTAACTGAATTCTTCAGCTACATAGGCCTCCCCTAGCTTCTTCCAATCATCTCTGTCACGAGCTAGTCTTCTCCATCCTTTTGGTAGGTCATCTTCCCATCTCTTGATTTGACGTCCCTTTCTTCTTTTTCCATTCCTAGGATACCATTCCATCACATCTTTCGTCCATTTTCCTTTATTTGTTCTGATAGTGTGGCCGGTCCAATTCCATTTGAGATTTTGAATTTTTTGTAGAACATCGGTAACTTTTGTGTTTTTCCTTAGTTTTGAAGTCGTCCATCTGTTGCATGGTATATTTAACCTGCTTCGCTCCATGTTGTGTTAGCAAACCTTACGTTTTTGGTAGGTTTTGTTCGTAGCAGGCCATGTTCGACACCCATAAGTGAGACATTACGGTACTACGGTGTTAATATTAACCTACCTACTAGGTCATGACCAAAAAAGCCTACATTTATTTATTAATTCGCGCTGCAACAACGATCTAATCTCGTTTAATAAAATAAGATATAATATGAACAAAATCCTAGACTGCAATCTGAACCATATGAATATTGGTACTTACTATTTATTTATTTATGTACTAGCTGCGCCCCGCGGTGATAGATTTTTTGAATAATATACAATATATCTTTAAAAATTGTCGCCTATGTGTTATTCTGATGTATAAGCTATATTATTGTAAAGTTTCATTTAAAATCCATTCAGTAGTTTTTACGTGAAAGAGTAACAAACATCCATCCATCGATAATTACAAACTTTCGCGTTTATAATATTAGTAGGATTTAAGTAGCGTATTATTTAATATGGTATTTGTAATATTTATTATTTGTTTTTTAGTATTCTTGTTATGTTCATATTTATATTACGTGTGGTCCACCCCTGCTTTTCTTAAATTCACATAATGCTTTCCATCAAAAGGTTTCCTGGAAGAGATCGCTTTAAGCGATAAGGCCGCCCATAACGCCACGTAATGTATTTTTGTAATTATTTGAGTAGGGCGTACAATAAAGAATTTTTATATATTGTATTGAATCACTATAACACGTCTTAATGATGAGCTCTCGTCTGCAATAATTCCTCTCAGACAGTTCTTAATGAACAAAAGATCGGTAAAGTTAGTGCACGCACCGAGGCAGCTTGAGCCAGAAATTGCTGAAATTACAGTTGAGAACGCCATCAATTGTGTTAGGGGTTGGGATAAGCTACTCGTTACAAGCGGGTTACACTTGTATATCAACTGTGGTATATAAACGCGCGCGACTAGAATGGGATGTAATCGTTTCTATCTGAAATAGTACAACATTAAAGAATTAGTGATAATATATGAAAAAAAGGTGGCCAAAATCAAGGAAAAAGACATTATTGGGAGAAAAACTTTCGAGCTTCATTTAAAAATTTAAATAAATAATTTATTTTAAGTGTGAATTTACAGGAAATTAAATAAGGTCTCTGCCCTCCGGCGCGGCCAGGTAGGATGACGACCTGCGAAGGACTGCAGGAAGATGCTGGATGCGGCAAGCTGAAGTAAGGGCGCTATGGCGCTCATTAGGGGAGGCCTTTTGTATGTCCAGCGGTGGACTACTTTAGGCTTATGATGAAATAAGGAATAGATTTCACTACAACAAAGTGGAGAGGAAATTTATAAAATTTATTAAATAAATTAAAATACTTTATCACTATACACTACCTGAAGCTGATGTGGCAGTGGGCCGGCCATATCTCGCGAAGAACCGACGGCCGCTGGGGCAAACGTGTTCTTGAGTGGAGACCACGACTCGGTAAACGTAGTGTAGGACGCCCTCCGACCAGGTGGGATGACGACCTGCGAAAGACTGCAGGTAGATGCTGGATGCGTCAAGCCGAAGACAGGGCGCTATGGCGCTCATTGGGGGAGGCCTATGTCCAGCAGTGACTAATATAGGCTGATGATGATGATGATGATGATACACTACCACCAATAAAGATAAAATAAAAACAATGACGTATTTTACGCTATAATTATTGTCTTGGACCTCCGAGGAAGCCACTAGGGCCTCGCAAGCAGCGTTTAGCTAACGCTTAACTAGCACCAAGTTGAGGGTAGTTTTCAACTTAAATTGGCGAATTTCGTATGAAGACAAGTACAACATATTTTTAGCTTACGTAGCACTTGAGAGCGCCAATTAGGGAAAGTTTAGGATTATGGAACTTACTTTATTTTGTTACATAGATGAATAAATTATTATATTATTTTATAGAAAATGTGGATTATTTTACAATAATCCACATTTTCTATAAAATAATAATTTACATAATATTAATATTATAATATTTTATTTTATTTATATTATAATATTTTACAATTATTATAAATAATTTCTTTTGGCTTACGCCAAAATAAATTATTTATAGTAATTGTACTGGACCATCCACACAGCATCATTTAGACCCAAGTTAAGCAGAGCTTATGTGGATTATTTGAAAGTTACGTTCAAGCAATCTGGTACAAAACTTTTGGGCGCTTATGGACAATAAATCTATTTTAAGTTTCAACAAAAACGCGGTACGGCAAGCAAAAGTTGGCTATCTAAATTAAAACCCTCATCGAAGGAAAATTCATTAAAATAATGTACATAAAAGGTAGTACCTCAGGTAATCTGATAACAAAAACCTTTCAATAATCATAAATTCAAATGAATACCACACAAAATTACTCATCTCCAAGTAACTTTCGGCTCTACCTTTTTAGCATAAGATTCAAATTCCATGCCCCAAAGACCAGTTATCCCGGGACCTAAACAGGGTCTTCTAAATTGACCTGTGCAATGTACCGGAAAATAGAATTTCACGTAGGTATGTTATCGGTAACGAAAATGGTTACGAAACGCACTCTTTCTTTATTACGAGGGAAAAGTATTAAGTTCCAACTTTATGTTTTGGCTGTATTTGTATTTTAAATTATGTGAAACGTGAAATTATTTTTAGAAACTTGGCTGTGAGCTAGAGTTTTATTTTCGTGGAACTCCTTATGCTGCTAGTTCCGGTTTGCATAATAATATTAAATAAATAAATAATGCTGGACAATTCACACAGCGTTATCTAGCCCCATGGTAAGCAGAGCTTGTGTTATGGGTACTAGCCAACTGTTATACATAATAAAATACATTACATAGATAGATATTTTTTTATAATACATAGAAAACAACCAGAACACACGGAACAAATATCTGCAGATCGTACACACAATTGTTCCGAGGCGGGAATCAAACCCACATCGGTCGTCAAATATTTTGCTAGTTGTAGGGGAATAATAATAACAATTGAGCAAAGATTATCTCAATCTCACAAACACATTGTGTGTGCGAGGGAAGAATTACTAATCATTAACACTTTGACTGCGGTTTTTTTTCGACGACTGCGATCTTTTTTTTAACCTAAAAAATTCGTTCTGCCGCTCTACACAGCGGTTGTGTTGCACCGCACATGCGTTTCGTTCGAAAAATATTACAGCTCTGCTGAGTCACACAGATCTGTATTTTCTCAGCCGCTGCGCTAGTGTTGATTTACGCATATAAGTCACTTGTAAAAAATACATACCGTGTGATATCAGCAGTCAAAGTGTTAACTGTTATTTGCAAGATTAACATTTAATATATTCATGGTTTGTTTTCATAAAACATATACACATAAAGAGAGTTTGTACATGTAGATTTAAGTCTTTAGTTAGAATTAACGCATTTAATTTTGTCGGCACAACGTTTGAAGACTCTCATACTTCGTGACTTTAAAAAAAAAATACTTTGTGTACGGTCCGTGCACCATGTATAGTAACTAAGCTGGATATATCAGAAAAACTAGGAGATAAATTTTAACTGATATATCCAGCTTAGTTACTATACATGGTGTACGGTCCGTACACCATGTATAGTAACTAAGCTGGATATATCAGAAAAACTAGGAGATAAATTTTAACTGATATATCCAGCTTAGTTACTATACATGGTGTACGGACCGTACATCATTTTTTTTTAATTTTAACTGATATATTTAACGATAAACTGTAGTTACTAATGAGATGATAGTGAGAAGCGTGTGTCGATTGACAGGTGATCGCGAACTGAATACAATAAAAAGTATTGCTAAAATTGATGACTCGAGTAAACGCGAGGTTGGCGTTAATTAGGGCAATGCACAATGTACGTGCTCGTACACTTTGTGTAGGTTTCTTTTTAAATGAAAGCATACTGTGGGTTCCTGTAACATAACCGGGAAGCCTGTTTACACGTCTGTATGTAATTTCCTCTACATTACTACATACGTATATTACAGGCTGCATTTAAAACTAGACATAAACGATGACTCATAGAGCGAACTTTTTATAACAAAAAAAAAAACAACTAGTCAGTCGATTTTATGCAGTTTCCTTCAATATATAGAGTTATTAAAGAGGAAGGTTTATAATTCGAAGCCGCGGGGCGCAGCTAGTTACGGATAAATAGCTATAAGGGTATTTCGTCCAACAGGATATAAAATAAGTTACACAAATAAAATCTCAACCAATGTGTTCAATCATCAATCTATGTATCATAGTTATTCAGAAACAGCGATAACAAAGTTTTGATTTTGTTTTGCCGATTTCTCGATAACTACTTTTTGGGGATAGCGGCCTTCTAGTTAACAGACAGACGGCAGTATTATGACATTATTCGTAGTACCATCTACGGTATTCGTAGCAGTCTATTATGTCGTAGCATGCCTACGTGGTTCGTAGCACAACGTAGAGGACACTGTAGCACTCGCTACGCCTTAGCACGTAGCCGCCCTTCATTATTTTTCCTCTCCGCAGATTCAATAATGGGACGAGGCGATGGAAGCTGTTAGCGGGAACGTGATTTCGTTGGGCTTCCCTAAAAGGTTTCTAATTAGATGGTGACGTAACAAGGAGTTATTTACTGCTGTCATTTTCGATATTGTGCTGAGATGTGGTGAAATTATGTTGTATGGAAATCTTTTAACTTAATTTGACGACCAATGTCGGAGGCATTGTCGGGTTTGATTCTCGGCTTAGGACAAATATTTGTACAATTAGTAATATTTTTTCTGGATGTTCTGGGCATTTTCAATATATCATAAAAAATATCTACCTTTTCTAGTAACCATAACATAATTTTTGCTTGGTTTTGGACTAGATAGTGCGGTGTGGGTGGTCTAGCATTATTTATTTATTTATTTTCGTTGAAATGTCTTGATAAACCGGTCCATTTATGAGTGTATCACAGCGACACAAATAGTATGAGTGGTACACTCACATATAATACGCATCAGAATGTAGGTACTCTCAGATAGTTGAAACTAATTTGTTTGTCCTCTGTAGCGTTTTATTGAATTTGTTTTCTATAGGAATAAGGTTTCACAAAATATATTAAATATTTATGACTTTATTATGTCTAGCATAATTAATAAGGTTAGGTTAGTAGACTTCATAATTAAGGCTCAGTACAAAAGGCTCTATGTGGACTTCTCATTTTCACAAAGAGCGAAATTAATGATAGATTGATAAAAAATATTATCTTTATTATACCTTATCAAGTAGTTTAACAAACTGTTCAAGTAATTTAACAAATCAACGGCCTTATCGCTGAAAGCTATCTCTTCCAGGTAACGTTTAGTATAAGTATAAAAATCAAGTTTTAAAATCAACGCGGCTAATACGGCGAGTACAATGCTACGTAGGAGACTGCGGGTTTGATTCTCGCCTTGGGATAAAGTAAATAATATATTGAGGTTGCTAATTTATATACCTTTTGTTAAATGATTTGCGGATCTCCTATTAAAGACCAGATTCTGCCAACGGCTTCGCACAGCTTTTCAAGTAGCCTCTGCTTCGTCCCCACGATAGTGTTTACCTCCTTGCCAAATTTTTTTAAGATCTACTCAGTCGTCTGCGCCTGAAAAAGTAACTAACAGACCGATAAATAGACATACAAACAGAGTTACTTTCGCTTTTATAATATTAATATGGATAATTTGACCTTTTTGGATTTTTTCATTCTAAAGGTCGACGACAGCTGTTTATTTACTAAGATTAGTTAATAGATTATAATGTCTTAAAATTAAGAATTAATTAAAAGAAAGAAAGAAAGAAAATATTTTTATTCACCTTAAAACTACTCAACTTCTTGCTAGATGGCTCTGCGTTAGATAAATCTGTTTAAAGATTCATAGATAGATTTGAAAAAGGGTTTGTTGGCTTCAGTCCCTTAATAATATCAAATTAATTTATTCAATCCATTATGGGTTATCCAATAATGCTTTGTGTTACACGGATTACGACTGAGCACTTTGTTGAGCTTTCATTAGCGATAATTATGAAACTAACACCGAGAAAATTATGATTATGTTCATAATAATTGAGCTTACTTTATGAGGGTTTATGGTAAACATGTGGAATTTAGTAGTGTATGAAAATTATTATAATTACACTCATTACTATGAACGTGAGAATCCAATTGAGATTTAGTATTACTGCACTAAACAATTACATTAAAATATATTAAAAAACTACTCGAGACATATGTTTTACTGAAGAATAATATAATAACTTAAATTCTAAACATTACGTGTGTATACTATAAAATTACTAAATATATCATACTGACAATACAATACAATACAATAACTCTTTATTGCACACCAAATACATAAAAGATGCACAAGACAGGAAAAGAAAAACAAATACAAAATATGCTGTACAATGGGCGGCCTTATCGCTAAGAGCGATCTCTGCCAGGCGACATTTTGTCTTCTTCGCGCCAGAACTACTGTGTGCGGATCGCACTGAAACCTTTGGAGTTGTACCTATAAGGATCGGCGCTATTATATACTTGTAGAAAAATATGTGTGAATCCGCGAACTGTAGCTATATATATCATACATATTTATTAATGTGAAAGTTATGATGTTTCTTACCTCTCCTCTCAAAAAACCTACTGAATGGATTAAGCTGAAAATTTTCATAGATGGATAGAATTTGAAATAATTTATTGCTTACTTTTTATCACAGAAAAACGCGTACGAAGCATCGGGCGAAAGCTACTTTATTAATATGCTTGACCTTTTTACATGTAATTTTCTAGCTTTATATAATTTTGGGATATTAATACATTCGCTGCCCGGCTGGTAGGCTACAACTAGTAGGACTCACAGAACTAGATGTGTGTAATGTAAGTGTTCGTTAACTATCGCTAAATTAATTAACTTCAAAGCCATATAACTCACACAATGTCGGATATTATCTACTCTACTGAGTAATAATATCGCCTAAATTTAGCATTCCACTAATCACCTATTTTCAGCACCAAAATTCGGTACACAAGGTATTTACTATACCTGTTATATTATATTGCCGGATTATCTGATTAAGGTAACCCTAAGGGTTTTGGGTAGATTAACACAGAGAGGCAATTTGTTATGGGGCCGTAAAGGCCAAAGTAATCGAAGGAGATATCGTAAACGGATTTCGACGCGCTGGTATGGAGTTAATATTCGTTGAGTATGCATCGCCTGTCCAAATTATAAGCTAAATGGATTAAGAAACCGTTAGGTAAGAAAATGTGGGTTTGCGTTTAAATGTGTACATATACCTATATAGTACATAAATGGGTAAAATGCTAAAGAAAAAATGAAATTAAAAGCTAAGAAAGCGAATAAATAATAATAATTATTATAATAGCGTTATTATAATTATAATAACGCTATGTGTAGCCATCGCCTTTAGATTAACTTCTCAAAGGGCCTCTGTGCTGTTGGCTTCGGCCCCATGCAAGCCTTCCAAAGGACCGGGTCACTTTATGGCCCGAGATCATGGATTATAATAAAAAGGCGGTACTCTTGAACTCGGAACGTATCGTCAGGAAGTTCCTTTCTCTGCAGCCCTAGTCACCGGCCGCTTGAGCCTAGCTTCGCGGTCGGTGATCTACCGTTTTGATATATTTTTTACAGTAGAATAGTTTTATAATATTTTATTGTATTTTTTATAGTAAAAAATGTATTTTATACGAGAATTTTGAATAAATGAGAGAATTGTAATAATAATAATTTAAGCTAATGAAAAAGATACAGAACAGAGTAAACTTTCCAGTTATTTTAGTGGTTGGTGGCTGAAAAGTGTACATTTTTGTAATAAAATTTCGAATAACAGTAATAGTCGAACATAATAAATAAGCTTTGCAATTTGTAATGTTATAGATGTCACTCATTCAATATCAGGATAGCGAGTCAAAATGTACAAAGTACATCTAATTCTAAATAGACAAAAAATCCGCCAATATTCATCTGCAACTTGCATTCAAGTCGCGGTTTTTTGACATTTTCAGTTTTCATTGAAATTCTATGAAAAAATCACATGAGTTTTTAATTCGTACTCGGGTATAAACCTACCATGCACTCAAAAGTAAAAAAAATAAAAGAACAAGATATAGAAGATAAAACAATTAATTTAAAAAATACTATAAGTTGATCCCGTCGAGGTCTGGAATCACCTTTCGACTTAGGTTTCGTGACATTCTGTAGATTCAGCCGTTTGGATTGAAAATGAAAATGAAAAGTTTTAATTTCTTTAAGCTTACAAATAAGCACTTAGACAGGTAATTTTTTATACTATTCATTATTATCAATTAAAATTATTTTATAGTTCACTTCAATTTTTTGTCCAAGAGTGGAAGAAGTGAGAAGAAACCACTAGTATTTTCATAACTTATGTGTCTAGTACATTTGATTTGCTTATCTGTAAGTTGGTAGATTTTGAGTTGGAACAAAACTCGTTCCAAGCTTTTTTATCTTCTAGATAATCTGATATTTTGTAATAAGCTTTTTTACAAAGAATATGTTTCACTAGTTAATAAATAAAAAAAATTCTTTATTTAAAATGAGATGTGCTATCTCATATTCTTTATTACCTAGAATCGAAATATTCGAAAAAATAACCCACCTCGCTGGGTAATGTTAAGTTTCCAAAAATTACACTCTTACCCAAAGTCACGTGTTTTATTAACTTTAACAAAAACATCGCCCGCTCCAGAAACAATTCCTTCCGCATATAAATTAGGTGTTTCAATTGGGATATCACGAAAATCTCGATTCAATTCCAATATTATGCTGAAGGATATGAAAAAAATCTTATTTTGGGTCCCGGAACAATTTCGCTGACGTAATGTGTTTTGAAGAAATAAGTGAATAGTAATTTTTCTTGTTATTTCTTAGATATCTATTTACTTATTGTTTTTCTGTTATTTTCATTTAGTCTGCGATATCGAGGATAATTCTGTAGTGTTGTTACTCCAGGTAGAATATTGTTTTAGTTTGACGATGTGACATAACTTGACTGCGATATTAACAAAACTATTGAGTGAGTCTGAGCGCGTAATAACCGTTATTTGGTACTAGCTGCGCCCCGCGGTTTCACCCGCGTGGTGATAGATATTTACTATATATCTTTATGAATTGTAGCCTATGTGTTATTCTGTTATGTAAGCTATATTATTGTAAAGTTTCATTAAAATCCATGAAGTAGTTTTTACGTGAAAGAGTAACAAACATCCATCCATCCATACTTACCAACTTTGACGTTTATAGTATTAGTAGGATGGTTTTTGTTATATATAGTTCTTAAGTCCTCGCAACCGGGGATCTCTAAGAAATAATATCCCAAAGATTTCTTAATATTGATTTGGTGGGACGAGCTTTCCCTCAGTAAAGAAGTAGATATAAAAATTTGGGATAATATTTATTGAATTTTTAGTAATTAGGTAACTACAATTGGTATCAAAAGTCAACGTGATATTTTGCCTTACACCTTACTTATTGGACACAGTATTCAAATTAAATATGCAAAACTTGGAAATAATGTAATAAATCGTATTTAGAACCAACTAGAAATTAGCCTTGGTGTAACTATCTATCTATATTATCAATCTTTCTCGCTTTGTTGTAGGTATTTAATTAGTCCGTCTTAATTAAGTTTATTGGTATGAAAAAAACCTTCAACAAGTTACTCCTTAACGGCTATTAAGTTCACAGAATTCTTAATAGGCCGAATAATACACCTCGTAAAAAATAACGTTAAAAAGTAATTTTGTCACCGGCAGCCATTTTATTATATTTTTTACTGCAACGTTAAATAAACTTTGCTTTTTATTACGCCAGTATCAAGGTAAGCTAGCCTACCTAATACCTACTGTTCGTCGTAAAACGACGGCGGTATTATTCCGTGAAAATAGCCGTGATGTATTATTTCCCTGTACTGTGAAATAGCCTATAGCTTATTGTTTGACATTTCACTGTCACTGACCAAAATCCTGATTACAAATTTGAGAATAGAATAGGATGAAACTAATTCCCTCTATGACGTCCTCCCCCCTGAAATCCCCCGTCCTACCTCCATGAAAATTATATTATCCCTAACCTTTTCCCCCATAATTAATTTTATACTCTGTAAATTTGTAAAAAATAATAATATTAAGTTATAGTAAAAATTTAAATACATTTATAGAATTGTACAATAATATTTTTATTTTCCTTAAAATCATTGTGCTCTATATGTTGTGTTGTCCTTTTGCTTATTTATGTTGTGTTGTGCTTTTATTTTAGCCAAATCATCTTGATGCAAAATTTATAAGTCCTTAATTTTTCGTAACTGATCATATTCTATGTAAGAAGTTTATGACACTCTGAAACAGACACTGGCAGAGTCGTAGCGAAAAGCAAGCGGCGCCAAAGCAAAAAGAAGTTGAAGGATGAAAGTATCAAGATACGGTTGGACAGACATTGTCAGCTATTTCAGGAACTTTGTATTAACCATCATCGCAGACAATCTAACAACAATGAGCGTACATCGATAAATGTGGATCGTACTTCATACATGAATTATGTTCAGCACACGCTGAGCCAACCCCTATTTCGGCGCACGGTCATGGAGGTAGTCTTATTTTTTAATATCACCTGTTTGTGTCACTTGCCCTCATTATAAACTCTTTTGTTTTCCTGTTTATTCTATTCCTGCATTTAGTTCCTGTGTCCAATTAAATTTTTTATTCTATTTAGAAAATATTTTTTTACATTTAATTTGAATCAACCATCGGATTATTGTTAACACTTTGAGTGCTGAAAACGCACGGTATGAGTTTTCTACAAGTGACTAATATGCGTAAATCCACACTAGTGCAGCGGCTGAGAAAATACAGATCTTTTTGACTCAGCAGAGCTGTAATATTTTTCGAACGAAACGCATGTGCGGCGCAACACAACCGCTGTGTAGAGCGGCAGCACGAATTTTTTAGGTAAAAAAAAAGATCGCAGTCATCGAAAAAAAACCGCAGTCAAAGTGTTAAGCGTTTACAAAGCTAGTGAGACACTCATAACTGTTGTATTAGAAGTGATCCGCCTTAATTCATTAGAAAACTATATTATCATCAAATCGCAGTAGTCCACTACTGGACATAAGACTCCCCCTAATGAGCGCCATAGCATCTTGTCTTCAGCTTGCCGCATCTAGCATCCGCTAACAGTCTTTCGCAGAAAAACAACGTTAGCTAGAAATCAAATTCGGCGATTTTGGTTTATCACGTCAAAGAAAATGATCACATGTTGCTTTTACTTTTATCCCTAGAGACTGGTCATTCCTCTTATTGAACCAATATAGCTAGCCTGCCTTACTAGATTTTGTACTGTTTATAGGGTTCGTTACATCAAAAGGAAAAAGGAGAACCCTTATCACTTCGTTATCCGTCTGTCTGTCTCAGCAGGGGCCCGCTGCCCGTTTTATTCGGGACGCGAAGGAGCTGTGTATAACTTCTTGAACTTTGAAATCAACGGAATAAAACGTACATACATACATATTTTGATAATCACTACAATATATGTACATATGTAGTATAAAACAAAATTGCTTCCCGCTGTCTGTCTATCCCTATGTATCTTTAAAACTACACAACGAATTTTGATGCGGTTTTTTTTTGAATAGCGTGATTCAAGAGGTTATAAACCATTTGCCTCACAGATTTCCATGCGGGCGAAGCCGCGGGGCGCAACTAGTTTTAAATCAATCGAAATCGAAGGTAATTCACGTAAACTTAATCATGAAACTCTGAAGGAACGCTGTGTCATAAAGCATAGGTAAAGAGGAAAATCCCGAACACCGTATTATTATGTAACATCACAAAGAATTACCTACAAGTTTTTACAAAACCCTCGGTGCCCGAAGCCTTTTCGCACTTAGACGGTTTTATTCATCCCTTGTTTCTGCTCCATGTAAATAAGAATAACTTTTGTTCGCACCTGTAATCCCTACCCTCTCCCTGTCGGCCGCTAAATAAATGTTTATGCAATCTATTGCAAATACCCCAGTCCGAAGCTCTTGGCAACTAAACTAATTCCTACGAACAGCGGGGGGTCAGATAGACTCATTTATAAAACCTTGTTCTACGGGCGTAAATAGGTGGGATACCTACCTAAGTAATAAATAAGACAGGTCTCTAGTGAGTATTAGGTTGGAAATAAAGTTTGCAGTGAATCGCTATTTTACAGCAACTGGCAAAGATAAACAGGCCATAGGCTCTAAATTATCTAATAAGTCTTTTCCTAGCTTTTTTTTATAGACTTTTTCATTCAACGGTTGCCCGGAAGAAATCGCTGTAAGCGATAAGGCCGCCCATTGTGCATCTATATTTTTGTTGGTTGGTTATAGTAACGGTTTTTTCTGTCTTGATGTGCATTAAGCGTGGCAAAGGTCTATGAAATAAATATCGCGCCAAATCGATTCTGAGAACAATCAAACCTTACTCATATACATTTGTGGTGAACTCGCATATATATACATATATTTAAAAATTTCTATATTTAATTACATAACATTTATAAACATATGACTTATATTTCTAAAACTACATTAATTATGTAATGGTAGCACGCCAAAACCCTCTTATGTAAAACATGACGTGCTTTCTGGTCGGCAGGTAGAAAATGCCTCGGCATTAAGCCCATCTTTTGTACCCTTTGTAGTGCAACAAAGTTTTGAAATAAATACACTATTTACAGAATAAATACATAAGTAGATAACAGATCAATTTTATAAAAAACCACACCTTTTCATGCAGTAGTTAAAAGCATCGTACCTACACTACACGACACCCGCTCGCCGTCTTTTATTGTTACGTGCTAAGGTTACATATCGGCCATATCTCGCGAAGAACCGACGGCCGATGGGGCAAACGTGTTCTTGAGTGGAGACCACGACTTGGTAAACGTAGTGTAGGACGCCCTCCGACCAGGTGGGATGACGACCTGCGAAAGACTGCAGGTAGATGGATGCGGCAAGCTGAAGACAGGGCGCTATGGCGCTCATTAGGGGAGGCCTATTTCCAGTAGTGGACTGCTATAGGCTGATGATGATGATGATGAAGGTTACGCGTTTCGGCAGTGCCGGCGGGCACATCGAAGTTAGTTAGTTTTTTGCCATTTTCTGTGACCATTAGGAAAAAATTAAAAAGTTCGCTTCACCGTTGTTGCGATAGGTAGAGTTATAATTATATAAAAAACAACTTTTATAATAACGAATTCAAAATCAATTAAAATTACCTACCTACATCTAACTATCCTCTAGATTACTAAAAACTTACTAGATTATCGATTAACTCTTACAAATCATGTCCGTCTAACAAAACTAATCAGCCAGAATTCTACTACATTTAGTCCTGTGCAAATGAGTCCGATCTAGCTCCTAATTGGTCGTATTAGTCAGAGAAGTTTGTTCTCCAATTAGTTGCGGAATCGTGTTACTAGCTGGAGGGCGTCGCGTCAGTATCATCTGAATATTTTTGCAGTCTGAAATTCGAGTAAAAGAACAATAACATTTTATTTTACAACCTTCGTCATTATTTCGTATAACAACAAGCAATTGTTGATGTTTTCGTTTGAATTATTGCCGTAGCTTTTTTTGTTTGTTTTCTCAAATGTTTTCTATGTGGTTCATGACAATAAAAAGGTTTGTACAGTAAAATTGATGCAAGATTCAATATTGCTAAAAAAATCTGAAATTAAATCGGAATATTAAACCTAACTTTAGGGCTGGGCGGTGCAGTGCACCAGGGCCCTGCAGCTCAAGAGGCCCTCTAACATGCGCGGTCCCAGGGGGGGCTCGCGGGGGTCATGACCCCCCCCCCCCCCAAATCTTAGTTTAGGTATAAAAAATCACTAGAAAATGTGCGAAACCTGCTGCTACGTGGAAACAGTAGGGTGGTGAGGGCCCGATTCCTTCTCTATGCACCGGGGCCCCTGTCCACCTAGCTACGCCACTGATTCTAGCCAGAGATAAATCTTGCTATTTGATGTTAATTTTTATAACTGAGTAGTAAATTGTCTACTCGTTACTCGTAATAGTAACATACAATTTTTTGTCCGAAAAGAACCAATGGTATCGTAATCTTTAAAAAATATAATGAAGCTTTAAAACTTGTCCGAATTCAATTGATACAATTTAAAGTTAAAATTCGGTTTTAAGAACACAAACAATAGTAACGATTTATATTTCTTAAACCAACCAATTTGCATTTTCCAGGAGTAACCAGTCTTCGAGACGTGATGCTGCTGGTAGAGCCCGAGGTCGTGATCCGAGGGGGCACAGCCGCTCTCATCTGCTCACGGGACATGCAGGGGGCGCCACTGTACTCCGTAAAGTGGTACCGAGGAAATCATGAGTTCTATCGATACACGCCCATGGAAGAACCTGATACGAGGGTGTTTGGACTGCCTGGGATCTATGTTGATGTGAGTATAACTTCGAATGATTAAGGGAAAATTGTGTATTGGATTAAAAGACATGTAGTGGACGCCACTTTACTCTGTAAAGTGGTACCGAGGGGATCACGAGTTCTATCATGGAAGAATCTGATACGAGGATGTTCGGACTGCCATGTTGATGTGAGTATAACTTCGAATGATTAAGGGAAATGGTGTAGGGCTAGAAATGCTGGGGACGCCACTGCTCTGTGATATCCAGGAAATCTCGAGCTCGATCGAGCTCACTTTGATATACACCTATGAAAAAATTTAAAGACCTATTGTAATTCTCAAAAAAAATGCAACATTACGAACAATTGCATACTTTTACTTTTTCTTTTCGTTGGTTTTTGCAAATTGGTTCTCTAATTCGAAGTACACCAATTGGCCGAAACGAAACACGCAATTTAGTGTTGCAGAATTAAAATAGGCTGTAGGGAGCTATCTTGCTGTGAGTATTATTGTTAGGTTAAATGTATGTAAGTATTTTAAGGTGAAGTAACATGAAGATGTACTAAGTTAGAAAAGCAATACGTTGATTTTAGCTTTGCTCTGATAGCATCATAAAATAATAATCATTTCAGTGTTGGTTAAGCTGCATTTCGTTCGATAGTCGTAAACGGATTTTTGGGTGTAGGGGTTTTTTTTTGTGGAAAAGGTTTTATGCAAGTTGGCCCACTTTCAGCCATTGAACCATGCCTTTCTGCACATGAAAAGTGCATAAAAAATCTAGAAACTCTTTATAATTTCGGTTACCGTCGCATTCCAGATGAACCGCTCAAACGGGGAACAAGTGTTGCTTCGGCGATTGGATCTCAGCCTCGCAGGCAACTTTAGTTGCGAGGTTACTGCCGACTCTCCTTCCTTCGCCACACAGATCGCTACCAAACTCATCGATGTTGTAGGTAAGATCATCACAGAAATAAGAAAAACATCGATTTGACACCATACATATAACACGACAAATTACATAATGGTAAGTAAGTATACCACTACGACCTCCGTGGCGCGGTGGGCGAAGGTCCGAGGGAGGTTGCGGGTTCGATTCGTTTCGGACTGAAGTTATGCATACTTATTGTTAGTTCTGGGCCTCGAATAAAACTTATGCACAACTTACTACATCAACTAGTTTCTGCACGTCGTTTCCAGAAGCCACGGGCAGAAACAAGTTATTATTAAAAAACATAAAAGACTGTAATTTTTTTACTGAATTACCATTTGTTAATCAAAGAATAGAAAAAAAAATTGTTGAAGTTAGCTCAATTGTTTCAATTATTGTAACTATTGATCTCACTGCAGTCTGTTGCAAACAATTTACCATTGGTAAAAAAGTAAAAGGTTTCGATTCCGCTCCATGAACGTCAATATCTTACCCAAACATTTTTTCAGCTTTCAATTTAGTTCCTTTGAGCGTCAAATTATTCAAAACGGCGTCCAGTGAAACTATAGCATAGAGAAACATGACTATACGTTTTTAGAGTTTTTTTTAAAGCCGCTGTATCACCGACAAGCACGGCGAGGCTACGCACGTGTGTCTAGAATCTCTTTGCAAGAAAATGTATGTGATAACATCCACTACAACGTAGACTACAACCCACGAGCACGCTCCGCACAAATACGAGATCAATGACGTCATTGATACACGCGTGGCTTGCTCAAATATGGCACCAATCGGTATCGCTTGGATGTTCAGCATAGTAAACTAAAAAAACTAGTAGACTTTTTGGTGCATCATCTTCTTGGTTATTTTCTAAAATCATATAATAAACCAAAATTAAATAAATAAATAATGCTGGACAATTCACACAGCATTATCTAGCCCCATGGTAAGAGCTTGTGTTATGTGTAACTAGATAATTGATATACATAATACAATACATTACATACCTAGATAGATATTTTGTATTATACATAAAAAACACCCAGAACACCCGGTACAAATATGTGCAGATCGTACACACAATTGTTCCGAGGCGGGAATCGAACCCGCAACCTCCTGTGTCGAAATTGGTAGGAGTTTATCTGTGTACACCTTTAGATTATAATAATTTTACCATCAGTAGTCGTCCTGTAACTTTGTTTAATATTAATTACAGTAGCTTTTTGTGGAAATTTTTAATTAGCCTTCAGTATTTAGTCAGATACCTATTCATTAAGTTTAGTCCTCTTATTCATTAGCTGTTAATTTCCTGAATATTTTTAAAATAAAATAATAAATAAATAGTCACTTACCATCAAGTAAGATTGTGGTCAAAAGAAGGCCCTTGACGAATTGGTGCATATATAGTCTAAAATACATATATAGTCATACCTACATAGTCATTACATACCTATGTATGTAATGACCATGTAGGAAATAAGCCAACTACGGGGTACTAACCTAACTAATTTGATCCCTCAATGCTCTACATCGAAAGTTCTACCTGCAATCCCCTCCAGCTAAAACTAAGTTACGTTGGCAACTAACTTAGTTTACGAAATTAGAACCTTATGGAACTCGCGCGGGCCAGATTAAAATAATTCCAAAACATACATAATATCTGAGTTTTGAAATTACGTGTAATGAGAAAATTAGACTACTGAAACATTTAGTTTTGCTTTAGTGTACTCCTTCAGTTCACCGAATCTGGCAGAGAATTAATAGAGACTAAGGAGCTTACGGTCAAACGGGATAACCGTTTAAGTTAGCTTTTAGATTAAAATGCAATTATTGTGAAATATAAATAATAATAAATAAATAATGCTGGACAATTCACACAGCATTATCTAGCCCCAAGCTAAGCAGAAGCTTGTGTTATGGGTACCAGATAACTGATATACATAATACAATACAATTACATAGATAGATATATTTTTTATTATACATAGAAAACGACCAGAACACCCGGAACAAATATCCGCAGATCGTGCACACAATTGTTCCGAGGCGGGAATCGAACCCGCAACCTTCTGCGTCGCAGGCGGACCTTCGCCCACCGCACCACATCGGTCGTCACAAATAAAAGAAAAAAAAAACATTATTATACAAATGCACGTACTACGGAAAAAATCATAACATATAGATATCATAAAGAAGTCTTCGATTGTTACTTGAACATTGCGGACTGGAGGAGGCCTGTACCCGAAAAGGTTCCTAATTACTCATTAAATACAAACCCACTATTACTACTATTAAAAATTTGAATCAAAAAAATATTATCAATTTAAACTCAATTTTTAGGAAACCATGAATGCAGTTTTTATTATTTAAATACAATCATAATGTTAAGAATTTGATTTAATTTCATATTGATAAAAATTTAATATAACCTACTTAAATTTTTAACAATTTATCAGATACTTTAACAGAATCCAGCACAAAAACTAAATTTCCGGTGAACGAAATAAAAATAACTAGCTTTTGCGTCATACATATTTTTACGCAGGAAAATATTTTTCCAAGTGGAAAATATTATTGCCTCCGCCTCGCTTTGCTTTAAAAGTAAAGAGCAGCTGTATCTTTTCGTTTTCCTATGTTATTTTACCTCAGAAATATTACAAGATGGTTTATCTAGATTAACATTGGTTTCTATGCAGGTAAAATATAGTAGGTACATGTGTTATATATCGTAGTATCTTAGAACATTATTAGAATTTACACAACCCTAATCCTCCCGTTTGCGGCGTGTGTCAGACCAGGAGTGGGCGAAGATCGCCACTGACTGGGTCCCGGACGGACGACGGCCACGTGGAAGGCCTAGGCGGAGATGGCGGGATGAGCTCGACCTATACAATAAAGAGTGGGTTCTCCTTGCTGAGGACCGAGATGAGTGGAAGAAGGGGAGGCCTTTGCTCTGTAGTGAGACACCCCGGGCTAACATAATAATAATAATCCTCCCACGGGAAGATGGGATATCCACATGAGGGCGAGAAGCAGCGCGCTTTGCAGAACAGGTCCACCACCAAACTGCGACTCCGACCAAGCAAGCATAGAGATTGCTATTGCATTACCCCATAGTGATAAGAGTCAATAAAGCGCTTATCAGGAAGGCCTATATGAGACCCTGGACAGGGAAAGGCTGTTAAAGTAATTTGCAGTATGTCGAGTCATAGTGAGGATGGTTTTCATTTCACCAAACACTAAGCGTGATCAATGATCCATAACACATATATAGTTAACTCTTATAGAGTACTTAGTTCAGTATTTACCTACAAACAATAAACATTAACATACGGCTCCATTGATTCTAATGTTAATAGGATTAAAAGCAGAAGCTTAGTAAGGAAATAATTAGAATCAACTCTAATTATGTCGAGCTTAGTTCAATCGATTGTACCATCATCGCATCAAAGCTTTTCAATATTCAGTAAATTCAGTAAATTCAATTTATTCACCATAACATTATTACTAATATTGGCATGTCAATTAAGACTACAGTACAATGAATACTCTTAAATTAAATTAAATCCTAAATTACAATAATATAAGTATAGACAATAATAACTTATCACAAATTGACAAATGAGCACGTTAAAAACTCGTTAATGCTATAAAATGGGTTACATACTAAAAAGTTCTTTATTTTTGCTTTAAATTCCTGAAAAGGAAGTAGAGTTAGTTCTAGTGGTAACTTGTTATATAAATCAAGCTTTAGGGTTAAACCCTGTTTATGTGTTTTTACCAGTCTAGTAGTAGGTACGTGTAACTTTTCTTTATTTCTTGTATTGTAGCTATGTATGTTCATCTTTTTGGGTATTTCATCTTTAATCTTATGTATTTCTAGTAGGCTATTCAAGATAAATAATGCAATCACTGTCAGAATTTTAGATTTTTTGAAGTATGCCTTTACTGAGGTTAATCTATGTAGACCATGTATGATCTCTTCTGACAAATGAGAACTCTATCCACTTGTGAAGCGCTACCCCAAACGGATATAGCGTAACTGATTATAGAATTAAAATAGGCATAATAAATAGATATTAGAGTTTGCTTATCTAAAATAGGTTTTAATTTGAATAGGGCATAATTTGCGCTAGCTTTCAATAGAAGGCCATTAAGAACCTACGCGGTTAGGCGCCAACCTAAGAACCTACGGTAGCGTGGTCTTCTATAAGAGCATGCCAAAATACGATTTATTCTTAGAGTTATTTTCATCAAACGAATGACTACCAACTACACTACTACATCATCATCATCATCATCATCGTCGGCCTATGATAGTCCACTGCTGAACCTATGTTCAGGGCGCTATGGCACTCATTGGGGGGTAAAGTAAGTAAAGTAAAGTAAAAAATCATTTATTTCTTTAGGCTTACAGAATAAGCACTTAGACAAGTCTATGCCTCTCCCAATGAGTGCCATAACGCCCTGTCTTCAGCTTGCCGCATACACCATCTACCTGCAGTCTTTCGCAGATCATCATCCCTCCTGGTCGGAGGGCGTCCTACACTACGTTTACCGAGTCGTGGTCTCCATTCAAGAACACGTTTGCCCCAGCGGTCGTTCGTTCTCCGCGAGATATGGCCGGCCCACTGCCACTTTAGCTTAATTCTTCTCAACTCAACTACGCATAATTATTAAAAATATTATATTGTTTTTATTGTAAATATACCTCTATTTGACCACAATGTTGTTAAAACTCAATTATTATCGAAGTTAAGTGACGATGTTGCGAATGTAGTACATTAAAGTCATTTAAAACGGAATATTTACCATGATTTTCTTTTTGAGTTATCCAATATTTCGGCACAGTTTCATGCGCCATGATCACAGAATCACTTAGTTATTTTGACGACCGATGTGGCGCGGTGGGCGAAGGTCCGCCTGCGACGCAGGAGGTTGCGGGTTCGTTTCCCGCCTCGGAACAATTGTGTGTACGATCTGCAGATATTTGTTCCGGGTGTTCTGGTCGTTTTCTATGTATAATAAAAAAATATCTATCTATGTAATGTATTGTATTATGTATATCAGTTATCTAGTACCCATAACACAAGCTCTGCTTACCATGGGGCTAGATAATGCTGTGTGAATTGTCCAGCATTATTTATTTATTTATTTATAATATACATGTCAATGAGCAAAAAATATGTAGTAGTTAGATCATTTACACCTACCATATTACACCACCTAAATTATGAACCTTATTATTTATTTATTTATTCCAAAATATTCATAAAGGTGTATTTTAATAACTAAGACTGCGTATCATTTATTGTTCTTTAGTAGATTCATGTAGTTCATATTAAGTTCATAGCTCAATTATTGATTAATTGATTATTTTTGGTTACAGGTCACATGTATGGCCATTGGCACTTGCTTGTATTGTTTTATTTTAGCTTTAGTTTTATGCTATTGTTACTAAAGTTTTTGTTAGTGCACTTCATTCGACGACCGATGTAGCGCGGTGGGCGAAGGTCCGCCTGCGACGCAGAAGGTTGCGGGTTCGATTCCCGCCTCAGAACAATTGTGTGTACGAGCTGCAGATATTTGTTCCGGGTGTTCTGGTCGTTTTCTATGTATAATAAAAAATATCTATCTATGTAATGTATTGTATTATGTATATCAGTCATCTAGTACCCATAACACAAGCTCTGCTTAGCTTGGGGCTAGATGATGCTGTGTGAATTGTCCAGCATTATTTATTTTATTTATTTTATTATTACCTACCAGCAAACAGAAAATGTTTTGATGCCCCGCGAAACAGGCCTAGCCTAGTGCGGGGGTCACTGTTAACTGCAACACCTCAATGTATCAACTCTATAATGTAAGAATATGTACATAAATTAAGTTAAGGTGTTATTATTTGTAAGCTTTTTTTTTTGGTAATAATAAAATAAATAAATAAATAATGCTGGACAATTCACACAGCATTATCTAGACCCATGGTAAGCAGAGCTTGTGTTATGGGTACTAGATAACTGATATACATAATACAATACATTACATAGATAGATATTTTTTATTATACATAGAAAACGACCAGAACACCCGGAACAAATATCTGCAGATCGTACACACAATTGTTCCGAGGCGGGAATCGAACCCGCAACATTCTGCGTCGCAGGCGGACCTTCGCCCACCGCGCCACATCGGTCGTCATGGTAAATAAATTTTGAAATATTTATAGATATATAGATTTTAAATTGGTAAATAAATATTTTGTATTTGTTTGTATTTTTGTATTGAATAAGCATTTTGTATTTGTATTCATGTCCCAATACTATGAAGGAAGGGCCAACTCCGTCAACAGATTTACAACTTCGTTACATAGCTTCCCTAATTTATACCATAAAGTTGTTGTGTACGTATTTATTTGTTATTTTGTTGTTGTTTTGTAAACAAACCGTCCTGATCATATTCAAAGAATCTATCTCATCATTCAGTAACACGCCTTTATAAGGGCGAGATTTGGAATACTGATTGTTGTTGTAACTGTTGTATTAACAAAGAAAACGCGAAAGAATTCGATGACTTCTGTGGCGCGGTGGGCGAAGGTCCGCCTGCGATGCAGGAGGTTGCGGGTTCCGTTCCTGCGTCTGGACAATTGAGGGTACGATCTGCAGATATTTGTTTCGGGTGTTCTGGTTGTTTGTTATCTATGTATAATATGTCATCTATTGTATATCAGTTATCTAGTACCCATAACACAAGCTCTGCTTACCATGGGGCTATATAATGCTGTGTAAATTGTCCAGCATTATTTATTATTTATTTATTGTATTAGGTATATCAGCTATCTAGTACCTATAACACAAGCTCTGCTTAAATTGGGGCTCGATGATGCTGTGTGGATTGTCCAGCAATATTTATTTATTTATATTTGATATATCTGTGTGTAACTAATCCATAATCTGTCTATCATTCCAGTGCCTCCCACATCAGGACCGATTCTCCTAGCGGACAAGGACCGCTACCAGCCCGGTGAGGTGCTTCTAGCCAACTGCACTTCATCTCCCGCGAAACCAGCCGCCAACCTCACCATTTACATCAATGAGGAACCGGTTAGTTCAATTTTCATTCAATTAATTAATTTATCTTTTGACACAATAAACATGAGATAAGTTACAATACATTTTATAATAGCTGATTAAAACAGCAATCTTAGCTTCAGTACCTGTCACATCACAAAATATGTTTTTATCAGCCAAAGCTTCGTTAATTGTAAAGTAATAATAAATAAATAAATAATTCTGGACAATTCACACAGCATTATCTAGCCCCATGGTAAGCAGAGCTTGTGTTATGGGTACTAGGTAACTGATATACATAATACAATACATTACATAGATATATATTTTTTATTATACATAGAAAACAACCAGAACACCCGGAACAAATATCTGCAGATTGTACACACAATTGTTCCGAGGCGGGAATCGAACCCGCAACATTCTGCGTCGCAGGCGGACCTTCGCCCACCGCGCCACATCGGTGTAATTGTAAAGTAACTCTTAAATGAATTATTTTAATAAATACAAATAGTTCAATATCAGGTTTTTTTCTAAATTCTAATGGTATTTTAATATAAAATTGTATAGAGAGGCACATAAAGCTTTTTTGTATATTTGAACACTAGCTGGGCTTTCTCCAGTTTTTCCCTTGAAAATTCTCCCCTAAGGCATAGTGACTAGAAGATAATAGAGATGAGTAGACTCGTATGTCAAAAAGGACAGGAATCTCCATTAAAATGTTTCTTATTCCAGTTTTCCTGTGAGAATTTCATTAACTGGAAACTTATCCGTAAACAGTTCCAAACACACCAAGCTAACACAGCATTAATGCGAAAAAGTGTTGTTAGTATGGCTCCTAAAATTTTTAATAAGCTACCTAATCAGTTGAAAGAGCTAAATGGTGTACTCTTTAGAAAGAAACTAAAAATGTTGTTAATTTGTAAATGTTACTACAGTATTGACGATTTTTTTAATGATACATTTTAATTCATGTTAAACTAGTGCATGTCATTCTCTCAAATATCTTTGCATACCAACTAACGGTCAAGCATGTTGAACCACGAAATGTATACCTATTACCTGTAACCTTACAAACACATGTTTTTGGCAAATAAAAATCTTTATCTTTATCTTAGCTTAAAACGTAGCCAATGTTAAATAGCCTAACTTCATTCACCTCAATAAACTTTATTATTTACATGTATGTATATCAATATAATAAAAAACTTATAAAATGCTATTACCTAATTCTGTAAGCAACTGATTTATTTTATAAAATATGTTTTACAATAAGTTTAACATAAATGATAATGTTTTTAATCTTAAATAACTAGTGTAATTGGTTTGTAAAAATCGTGTTAGTTATTGTAATAAACATACCTAGTTGTACAGCGATAAGATGAGATGATTCTTTGTTGGACACTTTTCTGTTAGTGTCAAGAAATGGAAAATAATTGTTAAATCGAACGAGTTATCAAATTATGAAGATTGTTTGATATTTTCATCAGAGCCCAGTTCGTTATCTACCAGGGTGTTGGCTTGGGAGACGAAATGTTGGAATCCCCCTTACACCCTACAGAGATAATTTGCAGATAATAATCACTAGTTCATGCTGAAAAGGCAACAGTGACGACAAGTGACAGCTCAACGCAGAAATATACGAACATGTACTGCCGAACATAGAATCACCTAATTTTTTCGAAGTCGGTTAAAATACCATTTCAGAGATTTATGAAATGTCAGACATTTTACTTGCAACCAAAAAGTTCTACTTTGTTCGATATCGCTGTTTTTTATCGAACACCTATGAAGGTTTCGTCGATGACTTTTCTGCGTTTATTTGTCTTATGCTGACATTCTGCGTGGACCCAAAAACACTAGTGGCTCGGACCGCATCGCGATCGAGACAGTAATCAAGAGTCAGAGAACCCAACGTGCGTGTGCATGGCTAAAAACAACCAAGATCAAACCTTATTCGAGAAATTTTGAATTCTATTTCCATGAAACTTATTTTATTGCATGAATTTTATTTTATTATTTAAATTATGAAAGTATTTTTAATTTCTATTTGACATTGTGTAAATAAAGACGACCGATGTGGCGCGGTGGAAGGTCCGCCTGCGACGCAGGAGGTTGCGGGTTCGATTCCCGCGTCGGAACAATTGTGTGTACGATCTGCAGATATTTGTTCCGGGTGCTCTGGTCGTTTTCTATGCATAATAAAAAATATCTATCTATGTAATGTATTGTATTATGTATATCAGTTATCTAGTACCTACCCATAACACAAGCTCTGCTTACCATGGGGCTAGATAATTCTGTGTGAATTGTCCAGCATTATTTATTTATTATTTATTTATTTTAACTCAATTTTGCAGTAGTGCCTTCTAGGGTGCATTTACCTAGTGACGAAAAAACTAACCATTCAGATAGACTTAAGAATGAAAGTGCAATCTAAAATAAATGTATGAAGAAATAGAATATCTGTAAATACGTTTTAACAAACATGAAAATAAATGGTAACATTCATCTGCAATAAAATTATCTTTCTTCCATTCCAGCAACAATCATCAGAGACGACATTCCACCCATCAGACAGCGGTCTCCTCTGGACCACCGTCAAGTCTTCAGTGGAAGTCACCAGCTCGCTGTTCCACGGCGGACGCATGAGGGTCGCGTGTCGCGCCACCGTCTACAATGTCTACAATAGCTCAGCTAAGCTGGACTTCTTCACGCCTGATACTGATCCTCGGCCGGAGAGAAGTGAGTACCTAAACTCAAAAACTCAGACTCAAAATATTTTTTTTCTTTAGGCTTACAAAATAAGCACTTAGACAAGTCATACTTTTTATTTATACTATAAAATATTAAGAAAATAAGATAATTTTGTGGTGTACTCGTACAATAATGATCAACACCTAAAGAAACTCTCGCTAGGAAGTTGGATCAAGGGCCAGATCCAGAAGGCGATACTCTTGGACTCGGCACGTATCGTCAGGAAGTTCTTTTCTCTGCAGCCCTAGTCACCAGCCGCTTGAGCCTAGCTTCGCGGTCGGTGATCTACCGTTTTGATATATTTTTTACTGTAGAATAGTTTTATAATATTTTATTGTATTTTCTATAGTAAAAAATGTACTTTATACGAGAATTTAAATAAATGAGTGTATAATAATAATATTGTATTGTATTAACAATTTATTGTATTTTTTATTTTCAGTAACTCTCAATCGCGGCGAGTCTACGAGCTTCCAAAGCTGGATTCTTTGCGTCCTGCTTACTCTACAGCTGGTCAAAATGGCGACTACCATGTGTTAAAGAAATCGTTTATTATAATGTTAAGAGAACGCTAATTTTAAAAAGTTGAAAAACATTGGTTTAATGTAGGTACTTCAAATAATAATTTAGCCATTTATTATCAAAGAATAAATTACATAATAATTGAATTATAATCAAATTAAATTATTGAACATTGTTTAAAAAAAAATAAGAAAACTTTAATTATTGAGCATTATTAAATACGTATTTTTATGATTCTTTGATCTCTATTTGAGTAAAAGCCTCCTCCAGACTGTGCCATTTCTTTCTATCCTTCGCTATCGCCGCCCAATTATTTTCTGTTTCCAAAATTTCGTCTCGTACTTCAAATATTACATAACAATGATTGTTTGGTTGTATAATCTACCAAAAAATACGTTATGATATTTAACTTCTAAAGAAGTAGCGATAACGTCTAGTACCTACAAAATGGCCAAAATTTCGTCGTAAAAGCCAACAAACGAAAAGTGTTTTTCGAAATAAAAATAAAACATCAAATATAAACTTACATAATATCGTTGTATCTACATACCTAATTATACAGACTAATGATTCTGATAAAAAACTTATATATAAACGATAGTTTGAATCCTTGCTTTAACTTAGAAAATCTTGTGTAAATATTGGGAGTTCAATTCACATTAACTTGGTCGTGGACAAAACAATTGTACATAGGCTACCTACTAGATACCTACATACAATTAAAGAACATGATAATTATGTAATAATTAATAATGTTTTCTAATCACATTTTATATAAGTATCTATTAATTTTTTATTATCAAAAACTGCACACAACACAGGCACTTATTAAATTAATTAAATAAACAACATTACCTACATTCACGGAAATTTTCATAATTAGCTAACCATACTTCACTTAGATAGGTGTAAGAAAGTTGTTACTCGGCATTTTACAAGAATAAATAATTAAATAAAGTTTAGTGTAAAAGAATAATAAATTAGGCTGTAAATAAATTGTTTCTACTCGTTGTGTAAGCGAGCAAAAAGTTAAGCATTAAATCTGATTGATAAATAAATAATACCTACCTTACCTAATAATATTTTTAGAATTTGTGATATCTGTAATGAGTTTCTTGTAAAATACATCGAATTATATTAAAATGTAAAAACTCACATTGCTGTTTTACAAATCTTCTATACCATGAGTTTATTTTAGGATATATCATAGTGCGCATTTAAAAATAATCTGAAGCAAGATTCCTTTTTATAATAAGTAGGTAATTAGTACAAATGTAAAGCTTATCATGATTTATTATTCAAGACATCTAAGAGAGAAAAATGTTACTTTTTGGCAACTGGTGGCATCTATCGGCAATATTTGAAATCAAAATGTCAGATCATTGTGGTTCATACGTTTTTCGTTTGATGGCGCTGCCAACAAATTTTCAAAACCTTGTTTGTCAATAGAATATTTTTTTTTTTTTTGCCAATAAAAGGACAAAAACAATCTACAATGGGATTGTAGATTGTTTTTGTCCTTTTATTGGCAACAAAACAGCTAAAATTAGAAATAATACAAACAAATCTGAGATCAGAGCTGATTTTTTCAAGAGTTTTATGGAAATTGTGATAATAGCAAGGCTTTTTCCTACTTATCTGAATCAATTGCTTTCAAAATACCAGAGACTTTCATCTTGTAAATAAATAAAAGTTTATAAAAACGACGGTCGTTATTTCCTTGTGTATTCCTGTAATTAATAATCTCAATACAATACAATACAATACAAATACGCTTTATTGCACATCAAACACAGAAAAGCAAAAACAGTAAGGAACAAAGATACAGATGCACAATGGGCGGCCTTATCGCTAAGAGCGATTTCTTCCAGGCAACCTTTGGATGGACACGTAGCTAAAGTACAGGTATGACGGTGGCGTATTATAGACTAATGTTGTTTATAAATTATATACAATACAAATACATAAATAATTGTTTATACGTTAATGGAAATAAATACTGATTATAGACACTATTACATATACATACATAAAATATTAACTATTTGAAGTTGAAGAAAAAGAAAATGTTCGTACAACTCAACTTAAGTTAATCATCGTATATTGTAAATGACACTAAAACATCAGGCGAACGCAAACTCGACTGTGAGTTTTGGTAGGGTATATAATATTATGCTCTAATATCAAAGAAAATAAGAAACAATCAAAAAATAAAAACATAAGTATAAATAGATTGATAGGTAGGTAATTAGATAGGGTTGAAATACATCGACGATTCTACGATACTTTTCAATAGGTATTTATTTTCCAATCAGTACAAAGTAAAATAAAGAGTTTCTTTTAAAAACGCTCATACAATTAAATAATAACAAACAATGCAGGTGGGTTATAATTAACACGATCAGAGCTTTTAATGACACCGTATTTGTTTGTATCGGGAATAAATGTGTTTATCCACAAATAAAATTACCATTAAAGAAAATAAACTAATCATAACTACTGACTTTGTACATAGGATGACTTTGTTTCTAACAGTTAAACTAACTTTTGAAACTTTCATGCTTATTAGCATAAAAATCATTTAAAACGGAATATTAAATATTGGAAAACTCAAAAATTAAATTATGGTAAATATCCCGTTTCAAATGGCCCTTGAGTTAAACTAACTGCAGGCTGATGTTAAAAATCTAGAGGTTTAACGCAGTTCAATTACAATATATGCCACTTTACTAAACTCTAGAAACTTTTAAAATCACTTTCATTTCATAAAACCAATTGCAACGAAACGTTTACCTTTAGCGTCACAAAAACACAGAGAGCTCAGCAAAATGTCGAGCCGGCAAAGCCTAGAAAAATGCAACAATTTAAACTGTGTCACTTCTAAATCCTCTCTAGCTCGTCGCAAATACCTGTCACAGTACAGAGGGGAGATAAATGACAGAGCCTTTGGTAGTATGAACATATCATAATCATTTGCCCAATTGGCAAAAAATGCATTCTTTTCACTGGCTAGTGGGAGTTAATAAAATGGCTGACTTGGTTCTAAGAAGTTTGAAATGCCGTTTTCACAAAAAGGAATTTTAAACTTCAAGACTGTCGTTATGCTAGAAGTAAAAACGAGGAAGAATCTTTAGGTTCTTGTTTTTGATGATGGAACACTAAAAATTATGATTTTAGAATTTTCCCTTTAGTTTGGCCATAAATTCTACCTATATTCCCAAATCTTTTTTGTAGGCCTGCTAGACTGAGTGAGTACTTACACATTTTTATGATCGTGAGTGAGAGTGAGTGGAACGGCGATATTTCCTAAACAAAATTGATTAGAAACTGGTAATTCTAGGAGTCGACTAGCTAACTACATACATACATAAGTACGTTAGTTAGTGTACCTAAAACTATTTTCAGACCCTAAGTTTAAATTGTATCAAGGATAATCGATAGTTGAAAAGTGCTTTGAGATAGTTCTAGAAAGGGCCGTCTACTCGACTTGGCAGTGCCACTAACGAGGTCCCTGATTTGCTTTCGATTCTTTGGGAGATCCCGTCAGTTTATCGGTTTATTTATTTCCACCATAGGTACACAATGTTGTACACAACTTGATGTCGTTAAATACTATTTTAAAAGATTTCATTTTTATTATAACACACACTAACTTTTGACAAAGGAAACACCATAGAACATTGTGCAAAAAAAGCAGACAGACATGCCTTCTTAAAAAATTAAAATAAATTCATTTATAATAATTTGTCACAATAAAACCGTCACCTACTATCATTACAGCCAGAGAACTCTTTGAGATATAACGTTTGTACTCACGGTGGCATTTGGACAGATACTCACTTGTACCTTTGTACCGACAACTGCTTTTAGAAAACATTCTTATAGACTGGGATTGTGGCGGTACCACACTCCCAGTCGATGAGCAGGAAACTTTTAAATCGTTAGAATGTCTTCTGTCCAGTGAATATATTTACCTGCTTTGGATTCTTTTGTCGAAAAAGTTTTTTAGTATTCAATTTTAAGTGACCCCATGATATAAATCATTTATTAATTACAATCAGGTTACATAACTTAGTTAACACTGTCTTTAAGCCTTTGCTAGGATTGTCTATAAGTACTTGGTCAATGCAGATTGAAGCCCTGATCATCTTACTTGGTTTGACGCACGTAGATTGGAACCTCGGTATAGAATTATAAATCTACGAAGAGAAGAAGAAATCGCAAGAGATCGCTCTCAGCCAATAAGGCCGCCCTTTATACCTTTATTCTACGTTTTTACTTCTGTATTGTTTTCTCTCTGTATTGTTTTTAGTTTTTAGTATTCTTATTTAGATAACATATGGTACACCCCCTGCCTTTTCTTAAATTCATATAATTCTTTCCATCCAAAGGTTGTGGAAGAGATCGCTTCTAAGCGATAAGGCCGCCCATTGTACCTGTCGTATATAATGTATTTTTGTAATGTTTAATTTGATTATGGTGTACAATAAAGAATTTTTGTATTATATTGTATTGTATTGTATTGTTTTGTTTTTTGTGGCATAAAAAAGTATTTTATATCTATCTACGCCCAATCTAGACAAGACGTGTTGTGTTTGGACTATGATTTGTAAAATATTGTTTGGGTTGCTTTGTTTGAAAGCAGAATTGAAATCTACGTGTTTTCTATATCTCTTAAATATTTTCACTCCAAGTACACCTCAAACTATTCCCGGAAAATCCCAGCTTGGAAACTTCTCAATCACAGGAAATAAAGGATTCTTTTGTGAATATTCAAGCGAATGAGAACTCTATTATCAAATAATCTAAGGCTTTATGTTTGATTCAAAGGTTTTATTAGAATTCTCTGTATTTTGTCTCAGAAAATTAGTTTTTACTATGAACATGTTCTAACAATTGCTTCCTAACATTTTATTTTTCTTGCGAATTTGGAAAATTCTTCAATTAGTTATCTTCAATCGAAAAGTTGAAGAATTTTGAGTTAACATCTGTCAAAATGTGATATGATGTTGTCTATGGACTCATCTTTACCTCCTATTCTGAACACTGAACGAATATTTTATTCAGGTAAAGTATGAAATTTTGTTAGATTTGATGTATGTACCCAAGACATATACGTATATCTGAAACTAAAATTCCAATTTTGGGTCTCTCATTTACAGATCACACATTTTTCCATATTAAGAGATATTCTATGCTAAGTTTTGTAAAGGTAACAAATGTATGCAAAGCTATGGATAAAGTTAGTCAATAGTATTTTACCGCATGTATCCTAAAGGTGCAATTCCTAGATGGACCGCAGGCCGCAAACTGCAGCTGCAGGCTGCAAGCGACACTGCTAGTTTCTATATATGCATCTCTATGAAATTGATTCCAAGCGCGGCAACACTCCGACTCGCGGCCGCAGACTGCAGCGCCAGTGGTGTGTTGGGAATAGAAGCAACCGCGGTCGTAGGCAGCACTGCGGTCAACCGCAGCCGCTAGCCGCAATGTCGCCTACGGTTGTAGTCTGCAGCCCATCTCGAACTTGTACCTTTAGAGATAATCTCCATCTTAAGTCGGTAGGTCTCTTTACCTTCACAAGTACCGCATTTCAAAGTACAACGTTATGTAAAACACGAACTCCAAGTCGCGGAGGCACAATTAACAATGCAAATGTATCTCAGCACGAAGCTGCTCTGAATTTCATAATACGTATGTATACATATGGAAACTAGCGTATCGTAAAACGGACTAGCGGTTGCATCTGACCTCGGCATCTGACATGCTTTACCTTAACAAGATTGAAGTGAACAACAAAATTTAATGTAGTATTTCCTTAGACGACCTCTGCGGTGGGCAAAGGTCCACCTGCGGCGTAGGAGGTTGTGGGTTCGATTCCCGCCTCGGGACAATTGTGTGTGGAATAAAGATGTGACGTCTATCAACTCATTCTAATGTAGAGTCAATTATGTAACTGGGCTTTTGTACTCTTTTTGTACTTGTTGTTCATTTCATGTCATTTTGGTTTGTCTATTGATGAACTCAGACTAAAATCAGAAGAAGTCTTACGTTGTTCATTTCATATCATTTAGGTTTGTTATTAGTTAGTCTATTTATCACCTAGTTTATGTTATTATTAATAATCATGATGTATTCTATGTTTTACGTGAGTACGAACTGTCTGTGGGATCATAATCATCATCAGCCTACAGTAGTCTACTGATGGACATAGGCCTCCCCTAATGAGCGCCATAGCGCCCTCTCTGCAGCTTGCCGCATCATCAACTCTTTTAGGAGAAACCTACAGTCACATCAGCAGTTTACGTACTCTCAGCTACATTAATAAACATAAACCCATTGTTGTGGTATAAAAATATTGGTACCCACCCTGTCACTTAAATTCTAACATACTCTCGACGTGCTCTCGACGACCTCGTTCCGTCCGTCAGTAAGCGTGTCTTAGTATGACAAGGTACCTACTAAAGTGGTTAGGAATTATTAAAGAACACGTAGCTGTACATGAAAGAGGTTGATTTTCAAGAAACTTTATTTGTCAGCGGTTGGGGTTATGTCTAGACTGAACAAGTTAGGTGTTTGTTTATTTTAACTTTAAATATTTAATTTATTAAAGAGGTTAATATAGCAGACCCGCTGACGTCATATAAACATGAACGGAGAAGAAATCTACATATTTTTAAATCGGTTGGTAATGCGATTATCCAGTTACGCAGACAAAATTGAAAACAATTGAAGGTAGCCACACGCAGCCAGCACGCAGAACAATTACATATAAAAACAAGCGGTGTTTTCAATAAAACTTGCTATAAATCGGTTTTTATTCGTAAAACATTTATTACGCTGCCAGCCGAAAACCCATCAGAAATGCATGTTGCATACGCCGAAATGAAATCTGTTTTAACTGGTGCTCTTGTGTTTTATATTTTGCTGTTTTCTCTTTGCGAGGCGGCATTTAACACGTACGCGGTTCCGATTATCATGAGAACTACTTGGATGCCGTCCGGTAAGTCAGCGTAACGAGATGGCCTATCTACATACTACTGCTATCCTACTAATATTATAAACGCGAAAGTTTGTAAGTATTGATGGATGGATGGATGGATGTTTGTTACTCTTTCACGTAAAAACTACTGAATGGGCTTTAATGAAACTTTACAATAATATAGCATACATCAGAATAACACAAAGGCTACAATTTATAAAGGTATATTGTACATATACTATCCAAAATATCTATAACCACGCGGGTGAAATGCGGAGCGCAGCTAGTGTAATAATAAATATGTTACTTTCATCTTACAATTAAATAAAAAACTGAAACTACCAGAGGAGGTTCAGTCCGCTTTCTTCAATATCTACCCTGCAATCAGCAAGTCCGCCTGCCAAGCGTGGAGACTATAGTCTAATATCGACAGGCCGGTATATAGAAGCGCTAGTCGCATCAGATATACATATCCCACCAAAAACATAAATGTAGTTTTTATCAGAATTAAAACGTTGAATAACTTTATAAAATGACTGATGTAATGAAAACTGGCCAAGTCAAATCTAGCCTACATAGATTTGACGTGGCACTCATTTAGATCTCCATTCTTTTTGCCGCGAAGCCTACAGCCAATCATAATTTTTGTATTGAACTTGGCTCTCCTTTTTTACATTTATGTTTTTGGTGGGATATCATTACTTTTTGTAAAGAAAACTAGGCAGGTATTGAAATTTAATGTTTTTTCTTGCGTTTCCGCTGCGTGGTTTTGAAAATACTAAAAAAATGGAGATTTATTTTTTATTTTTTTGTATGGGGACACCATATGTAGGGGCTCGTCGAAGGTGTAAGACTTCAACTAGAGCTGGTCGGGAGTAATAATCAAGTAAAACAGCTCAGAACACTTAGTGTCGGTTTATTGTACCGAATACTCACAACTACGCACTTATTATAAAGTCACTGCCCTGCACTGTTCACTATTTACTTTCCTTAAAACTTGCTCACTTGGTCACTTGTAAAATAAAAACTAACTAAACTTGCAAACAAATTCTACGACTTTCCGGGCTATACCTATCTCTTTCTATATTCCAGAACATTTCTGATTTCCCTTTCTATCCTTTCTATTCGTTCGAAAACAGGTACATAGCTAGGTAGGTATTATACGGGCCGGTCCCTAAAAACTACACTGTATTCTATGGCGCAATCGGAGACGTAGTACTATTGCTTATTCTATGCAATGCGGATCTATTTTAATTTAAACCTTATTCCATTGACATAAGGTCGTCGGTCGTCGCTAACATCACTTATTTTTTTGACTTTTTTTAATTTTTGATTTTTTCCTACGTTTACACTCAATTACCATCCTTCTAGGTAATCTGGAAGTAGGTTAGATTTAGGTACTATATGTATATCAGTCAGTCAGTGTGAATTTTTACGACTTTTTGACCTTCATATCTTAATAACCGTATGAGCTAGCTTCATGAAATTTGGGCTTCTACATGTCCTTATGGATATAATTAAACACACGTAGTTTTATGTATTTACGTTATTTGAACGCGCCGAGTGTATCATTACACGAACCACTTGGTGCCACTTTTGACCCTTCTATAACTCAAAACCTCTTTAACGTAAACACATAAAACTACGTCTGTTTAATTATATCCAAGCCAAGTTCAAGCAAAGGCTTGAACTTGGCTTGGACACGCTGCTGCGTGCCCTAATATCATGAGCGTAATGGCGTGGTGCGTCCACTGTTCATTAACGGTTATCCGATGACATTTGATGAAAATTGATTATTTTGTTTATTTGTAGATATTAAAATATGTTACTCTACATGCTGGACAGTTGTAAAGACATCCTTTTAACACGTTGAACGCTTTTTGAAAAATCGAGCATTTCCATTCAGGCCACGGGGCTCACCGGTGAGCCTAATCGTACTGTGCCGTTTGAGCCATGGGGGTCACCGGTGAGCCGCGCGAGAGGTTTGACGTAAACGCTTCTTAATAAGGTAATTTTTATTTTCCATGCAAATTACTTCATTTTATTAACTTTGGAATTAAAATTTCAAGTTGATGAAAATGACCGATTACCTCATTTTGGCTCGGCCCGAATGGAAAAGTAAGCTAGGCTCACCGGTGGGTGATATGGCGTACAACGTGTTAAGTAGGTATGTTAGTATATTTGTGTCAGGATGTCCTGCTCTTCTATACAAATATATCGATTTAACAAATAAACTAAATAAATGGATCGCGGTTATAGCCGACTATCCCTGAGGTGTGGATCAGTGGACGCACTTCATGGTCAGTGCGGAACATCCGCTGCCGGCCTGTCGACACTACCCTTTATAGTACGTTACACTATTTATAACTGCCTAGTAAAACCACATCTCATGTACCTAATTGAAATCTGGGGTAGTGCAACGAAAACAAAATTAGCTGAACTTCAAATAATACAAAACAAAATCATTAAAATCCTATTTCGATATCCATACTTAGGTTTAAAGAACTTTATTTTCTCATAAAAACATTACAGTACGCTTAAAATGAGATAAACTTAAACAGTAATATGTGTAGGTACTAAATATAAGTTAAGTAGGTATAACTCCTGGGCTCTGAGGCTTAACCTAGATTAGTTATCATAACTAATTAATTATTACTTAACTTCAACAACTACAATTTACAAAGAAACTAAATTATTAAACTTAAAACAGTTATTTATTTACAACACTTGTATTCTTGTTCGTAAAATCCTAAAAAGATCCATCCATACTAACTTATCCTTTGTCAAACAGCGCGAAATAACCAAGCGAAGCACTCGCAGAGCAAGTTTTTTAGTCCTACCCAAGCCGCGTACTAATAACTACGGGAAAAAGATGTTTACGTACCAAGGTGCACAGTATTACAATAAAATACCTTCCATTATAAAAAATGTAAACTCATTCAATGCATTCAAAACAAAACTATCAAAATATGTATCAGATAATTATTTTTGAATGCATTGGATGGGTACTATTTATACCGACGAAGACGACTTACCTTAATTTAATTTACACCTATTTTATAATAACCTACATTAACATTTTATATTAAACTATTTTATATTAGGTAACTTAGTTCTCATGTAAGTGACATTGTGTCTTTTTGAGAATAAAAGTCTTTAAACCGAAACCGAGAGTCTAAAGGGTAGTGTCGACATGCCGGCAGCGGTCTAAAGTTTAGACAATCCCCTATAGTTGTGAGGGACATTCAGCAATGAAAATAATGTGCTGATCAATTGTATTCTTCCAGTGATCCGTAAAACCTGTCTGCTGATACCGGATAGAGGACCATGTCGCGCCAACGTCCAGATGTACTACTACGATCCAAAGGCGCAGAAGTGTGACACTTTCTATTGGGGAGGCTGTATGGGCAACGGCAACCGGTTTGAGACTAGCGCTCAATGCAACACCTCCTGCTTGAGCCAGCCTAATGTGAAACGTGAGTGGGAATGGAATGCGGACAAAAGATTTTTACAAAAGTCATAGGTAACTTGTATCACCATTACAAGCCAATTCGGTAACGATTGGTGTCATATTTCGGTTGACGTGATTGGTATCAGGTAAATAAATGTTTTTTTTTTATATTTATCTTAAAAATAACACGAAAGAAACCATAAAGGTTTGTATAGATGTGTTATTAGCTGAGAGTCAGCTGAATAAAATCTCATAGGTTACTATAAAACGGTACAAAAAACTTCTAGAAGACTTCAGTAGCTACACAGCAATTATGCCAGTAATCCGTCATCACTACATAGTATAAAACAAAGTCGCTTCCCGCTATCTATCTGTCCATATGTATGCTGAAATCTTTAAAACTACGCAACGGATTTTGATGCGGTTTTTTAATAGATAGAGTTTTACAAGAGGAAGGTTTACAAAACATAGGGGGCGCAGCTAGTTAATTATTAATATATATTTGACGACCGATGTGGCGCGGTGGGCGACGGTCCGCCTGCGACGCAGGAGGTTGCGGGTTCGATTCCCGCCTCGGAACAATTGTGTGTACGATCTGCAGATATATGTTCCGGGTGTTCTGGTCATTTCTATGTAGAATAAAAAATATCTATCTATGTAATATCAGTTATCTAGTACCCATAACACAAGCTCTGCTTACCATGGGGCTAGATAATGCTGTGTGAATTGTCCAGCATTATTTATTTTATTTATTTTTATTTTTTTATATTTTTTTTTTACCAGTAAATGCTCCAAGATGGTGCCAACTAGCCTTCGACTATGGGTTCTGCTTCGGAGAAATCCACAGGTACTACTACGACCGCTTTTGGAGAGTCTGTAAGCCAGCTCTCTACTCAGGATGTGGGGGAAACAGGAACAACTTTTACAGTTTAGCTCAGGTATAAACCCAACGTTATCTTCGCTAGTTTTGTCACGAACCGTGCTTGGAAATAGAAGCAACCGCGACCGCAGGCAGCACTGCGGTCATCCGCAGCCGCTAGCCGCAATGTCGCCTGCGGTTGCAGTCTGCAGCCCATCTCGGACATGTACCTTAACGGTTTCGTTTCTGTTGGTCAAGCACAGCGTTGTCTAGGGTAGAATATACTAAATTGAGATCCTACTAATATTATAAACGCGAAAGTTTGTGAGGATGTATGTATGTTTGTTGCTCTTTCACGCAAAAACTACGGAATGGATTTTGATGAAACTTCACAATAATAGCTTACACATCAGAATAACACATGGGCTACAATTCATAAAGATATATTGTATATTATCCAAAATATCTATCACCACGCGGGTGAAACCGCGAGGCAAAGCTAAATATAATAATTTACGCAATTATTGACATTAAAGGAAACAAAATATAGTACCTATTCATATATTACGCATTCGATGACGCTTTGTGATTTATTTCTTCTACTCAAGACAGAGATAGAGAAGAGAAGATTGCTGTGCTTGGCCTACTGATCAAACTGTCTTCGATCTTAAATATGAGCCAAAATTACTTGTTCCAGTGTGAACAAGTCTGTCGTTTCGGCAACGCAAAGATTGGTGTTGCACCAAAGAAAACTGGCATAAAGAAAGTAGTCATCATCAATCCACCCACGACTGCCAAATATGGTGATTCTAATAACATCACTACTAAGTTTATACCACCGAAGTTTTGAATAAATTTTGTATAACGGAAATATTTAGAGTTTTTCTTTTAACATTAAACTGAAAATTGACTTCTTAATGAATCGTCAAATATTTGAATTCATAACAATTTGTTAAGAAAAGTTTAAAATATTGTCAAAAATAACATGCGTTTGAAAAACCGGCTATGAGTTTTTTCTGGGAAAAATACAATTTAGATTCTAGAAGCAACGCAATAAAGTTTAATTCAGCTTGTACTTTTCTGTCTGAGTGCTAAAGGGCTTATAGGTATTTCTTCGTCGAAATAGAAGACGTCATTTTTTTCAACACTATGCAAACTGAGCGAGACTATTTGAAATATCTATCGCAGATAACAAATGAACGTCTAAAAGATAGCGAACGAGCTAACAGGGTTCAACCACTAGGTTAGAAGCCAAGATCCACATTCAGGAGTTAATAGGTCCAGTAAGTACCCATCTATGACGACCACTGACGACCTGCGGCGCAGAAGGCGGGTTTGATTTCTCGCCAAATATTCTGATCTGCAGATATTTGTTAAGGTATTTTTTATTATAAACGCTTATTATAAAGCGGCACGTCCCGGTTTCACCCGGGTGGTCATTTTTTAATTTTTTTCTCTTTTCTCTTCTCTCCGTAAGAACCATCCTCGTACTTCAAGGAATATTATAAAAAAAGAATTAGCGAAATCGGTTCAGCTGCTCTCGAGATTTGCGCTTAGCAACACATTCAGCGATTCATTTTTATATTATAGATAGAAAATGACCAGAACAATAAAAAAATATCCATATGGTACCCAACAAGCTCTGCTTAGCTTGAGGCTGGATAATGCGTGTGAATTGTCCAGCATTATTATTTTATTGACATTTATATTCACACAATTGTCACGGGAAAAAATGGATCCTGTAAAACGTATACAAGTGAATGCACACTTAGAAGTAATGATAGAAAACGATTGACTATGGGCCACATGAAAAGAAAAATCAACTTACAGAAAACCATTTAATAAACTCTATAATTCTATAAAATGATACAAACTATCACCACATTTTGGTACCTACCCACACTAACTCAACGTGAGGTATATAAAACAGTCTATTTTAAGTCGTAACGTTTCGTGTCAAGGTTCATTTTGCAAGTGCTCTCTTAATGACTTCATTGAAGTTTTCGCTGATAAGTTCAGACCTGAAAAAGAAAATCAACGTCAGCAATTTTGTACTTATACTAGGGGCCACCTCTACCAAAATAATCACTGTCTATCATTTCGTTCTTAACAGTGAATCTCTTCCTATATTGCAACAGCCTATATTGGTCCACAGCTGGACGCAGGCCTCGCTGATAAGCATCTTATTGGTTTATATTTCATGGGAGGGTAATGCCCCTAATCCCTATACTGGACTTGCGGGTTGAGGATCGCAGTGAATTTCTTAGCTAAATGGATTATCAATTGGTTCAACCTACGACATGGCCCTCCTCTTAAAAAGACTGCCATAGTGCCCTGTGTACATCCAGCATCTGTCAGCAGTTTTCTGTAGCTCGTTGTTCCACCTTGCCATAAGGACTTTGCTAAGAATACGCTTACTCCAACGGCTGTCGAAGTCTTTGGAAGATATAACAAGGCCCATTGCCCTTTTAATTTTCTAATTATTCCCAGTTTTCGTAGAAGTTCAGTTTTTAAGCAAAGTTTTGTCAGATTAATTCTTACCTCCCATTGCTAACACTCCTGATCAAGTTAAACACGTAACCTGGACACGTTTCTGCGTGGAGAATGCGCGCGTTGAACAATGTGCCCTGGCAGATACAGTACATCAACTCTGGCAAGGGAATGTTGGTCGGGAGGAGCTTCTTCTCGTACAGTATCGTTGAGTATAGCTGCAACAATAGTTCGTTTAGTAAGCTTGACCACTATGTTCACTTTCTATTAAATAGCGGCTGTAGGTTAGCAGAAATTCAAAATGTGCATACACTATTTTGTGTAGATATAGAAATGATATTTAGAGTGACAGCGGGAAAACTAGCTATCTCGCTTAGACCACTTTTAATTGACATGTGATCTAAAGGGGACAACGTGCTATTCAGCTTCTGTATTCAGTAGCATTCTTTATCTACACGACTTCTACAAAGAATTTACAACTACATAAGTTAGTATGAATAAATATCCATCTGGACCTTGACTATATATTACCTTACCCTACTTGAAGAGATTAAATTGCTTTAAAATATTTACAATAATTGGTTACGATTACGCTAACGACTTGTGATCATACGACGTTACGACGTTTTTGTGATTTCGTATCTATACGTTCCTAACAGTTCATCAAAAAGGTACAGTAATTTCAAAAGATTTCTAACCTTGAAAGCACCAGTCACAGATGCTATCGATAGTCCCAATGCTGGACTAAAGAGGAACGAGATGCCGGCGAGGTAGCCAGCTGGTAACGCGAACAGGGCTGAGTCGTGTCCTTTCTTACGGCATAAGTAGCACACCACAGCCTGAAAGAAGACAAAGAGCTGAAATTAAAAAAATGCTGATTCTTAAAATGTGAAGTATTTATTATATTTACAGTTAGCTGTACTAATAAGACAGTACCATATCGCTATAGAATCGACTTAATCGACGATCGCGTTCAGTCCGCCAATAAGCATTAAATAAATAATGCTGGACAACGACTTTCATCTGGGACCAAGCTAAACTGAGCTTGTGTTATCAGTCCTAGATGATATTGGTGTATCATTTTCCTAAACTAATATAGGTACCCGACAGCCCAAAATGTTAGCTAAAACTAAGTCGTACTCTGTAGATACCAATATAGCTTCCGAAGAACAGCGCCAGTTTGAAGTGTTTGCCTCTGACAGCGGAGATCGCCCTCATTGGAGACTTTAGCTTGGGGAGAATTACCCTTGCGAGGGATATACCGAGTCCAACGCCAAAGTAGCTTGCGAAACCCTGAAAGAGAATAAAAAGATTAAGGTAATAATTAAAAATACAATGACTAATAAAATATACAAACTACTAGTAGCTTATTTGGCAACAATAGTTGGAGATCAACTAGAAATCATGGAGCTTGGCTTATTTATTTATTTTATTCTATTACTTAGACTAGACAAGCAACACGGCGCTTAAATTATAAAACAAATATTTATGCTATAAATACTAACTATACCTGTCGTTAATTATACCTATCAAGAACATCATGAACGTGATAACAAACATCTATTATCTATTGATAAGGTACTTCTACCCAGTGCTCGTTCATTTAACCTAGTGTTCCATTTACATTGATAAATGAGCTAATTTTAGACTCTGGCAGACAAAGCTTTGTACTGTTGTGCAATCTAGGCACCTAAGTACTTTGTAGCCAAGTGTATGTAGGTATATTTAAAAATGGGTACAAACAATTAGCTGATCTAATATTTTTTAGCATGTTTGAGAATGTTTTCTTGATAATTATGGTGATAAGCCTACTAGACGAATTCCGGCCACGGGGCGGTTAGTCTTTATTTATTTTTTTATTCAAAATATTACCTCAATTCTTCCTAGGTATGACCTAATACAATACACTAGTCAACATAACAATTCATATGCATCGAATTCAATATAAATGACGATGTACATTTTTGTCTTAACGGCGGCTATTAGCCATAGCATTTATATGAACATGTGCGCAGCTTAGAGGAAGTAGCGCGCAGGATATTATTACAATGTTTATTAAACGTCAAGAACTATAGGAAGCTCCATCCCGCGGCTTTGCTCTCCTTTTTCCTGGATAAAAAGTTGTACGTCGTCAGGATACCGTCTACCAAATGTCATCGATTGTTGAGATTGTCAAGACCCGTCCAGCCATTAAGACGTGAAGGGGACAGACAGAATAACTTTCAAATATAAATACTCAAAAAAGTCAAAATAATTTATTCTTTAGGTATACAAAATAAGCACTTAGACAAGTCATATTTTATACATTAAATTATTATAAAATAAAATTATTGATTGATTATTACTACTATGTATTATTGATTCATCAGCATCAACCTATAATAGTCCTGGCTGGACATAGGCCTCCCATAATGAGCGTCATATCGCCATGACTTCAGCTTGCCGTATCCAGCATTTACCTGGAGTTTTTCGCGGGTCGTCATCCCACCTGGCCGGAGGACACTACGTTTGCTGAGTCACGGTCTCCACTCAAGAACATGTTTACCCCAGCGGTTATCGATTAAATAGTTTAATTTATTCCACTGGAACAGATTTTTTGGAAAAAACCGATCCGTTTAGTATTTTCGTGTTATTAAGTATAAACAAACGTACGAACATAACATACATACATCCATCAATCTTACGCAGTATTAATATTATTGTGATGATAAACAGGATATATCACAAAAGTCACTTATGAAGAGATATTGCCACGATTTGATTTTTGAGTTTTCCAATATTTTGGCACAGTTTCGCCATGATCACGGAATAACTGAAGGCACTGCAAGTTTTTATTGGCAGATATACCTAACGATCTACCCTCATTTTTTGTTTTTATAAAGATTGATAATATATCACCGCCTTCGATTCGATAAACGAATACTAACCAACTCATTCTATCTAAACAGCTAAATTGTTCTAATGGATCTATTTAGTACGAACATGATTTTTGATTGTTTTCTATTGGGGCCTTTCATAACATGATTACCAACTATAATTTATGAGAACTCGGTTGCTTATAAGTGGAACACAAATAAAACCTACCATCGGTAAAAGGTTATTGAACCTACCTAACGTTGCAACAAGAACTTTTTTTACGTGTTTTGCCTATTTTGATTTAATTAAAAAATTATGTATATTATATATATCTCAATTTAATGTAAGAGGAAGTCAAAGCAGATACAGCAATAGGCATCTTGACAATGATTATACAAATTTTGCATTCCTCAAAGACGAACCTTTCCTGATCTCTAAATGCCTAATTCAAACGAACTTATGTAATTATAATTAATTTAATTGACGAGAAACTGATAACACCTGAATTTAGCTTAACATAGAGTTAACCATTGTTATTGTGTATTTCTTTTTTAATAAATATTTTCATTTCATTTATGTTTTGCCTCAGAATTTCATAAATGCAAAATTTTTAATGAATACGGCAGTTAACCTTAGGAATAAGAGACTACCAGATTTTCCTTACGCTTTCGATGTCATGAGAACCTTCTCATTGTTACAAAAGATGAGAAATTAAATGAAAATAATATATATTCTGATGGATACAGTACAGCCAATGGAAAATACCAATATAACACGAGTAATAAACACGACAACGTACGACTTAAAATATACAAGACAAATATATTTAATAATTACGAATTGCTAAATAGACTGACCTAAGTTACTAGTATTTTTTTATGTATGTTCGTTGATTTCTACATTCATTATAGATATTATGGACCGATTTGAAAAATGTTTCGTTATTTTATGGAGATGTCGGGATGATACTACCTTTATAAAAAAAATATTCCGAGAGATAAGTATTTCTCGCGAAAAACTTGAAAAACTATGTAAATACTTAAGGTGCTGGAAGTCGGGTGATAGTTTTTTCTAAACAATAAAATTATTACCTTTGCAATATACCTCTCGCATTCCCCATCGTGTGGACATACATTACTGGAGCCGTCATCTTTTCTTCGCACTTTCTCTGGTGTGTACAACCTGTAACATGATAAATACACCGTTTACTTACTCATCGGCGAAGGCCCTGAGTTCGGTTTGACGATAGATCGAGACCGCAATGTGACATCTAATTATTTTAATTGTAAATAACGCCCAAATACTTAAACGCATTTCAGCCATTTTTTGACAGTTTTCAATGAAAATCTGTCAGAAAATCGTCATTTCAGACGAGCTTAAATCCGAGTTGTATTTGAGTATTTTTTGGTTAATTTAACACTACGCCGCCGCTACTCAAATTACTATTAAGGTGAAATGAGTCCCAAAGCGCACGTTTTGACTAAACGGAAAATCAATTTTAAGGGATCAAAACAACTATTTTTCGAATATATTTTGATGAAGATCAAAAGTTTAGGATATTAGTTAGTAAGTTATGGGAGTCGAAACACGATTGACTAAACTTGACTCGATAGAAAAAAATGGCAAAGTTACCTCAAAATCTTCATTTTTACAGAGATATCTCTACGGTTAGCCAAAAACCAGTTTTATATGCTAGTTATTTAATATTATTGTAATGAAATTTCTTCTACCTGTTCCCTAATAAATACTTTAGACAATTATGGTTTTAGTTTTTTGAGAAACAGTATTATTTTAGAGCAATAATAAGTTTTTTTTAAGCAGCGAGGTATGTTTTTTAATTTTATTTTTTAATATATACAGGTTTAAAAGATAGCACACATTAAATTCATAATTATATTAAGAGTAGCTGCTGCCAGAGGCTTCGCACGCACTTTTCTGCCAAATTTTATTAAAACCCGTTCAGCCGGTGAAAAGCCTTAGGGTAACAGACAGCGTTACATTCGAATTAATTATCTCATTGTGAACAGTATACGAAGTAATGTTCTTTTTGTTTATGAAAAAGAAGTTTCTTGTATATGTATAGTTCGTCCCACAGCCATGCCACATGGAGGGAAAGTACCTTAAATATTGTAGATAGAACATTTTACTGAAAGAAGACTTCATTTTGTTTTTGAAAGCAATTTAAATTGCATTCAAAGATTTTTGAATAATCGCCTGTCTGAACCAGGAATCGAACCCGCCAAACTGTAAAAAAAATCACGCCTAATTTAACGATATCAATCAAAAGGCTCAATCGTAATTATATTCTTTTTCCATGTGGCATCGCTCTGGTACGCCCTGTATACCTACAAGGAAAACAAAGCGCTGTTTAGCAATTTACTGAGTTCACCTAGAACGGATATCAGAATATCGTCCAATGTATACATACCAAAACAAAGGAGTCTGTTGTTTTTTCTCCCGCTCCAACCTCATGAGGTAGAACAGGAGGGAGCTACCCAGCATGAACATAAGCGTTTGTTGAGTCTTCGTTACCGACAGGTAACCGGCGTGTTGTAGGTTACGTAGCCAGTATTCGATGAACTGGAATAATTGGAATAACACTGCGTTATGACATGGAATGGCTATTTGTTATGATTATGACTTGGTGATTTTACAATGCCATACAAACCTATGCTCATCATCAGCATTACTCTACAAACGTCCTCAGCTGGACATAAACCCTAATAAATAAATAATAATGCAGGACAATTCACACAGAATTTTCTAGATCTAGCCCGAAGCTAAGCAGAGTTTGTGTTATGGGTACCAGATAACTGATGTACATAATACAATACATTATACATTGTATTATGTACCTACATCATCATTATGAAACAAATATTTGTAGATCGGGAGCGAGGCGGGAATCGAACCCGCTACCTTCTGCGTCGCAGGGGTACCTTCGCCCACCGCGCCACAGAGGTCGTCAACTACTACGTGTCATTACGAAGTGCTCTTCAAAAACACTTCTTGCAATGTCATGTGGCAAACGTTATTGTTGTTTCTTTTTTGTTAAGTGTATGTATGTACATATTTTGCCATATTTGTAATATAAAGAAAGAAATCGAAATCTCATATGGGAGTGACATAGTCACTTTGTGACAAAACTCCATCAATAAATAAAGATATAAAAAAACACTTCTGTTAATAAAACTTTAGCTCCAAGAAAAAAAATACAAATTAGTTTACCAGATTGCAGAAGAGGTTAATGACCAGTCCTCTTCTACTAGGAGGCTCCAGGTATATGTAGAGTCCAGTTAAGGAGAATGGCAGCCACAGGTATGTGTAGTAATGGTATTTGTTACCAAGTAGTTTCCTGAAAGATCAATATTTTAGCTAAGATAATTAGGACAAACCAGATTATTGTGAGAAAAACGATTTTTTATCAATATTTTAGCTAGGACTAGATGCGCGCCGGTTTCACCCGCGTGGTGATGGATATTTCGGATAATATCCAATATATCTTTAAAAATTGTAGCCTATGTGTTATTCTGATATGTAAGCTATATTATTGACGACCGATGTGGCGCGGTGGGCGAAGGTCCGCCTGCGACGCAGGAGGTTGCGGGTTCGATTCCCGCCTCAGAATAAATGTGTGTACGATCTGCAGATATTTGTTCCGGGTGTTCTGGTCGTTTTTCTATGTATAATAAAAAATATCTATCTATGTAATGTATTGCATTATGTATATCAGTTATCTAGTACCCATAACACAAGCTCTGCTTACCATGGGGCTAGATAATGCTGTGTGAATTGTCCAGCATTATTTATTTATTTTATTTATTAATGTGAAGTTTAATCAAAATACATTCAGTACTTGTTTTGCAACAAATATACTTACATACATCCTCACAAACTTTCGCGTTTATATATGAGTAGGATAATTAGGACAAACCAGATTATTGTGAGAAAGACGAACTTCTTTACGGTATTACATGGAATACCTTTTTAATAACACTAATATTAAAAATGCAAAAGTTTGGGTGAATTGTTAGTAAGTCGATCCTGCATTTTTGTTAGTTATTCCATGGAATCCAAACATTTAGGTAATTACAGTAGTATTAGGAATGCGAAAAATTGCATGTATTGATATTATGGATGACTAGCCGCGCCTCGCGGTTTCACCTGCGTGGTGATCGATATTTTGGATAAAATACAATCAATCTTTATGAATTGTAGCCTATATGTGTTATTCTGATGTATAAGCTATATTATTGTAAAGTTTCATTAAAATGCATTCTGTATTTTTTACGTGAAAGAGTAACAAACATCCATCCATCCATACTTATAAACTTTCGCGTTTATAATATTATTAGGATAAGGATTTTTTTGTTATTTCTTCACGCTAAACCTACTGAATGGATTGGGTTGACATTTCGCATAGGCCCTAAGACTGAAATCAAACATAGGCTACCCACTTTTCCCATAAATCAGTTCCCATGGGATAGAAATACCTTTAAAACGTATCCAAAGATATAATATAATAATAACATATTCCACCTAAGTTTTTATTCCGTATTTTATTTTCATTTCAATTTTTTTTTCAATTTGTGATGATGATTCTTGTCAATGGCAACTGTGTCTGGTTGGACATTTTTCTGTCAGTGTCAAGTAATGGAAAATAATTGTAAAATCGATGAGTTTTTAAATTATGAAGATTGTGTCATATTTCCACCAGAGCCTAGTTCGTGATCTAGCAGGGTGTACCACGTGCAGGTTAGGTTGGCTTGGGGGACGAGATGTTGGAGTCCCCCTTAGACCCCATTGTTAATTCATATTATGTTGAATTAAAAGTGTAGTGGCAAATAAATGATAATGTCTACGTATCTCGGAACAATTGTGTGTACGATCTGCAGATATTTGTTCCGGGTGTTCTGGTCGTTTTCTATGTATAATAAAAAAAACTATCTAAGTAATGCATTGTATTATGTATATCAGTTATATAGTACCCATAATACAAGCTCTGCTTACCATGGGGCTAGATAATGATGTGTGAATTGTCCAGCATTATTATAATGTCTCTCATTTACCATGATCTCGGGCCATAAAGTGACCCGGTCCTTTGGAAGGCTTGAGTGGAGCCGAAGCCAACAGCACAGAGGCAATTTGAGAAAGTGAATCTAAAGGCGATGATGGTTAAACATAGCGGGTATCATCCTTGGGTGCACAATATGATACACTCAAAGATGGTATCCGCCAGGTGTAGAGACTATTGCAAAGAAAAATGAAAGAAATAAAACCAGACTATTGTGATGGATGGATGGACTGGGTAATCGGCGGATTGCGGACGTCTGCGATAAACAAGTCAAACATAATGTTTATTATTATTATTATATAACAATAATGATTATGTCCACATACCTTACCTAATAGCACAACTGACGGGAGGTGCTGAAGTTGTGACCATAAGACCGAGCAGTGTTGATCTGATATAGTACGAGCCCATTTTCAGCCATTCTTCCTTTTTCAGCATTTTCTTCCCACGCATGGCAATTTGTGCCTGGAATGAGCAACAAATATGTTGAAAAATATGGTGATATATAAATCTTATCGCTCATTGGGGGATGTCCAGCAGTGGACTGGTATAGGCTGATGATGATGATGATTTAAATCTTATGATTTATATGGCACCATCCTTCCATTACCATATGATAATATGACATGTACTAGGCATTAAGGTTTTTAGACGAGAGACTCGAGGGAGTCAACTTTAGTTCAAAGATTTCTATTATTAAGATTTATTTGCCCATTGTACTTGTCGCATGTTATGTCTTTTTGTAGTGGTGTACAATTAAGTATTTTTGTATTGTATTTTTTTATATCTTTTGTAGTACTTTTGCTTTAAGCTTACTGTCTTAAAATAAAAAATATGGCACCTAATATCAGGTCATGGCCAGGGCACCGACGATGGGCAATTGACTAGATAACACCAGATACAATTCCAGCTAACTTAGTACCGATTCGTCGGTTAATACGATACCCTGTCTTTCTAACCGGTCTCCTACCTCATCAATATTCGACTGAATAATAAGTGCAATAAAGCCATTGTTCTATTCTACGTTGACCCTGAAGTTTAACCACCTTTTGAACTATAGTGGGGTCATAATTTAATTACATCCGTGCGAGGATGTGTTGAGTGTTCTTCAATTGAAGAACACTAATTATCCTCGCAAGACAACAAGTTACCTTGTTTATGACTTAATGAAGAACCTGTGTATTTAAATGTATCTAAAAATAAACCTTCAGGTATACAGGGTAGAATTTTTTGGACGGGGCAGTAAGAGCAGGTACCTTAAACGTTGAAGCAACGTGAAAAAAAATATTCACAGAATTTTCATTCAAAGTTACAGATTTCGGGAAAATGGGCGTTTTTCACAAAACATTTTTTGCTTGAAGCTTGTCGATACTGTTTCTTAAAATGATCAAAAAGTTTTTTGGGATTAACCAAGGTGTTACAGTCGGAAAACGCAAAAGAATATTGTTACTAATGTTTCATCATTATCAGCGAAAGACTGCAGGTAAATACTGGTTGCGTCAAGCTGAAGACAGGGCGCCATGGCACTCATAGGAGAGGCCTATGTTCAGCAGTGGACATAGGCAAAACATTCTGACCGAGTCAGAATGTTTTCGTATTGTCTGTCTACCAGTGAAGTTCAAGTCGATTACCAGAGTGGTAGACCACTGGTAATCGACTTGAAGTTCACTGGTAATGGATTTTAAGTTAGAAAATAAGGCTGTAGTCTCTATTTTTTACACTTACAGCATAAATAAGGGCGTAGAACTTGGCACTGCCCACGACAGAGTCCATGAAGAGTGGCAGCACTGCCTGCAGGCAGCTCTCGTGCCAGGGGTGCATCATCTGGTGGCAGTCCTGGTGCGCACATGCTGCGTCGAACAGCGGCTTGCTGACCAGCACCATCGTCAGGCTTTAGAATCTGCAAGAGAAGTACTTATTGCATAAGTACGCTAGTTTGTTTACAAGCATTATCGTCAAGCCTTAAATCAGGGGGCCTACACGCGAAACGGAAACCGAAGTTTTTGATTCATTTTAGTGCAAAAGTACTCTTAAGTAATGTATTTCATTATTATATATTACTAGCTGCGCCTCGCGGTTTCGCTCTCGTGGAAATCTATGTGTCAAATGGTTTGAAAACCTTCCTCTTGAATCACTGTATCTATTAAAAAAACCGCATCAAAATTCTTTGCGTAGTTTTAAAGATCTAAGCATACCTAGGGATAGACAGACAGCGGGAAGCGACTTTGTTTTATACTACGTTTGTAGTATATTCTATTAATAATTGTGTATTCCATTCAATAAAGAGAGATATTTTACATATAATATATGTACTATAAGGACAATTTCATATTATGAAACATAAATGTTTTTCTCCGGCTGCAATAAATGTTTTTGTTCTGATAATAGTGGTGTCATTTTAGCTCGGAGCCAACAGGTTAAGTTCAAGGTTAAATACAGGTAATAACCTTTACCTGCTATAGTTATGACTATTTTTTGTGCCTACCTGTCTTGGTTCACTATCTTTATCTTAGTTGATTGAGTGGAGATAGGTAATTGTTTTTATAATTGTAGTTTAATTATGGAAGGAGATTGAATGATTGTTCGCTTTCTAAAAATAATTTTTTCAGACGGTGCTGGTTTTTGTTCATTAAAAGTGCCAAGACTAGACGTCATAAGTAACTTTTTTATTTTGCGATAAAAATACGGGATGTTTATATTTCTTATTTGAATTGGTTCGATTTCCAGACAATAAAAGTAATTTTTTGAAAATCTTTGAATATAATAAATAATAAATAATGCTGGACAATTCACACAGCATTTCCTAGCCCCATGGTAAGCAGAGCTTGTGTTATGGGTGCTAGGATAACTGATATACATAATACAATACATTACAAAGATAGATATTTTTTTTATTATTCATAGAAAACGACCAGAACACCCGGAACAAATATCTGCAGTTCGTACACATAATTGTTCTGAGGCGGGAATCGAACCCGCAACCTCTTGCGTCGCAGGCGGACCTTCGCCCACCGCGCCACATCGGTCGTCTATTGCAGTATTACTAAGATTTAAAATAAAATAAAGTATCCGTTCAGAAAAATATCTACAATATTCAAGGTACTTTCTTTACATACGGAAAAGCCGTGGGCACGCCCTGTATAGAGTTACATAGTATCAGTATGAAGGATATGTCACACATAAAATTTAGAGCACTTTGATCCCATTAAGTATTTATTCTAGTTTTATTCTTGCTTACATTAATCTAACTTTATATTCTCAGCAATAAAATTCAGTATCCCAAACCACCCAATCTAAATTTAAATGTATTTTTATGTTAAATCCATGTATAAAATTTTTTGGTTGGTTACAAAATTATAGCGAACAGTAAAGAATTTTGTAGAATTTACTCCAACTCGGCTTATCTCTGAATCATCTTACATTCAAACATTTCTAAAAAATAAACATCGCTACAGAGGGATTTTACGGTTGCCTTCGAATTTCTAAATATCACTTTTCATTGCCACTAAGATTCACATTGTGAAAAATATGTAGGTACTGCTTTTGGATAGAAGTGTTACTCACAATCATTATTTGATTCTTCTGTGATCACATCATCAAAACTGGGACAAAATCAAACTAATTTGATCATTAAAAATGGGATCAATTTTAATAAGGAATGAGCAGTAAAAGACTAAATTCTGTTATAAAGTTTGGTTCAGAAGCTTCATAAAAACCTTCATAAAAATCCTACGATTTTTATCATCATCGTAGGTAAAACCTAATGTGATGAATGGCTTGAATTCTTGATTCAATGAACGACCTAAAACAATAAAATTTTATAGCACAGTATCAAACTACGAAGCTTAAAAATTTTGCTACTAAAGCGGTGGCTGAATCCATAAATTTAACAAGCACAGGAAACTTTGGCTCCTTTAAATTCAGCGATCAAACTTGGCATTTTTAAAACCATTTACCAACCGTTTGTACCCAACATACGGTTGGTAAATGGTTTTAAAAATGTATTACTAAGAAACCGAGTTCCAGTTCTATTATTTTTATAACTTATCTATAACTAGCCTAGAACGAAACAATTTCATAAACCCATCCCCTGAGATTTGAATCTCGTGATGTGAAATATAAAGCAAAAACTAGACGTTCCGAAAATTTACCGCATATTCTTGCGATATATTTAGTGTCGAGTCTATAAATTAGGTAAACCAACACGGTTAGAGTATGAATTATTATAGGGAAGTATGAATTATTCGTTGAATAGTTTTTCTTTTTTAATACTGTCCTTTAAGTAGATCTTCTAGTACTAACATTCCTCATACACCTTTCGGTAGAAATAAACAAATACAAAAAGTTTATTTCTAAAATATTTATACAGCAAAATGGAGCTGGAATATTAGGCTGGAACCCTGTTTACTGTGGTAGCTATCTATTATAATAAGTATCACAGATTAATTACTGATGAAAAACTTCTTCTTTTATGTATTTGAAATATTATTATCTAATATCTATGCACTTACACACGCCCAACTGCGGCGGGCGAAAAGCACGCAGGCAGCTGAGTACCTAGTACCCTCCTCTTTTTTTAGTCAACTGTGTTTCATGTTTTTTGTTTTCCTGTGTACCTACTGTTTCATTGTTGTATTTAGTATGTGTGTGTCTGAAGTTGCCAATCAAGCATCCATCCTCCTTTTGACCGTCTTTAAAAGTGATTGCAATGCATGATAATTTCGATGTGGTTGCAGTACTATTAAATATAAATAGTATATAACACAAGCTCTGCTTACCATGGGGCTAGATAATGCTGTGTGAATTGTCCAGCATTATTAATTAATTTATTTATTTTATTAGTATACTCAAAAATTGCTATGCAATGTGTGTACAGGCCTTTAGGTACCGTTTAACCTCCAGACCAAAGCGGTCAAGAGCAGATTATCTTGATACAGAGACACAAAGTACAAGAAAAAGCTTTTCTGCGAATAAATACAAGAGAAAGTGTCAGGTGTCCAGAATTTTATTGGTGATATTTGATATTTTGTTTATGAATTTTAAATTTTAAGTCTCAGGGCATGTAGAAAATATTAATATTATACAAAATACGAAATATTTTTAATATTTTAAAAAGGCTTTGAATGGAAACTGATTAAATTGTAGTAAAAATAGATATACATAGAAAACACTTTATTAAACCACAGAAAACGGAAAACAATACAGAAATAAACAATAGAATAAAGGAAGTATAAAAGGCGGCCTTATCGTTGAGAGCAATCTCTTCCAGGCAACCTTGGGATGGACTAGACATGAAGGAACAATATAAACAGGGGCACTTTAATCAATATTTAACAGTAGCCCTTAGGCTCAAATCACACCAAAAGAGAGTCGAAGCGCAGCGAAGCGGAGCGCAGTTTCAGTGGCATATGAATTTTAACTTTGTTTTCATTACAATAAAACTTATTATCGCATGAGAATCTCGAACGATTCGCGCGGATGCCCGCGGCGCCGCCGCGGGAATTCCGGCGAATTCGACTCGTTCGAGCCTAAAGCCCTAACCCTAGCAGTTGGCCCAAATGGACATAATACCTACTGTATACTGACTGGTAGAAAATATAGGACCTACTTTTAGCCGCTATCCCATCCTGTCGGTGACCACCTACCCGACGGGAGTATATTGAAAATCAGCGCTCCAGTCTTGGCAAGCAGCACAATGCTGAATATACTCCCTTTACCTATTATAAGAAATTTATTTTTGTGTTTAATATTAGTTTAGGTTAAGAAATGTATAGGTACTAATAAACGATTTCTTTATTTTTTAGTTTAGAAAAGGTAGTTTTCGTCGGATCCATAATATCTGATTCGGTTCGTGGTAAATAAATATTAATTCCATAATACGTTGTCGCATGGCTGTCACAGCAAAATTTGGGGTATCACCGCACTGCGAAATTCCGCATTGCTAAAATCTATAATTTTTAATATACAGGGTGTAACATGAGGGGTGGATCTTCGGTGGATGGGGGGGTGGGGGACCTCAGTAGCTATCGATTTAACCCCCGAAATTCAAATCACAATTAATAATAGCATACTACCTAATCAGCCAATCACAGTGGTGTAAGAGAGTCATCATATCAAGTTAACATCAGAAAAGTGGGGTTTGTTCAAACAATATCGCGAGAACTGCTGGTCCGATTTTCATGGTTCTTGATTTGTTGTCATTTGTCTCCGTCCCGATCCCGAATAGCAACTATTGAAAAACATTGAAAATAATTTTTTTTTTTTTAAAAGACAAAACATTTTTTATCGATGGTTTTTTTGTTTTTTCATTTACATGCGAAATGAAATGTCAGGAAAGAAATAAAATGTCTTATTCATTAATTAAAACCTGTTCTGGAAACCCATTGAAACATAATTCAAGAAATATACGTATACATAATATATTATAGGTTTTTTCTTACCAAGTATTGTGGTTACCGGTTTAAATACCGAATGTTCATATATAAATCTAAAATCTAAATCTTCAGTTTTTACATTTTTTTTTTAATTATCGAATTAGCTATTTGACTTTGTTACAGGCATTTTGGAGAATTTTACAAGTCTGTTAGATTTTTCGCAGTGCGGGCTTTTACCTGCCCAAATTACATAGAGATTAGCGCAAGCCGACGTAAATCTCTGTTTCAATACGGTTTGATCCTTAATGCCTTGACATAAGGCCGCTTTTACCTAATCCCTTATTAGTATAGGTACATCAAACATACATAGGCTGATGACGCAAGATTAAGGTATCAGGTACAGTCACCGTAAGATAAAAAAAAACTAATTTATTTTGACGTAGCTCGTCAAAATAAATTAGTTTTTTTTTCTCTCATTTAATAGTTTTTATATAATAAATAAGCCTTGTGCTAAAGGTCTCACTACATAGATAGATATTTTTTACTATACTTACTATATACATAGAAAATACTTAGAACACCCGGAACAAAGATTTACAGATCGTATAAATATTTGACCGAAGACAGGAATCAAACCCGCAACCTCCTGCGTTCCATACTGACCTTCACCCACTCCACCACACGGGTGTGGGTGAAGGTGTGTAACAAACATCCATTCATCCATCTATCTAATTCTAAACATCCAAACTTTAGTATGAAAACAATCAGTTTAAGAAAATAGCGGGCTACCTATAAATACTACGAAGGTTCTAGCTATGAATAAAACATAATGTATGTAGTTGTAGGTAGTTATAGCTACAACACATTTGTGTTATTTTATTTTTGTTACTGACTGTACAATGTAATCTCAACTCAATCCTTCCGTTATCAAATAATCTGCTTAATTAGTACGTATAATCAGTTAACTATTTTGTAACTGTTTGTTTTTCAAAACTCGTTAGTAACAATAAATATTATTCAAATTAAAATAATATGTTTCGTTTATCTTGATTACAAGATAATTATTAACAAGATAATTATTGTTTTTGTCGAATTCCAGCGTCCTTTGTTATCAGGGTAATTTTGAGTGAAGACCACGACTCGGTAAACGTAGCGTAGGACGCGCCTGCCAGGTGGGATGACGACCTGCGAAATGCTGCAGGCAGATGCTGGATGAGTCAAGTTGAAGACAGGGCGCTATGGTGCTCATTTGGGGAGGCCTAAGTCCAGCTTTGGACTAACATAGGCTGATTATCAGAGGCAATTCAGCTTTTTGGTGTTTTCTTGAATTTGTGGTTTTAGGACCAGACAAGTAGCCTATGTTACTGTCCATTCTTTCAATTAACTCTATTCCAAAAATCAAGACGATTTGGTGCTTAGTTTAGGCGTCAGGAAGCGTAAGGATGGACCAAGAAACAAACACACTTTCGCATTTATACTTTTTTATCCATTTGACGACCGATGTGGCGCGGTGGGCGAAGGTCCGCCTGCGACGCAGGAGGTTGCGGGTTCGATTCCCGCCTCGGAACAAATGTGTGCACGATCTGCAGATATTTTTTTCGGGTGTTATGGTCGTTTTCTATGTATAATAAAAAATATCTATCTATGTAATTTATTGTATTATGTATATCAGTTATCTAGTACCCATAACACAAGCTCTGCTAACCATGGGGCTAGATAATGCTGTGTGAATTGTCCAGCATTATTTATTAATTATTTATTTATTTATAATATTATTAGGATTATAGGATGTGTGGTTTTAGCGTAACTCCACAACAGGTTCTCTATGCATTACACACCCCTCTATTCCAGAGCTTGTCAGATTCTCGCTTTAAAACGCCTGAGGTGTACTCGCTGGCAAATATGTAGTCCGATCAGACTTAAAAAAAAAACATTTATTTCAGACCATAGAAAAGTAACAGATCTTATTTAACTTATTCTACGGTCCATAGTAATATATACCTAAAAACTAGCATACATAAAATATAAAAATATACTAAATTAATAACACGCTTATTATGATAATGCCGACAGCGTGTAGAATTGAAGATGTCGTAATCAGGGTGTCAGCTGACGTTGGTTGGACTTGGAAGATGCTTTGGAGTAGTATGTCAAGCCTCCCATTACCCTTCCAGATCGAAGGTAGCTGATACCACAACAAGGTGCTATTCCAAGATGGACTGCAGGTCGCAAACTGCAGCTGCAGGCTCCAAGTGACATTGGTTGTTTCTATGCATCTCTATGAAATTGATTCCAAGCGCGGCAACACTGCGGCCTGCGGCCCGCGCAGCGACCGAAGACTGCAACGCTAGTGGTGTTTTGGAAATAAAATCCGCTAGCCGCAATGTTGCCAGCGGTTGCAGTCTGCATTCCATCTCGGATTTGTATCTTACAAATCCAATTTTTGAATACCAGGGTGTGTCAGATTCTTGCTTCAAAACGCCTAAGGTGTACTCGCTGGCAAATAATGTAGGTAGTTCGATCTGACTCAGAAGAGGGTGCTTTGGAGTAGCTTGTCGAGCTTTCCTTTACCCTTCCAGATCGAAGGAGCAGATAGCAGTTGACATGACAACGTTTCGTTATAGATAGATAGATAGATAGAAAATTATTTTATTGCACACTTACAAAATAAAACAAACAAGACAGAATAAAATAAAAAACATGTGACAATTTGGCGGTCTTATCGCTCAAGAGCGATCTCCACCAGACAACCGTGGATGAATAGGATCGTTGGATTGTACATGGGGATCTGTGTGCATTATATTAATTTATAAAATATTGCATGAAAATACGTTCCTACTTAAAATAAATAAAATAAACAGCAAAAAAAAATATACTGCAGGCGCTTTCAATTGAGATACAAGGTAAATAGTGATTTTTGACCTACTTTGAAAAATGTGGACTAGGCATGTATGTTTTCTTTGTTCGTCGTTATAATTAATTTAAAGACAGATTTGGATAATTCTTTTGCAGTTTATCCCATAGGATGATCCCGAGTTCTATAGGATAGTCCCATAAAAATTAGACTTGCTGCTTTTTGGGACAGAAAAATTTGGGACACACTGTCCCATTTATCACTTGTTGATTTTATTATTTTTGTTACTGTCTTTTCGGACACCTTCAAATTATTGCAGTTGTTGAGTACAGTCAGGTAAAAAAGATTTAAGCAAGTAGGTACCTAAGCAATATAATATAATGTGATAAAGCTAATGAATGCTTTGCGAGCGTGTGGTGACTTACATTTATGTAAACAAAAAGTCTCATCCATAGCGTGTATTTAGTACAAATCAACATCTTGTATACTAAGGTATCTATACATAGGTACATATATTATGATCAATGAATATTATGATCATGTATATTATGATCAGTGATCGAAATAGGTAGAGTATATTTACCTAAAGTTCGAGTGTGGAAGTAAAACCGAGTTGATAATACCTCTTCTATAATCCCGAGATGATGATATTGCTATTTAAATACCGCGATTTAAAAATCATGAATTGGACTTTATAACTTGAAAATTATTGATTTGAAGAATCATATTCCACTTTATAGGGTTCTGACAGGAATTGTTTTTTTTTTAAACGATACATCATCATCATCATCAGCCCATAGCAGTCCACTGCTGGACATAGGCCTCCCCCAATGAGCGCCATAGCGCCCTGTCTTCAGCTTGCCGCATCCAGCATCTACCTGCAGTCTTTCGCAGGTCGTCATCCCACCTGGTCGGAGGGCGTCCTACACTACGTTTACCGAGTCGTGGTCTCCACTCAAGAACACGTTTGCCCCATCGGCCGTCGGTTCTTCGCGAGATATGGCCGGCCCACTGCCACTTCAGCTTGCTAATTCTTTGAGCTATGTCGATAACCTTGGTTCTCTGTCGGATGTATTCGTTACGAATCCTATCCTTCAGAGAAACTCCGAGCATAGCTCTTTCCATAGCTCGCTGAGCGACTTTGAACTGGTGGACCAGCCCTTTCGTGAGTGTCCACAACTCAGTTCCGTAGGTCATAACGGGTAGGACGATACAAAAACAAATAACTATACATAAACAAATACTTATTAACGTTCAGGAACATTCCTAACTAATTATTATTTCCAAGAATTTAATTTGAAACAATAGACACCGCCATCGCCCCACAGCTACCTGGGTCTGGTGTTATTTTAAGTAACCCTTTTTGTTGCTATCTAGTAAATATGCGCAATAACCAGCTAACTTTTCAAGAATTTATTTTCCTAATTAGAAGAAAAAAGCATTTTAATTAAATGTAAGAAACCCTAAAAAGGTAATCAGATTCCTGGACATAATAATTGGTTACGAATATACACAAAGCTCAAAAAGTAATTGGCAAATTTAATAAATAATTAATAATTCTTTTGCCGGGCAAGCGGCTAGATTGTGGAACTCTATCCCCCATGATATTCGAGCCAGTCCATCGCTTAACATATTTAAAATCAAATTGAAAGAGCACTTCCTATCATCATAAAATTATCTATCTAGAGATATTTATATATATTTAATTAGCTATATATAGTATTATTTTTATTATATTGAACTAAATGTATTTATTAGGTTTATTGAACTATTATTTTTTAATTTATGTATGTATATTATAATCTCATTCCGTATTGTATTATTAGTCTAATTTGTCTCTTGTACACTTCCTCTATCTATTCCATCGCCACTCCTGTAAACCTAAGGTTTGCTGGAAGAAAACTCTTAACTAAGGGTTAAGCTCGCCTATATACATATCTTTTTATATAAGTTATTTTTCAGTTTTGTATGTGTACAATAAAGAATTAATAAAATAGTCAAGATTTTAACAAATCCAGGAAATTCCGTTGGAATACACAAAATTTAATATGATTATTCAAATCAATAATTTCTTACTAGTTTAACTCAGATAAAGTCCATTTCATTATATTTTAATCCTAGGACTTAAACATTAATATCATCATCTAGTGATTGTAAAAGAAATATTATCAACTCTGTGTTACTTCCACATTAAAACTTTAGGTAAATATACTTTACCTATTCCGATCACTGATTATGAGTATTAAACTAAGTTGAAGTATTTAACTTACCCCCAAAAAACATGAAGAACAATATAAACTGCCACATATTTTTTTTAACTTTCTGGATACATGTCCTTGTTTGCACTGACCTTCACTTACTGGCAAGACGAATTGTTTTATTGTTGTCCTTCGGCCTAGGTGCAAAATAGAGCGAAATAGAGCTAGAAAATAAAGATACAGGGAGAGTGCGATCAAGCGATGCATCTATTTCGTCATGTTGCTGTGCCGTCGCCGCGCCTCGATAAAAACCTATTTTTTAACTGACTGTACAATTTACCTATTTTTAATGGTGTCCGAAAAGACAGTAGCAAAAATAATAAAATCAACAAGTGATATATGGGACAGTGCGTCCCAAATTCTTCTGTCCCAAAAAGCAGCAAGTCAAAAATTACAGTATTAAATCCCACAAAACTAAAAAAAAAACTGTTTCAAATATGGGATTCGAAGTCGGTTATATTATAAGTTTTTCAACACAAACGAAATATAATTCCTTTAGTGAAAAACTCTCATTGCTTTTATATACTTTGAAAGTCAAAGATCAAATCAATTAAAAACAGGATATTTTGTTAGAGGTTTTGAATTTTTTATAACGTCAAAGCACAAACGTCTATTAGGTAAGACAATGTGAAAGAATTTACCTAATTTTAATTTTTTTTTAATTTTTTTTTATTTATTTAATTTTTTTTTAATAAGGTACCTCCTGAAGTAAATAAAATAAAACCAGATCACAGTTGAATATAATGCCATTTTGAATTAGGTATGTAGTAACTAGCGACCCGCCCCGGCCTCGCTCGAATCCTATGTAGAATATTATGGGACAGTGTGGAGCGATTAATAAATCATATAAACCTTCTTCTACAATCACTCTATCTATTGCTAAAAACTGCATTAAAGTCTGTTGCGTACTTTAAAAGATCTAAGCGAACAGACAGCGGAAGCGACTATACATTTTAACTACCTATATAAATAAGTCGCTATAACCATAAACAGTTAAAATAACTTACATTCAGTTCTGTCAATTCTTTGAAAACATAAGTATCAAGTATTGCATCACGCACGAGCCACTATTTTGTAATCACTCGCACAGAACGCATACAAACACCACGTCTGACCTGCGCAAGAGTCACGCGAACATTAGATGTATGTATCGCTATGTAATCGTGCGTAGTCGACCGTTGCTGGCAAAGATTATTGAAATCAAACAGATGGTACTTCTATACTAATATTATAAAGAGGAAAGGTTTGATTTTTTGTTTGTTTGTTTGTAATTTATAGGCTACGAAACTACTGGACCGATTTGAAAAATTCTTTCACCGTTGGGAAGCTACACTATCCCCGGTGAACGTAGGCTATAGGTATAATATTTTCAAAAAAGTTAGGGATCCGTCTAAAACCGTGCGAAGCCGTGAAGGTGCGCTAGTATTCAATAAATTGCCTACAGATTATCATTTAATAAATAATAATAATCATATAATTTTTTTTCAGACCATATAGAAAAGTAAGAGATTTTGTTTAACTTATTCTACGGTCCATAGTAATATATACCTATATCATCATCCTATATTAGTCCACTGCTGGACATAGGCCTCCCCCAATGAGCCCTGCATAGCCTATATAAAATTATTTAATAAAACAGAGATTATTTTTATAGAGTTTTTTTGTTAATCTCTGGTTGTTTTTATTAATTTTGAGACATTTTTACACTAAAACAATTATATTAAACTTAAACATGTAGAATAGGTTACTTAAAATTGTCACATTAAACATAATGTGTTTTTTTTTTTTATAATAATTATTATGGCGACTTGATAGAATACGTAAAACGACCCGCGACCCGTGCACCCACCGGCTTCACCCACCGGTGGGTGTAGGGGTAATTCCTGTTTACCCGTGTACAACTACCTAGGTAATAAAAACACAATCCATTTTAGATTTTAATAACAGTATTTCATTTGGCTTAGAAGCTCAGCACTTAGACAAGTTAATTTTTTTACTATAAATTATTATCAAATATGAAATACGAGAGTTTTTGATTTTATCTTCACTTCAACTTCTGATCCGCTAGTAAAAGTACCTAATTATAAATTATTTATTTTTAGCCATTTTTGTCCCACTGCTAGGCAAAGGCCTCCTTTAATTATAAATTGATATTCTATTGCGTTATAAATTCTATGCAAGCAGAAGTTAAAATCATTTCCATTTTGCAAGAACTAACAAGCTAGTTGCAAGAAATGACTAAACATTCTAATCGACCTCATCTACAAAAAGGTTACTGGTTAGACAACAATTTCTTTACTAGATGCTTCTTGATCAAAGATTTATTTCTAAGTAAACTTTTTTATCTAACCTTCATTAATATGCAATTATTGTTTGACGACCGATGTGGCGCGGTGGGCGAAGGTCCGCTTGCGACGCAGGAGGTTGCGGGTTCGATTCCCGCCTCGGAACAATTGTGTGTACGATCTGCAGATATTTGTTCCGGGTGTTCTGGTCGTTTTCTATGTATAATAAAAAAATATCTATCTATGTAGTATATTGTATTATGTATATCAGTTATCTAGTACCCATATCACAAGCTCTGCTTACCATGGGGCTAGATAATGCTGTGTGAATTTGTCCAGCATTATTTATTTATTATTGTTTTTTTTTATTTATTGTCGATAGACCTTCGTTTGACCACAATCACATCTGATGAGATATGTATGGCCGATATATGGTAAATACCATATATCGGCCATATCTCGAGAAGAACCGACGGCCGCTGGGGCAAACGTGTTCTTGAGTGGAGACCACGACTCGGTAAACGTAGTGTAGGACACCCTCCGACCAGGTGGGATGACGACCTGCGAAAGACTGCAGGTAGATGCTGGATGCAGCAAGCTGAAGACAGGGCGCTATGGCGCTCATTAGGGGAGGCCTATGTCCAGAAGTGGACTGCTAAGGCTGATGATGATGATGATGATGACATCTGATGGAAAGTGACGATGTGTTTGTAAATAGTCATGTTGTTTGTTATTTGCAATGTCATGTTATTTGTAAATAGTCACAAAAAGAGTAATATTTAAAATAATATTCAAAACTACATCAATGTAGTAAAAATATCCGCTGACAAAGACAAAAATGGTCACAGAATGGACACGATACCAATATAGGTACTAAAATGGTCACAGAATGGACACAATACCAATGTAGGTACTAAAATGGTCACAGAATGGACACAATACCAATGTAGGTACTTAAATGGACACAATACCAATGTAGGTACTAAAATGGTCACAGAATGGACACAATACCAATGTAGGTACTAAAATGGTCACAGAATGGACACAATACCAATGTAGGTACTAAAATGGACACAATACCAATGTAGGTACTAAAATGGTCACAGAATGGACACAATACCAATGTAGGTACTTAAATGGTCACAGAATGGACACAATACCAATGTAGGTACTAAAATGGACACAATACCAATGTAGGTACTAAAATGGTCACAGAATGGACACAATACCAATGTAGGTACTAAAATGGACACAATACCAATGTAGGTACTAAAATGGTCACAGAATGGACACAATACCAATGTAGGTACTAAAATGGACACAATACCAATGTAGGTACTAAAATGGTCACAGAATGGACACAATACCAATGTAGGTACTAAAATGGACACAATACCAATGTAGGTACTAAAATGGTCACAGAATGGACACAATACCAATGTAGGTACTAAAATGGTCACAGAATGGACACAATACCAATGTAGGTACTAAAATGGTCACAGAATGGACACAATACCAATGTAGGTACTTAAATGGACACAATACCAATGTAGGTACTTAAATGGACACAATACCAATGTAGGTACTAAAATAGATCTGCAGATAACAAGCCATTACACTAATATTATAAATGCGAATGTTTGGATGTTTAGATAGATACCTACATAGATGTAGCTAGCTCTAAACCTGGTTACCAACAGTGGCTAATTTATCCCATAAAACAGCTCCCATGGGATAGAAATAAATAAATAAATAAATAATGCTGGACAATTCACACAACATTATCTAGCCCCATGGTAAGCAGAGCTTGTGTTATGGGTACTAGATAACTGATATACATAATACAATACATTACATAGATAGATATTTTTTATTATACATAGAAAACGACCAGAACACCCGGAACAAATATCTGCAGGTCGTACACACAATTGTTCCGAGGCGGGAATCGAACCCGCAAACTCCTGCGTCGCAGGCGGACCTTCGCCCACCGCGCCACATCGGTCGTCAATAAATAACCTTTCATTAAACGTTTCCATAGACACGCCCCCGAAGTCGCGGGCAGAAACTAGAACTAATAGTATGTACTACTTAGATATACTAGGTTTTTCTTTTTCAAGTAAAAAGTTTTTTGACCAAAAAACGAGCATAATCTAAAGAAATTTAATTGTGAAGATAACGGACAGGCAGACAGGCAGACATTATTACGGTCTATGTCTTCGCGTATTCGAATCAGATTCAATAGACTTGATTTCCATTTGCTTAAAAATAATATCTTAGAATTATGTCAATGTTATCAATAATATTAAAATACAATAAAATTGTATGCAATTAAAGTTATACATACATATAAAATCCTACTAATATTATAAACACGAAAGTTTGTAAGTATGGATGGATGGATGGATGGATGGATGGATGTTTGTTACTCTTTCACGTAAAAACTACTGAATTGATTTTAATGAAACTGTACAATATAGCTTATACATCAGAATAACTAATAACATAGGCTACAATTGATAAATATATACATTTGTATATTATCCAAAATACCTATCACCACGCAGGGGAAACCGCGGAGCGCAGCTAGTCTAAATATAATACTTATTGACGACCTCACGTAGCGGGTAAGGTCGGCGAGTAACTTATGAAAACTACATAAAATCTATTTATACTTGGCTCTAGAATCAAAAAATATTTAATGTCAACAAAGAATTTTATTTTCTTTCTTTCTTCCATAATTTTACGTTGAGCGAATCGTGCAGCGAAAAACGTTCAAATTCGAGTTCAAAAACGGTCGAACGTCGAATGAAATATTAAAGGACACCTTTTAAAACCAAAGTTATATAAAAAAAAGTTATTTGACGACCAAAGTGGCGCGGCGGGCTAAGGTGCGCCTGCGACGCAGGAGGTTGCGGGTTCGATTCCCGCCTTGGGAGAAATGCATGTACGATAATCAAATAGTTCTGGGTAAGTATATTTGTATTTACAATACAATACAATACAAAAATTCATTATTGTACACCATAATCAAATCTTAATCAAATCAATCATTACAAAAATACATTATATGCGACAAGTACCTACAATGGGCGTCCTTATCACTTAGAAGCGATATCTTCCAGGCAACTTTTGGATATTTATTCACCACCGTAGAAAAGTACATATTTGTCAAAGTCTGTGATGGATGTTAATGTCTGTGTTTTTTTTTTTTTATTCAGTGCCTACTGCTGTTGTACCTTAAACCGTATTGGGTTGACTAGTTATTCCTTTTCTTAAGAAGTCCCGCTCAGTTCAAATTCGATCTGAGCGGTACATGACGGATAACGTCATTCTCAATCCCATTCTACAAGTACGCGGTTTATACTGACCTAAACTTTATCCCGGAAGGAAACCACCTATCCTTCCGCAATGAAATAACCAATTTCACTGTAATTTTCACCCAAATTTACTGTACACTAAACGTCCGTTATTTATTTAGAAGGCCCAGTAAACCTTTAAACGGCGCAACCGAACATGACCCTTCTCAAATAGTCTTCACGTAATAAATAATGGCTGTTAAATTTTTAGTAGCACGTTAATATTGGAGCAAATTGCAGTGCGTTTTGAGCGCTTGGAAATTTGGGTGTTTCTTTAATAATTATCGTTTGAACAAATAAATAAATAATGTTGGACAATCAACACAGCATCAACTAGCCAAGGTAAGCAGAGCTTGCGTGGTACTAGATGGCTGGACTGATGAAGTCGAGACTTCTGATAGGCATCGGATGTGAATACGAAAAATACGAATTTTTTAATATATGATTGTCCTTTTCTCATTCACACGATGAAAGACGAAAAATGATTCCTTCTTTTAAACCGACTTCGAAAAAAGGAGGCACGAGGTGTTCGATTGCATGTATGTTTTTTATGTATTTTCGTCGATTTCTCGGTCAATAAGAGAATAAGCTAAGCATGGTGCCATACAATGTTATTCCGTAAGTAGGTACTTACGGAATAACATTGTATGGCACCATGCTTAGCTTATTCTCTTATTATCCTATTTGTATTCGTAAAAAAATATATATTAAGGGATTCAAAGTCGGTTTTAGCTCTTTTAGGCTACACAAGATAAATGTATCTTTTAAAGGGCAATGTATACGCTTCTACAACAAAACTCCAAGTGAGTTGCAAAAATTATCAATAAATAAATTTAAAAAAATTGTGAAACATATTCTTTGTAAAAAAGCTTATTACAAAATATCAGATTACTTAGAAGATAAAAAAGCTTGGAACGAGTTTTGCTCCAACTCAAAATCTACCAACTTACAAATAAGCAAATCAAATGTACTAGACACATAAGTTATGAACATACTAGTGGTTTCTTCTCACTTCTTCCACTGGTGGACAAAAAATTGAAGTGAACTATAAAATAATTTAATAGTATAAAATATGACCTGTCTAAGTGCTTATTTGTAAGCTTAAAGAAATAAAAACTTTTCATTTTCATTTTCATTTTCATTTTCATTTAAAACAATCAAATTATGAAATCAAAGAATGATGCATTTTAGTTTATGCATGTTATACAGCTTCTTGTATGAAAGGATGAAATTTATTACATCGATATGAATTTTTTATGGCTTTTACAAAAAAAACTATTATTGAAACATCTAAAAACATCAACAGCTCAAAAGTATACGGTAATAATGATAGTCCTATGCAGTTGAGCACTTAACACCTAACAAATTATTTGTTATAATTACCATAATTATTAAGGTGAAACTTACATTAGCTCACAACAAAGAGAACACAGATTCACCCAAACTGAGTATTATATCCAACAGACCACTCTACACCACAGAAAACGGCACAGCACTAAATCAACGCCTTATCAACCGATACTTTGTCCTATTGATAAAACAAGTCCATGCGTCCAAATGTATCAGGTTGGGTAAAGAAAAGGATAGATAAAGTTTTAGGATATACTTCGATAGAGCATTGCAAATGCAATTAATTGATTTTCTTATAAAAACCTAAATTATAATCTAATAATAACCAAACCGGGCCAAACGACAAAGCAACAGTATGACAGCTGCAGCGCGTCTATATACTCTGTGGTCAAAATGCTAAGTCGAAATTCGAAAGGAGTTTTTATTCAATCTTTCTTGCATAGTAAATCTAAGGACGTTACATAACATATGAACTTAAAAAGTTTAAATAGTCCACGAAATAATTTAAAAACGCGGTTTTTATTATTTCTACATATACGTAGTGTTATTCTTCGTTAGACCCAAAATAATGTTACCTTCGTTTTTCTAAATTTACCTCGGTGCAAGTGTCAATGAAAGTATAATGTTTTTGCAACCTAGGTCAGATATATTCTTTTAAAGTTTTATGCATAGTTTTAATCTGTTTATTATTTTATTTTTTAGTAGTTTTCGATACGTTCAGTATGTATTTTATTACGGATGGACAACAATTTAGTGCATAAAATGTTAAAACATCACTATTACCGAGAATTTTAAACTTGATACAAAATGTAATTAAAAAACAACGTTTTGTTGTATTTTATTGACAGGAAGGAAAGATAAACTTTTTTATTATTATACTTAGGTATTACTTAAGTTTCCACTCAAGAACACGTTTACCTCAGCGGTCAAAGCATTAGTCAGTTTAAAACCAAGATTTTCTCACAAGTAAGGATAGGTACCTAACATATGTGCTCCAATAAAAATTATATACTAGCCCATTTAGAGATGAAACCGTGAATCCTGGCTTTACGCCAATACAATTATGTCTCTGGTAAGAGAACTCAAATGACGGCGCATTCACACAGCATCCGTTTTACAGGATCCGTTTTTTTCCGTGATGGCGTAGATAGTTGTAGGAGCGAGTTCACACACCCGACAATGTTCCGGTGGGGCTACCATGCTATTTAACACATAACGTAACGCGCGTTATCAGCGTTATTACGCTAATTTTAGCGCGGATAACGCGTGTTAAGGCGTTATTCGCGATAAAATGAGCCTTAAGACGCGTTAATTGCGCTAAAATTAGCATAATAACGCTGATAACACGCGTTACGTTATGTGTTAAATAGAATGGTAGCCCTGCGGATCAGCAAACGATTGTTAATGATTGTATTGTAAAGTAGCGAAGGATCTATTAAAAACGGTTCTGTAATTAATAACGGATTCGCTGTGTGAATGCGCTCTAAATAATGTCTTAACGTGGAATGGCATCCAAACAAACCGTTAACGCGTTCACTGCCAAGCATCAGCGATGAGAATGAGACCACCAATCGCCTTGCCCTTGTAATGACACAATTTGGCCAGGTTCAGCTAAAGGTCTAATTTGGCAATCACACTTTGGCCAAAGGTTCTCCCACCTTTGGCTAAATTGTGTGCGCAGAGACAGGTGCACTATCTATTCCCTTTATTATATTTTCTAGTATTACCTAAATCTGAGGGCTCATTCATAGAGCGGATCCGAGACCGATTTTTACAGATCCTTCACCACCGGAAACAATCGATTACTGGATCTGGAATACTGTGTGTGAACTCGCTCTTACAACTACATACGCAATCACAGAAAAAAACGGATCCTGTGTGAATGCACCCTAAGACGCAGATTCGGGTGAGCTACGAAATTTCGACGCACGTTTACATACATTTTCATAGCAATAGGTAAACAATATAATTCTGTCCACTATCGTATCGGATAGTGTGGGAAGGATTTTAGATCGTGTTGGATTGCCTTTTCTATACGTTTGATATGCGAAGTTACTATTCCATTTATTTCGTACTGTTGCACTTTATTATCGTACCTTGTCGCTTTAAATATGACTTAGTAGTCGGTTGTTGTCCGCCTGTCAATGAACGGTTTTTAGTATGACAAGGTACTAAACTGCATTTTGTAACAGGCTAGAAAATTTTGCAGATTTGCAGCATTCAGTGTTCATTAGGCCTGACAAATGTGCAGATTCTACGATTGCAAAGATAAAATATAAGTAATATGATCAACAAAGGTTATTTTATTTATATTACAAAACCACTCAATATGTTGTCGAATGCGAAAACTCAGTACCTATACCGTTTTGCACGTACCATTCCCAGAAATAGGTACACCCTAAAATTTGGCGAAATGCTCTGAGAAAAATCCAAGTGCAAATTCACTGGCGTACTTAACCGTAGCTCTTCGGAATATACGCGTATCGCGCCGTAACACTACATGCGAAATTAAAATTGGCCTGAAGCCAGTGTAATCTACAGACTGCTGTTTATCACTATGGGTAACATGGGGGTGCCTGCATTTGGGGTATCTTTGACCGATAAGTAGCTGCGTTTGGGTTAAGCGCCAAGTGCTTGTACAGTTCTAAATACCCTGTTATACATAGGTAGGTAAAGCAGATCGAAATGAAGATCGTCCGTGGCACTCAATGTGTTAATAGTACCAAAAATATGACATCATCGAAACAAATAAATAAAAGAAATAAATTGCTCTCTCACTTAAACTTATTAGATCGTTTAAAAATTCGAAACCAACTAGAAGTGGGTCAATTTAATACCGCTCCATAGAGACGCGCCAGCGCGTCGTGATTTCAAATTGGTACAAATACTATATCCATATAAAATGGTATAAAAGCCAGTGGTACAAATCATAGATCACCAACTAATAATAAAAGCGGAAGTTTGTCAAAACGGGTAACTTTTATAATGCCAAAATTAGGAGTAGAATAATTCTTAATTTCCATACTTCATTTATTGTTTGTGAATCAGGTAATTTACAGTCTACATAAGACTTATTTTAGATCGCTGAATTCTGCCGCTTTAGGCGTACAACAATTTCAATAAACATTGTAAAAATATTGTACCGTAAATCATAATTATATTATTTTATTTAAAAGAATTCATGATAATTGAATACTGCGAGTAATTTCAGGCCAAAAAGTAGGAAAAATACATATAATTACTTTTCCGGGAAAATAGACGCACGAAGTTTGTTTCACTCTTGACAGGAACGAGAGAGGAGATAGAGGAGAGAGAGATAGAGAGGAGATAGTCTACCATGAGACGGACATCTGACTAGGTAGCATAGGAAAATGACCACTCGAATCGGTTGTAGATCATAATAATATACATGTTTATAGAAAAAGCGCGCACGAACCCGCGGGTTACAGCTAGTTCAAAACATAAAAGTCAATCAACGAGCAAATAAAGTTGGCTCCAACGTTTGATGGTGGGAGATGGGATTGATTTTGAATTAGATTAGGATTATCTATTGTTATGGAGATGTGGAGTTTTGGAAGAACTTTGTTATTGATGACATTGTTTGTGGAATGTATGAATTCACCTGGATTCATTTTAAGACTTTACAGAGATTTGTGTCATTGTGCTCAGTCAGGAAATTATTTGAATTTGACTGCATTTGTCGATTGCAATCTCGGTATCAGCACAAATACGTCCACTATTGATTCCTTACGCTTACAAGATAGCGTTTTGTTATATATATAGGCCTCCTCATCGATTTCAAATATTAGGGTTCTTATACTATCCTACGGTGACAGTTATATAGAATAGAATAGAATAGAAAACTTTTATTAGCACACACAAAAAAGACAAACGTACATTAAAAAAACACATTAAGCTAAATAAGATATAACTTTAAAAATAAAAACTAAAATATAAACAATAGAAAAAAAGTATAAAACTAATACTAAAACTAAAAGATAAACAATAGAAAATAAGTAAAAATAACGTAGCCTGTCCTCAGTGCGCGCTAATTAGGTCCAGCCTCAGCTTGATGTCGCTACCGGCCGAGGACTGTAACGACGCTGGTTTTCAGGCTGAACCTATGGATGACGTCACATTACAAGTCTGTGGTTAACAACAGACAGATATTGTCAGTCGTCCTAGCACTGTTTTTTCTCTGTTTTTATATGTATCTAATATCCATCAATTCTCGTAATATAAATGATCAAAAGCAACTCTGTCTGTATTATCTTCAACGACTAAATGACTGAACGGATAGACTTTATTAATGATACTAACCAAAGGAACCACAAGTCAGACTAAATTCTAGTTTTTGTAAGCGACAGTATTGCACATTTTAAGCGTTGACTGTAGGTACTGTTCGCACAAAAAAATCTAAATAATCTACACACTTTGACAGTTTTTTCCCGCCACGTAACATAATAACACCCGGTCTTTTATATTATCTCAAGTTATAATATAAAGGGGAGAACGGGGCATTCTGCCCTAATGGCGTGTCCGTTAGACGGGTTGGAAACTGCTAAGAAAATCACGCGATCCCGCAGCGCGAGGAAAAATCACCCGACGGAACAAAGGAATTAGATAAATGTTCGCATCTCTTTTATAAATTCATTTTGCACCCTGAAATTTTGTTGCAAAATAGAAAGATTCTTCTCATTGCGAACACAGTAGGTACCTACCTACTGTGGTAATGGGGAGCAAAGGCTTAGTTGTAGCAGTAAAATTATAATGGGTATGTTTATACCCATTATAATTTTACTGCTACAACTAAGCTGAAGACTGGTAAGACTGATTTAATTCCCAGAATAAGTAACTGAAGCTACTTAGTCTTGCAAATGACGCCCGGCCAAGTGGGATGACGACTTGCGAAAGACTGCAGGCAGATGCTGGATGCGGCAAGCTCAAGAATCAAGCGCATAGAGCCCGCTCATTAAGGTAGGCCTATGTCCAGCAGTGGACTATTATAGGTTGATGATGATGATGCTGAGTCTTGCAAAGTTGAGTTCTAGTTTCGCGAAGCCATCGTCTCGGTTCGAATTAGTATTTAGTGATCTCAATGGCTTCTTGAACCAATCTTGGTAAAATAATAGGTAACGTCGCTTCGCTCTGTTAGTATTAGGTACTTCTGAATTGTGAAATTAAATCCTGTAATTTGAATCTGACTCGTTTCGCAGATATCTCAGTTTAGACATTCTTAGCGGCAATTGACATTCTATACCTTAAGCTTATTGCTCATCAAATATTCCACTCAAAGTGCTCTTAGTATCAATTTTCGAATTGTAATGTGAGATGCTAGTTTATCTCAGCCACGTTTATCAAAATAATATACTTATAGATAATTATTTATTGTGCAACCAAACAAAAATAGTTTACAATGGAATTTTCGGTAGTCTTCTATGGTCACCTTATGAAAACTGATTCACTAGAATAAAAAAATATTTTGGAATTGAAATTTATTATGCAATAATAAATAGAATACAATTTCGGTTAAAATATTATCCATGTACGCCCAAGATGACTGGATAAGAGATATATTAAGCCCAGCCTACCCTATTTTCTTTATCCTTTCCTATTGCATTTACCTGACGATTCAGCCTGGCGTTGTATATTTGGGCTTTCCTTTGAATTCGTTGCTAGAGATGAATTGGGCTAAGCTTTGTGACTTGAAGTAGGCTTGACTTCACAAGTGTTTTGTTTTTTGATTCCCTAAGGCTGTATTTTGTACCACACTTCACGGCACGTTTTAGAGGTAAGAAGGTAGGTACGGTAAATATTATATTTTTTGAGTCAACATTGAAATCGAATAGAGTGTCCTATTCACACTACGTATGAGTAGAATGTCTAACTCATACGTAGTGTGAATTGATAAAATTGTATTCGATTCATTATTGCATCGTAAATTTCAATTTCAAAATCATTTTTTAATTCTGGTGAAACTGTTTCATAAGTTGGCCATAGAAGACTACAGAAAATTCCATTGTAAATTATTTTTGTTTCGCTGCACAATAAATAATTATCTTTAAGTACCTATGTATATTATTTTGTCAATGAACTATAAACAACCTTTATGTTTCGGTGCGAAAATCGGCAACATGGACAAAAACTGGTTTTGTGAAAGTAGGAAGTTATTCTAATGATTGATTATGGTTATTCTGTGATTTATACTGTGTACTTAGGTCTTTGCCTTTTAGCGGTAAGGTAAAGTAAATAAAATGACAAATAAGTAAACATATCAAAAGCAGAAATTTACGGCATTCTGACACAAAGGGGTATAAAATCTCAGCTCCAAGATATCAAACTGAATGTGACATACGCTCGCCTCTCCCTCTCAGTTCCTGCCCAATTTCGGAACGAAACCAATACTTGGGCAGGTAGAGTAGGGTTCTAAGAAAAACTGCCATTATATTTAAGCACTGGTTGTTGAGTTTTCTTGGAAAAAAGGCTTTGTTGTCGTACATGTAGTACCTAAACCATTAAAACAGTGGCAATCCAATTTTCTATCTTTTGTATCCTCAACCATGTTGGTAGGCAACGAATATTGGTTTGATATCTTTGTTCGAGGAAAATTTACTGGAATTGATAAGTTGAAATGTCATTTAGGAAAAAAAATTAGATTTGCATTATTTGACTATCTAACTGCTATGAAAAAGGGTAATGACTTTAGGGTATTCCTAATCCGTTGATTCCAAACGGGTTCACAGATTCTTAGAAAGCGAAGATTACAGAAGTGACATCACTTGTGTGATCTTCGCTTTCTAAGAATCTGTTGAATTTTTGTCACTGTCTATAATTGCTATGTAGGAATTATAGACAGTAACAAAAGTTCAATAGGTGTTAGTGAAAAAAAATACGGCTGTGGTACTGTCTTAAAAATGTTGACGAAAAAAATATAATAAAATAATAAATAAATTATGCTGCATCATCATTACACCAAGATAAGCAGAGCTTGTATTATGGGTATGGTATGACTGATATACTTAATAAAATACATTGCATAGATACATCTTTTTTATTATACATATATAACGACCAGAACAGCCGCAACAAATATTTGCAGATCGTACACACAATTATCCCGAGGTGGGAATCGAACCCGCAACCTCCTGTGTCACAGGCGGACCTACGCCCAGAGGTCGTCAAATATAATAATATTTTAAAACCTACATAGCACAACTTACCTTAACTTGTTACCTACCATTTATTCATGAAATCAGCCTTACTGAGTTATTACGGCTTATTTACCATATCTTGCAATCCACAGTCCCTATTTCATCGCAAAACTGCCTCTATTCCACGCCGCAACCATCAAAATAAGATCAACCCAAAACATAAACAAGGTAAGCGAATCACCGATATTTACTTTGAAAACGGCGCGTTTAATTTTGAGTTGTTTCTGAGGGTAGTTATTTGTGAGCGAGACCGCTCGTAACTCAGTGGCATATTTTATGAGCGGCTCGCGGTTAGGCGTGCGTCATAACGTTTATAGTGAGAAGTATACGTAACGTCAAGGTTTGGTACGCACTCGTTTGCGAACGGACGCGTTTTTAATCGTGTATTCCATGTATTTACAGGGACACTGGGATGTCGTTCCTGCGTCCCGTAGGAATTCACCAGGATGTTTGGTTTATTACAGCTTATCTACGAGAAAAGCGAGTTACTCTGATCTCTGTTAAACGTCATGGTCGTTCGACGTTCTCGTCTCTAGCGACTGGGCCGCACAATCACTTTCATTAATCGGATCAATTGAGATTGTTATATCTGAACGTAAACACACGTCAGACATTCTGTTTTTGGATGACTAAGGATAAATAGAGAACAAATAAATGATCTCAATTATCTGAAATTTTATATTACCTCCCTCAGATAACGCTAACCTTGATACCATACATTGAACGCCCCTCGTAGCATGTTAGACTTTCTTCCTCGTGTGTTGGTCACAGCTAGAGCGAATACTGTGCCAATAAATAATAATAATAAATAAATAATGCCGGACAATTCAGACAGCAATCAATTATTGTATGTTATTAAACATATAATAACGATTCATTTATTCAAACTTTGTTTCCTGTTTCACTTTGTGCACACATTTACATTATAACACAAGTTTATTTATTAATGTAATCAGAACGGCGGCGGCCCAACACAGAATACAGAAGGTTAATCCTACTAATATTATAAACGCGAAAGTTTGTATGTAAGGATGGATGTTTGTTACTGTTTCACGACATCCCTAATCATGACATTCCTATAATTTCTATATGACATTCCTATAATTCCTATATGACATTCCTAATTTTATAAATAATGATTGTTTAGAATTCTAGGCTAATATTTAAAAAGAACCCAAAAATTGTTGTGCCCTGACAGGGTTTTTATGCATTGTGTGACCCACTAAGACTACACCTAAGATACTACCTGTATGCATGAAATTACAATAAATGATATGATATGACAAACCTACCGAACCGAACGGGCTGAAATTTTGTATGCAAGTAGTTCCAAGCCCGGAATAAAACATAGGCTACTTTTATCACATAATTAAGTTCCCATGGGATATATAAATATAAATAACCTTAAATCGTTTCCATAGAAACAACGCGTGCGAAGCCGCGGGCAGAAACTAGTATAAAATATAATTTAATTAGGTAAGAACACATTATTATAAACACTGTAATATATCTTGCGCACATGGCTTATCTCCTTTAGCATTATCTGCGATGGCAACCGTGGAAAGTTTTGCTAAGAGAACGGCTTGGCTATCAATCCCTCTAGCAATAAGATAGATACAGTTTATAAAAAAAAACAGCTGATTTTATCGCACCAGTGCGTACCCAGCTAATAGCTGGCGCAGTGAGAAATTACAGGTATCCACTAGACGTTACAAACGAGGATATACGGCGGCCGGCACTTCGGCGCGTGACGTCCGATATTTATCCGCATATCGAGCGTTAACTACACGGTTTATGCCGCAGTGGGTCATTCGAGGGCTTATTGTAGATCACATTAAATGTGGATGCAGTGGAAAATGTTGAAGGAAAAGTATAATGTCGAAAGTTGAATTAAAATCGTTACCATCATATAATATTGTTATTAGATATCTTTAATTGTTAAAAATAGGAGGTAGTTACAGTTGTAGGTCAAAGTTCTATCTCTAGCATTATTAATAATTCTTTTAATTTCAACTCATATGTGTCTTCTACTATCTTTTGCACCTGAATTCACCAAATTTAAATCTTAGTGTTCCTAATTTGAAATAAGAAGTTTTTAGTCTAACGTCAACTATAGAATCCATAGAAAAGTTAGTATAAGGAATCGCTTTACATAAATTGCCGCAAACGTTTTAATAATAATAATATGTATTTTGCGGAGAGGTAGTAAATTATAACCACGTTGACTGCGAACTTTTTTTAACCTAAGCCATTTGTGCTGCTTCTCTACACAGCGGTTGTGTTGCGTCGCACAGGCGTTTTGTTCGAGATAACACACAGATGTGTTATCTCAGCCGTTGCGCAAGTGCGGATTTACGCAAATTACGCATGGCAAACACGCAGGAGTATGCGCTCGCACATGCGTCACTCGTAAAAAACACATATGGTGTGATTTCAGCAGTCGCTGTTCGTAATACTCACTCTTCCATGGTAAGATTGCATAGAGCCTCATAGTCTGGAACAGGAAAAATCCCAAACCTAATTTATTTTAGTGATTCAACCAAAAAGTTATTTCCGACGTTCCCTCCTCTCTGTATTCTACAGCTTCCGGGAAAAATCTTCAAGGTCTGTCTATTGTTTTGCTATATCAATACACGTCAGGCGCACCCTCGCGAATCAACTTCTTGGGGCAATAATATTGATGGATGGCGTCGCATTCTACCTACGTTCAATCATAAACATTTTCATAAAATAGGTACTTGAATCTTAGGATGAGGATTTGGTGGAGAATAAGTTAATAATGATGGACAATTCACATAGCATCATCTAGCCCCAAGTTAAGCAGACTGTGTGTTAGGGGAACTAGATAACTGATATACATAATATAAAATAGATAGTTTTTCATTAGAGATACATAGAACTCCTTGAACAAATATCAGCAGATTGTACAAATATTTGTCCCGAGGCGTTAATCGAACCCGCAACCTACTGTTGCAGGCGGACCATCATTCACTGCGTCACGTAATCAATGTCTCATTATTCGCATTATCATGTTAGTCACACTAGTTAGATATAGGCCTTCCCTAATAAGCGCCATAGCACCCTGTCTTCAGCTTGCCGCATCCAGCATTTACCTGCAGTCTTTCGGAGGTCGTCATCCCACCTGGTCGAAGGGCGTCCTACTCTATGTTTACCGAGTCGTGGTCTCCACTCAAGAACACGCTTACCCCAGCGATGTCGGTTATTCGCGAGATATGGCCGGCCTACTGCCACTTCAGCTTCCAAATTCTTAGAGCTATGTCGATAACATTGGATCAATGTCTAATTGTCTACGATAAGGTTAAACTTCTTATTGAACAGAGAAAGTTTAGGTCAGTATCGGCCCGTATAATCAGTGTTTGTGTTCGGCGGGCCATCGTGAGGTAGGCTGCCATTAGATCTGTGGGAAAATAGCACTGTTTGGTCAGGCTTCGGGACGCGAGCTGTGGAAAAAGGATTAGATACTGTAGATAAATAAATAAATAAGTAATGCCAGACAATTCACACAGCATTATTAGCCCCAAGGTAAGCAAAATAGTGTTATGGGCACAAGGATAGGTGATACACATAATACATTACATAGATAGATTTTTTTTTATTACACATACAAAAACGACCAGAACTCCTTGAACAAATCAGCAGATCGTACAAATATTTGTGCCGAGGCGGGAATCGAACCCGTAATCTCTTGCTTCGTAGGCAGACTTCGCCCACCGTGCCACAGAGGTCGTCATGTAGGTATATTTGGTAAATAAATGAATTATGAAGAAATTAATTAAGATAAGAATAGCTTCTGCCTGCAGTTTCGCATGCGGTCTTTCGGGATATACATATACCGAGTAGCCTATATTATAAATCCAGGGCTAAAACAACCTCTATGTAAAGTTTCAGCCCGGTCCGTTCAGTGGTTATATCTGGTAACAATGAAGACCTCCTTTCTGTCGATGCATATTGTTGTCCCAGCCGGATCTATAGTGATACTTAATTAGTTAGATTATAAGGTATGTAGGTACACTTATTAGAATTTAATAAAATAATAATCGAGTTTAATTTTGCATGCTATAGGTACACTTTAATAGAATGCGATAAATAATAATTGAGATAAATTTTGGCGTGAAGAGGTAACAAACTTTCATTCAAACATCCGCCACTAAAACATGGACGCACAGTCCAGTGCATCATTCTGCGAGTTTTTTGTGGATCCTATTACAAAAAACTTCAATTGAATGGCAATTTTCAAGCAATTTTTGGTAATAATATTAAAGCATAGTGCTCCATTTAATCGAAGTTTAATAAATTCAATATTTTAGATTATTGTCTCTTTTGAATCGAAATTTAATAAAATCTATATTAAAATCTATATTTTATGTTTTTTTTTTATATTTGTTACTTGCAAGATAAAAGATGCCGTGAAATTAGTCTAACCGTTTAAGACGACAGCGAAATCAAATACATAGAATATACTATATAATAATACACTACTCAACAAAGTCTAGGGAACAAGGATACTTTAGTGTAGGTATACTTTTAATTCAACTTTTTTTTGTCCCAGATGTTATACATCAAAAGAAGCGAAATTTATTCTTGATTTCAGTTATGCAATTAAATAAAAAGCGTTCATGTAAAAAATTAAGGTTTAATTAAAAAAACTAAAATAGTGCCTAAACCAAAAAAAAAAAAAACTTCAAATTACAAAAACATATGACGCTTACGTGGAAATTAAATGAAAAAACATTATTTGCAGCTGTTTAATAATCCGTTGGACCTCCCAGGGCATTAGCCACGGCTCTACATCGGCGTGGCATGCTGAGTATCAAGTTATCAATTGTCGCCTGTGGAATAAGGCTCCATATTCTGGAGAGATGCGAAAAAAGTTCTTCTCCCGTGTTCAAATTTTGAGGAAAATCACTGAAAGCTCTTCTTCCGAGTAAATCCCATGCATGCTCAATTGGATTGAGATCGGCGGACTGAGCAGGCCACTCTAATACCGTGATATTACGCTCGCTGAACACATTCATCACCTGTCTTACGGTGTGTGGGCGTGCATTATCCTGCATGAACACGAAATCTTGGCATAACTGCTGGTGGTGGGGGATGACCATAGGATGCACTACCTGTTCAATGTATTTCTCTGCGTTCAAATTGCCTCGTATGCGAACGAGATCAGTTCTCCCACCCAGGCGAATTCATGCCCACACCATGATCGTTCCGCCTTGATAAGGATGAACTTCCTGAGGATTTCGGAGTCTACTTTGGCGACCAGGAACACGCCAAACACGCACTCTCCTTGAATCAGGATGAAATCCGAAGCGAGACTCATCGGAAAAGAGAACACGTGCCCACTGATTGTCGGTCCATCGCAAATGTGCATTAGCCCACAATAAACGACGCCCTCGATTTCCACGTCGCAAAGCTGGAACTCTTAATGGTCTGCGAGCGCGGAGATTGACTTCATGTAATCTTCTCCTGACAGTTTGGTCACTGATAACCACTTGGTGCTGGGACTGGAGTCTTCCTACCAACTGGCGAGCTGTAATCTGGGGCTACCTTCTTGCAGAATTTTGCAGAAATCGATCTTGTCTCTGGGTAGTGACCCTGTATCTTCCTCGGTGACGTTCGGCTACATCTCCTGTAGCCCTGTAGCGTGCCCATAATCGGCAAATTACGCTTGGCTGTGTGTGAACAGCGGCCGCGATATCGCGTTGACTGCGTTTAGCTTCCAACATACCCACAGCCCTAAGCATCTCTTCCCGCGTTAAATGACGACGTGACATAAGGCTTAGAGTTTCAAAAATATCGAAAAAGATGGTTGTAATGGTTTTTCACAAGAAAAAAAATCTATACATGACAAAAATCACAACAACTTTATGCTAGCAGACCCCTTACTCTGCGACCAAGTTCGGTTTTTCCTTCTTATTTTGAAAAGCTTTCGCACTTTTGTTTTAAATTTTTTTGACTTTCGAACAAATGATTTATTCCTCTTCCAGCCTTAATTTATAAATTTTAGTGACCAGTACTTTTTTACGAGTTTTCACAAAACAGTTGAAGTATTATTGCTTGTTCCCTAGACTTTGTTGAGTAGTGTATAATACCTCTGTCTCGTAGTCGGGTAAAAAGGTAAATTATAGCGTCAAATCTCCCGTCATCAATGTAAGTACACTCAGCCAAGTTACCCGTTAAGTGCTCACTTAGTAGAGTCGTGTTAAATTACTGCAGTGGAAAAAATAACTTCTCAAGTGAATCCTAAGTGTCTCATCTTCATAATTACGGGAAGATAGTTCCGCTGATTGCAGCGTTTTGCGTTTTTGCTCGAGTTTTTCTCTTGACTTTTTCTTGCGTCTTTTTGAGAGATGGCATGTCTAAATCAGGTTTGTTTAGGGATCGATGTCTCTGGGTGTCTACTGCACGGCTTAGGATTAGGCTGATATTTTGCATACAGATAGTTCTAGGCCTTGAACAAAACACTATTTTACGCTACTTTTTATCCCATAACTTTATTTAGTTCCCATGGGATAAATTGTTATTGTTGCTCAATATATTGTATTACTTTAGAAATTTTACTCAAGCTATATCAGTCTATATGACTTTATTTTTAGAATCAAATTATTATAATCGAATAAAATAGTATTATAATTTGATTGTTTTTATTGCTATTTGCTTCTGCCCGCGGCATAAAAAAAAGACAGTAAAAGTAAGACAGATTGAGTTACTGTGGTAAACTATAATTTTGATACAATTTTCAATATTTTTTAATGAAAATATAATTGCCATTACATACATGTCGGCTCGATACAAATTGAAACTTTCGTACGTCCGCCTCATTTGTCGAGGCGACAGATATGCATCTCTATCTGACGAAAGTAGCTGGGTCTTTAAAATACTTCATTGGGCTGTAAGGGGGACACCAACCATCTCGTCTCCCAAGCTAACCTGCACGTTGCTAGATAACGAACTAGGCTCCGGTAAACTGACGACCGATGTGGCGCGGTGGGCGAAGGTGCGCCTGCGACGCAGGAGGTTGCGGGTTCGATTCCCGCCTCGGAACAATTGTGTGTACGATCTGCAGATATTTGTTCCGGGTGTTCTGGTCGTTTTCTGTGTATAATAAAAAATATCTATCTATGTAATGTATTGTATTATGTATATCAGTTATCTAGTACCCATAACACAAGCTCTGCGTACCATGGGGCTAGATAATGCTGTGTGAATTGTAAAGATAAAAAAAAAACTAAAAAAAATACAATTATTTTCCATTACTTGACAATTGCAGAAAAGTGTCCAACCAGACACAATTGCCATTAACGAAGAATCAACATCATCAACATCACTCACCTGTCAATTATTAGGGAAGTTCGTAGTCGTGCATATACATAAAACATTAATTAATTCATATAATTATTATCTTATAATTATATATCCATCCTAAGGTTGCCTGGAAGAAATCGCTTCTAAGCGATAAGGCCGCCCATTTTATCCGTCGCATATAATGTATTTTTATAATGATTAATGTGATTATGGTGTACAATAAAGAATTTTTGTATTGTATTGTAAAACGAAAAATAAAATATGTGGACGGGCTTATATATATTTTCTTCTTCAGCTCTAAATACCTAAATATGTTACTTATATTATTTCATTCGCGCATTCAAAGATTGAACAAAGTGCCTTCAAATTATTTCATAACCATTAGGTAAACAAATTGCAGCACTTTTTCTTTCAGGCATAGAATATATTGAATTATAAATCGGAGTACAACTACAAATCATTATGGGAAGATTGTCATTAGACTTATATTACTTTAACATAACTTGAGTTATAGTTTTGAAGAGACACCTAACTCTAACTAAACAGAGTCTAATAGAAATCTATACCTAAAGGTAGCATTGTTACCAGTAGATTAGATATTATTATAATTAGATATTATTAATATTTGTAATCAATGCTCATAGAAATGTTAGTTTCGTTGGTGAATTATTCAATAGTTTTACAAGAGCCTGAACTGCGAGTGGAACAATGTAAAAATAATATGATTGTATTGTAAAAACTAAAAACCGAGTTCTAATTCTTTAGTATTTTCACAGTTTTTAGTTTTCCGGGAGCTCGGCATATTTTATGGGCCTCATAACTATTTTTGAAAACGAAATATTTTTCCAAATCAGTCCATAATTAACGGATAAATCGAAAAAAATACAAACAGCCTATCACAGAACTCCTCCTCTTTTGTTATTTGTTTCGTCGGGAAAAAAACTATAAAGGTTGCCTGTTTCGTAGACAAGAAAGGGAAAGGGATTAATAATACTTGTATTTAGTGTTTATTATGTATTTGACGACCGATGTGGCGCGGTGGGCGAAGGTCCGCCTGCGACGCAGGAGGTTGCGGGTTCGATTCCCGCCTCGGAACAATTGTGTGTACGATCTGCAGATATTTGTTCCGGGTGTTCTGGTCGTTTTCTATGTATAATAAAAAATATCTATCTATGTAATGTAATATATTATGTATATCAGTTATCTAGTACCCATAACACAAGCTCTGCTTACCATGGGGCTAGATAATGCTGTGTGAATTGTCCAGCATTATTTATTTATTTATTATATAAAAAACCAGCGTTCGATAGCCAGCCAATGTTGCTAAAAAATAACAAAAATGAGCCACCTCTTGATGAAAAAAAATCATAGCACTTGCGCAACAATTTAACGTAGGTTAGATACCTAGAATTAACGGAACGTTAATTTGTTGCACAAGTACTAAAACTACAACTTACAACAAACAAAAATCTAATATTTTTTGTAGTTTGTTGTAGTTTAGTTAGATATTTTACAATTTCATGATTTTGATATTGTACTCGTATGATTATTTATATTCAAAAAAGGGAACACAATCAATTATTAATGTTTTGCGTTATCTTTACAAAACTGACGACCGATGTGGCGCGTTGACTGCGATGTGGGTTCGATTCCCGCCTCGGAACAATTGTGTGTACGATCTGCAGAAATTTGTTAAGGGTGTTCTGGTCGTTTTCTATGTATAATAAAAAATATCTATCTATGTAATGTATTGTATTATGTATATCAGTTATCTAGTATCCATAACACAAGCTCTGCTTACCATGGGGCTAGATAATGCTGTGTGAATTGTCCAAAATTTTAAATATTAAAAATATTTTCTACGGACTGTTTTATCAAACATCTGAAAATACCCGTCGCAAGACGCCCCAAACAATAAGTTACTTATTCCTTCAAAATACATAATTATTCGTGCCGTCTTATTTGCACGAACAACGAAAGTGACAAGTCATCTAAAACATTAATTACAACAATACAAACAATACAGACGCAATTTATTAGTGCATAAACGACTTGAGAGGCGAATCTGAGTCGAGCACAGTGAAGACGAAAACGGCTTCTTCAATTTTTATAGAATACGCACTGTCACATTTGTAAGTATTATATTACTATAAACTTACAAATGCGACAGTATATATTATATTTATTTATTGAGGAATTATTTAAATAATAACTTACAACAAATTTAAACCAAAACACTTTATTTTTCTTTCAATGTATACTTAGTCCAGAGCAAAGGCGTACCTTTCCATTTTAATTCAACATTATAGTCCAGGGCAAAGGACTCCACTAACGTAGTCAAAGGCTATTTTAATTTCTTATTAGACAGATACATAAATTTGACGACTTCTGGCCCTCTGGGTCGTCAAAATTATGCATTAACCTTTTCATTACACCGTTACTGTGGTACAGTGTAACGGTAAAATGTAAAGGTAACCACGTAAACACTACGGATGATGCATTGGGTGAAGGTCCGCCTACAACGCAGGAGAGTGTGGTTGTCCAGCATTATAATGCTTCTTTATTTAATATGTAGTTTTTTTGAAAGACTAGCTTGTTTTAATTCAGTCAATTCAATTACCTTGGTTAATTTTACTCATCAGGTTTTAACCCAGCGGTTTCCGCGTAAGCTGTAGCCAAGGGTCCCCGAAACGGGTCCGCGATCAGTCAACGTCAGACCTCTTATTTATCACTACATAACTGTACCTCCAAATATTTGGAAATCTCTATTTTCGGCGACATAAGTCTGCTTTCCCGTCGCTGGCATTTATCTGGTTTATTTTAGTGACTTCAGTAGATGTATTCAAAGTGATAGTGTAGGGGTGTTCCGTTTTTTATGGGTTTGGGTGGGGACAAAAATGTTGTACTTAATTTGTTACGTAGAGGTGCTACGCCGTAGGCGTTGACGAAGACGACCTCTGTGGCGCGGTGGGTGATGATCCACCATCGACGCAGGAGTTTTGATTCCCGCCTCGGGACAACTATTTGTACGATCTGCAGATATTTGTAACGATGTTCTGATAGTTATCTACATATGTATGTATAATAAAATAATATCTATGTAATGTACATATTGTATTAAGTATATCAGTCATCTAGAGGGAGAGATCTAGTATCCATAGAACAAGCTCTGCTTAGCTTGAGGTTAGACGATGCTTTGTGGATTGTCGTGTGTCGCCGTGTTTGGTTTAGCAGTGAAACATGTTCCTAGTAAAATAAATGTCAGGACTGATGCGCTCTTAAACCGACGCCAAAAAATTGGCACCCCTGCATGATAAAGGTAGCTAAACAATATACAAAACAATATAAAGAAAACGGTCCAACTAACCTCGGTTGCGTCTGACACGAAAGGGAACGACAGGGAAGGAAGAGTTCATCTAAGGCTTACAGAGGGGCAAAAGGGGCAACCTTGGGTAAACCCAAGTGAACTATCGTTATATCGAGGTGCTGAGATGTCTCTACGAAGCCGCCACTATGAGTGTCCAAGTACAGGGCCAGCAGTCTAAACCTATCCAATTGCGCAGAGGAGTGAGACAGGGGGATGTCATATCCCCGAAACTGTTCACAAGCGCGTTGGAAGATTTGTTTAAGACGCTGGACTGGAAAGGTAAGGGCATAAACATAAACGGCAACTACATCTCACACCTACGATTCGCTGATGACATAGTCCTATTGGCGGAGTCGCTAGAGGAGCTGAACCAGATGCTGGACGGCCTAGCTTCAGCTTCCCGATGTATCGGTCTTGGCATGAATTTGGATAAAACCAAAGTCATGATCAATGGTCACATTGATCCAAGGCCGGTGGTCGTACATGGTCACCTTCTCGAAACTGTTTCCGAGTACACTTACCTTGGGCAGATTCTGCAGTTGGGTAAAAACAGTTTCGAGAAGGAGGCCAAAAGGAGGATCCAGCTGGGCTGGGCAGCATTTGGGAAACTACGTCAAGTCTTTACGTCATCCATACCGCAATGCTTGAAAACGAAAGTTTTCAATCAGTGCGTCCTACCCGTTATGACCTACGGAGCTGAGACGTGGACACTCACGATAGGGCTGGTCCACCAGTTCAAAGTCGCTCAGCGAGCTATGGAAAGAGCTATGCTCGGAGTTTCTCTGAAGGATAGGATTCGTAACGAATACATCCGACAGAGAACCAAGGTTATCGACATAGCTCAAAGAATTAGCAAGCTGAAGTGGCAGTGGGCCGGCCATATCTCGCGAAGAACCGACGGCCGATGGGGCAAACGTGTTCTTGAGTGGAGACCACGACTCGGTAAACGTAGTGTAGGACGCCCTCCGACCAGGTGGGATGACGACCTGCGAAAGACTGCAGGTAGATGCTGGATGCGTCAAGCTGAAGACAGGGCGCTATGGCGCTCATTGGGGGAGGCCTATGTCCAGCAGTGGACTAATATAGGCTGATGATGATGATGATGGGTAAACCCAAGGTGGTCATTTCACGTTAGTTTATCTTTTAGGTTAGTTTCTAATTTAAGTAGCTTTGTATTGCATGCAATGTATATAGTTTGTATCCTTTTTTTATTTCTTGTTTTTGATACTTCTCTATCTGTTTGTTTGTGATGTACCAATTCTAGTTTGCTTATATCTTTTTCTCCATCTCTAGGTTGCCTGGGAGAAATTGTTGTCAGCGATAGGCCGCCTATTGTACTTTTAATAATATGTTAAAAAAATTAAAAAATTTGGATGTTTGTATAGATTGATGTCTGTTACTTCTTTACGCCAAAACTACAGAACAAATCGATATGTGCATACAGGTCAAGCTGTCAAGCTAGACAAGGTGCTATGGCGCTTATTAGGACAGGCCAGCAGTGGACTAACATAGGCTTATAATAACGATGCTGATTGAAGTCTTAGACAGTTAAAAAGTACATAAAAGGATATAAGTATATATTATTGATTTCTCATTTAAATAATAAGTAATGCTGGACAATTCACACAGCATTATCTCATGGTTGTCTGGTAGAGATCGCTCTTGAGCGATAAGACCGCCAATTGTATCTAGTTTTTTTAAGTTTTTATTTTACATTGTCATTTTAGTGTGCAATAAAGAATTATCTATCTATCTATTATCTAGCCCCATGGTAAGCAGAGCTTGTGTTATGGGTACTAGATAACTGATATACATAATACAATACATTACATATATTTTTTATTATACATAGAAAACGACCAGAACACCCGGAACAAATATCTGCAGATCGTACACACAATTGTTCCGAGGCGGGAATCGAACCCGCAACCTTCTGCGGCGCAGGCGGACCTTTGCCCCCCGCGCTACATCGGTCGTCAAATTATTATTATAAATGATACATTATAAAGTCGGTCTGCCTGTTATACAAAGAGGACTTTATTCAACTGAATGTTATAATAACTTTTTCATTTAATTTACATACATAAATGTATAAATTTCAAAAATTTACTCTACGAACTTATCACTAAGAAAATTATTATGATGAAAAATTTTCGTAGACGTTGTTGCAAATAATAGATTTTTTTCTTTAATATTCTGTATTTAGAGTTAATTCAATAAGTTAAGCGATAAGGCCGCCTATTGTACTGTTATTGTGTAATATTTAGATATAAGGTGTTATTATGTTATTTTAAGTACAATAAAGTGTTCATTCATTCATTCGTTCCAAATAACATCTTGTCTTTTGAAATCCTTGGTCCATCCCTGGTCGCAGGGAGTAGCACAGGGCTCGTAAACTTGTCAACGCCAGGGCCCGTATATATCGCGAGCGACCCGCTGGATTTCTGTGTGTTATTGTAGTGGCCACCTATTATTTTAACGCTTAAGGCCGTTCGGCTTAGAAGCTTGGAGGAAATACCTTGTAAACATTCTTTAGACGCTTTAGCCTTGTAGTTATGATCGGGTTTAGTCATAAAGCAGTTTTATACCGTGCTTTTTGATAAAGTTTTTCAATATTGTTAATAACTCATCTCATCATCATCATCATTATCAGCCTATATCAGTCCACTGCTGGACATAGGCCTCCCCCGATGAGCGCCATTGCGCCCTGTCTTCAGCTTGCCGCATCCAGCATCTACCTGCAGTCTTTCGCAAGTCGTCATCCCACCTGGTCGGAGGGCGTTCTACACTACGTTTACCGAGTCGTGGTCTCCACTCAAGAACACGTTTGCCCCATCGGCCGTCGGTTCTTCGCGAGATATGGCCGGCCCACTGCCACTTCAGCTAGCTAGCTTGCTAATTCTTTGAGCTATGTCGATAACCTTGGTTCTCTGTCGGATGTATTCGTTGCGAATCCTATCCTTCAGAGAAACTCCGAGCATAGCTCTTTCCACAGCTCGCTGAGCGACTTTAACACTAACTCATCTAATAATTATTATTTTAATATCACTATATACTCGTAGTATAAAACAAATTCGCTTCCCGCTGTCTGTCCCTATGTATGCTTAGATCTTTAAAATTACGTAACGGATTTTGATTCGAATTTTTTAAATAATAGAGTGATTCAAGAGGACGGTCAATAAACCATTTGACACATAGATTTCCATGCGGGCGGAGCCGCGGGGCGCAGCTAGTTATTAAATAAGTTATGAGGAGATTACGAAAGTAATTTCTTTGATTTGGAACTGTAATGGAGTAATAGGTACATATCTTCCGAAGAACTTCCTCAGTGGAGACCGCGACTAGGCGAATAGTCGACGCCCTTGTCGGAAGGCGAATGGACTGGTGGCAGGTGCTGGATGCGACATGCTGAAGACGGTGTCCAACAGTGGACTGTTATCGTGGTGATGTGTTCACATTTTAACGAAATGTTGATATAAAATTTGGTACGTAATGTGTAACAATGCTATTAGTGGGTGAAACACCTTTCTTCTTCTTTAGGCTTTGTGTGGACTTTGCTTTGTACCATTTTTGATAAAAGGTAACTTTCACTATTTATTTAAAGTTTATTATTGTATTATTTAGTTATTCCTAAGATAGTTAACAAATGGGTCAACCATAGATTAAAATAAGGGTATCATTCGAACGGTCAGCAAATTAAAAATATTTCAGACAGCTGAAAAAATAATTTTTAAAATGTATACGTAAGTAAGATATCATAAATGTGTATAAAGTAAAAGTAAATGTATATTTATTACATAATTACATGTGAGAAGATGGTTCATAAAATAATACAGGGTCACTGTATGTAATTTGCCCTTTATGGGCGTGCAATTAATGATTTACATGCATTTTTAACGACTTAATTATATATAGAATGAAAATGAAATGAAATGGAATGAAAATGGAATGGAATGGAATGAAATGGAATGGAATGAAATCGAATGAAATCGAATGAAATCGAATGAAATCGAATGAAATCGAATGAAATCGAATGAAATCGCATGAAATCGAATGAAATCGAATGAAATCGAATGAAATCGAATGAAAACGAATGAAATCGAATGAAATCGAATGAAATCGAATGAAATCGAATGAAATCGAATGAAATCGAATGAAATCGATTGAAATCGAATGAAATCGATTGAAATCGAATGAAATGGAATGGTTAGACTTACACAGAACATAATAAACTTAAGCTAGAAGGAAACGTGCTGATAAGTTTATAAGTCCAGTAACAAAATGGCTTTGCCTCAGCATGAGTTGGATGACTAGCATGCTAGCAACCAACGCTGGTCTTCCGGCAAAGCAACTCGTTGGTGTTACGGACTGACTACTCACTACCGCTATACAAACAAACAAAAACGCACTAATATAAATAAAATTAACAAGAATACAAATAAAAATAGGATGTGAATAATAAAAAATAATATGTTAAGTACTGACTAATTTAACAAAAGTGAATTTTAGAGCAAACATAACAGAAAAAAACTAATATATATATATATATACTTAGAATAAAATATTATAAGATTGATATAGATATAAGAAGTTTACCTATTTAATAATAAAAGTTATAAAAACTTTTTCACAGAAAGCGGAGAGATTAACTATGTTGCAATTTAATGTCGTTGAATGCGACTAACTAAACAAAAGTAGTAAATTCATTACAAGTCAAATATATTACGGTCCCCTGTTAAAACTTTGAACGAGTCGCTTTATCATTATAAAGTTCCTGCGAAGGTGCACTTCAGGCTCCATTCTCGTTTTGTAAGTTAACTTCCATGAGCTTCATGCAATTCTCTTTCCGAGATAAACAATTTGTTTCAGTCAACAAGTTGGAAATATCTATTGTCGGGTGAAAAACTTGCAGATTGCACTACGTCCCTGCGTTTTACAGTTAGTACCGTCTTGCTTTAAAGTTGAGTTACTTGATAAGATAGTTTCGCTTGGCAATAAGCGCTCTTTAAAATGATATCTACTATACTATATCTGTGCGTCATTTTTGAAAATAACTTGTCCCAATATCTACCTAGTGTATTTGTCAGTCATCAGCCTCGAAGCTTCCAAACGTACGTTACTTTAGTAACAAAACCCAATATTTCTAGTTGTATTTCATCTTAATTTAGTAAATTCGTTCTCCACTCAGTAAAAGCTCGTGAATTCTATCGCAGCACGATCCATTAGCGCGATGTATCGCTAAGCGGCGGCACTCGCTCTAAGACGGATTATGATGCATGGGCCCGTCGATTGCGTACTACTCCAGACTTAAACGGAAGTATTTTTATCGTATGTTTGGAAAGTTTTGTAAAGATATGTTGGACCGTCCCTAGAAAAACAGGCTTGCTATCACTAAGGATGTTTTCGATGTAATCTGCGCACGACTAGAAAGGGACGGGACCTCGTCAACCGCATTCAAGGCTGTTTGCAGATATTTGTTCCTGGTGTTCTGGTCGTTATCTAACCATATCTATCATAACATAAGCTCTACTTAGTATGTTAGCATTTTTTCTTTTTTTTTCTTTGCGTCTTGGGCCTTATGAAGTCCTTTCTCAGTGGAATAGCATAAAATCATAATACATAGAGTATTCAAGGTCAACAAATTTATACACCTATGCAAAATCTCAATCAGATCTAATTAGACGTTTGATATTGTTTGGCTTTATTTGCCTTCAAAAAGACTTCATTTAACAATCGTAGACACTTTTAGCCACTTTTTAAACCCTGGCAACACATTTCTGGCTAAAAAGCCGTTGATAAAACTCTCGAGTACCAACTACCGTAGTTACCAATCACAAGTAAAAACCCCTTGAAGAATATCCTTCATTACTTTCGCTCTAGCATAACATTTATTCTCTTGATCAAAGACGGTTGCTTTTCAAGAGCTCCCTTGTTATTGTACTTCTCTCGCTGTTCTTGTAAAAATATTAGAAACGTCTAGTGACCGGAAAATTGTGGTCTCGTATTTAGCCACTAGTAAGGCGAGTAAACAAAATAAACAAAGACATTATCTTTTCCTTTGATACAACATCATCATCAGCTAGACATTGGTCTCCCCAAATAAGCACCATAGCGCCCTGTCTTCAGATTGCCGCATCCAGCATCTGCCTGCAGTTTTTCGCAGATCATCATCCCACCTGGCCGGAGGGTATTCTACACTACTTTTGCGATTCACGTTCTCCAAGAACACGATTTTAATGCGTAAATTAAATTCCTCGCTAATTTTTCTTTAATTATATTTCGAGTTAGTACGTGCTGAGTCAGGAGAGAGGGTGGCATCACACATGGGCATCTTTGGAGGAGGCCTTCACCCAATAAGGGGTTCCTACAGATATTATTGTATGAAACTAAATTACACGATAGATTAATTAAGTTATATAAACAACTAGTTTAAAAAAACTCTAAAAAACAATGTAAACTTAGAAATTTGTTGGAAATAAAAGGCTTTTTTATTTTTATTTTTATTTATTATTACGTGCTGAGTCAATTTATTTTATTACAGTTCACATACGTTGCCTATTCTTGCGCAAGTTTTTGTATATAAGATCAGTTTGATTAATGCATATTTTATCCTACCTCAATAAGAGTTAGCAGGGACAAGGGAATGGCAAGAAACACAAGACATAGGCATCCTTTAGGGCAAAATCCCTTAGTTTCGGGTCCGTTGCAGCAGTCGATATATGTGTCTGTGCTGACGAATAATAATATAATTACCTAATTAAAACTCAGATCTTTCCCAATATCTTTTCCAATTGCCAATCTTACCCCTTATTCAGAAATACATTAATTTGTATTCGTTTAATCAGTGTTATTACTTGGGGACACACTCTTACCCCGGATATCCAGCAAATTACTGGGTAACTGGCATAACCAGTCGAAATGGATGTAGATGATTATAATAATGTTATGATAATGTGCGTAACGAGTTTGTGTTCGCCTTTATTTTGGACACACTGCGTGATAGTTCGGGAAACATAATATTAAAGCCTCCAATGATTTAGTGTCACTATCCTACAAATCAAAGTCGCACGGCAGCATTTTATAGGGAGTACCTATACTCGATTACGTAATCAATTATTTTTTAGGTAAATAATTTAACAAAAACTTCAACAACACATACATAGGTGCATGCGTGTCGAATTATAGTTTAAAACGGACGCGAGACGAATTAAATTATGCTTTTATTGAAATGAACGTCCAATAAATAAAAAAAAACTCAATTAAGAAAAAAAAAAGAAAGAAAGAAAATATTTTTATTTGCCTTAAAACGACCATACACAACAAACTTAAAACTACGCAAATTAATACAAAAATTAAGGGAGATTTCAAAGGATTTAAGGGGGACATAGAAAATACCATGTTAAAAAATCATTAGATTTTTTTGAAACAGACTTTTTTGAGCTTAAACGAGTGTTTTCGTCCAGTTTTGTATTGGATAGATAAATAGATAGATAGAAAACACTTTATTATACCACGCAAAACAGAAAACAATACAGAAATAAATATCTTACATTTCTGCTATACCGCCATAACCCGATTCGTTGAAAAGTTGATAGGATCCAAAAATCGGTACAGTAAAGTCGTTGGACGTTATAAAAAGCCGGACTCTGACAAAAACGGGGTTCAGTCGTGCTAGTAGACTCCTAGGGGTCACTCTGCCCAATAAGTGAAGTTGTGGAATTATATATTAAATAAATAAATAAATAATGCTGGACAATTCATACAATATTATCTAGCCCCATGGGAAGCAGAGCTTGTGTTATGGGTACTAGATAACTGATATACATAATACAATATATTACATAGATAGATATTTTTTATTATACATAGAAAACCCGGAATAAATATCTGCAGATCGTACACACAATTGTTCCGAGGCGGAAATCGAACCCGCAACCTCCTGCGTTGCAGGCGGACCTTCGCCCACCGCGCCACATCGGTCGTCAAAATTAAATTTCAATAATTAATATTGCTAAAATACTAGCTAATTATATTAGTCAAGTCCTTATCTACTTTAGAGTTAAATAGGACTAGTGTTTGGGTGCTACAAATACTTAGAATAGTGTGTTAGGTATGGCACCCAAAATATATAATCATGCCGTTAAATGTTTAGACAAAAATAATTCTGATAATTCAAATGTATTTAAAAATAGACTTAAGAAATGTACTCATAGAGAAATGTTATTATAGCGTTAATGATTTTCTACTTGACAAATTTTGATTTTATATACCCACCAATTAAAATGTATAATTAATTTTAAGTTTATCTGATAATTTTAATATAATTGAATAGATACCTTATTTATAAAAGACATATCAGACAAGACATATCACATTAGTGACAAATCTGAGGTGTGCCCTCTCCTATTTGCACGCCAGTAGTGGCAAAACATGCAGCTCATATATAATATTTTAACATAATTGCATGCTCACACCATGTTAATACTCATGTTTTAAGCAAATAAATGATTCTTATTCTTAGGAAGTACATAAAGACTGCATACAAAAGTTATTCATCCTTATCCTCCATATCCCTCAACTGTTAAGACAGCAGATGTCGACAATCGAGCCTCCGTCCGCTCAGCTAATCCACTTTCCGCTAATTAATGCCATTATCAGAGCGAAGCCGAAGGTGTCTGTTGTGAGGTCAGATGCCTTTTTCGGTAGTAAATTGGAATCACCAATGGAATTGCTTGTTTTTTGATGATTTTGCTTGAAATTTAAGTAGGCGAGTATAATCTTCAGAGGGCCGCTTTTTCAATCGACAGGTTACGTTTGCGAAGTTTTCAAGGGGTTTACAAATTAGACATAGACGTGCACAAAAGTCTTTTGTTGGCAAAACAATAGCGTAAGCCTAAGTACCTACATATGTAGGTACTTAGGCTTACGCTATTGTATTGAGCAGCTATCGGCCGGTAAAATGAAGGCAGACCGCTGTGTTCCTACCTTCCTACTGTTACTTTATTTTATTGGATTAGTTAGGTTGTTTTTTTTTTCTACTATAGTTCTTTCTTTTGTTTTTGTTTGTAAGTACATTATACCAGGATTATACTAATATAGGTGTAAGCACACTCGGCTAATATAATCTTAAGCACATACTTAAGTACGTACTTTATAAGTATGTACTAAGTAGAAACATTGTAAATACTTCTCATTAAGTGAACGTTATATATACTATGTTCTTTGAGAAAAATTAAGATTCTTTAAACCGAGACATATTTTTGAACTTTGGGTGTATCTCAAAAGCACATCCCGGGCAGATTAACACTTTCATGACCCACGACAGCCACATGAACGTCAGCACCAGCGCGTAGCGGCGGCAGTGATTGCGGTAACAATACACCTGTCTCAGAACCTGATTGATCTCTCGCTACTATCCCATTGTTTGGAAAAACTTGTTTTTTAAGTTTTGGAGAAAATTAACAAGACTTAGGTACCTACTCTAATTTCTATAATATCATGAAACTCTGATAATTCAAAGGCGCTACATATACCAGCTGTTCATTCTATAAAAAACTCAGAAAACCCTATACCTTCGTTCTAGGTAAAAATTGACCCTCGGCCAGAAAACATAGAGAATTCTTGTATTAGTTTTATAATATCATAAAAGTCTGATAATTCAAAGAAGCTATATACCAGCTATTGATCATCATCATCATCAGCCTATAGTAGTTCACAGCTGGACATAGGCCTCCCCTAACCAGCTGTCCATTCTATAAAAACTCGGGAAACCTCGGTGTACCTTAATTCTAGGTGAAAATTGACCGTCGGTCAGAAAACATAGAGAAATCCTGTATGAGTTTTCACTAGGCAAGCCTAGTGGGTCCCACGTGGAATGTTCTGACCACATTAGAAGTAATATATTGAGGTCGGGGAAATCGGGGCAAGATTAACGCGTTGCGATTGGCTAATTGAAAATCTGATTCTTTGGTTTAAGACGCATGTTTCACCTGAACGTGCGTTCAAACCAAAATTCATATAAAAAATCAAATAAGTTCTATTAAAATTTATATATTAATATAAAAATATATCAAATATTAAATTTTTTGGGATAATTATTAAATTTCTTAGAGGTTATTCCGAGTGCGAGGGCTTACGGACTATAATAACAAAAAACCTTAGACTGAATTTTTCCATTGTTTCGGGAATAACAGTCTAATTTTTTTAATAAATAATTATTTTTTAAGTAACCATGTTTTTACTAGACGCTTAGTTAATTATTTACCCGATAAAACTTAATTATATGAACTAATAAAAAATAAAAATAAAATAATGCTGGACAATTCACACAGCATTATCTAGCCCCATGGTAAGCAGAGCTTGTGTTATGAGTACTAGATAACTGATATACATAATACAAAACATTACATAGATAGATATTTTTTATTATACATAGAAAACGACCAGAACACCCGGAACAAATATCTGCAGATCGTACACACAATTGTTCCGAGGCGGGAATCGAACCCTCCTGCGTCGCAGGCGGACCTTCGCCCACCGCGCCACATCGGTAGTCAAATAATGATAAATTTAAAAAATTATGTAAAATAACTTCAGCACCACCTTCTCCGTTTGCTACACCCCCGAAACGTATACTAAAATATGTAATTATAAGCTACCAACTAAGAGTGTTATATTCATAGGTATTTGCAATATCACATAGATACGACATATGGATAGGTACAAGCAGGGTTGGAAAAAAAACAGTTTTTTTATATTTTATAAAACAAACAGTTCAAAATGTTTAAATCAAGTGTTGTTTTTGTTTTATTTGTTTTTTTTACTTATTAATTTCAAATCAATTATAGCGAATAATAAAATAATCCATTTCTAAACTATTTCCTAATTCAGATTAGTAAAAATGAACAAAACGATAAATATTTACTTTTGTTGCATATCTCAGTACCTCTAATCTAATTATTAAAAATTATTATTATTATTAATCAATACAAAACACTTTACATACACCTTGTATGTAGTGTTGTAGGTAGGTAGAGAACTAGAGAGCGGGGAATAGGTACAGTACCCACTAATCCAGTGAATTACTTTCTTTTGACGGCCGACATAGGGACTTTACTGGCGGGGAGTTACTAATCAACTTTCATTTGCAATTAAAGGTAGTTTTAAACCCTGTTTTTTTCTTAATATAAAACATAGTTTTATTTCAAACTGATTTAAACACTGTTTTAAACACGTGTTTTAAAACAACTTGTTTTAATCATGCCAACCCTGGGTACAAGGGCCAACAATAAACCCTGAAATCAAAAACAAAGAAAATTATTACAAAAAATTCGATTGAATAAGCATAAACTAAATAAACTATCCTTCTTTAATAACAAAGATATAAACAAAGGAATCAACAGACCTGCATCAAGAAAGCTTTCCATAGAAAATACCCTTATAACTAACCTACATACATACTCGTATATAGAGAAGAAAGTTCAGGAAAAGTCTCAGTCGCTATCGGAAAGCAAGAAACCTTTACATAAATCACACCAACAATATATTAGCAAAGTTTCTATTCCGAGCATCTCTGCGATCGGCCGCAGATGCTGCTGACTGCATCGAGGATCTGGTCTTTGAGATAGCGGCCACCACCCTTTAGCGGCGGTAATTGGTCGTCATCGCTTGCGAGCCTCATAGATAGGTTTGCATAGAGAAGTCTATGCAAACCATGTATGTATCAGCATAAGTAAGTGTTACTTCTCTCGTTTCCCATAAGATTTTGCATTGATTTCTTTTCACTTCTTCCACTAGTGGACAAAAAATTGAAGTGAATAGTAAAATAATTTTATTTGATAATAATTTTTATATAAAATATGACTTGTCTAAGTGCTTATTTTGTAAGCCTAAAGAAATAAATGATTTATTACTTATTTACTTACTTTACTTGCAGAAAAGACCGACAAAATATTATAAAATTAAATAAAGTGCAGCAAAACTAATCGATTTAATTGCTTACGTATTTAATTTTCTTTCATCAGAAATACTCTAAGATGAACTGGCTACTTATGCATTTCTGTGTACTCCTCTATTCTTATGTAATTTCCGATGTGTCCCCTATCAAGAAGAAGAAATTTTTACCACCATTACGTGTTGATACCGTCCGTTTCAGAACAAGAGTTAAAAGACAATTTCCTTTGCCGTCATAATATTATTGAACAAAAAGGAATCCAGATATTGAGGATGTATAGCATAGGTACTGAAACTTGGACTAAGACAAACAAAACACAAAAAAATTGTCTTACTAACTTCTTGTCTTTGGTACTTACATTGTATGATGTATGATTAATTACAGATTTTTTTTACCAATGAGACCCGCACAGCTTACTGTGCCAGTGTTTTTGGTAAGAACTTAGGTATTCGAAATTCAAACTAACCATAACGTACCTCTGTGCAGAAGGATAAAATGCCGCGAAACGCGTCCCTAGATTTGTGATACATACCTAATTTTGACGACCGATGTGGCGCGGTGGACGAAGGTCCGCCTGCGACGCAGAAGGTTGCGGGTTCGATTCCCGCCTCGGAACAATTGTATGTACGATCTGCAGATATTTGTGCCGGGTGTTCTGGTCGTTTTCTATGTATAATAAAAAATATCTATCTATGTAATATATTGTATTATGTATATCAGTTATCTAGTACCCATAACACAAGCTCTGCTTACCATGGGGCTAAATAATGCTGTGTGAACTGTCCAGGATTATTATTATTAATCTCTCTTTCGTTTTTCAAAATTTTATAGTATTTTGTAATGTTAATATAATAAGTATATAAGACTTGAATAACATATAAGGTTCTCATGCAATAGCATTGGGTGTGCGTTAGAATAGATGTATCTATCTACATGTTTATCAATAAATAAATCAACCGCGAATCGCGACAAATTTTGACAGTAAATAAATAAATAAATAATGCTGGACAATTCACACAGCATTATCTAGCCCCATGGTAAGCAGAGCTTGTGTTATGAGTACTAGATAACTGATATACATAATACAATACATTACATACATAGATATTTTTTATTATACATAGAAAACGACCAGAATACCCGGAACAAATATCTGCAGATCGTACACACAATTGTTCCGAGGCGGGAATCGAACCCGCAACCTCCTGCGTCGCAGGCGGACCTTCGCCCACCGCGCCACATCGGTCGTCAAGTACAAATGCTATCCTCGTGGATGAATCTGTCTGTTTCCTTCTTGGACGCCCTGTGCTGAAATCCTATATAATCCGAGATAATTTAATGTAGGTACCACGTAGTCCGACCACCGACAACCTACAACAGCTGGGGTAAACGTATACTTGAGAGGAGACCGCGACTGGGCAAACGTAGTGTATGTCGTCCTCCGGCCAGGTGGGATGATGACCTGCGAGGACTGCAGGCAGATGCTGGATGCGGCAAGCTGAAGACAGGGCGCTATGGCGCTTATTAGGGGAGCCTATGTCCAGCAGTGGACTACTATAGGTTGATGATGATGATGGCCACGTAGTTACAGAGTTTGTTAGCAGCTCGTACCTAAACTTCAAAATCAACAAGCCTTCAGTATTGCCAGCGAGTTGTTTCAAATCAAACCGCTTAGCTTACAATTTCCCGAGCTCGTTTTGTAAATATCTTATCACATACACGTTGTTTTGAAAACTCTGGTATTGCTAGCTCGTTGGATAGAATTATGTGGACTCCGCTGTTGTTCATTGTGTTTGCGGGCGCTGCCGTATCGCAACTTGACTACTCTTCTTATAGAGGTAAGGAATTTGTAAGCTATTTCTGATTTTATACTATATATACCGGGTGTTCTGGTCGTTTTCTATGTATAATAAAAAATATCTATCTATGTAATATATTGTATTATGTAGGTATATCAGTTATCTAGTACCCATAACACAAGCTCTGCTTACCATGGGGCTAGATAATGCTGTGTGAATTGTCCAGCATTATTTATTTATATATTATAATATGGATAGCAATAATTTAAATGTATTTCTTGAGAGGTTCTGAATAGGTAAGACCAGGTAAGATTGTCAGATTGCATGTAAACTTTACAAAATGTGGTCGATAGACGGCGCTTATTTTTTAAGGCGAACTTTTATTGTTTTTGTTGATGGTTTATGTATGTATTTAATGGTTATAAGATTAATTAATTTACATATGTACTTTATTTACTTTTTAGGTAGGTACTTGATAAGTCAGACCAAAAACAAATGATCCTGATCATTCAAAAATTACCCGCAGCGAGAATAAAACTCGCAACCTTCTGTATGGACCTCTGTCACTGCTCCACATAAATCCACTGTGGCGCGGAGGGTGAAATTCTGCCTGCGACACAGGAGGTTGCGAGTTCGACTCCCATCTCAGAACAAACGTTTGTACGATCTGCAAGATATTTGTTCAGGGTGTTCTGGTCGTTTTCTATGTATACTAAAATATATTTCTATGTAATGTATTGTATAATGTATATCAGTCATCTAGTACCCATAACACAAGCTCTGCTTAGTTTGAGGCTTGATTACGCTTTGTGGATTGTCCGGCCTTATTAATATGTATATTTTATTTATTTATTCCTGATTCTGAATCCTTTTATCCAGTTCTTCCCGGCTACATCCGGAAGGCTCTCATCCAGAAGGACAGCTACAGACCACGTCCACATGCCAAGAAGCTGACCATCTCGAACCTCACGCTCCATGATGTATTCGCCAAGATACGAGACATCACCAGGAGTATGAACCTTAATGCCAAGATGAATGGGTACAAAATTGATTATAAGTTTAGGATTGTGAAATGATAGACTGTTGTTATAATAAAAATTGAAAATTGTTGTATTTTTCTACATAACACCTCACCATCATGATCATCAACTTATCTTAGCCCACTGCTGGACATAAGCTTCCCCTAAAAACACCAGAACGATCGTCGTATAGATCAAAGAAAATTCTGTAACTTAACCCAACCAGCATCTGCCTGCACCTGCAGTCTATCAACTCGGTAAAAATAGTGTACGACGACCTTGGGCCAGGTGGGATGAATTTTTTTGACAATACTTCTATTAATACAATAATTATTTTAGCTATTGTCTCTATTGCATGCCATATCTTTTAATTTATACACCGTAATCGGTAAAACATGTTGATACCTACCTACCTGTTTGTAAAATCTTTTGACACAATGTTTATGCAAATGAATGATCTTTATTAATATAAAATTAAAAGATCTTTATTAATAAATAATTTAATTTTCATTTCAATTTAATTTAATTTTAGTTCGTAAGAATTACTAACATTTATTATAAGATCATTACTAACAAATTATGGATCTATAGTAGTCCGAAATAAAAGAATTTTATTTTTTATTTATTTATCGTTAAAGTGCGTAATAGTAACAACTATATTTTACAGAGTATTGATAGACAAATGTTTGAAGAGAAAACTTCTTTATACCCGTTGAGCACTTTTTGGGTGAACAAAAATCATGGAAGTCGCGTCAACGTCACCGAACGCTTCAATTAAATTGATTTATTTTCACAATCAATTTACATTGTGTCGAAAATTTTACATAGGAGAATATGTTATTCATAAAAATTGTAAGACTAGAGCGACAGTTGGTACAAAAATAGATACTATGTAGGTAAACAGAAAAATGGAATACAGTCTAAAATCACTTATAAAAATAGACAATTAAAAAACAATAAAATGATGAGAATTAAACAATTCTAGAATGTCAATATTACCTTAATGTCAAAAAATATTACAAATAAACAATGTCAAATAAAAATAAAAATGTTTAATAATTATATGAAAAATGTTTAATTTATTTATCACAGATTCTCAGACTTAGATTTGACGGCACAGAACTCCTCCAAAGAACAGTAGCACTTCTTTAATAAGTAGTATTCGTTCAGTTTATTTTTAAATTTACCCAAGCTTTCCTAACTGTGTAGTAGTTGGGTGAACTAAAAGCGTGAAAATCGCGTCATCATCACCGCACGCTTCCTATCATAAAATATAAAAATCCATAAATAAAATATAAAATTACTAAATTTTCATCACATCGGCAGTCTCCAAAGAATGCTACGCATGTTTTTCTTTAGTTAAGTAGGTACACTACACACCCAAAAACTGTTCTCAGTCTGAGAACATGTAGAGCAAGTTTCTCAGAAGCTTTTACTCTGATGAAAATCAAATCACATCCTAAGTACCCACCTTCCAAACTCTTTGCGAGGAAGTAGGAGAATTCCTTATTCCGACAAATACTATATGCGTCTAGTGCCTCTGGATAAGCTACTCGCGATATTGTTTTATCTCATATGGAGTGAGGTAAACATGATTTAACTTCTCTCGGAGTAAGCAGGCCCTACTATGAGTCCGTCTTTCATTTCACAAACTGAGAAGCTCGGTAAGGCAAAAACGTTCAATATTAAAGAATCTCTTACTATATATTTTGACTACACTTAAATATATTTAAAAATATATTAGTTGTGTATTAATAAATTAAATGCTGGACAATCCACACAGCATCATCTAGCCCCAAGCTAAGCAAAGCTTGTGGTATGGTAATTAGATGACTGATATTCATAATTCAAAACATTAGATGTATGGATATTTTTTCGACATTATTTGTGTCCGTAACCGTACGTCGCAGGCGGACCTGCGCCACAGAGTTCGTCCGTACAAAACATCAACATTCATTAAAAAACACATCATTATTTATTTATGTTTGATTCACGTGCCATAGTAATAATTTAACTAACATATAAGTAGTTTAACCAAATAACAGATCAATACCTCACAGTGCACACACGCTCGGAACGCGCTCTACAGTGAGGCGTGTGTGAGGTGTTTAACCTCATACATAACATAAACCTTCCTCTACTATAAATATCCTTTTAACCGAAAAAAACTATTTTTCCCTAGAAACATCATGATTATTTCCCGTGCTTTGCCGCTATGAACTACTTTTAGTACTAACCTACTGTTTTATTTACCTATTTTTTTATTATATGAACAAAATCAACAGCCAATAAGAGGATTTAATTTATTATAATTTTGAAAAATAACGACGACATCACCTAATGTGCCATTACGTAGGCAAGATATCTGCACAATACATACTACCGCTACTGCAGCGCCTCAGGATGTTTGCGGCCGCGCGAGTCAACTGTTTTCATACCACCATGCGCAAGCGCGTCGCGTCATTGGTGCGCAGTTTGCCAATAATAGCAAGAACATACAAAAAATACTAACCTACACTAAAAATTATAAACGTTACGGTTACAAATACCTAGAAAATAATTATTATAAAATTAGAACATACGAGTAGAATCAAAACCAATTATTTTCGAGAACACAGTGAGTTCTACTAGCTATAGAGTTTCAAAAGTAACTCAGCAAGGTGAGTTATGTTATTTAGAAATACCTAAGTCAACATACGTGGGACATGCTAGGCCAAGCGCCTGGTTAAACAATGCTCTGGTTATTAGATTTCTTGTTACAGGGGGAGCAAAAATCTACATTCTGTTTAGTTATTGCGAACATGGTACCGTGTGCCACAGAATATTGTATGTTTTGACAAGGTTGAGTATAACAGGCTCACACAACATAGTGAAAATTTAAAATGAAAAATATGTTTATTGATAGTTATACGGAATTAGTTAATACGAAATTATACCTAGGGCACAACTGGTAACAACTAGTGGTGTACAAAGTTTAATTTCGAATTTCGAACTAGAAGTTTGAATTAGGAAGTACTTATTTCTCGTTTTAGTATTCAAGGCTTGTGTTTTGTTTTTGGTCTAGGCTAACAGGCTAACCTTCTTTCGGCTAACACATAAAATATACTATGCTCCTTGCATAAAGATATAAAAGCTGGTGCGATTGTCTTTTGTTTTTTTATGTGCACTTATCAACGCTGACACAGTTACCCCAGTATGCAAAGATACATAGATAGAAAGGATCATTGGACAGTACAAAGGGATCTGTTATGTAGGTTTTATAATATTATACATTAAATACTAACAATACATACATTAAATTATACACCACATAATTTATATCATAAGATATGTATATAATACTACTTAAACAAAAGGAGATCGCGCCAGCTTTTAATAATGTATCTATTTGTATACATACATTTTGGTACCACCTACTGTGGCACCAAAAAAATTTTTACCTTCTGTAAGCAATGTCTATGAGTGTAAAGTTTCCAACTTTACCAAAGAAAACAACAGCTCAACTCCCCCAGTTCTTGCACGCTTATTGTATTTCTTTAAATTCTACTTTCATAGGTTAAAATTTTGTAGAAATCCTTTGGCAACCTCGGTTTATCTTGGCCGATGTTCCTATTGATCCCCTCTGTCCATTTGAGGCTTTAGCCACAGTGAAAATAGATATAGTTGATTCAATACAACAACTTAGCTCAATAAGCCCAGCTGGGACGCAAAAGTATTGAGGTTGTCAAGTTGGTGGTAATATAGGTGTGAAAGCAGTCTCCGAATAAGAAAATCTATGATGTGACACGATAAAAACGTACCTTTTAACGATAAAAACGAATTAAATTTAAATTTAACTGAAAATTAATTTATTGCCTACTTACAGGGCAATATAACATAAAAATTGAAATTTTAAAGGGCTGTTCTTGTTTACTCTACAAAAAGTAGAATCAATATGTATTGTAAGAAGTTAATAGGAAAATATACTTAAATAACCTTAAAATTAGGGATTAATAATATGATTAATGCCTAATTTTAAGGTACCTACAGCATAATTATAACATTTAATATACATATTTAAGTTTAGCGGACCTTCCCGGCTTCGCACGGTTTTAGTACGGATCCCTAACTTTTTTGAAAATATAATATAGCCTTTGTTTACTGGGGATAGTGTAGTTTCCCAACAACGGTGAAATAATTTTTCAAATCGGTCCAGTAGCTTCGGAGCCTATTCATTACAAACAAAAAATCAAACCTTTCCTCTTTTTAATATTATTATAGATCTACAACTGTAACCAACACTATGTTGAAGCAAATAAATTAATTTTTATTATCATCTTTTTATTTTGCCTTCATCATCAGCCTATGTTAGTCCACTGCTGGACATAGGCCTAAAGAGCGTCATAGGCTTCAGCTTGACGCATTCAGCATCTACCTGCAGTCTTTTGCAGGTCATTCCACCTGGTCGGAGGGTGTCCTAGAGTACGTTAACTGAGTCGTGGTCTCCACTCAAGAACACTTACTTAGTAATGTAATGTATTTCGAATGGATGACACAGCTGTCCGTTATGCCACTGTGTCGCTGTTCCCCAGCAATAGCCCATTTGTGAGGGATTGAACCCGGCATTATTGTACAATTGGCATACATTGTATTTGGTAATTGGATTTTTGTGCTATTCAGCGAATTGTGAAAGATATATAACAATGTTAGCGAATATCTCGCAAATATTTTAGAAAAGGCGGTTATTATTAAATTATTAAAAGTAAGGACGATACCTCAACGGTTTAAGTGAGTTTTCTCCCAACTTCATTTTTTTTTTTGACAATTCACACAGCATTATCTAGCCCCATGGTAAGCAGAGCTTGTGTTATGGGTACTAGATAACTGATATACATAATACAATATATTACATAGATATATAAAAAATAATGTTTGTAAATAAATAAATATTTTTTATTATACATAGAAAACGACCAGATCACCCGGATCAAATATCTGCAGATCGTACACACAATTGTTCAGAGGCGGGAATCGAACCCGCAACCTCCTGCGTCGCAGGCGGACCTTCACCCACCGCGCCACATCGGTCGTCAAAATGTTAATCAAAATGTAATTATTGTTACAATTTGGGAAGACACTAGTCATCGACGCATAGACATAGCGACGATGGACCATAAGAATAGACAATAACGTATACGTTTTGTCTATTCTTATGGGTGGACGTCGACCAAAGACGACGGTGACGACCCGAGAAGTGTATGACGACGCTATGTAAATCAACCAACACGTCGACCGAAGTCGATCGATGTTAGACGAATAGAAACGTTTACGTAGTTCTTCATTCGATCGCTATTGATCGACCCAGCATAATCGTATGAACGCGAACTCATTCGTTGATTGGAGCTTAGATACCCACAGTACCTACAGCTAACGCCCAGTGTGTCAACATCAACAAAATCCTCGTGGTCTCATGGAATCCTAAATAGCGCTTGAGCCGTGCGTTTGCGATGCGGTTTCTCATGAATATTCCTCCGGATAATGCCGTTTAATATCGGCTGGCGAGCGTGGAACACTTTGCTTTACAGATTTCGGTGTTTGCTTCGTCTGTGGCTCTGACTTGATGCACTGGATATCTTTTTACTGGGTTTATATTCAGTAATTTTTTTTTCAAATGACATTTTAACGAGTTTCTTCTAATATCTCACACACATACGTTGACATCGAATAAATTGATTTATTATTTGTCAACCTTGCTATTTGTCGAGCATATTTTTATCGACCGTGCCGCTACCGGGATGATTAAACAAAAAAATGTTATGCCCTCGGAAATATTTTATAAGAATGTTACCACCTCGAAATTATTCTCTAGTTAGTCATTCATCAGTCTCTCTTCGTATGCCTGCTCGAACAGCTGCGATTCTGATTTCATTTATTTCAATTCATTTATTCAGTTCCACCGTAGGTACACATGTTACACTTGATGTCGGTCAGTTGTACATAAAATAACATAACAATTTTATTATAAAAGACACATTAATTTTGATATAGGAAACACCATAAGGGATTGTTTTAGAAAAAACAGACAGACATGCCTTCTTTAAAATTTTGATACAACATAGATAATATTTTATATTATCTATGAATATATAGATTCTTCATATTATCAAAAAAAAAGATGCTATGCATTATTGCAGTTTAGGCGGGCGCGGAATGGTAGGGTGCGATCTGAAAGGGCGCAGTGTAATCCTTTACCTAATCGAATTGACACTTCCAGGGCCCACAACGTAAATGGAAATATGCCTGCTCATACAGCATGCACCCCTCCGAATCACACTGCAAAAGCTGCACAGCAATGAATGCGTTAACCTCTCAAACGCCCGGCCAAATCGACTACATAGCGATTTTTGTCCGAGCTTCACGGACAAAAATCACGGCTCCGCACATTTTCATCTCTCATCATTTTCATGTTTTTCTCCATACAAATTTTAGATCGAAAAATCTTTACTGCGTCCTAATCACCAGAGGTGCATAAATATGATATATTTTGGGCTCCTAATAAGGTTCTGTGTTGGTTTCCACCAAGAAAAAGCATAATTACAAAAAAAAATCCTTTGTCTATGGGGAGGGCATTTTAGATCCACTGTGCTCCGCGAGCGCGTCCCATTTTTTACATAAATCGTTATATCTCGCTATCTACTACACTTACGCCCTAAAAAAATATACCGTAAAAAAGCGAAAACTATACGGAATCAATAAATATATCGACCAAGTCTTAAAAATAATCAAGTTGTCTCAAATAAATGCCTAAACTTGACAAAGTAACTTGTTAAAGTGAAATAACCAATCACAATGTGAAGTGTTGTTTATTCTGTGAGTTTTAGCTGGTGCGTTAGTTAGCGGGAAAAACTGGTATTTGCATAAAACCGGGGCAAAAGTTTTGCCAACTTGTAATCCTGGTTTGTATAATTTGATTTCTGAATATATAAATAAATTAAGTTTTCGTGGGGATAAGGGAATAGAGGAAAACTATTGCTTAAGTCCTCTTGAAGTTGGAATTATCAAGGTCCAACATGTTAGCCAACATGGAAGCAGTTGATATATGTACTATCCGCTTAAATGAATCACTCAATCTATTTAAAAAATCCGCATCAAAATTGCCTATAACTTTAAAACAACCGTTGCGTAGTTTTAAAGCTATAGGGACATACAGACAGCGGGAAGAGACTTTGTTTTATCATCATCATCAGCCTATAGCAGTCCACTGCTGGACATAGGCCTCCCCCAATGAGCACTACACGCCATATGCGATATACCTACATGTAGTAGACTTACAATATTAATGTTATTAAAGTAGATAGTACATCTTAACAAAGCGTTCAAGATATTCCCAAACATTTTTCTCAGTCGCGACAAACCTATCAGTGTTTCAGTCTAGGTCATTAATATCACCTTGAAAAATCGACATTTAGATCTCATAAGACAAACTCCCCAGGCAGTGACGTCATTGTTCAGAATAAGCCTCCAAATTGTGCCATCGATTTGTCAATGTCGTTGGTAATATTTTATCACGTCGGGACAATGGTGGCTATGGTGGGTAGCCAGTAGATTTTGAGCTTTGAAATAAGATAAATAGATGCCCTTTTCACATAATTTGAAGAATAAAATTGTATATTTAAGACTACAAATAAATAAATAAAGCTGGACAATCCACACAGCATCATCTAGACCAGACCTTCGGGCTAAGCGATCGATGACATAATAATAGAATACACATAACCTAAAATTTAATAATACATAGAAAACACCGAGAACACCAGCAATTTTAATTGGCCATCCTGACTTATTTAGATATTTTTTGTTTGTTATGTTTAGTTGTATTATTAAGTTTTCCTTAAATTAATTAATTAAATATTTGCAGATCGTATAAACTACTGTTTCAAGGGAATCGAACCCACCTGCGTGGAACTACCTCCTGCGTGGTAGGCGGACCTTCGCCCACCATTGTCCCAAGACTGTAATCGAACCCGCAACATCCCGCGTCGCAGGCGGACGAATATCGGTCGTCAAGACCACTCAAGACTGTATGTAATATTTAGAGGTAGCCAATTCAAGGAATGGCTGTTTTTTAGTACCTACGTAGTAGAATTTAAAAGGTATTCTATTGCGTTGCATAATTGCATACAAAGACCTTCAGCTATAGAATCTTTTCATTCACTTCCAAACCGTGCGAAACTCTCTGTATTTTGTCAGTTCTACATTATAATAATCTAGATGTAGGTTTGATTTATTTAGGTAAACGAGTAGGCAGCTATATACAGGTACAGTCAGCAACAAAGTCGCTTACCGAGTTATATTTATTAAACTCAACTCACTCCTATCCTTAGGTACTTGATAAGCGTGTTTTACAATTATATACAACTTAAAGTGTAGCCCAGTCTCACATCATTCCTAACTAGTGAGTTTTTTATTCATTTTGTTCAGTTTTTTTAATAATGCTAGACAATACACAAAACGTCCTCTAGCCCCAAGCCACATCGGTCGTCAATACATTAGATACATTCGTTTTATTTTACGTAGAAAACGATAAAAAACAGCCGAAACAAAAATATAAAATAAAAACAAATATCTGCAGATCGTAGGTACAAACATTTGTCACAAGGCGGGAATTGAACTAGCAAACTCCTGTATCGCAGGCAGACTTGCCCAAATACGCCGCAGAGGTAATCATTGAGAAAACTCAATGATGACCTCTGTGGCGTAGCTGCAGTTTTCTGCACTTTTGAAAAACTGAAACTGTTAATTAATAGACTTTATTTTATATAAACTTTATTGCACTATTAAAGGTACAAAGGGTGGGCTTAATACCGAGGCATTTTCTACCTGCCAACCAGGAAACACATGTTTTAAATAAAGGGTTGGCGTGCTAACATTACATACAAATATAAGTAGTAGTAACTATGTTTATGACATTTATAATTTATATATATATAAACCTAAAATACATATTATATTATACATATCTATATACCTAAGAAAAACAGCTAAAACAATAAATATACAGTTCCAAATATATGTAGCATAAGTATCAAATCAAATCAAAAGAAGAAAAAATAAATAAAAATAAATAGAAACGTTTTATGAAGAGCTATGCTTGTATAATGTCAATAAAAAGCCTTCGCACCGATTTCTTGAAAGACTTTCATTGCTGACTGTACCTTCAATAAGCCCATAGTTCAGTAACATCGTTAGGTATAGAGAATATATCGGCTTCTCACGTTCCGATCACAATAATTACTGAGCACATTAATCAAATCCAATCGGTAAGGAATGACGTGGTAATGATACATTGCTTTACATTAAGGTGGAGTAGGTAAACTTGAGGTGAGACGCATACCTACAGATTAGACTGTGTTTTGGAAACTAAGATATTAGATGTGAACAAAGGCAATAATTATTGAAAATCTTATTAAAACTTACTTGTTACTTGTTTCTGGACTGGTTTCCGCAACTTGGCCGCCGGTGGGCCTTTTTTGCGTGTCGGGTGGGGGGGCTGCTAGTCTAACCAGTCGATGTCCTCCAGGAAGGCCAGCAGCTCGCTGATGCCGGTGCATGCCTCCCTAGGCGTCCTCGGTGTCCCAAGGTGACGCAGTCAGAGTATTTAAACTGATAACAGTCAAACGAATATTTGGATGTAAAAATAATGTCTTTGAAACGAAGTTTGGATGGATGGATGTTTGTTACTTATTCATGCTAAAAATACAAAGTGGTTTAGGTATTTCCTCAACACCTTACAGGTTTCTTGGGCACATCACAACAATTCAAATGACATAATTAAAATTAGGAAATATAAAGTGATATTTTAAAATATGTATTCAATGTTTTATATCATGGAAAATAGATGATAAGTCACCTCATTATAATACTTACTGGACAATCCACACAGCGTTATCTAGCCCCAAGTTAACAGAGCTTGTGTTATGGGTACTAGTCTATATAAATGATTTACAATAAACAATACCATTAAAGAAGAGATAAATATTTTTTATTCATAGAAAACGACCAAAGCACCCGAAACAATAATCTGCAGATCCCACAAACATTTGTCCCGAGGCGGGAATCGAAGCCGCGACCTCCTGCGTCGCAGGCGGACCTTCGCTCACCGCGCCACAGAAGTCAACAGACATTATAATGATAATTGCAATACGCCATCACTGAACAGACTAGCGTAACACAAACTGGCTAGCGAAATATGATCTAATTTACTTCTTAATCCAATCTTCTAAACTCAATTTGCTACCGAGGGCTAACTGAAACAGTTAAGGCATAAGCAACAGCGATTTCAAAGACCTCAGTGGCATGGCGCAGCGGGCGGACGTCCGCTTGCAACGCAGGAGGTTGAGGGTTCGATTTCCGCCGTGGCAAATGTTTGTACGTAATCGCTCGCCGCGCTAAAGTGGTCTTCGAAATATAAAAATATGACAGAGTTTTTTGACGACCTCTGTGGCGCTGTGGTCGAAGTTCCGACTGCGACGCAAGAGGTTGCGGGTTTGATTCCCGCCTCAGGACAAATTTCTGCACGATCTGCATATATTTATATCGGGTGTTCTGATCATTTACTATGTATAATCTTTATATATAAAAATCAATTGGTGTTCGTTAGTCTCGCTAAAACTCGAGAACGGTTGGGCTGATTTAGCTGATTTTGGTTTTGAAATGTTTGTCGTAGTCCAGGGAAGGTTTAAACGGTGAGAAAACATGGTAAATTTGTGATTCGCTGTATCTTTGTGACTTACACCTGTCTGAGTAGGAGCAAAGCTCGATAGGACACCGTCGCCTTAGGAACTACGACCCTTATCAACATCTTCGGTTCACTCGGATTCCCTAATAAACATTGTTTCACCCTGTACACGACACATCATACCAACTTCAACTGTAACAACACACATTAAGCTTCAATTTCGTGCTAGTATAATATGGGAGTTGGGTCGTTTGAGCATGATGGGAGAAAATTTACTATCGCTCGTGTATTAACTCAATTGAGGTATATTGTTTCGCCTCACCTTTGTGATATTCAATCATTTGGTGGGAAGGTGGAAGACGGGTTTGGTTTTAGGCCCTTGCCTGTCACTAAAGTACCTACCTTCGTAGTAACAAGGCTAAGCCTATAGTAAAATATACCTTTGTATCTACTACCAAGATATATAGATAACACTTTATTACACCACACAAAACAGAAAATAATACAGAGATAAAAACTTTGAATAAAGGTATAAAGGGTGGCCTTATCACTGAGAGCGATCTCTTCCAGGCAACCTTGGGATGGACTGGACATGAACGAACAATATAGACGGTGGCACTTTAATAAATAATTGGTAACAAATACACTAAATACCTACATTACAAACATTATAATAAACTTACATAGACATAAGATAAGGCTATCAATATTTCATATGGATAAATAATGCTGATGCAGCAGTTTTTTGAATATAGGCAGTGATTTTGCATGTCTGATGTCCAGAGAGAGAGCATTCCATAGACGGGTAGCTTGTACAGTGAATGATTTGTCATAGAAAGAGGTAGAGTGACCAAGGTGTCTTTTCGAGGATACAGGCGACTGTTCCAACCATCAATGATGCAATAAGCGAACAGAGAGAAAATTAGCACATTTTTGAAGGATTTTGTCGAGGGCTGAGGACAATTGGGAAGGTAAAAAGATAGCTAGGCTATGAGATCTAAGCTATACTACCTGGAATAAATCAATTTGGTACCTCTTATATCATCGTGAAGATTCGTCGTAAGGTCGTCTACTCTGAAAAGAATCAGCGAATAGGGATAAGAATAACCCGAAAGGAGCTAAACTTAGCAACACCAATATCTTAGTTACACAAGAAACCAATTTCCCTCCGAACCTAAAAAGGGTATTGTCGCAAACTACACTCTCAAAACTTCTCAACCGAAACCCAAAGAAAATATGCGAAAAATAAAAAGCAAAACTCGATTTAGTCGGTACAAGACCAGCTTATAAATAACCTAACATTCTCTAGAACTTTGTCGGGCCAAACTCTGTTCTGCACCCCTATAAGTTGCAACAGTATTGGACAGAAGTTGTTTTGACAAAGTCCGTGTGTTGTGAACATGTAAAAGTTGTGAAGTCGGACTGGAGTGCGTTACTTTGACCCATATCAATGTGGAGTGACGGTTTTCTTCTGCAATGAAATTGGTTGGCGCTAAACTATTGCCAGCTAGTGGCTGGGAGACTGGAATAATTGAAAATAGGGATTTATTTTGCGAGTCACTTTGTGTCTTGAGAACATGGGACATGACATGGGCTAAGCCGTTTGACCAGTAATGGTTTAGGCTTACTTTGGGGACTCTATTTAAGGAATACCTATGCTGTTCTATGGTTCAAGTTATTTTATATATTAAATAAATAAATAAATAATGCTGGACAATTCACACAGCATTATCTAGCCCCATGGTAAGCAGAGCTTGTGTTATGGGTACTAGATAACTGATATACATAATACAATACATTACATAGATAAATATTTTTTATTATACATAGAAAACGACCAGAGCACCCGGAACAAATATCTGCAGATCGTACACACAATTGTTCCGAGGCGGGAATCGAACCCGCAACCTTCAGCGACGCAGGCGGACCTTCGCCCACCGTGCCACATCGGTCGTCAAAATTGACACAGATCTTAAGTTATCTTACCGTAGTTACCGGTGGTGTGTTTCTCATATTATGTATGATTGTGGGCCATTTAGGGACATGGTGCTTTGGAAGCATGCGTGGGGCCGAAGCCAAGCACAGAGGCCTTTTATGAGAGTTAATCTAAAGGCGAGGGCTACACACTACACAGCGGGTATCATTCTCGGGTGCACAATGATACACCCAAAAATGTTATCTGCTAGGTTTAGATACTATTTCACAAACAAAAGTATTATTATTAAGTATTTCTATTAGAAGCACAGAAAGGGAGCAGTCTGCAAAAGTGTTATAATGTGAGACATTTTCCCGGCAGTTGCTAATGCAAGGCTAGGTACATGATGTTGATGTTGATTATAGTATTATGAAATTAAGCCAGTTATAACCAGTTTTCAAGTTTATGGCGAATGGACACAACGGATGGATCAGTCCATCAGTAAAAATAAACTATTATTATTTTAGTTTAGAACTGAACAAAAATAAGCTACACACTAAAATATATTTTAAACCAACAGTTACATAGAATATAAGAGGATTAAACCATACTCCGTTAGCAAATCCATATACGTTAGTCCGAGCATCAAATTTCAGGTTACAGTACAAGCTGATTCAATAAAACCGCAATGGCATAAAACCCACAAATATAGAACAGTTGTTGATCAAGTTAAAATACGTTATCCAAAAAACCTCCGACCAGGTGGGCTGACAATCTGTGAAAGACTGCAGATGCTGGATGCGGCAAGCTGAAGACAGGGCGCTATGGCGCTCATTGGGGGACGCCTATGTCCAGCAGTGGACTGTTATAGGCTGATGATGGTGATGATCCAAAAAAAGCCCAGAAGCTTCATGTTTTCGATAAGCAGTAAATACTTAAAGAAATATAAAAAGGCTGTTTGCAAGAACCTCAGGCGCTGTGCTCGAAAGTCCGTCTTCGACGCAGAAGGTTCCGGGTTCGATACTTGCTACAGGACAAAATGTTCGTTTAATATCTAACATAATGTTAAAACAACAGATTTTTTTTTCGTGTCTGGGTGTAAATGTAATATTTAATAGGACGGATTTGATATATGATTTGTTACTTACGTACGTTTCTACAAAACATGGGTATTTTTATTTTCAATGAGGTGCAAAACTCACAGCGGTCTATTTATCTAAAAGTTACGTTGAAATAGTAAAATATTTTACTGATACTATTTCACTAAAAAAGTAGACTGACGATTTTATTCGCTACGTTTAACAATGAAAAACTCTACAAAATGGAAGATGAAATAATTAAATATAAATTGTTCAATTTATGTTGTCGACATAGTTTTTTGATGTTCTGTAAAATGTTATTACTTTTTCATGTTTCTATAAAGCTTTGGGTACGAATATGATTTTCGAAAAGAATATTTAGCAGGCATCCGTGCAGTTGTAGTGATTCATAGAAAAATATAATAGTTCCGCAGAGTTTTTTAGTCTATAAGGCTCTAGACAGAATAATCAATTTATTGGTAAAAAAACGAATATTACAAGTCACATAATAATTATAAATTAAAGTTAATTAAATAATTAGACAATAATCAAATAACTGATAATTAGATTATAATAAATGTATTATAACGAAGTAATAATACTCAAGATATTATGTAATTTTTCGCACATAATCGTCAATACTGTGGAACGCTTTCTCGACGAGCCACGATTTAAGTCTTCGTTTAAAGGAAATCGGAATCGGTGCTGTGACTACCTGATCTGGTAGGTTGTTATACAACGCGGGTCTCCAGCACGTGCGTGTGAGTCTGTCCGTCTTCGCCAGTCTGTGTGATACCGCCATCGACTTTATACGTAGTCGATGGATACCGCAGATAGCTTGCCAGCTCCACGAGTGTTGTAGCATCGCGTGTGGTTATCTCCACGCGTCTTGAACCGCTCCAGGTTTTGCCTAACATGCATCACTATCTGGAGAATGACAATGGAAGGCAACGTAAGGATCTGGAGCGATACAAAGAACTGCCGCGCCGGCGTGTCCCACGCTACTTTTGCGATCGCCCTCACAGCACGTTTTTGCATGCGGAAGACGCGCTCTCGATCAGCAGCGCGCCCCCACAGCTACTGGAGCAGCGAGTGGACAGTCGCAAAATAACAAGAGCGGACCACGTCGGCGGACACCACGCGTGATAGCCTGCGAAGAGCGAAGCATGCACTACCCAGACTGGCATACAGGCTGTTGATATGATTATCCTATGGATATGGAATCCCAAGAACCAGACGGACCGCATTTCAACTGATTAGTTTTAACTGTTTTTTAATTCTAATTATTAGATTATGCTGTTATCTCAATGAGGTCAATAACACTGTCACTATCAGATATTTATCACTATTCTATCAGTGCTGCTATAACCGCCGGGGTAAATGTGTTCTTGGGTGGAGACCATGACTCAGCAAAAATAATGTAGGCCCAGCAACCAGGTGGGATGACGAGGTGCGAAAGACTGCAGGGAGATGCTGGATGCGGCAAGTTAAAGACAGGGCGATCATTTGGGGAGGCCTATGTCCAGCAGTGGACTAATACAGGCTGATGATGATGATCAGTGTAATTGTTTAAATCATGTTGAAATCTTTTATATTCTCACATTTTATTGCAAATCTTTTTCTACTCTTCAGCCCTGATCATGTTTACTGTTATAAATAAGTACAATAATATTAACACTTTGAGTGCTGAAAACGCACGGTATGAGTTTTCTACAAGTGACTAATATGCGTAAATCCACACTAGCGCAGCGGCCGAGAAAATACAGATCTTTGTGACTCAGCAGAGCTGTAATATTTTTCGAACGAAACGCATGTGCGGCGCAACACAACTGCTGTGTAGAGCGGCAGCACGAATTTTGTAGGTAAAAAAAAGATCGCAGTCGTCGAAAAAAAACCGCAGTCAAAGTGCCTTAGAGGAAAAAATAATTCGCAGGCGCAACGAAGTCTCAAATCTTCTGGTAAAACATTTTCATCTTAAATTTTCCTAACCGAGATAACTAAAATTGAAAACAAAATCAATTATAACATTTTAATCGCTCACAGTAAGATTTATCTTTCAATCAAACCGGGATTCAAACTTGCTTACTTAACTTTCGAAGTCAACGCCCCACTAGGCCAACTGATCCTACCCTTTGATAAGACAATGACTAATTCCAGCAATAGGTTTTTGCAAATTGTGCACCGCGAAATTAATGTGACTCGATTATTTTTCTCGGTTAATCAAGCGCGGGTTGATTACAGTCATGGAAAAGATTTGGGACAAAATATTTTGTTTTTAAAATCCGAGTTTAATAAATACAGTTTTGGATTTTGTTCACCGGCGATTTTTCTATTTTACTTGAGTCTATTTTTGAACAAACTGTTTAGTAAATTAAAAAAAAAATGGGTATACGATTATTTAACTACACAATTTGTTCAAAAATAGAGTAGGTACTAGGATTACCTAAATACTCGTATTTAGGTAGATAATCCTATTCTGAACCAGATTGACGACCTGTGACAGACTGCTTGCGCTGGAAGCGTCAAACTGCAGACACTGTCTCCCCTTGTCAGGGCCCTATGGCGCTCATTATGGCCTATGTCCACTGTTGGACATAGGCCATGTCAAACAGTGGACTAACATGGGCTGATGATTGATTACATAAAGATGCATAGGTATCAAATTAAACTGACTAAAAACCTCAATCTAACACACTCAGGTGATTACTTAAAGCTTTCCCATTCTTATAAGTACCTACATTATTCGACAATAAGCTAAATAAAAGATCATTTACATTAGAAAATAAATTAATAAAAAAGTTAAAGTATCAATTTAAAACCCTTTTAATAGTAAAACAGGTAGCAGTTTCACAAAAAAAAAACTTATTTTATTTTTAACGAACCGGATGGGTATAGTTAGACCAAAACCTACGAATAAATAATAAGTCGAAACCGCTGTACCGCTCCTTAGGAAAGTGCGGCGAGGTGGGGGGTGAGGAAAACGAGCAAGAGTACGCGTTGATTACCTCAGGCGCGGTACAGCGGTTTCGGTCAAACTATAATAAAATAAGTGACATTTTAGCGGTTACTATGGCTACCAAGTTAATTATATTTATTACACTATGTTTACTCTGTGAATCACTGGTCTGTAGCGATGGTCCCCCTTTAGGTATTACTTAGTTACTAATTTATATCCCAAAATCCACAAAGAAATAGCAAACCTAACCAAAGATAATAAAACTCAAAGTTGAACATAAATATCTCCGAACAATATTATTCTTTCCTATCAACTAAACAAAGGGGCATTAGAAAAACTTTTCCCGTTTTCGGGTCATTAACAATAGGGAAGGTTTTGTATTCAAAACAGAGGGAAACCAAACTATTTTAACCTGTGTCACTGATAAAGATGAGTCCGATAGAAAAAGTGACGTATTCCCTGGAGATTTGGTTCAATTTTGTAGTAATAAATAATGCTGGACAATCCACACAGCATCATCGAACCCCAGCCTATGCAGAACTTGTGTAGTGGTTACTAGATAACTGCTATACATACATTACAATACATTAACATAGTAACATAGATATTTTTTATGATAAATAGAAAATTACCAGAAAACCATACAAACGTTTACCACGAGGCGGAAATCAAACTTTAGGGTCTTTGGCTGAAAATCAGCGCTGAATATAATAATGCTCAGCACACGCTGCGCCAACCCCTATTTCGGCGCAGGGTCATGGAGGTAGTCTTATTTTAGTCTTAATATCACCTATTTGTAGATTCTAGAAATAGGCACTTGCCTACACGGTGTTTGATTGTTGCGTCACGAAGAAAAGTATATTTTCCTGTTTGCAACAATACACAGCTTAATTGACTTTGTTATGAATTTTGACGCTGGAAATAGATCTTATTTTTTGATGAGATTAATGAGCTTGAAGAGACCTAAAAATTTGATATTTCTGTCTGATTTGCCTTGAAGTGAAATTGTGTACTTTTGTATATTCTGTTGCCTTTCCACGTGTAGGCAAAACTAGGATCCCTTACACGTTGGGGTAGTTTATCTGGGTAAGTACCGATTTCAGACGCTTTGCTCTCTGAAATATTCAACTTTCAGTTTGGGAGTTTAGAATCATAGTTACGTAGTTTTTACAAACCTATTAGAAATAATAATATTTTTAAACTTACGCAATGTAAACACATAATGATAAGTATTAGATAATACAATGGGTATTTATAGCGATAATTAAAAAAAAAATGAAATGAATTTATTTGTTAAAGACTTACACAGACATAATAAACTTAAACTTAAATGTAAACTAAACGTGTCGGTAATCATGTAAGTCCAGTAACAAAATGGTTTTGCCTCAGCATGAGTTGGATGACTAGCATGCTAGCAACCAACGCTGGTCTTCCGGCAAAGCAATTAATTAACATATTTTTCACGACGTTACAACAGGTTTACACACTGACGTGGCCACGGATGACGGGAGTGCTGTCCGTTAAATTAATACCTACTCATAATTAAGGTTTTTATTATAAGTTATATTATTTGTTATAAGGTAAATCACAAGTAAGCGACTAGTAACGCCATCTAACATAAGAAATGTGAAACATGTGTTAACTGTCACTTGTCATAGTTCTGAATAAAAACCTGCAGTGTGTTGCAAAACGTCACCGCCGTTTTATTATTGAAAAAACATTTATCTCATATCTCGACCTATATACATATAACACCCAAAGTCGGTAGATATCTATCTATATTCATAATTTCGTACCGGTCTACAGTAGACTCGAACGAAATGCACATTGAATTGAAGAGCGTAAAAAATTTATCGCTCAGAGTCGACAACTTATAAGCGGAAAATTTGGATTATAAAGTATTTTCAATATAAATAGGAATATATTGCTATATAATGGCGTTGCGACGCGACTTACATGTTTACATGTCAATTGTCATCGAATGTGGCATTCGTGTCATGTCATCCCGTGTCATAGGTGTCACAGGTTCAACTTCAACTTCTTATTTTCATGGCTCGCTGTGTCTGTGTTGCCACAACTCTGCCAGTCGTTCGGATTCCTTTTATTAATTTTCCATCACTTGACACTGGCAGAAAAGTGTCCAATCAGACACAGTTGCCATTAACATAGTCTAACCACCCGATTTTCCCCATTTTTTTGAGTTTGCTACTATTACACACAAAACTACAAAACGGATCGGGGTGACATTTTGCATATAGGTAGTTCCAGGCCCGGAAAAAACAAAAGCGGCTTTTTACCACTTAGGTAAATCAGTTCCCATGGGATAGAAAATAACCTTCAATTTTTGTCATACGAATGAAACAACGCGTGCAAAGTCGCAGGCAGAAACTAGTATTAAATTTTAATTTATTAATAGCAAATGTAGGTAGTGTATCTGGAAGTTTAATGTAAAGCGTTTTTTACAAAGCAACAAAGTTTCGCTATTCCAGAAATATCTATACAGTAGGATTCAAGAGAATTCGGCGCATATAAAGGAACGGTAGAAATATCCTTCTTTCCTTTCACCCCTCGCTGGGAAATTGCTCCCATATATCGAGGCTTATCTGTAGATCTATTTACATCTTCATGTAGCGAATGCTCCATTTCTGGCGCTTGAAATTGCTTTTATTAATATTTGTAAACGAATAAAAACTTTGACACGAACTTTTGTTGTTGGAGGACACCTACGTTTCAACGGTACCTGTACCTAGCTATTATTCATATTTCATAATTCATTTATTGTTTGTGAATCAGGGTATTTGATAGTCAGTAAATGCATCAAGCTGAAGACAGGGCGCTATGGCGCTCATTGGGGGAGGCCTATGTCCAGCAGTGGACTAATATAGGCTAATGATGATGATCATGAGATACATAAGACTTATTTTAGACCGCTAGATTCTGCCGCTTAGGCGTACAAACATTTTAATAAAGAAATAATATTATAGCTAACAATAATTATATCATAATTATAATTATCTTATAAAAAAAATGCAGTTGTATAAATAGTCATTTAATTTAAATACTATTAAAGTGAATTCATCAAACCACCATAGTTTTACTTTGGGCCGACTTGATCGATTTTTCCATTTTCTTATAATATGCAAGTAGTGTTTACCTACTAATACTAATATTATAAAGAGGAAAGGTTTGATTTTTTGTTTGTATCGAATAGGCTCCAAAACTACTCTCCGATTTGAATTATGGGAAGCTATATTATCCGCAGTGTCACAGCAATTTGAATATAACGCGGGTAAAACCGCGGGAAACAGCTAGTTGAACATAAAAATGTTATATGTACCTACATACATTTACAACACTTGTTTTGTTGTTCGTAAAATCCTTGACAACTCTATCCATACTAACATGATACTCACCTATCCTTTGTTACAGCGCGAAACACTCGCAGTGCAAGTTTTTTAGTCCAACCTAAGCCGCGTACTAATAACTACGGGAAAAAGATTACTACTGCGTGCACAGTATCACAATTAAATACCCTCATATCAAAAATCATTATAAAAAATTTAAACTCATTAAATCATAGGATCTTAGCGTTGGGTGGGCTCCACTCTGTGGTGGTCTTTGCCCACAAGTCGCTGGACATACGGCGGACGTGTCCGGCCCAGTTCCACTTCAGGCTTCCGGCTGTCTGACTAACGTCAACGATGCGTGTTTTGGAACGTGGAAGGCCCAGGATGAGATGGCGCGACGAGCTCGAGGTACATCTTCCATCATGGCCTGTTGCAGCGTTGGATCGCGAGGAGTGGAAGAAGAAAAGGGAGGCCTTTGCCCAGCAGTGGGACAGTAATGGCTTAAAATAAAATAATAATAAATAAAATAAAATAATAATAAATAAAATAAAATAATAATAAATAAAATAAAATAATAATAAATAAAATAAAATAAATCATAGGATCATTCTGAAATTTTGTGTAGATAGTACATACATAGCTGGTAAGCCATGTACTACATATATGCAATAACATAGACTTTTACCCCGTAAATCAGGATACGAGTGCGAAGCGCGTAGAAACTATTTCGAAAATAATTATACATTATTATGAATACTGACATGGTTCTATTATCATTAATAACAATTAACAATATTTCAAAACATTTTAATTTTAACGACCTATAATGGCCAATTTGATTTTAATGTATAGAAACAGCGGCCGCTAATTTATTAATGAGCTAATTGGTATGGAATTACAACAGAGATAATGTTGATTTGTGGATTTTATTACTCTACCTGAAATTAGCTAGGACATAAAAACCACCTCTTTCATTTTCGTGATAAAACAGAAACAAACAGATTGGGCTGATGCATTCAGGTAGTTCTTGGTCTGAAATAAACCATAGACTATGTATCCTATAAATCTGTTCCCATGGGATAGAAATAACCTTAAAACGTTACCACAGAAAACACGCGTGTGAAGCTGCGGGCAGCAACTAGTGGGCACTTATACAATAACCTTCATTGAATCAACAAAACATTGTAGAATAAGTTAATTTAGATCTGTTACTTTTCTATGGTCTCAAATAAATGATTATTATTATTATTGTTTCCAAACTAAATATTTTCCACAAATAGCTCAGTAATTTCACACACAATGGCTTACAAACTAATCGACCTAACCAGTTTTTAATGAGTTTCAAACTATCTTACCCATATAACACCCTAATCGAGGCCTGGGTACGTAGGTACGTACGGTAGGTACCTATTACAAAACTATTAACACTGACTGCTGAAATCACACGGTATGTGTTTTCTACAAGTGGCTAATATGCGTAAATCCACACTAGCGCAGCGGCTGAGAAAATACAGGTCTTTGTGACACAGCACAGCCGTAATATTTTTCGAACGAAACGCATGTGCGGTGCAACACAACCGCTGTGTAGAGCGCACGACCATTTTAGGCTAAAAAAAAGATCGCAGTCATCGAAAAAAAATCTCAGTTAAAGTGTTAAATTTGATCGCCAGATTCCGTTTCAGTTGTTTATTCCTAAGATTTTTTTCTTACAAGCTAAACATAATATACATACCTAAGTAGGTATTTATTTATCAAAACAGCATAACTAAGTAGGTACAAAATAGTGTAAGAACTACGTATGGAAATAATTTTCCTTGGTAATCTTACCAATACAATAATGAATGAATCCTACTCCATATAGCTCAAGAATTGGCAAGCTGAAGTGGCAGTGGGCTGGCCATATCTCTCGAAGAACCGACAACCGCTAGGGTAGACGTGTTGTTGAGTGGAGACTGCAACTCGGCAAACGTAGGGTGCACAAATTTTCTCATTTTATATTTATTGTAACGATAAAAATAGCAAGCTGAAGACAGGGCGCTATGGCGCTCATTGGGAAGGCCTATGTCCAGCAGTGGATTACTATAGGCTGATGCTGATGATGATATAGATAGCTGAAAAGTACTTAAATTAAATGTTATACCTACGTAATAGTGTTGCCAGGCTACTGGGCGTAGGTAGGTACTATCAGCGAAAATATATTGCTAGAACTGACGCCCAGCTCCAACCCAATATAAAGCGGCCGTAGATCATGTGTGGGTATGGCTTAGAGGCGTGAGCTGAACATTTTTTCAGCTCTCGGTTTACCTTTTTTATGTTTTATTTAAGTACTCGAAGTATGAGGTAAAAGTTCCCTGGATTTATTGAAAAGGGATTATTTTTAGTAAAGGCGATTTATCTATTTATTTTAGGGAAATCATAGCACACTCTACTGCAGGGTTGGCGAACCAATGGCACGCGTGCCATGAATGGCACGCGACACAATATTTTGGGCACGTCACCTATAACAAAAACTCATAATGCACTTATAAAAAAAGTGTGAAGTAGGTACAGATATTCTATTTCACGAAGTCCGTTGGGCTATGTATGTCATAGAAGTGAATGCGTGTACACATTGTTTTAGTGTGCGTAAGCTCAGAGATTTTCTCAGTTCAAGGAATTATCGGAAACACTCAAGTTCATTATGTATCCTGATGTGACGACATTTGATAAACTGAACTTGTCCCAATTTGACTGGTTGGAAATGGAAGAATTTGAAATGCAGCTAATTGATTTCCAGTCTAGTTCAATATGAATTCAAAAATTTATTGAAATAAGGAAAGAGTTGGAAGTAATTGAAACAGAAAGATTGACAAGTAATATAAGTAAAAATGCTAATTAACAAAATTTTGGAAACATGGAATGCGTTACCAGACACATTTAACTGTTTGAAGAAGCCGGCTCGTGCTATTCTAACAATATTTTCGTCTACCTATGCCTGCGAGTCATTATTTTCAGAGATGAATAACATGCGGCTAGCTGAAGACAGGGCACTATGGCGCTCATTAGAGGAGAGTTATGTCCAGCAGTGGACTATTATAGTATGATGATGATGATGATGATTATTATTATTTTCCCAGTAATCACAGTCAAAATTATGGGATGGCACGTCTATGACCTCATTTAACATTACTTTAGAAAAAATGGCACGTTGATACATAAAGGTTCGCCAACCCTGCTCTACTGTAATGATATGGGTAATGCGATAGAAATGTTCAGACCATTTACAGGTATCCATTGATAGTTACAACTTGTTAGAACTTAAATTTTACTTTTGCCATTCAAGCTTTATCTGGTTTTGCTTAAAGTTACATACATAATTATGTAGTAATGCTCCAATATTAGTATCTCTTTAAGTCTACACAATTGAGCTCCATTAAACATATTTTATTTTATTATACATGTATTATTATGTATATTATTATACATGTATAAAAAAGGGATACATAATATTGTAACTTACAGCATTTTCTTTGCGTAGGATCTTGAATCTTGATAAATTGCCTACTATGTTGAATCTAGTGATCTTGCAACATTCATGTTCAGAGGTGTAATGGGAGCCCAACATCGCATCTTCCAAGTTAATTTATCGCGTTCACTAACCAGCTTCAGCAGTTCGAATCGCAAGGCGTCGCCCGCGCCGGGCGGCACCGTAATGGGCAATACTAACAAAAAATATATAATTATTTATTTATTCAATTATTTTAGTTAAGTTAGCCCTGGATATTTTAAATGCACAGTGCTTATAAAAATACCAGGGTTCTTCTATTTTTAGAACATTTATTTGAGGTCGATATTACCATAAATATTTTCGTAGAAATGTCTCTAAAAAGTCCTCAAAACATTATTCCAATATACGAGTATTATGTACAAATCAAAATTCTAAATATAAAATTCATCTGTGTCAATTTGTTATTTTGTATGAAGTCTGAGTGATGAATAGGTCGGCAAATGGGAAATAACCTAAGTTTAGAGTTAGTACTTGTGATTAACTCCACCCTGCGATCACACACTAGGCAGCAGGCTCCACCATAGTATAATATAAATGAAATACTAAAATAGTCGACTTCCATTTAGTTGACAGTTCAGAACTTATTTTTTTTAAGAGGTAACGGCCAGATAATGCTGTGTGAATTGTCCAGCATTATTTATTTATTTATAATTTAGTGCACCTAAACTACCTGTGGCTTGATTCGTTCTTATCTAAATAACTTAATCCAACCTCCCTTATTTATTTTTCTTATCAATAATATTACCTAGTGAAGTGTTGTAATGTGACCAATTGGTGAGTGGTTATTTTTCCCGAAGTTTCAACCAAGATACACCATCATCATCAGCCTATGATAGTCCACTGCTGGACATAGGCCTCCCCAAAGAGCGCCATAGCGCCCTGTCTTCAGCTTGACACATTCAGCATCTACCTGCAGTCTTTCGCAGATCGTCATCCCACCTGGTCGGAGGGTGTCCTACACTACGTTTACCGAGTCGTGGTCTCTACTCAAGAACGCGTTTGCCCCAGCGGCCGTCGGTTCTTCGCGAGATATGGCCGTACCACTGCCACTTTAGCTTGCTAATTCTTAGAGCTATGTATGTATGTCGATAACTTTGGTTCTCTGTTAGATATATTCGTTACGAATACTTATCCTTGAGACCAGAGAGACCGCTTAAATACACATTTAAATCAAAATTTAAAAAGTTCTTATTGCAAAAGCAAATAGAAGGTATACCCAAGCACTTCGTATGCCAAAAATAAAGCTATCGTTCTGTTCACTTTTTTCTATGCAAGTTATAATTATTAATATAATTATAAGTATTATTTGATTATAATTATTATTTATTATTGTTTGTAATCTCTAAAAATTTAATATACTTTGTTTTTACTCCATAAAAACTATTATTCTTATTTTTACATTCATACACGACTACATTACTAATTAATTCTCAACCTACACGTTTTCCGTTTGTGCTCGTTCTGCTCGCTCTCAGGTTTTGGCTGAAAATCAGTGTTTTTGCTTTTAGCAAAAAATATCGCTGAGCCATGGCATATTTGTTGTACTGCGGCACACACATATTTACCTACAGTAAGTGCTTTAGTAGCCATTTTATTTGCTCGTTTTATTAATTGTTTTATGGTAATTTCGTGTAATATTGTATCTTTCGCTATGTTATTTGTATGTGTGTGTTATTAGTACCAAATAAACGTTTTATCTATCTATCTATCTATCAGAGAGAACCAAGATACAGCGACAATAAAAACTACCCTATAAAACTTAAATTACGGTAGCACTTCTTAACCCCTTCAACTTCATAGTTCTAACTAAGTTCGCTTTTACGTGACGTGGTGACTGCAACTCGAGCTTAATTATTAATTGCGGGCTTGTCTGGTTGTTTGTCATCGCAAAGGCTCTTGAACTCTAGAATAATTGCCCGTATTTCTACGGCGTCTGTTACGAGAAATAAAATTGCTTGGGTTATAGCTCGTTTCTAATTCACCCATATGAGAAATGGCTTGAGTTTATATTGTGCGCTCATTTTTGGTTTATTGTTGTTGCTCAAGAAAAACTGTAGTGTCGTCACTAAAATTTTTCTGTTTCAATGTTTGTCACGATTGTTGTTTTTAACATAAATCTTTGACCAGAGAAAGGTTTTAGTAAATCATTAATAATCTTTACATAGTATAAAATATAGACGCTTCTGCTGTCTGTTCGATTAGATTTTTTAACACTAGAGTGCACGCGCGGGCTACATGTGTCACCCAGCGTGTAAAAGTGTTGTATATCTTCTTAACTAGGCGTCATACAGTGCTGTCCTCTAGTGTATTCCTCAATTATAAACCCCCGCTCCCTCCAGTAGCGTGCCGACACTAGTGGCACACGGACGTCTTCGAAAACCGTCTTTGAAGTTGCTGGGCTACGCCTGTACCCCGCGCGAGCGTTCGAGGAAATTTAATGTTCAGTGAACAAGTACAAGTGGTAAATTTATGGTAAATATGATCTATTTTTTGTTTAGTGTTGCTGTATAAACTGTAAGTTACTACTGTAAGTTAGTAACTGTTTTGTATGTATTTGTTGTTTGTAGTCATGGATATTTCATGTTGTTTTGTTCACTTTTTTAGATGGCAAGTAACTCGTTACCCGCAGCAGTCACCGATGGCCTCTCACGTTGTTTTAGAATTTTGTAAACATGGCAGGCACAAAAGGTCTTGTGATAATATCCGATGAACAGATCAACCCGCACCATATAATATGCATTTTCGGGGAGGAGTTAGCCGGTGTGCTTTTTGAAGCAGGGCTCGCGATTGCGTGCAAGCAATGCAACAAATGTATGAGGCGTATTTTTAGCGAACATCAGGCAGTCGTGTGTCCTGAATGTATGCCAACAGAATGATTTGTTACCATTTTCCTAATAATTGGTTCAGTGAGATGATTAGAAACCAATTTTAGAATGGATTTTATGTTCCTGAGTGAAAATAAGACTTATAGATCTCCATTCCAAATATAACTGAATTTTTTGTTTATGTTTTAAATTATAATTAAAAAGCAAAATTTTGTTAAATATTTAAGCAATGTTTCGTAATTCTTAACTGTTTTTGACTCCTTTGATGTCTGATTTAGGGAATTAATTGAACCATAAGTGGAGTACGCCTGTAGCCCGCGCGTGCGCTTAAGCAGTATTAATGGGCGCGTGCACTCTAGTGTTAAACTTCTCAACGGATTTTAATGCAGTTTTTAGCAATCGCATAGGCTGAGAGATAATGAGAGCATAGGCCTCCCCCAATGAGCGCCATAGCGCCCTGTCTTCAGCTTGCCGCATCCAGCATCTACCTGCAGTCTTTCGCAGGTCGTCATCCCACCTGGCCATCGGTTCATAGCGAGATATGGCCGGCCCACTGCCACTTCAGCTTACTAATTCTTAGAGCTATGTCGATAACCTTGGTTCTCTGTCGGATGAATTCGTTACGAATCCTATCCTTCAGAGAAACTCCGAGCATAGCTCTTTCCGCAATAGATAGAGTGATTCAAGAGGAAGGTTTATATTTTTAATTACTTACTCCACACTGTCTTATATATTAGTATCTATATTAAACCCTAGCCGGGAGCTAGTAATAATAATAAATACCTATCGGGACCCATCTATCATTACAGACAGGACTATTCTTGCGAATAAGCCTGATATTGTACTGATAGATCGGTTAGAACGGAGGGCGGCGCTCGCTGATGTTACCATACCGCATGATGCTAACCTCGTTAGAGCTGAGAAAGATAAACTTAGGAAATATCTTGACTTGGCTAACGAGGTTGTCAGCATGTGGGATGTAGATTCAGCGACCATCGTCCCGATAGTCGTTTTATATTTGATATGCTTGCTAGGAATTTGGATCAAGGGCCAGATCCAAAGGGCGGTACTCTTGGACACGGCACGCATCGTCAGGAAGTTCCTCTCTCTGCAGCCCTAGTCACTGGTCGCTTGAGCCTAGCAGCGGTCGGTGATCTACCGTATTAAATGTTTTTAAGTTCAAGTTCATTTATTGGTAAAATCATTATTACAGGTCAAATAGGTAACCTTAATTTTATAAATAAATAAATAAATTTAAAAAAATATTCTTAACCTAAGCTCAGGGTTGGAAAAAACTGTTTTTTTTTTATATTTTATAAAACAAACAGAATCAAAATGTTTAAAACAAGTGTTTTTTTTTTGTTTTTTTTACTTATCAAAGTTATCAATTTCAAATCAATTATAGCAAATAATAAAATAATCCATTTCTAAACTATTTCCTAATTCACATTAGTAAAAACGATAACTATTTACTTTTGTTGCATATCTCAGTACCTCTAATCTAAATATTAAAAATTATTATTATTATTAATCAATACAAAACACTTTACATTCACCTTGTATGTAGTGTTGTAGGTAGGTAGAGAACTAGAGAGAGAGCGGGGAATTGGTACCGTACCCACTAATCCAGTGAATGACTTTCTTTCGACGGCCGACATAGGGACTTTACTGGCGGGGAGTTACGAGTACCTATGCAGTGTATAAATACCACAGCCTGTCTGTGGTATTTATACACATTCATTTGCAATTAAAGGTAGTTTTAAACCCTGTTTTTTTTCTTAATATAAAACATAGTTTTATTTCAAACTGTTTTAAACACTGTTTTAAACACGTGTTTTAAAACAACTTGTTTTAATCATGCCAACCCTGATCTACCGTATTAAATGTTTTTAAGTTCAAGTTCATTTATTGGTAAAATCATTATTACAGGTCAAATAGGTAACCTTAATTATACTTAAGTATAAGTTTACTGTAGAATAGTTTTATAATATTTTATTGTATATTCTATATTCAAACATGTATTTAAAACTTAAATAAATTAATTGTAACAATAATAAAATCATGTAATAAAATAAAATAAAATAAAAATAAAAAAGCCTTTATTTGATCCTGCTACATTGATTTAGGTACTGTTAGTGCGTTATTTATAACACTACGTTTGGTTGATAGCAGGGTCCCCAGGTTGGGTAAAGGCCTCCTCCAACGATGTCCACTTCTCTCTATCTTGAGCTGTTTGACACCACTTTGGACCAGCGACTTTTTTTATTTCGTCCTCCCACCGTGTTGAGGGCCTTCCTCTCTTTCTTTTTCCTTGAGGTCCTCTCCATATGGTGGTGCTGTATGTCCATCTTTTGTCTCTAAGCCTCGCTATGTGACCGGCCCACTTCCACTTTAACATTTGTGCGTAGTTTAAGGCATTAGTGGCTTTTGTTATTTCTCTTATCTTTACGTGTCTAATCTTATCTTGTTTTTTTATTTTTAGCATGCTTCTCTCAATTCCGCGTTGACAGGATGCTATTTTTTTCTTAACTTTTGATGTAAATTTCCATGTTTGAATAAAATCATGTATTGTCTTTAAATTTCTTAATCTAAGCTCGAATTATACACATAAACAAATTACTAACAACAGGCAAAGGAGTAGATTCAGCATTGTCACAGAGGTATTGTCCTGTGGAACCTGCGGCGCTGATTTATGATATAGGTACCTCCAGTCGGATAGGTGGTAACCGAGTCGTTGGGATATCTGGCTTAATACAATACAATACAAAAATACTTTATTGTAGACCACGACAATGGGCGGCTTTACCGCCTAGAAGCGATCTCTTCGAGGCAGTACGTTCCTTTACTTATTATACATTTATTTCAAACGTACACTCAAAAACTTCGTCTGCAAGATGCATACGGTTTTTTCCATGTGTGTTCATACATTTAATTCATTCATTTATTTTCTTTTCATTAGACTTTAAGGTACCGCCGTACGTATTTGTAGATACGTACTTACCATGTCACTGTAGTAGATAGAAGTATGAGTGACAGTTATCATGATTTTAATCAGGACAAACCAATATTGTTGCGGAAAGCTAAACACAGTGGAATCTTCAAACAGTAAACAATAGTTTTCCATAAGCAGCGTTAAAAAAGCCTATGACGCACAAAACGTACAATACAATGTGGTACAGGCGCGCACAAATAATAAAGTCAGCTAGCAAATCGAGTGGTTTGAATTATGGGGAAACTTGCGCGATCTTCTACATGAGCGTACATTTTCGAACGGCGATCGTGGGTGTAGAGAAAATGGAAACGACATTTTAAGTCCCTAGTCAAATCAAATCAAATGTGTTTATTTGAAGTAAAACATAAATATTGTACAATTAGAAAAAAACATTACTGAATAAAGACAATTCTTAAGACAATAATACTTAGTCTTATTTGTGATGGATATATGCGAGGACTTACATAAAAACTATTTTAAAATAATCTACTTTATCTGTTTTTTTTCAAAATCGTAAAATAAAAAACAATACGTGAGACTAAATGAATATCTAATAAGGTAAATATAGGTAGTATAGGAATGCAAGAAACTGCTAAAATAAATATCTAATTTACCTCCTGAAAAAAACTAAACGGGAGAATTGGGATAACAAATGAGTAGTTTTTACTGCCCTTTTTGATGCCATATCTAGGAGCCAACGTCAACGTAAGTACATTCACCGTCATAAATAATAAGTAAGAGACCGGAGGCGCCGCGTTCGTACAAAAAGTAACAAACAGATCCCTTAAATAAAGAAAACACGGGCATATGTTAACAGCTGTCGGTACAGTCACGAGCAGATGGCAAAATAAATAGTGTTGGATAGAGCGCGTGCTTTGATCGGGTCTCTTAGATTTGTACAGATATAAAGACAAGTTTTGGGTTTTGTATAAAAAATATGACAATCATGATTTCAATAACAAGTAAGACACTGACTCCCACTTATGAACCAATAAAAAGAAGCCAAAGTGAACGTAGTTACTATTTAATAATCAGATAAATATTTTGCAGTGAAGGAATGCTACAGTTTTAAAAAGCTTGCAAAGGAATTCTTAAACAGAGCTTAGTAAGATTTCACTTTATTCTTTTTGTATGATCTCAAAAATATATGTTATTTGGTTTTGTTTTATTTTTACGCAATTTCATAAAGACCTGCGTTGTGGCAGGAAATATAAGCCAGTGTACGAATTATATCTAAAAATTTCAACCTATATTTTTCCCTCATTCAACCATAAACAAAACAAGCGTATTCAGATAATCGAAACCGAATTGCGGTACGAAGAGCGCAAAAAAACAAACAGGAAACGAACAATAATGGGCGCGATACACAGCCCTGTTCGTTGGATAAGTTGGATTATATGATAAAGAAATTAATAAATAATGCTGACCATCCACACAGCATCATCTAGCCCAAAGCTAAGCAGAGCTTGGATTATGGGTCCTAGATAACTGATATACTTAATAAAACACACAAATTATTAACTACATACTACATAGTGTATTGACTTGTCTAAGTGCTTATTTTGTAAGCCTAAAGAAATAAATGATTTTTTACTTTACTTTACTTTACTATTGTATTATGTATAGTAGTCATCTAGTACCCATAACACAAGCTCTGATTAGCTTGGGGCTAGATAATTTCTGTGTGAAATGTCCAGCATTATATTATTATATATTTGTTTATTCTAAATTAGTGTTAATTATGTCACTAAGACTTATGTTATATAGCATCTAATTTATGTGTATTTCATAAAATTTTTTATTTTTATTCCTAGTTTTTATCCATGATTAATGTATCCAAACATTGCTTTTGCATATTTAGTTGATTTCGGTATACAGTATTTTTTTTTATTTAACATGACTTGTTGCAAAATTACAACAGTCATGCATGATTGAACTGTAACTGAAAATAGGCTTACCTACCAAAAGAGACATCGTTGTATCACCAAGTGTCATTTAACGTTATGAAATGTTCTAATATCGAATCGAACAAATCGGACGGTGTAACCAACCCATAAGGAAATCTTAGTTTTCTTTTTTCCTCCAACAAAAAAGAACGTAAACAAAGAGGGTAATTACGGGTCTCAGGTAGCACCATAGAAAGGAACGGAGATAAAACGAATTAGAGTTTTGAATTCGGAACGAAATCCGATTGAAATTATTTATGGTTTCTCTTGAAAAGTAAAAGAATGTCAATGTAAACTTAGAGCTTTACTTATAGTAGTCGCTCAATTAACTACTTTTACGCTCAAAAAACTTTTAAGGGGCCTCCGGAGGGACGAATTTTTCATACAAACGTAATACCAAAATGATTTCCAATTCAAGCATATTTCCACTATAATATTGTATTATTAGTATTTGAATAGTATTTATCTAGGTTCCTAATTATATTTTTTTTTTCAAAATACTTACCTAAAATTAAATGAAAGCCAATCGTATTTTGCACATTTTTATGCAAATATGGACAAGTTTTCTTGCTATTTGTTTCGTATTAAAACATCAGTATCTTACGTTTTATTTATTAAGGAACATAGCTTATATTGTCTAGTTACAGAATAACAATACTTTGTAAAGAATTCAAAAAGTTTTCAGTCATAATTTTTGGTATTACGGAACAAACCAAATTTTGAACGACTAATATTGCTATCGCGCACGCATGAGGCGCGGCGCAAGGGTTAAACAGGGACAGCGATATTCGGAGAGATTTTTGCAAGCGAGGATCGCCGGACCCTTAAGCTAAGCATTGTTTTGTTTCTGTCAGCATTAGAAAAAAAGAAATGACTTATGTTTGTAGCACACGATAGCGATAAAGCCGCTCATTGTGCATCTGTTTCTGTGATTGTTAGTTCATATCTGTTTTTTTCTGTCTGGAAAGAGAAATAAATAGGTACTTAGAATAGAATTTACTTTCTTAAGTACACAAAAATCTAATTCAGGTTACTTATTCTATAAAAGTACATTATTATAAAACAACGTAATCTTCATTACTGCTTTGTTCTGTCAAAAGTGATAAGTACGCAAAATACGTACAGAATTGAGCACAAAGGAGTGTTCAAATATGCACAAAATTAGCCCCACGAAGGCCGCCCTGCATGACGAATCCTCATTTAAATCAAGGATGGGTGCGTCAGCCAAAATAAATACAGTCAGATCGAAATGGAGTCATTTTCCAAATAACTACATGGTTTTAAACCGTGGAATTAACTTTATGCAAGGACGAAATATGGTACATCGTAGGTACAAGTTACTGCTAGCGGTTATAAGTAGTATTCCTGGACACCTTTCTAATTCTAACTGCCGATTTATAATTAGATAAATCATTCTTTCAGTTTAATTCATTTCAGAAATTTTGGCGTGAAGGGAAGTTGAGTAACAAATCGTCAAAATTAATGAGTTTAGGTAAGTTATTAATAGTTAAACAGCCTATTGACCTGAATAAGCTTTGAAAAAGTATAATCACTTTGAGTTCTGTATGAATTGTCGACCAACAGAATAATTTCAATTGAGTCATCATTTGGGATGCCTGTCCTTTGACGCGAAGAGGAAAGGAGCGAAGCTGTGCTAATGTCAACGTAAGTGAGAGTGTAAAGCATATCTAATCTTTGCTCGATTTCAATGGACAGACATTTGCAAACTAGTTTAAAAATCATACAAAACAAGAAAACACAGTGAAATTCATACAAAAGCTCCGCATCTATCGACAGACACAGTCCACAACTTCGGAGCAATATAGCGGAGCGGAGCGAGGGAGTAGCAAGACTACCTCGCTACGCTCCGCTAACTTGCTCTGAGTCAAAAGAAAGACAGCTTTAGTTACCTACCATGTATCCTTCTGTTCTTACACATTTTAAATAAAAAAACGCCACTCATCCTATTAATATTTCAAACAACAGAAGACGGTATGTTTCAAACCACGGTACCCACACGTCTACAGATCCAAAGTTCCCCTTGCAAGACAAGTTAGATGTTTCGCATTTGTCAAGATTTACAGAAGGAACTCTAAAAATAGATCGCAATGAGCACCGGCGGTTCCGAGAATTGGAATATCAAAGGGAATCAAACAAGCGATTTAGTGTTTAGTGTCTCCAAACAATGTTTGACTTTGGTAAGTTTAATATAATTTTAAATGCTTTTTCAAAGGCCATGGTTTAGACTTTGTAACAGTTGTCGCAAGCTGACGGCTTCTTTGAGACAGAGCTTCATACATTACAATTTTTAACCAACGTAAAACAAAAGAGAGAGAGCTAACATTTTAAGCAAAATTATACTTAGTTATACGGAACCCTCGAACGAATGTAACTTTCTAGGTTTCATATTCATATTCATTATGAAAAATGCCGTACCCCTATCTCCGATAGTCGAAGAACAATGCATCTGAAATGTATGTACCGTTTGAATAATAGCAAAGTTTCTAACTGGTACCTACCTAACTGTTTTTTTTTGTTTTGTTAGTTAAAGTTCGGAACCGTCGCGTCGACCCGCGACTCACACTTGATGGATCTTGTATGTCTGCATACAAACGTAGTTCTTTCAGCAGTAAAAAACTACCCGCCATATTTTTTTAACAAAGGGCGGCCTTATCACTTAGAACCGATCCCTTCCACGTTTGGATGATTTAAACAATACGTAATTGATAATTGCAATAGAAACATTTGCCAAATAATTATTATAAACGAAATCGTGATATATAAGGTACCTATATCAATATATTTATTGCTTTCATCACATTGGCTTAATAGGTAGGTGATTAAGTGATTAAGTATAGGTAAGTATCACAAAGTTATCGACATAGCTCTAAGAATTAGCAAGCTGAAGTGGCAGTGGGCCGGCCATATCTCGCGAAGAACCGACGGCCGCTGGGGCAAACGTATTCTTGAGTGGAGACGACTTGGTAAACGTAGTGTAGGACGCCCTCCGACCAGGAATGACGACCTGCGAAAGACTGCAGGTAAGCTGAAGACAGGGCGCTATGGCGCTCATTGGGGGAGGCTTATGTCTAGCAGTGGACTGGCTATAGGCTGATGATGAAGTATCACAATGTGAACCCTATTGGGCGTGAACAACAAGTTGAAGGCTGGTAAGTGGATTTACCTGCTAGTCCCTCCAATTCTGTTTACTATGATCGTCCGAGGTTAAAATTTAATCTTTTGTCTATTTCTTATTTTATTTTTGCTCATGTAACCACTTCTCTCTTCACTTTGCCTCTTTCTCCTAATAACTTAATAAGGTTTGCTGGAAGAGAACTCTTTTTAGGGTTAAGTTCGCTTTTGTATAAATTTTCTAGAATAAGTTTTTGTGCAAGAAGTATAAATAAATAAATAAATACGCATTTTGTCTTCTAAAAGCCTGTTAATGTCTGATTGCTACACAAAATAAACTCCTGTTAAAAATATCTCAGACAGAATCAAAGAAAATCAAAAGAACTAATTCGAGACGGCGTTTCTAATGAGCGGGGGAAATTAACTGCACTAATTTAGTTTCAAGTTAAAATAATTTTATTACCTTACGTTCATTAAGTTCTTTTAAGGCAGTTTAAAGGAAATTTTTGATTCATTAATTGGATGATTACTTTGACATTTTATATTAAATAAATAAATAAATAATGCTGAACAAATCACACAGCATTATCTAGCCCGATGGTAAGCAGAGCTTGTGTTATGGGTACTAGATAACTGATATACATAATATACTACATAGATAGATATTTTATATCATACATAGAAAACGACCAGAACACCCGGAACAAATATCTGCAGATCGTACACACATTTGTTCCGAGGTGGGAATCGAACCCGCAACCTACTGCGTCGCAAGCGGACCTTCGCCCACCGCGCCACATCGGTCGTCGAATTATGTGATTATTTAACTTTATTTGAAAAATATAGAGTCGCTATAATTGTATCTGAATTACGTTTTTAAATATGTTTTTTTATTCTTTAAAATTATAATAAATAATGCGGCAAAATCCACATAGCATCATATAGTCCTAAGTTAGTCTGAGCTTGTGTTATAATAATAATAATAAATAAATAATGCTGGACAATTCACACAGTTATATGTACTAGGTGACTGATATATTTAATTACATTGCTTATGTAACCTCCTAAACAACCTATATTGGTCCACTGCTGGACGCAAGCCTCCTCCTCATAAGCCCTACTCTGAGTTTTCTCTCAAGGGGGATAATACTTTATATCCCCCAAGCTGGGCATGTGGGTTGACAGAACTGAAGACTTTTCTAAAAAAAAATATTATTAGGCTCACTAGAAAGACACAATACAATACAATACCAAACAATACAATACAATACAATACAATACAATACAATACAATACAATACAATACAATACAATACAATACAATACAATACAATACAATACAATACAATACAATACAATACAATACAATACAATACAATACAATACAATACAATACAATACAATACAATACAATATAAAAATACTTTATTGTACTCCAGTCATTATAAAATACATCACATGCCTTATCGCTTAGAGGCGATCTCTTCCAGGCAACCAGACACTGATTATTATTGTGTATAAATAGTATTAAGACGTTGTGAAACATCAAATGAGGATATTTCAATGTTAAGAAATCGATAAAAAGAGATTTTTTAGCATTACAAATCTATCCTAGCGAGAAAGACTAATTAAATCTTTAGTCTAATTTGTTTCTTTGTACACTTCCTCTATCTGTTCCATCGCCTCTCCTATAAACCTAAGGTTTGCTGTAAGAAAACTCTTGGTTAGGGTTAAGCTCGCCTAGGTACATATCATTTTTTGGTTAAGTTATTTTTAAGTTTTTTGTGCACAATAAAGAATTACAGAATTACTGAAAGACATACTAAAGTCATCATCATCATCATCATTAGCCTATAGCAGTCCACTGCTGGACATAGGCCTTCCCAATGAGCGCCATAGCGCCCTGTCTTCAGCTTGCCGCATCCAGCATCTACCTGCAGTCTTTCGCAGGTCGTCATCCCACCTGGTCGGAGGGCGTCCTACACTACGTTTACCGAGTCATGGTCTCCACTAAAGAACACGTTTGCCCCAGGGGCCATCGGTTCTTCGCGAGATATGGCCGGCCTACTGCCACACACATACTAAAGCAATTGATAACTTTTATCAAAGCCGTTGAGCATATCTACCAAAGGCACAGGACAGAGAATGCTGGCAAATATTATAATAAAGGAGGGCAATACCCAGCAGTGGGCAACTTGTGCGGCTGCTATGGCGATGATAAATCATAAAAGAACCTACCGTTAACTAATATAAATATTATAAGAAGAGTGGAACCCACGCCAATCCAATCCATTACCACCACAGCGCCAATCAATCAATGTACCTAATATTTTAGGAAATTCCTCCTTTAACTTAACAAGTCATTAATTCCACTGTCCCTTTCAATACCGGAATTAGCCGGATTGTTCCGGATTATAATTTTCAACGAGCGATACTGAATTCGGGTATCGGAATAATTAAGGTTCAGTGAGTCTTTGATAATAGGATAAACAAACGCCGGAAAAATAGATTGTTTTTTTTTTCTCATACTTCACTTGTTATTAGATATAAGGGATGTATTCATAAATCTAGTAAACATTATATGTCAAAAACGTTTATATACTAAAATAATAAAATCCATTCAATTATTCACATATACATCAACGGTGAAAGAATTTTTCAAATCGGTCCAGTAGTTTCCGAGCCTATTCATTACAAACAAAAAAAAAATCAAACCTTTCCTTTTTATAATTTAGTAAATATATAGATTACTACAGAAAAACTATCAAATCTCAAACAATATAATTGGCACTAAGGCACAAAGAACAAAATACTCAGCGAAAGAATGTCAAGTCTAAACAATTTATCGCCCCTACAAGGTAGAGCATTTTATTGGCGGAAGTAATACCCTCAAAGCTTTTAAACACTGATTTAGATTTGATTTAAGACGAGTACACATAAAAGAACCTGAAACAATTCAACCTTGCCTAGCAATTTTAAATTCAATCGACTTTATAATAGAGCTGAAAATAATTTGAGAGGAAGTGGGAGCAGAGATTAAAAATAGAGAGGACAATGGAAGGGGGGTAACATTTATAATTAACTGCAATCAACACTGACGTATTGAATTTCGAGTATTCCGTACAGTCGAGTGCGGAAGTGGTTGTTGTCATTTTTATTTTTGTTACATAATGGACACAGTAGCCATGTCATAGTGGGTGTCTAGATAAAATAAGTTACCTGATTACGTTTTTAAAACTATTTTAAAAAGAGCAAAGATTGGCAAATAGATAAATAAAAAAACTAATTTGTGCCCGTGGCTTTCCTCGCGTTCTACTCGTACCTACATAATCGTTTAAATGTTTATTATGTCTGTATGGAAACTGTTTTATTGGATAAAAAGCCTATAGCTTAGCCCATAGTCTTCGAGCTTCATCTGTGCAAATATCAGTCTGATCCATTCAATCGTTTTGGCGTGAGAAGTAACAAACATCCATCTAAACATTCGCATTACATCATATTGATGATTGATATGTATATATGCGCATTAGTGCCTATGTATAGAAGAGATTTCAAAATCAAAGTATCCCGTAATAGATTTTTCATTTTATTTCCGAAATTATCCAGGTTTACAGGTGAACAACTTTGTTATCTCTCATGCTTCGCACTAGAAGAGCATACAGTTTGAACTTCACAGCATCACATCCTCCAACTGGCTGTAAAAATTTCAAGTCCCCAGACCATTACCAGCAATTCATTTCTCAACTATCAACGACAACTGAAAAATTAATACCCTAGAAAGCTAGCTCCTTCAGCTAGTCCATATGTTCGCGTCTGTACCGCCCGTGCCTCGACAGATGTTAACACACGTTGTTTGTTTTCTTACGAGAGATATGTTTGTTATTTTCTTTTCGAGGGAATGCCCTCCGTTTTATTTATGTCACGTAAAATTAACTGTCGCTTTTCGGTGCCGTTTCGGATGATAAAGGTATTTACAAACTAACTTATGGTGGTGGCGATCGACGAGGTATCGTTTCGTAAGGGAATTGAGTGAATGAATGTACAGTTTCTTTTTTTTTCTTTAGCTATTAGTGAAAGAGTTGTCCTTGTGAGTTTTTTTTTAATTCTTCGAGATAACGTTAAGTTCATTAATCTATATGCTTTATTCTTTAAAAACGTTATCCGCGTACGGGCTCGCCTAATGTATGCAATTAATAAGTCATCCAGGCCAACCGGTTTAAAGTGTTTTGGTAAATTCAAATTGTTCGTGCTAATTGAACTTGTTTGATTTTCTAAGTCTTGACCATGAAATTAAAAAAACTAAAAAAAAAAAAAATTAAACAAACAAATAATTAGAATTTCCTAAATAATCGGTCGGTCCCCTACTACTTAGGTATAATCGTTTGCTTCTTCTATTCTACAAAAATACTATTCTAATGTTTAACTAATATATACTTATCTTATGTATAATAAAATGTACATTAATGTTCGTATAAAATAATGTACATCAGATAAGTACCTATTTTATTTTGTGTTTCGGTATCGCAGTGTGCACTTACCCTAACACTCATTCCAAAAGATAAAATTCCCTAATAGCTCTCGTCGCAGAATAAGAATTTATAGTTTCGTGAATTTTCTTTGAGTTAACATTTCTATTCTGTTTTACATTTTAGTTGTTCTACTAATTTACACTTATTAAGGTGAGACAGTTCTGGGAATGAGGTTCTGAATTTGTTTATACGTCTTCGTCTTCATTTTATAAGAGGTCTCCTAATTTACTGACAAATTTATGAAATCAAAGTGGAATAACATTTCAAACAAATTTTCTTATTTTATATCAAACTAGCTGCGTCCCGCGGCTTTGCCCGCGTTGAAATCTTTGTCTCAAATGGTTTATAAACCTTTCTCTTGAATGAATCTACCTATTAGACACCCGCATCAAAATCTGTTGCGTAGTTTTTAAGATCTAAGCATACCATATGGACAGACAGACAACGGGAAGCGACTTTGTTTTTTACTACGAATATGTTTGATGCCAATTCCACGTATTTATTTTATAGATAATTTTTTAGTCGTACGATGCACAATTATGAATAATTGATTGATTAATTGATGTTTATTTGTTTTTATTGATGTTTAAATTTTAAATTATGCTTAGTGATGACAAAATACAATTAGGTACATGCGGGTATTAACACTTTGACTGCGGTTTTTTTTCGACGACTGCGATTTTTTTTTTAACCTAAAAAATTCGTGCTGCCGCTCTACACAGCGGTTGTGTTGCACCGCACATGCGTTTCGTTCGAAAAATATTACGGCTGTGCTGAGTCACACAGATCTGTATTTTCTCAGCCGCTGCGCTAGTGTGGATTAACGCATATTAGTCACTTGTAGGAAACACATACCGTGTGATTTCAGCAGTCAAAGTGTTAAAGCCTGTCAGCTAATAAGGCCGTTTAAGCAGTAGGCCTTTTTACCCTACCTAATTATAATAAGGCCTATTGAGAGTGTTTTAAAATAAGTTAAATTTTACTTAAGTTTTATGCAGAAGTTGCTATTTTTTGTTTTCATTTTGTAGTACCATAACTAAACGACTGAATACCAATAAATCTAGTTGATTAAATTATTCGTATAATATTTTACAACAAATTTCTCTTAGCTAGGCCTTAATACCCTCATGTACCTTATTCTTACATGTAAATTAATTTTACCAATAAATTGTACATCTGTATTTCTGATAAATTTTTGACAGGTGAGTGAATGAAGACTGAATGACAGAATGAAATATTTTATAGACACGATTACTTTTGACAGAATAGAGATTCAAATCTGTCAACTCGAAAAATATGAGGGACGCACGAATGTATAGATTTTTATCGAGCCTACGACGTACAATATAATACTTAACACTTTGAATGCGATCTTTTTTTTAACCTAAAAAATTCGAGCTGCCGCTCTACACAGCGGTTGTGTTGCGCCGCACATGCGTTTCGTTCGAAACATATTACGGCTGTGCTGAGTCACAAAGATCTGTATTTTCTCAGCCACTGTGCTAGTGTGGATTTACGCATATTAGTCACTTGTAGAAAACACATACCGTGTGATTTCAGCACTCAAAGTGTTAACTCTTTATTGTTCACCACAAAATTAAACAAAAGATATTGACATTTACATGAAACATAAACGAACAATGGGCGGCTTTATCGCTGACATATGTGACGAAGATTATTCCAGGAAAGAGTACTATACAGTGAAGTACTTTTTAGTAATATAAAAAGTGAGTTTCTTTGTAAGCCGTAGGTTTACATAGAAACTACTTTTTATAACGGAAAATCGCGTGAAATGTCGCGGGCAGAAGCAAGTAACAAAATATAATACTATTTTATTTTATTAATGTAATACATATTTTCTGATCCGAAAAATAAAGGCATTAAGAAGTATTTCGTAACTTAAGACATAATAATGATATGCAATATCGAAAGTATATCGAATTCGGGTAATTGACGCAGAAATCTACGAATATATGTTATGTATATAAAAATATACAGCCGAATAGACATAGAAAACGCTTCGTCAGTAAATGCAAGTACCTACTTTAACTTAACGATCTTTACAAGTCAGTAGCGATGAAACATGGAGCATAGCATACATTTTGGAAATCAATTAAAATTTAATAGAATCCATGCACCAAACCAAAAATGTTTCCAAAAATGTTACATTATTTAATCGTGACAGGCGGGGTACGGGATACGTACTTAACGCGTAGCTTCTCAAAGACTGCATCACCTTGGGACACCGAGGACGCCTAGGGAGGCATGCACCGGCATCAGCGAGCTGCTGGTTAGACTAGCAGCCCCCCCACCCGACACGCAAAAAGGGCCCACCGGTGGCCAAATTGCGGAAACCAGTCTAGAAACAAGTATTATTTAATCGTTGATGCGTGTCTGATACCATACCTACATATCCAATTTCAATTTCCTCTTCGTCCTCCACCTACCCCTATCTTACCCTTTAATCTCCATCACAATGTAAACCTGAACCAATATTGTGGAAGGTGACCCTTGTTAGGGTTCCGTATAAATATTTCTCTTCAATTTTAATGGAAGGTGTTCGCCAAATTAGTTTTCAAGTTCACAAAGTTGAAGAAGATTTGAAACAAATTAGTACTGCTAAACCAAAGTTACATCAGCATCTTTAAACTTAACTGTTTGTTTCAGTAACAAAACAAGCACAGGTTTACTGAAAACAAAAGCCAGCTTAGTTAAGTAAAATATTTATTTAATAATGTGGCAATAAACTTTGTATAAGAACTTAACCTACGAGAAAATTAATATTATGTTCAATACAATCAATTTGACGACCGATTTTGGGTGGTAGGCGAAGGTCCGGCTACGACGCAGGAGTTGCGGGTTCGATTTGTACGAGACAAATGTTTGTACGATCAACAAATATTTGTTCCGGGATTTCTGGGTAGTAGGCTGCAGTCACCACTGTCCTACTTTTGGACGAGGGGATACCAATCAAAGACCCCAATCATAGTTTAAATTTTACTCCGAACTCATTTTTGTCTGAATAAGTTTAGACAACCAATCTAAAAAACAAACCGACTGCTAATTGATCAGTCGTTCAAATCAGTTGAGCTACCTCTATAGTGTCCTAAAGTCACAATTATAAAATGCAGTTACAATTATAGAAACTGGTTTTTATTTGCTTCTATTCTTTAATTGTTACGTTCTTTGTAATAAACGAGTATATTTCTCCAAAAACGATATCTCAAGTTTCTTTAATTTATCCTATAACTGAATTTATTTGTTAGTAATAAAATTAATTCCTATCCTAATCGAAAAACATTACCTCACCCCGTTCTAATGAAGTCAAGAAACTCAATAAAAACTTCCTCTGCCGCAGTACGCGAATAAAGCATACTGGATCGCCAATAATGAATGGCTTTGTCTCAAAATGCCATTTGCAAGGTTCCTAGTGACCGGGTTTTATTAAATTAAATTTCCTCGGGGTTGTCATTGTTCAAAAATATAATCAATCATCTTTTGAGTTCTACTTCTCCTTTTCATTATTTGGGATTGTAGTATTTAAAAAAAACTAGGTTTATATATATATCGTAGGGCCTAACCAAGTGAGTGAAGATTATTTTCATGCTTATGCGAGAAAAGTTAAAAGCCAAAGTTGCCTATGGAATCGTAGATACCTAGCCGAGAGTCGAACCCGTGTCGATCCACTACGCTGAAAGAAAGAACAACCATAATTTCCGTTGTAGTACATTTTCAGTTCTCAGAGTGATATCAATACTGCAATCTTTACCTATAGAAACGAAAAACGACTTGTCGTATTCGTCCAATCACGACCTAAAACTTTACCACTTAAAAGCTCACCTAAGCTCACAGATGTTTAAATCATAACTCCCTAGCTAGGCAATACTCCTGTTACAATAACCGTTTCTAGGATCTTCATTCATGCTCGCCTTGCAAAAGGTTCCCTTGCTCACGCAATACTTACTAATCACCTTAAATCCACACAACCCTTCAAGTTAAACAAATAGCTGTAAAAGCTATTAAATGGTAGATTAAACACTTATTAACTCGGATGTGTTGCCTTGCAAACTTATCTCTCGCAGATTTATGTACGTTTTAATTGCGTCTTCACACAGGATTCCAGCGTTCAGCGTCCAGGAGTCTAAACTCTCAACGTCTCTAATGTGGAAATCTCTTCCGTCCTTTTCGTTTCAGGGTTCTGCAAGGCTGCAACCCTTACGAAAATCTCGCTCCATCCCTGTCTAGCAGACGCGTCGCAGCCGGAGAATATCCCTTATGTAAGTCAGTGCTTCTACTCTGGCCGTTGTGAACAGCCGCGCGCGGGGCCAGTCGCTCCCAGAGAATGCCGGGATCGCCCGCTCCTACTCAGAAACTACCCGAACCCGGAGTGCTACCAAACTATAAACAAAAGTGAACGAAGTGCAGTGCCAGTTAATCAGTCCGGAAATGCCGTGCCAAAGCAAAAATTCTTTTAAACTTACGCGGGGATTAGACAAGATTTATCTCTAAAAACAAGGGAGATTTTCGAAAATAGATGCAGCATTATGCACGTTCTGATCCACGCACGCTTTTCTAACATGTCCTTTAGACAATTTATGCGTATACGTGTAAGAGTAACGTAAAAATAGAAACTTTAATAGATGATGTGACATATTTTAAGGGTTTAGTGTCATAAAGTTATTTGTCAACGTGTTAATTACTAGATATAGTTGACAGATTTAGTAGCGGTAGCGTTGTGACAAGATGTTTAGTTAAAGTAGCGAAATTAGTGTAAGCGAGTGATGAGGAAAAGCAGTGTCAAATTAAAATAGATAACTCATAAGTTATTCAAGATGGATGGATTAAAGAAACTGAAGAAGCATTCATACATAGTGCAGGCTGTGTTGCTGTTCATCTCGATGATATACGGTGAGTCGATTGTGTTTGACTAATGATGCGTTAAGTCCATTACTGCTCTTTATGAGCTAATGTATCATAATTTGAGAACAAACGTTCTTTGACGACTCACGTTGTTCGTTATTTGAATTGTCGTTCATTTCTTGGGTTATTTACTGATATTCTCGGTTGAATGGCTTTTCAATTACTCCATTGAAGGTTTGTTAAAATGTTATTCTCTAATTTGAGGTTTAGGAAAACAGGATTTATTACTTTATTGTGTCTTCGGATCATCTTTTTGTTGAAGTTATATTTTCTATTAGATTTTTTTATGATGATCTACATAATTATGTATGTGAACTACCATATACAAGATATAGGTAACTAGGTATAATTTTGATGGATGAAAAAGTTGGAGTTTTGGGTTTAAACATTATTTTTATCAAAAAGACTGAATTGGACTTAAAAATGTTATTATTAGAGCCAACATATTCCTTGTACGCCAGATCAAACAAGAATGGGTTTTCCTTATAAAAAGCAACCAGCTGATGTTTCAAAGCGACTGGCTGGAATTAATTACTTGTCTGTAATTACTCGAGTAAAGTACGCTGCTAAAAGGATGCTGCTATTCGTTTCACATGGGCAGATACATTTTCAACACTATATACCTGCACTTAAAGTTGATAATATGAATATCTAAATTATTACACGGCATACTAATTTAATTGTTGTGCTTTAGATTAGATGGGTTGGTATCTTCACAAACCATGATCATGAAAAAGAATAAAATCTAATCTACAGGTTATTGTAGATTCTATTATAATTTTATTACCAAATAATAATAATCTAAGTAAGGGCATTGATACTGAAAATCAAAAACATATAATTAAGGATAAAAATATGCGATGGCTCTCCAAGGCTGCTTACACAATTTAGCGGTCACATTCCTCTCAAATTCATTTCAAGTTATTCATCATCATATCAGCCTATACACGTCCACTGCTGGACATAGGCCTTTAGAATATGACGTCACATAGAGCGATCCTGAGCCGCCTCTATCCATTGATCCCTGCGACCGCTACGATAGCTATTACAACACAAATTAATACAATGTAAAAGAGTATAGGTTCGTATCCGTCGTCGCGGTAAAAAAAAACCCTGTTTCATAAAGTAAAGCTTAAAATAGAATATTCTAAAAATACAATCTGAAAAGTTTATAAAAAGCCAATAACAAAAAATTGAAACTCAATCCAAAGAGTAAACTGGCATCGGTAATAAGGAAAATGAGTCCAAAAGTTGTTATTGAAGTTTGAACTGGACTTTAAAAAAGTACGTTAAAAATCCTAAGGAGTTTCATTGATATTCAATTGCAAATAGACTATTTGAAACCTCCGTTGATTAACCAATCAAGATATCCAAAAAGGCTCCAACCATGGAGTAATCAGAAGAGGAAATTTTTATGGCGGTACTTTTTTATTGACTACCAATCTAGCGCGACGACGGGCGAAAGTCCGCCTGTGACGCAGGAGGCTGCGGGTTCGATTCCCGCCTTGGGAAATGTTTGTACGATCTAAAATGTTAAAAAATGACTAGCAAGCTCTGTTTATATTGGGGCTAGATCATGCTGTGTAGATTGTCTAGTATTATAGCAATAATTATGATACATAAACAGACTAGAGATAACTTGAAAATGTACCTCTCATGTTAAAGTTTAAAAAATTGATTGTAAAATTATACTTTTACATAGTAAATATATATTATATTTGATACAAAGACATCGCAATGTTTTATTACAATCGTAATCATGTACTTAAAACTTCAGCATATTGAACAACCTCATAAACAAAATAAGCATAAATTCAAGCAACTTCTCATCAAGAAGAACTCACAATCAAGCCAAAGTTAACAAGAATTCCTCACGTCTCCATAAGAACTTTACTTTATTGCTGATTAGCAACCTTACACAATGCGCATAAAGTTGCTAATCTACGGTGACATAATGTGGGGACGAACTTGGGTTATATTGTTGGCCCTGTTTTGTTCCTTGTATCTGAGTTCTTACTTTTGAGATCTTTATAAAATTTTAAAGTAAAAACACAGGACAATCTTATATATTCACATATCTAATAGGTATTCACGTTGTTACCACATTCAGTGCCCACCCTTTGCGGTGCGACTCAAAACTGTGCACAGCCTGCTGGAGGTGACCGGAATCAGTGACGACGGAAATGTTCGTCATGGTTAATGAAAGTCTTAACTACTCTAGCACGAGGCTTTTCACGATTTTTCTTGACGAAAAATTAGCTTTCCTCAGTAAATAGGTAATCACTTTGCAATTTACAAAGATCTGTTTGAGCTCCATCGTTCAGTGAAAAGGTGCAGTCAGGCGGACAAAGTAACTTTCACGTTAATTTTATTAGTATCGATTTAGAGTTGCCGCGAATAGTAATTATGGTGAATAATCGAATAACGAAATTTCACCATTCCCTATTTCGAATAGTCGTATTATTCGCCTGTAATATACGATATTTTACGAGAATCTAGGAATTATTGAATAATATTTAAGAAGACAATAAAAATGATATTTTTTTTAAATCAATTTCAAATTTATAAAATAGCTATATATTTTTTTCTGTTCTGGCAATTTATGTTAAAATTAATGAGCTGTTGACTATTCGTCGAATGATAGAAAAAAATATTCGCTATTCGACGAATAATAAAATATGGCGAATAATGATAAATAGCGAATATTCGCGGTAACTCTAGTGTATGGATGGCCAGTATTATGTACGCCGGTTCCATTTAAACATAAGGTTACCTACTACCTGAATATTTCCTTAATTGTATTTAGGGTGGGTACTGCTCTGTTACGTTAATGCCTATGTTCTTGAAAACAAAAGAGTAAGATCAAACGATTCCAGTTTTCAATTAACCTAGTCTCAATACAAGTAGGAGGGTTTATCCTTAATAGAGTTACTATTTTGAGGTAACAATGCCTCTGTAGGTGAAGAAGGATTTCCATATTCACAGTCTAGCATCGAGAGTATAAAGTACCACCCAAGTCCGGTGAAATTTTGATAAAAAGTATCTATCATACCAAGTCCACGTTTAATATAAGACATTCCCTCAGAGTCCAATAAAATACGACCCGTTAAAACTCTGAAGGCGTATAGCCCATATGCGGGCTGTGAACTCATGACGCTATTGGCCTACAACCCATAATATGGGCTGTGGACTGTGAACCTGTTAACACTTTGAGTGCTGAAAACGCACGGTATGAGTTTTCTACAAGTGACTAATCTGCGAAAATCCACACTAGCGCAGCGGCTGAGAAAATACAGATCTTTGTGACTCAGCACAGCCGTAATATTTTTCGAACGAAACGCATGTGCGGCGCAACACAACCGCTGTGTAGAGCGGCAGCACGAATTTTTTAGGTTAAAAAAAAAGCTCGCAGTCGTCGAAAAAAAACCGCAGTCAAAGTGTTAAGGAACTAGGCTTCTTTATTCTATACTAGTTGCTGCCCGCGGTATTTCTATCCCATGCGAACAGAGTAATGGGTTAAAAAGTAGCCTATGTTTTATTCCAGGTTTAAAATGAACTGTATGGAAAATTTCATCATTTTCACAGATCATCATCCCACCTGGCCCGATAATACCCATAATAATTATTATAATAGGACTATCCGAAGTTCGTCGGTAGGTGCCGATCTACCAAATTATATTTTTAGATAGGAACATAAAGATATAAGCGAAAAACAAAGTCAGGTAAAAAGGATATGTGTAATTCCCTTATACGTGAGTAGGCTCATAAGAGACAATTTTATACTATCATGAAACTTTTAGTAATATTACTACTCGTAAAACCTTTTACGGGAACAACAAATAATAAAGGAGGATGGGTAAAACTACAGGTTGTGTCTTTAAGACAATCTCTGGTTTGTAGACGATAAGGCTCATGGTGTCTATGTAAAAGATAAAAAATGATGATAAAGAATGATGAATTTATATTATTTCTCGCACATTTGTCGCCTCAAAAACGCGAGAAAGTTCAGAATTCAATTTTTTATTCGATTTGTTCAGCTTTCTAAGCGCATTCACGCAATGCTATGCTACATAGATAGATAGATAATTCTTTTATTGCAAAAATAAAACAAACAAGACAATAAAATACAAAATGTGTGACAATTTGGCGGTCTTATCGCTCAAGAGCGATCTCTACCAGACAATCGTGGTTGGATAGGATCGGATTGTACACAGGTAAATCTGTAGATCAATGAGGAGGTTAAGTTTCGACTTCTTTATAATTATTATTATTACATAGTAAAAAATAAAGTCGCTTTCGCTGTCTGTTCGCTTAGATTTTTTTAACTACTCATCGGGTTTTAATGCAGTTTTCAGCAATACATAGAGTAATTCAAAACGAACGTTTATAAACATTTTGATACACAGATTACCGCGCGGGTGAAGCCGCGGGGTAATCTGTGTTGTAATCTGCGCGCAGCTAGTAATTTAACAACTCATATATTTACGTATAATTACTTTGTTGTGTTATTTCACGTCACATTTTGGCGTGTAGTGGCGACTTCAACATCTCGCCTCCCAAGCCAACTTAACCTGCACGTGGTACACCCTGCTAGATCACGAACTAGGCTCTGGTGAAAATATGAAACAATCTTCATAATTTAAAAAACTCATCGATTTCACAATTATGCCATTACTTGATACTGGCAGAAAAGTGTCCAACCAGACACAGTTGCCATTGACAAAGAATAATCTCATACATCCCGCGTGTTATCACACGATGGACCCTTTTCAGAGTAAAGGTCCGACTGATTTTGTTTCAGTTCGAAATGGTTCCATCCCATTCTAAACACACGTGGAATGTAAGTCAGGGTAGCAGGGGCGATCTGCCACGGGCTCGTTAAGATGTGCTGAAACCTGACATTATGATAAGGCAAATAAAATATAATAATTACTAAAATTACTAGACAAGTAGGTACTACTTACCTTAGTACCTACATATTTATATTTTACTAAAAACAATCTCGGTCTGCCTTCCACTTGTTGTTCACGCCCAATAGGGTTCACATTGTGATACTAATCTATACATAAGAACCTACTAATTAAGCCAATGTGATGACAACAATAAATATATTGAGTATTGAGTATTGTGTGCACAGCTTACCGCGACTGTACTTGTACGCGAGTTTACTTGCGACTGTACATATACTGAATAGTATAATACAGTATATGTACAGTCGCAAGTGAAACGTAAAAGTTCTTATGCTATTCGACGGAAACGCAAGAAGCTCATACTTTAATTTGTTGGGTAACGACCCATTTGGGAATTTCTTTTTATGAGCTCTAATGAGTAGGACAAAGGAAATAGGTTACATGGAATTGAGCAATAAAATAGAGTAGATCAAAGGACATTGGGTATTCTTTTAAATTACTTGTTTGAAAGCGTGGGTTCACGTTGTTCTTTGTTTAAATTCAGATGCTGTATCGCATTTATAATAATTATATGTACGATAATAATTACTATAAATGCGAAAGTTTGTATGTTTAAATGGGTGGATGGATGTTTGTTACTTCTTTACGACAAAACTAGGTGAACGGATGAGGCTGAAATTTTTCATAATAACTATTTAAATGTAAAAATTTTGATGTTTACATGGATGGATGTTTGTTACTTCTAAATGCCAAAACTATTGAACGGCTGAAATTTTGCATAGTCACACTAATGTTATAAATGAGAAAATTTGGATGATTAAATGAATGGATGGATGTTTTTTCCTTCTTCACACGAAAACAATCGAACGGATGAGGCTGAAATTTTGCATAGATATAGCTCTAAGTTTGGAATAAAACATAGGCTATTTTTATCCCAACAACGGGTGCAAAGCTGCGCTCAAAAGCAAGTCTTGACTTGCTATAATAGCTTATTTATATATATATCGCTGTTTCATTTCAGTCTTAGCTTTAAAAGGAAAATATTTGTAAATCCAATATAAATAAACTCAGAATTATATACGAAAAAAATAAAACAAAATTGGCTCAAAAGCAAGTCATGACTTGCTAAAATAGCTTATGTTTGATTTCAATCTCAGCCTAATAAGGAAAATATTTGTAAATCCATTATAAAAAACACAAAATTATCTTATAACTTCTATTTATAAATTGTTTAACGGAAAATCCATCAAATAAATAGACTCATTTCGCAACAGATTTCAATGCCTTTACGAATAAATATTCACTTTATCTGAAAATCTTTTGAAATCTCCGTAGAACTTCCTCTTTCACTAAATACCCCCATTTACAGATAAACGGAGTCCTACTTCTAAAGGTCACAACTTCTAATTGGCGAAATCTTTGCATTCCTAAGTTAATTTGTGACATGCCAAAAATCAGTCATCATCATCATCAGCCTATATTAGTCCACTGCTGGACATAGGCCTCCCCCAATGAGCGCCATAGCGTCCTGTCTTCGGCTTGACGCAGGTCGTCTTTCACAGGTCGTCATCCCACCTGGTCGGTGGGCGTCCTACACTACGTTTACCGAGTCGTGGTCTCCACTCAAGAACACGTTTGCCCCAGCGGCCGTCGGTTCTTCGCGAGATATGGCCGGCCCACTGCCACTTCAGCTTGCTAATTCTCAGAGCTATGTCGATAACTTTGGTTCTCTGTCGGATGTATTCGTTGCGAATCCTATCCTTCAGAGATACTCCGAGCATAGCTCTTTCCATAGCTCGCTGAGCAAAAATCAGTGTATATGTATAAATGTGTTGAAGTCGAGTCAAGGTTGTTGTGAGACTTCGTTACGTCTTATTGGATTAAAAGCTCCCAAATGTAAATGAAGTGATCAGAAGATGGGATTTATTTACAAAATTAGCCTTTTACAGATAATCATAGGTTGTGAAATTTATAAAAAAAAATGTGATATACCAACCGCTAGGGTAAACGTGTTGTTCTTGACTGGAGACCGTGACTTGGCACACTTAGTGTAGGACGCCCTCCGGCAAGGTGGGATTTCGACGCAATAGACTGCAGGCATAATGCTGGATGCGGCATGCTGAAGACAGGGCGCTATGGCGCTTATTAAAGGAGGCCTATGTCCAACTGTCTATTAATACGGACTACAATAACCCCCTTTAGAAAGATAGAAACTTTTTTATTACACACTTAACAATACAATAAAAAAAGATATTTTTATTATACATAGATAACGACCAGAACACCAGGACTACAGATATCTGCAGTCTCTGCAGACAATCGTACACACAATTGTCACGAGGCGGGAATCGAACCCAAAACCTCCTACGTCGCAGGTCCGCAGACCGTCGCCCGACGCGCCACAGATGTCGTAAATTTATATACCAACCTGCCTCCGATTCAAAAATTTTTCTACTTCTTTTACGCTTCATAAAATTTAGCGTTTCTTAACAATTTAAAGATTCACAACATCTGTTCGTGGAACAAAAATACATATATATTTTTATAAATTTATAAAAATATATATGTATTTTTGTTCCAATCTCTTCATTCGTCTGTATAATTCTGCCTTAAAGATACTTGAGTAAAGTTGATTTGCCAAACTCTTCCAAGTGTACACGACGTTCTTATTAGATGTTCAAACTGGCTTAATACGCTTCGGGGCATTTGAAACATAATTTGGGGTGTCTAGAAGGATAAGGAAGCTTCATTATTTCATTACATTTCGAGAGTCGTATGTGATATTTATTTTATTTAAGATTAGGCCCAATATGACTTAGTTTCGCTTGAGCTCACATATTTTAATATCATGTTAAGCTATCATTGTTTTTTGCGTTGTAAAATTACTCTTCAGTTTCATAAATTTTATCCTTCTCTATGTATCGAAAGCAAAATGAAAACCCTTCTGAAAAACCTCAGGCTTCTGAAAACTATAAGTTCCTTGTAGGAAAGTATGCTCCATCTTTGATCACATCTTCGCTTTCCCATGTTTGATGGTGATGAAATGCTTACTTACTATAAAAATATAAATGACTAGCTATCAACAATACTCTAGTGGTTATAGGTTACCCCCACTCCCATGCAAGATGACAATGCTAATCCTAGTTCTCTTCCTCGATTGATTTTCAGAAGTAAGGATTCTTCATGCATTAAATTAAAATTTAAACTCTAATTGCCAGGCGTCATTTTACTGTTGGTACTTAATTGAGATGCTTTAGAAGCTGGACACGATTATGTCCCTCTTTGGACATTTGCCCAGAATTTAATGCATTCACTACCTAGCCTTTGAGAAGACTTTGAGTATATGTATACCTGACGGTCTTCTAGGCTAGGAAGTGAAATGTGTACGTCGTGGGCCATTAAAGTGTTAACAAAATCTACCAACTTACAGATAAGCAAATCAAAAGTACTAGACACATAAGTTATGAACATGCTATTGGTTTCTTCTCACTTCTTCCACTGGTGGACAAAAAATTTAAGTGAACTATAATATATGACCTGTCTAAGTGCTTATTTGTAAGCTTAAAGAAATAAAAACTTTTCATTTTCATTTTCATTTTAACTCGTCATTTGAGAAAACGATTTACGAGTTATTAAAAGTGATTTTGAAGAAGATTTGAAGTTGAGACATTTTATATTTTGTTTATTAGTTAATCAGAGTTTTACAAAAACAATATCGGAATACATTGATCACGATTACAATACAATACAATACAACATTTGACAACCGAAGTGGCGCGGTGGGCGAAGGTCCGCCTGCGACGCAGGAGGTTGCGGGTTCGATTCCCGCCTCGGAACAATTGTGTGTACGATCTGCAGATATTTGTTCCGGGTGTTCTGGTCGTTTTCTATGTATAATAAAAAAAATATCTATCTATGTAATGTATTGTATTATGTATATCAGTTATCTAGTACCCATAACACAAGCTCTGCTTACCATGGGGCTAGATAATGCTGTGTGAATTGTCCAGCATTATTTATTTATTTATTTATTTAATACAATACAAATACGCTTTATTGCACACCAAACACAGAAAAAAAAACAGTAAAGAACAAACAAACAAAGATACAGATGCACAATGGGCGGCCTTATCGCTAAGAGCGATTTCTTCCAGGCAACCTTTGGATGGACACGTAGCTATAGTACCTACATATAGTGCGAGAATATTTTTGGTGCCGGCACCATATTCATTATGAGACCTACCTACAATTCGATGCAAAATCTTAAGCCTCTACAAAAGTATTTTCTAATAAACTTCTCAACTTCACCCGCAGTTTATAAAGTTTATTGAAAAGCAAAGTAATCAATACCCCATATACATAGTTCCTATCTTAATTGCTGATCTAATGAAACTTGCAAATAGTTCCCTCCCATCTTATTGTGCCATCTCCTTCCCTCATTAGAGCTTGGTATTGCTTTATCAGACGTTCTTGAAATGTGCTGGTAATAGGTATCTATAGATTTTTAGGAGACAAAAAAATATATTATTATTCAAGTAGGTTTTGCCTACTTTACTTAAGTAGTATAAAAGGTTTTTTACTGATTGCACAGATCAAACGACTTATCATCATCAGCCTATGTTAGTCCACAGCTGGACATAGGCCTCCCTTATGAGCATAGCGCCTTGTCTTCAGCTTGACGCATCCAGCATCTCCCTGCAGTCTTTCGCAGGTCGACATCCCACCTGGTCGCGGGGCGTCCTACACTACATTAGTCGATTCGTGGTCTCCACTCAAGAACACGTTTACCCCAGCGGTTGTCAGTTCTTCGCGAGATATGGCCGGCCCACTGCCACTTCAGCTTGCTAATTCTTAGAGCTATGTCGACGGCTAATGATGCCTGAAACGACTTTGACCTATTTACTATTGGTATCTTCTACACCTTCATGATACAATATCGTAAGTGCTAATGTGACCGAACATCGGCACTTACCATCCGATGAGATTGAGGTCAAACGAAGGTCTATACAACATAAGAAAATCTTTTACTTGATAAATCTTTCGACGACCGATGTGGCGCGGTGGGCGAAGGTCCGCCTGCGACGCAGGAGGTTGCGGGTTCGATTCCCGCCTCGGGACAATTGTGTGTACGATCTGCAGATATTTGTTCCGGGTGTTCTGGTCGTTTTCTATGTATAATAAAAAATATCTATCTATGTAATGTATATTGTATTATGTATATCAGTTATCTAGTACCCATAACACAAGCTCTGCTTACCATGGGGCTAGATAATGCTGTGTGGATTGTCCAGCATTATTTATTATTATTTATTTATTATAGATAATTTATCAGGTTAAACGACAACATGCAATTGCGTTGGGCTAAATATAAAAGATTTCACGATATACATAACAAGGTTTAAAAAAGAAATCGGTTTCGGTTTAAAATCCAGGTTCAGTCGGATACTAGGAATGATGTTCGAAAATTCAACGATAAACGGTTTTCGCGGTTTCTGAAACGTGATTTAATTTAAGAAGAACTCTTAAATTGTTTTAAAACCTGGGCGATGAGTAATTTCAGCGTCGGATTAAAGGAAATTGAAGTTGGATTGGTTTTCAATTCGAGTCATGAATAATTGTTACATACTTACCATCTTACTCGTATTTCTGACGACCTCTGTGGCGCGATGGGCGAAGTCTCGAAGCCTGCGACGCAGGAGGTTGCGGGTTCGATTCCCACCTTGGCACAATTGTGTGTTCGATCTACAGATATTTGTTTCGAGTGTTCTGGTCGTTTTCTATAATATATTATTTATTTTTAGCTATTATTGTCCCACAGCTGGACAAAGGCCTCCCTTTTCTCCTTCCACTCCTCGCGATCCAACGCTGCAACAGGCCATGATGGAAGATGTGTCTGCTGTGCATGTGCAAGCTCGTCACGACATCTTATCCTGGGCCTTCCACGTTCTTTTTCTATATATAATAAAAAATTGATCTATGTATGTAATCAATTCTATAAAACATGACGTGTGGATTGTCCAGTATTACTTATTTGTTTAGTATCCATAACCCAGGTGTGAATTATTACAATAGTCACACAGTCTAGCTGTTCTGCTAGATTTATGCTAAAGCACAGCATAAGTAAGTAGTACAATTACTGAATCAAATTTCTGAACCCCTTTCGCGGTTGAGGAACGAAGAATTACACATTTACTAGAGGTTGAGAACGCCGACATTCTTTTGTTTTCCAAAGAACGCCCGAATCGCAACAATCTTTTCGAATTCAATTGAATATCGACTTTTTGTCACGGGGCGGTACGATACCAAAAGCTATCGCATCACATATAGAGGGTCGTTTTTCAATTGTTTTTCGCTCTTGCCAGCGTTAAATAAACGGTTAAGGCCACATTCTAGAACGGAGATAGTTTAAACGAGGAAAACTACTACGTCTTTTGTTTATATCTAGAGCGTCTTTCTTTAGTAGGTTTCGGGAAAGAGTGTCGCGTCTACCCATACAAACGTTGAAGGGTCAACGTCAGAAATGTAGTAGTTATACTATACTGTTTGATGTTGACCATTCAAAACTAATGAATATATCAATTTATCTAGTTATTATCTATGTTTATGTATTATATGTTTGTATATAATCAAAAGCGTATAAAATAATATAATTTAAAAATACAAGGTATAAAATTTCGTATTTCAACATTGATTTTAGCCCAACTTTGGGAAAGAAAACCCCGTTCCGACATAGTTTAGTTATACAAATGTTAAAGTTGGTCACTTTCCATAAGTCGAATTTGTGGTCAGACTATGAAAAATAGTATTTAAAAATTACGAAAACACATATTTGAAAACACATTTTTTATGCAGTGCGGCATTAGTGCTTCAATCTTTATTCTGGAATGCGAATTTTAGATTTTATTGTAACTACCTGAAAATATTATTTCTCTAGTCGACTGTAGTCTTTATTTAGTACATAATAACAACATTTTCGAAGTAAAGCGAGCAACACAACACAATTAATTATTATCTTCCGTTTGTTCCGGTGGTTTTTCTAACATTAAACACTAGCTTAAACCCTTTTAACCATGAATAATGTTGGCAACATTATGAATACAGAGTTGTTCAATTTAACTCATTAGAGCTACGTTACCTTAAGTTACAATTTTGTTGCAAATGGGACACTAAAGTTTTAAAGGCTCAGTGGTTTCGGTTGGTACTTAAGTATAGAGGTTTGTTATTTTGACCCAGTTTGAGTGAGTCTAGTACTTACCTAATTTGTTTTGCATATACATAAATAATGCTGGACAATCCACTCGGCACCATATAGCCCTCAGCTAAGCAGAGCTTGTGTTATGGGTACTAGATGACTGATAGTACTACATAGGTCTGATTACATTATGGAAAATACCCAGAACAGGTACAAATATAAATAAATATAAATAAATAATGCTGGACAATTCACACAGCATTATCTAGCCCCATGGTAAGCAGAGCTTGTGTTATGGGTACTAGATAACTGATATACATAATACTATATATTACATAGATAGATATTTTTTATTTTACAGAAAACGACAAATATTTGCAGATCTTATAAACATTTGTCTCAAGGCGGAAATCGAACCCTCCTGCATCTTAAAATATAGTTATACTAAAAGGAATTTGAAGTGGGTTTTAGTATTCATTCATAACTATCTCTTGTTCTTCTTTCTCTCTCTAGGAAAAAAACCATTTCAGTTCCACTAAATATGCAACCTCTCCACCACCAGCTATTTTACCAATTCATTTTCCGCGCGTATACTTCAAAATGGCCATCCACTAATTATACGGTTAAATTTATCTCATCGGGACAAAATGGCCGGGTTTTCGCTCAAAAAAATGTGAAATTGCAAAAGTATTAATCAAACTGCCAAAGCTGATATCGCGAACGGTAAATCAACGGAGAAATCACTAATGAGGGGCTACGACAGCAAAATTAAAGGCCCATGTTAAGGGCCTAATGGTCCCGCTACACGTTGGGATTCGGTTCCCGTTGATAATAGGTTACATGGAAAAATTACCGAAAAAATCAGCTAATACAAAAAATACTAGGTCAGATTCTTATTTTTATTTAAGACTTCAATAAAATAATAATTTATTTTAAATTTTTTATCAGCCCTGTAGTTGGTATAAAAAGCGATCATCCAAACTTATCACTATTGTGTTTGACAAACGATGTGGCGCGGTGGGCGAAGGTCCGCCTGCGACGCAGGAGGTTGCGGGTTCCATTCCCGCCTCGGAACAATTGTGTGTACGATCTGCAGATATTTGTTCCGGATCTTCTGGTCGTTTTCTATGTATAATAAAAATAATCTATCTATGTAATATATTGTATTATGTATATCAGTTATCTAGTACCCATAACACAAGCTCTGCTTAGCTTGGGGCTAGATAATGCTGTGTGAACTGTCCAGCATTTTTTATTTATTTATTCAGATTCTGCGTCCAACATTGGTTTAAGCATGTAATTATTAATATACAGGGTAAAGTAGTCCGAAGTAGGTACATAGTAGAGGTATAATAATTGTAGATTGTATAAATAATAGATTTTTTATAAAACTGTAATCCAACAAATTCCTTAGACTTTTTAAGTATTTCGAGTAAACGTATCTTTCAGGAATATTTTTGATGGCACTTCCGCGGGATAATTTATCCATACAATAGCAAAATAATTATTGAAATCGGTCCATTGGGGAGAAGTCGCGAAACAGTAGTAGATATAAATACGGACAATAATGAACCTGTTAGTAAGATGTCTAATGACCTCGCCACAACAAATGACGTGCCCTTCCGGGTTCCAGCAAAATGAAGAGCCTATTCTAATGGCTTCACCACGCTGATGTTTTGGTTTCCGTTTGTTTCGTCTAAACTGGTAGCCAAATAAAGGACCTTTTGTAATCACTCTACCACATTTAAGAAGTAACGAGTCGATGGCTTCACCACGCTGATGTTTTGGTTTCCGTTTGTTTCGTCTAAACTGGTAGCCAAATAATGGACCTTTTGTAATCACTCTACCATATTTATGAAGTAACGAGTCGATGGCTCCACCACGCTGATGTTTTGATTTCCGTTTGTTTCGTCTAAACTGGTAGCCAAATAAAGGACCTTTTGTAATCACTCTACCACAATAAGAAGTAACGAGTCGATGGCTCCACCACGCTGTTGTTTTGGTTTCCGTTTGTTTCGTCTAAACTGGTAACCAAATAAAGGACCTTTTGTAATCACTCTACCACATTTAAGAAGTAACGAGTCGATGGCTTCACCACGCTGTTGTTTTGGTTTCCGTTTGTTTCGTCTAAACTGGTAGCCAAATAATGGACCTTTTGTAATCACTCTACCACATTTAAGAAGTAACGAGTCGATGGCTTCACCACGCTGTTGTTTTGGTTTCCGTTTGTTTCGTCTAAACTGGTAGCCAAATAAAGGACATTTTCTAATTACTCTACCACATTTAAGAATTTACGAGTCGATTGTAAAACAATCAAAAGTATGCGAAAATGGCATCAATAATGATTAATGACAGACTATTAAAAGATTTTTGTATGATTTAACAAAATATAATAATATTTCCTCTACTTGAAAAAGTAATTGTTTATGTTGTAAATATGCGATAAAATCGGAAAGGGCTCTTTATAACTACGTAAAAACAATTATTTTATAATAAATTCGTAGGGAACATTTGCGATCAGCTGTTGCTTGTTAGGGTTGCCACAACCGAGGTCAATAATTTATATGACCTCACTTTTTTACAACATTCAATAAAAATTGCGTGATTTCTACCTACCCAACGTAACAGTGATAGAAACAAAAGTGATAGGAACAAAAGTGTTCCGACTACCCTCACACTTTCCAAAAATAGGTTCTTGCGAAAACCATAGAATGCAACGTACCACCCTAAAACGACGTCGCTTTTTACAGCAAGAATTCAATAAAATCTGGGTATTTTCTACCCTTTATGGCAGTGTAATGTACCGTAAAGCACAGGTTGGGAATAGGTAGAAAGTACAAAAGGGAAAAGGTACAAAACGTTGCGGTTACTTTTATAAGAAAGGTTCCATTGTTACTGAGTTAACAATTTTGATGGTTGAGCTATTTCAGAGTTTATAAGACGGATGGAATATTAAATTGGGCTTTGAAAGCTTTTTCAAAGTTGGACAAAGTAATTTTTAGACCTGAACTATCAGGCTGGAGAGTGCCTACTGGTCCCGTTTAATAATAGAAAGCCTTCGAAAATAAATTTGTACTTCTTCGTATTAATAGTAAGAATTTATTTATTTTTGATATTCTATGAAACACTTCTATAGAAGGATGTATCATCATCATCAGCGACATGTCACGCACATCTTACCCACGGTTTTTCTGCAATCTATAAGGTTGCCTGGAAGAGATCGCTTACAGCGATAAGGCCGCCTTTTTTCTATTCTTATTATTTATTTCTGTATTTTGTATAATAAAGTGTTTTCTATTTATCTATCTACATGCCACATAAATTCACATAATAGACACTTATGTATATTTTTGACCTTATATTTATTTTTCAATTCGAAGAAAGACTACACCGCTTAAATAATACACTGTTTTGTTATTTTATGACCAAATTCCACATAAATATATATAGATACTTACCTATGTATATTCAATTTAAAATTCCTAAAGAACTAACCCAATCTATGGTGCAACGAAACATCAGAAGTATATAAAAAATGAGGGTAGATCGGTATGCCTGCCAATAAAAACTTACTCGCAGTGCCTTCAGTTATTCCCTGGTCATTAGACAGATTCTATTAGATTACGTCATATCCGGTAATAATAGATGTAATTGTTTTTAATAATTACAAATACAAACCAAAAACATAGCGCATGAAACTATTCCGAAATATCATAAACTCAATGGTAATATGATAATCATGGTAAATATCCCGTTATAAATGACTAGAATCCTATCAATCAAGAGATGAGACAATCATAGGTAATCTTTGTCCAATCCCAGTATAGCACTAAAACTCAATGGTAATATGATAATCATGGTAAATATCCCGTTATAAATGACTAGAATCCTATCAATCAAGAGAAGAGACAATCATAGGTAATCTTTGTCCAATCCCAGTATAGCACTAAGCCAATCAATTTCCATGCAAATCGCAGTCATTACGCTGCAATATATCCTGGACGTCAAACGGATATTGTAGTTCCTCCCATTAGCCTGCCAATACAGTCCTAATCCTATCAATATTTGCACAGTCGAACTGGGTCGCGTTTGTAGTGTTCGAGGAACTGCTTTGTGATAGAAATTAGCTTTATTGAGAAGTTGAAAAGTCACATACTACATAAGCCAACATAAGATAGATAGATAGAAAGATGAAACGTTTATTTGGTACTAATAACACACACATACAATTAACATAGAGAAAGATACAATATTAAACTAAATTACCATAAAACAATTAATAAAACGAGCAATTAAAATGGCTACTAAAGCACTTACTGTAGGTAAACATGTGTGTGGCGCAGTACAACAAATAGGCCATGGCTCAGCGATATTTTTTGCTAAAAGCAAAAACACAGATTTTCAGCCAAAACCTGAGAGCGAGCAGAACGAGCACAAACGGAAAACGTGTAGGTTGAGAATTAATTAGTAATGTAGTCGTGTATGAATGTAAAAATAAGAATAATAGTTTTTATGTAGTAAAAACACAGTATATTAAATTTTTAGAGATTACAAACAATAATAAATAATAATTATAATACTTATAATTATATTAATAATTAGGTATAACTTGCATAGAAAAAAGTGAACAGAGCAATAGCTTTATTTTTACATAACCTGCACTGGTAGGTACATGTAGCTAGATAACGAACTAGGCTCTGGTGAAAATATCAATCCATGTTGATAATTTGATAACTCATTAATTTTACAATTATTTAACATTACTTGACATTTGCACTGGCAGAAGAGTTATTAATTTCTAGTTTCTGCCCGCGGCTTCGCTCGCGTTGTTTCTATGGAAATGTTCAAAGGTTTCTATCTATGATTTTAAAGACCTCTGTGGCGCGGTGGGTAGAACTCCCGCTGGTGACGCACAAAGCTGCGGGTTTGATTCCTACCTCGTGTCAAATGTTTGCACGATCTGCTGATATTTGTTCCGGGTGTTCTGGTCGTTTTATACATATATTAAAAATAATTATACACATAGTATTATGTAATGTATTATTATTAAGTATATCAGTCATCTAGTAGGTTTTTTTTTGTATTGATGGTACAATAAAGTTATATTGTATTGTGTATTGTACCCATAACACGAGCTCTGCTTAGCTTGGGGCTAGATGCTGTGTGGATTGTCCAGCATTATTTATTTATTATAAACCTAAGTGGACACTATAAATACACTCCCATCAACATAACCGAAGCTAACAAAACGCTTACTAAATCTGAATAGATTGGACCTACGTGTCCTTGTGGGAACACTAACAGGACACTGTCCACTAAACAAACACTTATTCACCATCGGAGCGACGGATAGCCCTCTCTGTAGAGGATGCCTCAGCAACGACAAAACAGCTTCCCACGTAATCCTGGAATGCGAGGGAGTATTAGCACAACGTATAGAAATCCTCAACTTGCCGAGGTCGCTCCGAGAAGCCTGTGAAGAAGATTCTGCGCTTCTGGACGGAGCTAGGCTGGCTATGCTAGCAAACTACTACGCATAAAGGACCAAATGGAGTCCAAATGCGCATTAAATGGAGTACTCCCACCTGAACCTGAACTATAAATACAAGGGATTCTACTCGTTAATTAATAACCAACCAATCAAGCAATGGATTGGTCCTTGAGGTCAATATTAACTTGACACGACGACCGCAGCGGGCACAGAGCTTTGATCAAGGGCGTGATTGAGTTATCTCTAGCCTATTGACTTGACACTATGTATTTAAAGGCCAAAGGCTCCTTTACATGTGAAACCGAGCAATGTCGTACACAATGTGCAGAGAGCCACTTTCACTATACAAGCTCAAGACTGTATAACCGTCTTAACAAAGAACTTGACATCTACCCTCTTACCCGATTCAAGTGCAAAAACAAATGTCAGGAGTGGCTACAGTCGCTGACTTATGAAGAGACAGAAGCTCTATTAAAAGTAGTCAAATGAAAGCTAACACAATAGCATTCACCATTAGTAAACACTCGGCTGCTCCTGTTGCCCGGACTCTTAAGAGACCGGTGTCCTCGGGAGCACCTAATCCCAAACTCACTCTCTCTCACACACACACACACACACACACAACACACACACCCTCACACACAACACACACACCCTCACACACAACACACACACACAAATAAAAACACGTTATCACACACTCTTTAATTCAACTCACACCCACTCTTAATTAGTTTCTCACCATGGATGACTGGCTTTAGAATAACTTTATTAGACTAGGTTAGACTTTAAGTATTAAAATGTATTCATTAGTGCTAATCGTACTGGTTTGTGAGGAGGGCGTTGTCATTCTGCGACACAGTGTTAAACTACTGCAGATGACATCGTTTTTCAAAACTGTTTTTTGTTCCATGTCATGTACCAATAAATGATTATTATTAATACATTTAGTATTTTAGATAATACTACCTGCGCTCCGCGGCTTCGCCCGCGTGGAAATCTATGTGTCTAATTAGTTTATAAACTTTCCCTTTGAATCACTCTATCTTTAAAAAACCGCATCAAAATCGGTTGCGTAGTTTTAAAGATCTAAGCATACATAGACAGGCAGCGGTAAGCGACTTTGTTTTATACTATGTAGTGATTAACCAACATTTTTTTTAGGTAATAGTGCCTTATATCCAAAATGTTTACCTAGATAAAACTAGGTATTTTTTTTAGACCCTAGTCTAAAAAAAATACCTAGTTTTAAATCAATGTCACTATCAATGAAACTTGTTACAGTCGTTTTTTTTTTACTTTTACTCCTAAGAACAGGCTGCCTTGCTCCAGTGCGACGCCGACATATAAAATACTAGCGGACCTTCCCGGATTCCTACGGTTTTAGTACGGATACCTAACTTTTTGAAATTATAATAAAGCCTATGTTCACCGGGGATAGTGTAGCTTCCCAACGATGAAAGAATTTTTCAAATCGGTCCCGTACTAAAGTCATTTAAAACGGGATATTTACCATGATTTGATTTTAGAGTTATCCAATATTTCGGAACAAAAAACACAAATCATGGTAAATATCCCGTTTTAAACGACTTTAGTACTGGACCGATTTGAATGATTATTTCATAACCATGATAGTTTCAAAAGTTTTATCGGTCCATTAGTTTCGGAGCCTATTCATTAACAAGCAAACAAACAAACAAAAATCAAACCTTATAATATTACTATAGAGTAGTCGTGGATTCTCTAGGGAACTCACACTTAGAAGATAAGATCAAAGGCGAACAGATTAGTTTACATTTAAAATTCACAACTCTAGCTCTGAGCTAGTTCCGTTGCGTGAAATCAACAAATTACAAACAAGTTATAATAACTTTAGTTTGGTCTGATATACCCCGCGGCTGGGGTTTTAACCGGCAGGTAACGGGGTAAAGTTTAACATGGTAACTTGCGGTGAAAACATGTTAGTGAGTACCTGTAACTAGTGGCTTAGGAGCTACTGTTTAGTTTTAGATTTGGTTGTGATAATTCCAGAAAATATCACCATCATCAGTCAACTGCTTAGGCCTCCCCCAATGAGCGCCATAGCGCCCTGTCTTCAGCTCGACGCATCAATCTACCTGCAGTCTTTCGCAGGTCGTCATCCCACCTGGTCGGAGGGCTTCCTACACTACGTTTACCGAGTCGTGTTACTCAAGAATACGTTTGCCCCAGGTGGCCGTCGTCGGTTTTTCGCGAGATATGGCCGGCCCACTGCCACTTCAGCTTGCAAATTTTTAGAGCTACGTCGAGAACTTTGGTTCTCTGTCGGATATACTCATTACGAATCCTATCCTTCAGAGAAACTCTGAGCATAGTTTTTTCCATAGCTCGCTGAGAGACTTTGAACTGGTGGACCAGCCCTATCGGGAGTGTCTACGTCTCAGCTCCGTAGGTCATAACGGGTAGGACGCACTGGTTGAAAACTTTAAAACGCCTAGCTTGAAAGTAAGCAGAGAACAATATCACACGCCCCATGCTAACCTACTATGAGGCTATAGACAGAAACCTTACCCATATCTATAGATTACTAAGGGACATCTATTTAAAAGCAAACCAAACAAAAGTCCAACAGCAAACCAAAGCCAACAGCCTTAGAGGCCAACACAGCAATATCGAATCTAAATCCAGCACACTATAAAACAATTCACAATGAAAGTTGACTAGAAGCGACATCCCAGAAAGCTAAGAAATTCATAGAACCGTCTGACACAGTTTAAAATACCCACAAGGCTGACAGTGAGTGACGGTAGTTCGAGAAAACTCCGAATACTGACCCGCGGGTCAGAGCTGCATAGAAAACAGGTGGTTACCGATTAAAACTGGTTTTTATACATACTAAAAGTTGTAAATGAAACAAGCAGTTAGAGATTCTATCATGTCTAAGAGTCTCTAATCTCATAATCACAATAACGTTTTATGGACTGGAAGGAACTATATTTCAATTTTTCGAAACTACGGGGCGCCCCGCGCTTGTATACTGAGATCTCATAATTAATTTAAATTAGAAATATTTATACAAAACTCCAAGTGAGTTGCAAGAATTATCAATAAATAAATTTAAAAAATTTGTTAAACATATTCTTTGTAAAAAAGTTTATTACAAAATATCAGATTACTTAGAAGATAAAAGAGCTTGGAACGAATTTTGCTCCAACTCAAAATCTACCAACTTACAGATAAGCAAATCAAATGTACTAGACACATAAGTTATGAACATACTAGTGGTTTCTTCTCACTTCTTCCACTGGTGGACAAAAAATTGAAGTGAACTATAAAATATGACCTGTCTAAGTGCTTATTTGTAAGCTTAAAGAAATAAATAAACTTTTCATTTTCATTTCATTTCATTTGCTTTGATCAAAACTCACCACATGGCTTTACTGGTGCTTTTGTGACGTCATACTTCAAGGTTCGAACATACTTTTATATCTGTAGGTATAACCTAGCGTCAAACCTTTTAAAATAATCGAATTTATTTACCAACAATCAATCGTTTCACAAATGTCAAAGGCATATTTACGATATGCTAGGGTCAAGTGCCTGTCGCAAAATGAAAATGAGCACTAGTCTATGTCGAGGATTTCATTTGCTACAATAATATTCCTTTGGATCTCTCTGCTGAATATTCTCGAATAGAGAAAATTTAGCTTAACACCCGCTTTCTGAGTTAACGTGCTCTAAGCTCCGTCTGGGTGCCTTGCCAAAAATGGAATATCTCCCAATTCCTATTCCTTATGCGTAATCTGTCCTCGTTTGCGTCCATCTGTCTTTCAATTTCAGATTAGCTGTGCTAATAGAGAATGTGATTAATTGTTTCGGAGCCGATACAGTCTGCTTACGAAATGAGCTATGTACCTAGCTATTCTATATCTTCCGATTAGGAAAACCAAACCTTCCTATTCCGAACAAGATAATTACTTGCCTATACTTTACCCACATAATATAATACTTATCTTATGAAGGTAAGTATATTATCTTTTTCGAATCAGATTTCGATAATATACATAAGTTTGTGGTAATGGATAATATTGGCTGAATTGATTACGCGCCTTTACCTGTCAGTTTGATGGAATACTAGTTAGGTACCTAACCTACTTACTTACTCTCTTGGCCCAGTGACCCGAAGTGTGTCTGGCTTGGGCTACGATCGAAGAAGATTGTTATTGGAGAAGTCGCCAATAATAATATACAATATAATGTTTAAAAAAAAGCGAAGCTAGAAATGTGGCGCGGTGGGCGAAGGTCCGCCTGCGACGCAGGAGGTTACGGGTTCGATTTCCGCCTCGGAAAAATTGTATGTACGATCTGCAGATATTTGTTTCGGGTGTTCTGGTCGTTTTCTATGTATAATAAAAAATATCTATCTATGTAATGTATTGTATTATGTATATCAGTCATCTAGTACCCATAACACAAGCTTTGCTTACCATGGGGTGGGGCTAGATAATGCTGTGTGGATTGTCCAGCATTATTTATTTATTTAAATTGGCGGCTTTTAGTTGGATCAATCTAAAACGAGATATATTAATTTTTAATTTATATTGTTGTTTTAATTGAATATTAATTGTTGACCTTTATTGAGTCTAAAATTGCTACATACCTGTAGCCAAAACGAATGTGACGTGTATTTCAAGAAAGTTTATTATTTATTTTTGTAGAAATAAATTATTATTGATTATTATTGATAATATTATTTATTTCGATTCAATGTGTAATTAGAAGCGATCTCTTCCAGGCAACCTTTACTAATTACTTACCTTTACTTTTACTTAAATAATTTACGTACTGTGCTAAGGTTAAGCCTTAGTTATCTTTATAACTTGGTACGTACATTACACCAGCTATTCTAACCACGACTAGTCGGATATCCCATTGCAGTTATAGCTTAACAGTTCACAGAGTATCCAACGTTTAGCTAATTGACAATATCTGTCGGGCACGCTTTGGATTCGGATCAGCTTACATTGATATAGATTGTGCAAACTGTTGTAGGTGTATGTCGTATCTATCACGGTGTTTGTTTGATTTTACTCCTGTCTTTACATATTATTTCATAGAATTATGCTTTGGCCTAGAAATATATTCAAACTAGCTGCGTACCCGCGGCTTTGCCCGCGTGGAAATCTATGTGTCAAATGGTTTATAAACGTTCCTCTTGAATCTCTATCTATTAATAAAACCGTATCACAATCCTTTGCGTAGTTTTTAAGATCTAGGCATACATAACATAAGCTCTGCTTACCATGGGGCTAGATAATGCTGTGTGTTGAATTGTCCAGCATTATTTATTTTATTTATTTATTTATTTATAATAAAACTTTTGAAACTATCATGGTTATCAACACTAAAACGGGATATTTACCATGATTTCATGGTAAATATCCCGTTTTAAATGACTTTAGTATTTATTTATAACATAGGGACAGACAGACAGCGGGAAGTGACTTTGTTTTATACTATGTAGTGATGAAGCGCGTAGTTTTGCAAATAAGTAAAATAAATCCTACTCAACTGTTGGTGATGATATTGAAGCCGGTTTTGGTGCACTTTCCCTTTGGCTCGGGGTCATAACTTTATTTTAAAATAGCAATAATATTATTGAGTGCCTTTATGTAGGAGGACCAATGACTTGTACCTACTGGCTGATGATTTCAGACAAACATTAAGAATAATTAATACATTAATACATTTTATCCCAAAAACTCGAGTTTAACGCCCGCTTAGTTACGCTATAATGACACGCTTTTTGATCAAGAGAAGTAAAAAGATGTTCTGTTTCTTATGAGTACTAATTGGAGTCATACTTTTTACAAAAGACCTCGCATGACAGTCATTATAATGCCCACAATTCAGCATCTAAACCTTTGTTTCTGATATCTGTGATCTAAACCCACTAAAGGGGAAAATTTAGAAATGAATTAAACCGAACACACCAATTCAAAAGTACATTTCCTGAGCATAATTCATCCTCAGCCAATTTAAACGGAACAAAGACCGACCCTTTGGTCGCATGAAAATCAATTTCATAAACACCTACGGCCAGTCCATTATTTTAGAAGCACCGTGGAAACACAATTTTTCGATAAATTGAATTCTTTTGTCTCGGTAGAATTTCATTCAAATATTTGTGTGAGGACCACACCACAATGAGTTTTCAACGGTCGGTTTATTCCTAAAGGTTTCATTGAACTGGGGTTTTGAAATATCTTGTGGTTTTTGTTCACAATATGTTTGAAACAAAATATTTTAAATTCGGAAATGATGAGCGGTAAATATTGATGGAATCACACTTATATTGTAAATGCGATAGTTTGGATGTTTAGGTGTTCGGATGTATGGATGTTTGTTACCTTTGTTACCTCCTTACGCCAAGATTACAGAGGAAAGGTTTGATTTTTTGTTTGTTTGTATTGAATAGGCTCCGAAACTACTCGACCGATTTGAAAAATTATTTCACCGTTAGGAAGCTACACTATCCCCGGTGAACATAGGCTATATTATATTTTCAAAAAGGTTAGGGATCCTTACTAAAACTCCAATAATGTAAACCCAAGGTAAAAATCACCTAATGAAGTGAAATTAGCACAGTATATATGAACAGCTAGTATATAATAAGAAAATTATAAAATCGTGTGGGAATGAATTTAGATGCGAGGTGAAAGAAAGGTTTAACCGATCGACAACGACAAAAAAAGTAGATAGGTATTTGTATGTAACATAATATGAAATTTCATGTTGTAATTAGAGCTATGCTCGGAGTTTCTCTGAAGGATAGGATTCGTAATATATCCGACAGAGAACCAAGGTTATCGACATAGCTCAAAGAATTAGCAAGCTGAAGTGGCAGTGGGCCGGCCATATCTCGCGAAGAACCGACGGCCGATGGGGCAAACGTGTTCTTGAGTGGAGACCACGACTCGGTAAACGTAGTGTAGGACGCCCTCCGACCAGGTGGGATGACGACCTGCGAAAGACTGCAGGTAGATGCTGGATGCGGCAAGCTGAAGACAGGGCGCTATGGCGCTCATTGGGGGAGGCCTATGTCCAGCAGTGGACTGCTATAGGCTGATGATGATGATGATGATGATGATGATGATGTTGTAATTAACTACATAATAACGCACACAGATCCCCTTTTTCAATCCAACGATCCTATCCACCCACGGTTGTCTGGTAGAGATCGCTCTTGAGCGATCAAACCGCCAAATTGTCACATATGTTGTATTATTATTGTTTACTTTGTTTTATTTTTAAGTGTGCAATAAAAGTATTGTCTATCTATCTATCTAACGACACTATTTAAAAGCAAATTAAAAGTGTATAAGTAAGATTATTATTATTATATTAGCCCGGGGTGTCCCACTGCAGGGCAAAGGCCTCCCTCCCCTTCTTCCACTCATCTCGGTCCTCAGCAAGGAGTATAATAATAAGTAAGATGTGACGTATAAAATATCTTTGTACATCAAGTTGGTAACAACAGATATATATATTACCTACTTAGCTAGTTACTAGATAAAACCAGCTAGAACCTGTTCAAAGGACATACCGGATACGAACTCCTTTTGGATTCCCCTTTACGACATTTCTAGCCATAATGTGAAGAATAACATAAAAACTCAGTCGATACAAGCCTATCTAATTACACTCACTTAAATTTTGACTATTTCCGTAGCAGTAAAATTTAATATCGCATGAAAATAAAGAAGATAGGAAAAATGATTTATCCTATGTAAATATACAGAGTAAATGTTATAACTAATGGTAAACAAGCTACCGTAAGCTCATATCGGATAAAATATACAAAGGGAGTAAAGAAACCAAGGAAATTTACAAGGAGATTCTCATAGTTTCTTACATTAAAGTACGTATCCTATTTCTATTTGATCTTCAAGATGAGGCAAGTCATACAAGTTAACAATTAGTTTTGTATATCATATAAAACATTATACAGTTAGGTCGTTCTGTATTATAGATTATAAAACTTCTGAAACTATCATGGTTATTAACACTAAAGTCATTTAAAACGGGATATTTACCATGATTTGATTTTTGAGTTTTCCAATATTTCGTAGTTATTCCGTGATCATGGCGCATGAAACTGTGCCGAAATATTGGAAAACTCAAAAATCAAATCATGGTAAATATCCCGTTTTAAATGAATTTATTGTAGATAGGGTTTTATACCCTCTCAACATATTAAGGGAAGCTGATGTTCTTCCTAAAGTTCTAAAGTAAGATAGGTAAATTATTATTATCTAAGATATTTAGGTATTGTTATTTATTGCTTCACTATTATAGTATAAAACAAAGTCGCTTCCCACTGCCTGTCTGTCTGTCCCTATGAATGCTTAGATCTTTAAAACTACGCAACGGATTTTGATCCGGTTTTTTAAATAAATAGATGATTCAAGAAGAAGGTATATAAAACCATTTGACACATAGATATCCACGCGGGCGAAGCTGCTGGGCGTAGCTAGTTCTATTATATACGCTGGAGGATTGGAGTCTTCTAAGTTTAAAGTTCTTAATAAAAATATATCTCGCGAAGAACCGACGGCCGCTGGGGCAAACGTGTTCTTGTGTGGAGACCACGTCTCGGATAACGTAGTGTAGGACACCCTCCGACCAGGTGGGATAACGACCTGCGAAAAACTGGCAGGTACATAGATGCTGGATGCGGCAAGCTGAAGACAGGGCGCCATGGCGCTCATTGGGATAGGCTTATGTCTAAAAGTGGACTGCTATAGGCTGATGATGATGATGATATTGTTAAGTACATCACACATCGATGCTCAGTCTCAATCTCGTAAATTAACATTAAATATCAGATCGCAGCTGAGACTTACATTCTATCAGGAGAATTTATACGTATGACGTAACGTTATTACTTAGCCAAAGACCTTCTCTGCATTCATGATAAACGACGTGGTTCTAAATCGGAGAAATAAAATTTATGAACGAAATTTCGAGGTGAAAAGGCAGGGTTTTTGGCCAGAGGTAATGGATAAGATAGTGGGTATTTTCAATAATAGCTCTTCATTGTATTTTCAAGAGCTTTCTGGAATCTGAGCCCTTTGTTTGGACTTTTACTAGATAGGCTAAAGTCTTTTCGAGGCTCTTAGGTATCTATTTTTGACGACCGATGTGGCGCGGTGGGCGAAGGTCCGCCTGCAACGCAAGAGGTTGCGGGTTCGATTCCCGCCTCGGAACAAATGTGTGTACGATCTGCAGATATTTGTTTCGGGTGTTCTGGTCATTTTCTATGTATAATAAAAAATATCTATCTATGTAATGTATTGTATATTATGTATATCAGTTATCTAGTACCCATAACACAAGCTCTGCTTACTATGGGGCTCGATAATGCTGTATGAATTGTCCAGCATTATTTAATTTATTTTATTTATTTTCAATCTAGTTAGTTTGTTTGCTAGTTGTGTTCAAAGTCGAGAAAAGAGAAGAGCTATGCTCGGAGTTTCTCTGAAGGATAGGATTCGTAATGAATACATTCGACAGAGAACCAAAGTTATCGACATAGCTCTAAGAATTAGCAAACTGAAGTGGCAGTGGGTCGGCCATATCTCGCGAAGAACCGACGGCCGCTGGGGCAAACGTGTTCTTGAGTGGAGACCACGACTCGGTAAACGTAGTGTAGGACGCCCTCCGACCAGGTGGGATGACGACCTGCGAAAGACTGCAGGTAGATGTTAGATGCCGCAAGCTGAAGACAGGGCGCTATGGCGCTCATTGGGGGAGGCCTATATCCAGCAGTGGACTAACATAGGTTGATGATGATGATGACCCAAAGGTAAAACGGGACCCTATTACTAAGACTCCGCTGTCCGTCCGTCTACCTGTCCGAAGGTCTCCAGGCTGTATCTCATGCACCGTGGTAGATAGATAGACAACCGATGTGGCGCGGTGGGCGAAGGTCCACCTGCGACGCAGGAGGTTGCGGGTTCAATTCCCGCCTCGGAACAATTGTGTGTACGATCTGCAGATATTTGTTCCGGGTGTTCTGGTCGTTTTCTATGTATAATAAAAAATATCTATCTATATAATGTATTGTATTATGTATATCAGTTATCTAGTACCCATAACACAAGCTCTGCTTACCATGGGGCTAGATAATGCTGTGTGAATTGTCCAGCATAATTTATTTATAATTTATTTATTAATTTATAGTTGACAGTTGAAATTTTCGCAGATGATGTATTTCTGTTGCCGCTATAACAACAAATAAGTATAACACACAACAAAATACTAAAGACAGAATAAAATAAATATTTTAGGGGGCTCCCATACAACAGATAGTCATCCCACCTGGCCGGAGGGTGTCTTACACTTCGTTTACAGAGTCGCAGTCTACACAAGAACACGTTTACCCCAGCGGTTGCCGGTTCTTCGCGAGATATGACTGATTTATTAAAACCACTCATTTTTAATACTAGCGCTTATAAGACGTATACTTTTCATAAACATCAGATGATATCAGATATGGTATAGAAATTGTCAAACGAACAAAATAACCTTAGCTGTCCATTCTTATCACTTGGCGTTCATCCAACGTCAACAAAAAAATGTTTTTATCTTTTGTATAGCCTTGTTATTTATGGAACAAAATACCTTACCCTATTTTTATAACATGACTGGAGCATTTTCAAATCTTGGCAATAATATTCACCCCCATATCTTTAGTCATTACCTCAAATAATTCTCCACTTAAATTTGTTCAAGGGCGTTTCGAGCATTCCTCCAAAACATGCTCGAGTTCGGTATGCTAAGTCGTTAATTTGGTTATATATCAACCTCACTCGAACATGGTTGAGTCGAGTCAGTGCGTCACCGTTACCGTTACCGTTGTAGGTTTCATCGTCGTAAATGTAATTGAGATAGTCTCCAAAATCCATTGTAAATAACAACAAACTATTTCGAGGAGCATTCAAGGTAGGTAGCGACGTACCTTGAGATGACAGTTCGTTATTCCACTCGTACGAGAAAATTCTTGAAGGCTGTTTCGAGTGAAGGATTTTTTTACGATCAAGCATACCGAAACGCATTAGGAGATTGAGTAGAGTTTGAATCGAGGTCGAGGTATTGAAAAAAAAAAAAATTTGCAGTAGAAGACAATTCTACAAAATGGAATTGAGGATTGAAATTGATATCCCCATTCTTTATTCTATATGGACACATACAAATTTACTGTCTAATGATCATGATTTAATGATCCCTTCTTATAAGGATGGTTGAAATATAAATCCCACTAAATTATAATAAACTCGAAAGTTTTTGTGTATGAATGTTTGTTAGTCACGAAATACTACTGAACTTTGAATTTTGGTGACAGGTAGTTCCTGGCCCGGAATAAAGCTTATGCTATTTTTACTTTTTAATTTTTTTTTTTCCATATGTACAACACGTGCGAATCCGCAAGCAGAAACTAGTTAAATTAAATGTCTAATGGAAATAAAGCACATATCTATACTAATATTATAGAGGAAAGGTTTGATTTTTTGTTTGTTTGTTTGTTTGTTTGTAATGAATAGACTCCGGAACTATTGGACCGATTCGAAAAATTCTTTCACCGTTGGGAAGCTACACTATCACCGGTGAATATAGGTTATATTATATTTTCCAAAAAGTTTCGGATCTGTATTAAAACCGTGCGAAGGCGGGAAGGTCCACTAGTTTGAAATATAAATAAAATCAGATAATAACCGCGTTCAATTAAGATATCCTTACAATCTAATTAAAATTTCAACAATGTTCTTCAACGTTCCAATGTTTAAGTAAGACGAAAGCTTGAAACTACAAATTTACCTAGTAAGATCCTTTAACAAAGGGTCCCGTACAAATCTAGGCTCATCCCGACGACATGACTAATCCTGTCAAATGGCCTAGCGGTGGCAGTAGTACAAATTTATACGATGCCAAATTCACGCTAGAATTGTTCCTGAATTTACGCAACCTAAATAGGCTTACTAATGTAAGCTTGATGAGGGTAAATTGAATAAAAATACGCGTGGGTGTGTGAGTTCATTTTATTTTAAAGCTATTTGAAATTGAGTCGCTTATGAAAACTTTCTAAAAAATCAGCTGGTGTATTCGGATGTCTTCGTGAGTGTATGAGTCATACTATTTTGGCCGCTCATTGGCTGCATTTGAAAACGAATGAAAAACAAATAAAAATCAACCAATGAGCCGCGATAATAAATAATGCTTGCTGGACAATTCACACAGCGTTATCTAGCCCCAAGCTAAGAGCTTGTGTTATAGGTACTAGATAACTGATATACCTACAATACAATACATTAAATATAAAATATAAATATAAATAATGCTGGACAATTCACACAGCATTATCTAGCCCCATGGTAAGCAGAGCTTGTGTTATGGGTACTAGATAACTGATATATATAATACAATAATTATTACATAGATAGATAGTTTTTTTTATACATTGAAAATAACCAGAACACATTTAACAAATATCTGTAGAACGTTCAAACATTTGTCCCGAAGCGGGAATTTAACCCGTAACCTCCTGCGATACAGACGGATCTTCTCCCACCAGGCCACAGAGATAGCGATACACAGACATAGTATTTTTTTAACGAAAAGTGTTCCAAAATTTTTGTTTACGTAAATGACAAAAATGACTATTACAAATATCAAAACCATCCACACTTTGCTATACCAAAATAAATCATATGGCTAAGTACTAGAGTACTTACTTCTATTTTAATATAATTTTTCGGTATTTTTCAACTTACTTGTTTGCAAAACATTTCAAACTTCTGTGAAGTTCCTAAGGCTTACTTCCCAAGAAATTTCTCACTGTGGAGTTCCCTTACATAAACATACTATGGTTTCTAGTGTTGTGATTTTATGCAAATGATTTTAGTTTCACTCTAAATGGTTGTTACGTGTATTTTCTTCTAATTTTCTTTTCGAATATTATACAGTTTTTGAACAAATTTACTTTGTATATTAACTCGAAAAATTTGATACTATTAGTACTACTAGTTACTTAGTAGTTTAAATGTTTTACATTATGAGATAACCTAATTAGTTCGAAGAACTATGTTAACCTGTACAAAGCATTTTTAGAAATAAATACTTTTTATCATTATTTTACTTCATATATTAATATTCTCGTGATAAAATATATTATTTTAGTATAGAAAATACAATAAAATATTATAACACTATTCTCCAGAAAAAAAAAAATTAAAACGGTAGATCACCGACCACGAAACCACCGGCCGCTTGAGCCTAGCTCAAGCGGCCGGTGACCAGGGCTGCAGAGAGAAACATCCTGTCGATCCGTGCCGAGTATAGGGACTAACCACCTTTTGGATTTAGCATTATTATTTAATAAAAAAACATTTAAAAAGTTTAACTAATTTGTAAAATTAACCAGATAAGTCAATATTCCATTTTAAATACTCAAATGATTCTTCATTTTGGTTAGATTTTCATAAAGTACATCATTTTTTCAGTATTCATCTTTTGTCGTAGTAGGAGACCAACTAAAACCTTTCATCACTAGTACTCTTCCCACAAAGTAATGCTAGCGTGCTCAGATAATGCAGTAACTGCGGAATCCTCAGAACTGCCTCGGGGCTTATTAACGCATTCCTCGCTCCCCGCTGTGATTCAATGGCGTATTTCAAACGCTTCTTTTTACAATGTGGTGCGAGGCAGATGATGTTGTTGCTAATAATTATTTATTTACTATATTTGTTCCGGGTGTTCTGGTTGTTTTCTATGTATATTAAAAAAAAACTATCTATGTAATTTATTGTATTATGTATATCAGTTATCTAGTACCCATATCACAAGCTTTGCTTACCATGGGGCTAGATAATGCTGTGTGAATTGTCCAGCATTATTAATATTAATATGAATGACTCTAGGATAATAAATAAATAAAGCTGGACATACACACAGCATCATCAACACCAGTTGGAGACGTCCCCAATACGTTGGCATTACCCCGTTGTCTACAAAGACATTTATGGAAGAAAGTTCAGTTCCGTTCAATTTAAATGTAATTATTTATTGATAAGAATATTCTTATATGTCAAACATAATAATGCAAGTAACAAAAAAATACACAACGAATTACAAATCATACGATTGACGACCGATGTGGCGCGGTGGGCGAAGGTCCGCTTGCGACGCAGGAGGTTGCGGGTTCGATTCCCGCCTCGGAACAATTGTGTGTACGATCTGCAGATATATGTTCCGGGTGTTCTGGTCGTTTTCTATGTATTATAAAAAATTATCTATCTATGTAATGTATTATATTATGTATATCAGTTATCTAGTACCCATAACACAAGCTCTGCTTACCATGGGGCTAGATAATGTTGTGTGAATTGTCCTGCATTATTTATTTATTATACACACACAGGAAATCTTGTAGTATAAAAAAACAAACAAATTCAACTCTTAAAATAAAAACTCAAACTTTGAAAACGCATATTAGGCAGGCCGAGACGAATGACATCTTTCAAAACGTAATTTTATTCAAAACTAGCTGTGCCCCGCGGCTTCGCCCCCGTTGAATCTATGTGTCTAGTCAAATGGTTAAAATGATAAAAAGTATCCTATGTTAGACTCCTGGTTCTAAGCTACCTCTCCACCAATTTTCAGCTAAATCGGTCCAGCCGTTCTCGAGTTATAAGTGTTGTAACAGACACAACTTTCTTTTATATATATAGATTTTGCGATTTTATCTTGTAATACCAGAATGTCGTTGTGTATTTTCCATTGGCTACACTACAAAGAGGATCCTTCTTTAGTTAAAATGTTATCTGACGTTGTATCGTATATATCGCTTCAGCTTATGCCTCAACACCCACTCCATTTACAGAGAGCTGTCCTGATTCTTTTCCCTCTTGTTTTAAGAATGCTTTTATGGCTTCAGGTACTATATGATTTGTTGATGCGAATATTTCGAATTCTGAACAGTTTGAAGGAACGTGTTAATAAGTGGTGCTATTTTTATGGCTTCGGTACCATTGAGTTATGGAGCCGTTTATAACTTTAACGCCTTAATAACTTACTTTAATAACGCTAGTTATTTTTGTTAATTATTTATATCGCAAGTATGTAAACATATATCACTGTTATAATAATTATAAATGCGAAAGTTTCGATGTTATAAAAAACCGATTGTTCCCTAGTGGGGGATCTCGCGGCAGTGTAAAATGGGAATAATCCCTAAAATCCCTAATTTTTAACAAGGTGTCTACAAACCTCATTCAGCCAACACAGCTCTCATGTTGTATTTAACCTAGTCATTGATTCTCACTATATACTTACTATTTAATCATCGTGAGAATACATTTCTTTAAACCGATTTACTAGAAAGTCCGACCGACGAAGAACCGACGGCCGCTGGGGCAAACGTGTTATCGAGTGGAGACCACAACTCGGTAAACGTAGTGTAGTATGCCCTCCAACTAGGTGGAATGACGACCTGCGAGTAGATGCTGGTAGATGCTGGATGCGGCAAGCTGAAGACAGAGTGCTATGGCGCTCACTGGAGGACGCCTATGTCTGAGATGATGATGACGATGACTAGAAAGTGGTCGTCTCCTCAACAACACTGCACTTCCCCTGACATCACTTCCCATTCCAAAGATATCACAAACAAAAACGCATTAGTAAAGTCTAATAGCCAAGGTGGCTCGCTTCATATCGTACAAACAAACAGACAGATTCCTTTGTGGAGTGTTTACGTTTAGATCGTTCCCCTTTCGGTGTTTTCCCACAAAACATTTGGGGAAAGCGTAGTACCTACAAATATTGAATAGGCCTTTGTTAAGATAATAATCTGTGATATTATCGTGTTTGGAACGTAGAATCGGTTTACATGTTTTGTAGAACCAGTATAGTTTATAATATTTTATTTCCATACATAGCGCGTAACGCTTCAACCCGAAAAATTATTTTCTTCTACTGCTGGGTGTAAAACTCCACTCTTCCCAACCTTGTAAATATAAATAATAATAATAATTCGGTTAACGGCGTAATAGCGAAGAGCCTTGATCAACACCTGAAGAGACTCTCGCTAGGAAGTTGGATCAAGGGCCAGATCCAGAAGGCGGTACTCTTGGACTCGGCACGTATCGTCAGGAAGTTCCTTTCTCTGCAGCCCTAGTCACCGGCCGCTTGAGCTTAGCTTCGCGGTCGGTGATCTACCGTTTTGATATATTTTTTACTGTAGAATAGTTTTATAAAATTGTATTGTATTTTCTATAGTAAAAAATGTATTTTATACGATAATTTTAATAAATGAGTGTATAATAATAATAATGCCCGCAGGGCAGCTTGTGGCGAGCTGTTGGTGAGTAGCGACACCACGGGTACCGAGTGCTCCCGGGGAAGTTCCTGATTCTCGTCTCCGCTTGCGGAGTGGCATCCCAAGAGAACCAGATCCCCACCTCTTGCTTGCCTTCATTGGCCGGTCTGAGTGGAGTCGCGAGAGATGCATCTTAGGATGTAGACTCGGGGGAAGTGTCTAATGGCGTAATAGCGAGGAAACCCGCTCACGAGCAGTCTTCGTGATGGTGAAATCGGCGCCGCACCTCTCGACACCCCTCAGTCGTTTGCGCCGATGTTGTTCCTCTCCGGTAATTTACTCCGGCTTTTTAAGGAACCCATCCAGCATTCGGCAAGCCACCGTCTGCCACTCTTCTTAACATTATGATTGACTTGTTTATGGGAGACGTCCGCAATCTCCCGTATAACCCGATTATCCAGTCCCTCCATCACAATAGCCTGGTTTTATTTCTTTAATTTTTCTTTGCAATAGTCTCTACACTTCGCGGATACCATCTTTGGGTGTATCATATTGTGCACCCGCTATGTGTAGCCATCGCCTTTAGATTAACTTCTCAAAGGGCCTCTGTGCTGTTGGCTTCGGCCCCACGCAAACCTTCCAAAGGACCGGGTCACTTTATGGCCCGAGATCATGGTAAATGAGAGACATAATAATAAAATATATATTAACCAAAATCACATGCGAAATCATTTAAAATACAGTGGCAGTGGAACTCAAACTAAGCAAGAATGCTTGTATCTTGAGGTCCGAAATATAAATCTAGATTCAAGATTATTTGCTTATCCTTATCTTTACAAACCAGTTTGTCTTCATTTTATTTTCAACCAATCGCATTCTTTTAAAGTCTGCAAGAGCGTTGACTCAAAATAATGGCTGTTTTAGAAACAAGAAAACTCGAGATTATCTCGAGAGCATGCAGCTTCTGCATGGCACATTTATCATAACTTTTGAACTAAGATTAAAACAGAGAAATACAATATAACTTCGGAACTTTTATTATCATTTTCGTTTGAAGGCAGTCTGACTTTTTCTTCGGGTGACAAATTCAACACAATAAGTAGGTAGGCAACTATACGAAACTTATACGAATGATTATTATTACTGAAGAATTGTGTGTACTATCTGCAGATATTTGTTTCGGGTGTTCTGGTCGTTTTCTATGTATAATAAAAAATATCTATCTATGTAATGTATTGTATTATGTATATCAGTTATCTAGTACCCATAACATAAGCTCTGCTTACCATGGGGCTAGATAATGCTGTGTGAATTGTCCAGCATTATTATTATTATAATTAATATAACGAAAAAATTATAACGAAGACCGATGTGGCGCGGTGGGCGAAGGTCCGCCTGCGACGCAGTAGGTTGCGGGTTCGATTCCCGCCTCGGAACAACTGTGTGTACGATCTGCAGATATTTGTTCCGAGTGTTCTGGTCGTTTTCTATGTATAATAAAAAATATCTATATATGCAATGTATTGTATTATGTATACCAGTTATCTAGTACCCATAACACAAGCTCTGCTTACCATGGTGCTAGATAATGCTGTGTGAATTGTCCAGCATTATTTATTTATTTATTTATTTATAATTATGCTTCAGAAAGATGATATTGTGGGCTTCTGGCTTCCAAATCCTGACAAATAACTAGATATAAAGTCAAGACCTAGTCACTCAGTCTAGATATAAAGTAAAGTATTATGTAAAGTATATAGTAGTTTATTGAATAAGTAGGTTAAAATTTAATTTATTTATTCTATTTTATTATTTATCCATCTGTACCCACTTCTAGTACTTTGCCTCTCTCTTCCAATAAGGCTTGCTGGAAGAGAACTCTTCTTAGGTTAAGCTCGCCTTTTTAATTAATTTTCTAGTTTTATGTTTTTATATACACCACACACACACACACAACACACCACACACACACAACACATCACGTGGTGTGTGTGTCTGGTGTGGTGTGTTGTGACACACACACTACACACTATATTTCTCTTTTTTATTTCTAGAAACATACCTGTTTATTTTGTTTGCGGAGGAAGGCGCTGACTCCGCTACACAGTCGCTAGGTGGCGCTTTTTGATTAGGCCACCTTGCGCACCACGGTCTCCACAGAAGACCAGCGCTATGGTACGATTTGCTCTACCATAGCACATGCTGAGTGGAGACCGAGTTTTGTCAGTCTCTGTCGTCTGTTAATCTAAGTTTAGTTTATAAGAGTCTCTGTTCTGTTCTGACAAAATAAAAATCTTTTTACTTTACTTTACAGTTTCTTAACTTTTGCGGTAGTCAGCCGACAACTGTACCCTATACTATAAGTCTCTTGTTTCTAATAAAGATATTTGTATTTTGTATTTTTTTTTTATATATTGTATCGTGCAAGAAAGAAAATAAAGTAAATTATCGTAGGTACCACCTAATAACAGCTCAACTCTTCCCGTGGGCGCCATAAGCGACGAAGGCATATCCACCAGGGGGCGGGCAGCAGTTTCCCCTACAGAACAGATTCACCATTCTCCAATCCACATGCTCAGCATGGGGATAATAGGCCATATGATAAGAGTCCATAAAGCGCTTATCAGAGGGACCATATCCACCGGTGCACTAGTATATACTGTAGTTCTTTTTAATATCAATAGAATTTCGTTTGACCACAATCTCACCATGTGTCACAAAGGTCAAGAAGATGTCTATTCACTCTTGTCTTGAAGATGTACCTATGGAGGTCATCGTTACCCATTTATCATTTTGAGCCCTGCCTTTGAATCTAGGAAAGTTTTAGTTAGAAATCAATGACGTGCGTCTTTTACGTAGGTACAGCTGATAAAACTTTTCTACAGCTATCTCGGTTAGACGTCTAGGTTGTGTGGAGGATTTTACTATAGCCGCCCCATTATATTTTTAAGGTTAAGTTTTAAGGATATTTATTTATTCCCAAAAAGACACAGAATTTATATAAAATACTAACATAAATTTTATATATTTACAAAATTTTAGACATACAGCAATTTTTATATTAACATGATAGAACATAGCCTGGATAGACTAGTAATATGAGAATAATAAATAAATAAATAAATCATGCTGTACAATCCACACAGCATTATCTAGCCCCATGGTAAGCAAAGCTTGTGTTATGGGTACTAGATAACTGATATACATAATACAATACATTACATAGATAGATATTTTTTGTTATACATAGAAAACGACCAGAAAGAAGGAAATAATATGAAGTTTTATTCGATCTGTGTTGAGCTTGTCGCTTCACAAATCAGGATAAACAATCAATTAACAATAACGAAACTTTCTAACAAACTAACAATAAATAAAGATATAAAAACAATAAATAATTCTGAGTAAATATTTTTGCGATGTTTATCTCGATCTTCTGTAAAACTATTACTTAACTATTTCTTGATTAACTTGTTCATAAACTTGAAGAACCTAACGCAGTTTCTAACATTTTCCTTTTAAATTTGCCGAGAAAATTTCAAAACAGCATCCTTATTGGAAAATCATCTGAAAACTTATATTTTCCGAGACGCAAAGCGTAACTGCCAGATGCAGAAGTCTTTAGGACTTAAGTCGATAGTTTGAAAGGAAATGTTATAAAGTAGCAATAGGATAGGAGGAACTTGAGTAGTTTCCTATTGAACCCGCTTCTGGCTTTGAGTGGTCTGGTCAATTAGTTGGGAAGACATTGAATCTCTTTAGGAGACCAATCATCATTTAAGAGCATGGCTCATTTCGAGGAAACTCAGGCTGTTGTGTCGCAGTGAAGTCCGTTCGAAGATAATGACTTTACTGCGAAACAGTTTTCTTTTCCTTTGTAAAAGTATCACTATTTGGCAGAGGTTTAAACACACACACTCAAGCATTGTGTCCCAAACAGATTAAGCTATTTGGATTTACTTGTTTTTTTTAATGGTACATTGATTGAGGGTGTTCTTCTGTATCTATATCTATAATAATATTATAAAGAGGAAAGGTTTGATTTTTTGTTTGTTTGTTTGTAACGAATAGGCTCCGAAACTACTGGACCGGTTGAAACAATTTATCACCGCTAGGAAGCCTAAATATCAGTGGTGAACATAGGCTATATTATATTTTCAAAAAAGTAAGGGATCCTTACTAAAACTCCAATAATGTAACCCAAGGTGTGAAAAATGTACCTATAAAATTCCTTGCATATCAATACGCCATTTTTTCTAAATAAACGTGGTTGCCTAGCAACGCTCTTTTGACAACAAAGGTTTTGATATCAATTTACTGTATGCAAACTCTTTTGTTAGGTTGTACGCCTCTTGCATATCAATACGCCATTTACTAAATAAACGTGGTTGCCTAGCAACGAGCTGATATGTTCCCATTTTAAATACCCAAGTGACATCCTTTATCCTACTTAATATTATAAACGCGAAAGTTTGTAAGTATGGATGGATGTTTGTTACTCTTTCATGTAAAAACTACTGAATGGATTTTAATGAAACTGTACTATATTATAATATATGTAGCTTATACATCAGAATAACACATAGGCTACAATTTAAAAAAATATTGTTTATTATCCAAAATATCTATCACCACGCGGGTGAAACCGCAGGGTAAACGCGGGTAACAAAGAAGGTTTGTAATATATAATACATGTATTTGCACCCGTGCGAAGCCGGGGCGCGCCGCTAGTAGCTAGATAATTGGTGCTGCCATTCAATTGTTTTGATGGTTCAGAGCTAAATTTTAGTATATAATTTTTATTATTCTTTTTTAGTTTGGTATAAAACTAGATGGCCTTATTTTTTTACAGGTGTGCTTTGAAAGGTTGTTCCATTGAACTTTAATTAAATTATATTTAATATTTAATTCAATTAAACCTAGTCACAAAAATAGATATAACAATCGTACGTCCCTGATTTCCCTGCAAAGCTGACACAAAATAAAATAAATAATGCTGGAAAATTCACACAGCAATATCTAGCCATATGGTAAGCAGAGCTTGTGTTTTGATGGGTACTAGATAATAATGTCATACAATGTCTTAGAGATAGACCGATTTATACATGTATGTATAATTGAGACACATCTCAATTATATAAATCGGTCTATCCTCCAAGAGCAGGTCTTGAACTTATGACTTTGTTTCAGAAAAGGATTTATAGTTACAAACAAAGTCTTTGAATTTAAAAGCTTAAATCTTTGCAAAATACATTTTCCATCTCGAAAATATACGTATTGGTGTGATCGGATACACTGGCTGAATCGATTTCAAGCACAGGTGCTGTGTTAGTAACATATTTGTAGCATTTTAGCGCATTAAACAAACATATTTAGGTATTAAACTTATTGCTGGATCCACAATGCATCTAGCCCTAAAGTATTTATTTATTTATTGAGATAATAACATCATAACAGGTTTTTTTATTAAGCCCTAAGGCGATTTTATAACTACTTATACTAAAATTTACATATTTTTGTACATACACACAATACTAAATAATTTATAATTTTGTTTCAATAACATTTTGTGCCTTTTTCATAGCTTTCGGCAGGTTTCCGTAAAATATGTCTACGCTGTTTTTGGACAGAACATTGAGTATATATGTAGCGAGTGACATAGGGGCAAACTTAACACTTTGACTGCGGTTTTTTTTCGACGACTGCGATCTTTTTTTTTTACCTAAAAAATTCGTGCTGCCGCTCTACACAGCGGTTGTGTTGCGCCGCACATGCGTTTCGTTCGAAAAATATTACAGCTCTGCTGAGTCACAAAGATCTGTACTTTCTCAGCCGCTGCGCTAGTGTGGATATACGCATATTAGTCACTTGTAGAAAACTCATACCGTGCGTTTTCAGCACTCAAAGTGTTAAGTAGGTTGGTCCTACAAGTGGGCACCTCCAGCATGGCGGGGCTATCATTATGGTACTAGTTTAACTGATATGAGAGAGAGAATCGTACATACATTCAGGTTTGAGCTGGGAATAGAATCACCGTGGCGTCATTCATGAAAAATGGCATATCGATATATGTAAGTCGATAGTTTGTATAGTTTTGTTGCAAGTAAAATTATTGAAGACAAAAAAATAAATATGTACATATTTTATATTAGTTAGATAGACAAAAAACACTTTATCCAGACTGCATCTAGCCCCAAAATGATAAGTCACTTCTTATTAAGGGTCCGGCGACCCTCACTTCGCTCCGAATATCGCTGTCCCTGTTTAACCCATGCGCCACGCCACATGCGTGCGCGATAGCAATATAAGCCGTTCAAAATTTGGTTTGTTCCGTAATACCAAAAATTATGACTGAAAACTTTTTGTATTCTTCACAAAGTATTGTTATTCTGTAACTAGACAATATAAGCTATGTTCCTTAATAGATAAAACGTAAGATATTGATTTTTTTAATACGAACACATTAAATGAGCCAGCTATTGAATGACCACAACCTATGTAAATTCATATATGTTACCTGTTCTCATGTAAGTGACTATAAATTGTCTTTTTGAGAATAAATGAATATTAAACGTTTTTTTATCATACCATACAAAACAGAAAACAATACAGAAATAAATACTTAGAACAGATAAAGTATAAAGGGCGGCCTTATCGCTGAGAGCGATGTCTTCCAGGCCTTAGGATCGACTGAACATGAAGTAATAATAATAGATGAGGGCACTTTTATTCAATTGATGTCTTGAATAAAAGAAAAAAAAATCTGTACAATTCACACAGCTAAATCTAGCCTCATGGTAAGCAGAGCTTGTGTTATGGTTACTAGATAATTGATATACTTAATACAATACATTATAAATAAATAATAAAAAATAAAAAGAGCTTTATTGTTCCAAAAACACTAATTTTAACAGTATTAATATAAGAACTTAAGTATAACTACTATTTCTTTTTACATAAAAAAAACTTTCTAAATTACTTATATACTAACTTATTTACTTAGGTAGTGTTAGGACCGCCTGGAGTGGTGAAAGCCTCCTCTAAGGTACTCGGGTTTTAGCTTTCTCTGTTGTTGCATATGTTTTCTTGTTTTTTTATTTCTAATAAGACGACTAAAGTTAACCATTGGGAAATTTTTCTGTTTTTAACGCCTTTTTCTTCTTTTTTTTTTCACCGTAGCATACATAGCTCCTCTATCTTCGATATCCTTTTCTTCTTATCTCTGAAATCTATTAAATGTTGAAATATAGTATTTCTGTAGCTTTTTGCTTTATATTGGAGGGTGGTGGTCATACTCCCCCACGGTGACCTGCCGGATTGGGGGAGGTGGAGAGGCTGGGCGCTTGCTAGTTTTTTTGAACATTGTCTACGTTACCTTGCGATGAGGTTCGTACAATACATTACATAGATAATATTTTTTATTATACATAGAAAACGACCAGAAAACCCGGTACAAATATCTGCAGATCATACACACAATTGTTCCGAGGCGGGAAACGAACCCGCAACCTATCATCTATGAAAGTTTTAAAGAAAAACAGTTATAATAATGTTTGGTGCGCTTTAAAGTTCTTCAATAGGTTCCTAAAGTAACGTATCAGTGAATATGAAAGCGACACAGCAGGGAGTACCGGGCGGAACACGGTATATCCTATTGAACATCGCAACAGAAAAACTGAACATTTTATTTTTGCACACGAGAGCTTTGTATCCATATCTGTCCTTACTTCAACACTAATGTTATCATCATCATCAATATCAACCTATTGTAGTCCACTGCTGGACATAGGTCTCCCCCAATGAGCGCCATAGCACCCTGGCTTAAGCTTGACGCATCCAGCAACTACCTGCAGTCTTTCGCAGGTCGTCATCCCATCTGGTCGGAGGGCGTCCTACACTTCGTTTACCGAGTTGTGGTCTCCACTCAAGAACACGTTTGCCCCAGGTGGGTGGTCCGCCTGCAACGCAGGAGGTGGCGGGTTCGATTCTCGCCTCGGGACAAATTTTTGTAAATCTTCAGATAATTGTTCCGGGTGTTCTAGTCGTTTTCTATGTATAAGAAAAAATGTCTATCCTATCTATGTCATGTATTGCTTTATGTATATCAGTCATTTATTACCAAGACATATACAAGATACATATATACATATTAATACATGTATATAGACATACGTCTTGACAATCGTCTTGTATATACATACATATAAATTTATATACATATATACAAGATATTCATTGTGAACCTAATAACTGTCAACTATCAACCAGGATCAACAGAAATCGGCACGTTATCTATATATAATATCGCGTTGAAGTGACCCTTAATTGATTTGTAATTAATAATTAATAAACCATTGATGCGTTCTCACTCGAGCACCTATAACGAGCTCTATTGCGCGATTATTAGATACTTCGAGTGCCATTGCGCGTCTAGTACTAGTTCCTAGCTAGTCATGCGATTGATATCACTCAATGAACATAACTCCCGTCGTAATTACTCGTGATATTGATTGGAGTTAATTAAGCCTAGCTAAGTGAATAAAAATTGATGTTGCTAGCTCATTCCCGCGTCTTCTCATACATTCCCAATAGCTGTATAAATAAATAAATGTTGGATAATCCACACAGCATCATCTAGCCCCAAGCTAAGCAGAGTTTGTGTTGTGGGTACTAGATGACTGATATACGATAACAACCGGAACACCCGAAACAAATATCTAAAGGATACACACAATAGTCCCGAGGCGGGAATCGAATCCGCAACCCCCTGCGCCCCAGGCGGATCGTCACCCACCCACTGAGCGCCACAGAGGTGGCATGCAAAGCTAAATAAAAACAAAATTATTTATAATAACATTCATTCATATTTGATATATTATCATTACATTAACAAAGTACACCACATTTATTATTGTATATTATATGATCCGTATTTTAATTTCAGCGTTACATTACAAAATAACTAAGATTTAAGTTACTTAGTAGCATTTCACAGAATGTAACGGAGCGCACCCAATCTCAAGGCGCCCCTCAAACGAGACGCGAGCTTACCTAGCACCGCTATACCAGTTTGAAACCGAATTCACACGAGTGGCTTAGAACCTCAGTGTATTCCCCTAACTTTAGACTCAGGAGGTGTCGACATACGCTCCACAACCTAATTCCACTGGAATCGGTTATGTGAGCAAACTAGAATAAACCAGAATAAACGAACAAACATACCTACTGACTTGCTCGTTGTGAACGTGCTGTAGGTAGGCAAGTTTTTATTTTATTTTAGTGCCGGAATCTTTTATTCATTTCTATTTTTTTTTTGTTTTTTGCGTAGATCTTGAGAAGAATTTATTTTTCTTAGAGAACCTGATAGGCTAATTTTCAATCATCGTTCCTTTTGCGAAAAATAAATACCAAGTTTTCAGAAAAACCCAGAAATCATTCGAATTTCCAACTCAACAAAACAAACCCAGACAATTTCCCATCAAAACTCTCAAACTCCGTATATAAGCCCAAAGTTGCCAACTTCCATCGTATTTTTTCAATAACCATTCCATTCGAATAAAATGTCTCCCTCCCACATTAAAACTTCATCCATTCTAGTTGAAACATCAAATACTTAACGACCGGGCGATCGGGCCATAGTGGGCGACGGTGGGGCGGCGAATGTTGTCATTTAGGAGCGATCTGTATCGATCTGGGTGACAATGGGGGAAATATTGGGATCGAGCGCGATAAAGGTCGCTGTAAGCTGCGTCATACAAAGGCCAGCCCTGAGGCTGTGGTGATAGGACGGTGAGCGGCGGCAACACTGGGAGCATTGGACCATTGGTATCATTCGAAACCGATTTACCTGGGTGAAGGTTTGGCCTTCAAACTTTGCCCGCAATACCTCCGTAGTTTGTTAATATTTTTTGTGAACACCTTTCATCTCTCACGCTTTTATGTAGGTCGTCTATCAACATCTATATATATATAAAAGAAAGTCGTGTTTGTTACAACACTTATAACTCGAGAACGGCTGGACCGATTTAGCTGAAAACTTTTTATCATTTAAACAATTTGACACATAGATTTCCACGGGGGCGAAGCCGCGGGGAGCAGCTAGTACAATAATAAAACATAAAAGTAACATAACATATACGTGACCGCACTGAGTGGAAAGATTTGGGGGAGGCATTTGCCCAGCAGTGGGACGAAATAGGCTAAATAAAAAAATATTATTTCGTTCTCTCATCGTCGAAGTGATAACTACTAGAAGACCCTCAACGGTTCCTCTAATACTTGCACTTTGGTCGTAATAATGTGTTTTTGCAAATATATGTGATGGATGATTAATTTAAAATTATTTGTTCATTACGTACAGAATTTATTTAAAAAAAATATAGATAGATAACACTGTGTTATACCACACAGAATAGAAATATCAATACAAAACACTTGGTATAAGTATAAAGGGCGGCCTTATCGCGGAGAGCGATCTCTTCCCGGCAACCTTAGGATGGACTGGACTAATAAAAAATAGATAATTTTTACTACTCTAGACGCTCATATCAATTTGACGCTGACTGTACTAGTTTAAAAATTGTGTGTTCAGTTTGGTAGTTCGGCAAAAGAAGCTTCTAATCAAGAAGAATCGATTTCTTTCCAAAACATACATTATTTGTCTGTAGTTTATCCCTCTGTAATCGCATAACCCTCATTTCTATCCGACGTGCCACTTTGTTGCGTAAATTATTATTTTTACGAGCGGGAGTTGTTCTTATTCGATGTTTAATGACCCGAGAGGTTATTAAATATAGGAAACCAATTTCGGAGGGTTTATGTTACCACTAGCTTCTGCCCGCTGCTTCGCACGAGTTTTTCCGGCTAAATTACCTAGTTTATACTTTTTTATATGTATAATCCAGGCCAAGAAAAACATCTTATCTCATCAACATGGACGAAAAACCGACAACCGCTGGGGTAAACGTGTTCTTGAGTGGAGAGCACAACTCGGCAAACGTTATGTAAGACGCCCACCGGCCAGGTGGGATGACGGCTTGCGATGGACTGCAGGCAGATGATGGAAGCGTCAAGCTGTAGACAGGGCGCTATGGGCTTTCATTAGGGGACTTTGTCCAGCTGTGGACTACTATAGGTTGATATTGATGATGAAGAGAAAAACATCTCACGGAAGCACTCGGAAAAGTCCCCACGTTCCCTAGCACATGTGCCCGGAGGAACCGTGAGGTTTTAGTCAGTTGGAGTCTGACATTATCTTCCACGTGGGGACAGAAGATTAAGCATGATGGATATCCTCAGGCAAAAAAGGCACAGAAAAACATAATTATCAGTTCAGTTATTTTGGCGTAAGAGGTGGGTAAACATCCAAATATCTAAGCTTTCGTATTTATAGTAAATGTTAACAGATAACCGTTTTATTCGTAATACGACGTTCGACGACCGATGTGGCGCGGTGGGCGAAGGTCCGCCTGCGATGCAGGAGGTTGCGGGTTCGATTCCCGCCCCGGAACAATTGTGTATACGATCTGCAGTTATTTGTTCCGGGTGATCTCGTTTTCTATGTATAATAAAAAATATCGATCTATGTAATGTATTGTATTATGTATATCAGTTATCTAGTAACACAAGCTCTGCTTACCATGGGGCTAGATAATGCTGTGTGAATTGTTCAGAATTTTATTATTATTATAATATGTAAAATTATACGTCACAATCTATAAATCATTTGTTTTTCAAAGTGCTTTATTTCACACAAATATTTACAATCGTAGATTAACTAACACTGTTTAGAACCTAACTAGATACAAAATCAATTAATTAATAACTCGACAGACTAAACGCCTTTAAAAGTTTTTTACATAGGCTGATGATAAAGAAAAATCGCAAAAAAAGAAAATGAGGGTAGATCGGTATATCTGCCCATAAAAACGAACTTGCAGTGCCTTAGTTATTCCGTGATCATGGCGCATGAAACTGTGCCGAAATATTGGAAAAATCAAATATCCCGTTTTAAATGACTTTAGTCTTAATAACCATGATACCTAGTTTCAAAAGTTTTATTTCAGAACTTTTAAAAACCGCAAAGACGAAAATTTCTATAGGCAATTTTCGTAACCGATTTTCCCGGGAAAGCAATCACAAATTGACCCGCTAATTCTCTCTTGTAAAAACACCGCACCGTAATTGACAAAGAACTAAGCCTTTTCAAAGCTAATTGCCTGTCAGTTTAATCTTAGATTTAATGTTCAATAAAAATTTGAATAAAAGGGTGAAGGTTGTTCGTTTGTAAATTTGACAGGAAAAAGTTAATGATATAGGTTTATGCACAAAGTAATCAATGTGCATTCAAACATGAATAGAATAGAATAGAAAACTTTTATTAGCACACACAAAAAAGACAAACGTACATTAAAAAAACACATTAAGCTAAATAAGATATAACACTGAAACTAAAAGATAAACAATAGGAAATAAGTAAAAATAACGTAGCCTGTCCTCAGTGCGCGCTCATTAGGTCCAGGCTCAGCTTAATGTCGCTACCGCCCGAGGACTGTAACGACGCTGGTTTTACATGACGTTAACTAGTAAATAAATAATAAATAATGCTGGACAATTCAGACAACATTATCTAGCCCCATGGTAAGCAGAGCTTGTGCTATGGGTACTAGATAACTGATATACATAATACAATACATTACATAGATAGTTTTTTTTTATTACACATAGAAAACGACCAGAACACCCGGAACAAATATCTTCAGATCGTACACACAATTGTTCCGAGGCGGGAATCGAACCCGCAAACTCCTGCGTCGCAGGCGGACCTTCGCCCACCGCGCCACACCGGTCGTCAAATAGTAAAATTTAGATGTATAAGTAATATTTTGATGCATTTTACGTTGACGGCATCATCATGAAAGACAGCTTATTTTATTTGGCGCGGTGGGCGCCACAGAGGTCGTAAGTTCCGCCTGCGAAACAGTAGGTTGTGGGTTCGATTTCTGCCTCAGGACATACATATGTTTGTATGAACGGCAGATTTGTCGTTTTATAAGTAAGTAAAGTAAAAGTAAAAAATCATTTATTTCTTTAGGCTTACAAAATAAGCACTTAGACAAGTCATATTTTATATATAAACTAGCTGCGCCCCGCGGCTTCGCCCGCGTGGAAATTTCTGCGCAATTTTACCATTATTTCTCACCGTTTAGACCTACCCTGGACTACGACAAACATTTTAAAACCAAAATCAGCTCAATCGGCCCAGCCGTTCTCGAGTTTTAATCAGACTAACGAACAACAATTCATTTTTATTTATATAGAAGATTATTATCAAATAAAATTATTTTACTATTCACTTCAATTTTTTGTCCACTAGTGGAAGATATATATATAATAAATATAATAAATGAGATATATATATAATAAATATATATATATATAATAAATATATATATAAGTATCTATGTTATATATTGTATTATGTAAATTAGTTAGTACCCATAACACAAGCTTCAACTCTGCTTAGCTTGGGGCTAGATAATGCTGTGTGAATTATACAGCAATATATATTAATGTACATTTGTTATTAAGTAAATATACGTTTATTTTTAAACATCACACGGCCTGATAGCTGATTTAGTTCACACACCATGTATCCGTTTTTACGACTCCGTATCATCTTACGGTACCCTAAAATGTGCCCAAGAGAGTTAGCTAAACAAAACAATGAATATAAAAAGGTTTCATACCTTACTCTAGCTAAAGAAAGGTAGGTATTTTACAGGGGTGGAGAATTTTGTTACTTTCCGGGTCGCTGGTTTCCTTGTAGATATCTTTCTGGTTTCAATGTTCCTTCACCATAATCATCATCCTATATTAGTCCACAGCTGGACATAGGCCTCCCCCAATGAGCGCCATAGCGCCCTGTCTTCAGCTTGCCGCATCCAGCATCTACCTGCAGTCTTTCGCAAGTCGTCATCCCACCTGGTCGGAGGGCGTACTACACTACGTTTACCGAGTCGCGGTCTCCACTCAAGAACACGTTTGCCCCAGCGGCCGTCGGTTCTTCGCGAAATATGGCCGGCCCACTGCCACTTCAGCTTGTTAATTCTTTGAGCTATGTCGATAACCTTGGTTCTCTGTCAGTGATTCTCTGCATATCCCGAATTCTCACGTCTCGCTCGCCCCCATTCGTCACCATGGCTTACCGGAACTCCGTATGAAGCTATAAAATTCGGTAGTATATAAAAAGCCATATGTACCCTGCGCTAAACGGTGACGTAAATTCCTTGAATGCGTTTCCTGTTATCTGATTTTGTATTGTTAGTACCTTCTTCTAAGCTTTAGCTTTACTTAAATATTGACCTGTCGATCAAAATAAATCGAAAAAGAAATCGAATCATATTATATTTAGACTTAAATAGGCAAATAACCATGTATTAGACATATAAGAGATGAACATGCTAGTGGTTTCTATTCACTTCTTCCACTAGTGGACTAAAATTTGAAGTGAACAGTAAAATAATTTTATTTGATAATAATTTATATATAAAACTAGCTGCTCCCCGCGGCTTCGCCCCCGTGGAAATCTATGTGTCAAATTGTTTAAATGATAAAAAGTATCCTATGTTAGACTCCTGGTTCTAAGCTACCTCTCCACCAATCTTCAGCTAAATCGGTCCAGCCGTTCTCGAGTTATAAGTGTTGTAACAAACACGACTTTCTTTTATATATATAGATGACTTGTCTAAGTGCTTATTTTGTAAGCCTAAAGAAATAAATGATTATTTACTTTTTTTACTTTTACTTTACTTTTCTTTCACTTCTTTTTTAGAGAAGAAAATATATGCACGATAATAATTGACGATCACGTGCTCCGAAATTCACGCGTTGATTTTATTATATTTATTATATTTCGAATCATAAAACGCCCCCTGGGACTCATGTTACATTCATTACATATAAAGGTTCATTTTTTAAAGCTGGCGCGATCTTCTTTCGTTTTTCGTGTACGGGAGGCCTGGATTTGTGACGCGCGTCGTCGTCAGCGGATAATTTTATAAATATCAAGAGACAACGTGCCAGACTGACAACATGACTGCCATTTATTTATTTGTAACCTAGAATTTAAACTTCGAAATTACTGAAAACAAATATAATGCAGTGTGTTTGGGCATCCACAACTTTGTCTATCGTAAAATAATAAAACCTAGACGAGTCTTAGTCTAGACATGCGAAGCTAATAAAAACTCCGAAACTAATTTATTCAAAACGAAACGGAAAACGAATAATCTACGCTAGCTGCGTACATAACCTAAAACGAACGACGCAATATTTTTACTACCATAGTTTCTTACATAATTCAGCAAGCGATACTCCCAACTTGACGACCGATGTGGCGCGGTGGGTGAAGGTCCGTCTGCGACGCAGGAGGTTGCGGGTTCGATTCCCGCCTCGGAACAATTGTGTGTACGATCTGCAGATACTTGTTCCGGGTGTTCTGGTCGTTTTCTATGTATAATAAAAAATATCTATCTATGTAATGTATTGTATTATGTATATCAGTTATCTAGTACCCATAACACAAGCTCTGCTTACCATGGGGCTAGATAATGCTGTGTGAATTGTCCAGCATTATTTATTTATTTATTTATTTTTATTCAAAACGAAACGGAAAACGAATAATCGACGCTAGCTGCGTACATAACCTAAAACGGACGACGCAATATTTTTACTACCATAGTTTCTTACATAATTCAGCAAGCGATACTCCCAACTTATCCCCGGCTATAATCGTAAGTTTATACAAATATAGACACGCTACGACTTGCACGCTACAAACACACAAATATAGACACGCTACAGACTCACGCTTAGCCGTCATTGGTACGCACCTGCTCTCGCGCGAGTGGCAATATTTCTCCGTCTTGGGATTTTGTTTTTTATACGTCTACAGTATAAGTTGAAGCGTACATAAGATTTTCTTGTTTATTCACTATCACAATAATTGAACGTTCATAACTTTCATCATCATCAGCCTATAGCAGTCCACTGTTGGACATAGGCCTCCCCCAACTATCATCTATTCACTATCATAACTTTCAATAGCTTTCAATTGTTGTGATAGTGAATATAGACTGTGTATTTTATATATTTTGTATATTTCTGCTCGTTCATTTGCGGCATATAAGAAGTGAATATGCAAAAGGGTATAGTGCTTTATGACAATAAATAAATAATGCTAGACAATTCACACGGACATTCAAATTATCTAGGCCCCAGCTAAATAGCTTGTATCATGGGTATTAGATAACTGATATACATAATACATTACATATGTAGATCGATATTTTTTTATTATACACAGAAAACAACCAGAATACCCGAAACAAATATCTGCAGATTGTACAAACATTTGTCCTGAGGCGGGAATCGAACCAGCAACCTGAAACATTTGTCCCGCGGGAATCGAACCTGCGCGTCGCAGTTAACACAACTACTCGATTTGTAAATAGGTACTAGTTGTAACTTATTTCTATTCCTTGTAACTTACTTTACTAAAAAAGGTTTCTATGCTCAAAAAAAATTTAAATAGAAAATGTTTATCTGTGTTTCAAAATATATAATAATACCAATTAGGAACTAATAAAAATAATTACGTAAGGTAAAAATCGCTGACCGCTTCCGCCTTCAACCCACGCCATACATCATACATACAGTTGGTCACAGTTGTTCCTAGCATAGCCTCTGTATAATTCAAACCGTTGTTTTGTCGGCCTTATCCGTCGATTGTATCGGATTGGTTTATTTTCCCGATGTTATAGCAGCAGTGAGATTTGTTATGAGACAGATGGGCTGCTATTTCTACGCGAATGTTATTTTTGGAATGTTTGTTTGTGTATTTCTTGTTGTGTAACGGAGAAATGGATTTCTTATCATAAATGATGAGAGATGCAGTTTGAGAGACTTTGTTAATAATAATAATAGTGTCTTAACATTATGATTGACTTGTTTATGGCAGACGTCCGCAATCTCCCCTATAGCCCGATTACCCAGTCCATCCATCCATCACAATAGCCTGGTTTTATTTCTTTCATTTTTCTTTGCAATAATCTCTACACCTGGCGGATACCATTTATCTTTGGGTGTATCATATTGTGCACCCGAGGATGATACCCGCTAAGTGTAGCCATCGCCTTTAGATTAACTTTCTCAAAGGGCCTCTGTGCTGTTGGCTTCGGCCCCACGCAAGCCTTCCAAAGAACCGGGTCACTTTATGGCCCGAGATCATGGTAAATGAGAGACATAATAGTGTTAATAAATAATATTGGACAATCCACACAGCATCATCTAGCCCCAAGCTAAGCAGAGCTTATGTTATGGGTACTAGAAGACTGATATAATTAATAGAATAAATTAAATAGATAGATACTTTTTATTATACATAGAAAATGGACAGAAACCCGGAACAAATATCTGCAGATTGGTAAATATCCCGTTTTATATGACATTTGAGTATTGCCAACGTCTCATTTAAGTCAGAGCGTCGTGATTTACATTCCACATCATCAATTATCTGCACTCTGCAATCGGGCGGTTTCAGTTGGTTTGCAGTTTTATTGCAGTACTAACTGCATTCAAACTGCAAATTTCCAGTCGAATTGCAGTTTTAATGCAGTCGGTATATCTAGCTAGAGCTTAGGTAATATGTACGTCTCAATGAGCAACTCTCTTATGGCATCGGCATAAATTCTCAGGTATTTTCGGGTCTCCTTAGGACTCTGAAATAGTTTTACTTGTCTTCTTCTTTGTCGTAGTCTTCTTTTTCTTCATTGCTGAAGATCGTGCCCGTCCTGGAAAGCTTTCACGGTGACGCTGATGAACCGCTTCCACACTAGTGTTTCGGCCTTTCTTAGGGCTTCAGGAAAAGAAGGTACCGTTATTGCCTTAATTTGGGTCAGACCAGTTTGTTAAAGATTTCAGGTTAAATATGATTTATTTGCCAGAATATATGTAACAATGTAGGTCTTAAATGAATAATACGTGCAGTTATATTCTACCTAACATAGGCATGCAAATATTAATTTTTTAATTTAAACAACCGATTGGTTGCCGTCTTCTTGGACTAGATGTCACTACTTAAAGTGGTCGACCGCTAGATTGAGCTATCGAAGCGTTATGGTTCGGATAATGGCTTGGTTAGTATTTTGTGTTCAAACGAAAAAGATTTCTATTTCTATTTTTTAGCTAGCAGCGTTTGTTTTTGCGTCAAGTTGAAGACAGGACGCTACCTGTCGTCATGTCATGTGGTCCGATCGGTAGGACGAAGCGGAATTACAAATCCTTATAATCCGATTAATCGAACTAATAGGAAAAAAAAAGTTCATGTGGTCCGATCGGTAGGACAAAGGCATTAGGACCACGTGGCCAGAGGGCGCTATGGCGCTCATTCGGGGAGGCCTATATCCAGCAGTGGACTAATATATGCTGATGATGGATGGTTTGTTTTTATTCTCAGATTTGTGTGTTAGTGTTAGTATTGATATTTAGAATCTTATTTAATGATAATACTATTAAATAAGATATTTATTTTTAATACTACAGCTTCGCTTGCGTTGTTTATTCAAACAAAAATGGCCAATATCATGTTATCACATCGAATACTGAGTTAACTTAAAAAATATAAATGAAAACACTTTTATTCCATAAGTTTACAAAAGAAGCACATAGAAAAGTAAAATTTTCAACGAAATTCCTCAGCAAAATCAGGTAAATTTCCAACTGAGTGATTTCCCTACCCTCATTCGTACCAAAATACCACCGTATTCCTGAGTAACGTCCGTCGAGTATGCATTAGTCCAGTGCATTAACACTGTTACAGCGGCAGCGGTGAGGGTGGCAACTCCGTCCTTTGACATAGGTTGTTGCAATTTAGATGTTTTGATTTATTTAGAGTGTATTTACTATGCCGTTTACAGTGAAATTGCATAAAAAAGGGTTTTTGAAATTTTGAATAACTAGTTTCTGCACGCGGCTTTACACGCGTTGTTTCTCTGGAAACGTTTGAAGGTTATTTCTATCCCATTGGAACTGATTTATGGGAAAATAAGCAAAATTGAAGCGCGATCCGTTGAGTAATTTTTGTGTGAATGAGTAACAAACATACAAACAAACACCATACATAGATTCGCGAAAAAAATTACTTACGCCTTCCTGTGTCAGGGTGTCTGGTTCGTGATGTAATTTCTTATATTTCATCATAATTCTTCCATTCTAGCTTGGTTAGCAGATAAGCACTATCAAAACTACAATTCAATTGTCCTAATTTGTTATTTCGCAATAAGTACTGATAAAATAGAGAAAATTATGTAAGTCATCAATTATACAAAAAGTTTAACCTCATTCCCACCTGCTGAAACGATTATAGCAAAAACTTGGTAATGGATTTCCATCCCAAGTTTCGAACTTGATTTAAGTGACCAACTTTAAGATTTGTCAACATCGTTCTAGAAATTGAATTGGAATGAGAGTTTTGAAGTTTTAAATGTATTTTGCGGTTAGAAGAAACTCATTTCGTTTCCACATACGTTTTCTTGATTACTTTTTGTTCCTTCTTTTAACACTTTGACTGCGGTTTTTTTTCGACGACGGCGATCTTTTTTTAAACCTAAAAAATTCGTGCTGCCGCTCTACACAGCGGTTGTGTTGCGCCGCACATGCGTTTCGTTCGAAAAATATTACGGCTGAGTCACACAGATCTGTATTTTCTCAGCCGCTGCGCTAGTGTGGATTTACGCATATTAGTCACTTGTAGAAAACACATACCGTGTGATTTCAGCAGTCAAAGTGTTAAAAGACCAAGACGATTAATACTTTTACGGATCAGGTAGGAAAAGTTATATACATTTTTGTTAACCGATTGTTTTTCCTGACTGTCTATTTTTTATTGTTTATTTTTTTATTTTATTTTTATTGTCTATTTTCGGTGGGTTCTACACACATCGATTTTGCGTCCACAAATATCCATTTTGCGTCCCACGATTCCACGACAACTAAAATACCCTGGAAACCTTAACGTGTTTTCCCCATTTTACCAACAGCGATGATAAAAAAGAAACAAAATGATCGCCTTGAAAGATGAACAACAGAAAGCCTATAAAAACGTCGCGCCAAAGTATGGGCTATCTTATTTATCCCTGAGGAAGAATTACCGAAACGGGGGCAACCAGAACAGGAGGCCAGCGGGGATCGTGCTAATGATAGCTCTGGGCACAGCTCTGGACGGATGGTTGGATCAAGTTTTTGCCCGAACACATGCCTTGTTACTAAAGTCATTTAAAACAGGATATTTAGCTTCTAATATACTTTTAACACTTTGAGTGCTGAAATCACACGTTATGTGTTTTCTACAAGTGACTAATATGCGTAAATCCACACTAGCGCAGCGTCTGAGAAAATACAGATCTTTGTGACTCAGCACAGCCGTAATATTTTTCGAACGAAACGCATGTGCGGTGCAACACAACTGCTGTGTAGAATTTTTTAGGCTAAAAAAAAGATCGCAGTCGTCGAAAAAAAAATCGCAGTCAAAGTGTTAAAGCTTATAGAACTTAACGACATCAAGTGTAACATGTGTGTAGGTGGAAATAAATAAACAACAAACAACAATATGATTTGATTTTTGAGTTTTCCAATATTTCGGCACAGTTTCATGCAAAAATCATGATAAATATCCTATTTTAAATGACTTTAGTGTTAATAACCATGATAGTTTCAAAATGTATACATTATTGTTGAAAAGCGATTACAGTGTTTCTAAAAGGTGCACAGAAAAACGAAATGCTACACAAGACAGAAGGTTTTACCTCAGCTCTGGCAGTAGGATGCTACGGGTTTTTCTTCTTAATAAAAACTAGCCCGCGGCTTCACTTGTTTAAGGTTATATCTATCTCATTGGAACTGATATAAGGGAATAAAAAGTTGCTTTAAAAAGCTTTTTTTTTATACCAGGCCTTAAAACTAGAGCCCGCAAGATTTCTATTTTAAAATCTTTGTATTTTATAATAATAATGTGACAAAATAGAAGTAAATCTTGTATTTTGTTATCCCTAATGAAAACATTAGTCTGTTATGTTTCATTTCTTTTATGTAAATAGAAATAATAGAAAATGTTTATTTGTGTTTCATATAAAATAATACAACTTAAGAAGTAATAATAATAAAGATAACAAATTAGGAACGAATAAAATAATTAAAGTACGAGAACACAGAAAGGCTACCGGCTCAGCATTAAATGCTACATTGATATAAGCCACTGCAGCGCTGGCTATCAGCGGCGCCAGGGTGCTGAGTGCATATGTCAATAGTTAATCTGATATGTCAATAGTTAATCTGATAAATCCCATCTTTATCAAATTATATGTGCATTCTATTTCTTTAAAGATCAGCTTAAGAGAACTAGCTTATATTCTTTAAATTACTGTATACATTTATTTAAAATTACCCCAGCTTTTATATGTCATCATCATCATCATCAGCAGACCACTGCTAGACATAGGCCTCCCCCAATGAGCGCCATAGCGCCCTGTCTTCAGCTTGCCGCATCCAGCATCTACCTGCAGTCTTTCGCAGGTCGTCATCCCACCTCCACTCAAGAACACGTTTCTGGGACAAACGTGTTCTTGAGTGGAGAGCCGTCGGTTCTTCGCGAGATATGGCCGGCCCACTGCCACTTCAGCTTTTATATGTACATATATAAAAAACATAAAAACGTTAAAAAATACTTTTTTCTATCATTGCTTAAGTCTAAAACCATAGTGGTATTAGTGGAAGAAGTACCTAATATACTTTAGTATTGTTTGCAAAATTTGAATAAAGTAAACCAGCCTTTTCCTAAGCCAGCTTCAGATCTAAGTGGCTTTGTTTGCCGGCTTTTTGGCTGTGACGTTATTTATTAGGAGCATTGAATCGTTGGGCAGATAAATGGGCACTGAGAGTATTGTGGTGGCGTAGTTTTGAACTATTGGCTATCTAGGTATGGGAAGGTGGAGAATTGAATAGAATAGAAAAATAATTTATTTAGACACAGGTACAAAATACATAGAATAAACAAACAAAAAAGTTTATCATGGGGGTAAAAGACACAAATAGGTGATATTAGGACTAAAATAAGACTACCTCCATGACCCTGCGCCGAAATAGGGGTTGAATTGGCAAGCTTCGCTTGGTGTGGAAGGAAATTTGCCTTAATGTTTCACTACTGATTTATTTTCTTGTGTCTGCCTATAACAGGGGTCTCTGCTATAAAATGCTCTGGTATCTTATCTTATCATACTCACTTTGTTTACAATTAATGCTATTTTGGGATAAGTACATTTAGGGGAAAAAAATAATTTTAGGACAAATTAATAATAAATTAGTCTGTAACACGTTGATGTGTTTTTTTAATATAATGTTTCTATTAGTGACATCTTGATTGGTTTATACAAAAATATATTACTGATAATTTTAAGAATATTGTAAACTGTTTGTGCCTTAATAAACGAAAAATAAATAAATAAACACGCCACCGTCTACACTTGTTCTAACACTTCATGCCCATTCAAAGGTTACCTGGCAGAGATCGCTCATAGCGATAAGGACGGCCATTATACAACATTTTCTGTATTTTTTTATCCTGTCATGTGTATCTGTTTTATTTGGTGTGCAATATAGCGTAATTGAATGTATTGTAGCAGCTCTCGCACACCTAAACAACTAGTTATTTTACTAAATAAAGCATGACACTCACTGACAGAATTGATCTCTGTGTTGGTGAATGGGAAGGTATAAAGTTTCCTACCAGTTCTTTTTAAAGTAATCAAAACTAAGCTTTATTTCTTTGTCCTTAGGTGCCGGTGGCCTTCGAACCACAGAGCTCCGAATCTTCCCGAGGGTCGTCCAAAAAGGTCGTAACGTCACCATGGCGTGTCTATACGACCTGCAAGACTACGGGGTGTACTCTGTGAAGTGGTACAAGGGGACCCAGGAGTTCTATCGGTACTCGCCGCTTGAATCGCCGAATACTAAGGTGTCTAATGTTGCAGGGATTAAGGTTGATGTGAGTATTTTAATTCTTAAATTATTATACTGGGTAGTTTTTTGAGAAGGGCGGTGATGGTTAAGTCCTAAACCCTCGCGGTAGGACTTAACACTAACAAAAAATTGGAGTGAACATTAAAATAATGTTATTTGATAATAATTAATAATATTAAAATATGACCTTCCTAAGTGCTTATTTGTAACCCTAAAGATATAAAAAAAAATCATTTTCATTTTCAACCATCACCGGAATTTAAAAATAACTAAATATGCAATTATTGTTTTCTTAAAAATCGAAGGCGTGGTTCCTTTCACAACTTTTACTCTCGTGGTTTCGGACTTGGCTATCACCGCCCTTCTCAAAAAACCACCCTGTATAGAAAATCGAAGGTTAAATGCAACTGACGACCTCTGAGGCACAGCGGGCGAAGGTCCGACTCAGACACAAGAGGTTCGATTCAGGCGATTGCCGGTTCGATTCGAGCCTCAGAACAAATGTTTCTACGATTTGCAGATTCGTTCCTGGTGTTCGTGGTGTTTTCTATGTATTTTAAAATGTAATATGAAATGTAATCAGTTATTTACTGCCCAAACCCAAAACACAAGCTGAGCCCAGCTTGGGGTTTGATGACGTTGTGTGCATTGTCTAGAATATAAATAAATAAATAATGCTGGACAATTCACACAGCATTATCTAGCCCCATGGTAAGCAGAGCTTGTGTTATGGGTACTAGATAACTGATATACATAATACATTACATAACATAGATAGATATTTTTTATTATACATAGAAAACGACCAGAACACCCGAAACAATTATCTGCAGATCGTACACACAATTGTTCCGAGGCGGGAATCGAACCCGCGACCTCCTGCGTCGCAGGCGGACCTTCACCCACCGCGCCATATCAGTCGTCATTAAATATTTACTTGGATACGAAGTTTTTCGTAATTCTTATTATAATTATGTATATCAGTCATCAACTACCGCAACCACACACATACATTACACAGGATCTGCTTAGCTTAGGGCTAGAAGATTATTAATGTATCTATTGCCCAATATTATTATTTATTTATTTATTCTTTATGCTACAAGGGTACAGGGGTTCAAGAACCTCCTGTTTTCAGTAAAAAAATCCGCTGTAACGAGGCGAGATATGATGAAGTTAGCAGTATTCTAGAGTGCATGCACTTTCCTATCTTTATGACTTGTAACCAGATCTTTTGTGCTAAGGGTTGGTGCAGACGAGCTATAGGGTTTATGTTTAGCAAAACCGCACTGCACATTTTGAACCAAATAATATCACAAAAATATTTCGACTATGAAACCGAAACCGTCTTTTTTGATGGATTCTTAGAAATTACCCTTAGTGAGAGGGCTTACGCACTATAATAAAAAAAACCTAATTATCAACAAATCAATATCGTAATCGCCCTAAACTTAAATGGTACCGCCACTTAAGGGGCCTCGGGAGGGACGAATTCTTCATACGTACCTAATACCAAAATTATTTCTAATTCAAGCATATTTCCACTATAATATTGCATTATTTGTATTAAAATAGTATTTATCTAGGTTCCCCAATAGGTTTTTTTTCAAAATACTTACCTAAAATGAAATGGAAGCCAATCTCATTTTGCACATTTTTATGCGAAAATGGACATGTTTTCTTGCTATTTGTTTCGTATTAAAAACATCAATATCTTACGTTTTATTTATTAAGGAACATAGCTTATATTGTCTAGTTACAGAATAACAATACTTTGTGAAGAATACAAAAAGTTTTCAGTCATAATTTTTGGTATTACGGAACAAACCAAATTTTGAACGGCTAATATTGCTATCGCACACGCATGTGGCGCGGCGCAAAGGTTAAACAGGGACAGCGATATTCGGAGCGATTTTTGCAAGCGAGGGTCGCCGGACCCTTAAATGGTACCACTATTTAAGTTTGGAGCGGGTCTCGGAATACTACAAAATCAATCAGCTTTTCCCTGTAGGCTTTTCAATTACTTTTCCGAGATAATAATTAGCCCAAGTCTTTTCCCGGGCTATAATCTACCTCCTTGACAAATTCCATGAAAATCTGTTCAGCCGCTTCAGCGGAAAAAAAAAGAGACAGACAGACAGAATGACATTACATACAATATCAGAATTATAAAAATCTAATGAAGATTTTGATAAAAGTTTCTTTCCTAGTAAGTTTGCGTCGCCGTCGCTAATAATGTCATTTGACGTATTTTCTAGGTTATATCATCATCATCATCAGCCTATATTAGTCCACTGCTGGACATAGGCCTCCCCCAATGAGCTATGGTTATATCATCAATCACTACATAGTAAAGAAGAAATCGCTTCCCGCTGTCTGTCTGTCCCTATGTATGCTAAGATCTTTAAATCTTTAAAACTACGCAACGGATTTTGATGCGATTTTTTTAATAGATAGAGTGATTCAAGAGTAAGGTTTATAAACCATTTGGCACATAGATTTCCACGCGGGCAAATTCGTGGGGCTAGATTCTTTATAACTCACAAAAAATATATTAACCAGGCTAAACACAATTAGGATTCATGAGCAAACCCCACTTCGCTCAAAAAGCCAAGTGGATTTAGTAGGTGGCCGGTCTGCGCCGTACCTAAGATTAAGCGCAGCTTGCCAAAAGCACCATTCGGGCCAAGAACCAAACAAGGGCAATATGTTAGTTCGGATCTAAGCTTGGCGAGCTTTCAAACGCTTATTTATTGGCAAGATACTGCCTCTGGTAAATGAAGGGAGCCAATAGACTTTGGGAATGCATTTCGGTAGACTTGCAGAAACTAAACATTTACTACTTGGTTGACGACCTCTGTTGCGCAGCGGGAGAAAGTCCCTACAGGAGGTTGCGGGTTCGATCCCTGATTCGAAACAAATGTTTGTATGATCTGCGGATATTTTATAAGAGTGTTTTCTATCACTACGTAGTAAAAAAAAAGTCGTTTCCCGCTGTCTGTCTGTCCCTATGTATGCTTAGATCTTTAAAACTACGCAACTGGTTTTGATGCGATTATTTTTAAATAGATAGAGTGATTCAAAATAATGGTTTATAAACCATTTGACACATACATATATTTCCACGCGGACGAAGCCGCGGGGCGCAGTAAGTATGTAATAAATATTATCTATCTAATATAAATGTATTAAGTATGTCTGTTATCTTGTTCCCATATCACAAGCTCTGTTTATTTCGGGGCTGGATTATACTGTGTGGATTGTTCACTCGTAAACTTCTTATGTGCTTTACGTGTTTTAATTTTAATAAACTTTTGAAAAGTGAAAAAAAAAAAAACACTAAAGCACATAGGAAGTTAACGAGCCTTCATACGGTAGTATCGCGTCGCGTGTTCAGTGTCGCACTGGTTAGTAGGGGCGGAAATATGCCGATTCAGTAAGTTCGATGCATTCATCTGTACGTCTTCGCACATTAGAATTTACTGAGAGCTTTACAAATTAAATAAGCATTTACATAGTCGGGTCTCAAAATAACTTTATTACGACAAAAGGCTCTTGACTTTTGTCAAGATAAGAGGCAAGTCTCAAGATGCAGTCTAAAGATTTATAGGGCAGTCTCAAGATGTAGAGGCCAGTCTAACGAAGTTGTTCAATTAATCAGTTCGTGCTATGAACTTCGAAGAAATATTTGAGACAACTTTGGGGCTAGATGATGCGTGGAATGTTCAGGATTTTTTTTATGAGACTGATTGATAATGAGAATTTAAGTTTTGTGAAGTACCTAACTTTTGTTGAGAATGTATCTTAGTTCTGTTTATGACATAAATAAATAATGCTGGACAATTCACACAGCCTTTACTAGCGTCAAGCTAAACAGAGCTTGTGTTATGGGTACTAGATGACTGATAAACATAATACAATATATTACATATAAGACAGATAATACATTTATTATTATACATAGAAACCGACAAATCTGCAGATCGTACAAACCTTTGTCACGAGGCGGGAATCGGACCCGCAATCTCCTACGTTGTAGGCGAACCTTCGCCCACTGCGCCACAGAGGTTGCCGTAAAATATAGTCGAAAAATATATACTCGTAGTATTCCTTTATTCTAAAATAGAAGTGGGTTTTTATATTAAATAAACTTTTAAAAAAATTGAAGCAATTTTTAGAGCATTGAAGGACAAATACGCTATCACATAACACTGGAACATTCCAGTTTTATGTAGGTATTTATATTGATTGTGATTGGGTCCATTTGATTGACCTTGTTTTGAAAAAAACATGCCCTAATATATGCCTACTTTCGTCACAGATACATTTTACAGTGCCGAGGTCGTCAAAAAAATAAATAAATATGGTAGATATTTTTTATTTTGACGATCTCTGTGGCACTGTGGGCGAAGGTCCACCTGCGACGCAGGAGGTTGCGGGTTCGATTTCCGCCTCGGAACAATTGTGTGTACGACCTGCAGATATTTGTTCCGGGTGTTCTGGTCGTTTTCTATGTTTAATAAAAAAATATCTATTTAAAATATTGTATTATGTATGTATATCAGTTATCTAGTACCCATAACTCAAGCTCTGCTTACCATGGGGCTAGATAATGCTGTGTGAATTGTCCAGCATTATTTATTTATTTATTAGTCTTGTTATTAACTTCGCTTTCCATGTCAACATCAATCGCAGGCGACGCGATTTCTAACAATTCAATATTTATCTAAGTTACTCGAAGATTTCGGTAAACAAGCGAACACGCTATTTCGAAATTCCGTGCCTAAAATCCAGACTATTTGTTGTAGATTCGTAGCCAAAAACATAACTCAGTTGGTAACCCAAAATGTTTCCAAGGGTCAATCATCTCATATGGATAAAACACTTTGTAGATATTTTTCGTTTCCATTTGACGTTATTTTTAAACTAGTACCCACAACAGAAGCTCTGCTAAGCTTGGGGCTAGATAATTCTATGTGAATTGGTTCAGCATTAATTATGATTATTTTACATCTATATAATCTGGTTGTTAAAATGCATGTAAATCAATCAAAGGGAATTACAGCGATTTCGTCAGCCATGTTTTAACATGTAACGAAGCAATAGATATACTTTAAATTGTATGTTGGTACAATTCGTGTAGTTTGGTAATACTAACAGCCGTAGATTTTGGTATTATATGTCATATATTTCGTTACATCTCGGTAACAAACACGTAAAACGGAATTGCTAAATTACTAAGCTCTGTATGTGGAAAAATCTGTAGCAATATGTACCAAAATCTATGACATAATACTCGTAGATTTTGAAAAATCTGCAGCAAATTGTACCAATAACTACGACATAATTATGTCCAAATTTTGGTGCGACATAATTATGTCGTAGTTTTTGGTACAAATTGCTGCAGATTTTTCCACACACAGAGCTTAGTAATCTTATTTCCGTTTTACGTGTTTGTTACCGAGATTGAATCATAAATTCAACAACAACCATCAAGCAAAAATACCGCTGTGCTTCTGGGAGATAACATTTCTAGGAAACGTGGCTCGTATCTTTTGCATTAGGTAGTAAGTACAATAAACGGTGGAAAAATGGCCACTTTGAATGTACTATAATAATTTTCTGTCATGTTATTTACGTGTGGTAATGATTCGTTTCCTTAAAATGTTATGTGTGTAGGGGATTTTTTTAACTTTTGAGATTTATTTTCATAATAGCTAGCTCCAACAAATGTTATCTAAGAAAGTGAATCTAATATCGGATTTTAAGGCTTCTTCAAGGGATTTCATCCAAGCTGGGCCCCGTATCGCCAGCGTATACATTAATAAATATATTTCACACGATCACGAAACCATTTTTTTTATATAGTATCTTAACACAAGCTCTGCTAACTTTGGGGCTAGAAAGTGCTATGTGGGTTGTCCAACTTTATTTTTTTATTAACTTAAACTTTTTTCGCAGAGATTTAACTCAAACGAGACACACGTCATCCTTCTGCGGGTAACGCCGAACCAAAGCGGCAACTACAGCTGCGAAGTCATACAGAATGCACCTTCCTACCCCCAGTACGTGGCGATGGGCAGGCTCGACGTCGTCAGTAAGTAATTTACACCTTATTAGAATAGACCTAAAGTCTATAATACATAAATCAAGCGGCAACTACAGCTGCGAAGTCGTACAGAATGCACCTTCCTACCCCCAGTACGTGGCGATGGGCAGGCTCGACGTCGTCGGTTAGTAATTTACACCTTATTAGAATAGACCTAAAGTCTATAATACATATATCAAGCGGCAACTACAGCTGCGAAGTCGTACAGAATGCACCTTCCTACCCCCAGTACGTGGCGATGGGCAGGCTCGACGTCGTCAGTTAGTAATTTACACCTTATTAGAATAGACCTTAAGTCTATAATACCTATATCAAGCGGCAACTACAGCTGCGAAGTCGTACAGAATGCACTTTCCTACCCCCAGTACGTGGCGATGGGCAGGCTCGACGTCGTCAGTAAGTAATTTACACCTTATTAGAATAGACCTAAAGTCTATAATACATATATCAAGCGGCAACTACAGCTGCGAAGTCGTACTTCCTACCCCCAGTACGTGGCGATGGGCAGGCTCGACGTCGTCAGTAAGTTTTTTATCACCTTATTAGAATATAACTAAAGTTTATTTTAGCTCTATTTTCGCAAAATAGAGTTTCGGTATCTGACGGGCGAACAGACAGAAAATGCCATAAGCTCAGCAATAAGGTCTCGTTCACGACTCGGTAAACGTAGTGTAGGACGCCCTCCGACCAGGTGGGATGACGAACGGCGAAAGACTGCAGGTAGATGCTGGATGGGTCAAGCTAAAGACAGGGCGCTGTGGCGCTCATTGGGGGAGGCCTATGTCCAGCGGTGGACTATCTGGATGATGATGGGGATGAAACAGAGATACAAAGAAGCCCTTGGTGGCCACCAAACTCTATTGTCGCAAAAACGATTTTGGGTCTGCTACGGGTGAAAAGACAGATAAAAGCTATTAGCTAAGCACGTTGTATCTGTTGTTGTCACGTTGGTATCTTTCAAGTAGGAAACTCAAAGACCATGTAATAAGCTCTTAGTTAGCTCCAGAATCAACACAATCGAGTTTCCCTTGCCAGGAACAAATAGTTGTGAGTTGGTTCTAGTAACCGATAGTTCAATTCGCAAACAAGTCACAGTACCACCAAATTAGCGGTGCCCCGCAAACCATGAACGTATCAGAAACTTGTTTAATACTTGTAGCTCAAGAGTCAGTGGAGGTTTCTTACTTCATTCCTCTAGAGTTAGCAAAGTGGGAGTCTATCAAGATTAAAGATGGTTTTGGTATTACAAATTCACATCGGACAGATCGTTTTGTGAGTCGCTAGAGATAGTTCGCAGTTATGTTCTTTGACTAATTTAATTGAACTAATATACATAAACATTTTATACTGACATAAGGCCCATATGGGGTGAAGAAAAACTCGATTATTGGCGCTGATAATTTAAAATATAATCGACTAATAATATATTAATTTTATTAGTCGATGGTAAAACACGTTTCACATTAGTAGCCATAAAACAACGTAATTACTGCATTTCCAGATTACATTCTTCGAAAAATTTTCGTTTCCATTAATCTAGGTAACAACGTACATCGACGTTAGTTAGAAATAATATTTTTCCTCAAATGATGAACTTTAAGTATGATGTACAAAATACACGACAGGCTCCCAAACTAACAGTTTCATTGCTCTGTTTTGGTAGCTAACTCGGCAAATAAGTTAACCAATATCTAGCCGAAGTTTGTACGATGCGATGATACGAACTATTAATAAAGATATCGCCAAGATCCGATCCGCTAGAACTAATCAACTTCCGATACATAATATATGAGAACTATCTACTAAAAAATAGGAGCGAACATTTCTAAAACAAGTATTTTTGCTCTGGTATAATAAAAATAAAAAAAATTTAACATTATTTGTTCGATTTGTTAACATATTAAAGACTAGCGCCCCGCAGTTTCACCGATCAGATATTTTGGATAATATACAATATATCTCTATAAATAATGTAAGCCTATGTGTTATTCTGATATTATGTAAAGTCTGTGAAGTTTCATCAAAATCAATACAATACAATACAAATACGCTTTATTGCACACCAAACACAGAAAAAAACAGTAAAGAACAAACAAACAGATGCACAATGGGCGGCCTTATCGCTAAGAGCGATTTCTTCCAGGTAATCAATTCAGTAGTTTTTGCGTGAAAGAGCAACAAACATTTTCACAAACTTTCGCGTTTATAATATTAGTAGGATATAATTTGAAATTAACTTCTTACTCTCTTTGTCTGGTTTGACACAAGCCTAGTTAAGTAAGGCGTATAGAAACGCGCGGTCGGAATCCAGATTAATTTAAGGTGAAATGAGTCCCAAAACCCACGTTTTGACTTAACGGAAAATCTATTTTAAGGGAACAAAACACCTATTTTTCGAACATATTTTGATGAGGATCAAAAGTTTAGGATATTAGTTAGTAAGTTATGGGAGTCGAAATACGATTGACTAAACTTGACTCGATAGAAAAAACTGGCAAAGTTACCTCTAAATCTTCATTTTATACAGAGATATTTCTACGGAAAAACCAGTTTTATTTGCTAGTTATTTAATATTATTGTAATGAAATTCCTTCTACGTGTTTCCTGATAAATACTTAAGACAATTATGGTCTTAGTTTTTTTGAGAAACAGTATTATTTTAGAGGAATAACAGATTTAAAAAAAAACCAGAGAAATTGCGCGCAGGCCGGTCATTCTTCCGCTCTTGCCTCTCTTTCTCGCCTTCCCCGCGCGGCGTTCATTCGTCCTTGTCTCGAAAAAGCGAACTCATTTCGCCTTAATAACGTGCGTTACCAAAGCGCGCGCTTCATAACGCCTAATGTGCACTCACTGATGCAGCAATTATAGATTGCAATAATTGGCTGCAAAAGATTTTCTATGAAACCATGCTATGCTTGTTGTTGATTTTTAGTATAAAGTTCGTAATACTCCAAAATGCTAGGTAAAAACCGGTCCATGATAGGCATTTAAGTCCATGATAAATCTTGTTTAGCCACCACTGACCACCGATGTGGCGCGGTGGGCGAAGGTCCGCCTGCGACGCAGTAGAATAAGAATAAGAATAAGAATCATTTATTTGCTTAAAACATGAGTATTAACATGGTGTGAGCATGCAATTATGTTAAAATATTAGTAGGTTGCGGGTTCGATTCCCGCCTCGGAACAATTGTGTGTACGATCTGCAGATATTTGTTCCGGGTGTTCTGGTCGTTTTCTATGTATAATAAAAAATATCTATATATGTAATGTATTGTATTATGTATATCAGTTATCTAGTACCCATAACACAAGCTCTGCTTACCATGGGGCTAGATAATGCTGTGTGAATTGTCCAGCATTATTTATTTATTTTATTTACCAAACAAATACAATACTGCACGAAATACGGCCCAAAACCGTTTGTACTTACATTTAGCTAAGCTGGTACGTCTAACGCTTGAGTTGCCAGCGAAGGGCTGCCTTTAGCAATCAAATTGAATAAGCCAATCCGTTTGCCGCCCTCGAGCATTAGCATAAGAATACGTTATTGAGTTGGCAATACTTACCTAAACTGGAATATATCACGCTTTGCTGATTTCTGTTGTGTTAGCTGGTTACCCTCAGTCTGATTCACTGTGAGTTACATCATCATCATCATCAGCCTATGATATTCCACTACTGGACATAGGCCTCCCCAAATGAGCGCCACAACACAGCGCCCTGTCTTCAGCTTGCCGCATCCATCTACTTCAGTCTTGAGTTACATCGTGCAGTGGTAATTGATGTAATAAGGCGATGTCAAAAAAAAATACCATTTTTCGAATGTTTCTTTTTAACCTAGAATTTTCCAACGAAAAGTATTTTCAATTGCGCATGTCATTCGTCAAAAACTTGTTTATGATTTTTAATTATGTGTGTAGGCTACATAAGTACTTTGCAATTGAATTTACGCGCCTGCGCACGAGTGCGAGGGAGACCTACGAGCCGTAGGCTCCGCGCCGTGTGCGTGAGCGAGACCGCGAACTGCACTGGCAGGCCGCGACACAAACGACAATGTTATGAATTAATTATGCATAGACCGCGTGCTGCCTGAGCTCCCTAATTGTTTTTCCATTATTATTCGTGTAAATACAGTGTTGAACCAAACAAACTGACTATCTGTGATCGGCCCTACCCCTTCTATACATAGGACTACTATCCCTATATGTTAACATTGTGGCGCATGCTGAGGATACTTGAGACGTAAAAAATAAAAACAATGGGTTCGAGTCCCTAGACAATCCACACAGCATTATTTAGCCCCAAGCTATGCAGAGCTTATGTTATGGGTAACGATGACTGATGTATTTAATACCATACATAACATAGATATATACTTTTTATTATACATAGAGTACCCAATGTTGTTCAAAAAGACCTCCAAAGTGCTACGCCGGTTCGTAGCGTCTGAGAGTGCTACGGAATTCGTAGAGCTTAAACTTTTACGTAGAGCGTCTACGAAACCCGAACTTAGTCGTAGCAAAGCTCGTAGCATCTCTAAATTTCTACTATTACAAAAGTTTGAATGGATTTCTGTAAATAGTAACAAAAAATATTCTTGTTTTTATTTTTTTGTCAATAAGTATCAATTAGTCCGCGGCTTCGCACGCGCTGCTTGAAATAAATAGCGAAAGTCAACAAAGATCAAATTTTATTGTTTTTTGAAAATGTTTTATAGGTTATTTCTCCTATCTCTCCTATCCCATGGAAGCTGTATTATGAGATAAAAATAAGCCTTCCTGTATTCCAAGTCTAATTCTATTGGAATTTTTTTTGCCTAATCCGTTTAGAAGTTTTTGCATGAAAGTAACTACTAACAAACATTTTGGCAAAAAAAAATCGCACTCTTATTTAGTAACTTCATTAAAACTATCTAATGATTTTTTCTATTATTAAAAATAATACAATTCAACAATCCAAACATACTTTATTATAAACCAGATACAGGTCATTACAAAAATACATTACATGCGACGAGTAAAATGGGCGGCCTTATCGTTTAGAAGCGATCTCTTCCTTTAATCCCTAATAACCTTACCCGATATAAAACATATCAAGCACTAAGCCGTTATTTTAATCAGGGTTAAATAATTTATTGATACCAAGCAGCGGCTGAACGTAGTATTCGACGAATTTGTACTAAATCGTGCTCGATCGAGCGTATTTCAGCTATCAAAGGAAATATCGCTCTAGGAGAGTTTTATTTCAACGTCAGGGACACAGTGGCATAGGAGATGACGGAATGGTTGCAATGCAAGAAGATGCGGGATCGATTCCCGTCGTGGGACAAAATGTTTGTACGATCTGCAAATATTTGTACACAGTGTAAGTAGGCAGAGAGCGACATCTTCAGACCCGGAAGTTTAACACTTTGACTGCGATTTTTTTTCGACGACTGCGATCTTTTTTTAACCTAAAAAATTCGTGCTGTCGCTCTACACAGCGGTTGTGTTGCGCCGCACATGCGTTTCGTTCGAAAAATATTACGGCTGTGCTGAGTCACAAAGACCTGTATTTTCTCAGCCGCTGCGCTAGTGTGGATTTACGCATATTAGTCACTTGTAGAAAACACATACCGTGTGATTTCAGCAGTCAAAGTGTTAAGTGTTTTCTATGTATAACAAAAATATCTTAGTTTTGTACTGGGTAATAGCACACATAAAACAACGGGTTTGTGATATGGGTACCAATATACCTGCTTACTTCGGGGCTAGGTTATACGAAACGCACAGCTTACAGCATTATAAAAAAAATCGCTTCCTCTCTCGCTCTGTCGTCTACTATAAACACACCCTAAGCATTCCCTAAGCTCATAAATACCTTCATTTATTTCGCATCCAGTTCAATACAAGACCGGTGAAATAATGAGCAATTTGCCATAATAGATAGCTCACTTATTTGAAGCAATTTGATAACAACTAATGGCCTAGATGGGAACATCTAAGCAACAATAGGAGGAAAATCTGACAAAGATGAGGTTGGTCTACTTTTGGTCTTGCTCTGTGGGATTACGTCTTTAGATACAAAGAGAGGCACAGTGGAGGGTTAAAACAGTTGGACCACAATGTCGTCAGCACACAAACTTCATCGAAACATAGACTAGCAAAATTAAACAGGAGCTTTATTTACCTTTGTATAGAATTCTATAATAAATTACCTTTACTTGTAAGGTAACTTAATTATAAGATTTTTTGTGAAAAAAATCTGAAGTTTTTTAATATGTAAATCTTTTTATAATATTGACGAAGATTTTGCTGATGAATTTTATATGTAATCATGTTTTTTTATTGTATATGGCTTTTCCGAGTGTACAATACAAAACAATACAATACAGTAACTCTTTATTTATTTATTTATTTATACTTTTTGCACGAAAAACATAACACAAAACTTAGGTATTCTAGAACATTATAACAAAGGCGAACTTAACCCTAAAGAGAGTTTTATTGCACACCAAATACATAAAAGATACACAAGACAGGAAAAGAAAAAAACAAATACAAAATATGCTGTACAATGGGCGGCCTTATCGCTAAGAGCGATCTCTGCCAGGCAACCTTTGGATGGAAATGAAGTGCTAGAACAAGTATAGACGGTGGCCAGAGTAATATTTAATAGGGACATACATAAAATACCTACTGATAGCTATAACTATAAATATAGATAGATAGATAGATAATTCTTTATTGCACACTAAGTATAAAATGACAATGTAAAATAAAAACTTAAAAAACTAGATATAATTGGCGGTCTTATCGCTCAAGAGCGATCTCTACCAGACAACCATGGATGGATAGGATCGTGGACAGTACCAGTAGATCTGTGTGCTTGCAGGTTATACATATATTATAAAATAAAATACTTATAATACTTACATACATATATATATATATATATATACATAGAGTGTACGTGATTGTATCAAAAAGGAATAAATAAATGAAATGAAAATGAATAAAATGATTCATCTACTGTATCCCCCAATCAAAGGAACGGGGTTATGCCATAATCACCACGCGTGGTGGTGGTGATCGCAGTAAATAAAAACATATAAATTGTGGCTATTTTTAAAGGGAGTTGTCGTAGTCCAGGGAAGGTTTAAACAATGAGAAAACATGGTATAATTGCGCAGAAAATTCCACGCGGGCGAAGCCGCGGTGCGCAGCTAGTGTAAGATAGAAAAAGTTCTTTTAACACTTTGACTGCGATTTTTTTTCGACGACTGCGATCTTTTTTTTACCTAAAAAATGCGTGCTGCCGCTCTACACAGCGGTTGTGTTGCGCCGCACATGCGTTTCGTCCGAAAAATGTTACGGCTGTGCTGAGTCACAATTATCTGTATTTTCTCAGCCGCTGCACTAGTGTGGATTTACGCATATTAGTCACTTGTAGAAAACACATACCGTGTGATTTCAGCAGTCAAAGTGTTAAGAGTTATTTTACTAATACTCGTAGGAACACAAATGTGTTGTTTCAAGTCGCCATTTTAATTTGTATTCGCCCACTCCTTGTCGCCCACTCAGTAGTTCAGTAAGGCATTTTCAATATTATGGGAAAGCTAGTTTCATCCCGCGGCTTCGTACGCGTTTTTTCTTTGGAAACGTTTTCATGTTATTTATATCCCATGGGAACTGATTCATGGGATGAAAAGTACCAGTATCCTGTTTTATTCCGGCCTGGAACTAACTGTATGCAAAATTTCAGCCCGATCCGTACAGTAGCTTTTTCCATGAATGAGGAACAAACACCCATACATACAAACTGTTTTATATTATTAGAAGGATGAACTCCGCTGGTATGAAATTCGATCATTATTTGATGAGTCACCTCATTATGGAGTTTTTTGCCTGTAGAAGGAAACACGTGTGCTAATTAAATATTTAATAATGAAGCGACGAAATAAAATTACTTATTAACATACGTTAATATATATTTTATGATTTATACGACCAAACTTGCCATACTACTCAGAAGCAACGCTGTAATAAGTCTTTGAGACAGCAATTAAAAACCAATAGAATACAAAATAAAGGAAAGACTCAATTAGCCATCACAATGGTTACTGTCTTTGTTTTAACACTTTGACTGCGGTTTTTTTTCGACGACTGCGATATTTTTTTTACCTAAAAAATTCGTGCTGCCGCTCTACACAGCGGTTGTGTTGCGCCGCACATGCGTTTCGTTCGAAAAATATTACAGCTCTGCTGAGTCACAAAGATCTGTATTTTCTCAGCCGCTGCGCTAGTGTGGATTTACGCATATTAGTCACTTGTAGAAAACTCATACCGTGCGTTTTCAGCAATCAAAGTGTTAATAATAGTGGAATTTACAAAGATTTGTGCCGTTGCCGCACTTTTCTACATATTTTAAGTTTAACTCTAAGAATATTTTCGAACATCATCTAGCCATGCCATTTAGCCTTGACGACCGATGTGGCGCGGTAGGCGAAAGTCCGCCTGCAACGCAGAGGTTGCGGGTTCGATTCCCGCCTCGGAACAATTGTGTGTACGATCTGCAGATATTTGTTGTTCTGGTCCTTTTCTATGTATAAAAAAATATCTATCTATGTAATGTATTGTACCTATTATGAATATAATAATAATAATGCTGGACAATTCACACAGCATTATCTAGCCCCATGGTAAGCAGAGCTTGTGTTATGGGTACTAGCCAACTGATATGCATAATACAATAAATTACATAGATAGATATTTTTTATTATACATAGAAAACGACCAGAACACCCGGAACAAATATCTACAGATCGTACACACAATTGTTGTAGGCGGGAATCGAACCCGCAACCTCCTGCGTCGCAGGTGGACCTTAACCCACCGCGCCACATCGGTCGTCAAATAATATCAGTTATCTAATACTCATAACACAAGCTCTGCTTATCATGGGGCATCGACGTCTTACCCTAAGGGTAAGTTGTCGATGTCATATTGCTGTGTGAATTGTCCACCATTATTTATTATTTAGCCACAGATTATTTACACAGCGTACCATTAACGGAGCTTACTTCGTCATAAGCTATGGCTCACAGTAGCTAACTCTAATCTCCTAATGATGTCAACATACTTCCCGAGGATATTTCAATTTGGACTAATAGGAGGGAAAATACTTTTTTTTATTTGTGGTTTCGGTGAAGCGAAAAGGTTTAATTACCAATATACCTAAGTATACGATTGACGAAGGAGGACACATTACATTCTTCATACAAATAAAGCGTTTCTCGCATGAGTAAAATATAATTATACCTCAGTTCTTAATTCTTTAATTCTTTATTGTACACATACAAAACTTAAAAATAACTTATATAAAAAAGATATGTACATAGGCGAGCTTAACCCTGAGCTAGAGTTTTCTTCCAGCAAACCTTAGGTTTACAGGAGTGGCGATGGAATAAATAGAGGAAGTGTACAAGAGACAAATTAGACTAATAATACAATACGGAATGAGATTATAATATACATACATAAATTTAAAAAAATAGTTGAATAACCTAATAAATACATTTAGTTCAATACAAAATAATAATATATATAGCTAATTAAATATATATATAAATAACTCTAGATAGATAATTTTATGATGATAGGAAGTGCTCTTTCAATTTTTAGTTCTTAGCTTTTTTTTTAATCATTATTTATTGTAAGGATAATTAATTACATGGCGGTCCTATTGGATTAACAAGATACTAATTTACAAACAATTGTTAGCTTAGTTGAGTAACCTTTAGACTGTTTTCAACTGTCTGTAGTGAAATAGTAGTAAATACCTGGTCAAACTTGTTTCTGCTCATTGTTATTTTATTTACTGTATTGGGAAACTACCCGTATTAATAACAGCGAGACAAAAAATATTTTTACGACCAGTAATCTAGAAATCTTAATAGTAACAACTATTAAAATTTCTATGATATGATTATGAAACTTTCAATATTTAAAAAAAAACATGGAAATATGGTATCTATAAATGCCTACATAAATGTAATAAACCAAAGTCTGTTTATTAGATTGATGCTGGTGTATTTGTCTTCTCAGAATGAACGATTTTTCCTTGTTGAAGCTACGGTACCCTAAAAATTCAGTACAAGGACAATCTCTGAATAATAAAATAATTCAACATGCACTCAACAAAGCGCAATCAAAAACCTTTGTGTTTTATGTTTTGGCAAGCTCCATCACCTGTGCTTCACTGTAGTCTTTTTTAGGGTTCCTTGTTTGTTAAAACAGAGCCTATGGCCTATGTCAATTAAATTAAATTTTAATTTTATTATTATTATATTTTTATCAGCGGGGCAACATAACCAGCGTCTCGGAGACTGCTGTTAATATGGATCAGTTCAACTACCTGTTAATTTTTGGCAACAGTCTGCAGTAAGCCGAAATATTTCAATTGTAGATACTATAGTTCTAATTTGTTTCTATTATTTGACTACATTTTTTAGTTAATATATAAACAGAACTGAACAAAGCTTCATAGTTAAAAGTTCCTTAAAAAAATGTTTCAAGCAAAAAATTTTCTCACATAAATTAAATAATATCCTAAAAATCACTACATAACAGGGAGACGCTCTGACCATGTATTGAAGAGAAGATCACGGGTTCAAGTCCCATTGGAATCAAATTTATTTGGGATTATTTAATTTCTTAGAGATTACCCTGTGTGGGAGGGATTACGCAGTATAATTTAAAAAACCTTAATGTTTCTAAATCCTACGGAACTCTCTATCACCATGCTAGAAGTCTCCCACTTGGCCTGTTTTATTCTCCGTGACCTCACTTTAGACTTCGCAACAAAAGGTAAAAGTGGGAGTTGGTCGAGCGAAAAATATTTGGGACGGTATGCGACATGCCCTGATGAAAGGTATAGGTACCTATCTACAGAAATGAAGGGTTTTGTGGGACATATGTATAAATATATATATACATTTATGTTGATATTTAAAGTGTAAGATAAAGATTGCCGACGGCCGCTGGAGTAAACGTGTTCTTGAGTGGAGACCAAGACTCGGTAAACGTAGTGTAGGACGCCCTCTGACCAGGTAGGATGACGACCAGCGAACTGCAGGTAGATGCTGGATGCGGCTAGCTAAAGACAGGGCGCTATGGTGCTCATTGGGGTAGGCCTATGTCCAGCTGTGGACTGTTATAGGTTGATGATGATGAAGATAAAGATGGTGCAATGAATGTTGACAACCAGAAATCGCTAGCAAAGTTAGGAGACTAACAAAAAAGAACAAAGACTAGTAAGTTCATTCAATGCGCTATATTGGTAGGTTATTTGCTAATTCAAACCAATGCATGTAGACTAAAGTAAAACACCACCACTTTTTGATATTGCCAAACAAGTAAATAAAAAAAAATTATAAACATTTTGAAACAAATGACGAAAATGCTGTGTCGCGTTAATTATTTGCTGATTTAGACCAACCATAATGGTTTTATGTAGACTCATCATCATCATCAGCCTATATCAGTCCACTGATGGACATAGGCCTCCCCCGATGAGCGCCATTGCGCCCTGTCTTCATATTGCCGCATCCAGCATCTACCTGCAGTCTTTCGCAAGTCGTCATCCCACCTGGTCGGAGGGCGTCCTACACTACGTTTACCGAGTCGTGGTCTCCACTCAAGAACACGTTTGCCCCAGCGGCCGTCGGTTCTTCGCGAAATATGGCCGGCCCACTGCCACTTCAGCTTGCTAATTCTTTGACTTATGTAGACTAAAGTAAAACAATGTTTAAAATTCCAAATCAGTAATATTTAATATACCTGCTTTAATAAATAAATAAATAAATAATGCTGGACAATTCACACAGCATCATCTAGCCCCAAGCTAAGCAGAGCTTGTGTTATGGGTACTAGATGACTGATATATATAATACAATACATTACATAGATAGATATTTTTTATTATACATAGAAAACGACCAGAACACCCGGAACAAATATCTGCAGATCGTACACACAATTATTCCGAGGCGGGAATCGAACCCGCAACCTCCTGCGTCGCAGGCGATTAAATATACCTGCTTTAAATGTTGGTCTTTTGAAACCAAAATGACGCCTAATTCTGTGTCCTATATGCATATGTCCAGTCAGTAGGTCAGTCCACCCACTTCTACCCAACCGTGCATCCCGATTAAAGAATTTTAATTACATATCCCAGTTCCACGGGGCTAGGTTTACATACGGAAACTGTTTCAAATGATTTTTGAATAAAATGGATCAACCGCAGTCGAATTGAATCGGCCTGATTAATAGTTTCGGTGGAAGGTTTTGAAATTGGTGAAAGGTGGTTTATTTTTGCTTTTATTAATTTTGATGGTAGCTACTACTTGGCCACATTGTTAGGTTAAGGAAAATACGTTCGTGGAGTTATGTATTTAATTTGTGTGTTATGTAGTAGTAGGTAAAGTTACATGCGACGCAGTTGTGGGTTCGAATCCCGCCTCGGGACAATTGTGTGAACGATCTGAAGATATTTGTTCCGGATGTTCCGGTTATCTATGTGTAATTAAAAATATTTATCTATATAATGTAATGTATTAAGTATATCAGTCATCTAGTACCCATAACATAAGCTCTGCTTAGCTTGGGGCTAGATGATACTGTGTGGATTGTCCAGTATTATTTTATATCTTACTAACGGAGCCCCGCGGATTCACCCGCGTGGAAATTTCTGCGCAATTTTACCATGTTTTCTCACCGTTTAAACCTTCCCTGGAATACGACAAACATTTTTAAACTTTTTTGGTTTTTTCTCGAGCTTTAGCGAGACTAACGAATAGCAATAGATTTTTATATATAAGGATTACACAATCTCATAGACAGTCATGACAATATGTAGGTAGCTATAATAGGTAGCTTCTTCTATGAAACATCTAATTCCAACGCTGTGTGCTAACAGTAAACAAAGTGTAATCTACGCACAACTTTAAATCTTTTGGCACAACTGATTGCGAAACTCGGTTGCGAATGCGGCTCGGTATAATAATCGTCAAACTTTTGCCCTCTAAGCAAACCACGTGACAAAGATGCGCAATTCTTAGGCCAAATTGGTGGGCGGCTACCTTCTGGACATTCATGTCGATTATTCACTGTCAGTTTTTGTTTCAAACAATGAAAGAGCGAGACAGAGCCACACGAAGGTAACCTATCTCTTATGCTTGTTAAAGAAACCACTTTTGGATTCTCAGGATATTCCCTAAAAAAACAACTAAGTTAGAGCGCCCCGTTTGGAAGAAAAGGTCGCGGGTGCAAGACCCGCCGTTTTTTAAAAAAAAACGACTTCGGCGGTTTGATTTATTTTAGATTGCCCCGAGTGCGATGGCTTACGCACTATTACAACAAAAATCTTTATCATCTTTTTCTTAAACTCACTCGTAATTCGTTCCCCAGGTGCCGGAGGTCTTCGAGCCACAGAACTGAGGATATCCCCTCCAGTGGTGGAGCGAGGCAGTACAGCCACGCTAGCCTGTCTGTACGAGCTGACAGACGCGCCGCTGTACTCCGTGAAGTGGTACAGAGGGCGCCACGAGTTCTACCGGTACTCCCCGACAGAGATACCGGCGACGAAGATCTTTCCCTTCGCGGGGATTAATGTTGATGTGAGTATTTTATGATGTTTTTAAGTTAAAAGAATTTAAAAATATCATGGTTTTAACACAAAATTCATTTTTATAGCGGGATATTTAATTAGATTAGATTTTTGACTATTGGGAAACTGATTAATCATACTGAACATCCCTTTCTCCCCTTATCCATATCCGCCATATTCGAACCAAAAACTCACACGCATTTTTTGCGGATTTTTAATTTAAAAAAATCTAAAAATAAGGATCATTCTTCAGTTCTTAACTTATTATTGCCCGCATGGTTAGAATATGAAAATTGTGCCAATAGGTAACTTGTTTTTTATAGCTACATTATAACGCTGATATCGCATCGCTAGTATCGTGTTATAAAAACCAAGGTAACGCTGACCCTTAAGGACCCTTGAAGTACAAAAGGTGCTACGAGTTTGGTCTCGACCACTAAAATTCCCCACAGAAATATTCCGTAAGGTAAAGGTTTCGCCCCTTCTTGGAATGTCGGGGATAGCTCTCATTTGAATTATTTTCGTTTGACCTCTACCTTTCACAGACGAGTGTTATTCCAACATCAATTATGTATTATAATAAAAAACATAGCTTTGTTATGAAGGAATCTGCCTAAAACTAGCTTTTTAAATTCACATACATATGTATCACCTGCTTATATACGGTTCTACAATAAGACTCCAAGTGAGTTGCAAAATTATCAATAAACTAGCGGACCTTCCCGACTTCGCACGGTTTAGTACGGATCCCTAACTTTTTCGAAAATATAATATAGCCTATGTTCACCGCGAATAGTGTAGCTTCCAAACGGTGAATGAATTTTTCAAATCGGTCCAGTAGTTTCGGAGCCTATTCATTACAAACAAACAAAAAATGAAACATATCCTCTTTATAATATTAGTATAGATATAGATAAATTCAAACCAATACAAAATATCAGATTATCTATGTATCTAGATGATTAAAAAGTTTGGGATGAGTTTTGCTCCAACTAGTACTAACAAGTTAAAGGTTTCTTGTTCGCTTCTTTACCTTATGCTTGCTTATTCTTTGAGCTATGTCGGTTTAACTTTGATTGACAGTCTTCAATCCAAATTTAACACGAGTTTATTTGTGTTAGTCAAAAAAAAAAGGTAAGTATGGTACTCGGTATGTAAGCTATTTCCAGAGTTTTACTTACTCTAACCTACGCACAAAGAAATGTACACTTTATTTAAAGATAGAAACCCCAGAAATGTATCATTCGGGTCAAACCCCCTACGGGTATTTAGAGTGTTATTACTTATAAGAAATGTAATTATTTATATTCTATTAAAATAAATATTATACATACAAAGTTCAAAAAAGATGTAAAATATTTACGCCGCCGTCAGCTTTAATACGTACCGATCCTATCCATCCAAAGTTTGCCTGGAAGAAATCGCTGTTATCGATAAGGCCGCCACTAGACTTAGTATTAAGATCCATTATTATTGTATTTTTTTGTATTGATGGTGCAATGAAGAAATATTGTACTAAAATAAATAAATAATAAATAAATAATGCTGGACAATTCACACAGCATTATCTAGCCCCATGGTAAACAGAGACTTGTGTTATGGGTACTAGATAACTGATATACATAATACAATACATTACATAGATAGATATTTACTTTTGTACTGTATTGTATTGTAAAAAATCCGCTTAGTTCTCGCTCCCGTTACGCAACCATTAATAGGTACAACAACTGAAACAAAGCCGCAAGTTTCCGTTGTTTCCTTCATAACATTTAAACAACAAATTGGCATATAATTCCCACATACATACGCTTCGGGAAGTTGAACATGAAAGACGATTTGTCTTCGCGAAACTGTCACAACCCACTGCTAGTCATGTAAATGCATGAGGGTTTGTGCTCCACCTATAAGCTATAGATAAAGCGATACTAAGCTTTATCTATAGCTTATATGTGGAACACAAACCCTCTTGCATTTACATGACTAGCAGTGTGAGACTGCAGTGACTAGCAACTTTATTAGGTTGGTGCGCTCAGAATGCAGGCAAGAATCAACCTTGCAGAAACTCAGATATATAATATTATATATTCTGTTTTCACCATAATTCCAGCCCGTATAATTCCAATGCTGAACATAGGGCTGTCCCAAATTACGCCACATATAGCGACATACCTACTCCCATTATTTTTTTTAATATGAAAGGCCTTTATTTCCAAAAGTTTAAGTAACGTATTCGGTTCTGGTATGATCGAATTATTCAAAAATTTAATGATAAATGCATTATTGTGTTATTCTTTACATAAATGTCTCTTAGAAGAGAATGTTATAGTAAGAGGAGCTCTCTTTTATTGTGACATTATAATGAAATTATAACAATGGCCTGTTATTTATTTTTAAACAATTTTAAAATACGTACACGTCTTCACTGAGTTGTGGCGAGCCTTGACCCGTATAGTGATTATGTAATTCGCGAACGGTTTGCGACAGGCGTAAATTAAGCAATCAGTGCTGTCAAACGTTGTATTAGTTTGACACCAGCTACAACGTCAAAATTGGCGTTTGACAGCACTGATTGCTTAATTTACGCCTGTCGTAAACCCGGCCGGTCTACTTTAAAGTTAAAAAGACGTTTGTAATAATTTGGCAAACCTTTGGATAGACCATAAAAAGTATTTCTTTATGCGGTAAGATAAAATGATTCTTTTACGGTGCAACAATCCTTAACGCAAAATCTTGTTTTAAAGTTTGCTGTGGCGGAAAATATGCGAATCTCAAACGTATGCTCCAAAAATCTGATTGTTACGGAACAGACAGTACTAGGTAGTAGTAGTCTTGACATAGTGTATCAAGAAATCATATTTTGAAAGATATTGTCCACTATTAAAGGGTTTTACTTGGGTTTTACATTGTATTTGAATGAAGACATCAGGATCATCATCATCAGCCTATAGTAGTCCACTACTGGACATAGGCCTCCCCCAATGAGTGCCATAGCGCCCTGCCTTCAGCTTGACGCATCCAGCATCTACCTGCAGTCTTTCGCAGGTCCTCATCCCACCTGGTCGGAGGGCGGCCTACCCTACGTGTACCGAGTCGTGGTCTCCACTCAAGAACATTATCATCAGCATCTTTTTTATTCTAGCCCGGATACACCCACTGCTGGGCTCCTTTTCGCTTTTGCCAGCCTTTTCTGTATTTTATTATTTTTGTATCAAGGACCTACGACTTAGGCTTAAATTTGCTTTTTATACATAGTTTAAGCCCTTCACACATGGCAGGCAGTTTTGCAGACCCCTCGCTCATATTGTATGTGAGTAAATCAAATGCTTTTGATCCACTTGCTTGCCAGATACAAGAATACCACTCAGTATTATCTAGCCCCAAAGTTTATTATCTCATTTATTGGATGACCCAAAAAAATATTCAGCCAGATATTGTATTAAAACTCACACTTTGCTGTTATTACCGTTATAATGTTGAGACAAAACGGCCGAAATTATGGTTTATGCTGATAATGTTCACGTTAATGTCAGTCTTCGGCGGAAAGAAGACATTTTTATCTAGTTAATGAGATTGTCTTGAGATAAAAATAAATTTAATTTTCGAAATGAAGAGCATATTTCTGGGAAACGATCTTTTTTTCGTAATTTTGTAGATTGTTTATTTAAAAACTTGGTGTTACTTTATACATGTTACTCATATTATTCCTGCCTTTATTGGATTTTCTGCCTTTTAAAACATTTTTATAATTAAAGCTTGTAGGTATTTCAATGAAACACATTCTAGGTCGTATCTATAATTTTTCAAACAGAAAATAATACTTTTCATGATAAGACAATACAATATGGTGACTTTAATAGAATAAAAAAACACACTTTGGGTGACTCGAACAGCAAAGAAGTATAATACCAGCATCAGATGCTAAGAAAGCATAATATTTTGTCCAATTTAGAATATAACAAACAATGAAATAGAAAATCAAATTCAATAAGAACATTTAAATAAAGAGCAAATGTTACCAACAGACTGATCAAAGGGCCAAACAAAAGGAGTGCTTAAATAGATTAATTGAAATATTTCTCTAACAAAGGGATGATAACATTTCTAGTGTATTAGGCATATTGTTCGGAGGCGACGAACCGGGAGCGCCTTCAATGAGAAGCTTGGTGCAATTTACAAGAGGTTTAAGCGTACCCAAGCTTTGTACTACGTACTAACGAACGATCGAACGAACATTTTACGTTTTCTTCCCAAGTCTCGTTTCAATTAGATACAAAAATTATCGTACAAAGATTATTGGAAAGAAAAATTCGATAAAATATAGTAGGTAATGTCAGTTGCCGACGCGATCGTATGCGTCAGCTAAAAAAAACTTAATATTGAGTGAGCTTACAGAAACGTAAACCATTTTATCCATTTCTTTTATAAAGATCTATCTATATATCTAATCAGCCGGTAACACCCACGGCTGAGTATAGACCCCTTCCATATCTCGCCACCCCTGGTGGTCCTGTGCCAATCGGAGCCACTGCTTCCCTACCAGCCCCCACAATGTCTGATCATCGGGCAAGTCTGCCTCGACGCCGCAATAAAGATAGTGCCAAAAAATAATAACAGAAACCTCTGTGACCACATTAGTTATGAGATGTATAATAAAATATTATATTTTAAGTCCCTACTTTAAGCCAAATTGTAATAAATCATGATACAATTTTGGATCCTACTTAGCTTCAGTAACCACAAAGTCCAACTAAAACTGAAACTACAAATTCAAATGTAGCCAAACCAGACGTCCCCCAATTAAGGAACTGTTATTTCAACTCTAATATTTATGCCCTCGTAGCTTGTACCAGCCCTTTCAATTTAAAAGGAACAGACGGGCAACGGAAAGTGGATGAAATCTATAAACAAATGGTGGCAAATGGCCGAGAGTTGTAAGAGGACAAAAGCAAGCCATCCGCGGCTCGATGATGGTTCAATAATATCACTAAATCAATAGACACACACGGCTCATAAAACCTGGAAGGAATGGCGCATAAAAGAGCGCCTTCAAACCCATCAGTAGCAGAGTAAATTAGGTACATACCTAACCTACAATGGACGGGCCTAATACTGAACTCTAAATGGTGATGATGAAGACGGGAAACTCGAGCAACTTGTCTCAGAGTTGTATGACGCTGCAGCTAAACACTGAAGTTTTATTTTAGCAGATTATCCTCTAATCTAAAAAGTAAGGATTTTCGTGGCTTCCATCTTGCAAAAGCTATAAATCTCTGCGAGGATGCGGTTTCAGTTGCCCGTCTGCTTGACCTCTTAGGGCCCGACTAGGAATTTAATTAATTCAAAGGGAAACGAAGGTGCGTATTGTTTGTAACGTAAATAATGGACCATGGAATTGGATTATTCTGTTTCGATTCGTGATTTAGTTCACTTGACTAAATGCAGGGTTTCAACTGCTTTGTAATTTTAGATCTGGGTTTCTGTGAATTTAGATTTCTTACACTTCACTCAACATGAATCAATTGTTTATAACTCGTGGTGGGTTATAAGCGTCCATCTATGCAAAATGTAATCATCTGGGCCGATCGCATCTAGATCTTGCAATATTCTCAACACATCTAGCAGGTCACCTGGGTACCTAGCAGGTGCCAGCACAATCTGTTTTCTCAATCTTTTCTTTAGAGAAATAAGTGCCGAATGTATGAGTAAGAGTGAAAATTTCAACAAACTAAAGAATAAAGAGAATATTTATTTCAAAATTTACAAGATAGCCTTATTATCTATGCACTTTTTATTTATTTATTTTAATTTTTATTAGTTACTTATATAAACTGATATAATAGTTAGTAATAAATAATGCTGGACAGTCCATACATCATTATCGAGCCCCAAGCAAGCAGCAGAGCTAAGCAGAGCTTGTGTTATGGGTACTAGATGACTGATATACATAATACAATACATTATATAGATCGTTTCTTTTATTATACTTCGATAAACGACCAGAACACCCTAAACGAAACAAGTTTTGTACGATCTGCAGATATAATTTGTGGAAATCGAACCCTCAACCTCGTACGTTGCTGGCGAAACCTTTGCTCACCGCGCCACAGTGATCGCCGTTGTTTATCTGGTAAAGAGTGATTTACTTTTACCATATAAGTAAGTCACAAGACCCAAATCTTTTCGCAGTCGTATTCGTAAGTTATACGCCAGTAAAAGTCTCAATCAGTGATCTGGATAATCCCGTCAATCCGTTTCCTGAAAGAAAGCATCGAATTGATCAATCCCGAATAGATATTGAGTTATAAAAACTCGCGAGCACATTCCCACCCAGTAAGAATAAAAGAGAAACAAAACGGTTGTTATTATCGGTACAGCTTATGTGTATTGCAGCTAGGGCAGTGGTCTAATTTGAATATTAGTAACGATTGCTGCGAAATAAGCTTAGGTACCTCTGAATATTACATTTAAGTACATTTTTAGGTTAGAAAAAACTGAAAACCAATGTCAAATTAATTCGTATTAACACTGTTTTTTTTTAAGTTTAAAGTAGAAAGAATTACACGCGAATTCATTAGTTCGAATTATTTTCACATTGGTATTCAGTTTTTTCAAATCTAAAAAATTAACAAGGTTACAAAATAAATATTATATACAGAAATTTCTATTAATCTTTAAATAACCTCATTTTTCAAGAATGTTTTAACTGTAGATTTTGATAAGCTCCTACAAAATTTAGGTGTGTTTTCATTTATTAATTCATGCCTAACGTCGATTATGTTTTCGTAATATACCCGATTCCAAACAAACGCCGTGTTATCGTTCTTTCATACGTAAGCAACTGACCCAGCTATTCATTCAGTCCTTTATCGCAGCGAGTGTGAAAAAGGAGGTCGTGATAAGGATTGAATATGAACATCTGCTGCGTCGTAGACGGGTAAGGATGGCGATGTCCTTTGAAAAAATGTTTCTCTCTCCGAAGTAAAGTGAAAAATGCTGCTTGGCGGAGTTCTTTGATTGTCACAAAGTATTATTTCTCTGTGTGGGTGGAGACACACATGATAGGAATAGGTTTCTGAACGCGTGTGGGTGACAGAGTGGGTTGTTTGGGGTTATTCTAAGGTCTTTTCATTGACGAACTTAGTGGCGCAGCCAAATATTTGTCCTACCTACAGACCTACACAATTTATTTTGGGTATTTAGATATTATTTATTTATTCGTTATTGAGTGCAAGAATATCATATTTCCAATCATAAGTGATACACATAACACACTCACTGAACGGCTGGTCCAATAGTTCAAAGTCGCTCAGCGAGCTATGGAAAGAGCGCTCGGAGTTTCTCTGAAGGATATGGTTTGAAACGATACATAATAATAGATTTCAGGTTTCACTCTTTTTGTACGGAACCCTAAAGTGTGAGAGCTAATTCAATATAATAACAAAAGCTTTGAACTGAGCTTTGTCTTATTGTAGAGATGTTTTATAGCCAGAAAATAATGACTCACATTCGTTGGTAATCAGTAATTTAATAATGACAAAATAACACTAACAACCTTTTCAAAGTAAAACAACACAGCGCCATCTTTCCAACAATACCAAAGCAAAACAATCAACATTTGTCTTCAAAAGTTGCCGTTCAGACTTTGCAGTTGAATGTTTTACTTATAAATAAATATTGGTAAAGTCAAAATGAAAAGGAAAACTAAACAAACCTAGATACACAATGCACTCTTATAAATGTTCGTTTAAGATTTCGTGTTGAGTTATTGAATAATACCTAAATAGAAATTAGCATAATAAAGTGTACGTTTCAAAATATTTACTAACAATTTTTAGTCGCCTAGATTGGAAATTAAAAATATTTTTGATTAAGAATTGAAAGTGGGGTTGGTGCCTTTTAAATCGAGTAGTGATTTCAGTTTTTTTTTTTAAATATTTATGACAGTATTGAAATAATATTAATGAAATTATTTAATGAGAACCTTTTTATATACCTTTACCTTGTTATATATATACTAGCTGCTCCCCGCGGCTTCGCCCCCGTGGAAATCTATGTGTCAAATTGTTTAAATGATAAAAAGTATCCTATGTTAGACTCCTGGTTCTAAGCTACCTCTCCACCAATTTTCAGCTAAATCGGTCCAGCCGTTCTCGAGTTATAAGTGTTGTAACAAACACGACTTTCTTTTATATATATATATATAGATTAAAGGGTCAACATAATACCAGCGCTGAGTAGGTATCAATATTTATCTACCCAGCAACATGCTGAGTTGACACCTTTTTGACTCGACACCAAATGTTTTGCCAGGCAGGTTGTGGACGTTTTTAGTTGGGTACCTAGTTTTTTTTAATTTTTAATCATACATTTTTGAGCTCTAAAATCATTTGGGGGTATTTTGTTTTTTTTTCTTTGTTTTGTATTTTTAAGTAGGTATATAACTGTGTAACCTCCATTATTTTAGTAATAAAGTTTGTGCCTAGTTCATAGTTATCCTTTGTGTTTTTAAATTGTAATGTGTCGTGTCAAATAAACCTTTTTCATTTCATTTCATTTATATCATCAACTTTACGCTTAATTCCATTTCCTAAAAATTAAAGCGGTCACCAATATGAGAGCTCAAAATACTGGCAGCGTTGCGTTGGATGGAAATGCTAATTTGTTTGCCGAAATAAAAGCCAGCTTTCCAATCACCTGAGGCTACAGTTCTTTCATACTATTTTTAATCAAACTCAATGAAAACTTCGAACTAAGTACAATAGAAACCAAACACGTTTGAATTTGCTCTAGATCTAGTTTTCAGAAGACAATAACTAAGCTCGTAGCAATTACGCTCCAGTAAGCGCCTCGCACGTGCTTCATCTAAATCATTCCAACGGATGCAGGTCTCCGACTATGGGAAACCGTTTCCCAACAATATTAACAAACGATATCAATACATCCCCTACGTAGTACGTCCTCAGCATACATACTATACATCAAAATCATAGCAGTCCACTGCTGGACATAGGCCTCCCCCAATAAGCGCCATAGCGCCCTGTCTTCAGCTTGCCGCATCCTGCAGTCTTTCGCAGGTCGTCATCCTACCTGGCCGGAGGGCGTCCCACACTACGTTTATTGAGTCGTGGTCTCCACTCAAGAACACGTTTGCCCCAGCGGCCGTCGGTTCTTCGCGACATATGGCCCACTGCCACTTCAGCTTGCTAATTCTTCAAGCTATGTGGATTTCGTCGGTTCTCTGTCGGATGTATTCGTTACGAAACCTACGAAACCTATCCTTCAGAGAAACTCCGACCATAGCTCCAAAGGGAGATTTTGCCACAATCACTACGCTTGGGAGACGAATTAGTGATTTCAGCTGAGACGTTAATATTACCACAGAAAGAAGCTGCCGTTCTGTCTTTGGTAGACTGCTGGTTGAGTTGAAGGGGTTGATTCTTACCTTGCAACCGCCACGGCTGATTCGACGTTAAAAAGTTACACTATAATCGAATTAAAGCTTCCTGTGTGTGCTTCTTTGAAAAAAGTTTACAAAACATTTAAAAAAATCACAGCTCATGATCGTAAAAAACAAGGAAGAAAATAGTGAGAATACAGTATTAGACAATCCACCTATCGTAAGAATTACAGCAAAACCATCCACAACAAAATCTCTTGCTCATTTGTGAATAATCATAGTGTATCGAAGTCAGTGTCCTGGATTCCTTTCACGATATAAACTCAATTCTGAAAGCGACACACAGTGCAAAGCATGCAGTGTATCAATATTCGAGGCATTCCAATCTAGCGCCACATAACTTACACTGTGTAGGTAGTACCTACATGGTGTTATTTGCGAGCATTGACTTTCAATTTCGGAATTTCGTGCTGTTGTTCTTGTTCGTTATTTATTTTATCAGTTTTCATTTTGTCTGTACGTACAGGTAAATGCAATCTGTGTATAAAAGAAACAATATCACTATTCTCGAAATATAATATACTAGCTGCGCCCCACGGTTTCACCCGCGTGGTGATAGATATTTTGGATAATATCTTTATAAATTGTAGTCTATGTATGTGTTTTTCTGATGTATAAGCTATATTATTGTAAAGTTTCATTAAAATCCATCCATCCATACTTACAAACTTTCGCTTTTATAATATTAGTAGGATTATCTAAAATATCTATCACCACGTGGGTGAAACCGCGGGGCGCAGCTTGTATGATATATACGAAATAAGTCGGAATTATAAAAGATGGAGGTTTACACATTCTTAAACATATTTTAAACAGAATCTAAATGACGACGAATTTCTTGGAATTTTAAGTGTGCAAGGGGTGGATGCTCAATCCAGAGTTTTTTATGTTTAAATGTCCAGTTTACAAAAATGTTGCAGCTGACAAAATAAATATTACTATCTGATTTTATTTACGTCATCGTTCAAACAAAATACCACAGACCGACAAACACTTTTATTAAAAACTTTGTCGCGCAATTTAAGACATATGCTTTTCTCATGGTTGCCATTATCAAAAATGAACGTTCTTTGGTAACAAACATAAAAAACAGTCGAATTGAGAACCTCCTCAGTTTTTAGATTAAAAAATCCCTTCGTTTGCGCCCGGGGTTGAAAACCATTAAGTAAGAAAATCATGTATTTATGTGAGATTGCAATATAACTCATTATTCTTCTTGTCAACAGCTGGCTAACTCCAACCAGAGTCAAGTGGTGCTGACAAAGGTTGGCTTCGGCCTGTCGGGCAACTTCAGCTGTGAGGTGACCGCCGATGCTCCTTCCTTCGCTACCTCCATCGTCTCCAGCAATATGGAGGTTGTAGGTAAGTGGAATCAGCATTGCTTGCTTAGTCATAAAACTCAAACTCAATAGCATTTATTTCTTTAGGCTTGCAAAAGAAGCACTTAGACGAGTCAAATTTTATACCATTCATTATTATCAAATAACATTATTTTAATTAGTAACTAGCTGCTCCCCGCGGCTTCGCCCCCGTGGAAATCTATGTGTCAAATTGTTTAAATGAAAAAAGTATCCTATGTTAGGTTGGTTCTAAGCTACCTCTCCACCAATTTTCAGCTAAATTGGTCCAGCCGTTCTCGAGTTATAAGTGTTGTAACAAACACGACTTTCTTTTATATATATAGATATATAGTTTTTAAGTTGAGAGAAGAGAATTTAAGCTTTCGTTTCTAGACGATTTTAGGCGGTTGCAGACAGACAACGGGAAGCGATTTTGTTTTTATACTATGTATGCATCAAAGGTATGCATGTAGTGGTGTGCTTATCTTTCTACTTTCTGTGCATATCTTTATTTCTGTAGGTATTTTAGTGTTGTTGAAAGTTTCAAAGTCAATTCATCAAAAGTGGTCGTCGGCGGAATTTGTTTTATACTATGTACTGATAATGAAGTGTTTTCTATCTAAAGTACTATTTGTTTGCCCTCTAGTCCTACCTCCAAAGTCCCCAACCCTGGTGACCAGCCAGCACTACTACACGCCGGGAGACATCCTGCGCGCAAACTGCTCCTCGGGGCCCAGCCGACCGCCGTCCGAACTTACCTTCTACATCAACGACATGCCTGTAAGTATTACTGATGCATCTCACAAACCTTCTAGAACCTTTTAGAAGCAATCATCGAAGTCCCCTTTAGAAGCCATCATCGGAGTTTGTTCAGGAGCAAGTCAATAGAGAATCATCTAGGGGTGTGATCCTATTGATGCTTCTCGAAATCCAACCTTATTGCGATAAGAACAGGGTCATTCTTGAAAGAATCTAATGGGTATCTACCATGCCTAAGAATGACTGGACATTGGTCACTAGCTGGTGGTTACTGCAAAACAGCATAGTCGCTCTTAAAAGGAATGGATGGATGGTTGTTACTTCTTCGCGCCAAAAATACTGAATGGATCGTGCTGAAATTATTATTGCATAATTGTAGCCCTAAGCCTGAAATCCCTAGGAACAGTACCCATGGGATAGAAATTGCCATTAAACGTTTTCATAGAAACCAGTAACAACGCCTCAAAAACAGCGGGCATAAATTAGTTTCTTTTTAATATCATCGGTATAAAATGCATTATTTTCTATTTTCTTCTATATTCTGATATCCAAATTATTAACATCAATCGGAGATTTGTAACACATAAACCTTTAGTGATGCCTGGACCGAAATTAGAACTTTTTAAGCGAAACTGCGCCTACATGTTATACAAAATTTATAATCATTTACCAAAAAATATTTTAGATCACAAAGGAAAATTGTTTAATAAAGTCTTAAAAGAATGGCTCGTGCAACGCAGCTTTTACACAATCCAGGAGTTTCTGAACTTTAAAGTTTAAATTATTTTATTGACATTGAATCTAACTTTAATTTTGAATATTTGTATTGTATAGTATGGCTTGACATTTATTTTAATTAAACTTGACTTTTTATTAATTTGCATGAGAATTATTGTTTGTGAAACTTAACTGGAACTTTTTTTTTATATATTCACATGCCAATAATGTGGCGAGATATGAGGATCAATTTATTTGTAATACCACCTCTCTAATTTACCATGTCTGATATGAATAAACTATTTCTATTTCTTAGAAAATGGGGTGTGACATAGTCTTACATCAATGGTGTGATACTTCCTAGCACGACAAGCTTAGTTATACTTCCGATGCAGCTTTATCTGAATACCACCTACCTTTCAAAAGTCACTAGTCCCCTAGTCCGTTGGTAATGGATCAATCGTTAATGTTCTTCACAAAAACATTAATAATGAACTCCCTAGACTTGTCACAGGTTATGTTAGAACGAGCATAATTTTCAATAGACCAACATGGAGATGGACTGAACAACAATCAAAATGCTTTCAAATAATTACTCAAATGTTTTGTAATAAATTAAACCTAGCAAACATTTTGTTACAAAATTGGGTACAGTTTGAAAATTAGTTTCTGATAGTTCGTAACTACTTACAAACTCATCAAATTGTAATTTTACTCTGAATAACATTATTTTCACAGCGGCTATCAATTTCAGAACTATTAAATATTTTCAATCACATTAAATTTGTTCTGGCCATGTCTGGCCCATTACTTTTTATCGTGAGATAATTTTTTCTCGATAATCATAATAATTTAGACAATTTATTATTTTATCGGTTATTTCGGTTCATTTTCAGAAATTATTATGGTCGTTTGTAGCTGAAATTAATGAGATATCAGTAACACGGTCGCTATCGTAACAAGACTGTAAATTTTTATTGAGTCCAGCATTTGCTGAAGTAAATTTATTCATGAGATATCTAGCTACTCATCTTTTGAATATCATAGCATCCCACACACGCATTCGTAGGTTTGGTTTATATGCAATATCCAAAGTCCATTACTTGCCTACCACAAAAAGAGGTGTAGGAGTGAGCGTCCCATTTAGCATATGCTAACTAGCTTTCTACAAGAGTATATTCTTTTTCACTTCTCTACTCATGTTCAAAAATATTGAAATAGGTAAATAAATAGAACCCAATAACTAGGTACCGCACGGTATTTTTAGAACTACATATTAAGTATAAAAATTGTTTCTTTTTTAATATAATTTAGCCTGAGCCTTCAAGTTGAGTTCATGCTGGTTAGGTATATAAAAATAAAGATTTAACGTTCATTCTCAGTTCTAAAATATTTTCATATTTTATATAGATAGTTACAAACTGCATAAACTGAACTGCTTAAGCTTTGTAGCTCAAGTTATTTCAAACTCGGCTTCCAATTAAATCTAGATATCTTAATACAGTACTATTCAAACCGTTACCGAGGAATCTTCACAAAAGACCGGATTTCGAACTTATGAAACTCGTAGCAATTCAATTTGGCAGCATAAACAAAACTAGATTCAGAGTATACTTATTATAGTGTTTTTAAAGTTAGAGCCATCGTTATTTGAGGTGGAATTAAATTTTCTTGGCTTTTTACAAAAAACTAATGAAAATGAAAATTAAAAGTTTATTTATTTCTTTAAGCTTACAAATAAGCACTTAGACAGGTCATATTTTATAGTTCACTTCAACTTTTTGTCCACCAGTGGAAGAAGTGAGAAGAAACCAGTAGTATGTTCATAACTTATGTGTCTAGTACATTTGACTGCTTATCTGTAAGTTGGTAGATTTTGAGTTGGAGCAAAACTCGTTCCAAACTTTTTTATCTTCTAAGTAATCTGATATTTTGTGATAAGCTTTTTTAGAAAGAATATGTTTAACAATTTTTTTAAATTTATTTATTGATAATTTTTGCAACTCACTTGGAGTTTTGTTGTAGAAGCGTATACATTGCCCTTTAAAAGATACATTTATATTGTGTAGCCTAGTTGTAGGCACAGCGAGTTTATTCTTATTTCTAGTATTTACATTATGTATATCACTTTTTTTAGTGATCCGATTGATATTTTTATGAGTGTACAACAAGTTTTCATAATTTCATAACTTTCATGCCAAGGCCATTTGGGAGTGATACATAATTGTGCGTGTACTATTTAAGAGGTTTTTAAAGGTCTATTGAAATTTTATGAATTATTCAGTTCCATGCTAGGCCAGGCCACAGGTCTACTTTAAGAAAGGAAGGAAATTGACGGATAACGTCGATCGCACGAATATTTACTTTTCATTTCATTTCATATCAACTTTTTTCGGGCTCGTCACCAACTGAAAAACACCTTTCTTTTCGAATTTATCGCACTAATATTATAAATGAAATAGTTTCCATGGATGTATTGATGTTTGTTATTTCTTCACGCTAAAACTATTGAATGGATAAGGCTGACTTTGCATAGCATTAGCTTTAGCTTTAAGTCTGAAATCAAACATAAGCTATTTTTATCCAATAAATCAGTTTCTATGAGATGTAAGATCCTAGGTAGAAACTAGTATGAAAAAAAAAAAAAAAAAACATATTTAGGTCTTCGAAATAACGGGTCGGTCGTCCTTCGTTTTGTGCGATCGGACAGTTTCCGTCGACTTCGTAAGTTTTTTAAAGTAGACCTCTAGAAACCAAATTATAATAAGACATGCACCATCATTAACGTACAGTTTCACCCAGGCCTCTAGGACTACCCTATAGGTATATGTCTGACCCAGGTTTTGCAATACTGGTTGATTCTACAGCTTCGTTCTCTTTGCTAAAGGTTCAGGCTTCAGCTTCTTTCTCTTTGCTAAAAAACACATCATAATTATCATAATTTCAGCTTGTTTTCATTGTTGAGTATAAAAAGGTCCCTCTCTAATACCGCATTACATAAAACGCAAGATCAGTCTTTGCTATTAAGACTCAAGTACCACGCTCCGACACTCGCTCTGCTAAGCTTTAAGTTCAGGGCTTACCAAATTCTATAGTGGCAAGTTTTAGCGAGCTCCAAGTGCTTCGGATTTTCGATTCTAGAATGGATTTTAGTTCTATTGTTCCCGCTTTTGATGGATTACTGGATTTCGGGTGGGCTTGTAGAGATAGCAACGAAAGTCGCTAGAACCGAATTGATTTATATGATTGTGAGTTTTTTTTTTTTATGAAATATACTCGTACAATATAAAATAAATAAATATATGTATAATATATTGCTGTGTGATTTTCCAGAATTAAAATAAATTAATAATTTATTTTATTATAATAATGATTATCTAGCCCCAAGCTAAACAAGCTTGTGTTATGGGTACCAGATTACTGATATACTAACATAATACAATACATTACGTAGATATATATTTTTTATTATACATATAAAACGACCAAAACACCCGCAATAAATATCTGTAGATTATACAAATATTTGTACTGAGGCGGGAATCAAACCCTCATTTATCGGGAATTTAATGTTTACTTTTTGTATATATGTAATAAATAATATATATGTAATAAAAAAATACTTTATTGTACACCAGATGCAGATCATTAAAAAAAGACATTACATGCGACAAGTATAATAATTAACAATTTACACTACACACAATTTCTACAATTTAAATAAATATCTTTATGTTACAAAAATGGCGACCACTTAGCCTAGCCCATATAAATTGCTGAACAAATGGACATGTTTTGAGTGATAAATTCGGGTAAGATTTTGTTGCTGACTCTACGAAAACTAGGTATTGCTGTTCGGAAATTTCATTGTCAGATTCTGAGTATCACCTGCCTACTCGTGCGGATTTAGTTTGAGGTAGAGTTGGACAAAGGACAAACGTTATTATTATGTGAGACTCGCGTTTGCCGGCAGCTTCGTACACTTTCTAAGGGATAAATGCTGGCAGGTGTCTTTTTCGTATTAGGCGGCGTCATGACTGATTTTGAGAAACTACGCCGAGTGTTTTTAGACATCTATTGAACACAAAATAAATCATATTTCTGCAAAAAATCCTTTTGGCGACTGCTGTGGCAAAGGCAAGAGGTTGCGGGAGGTTGGGTTCGATTTCCGCCTCGGGAAAATATTGTGTACGATCTACATATATTTGTTTCGGGTGTGCTGGTGTTTTCTATGTATGATAAAAATATCTATGTAAGTAATGTATTGTATTATGTATATCAGTTATCTAGTACCCATAACACAAGTTCTGCTTATAAATGACGGGACTAGATAATGCTGTTGGAATTGTCCAGCATTATTTATTTATTTATTCAGTCGTTCTGACAACGTTTGTACAGTACAAGGGATTTGGGAAACAGTGATTCCTGTTTTCATCACTATTTTCATCACCTGTCATTCCAGTTTCAAGGATTATTATTATAATACAAATTTCTTGATTGATGTGGCGCGGCAGGCCAAGATCCGCCTGCGACGCAGGAGGTTGAGGTTCGATTCCCGCCTTGGGACAAATACTTGTCATCATCATCATCATCATCATCAGCCTATAATAGCCCACTGCTGGACATAGGTCATTGAGTTGGTTCCCATTGAGTAAATACTTGTATGTTCTGCAAATATTTGTTCCGGATGTTCTATGTATTTTTAATGTATAATAAAAGATATCTATTATATATAAGTATCACTCATCTTTATAGTATCTACCCATAATACAAGCTCTGCTTAGCTTAGGGCTAGATGATGCTGTGTGGATTGTCCAACATTATTATTATTTTTCTCTATCAATACCTTCCTATCAATCCTTCCCTGCAAGTACGGAACTCTCGAATAAACAGATTTCCATTCTCTTCCTACAAAATACATTTCAAAATTGAATAACATTCAACAGTCTCCGTGGAACGTATTCTACAATTTGCGGCAAAATCCGCTCATTGTTTGTTACGTTGATATTAGCAATTTTCAGCTTTATACACGTTCTGTGAGAGACGCTTATTCAATAAAGACTGAATTTTGAGCAGGATTGTGGTTTTGGAGACGAGCAGGTATAATGTGGGATTTAAGGGAAAATCTTTTGAAATTTAATTTAATTGGAGTAATAATTATGTCAAACTAGTATTTGCCCGCGTCTTCGTAGGCATTGTTTATATGGTCACTTTTAAAGGTTCATTTAACAAACTTCCATCTGTCCATCCGTAAAATTTTTAGTATTACACTAAAATTTATCACATTACTAATCTTCACGCAAAAACTACTGCACTGATCGGGCTGAAATTTTGCATAAAGGTAGCTATATAGGCCTGGAATAAAACATAGGTTACTTTTTTCTATAAATCTGTTCACATGGGACAGAAATAACCTTAAAACATTTCCATAGATACAACGCATGCGAAGCCGTGTGCAGAAAGTATTTTTTAATAATTAGTATTACAACAACGCACTCTATGATTAAGTCCATGACTAAAAATATTATCTCTGTAGAAAATAAGAATAGTTTAAAATCGTTTGGTCAATTTTGATTAATATTATTCAAATAACAAGTTATGAAAGTTTAAGTTCGCGCCGGCTTAAGATAATCTTTTTTTTTATCTTTAGGCTTTCATTAATAGGATTTCAAGGTTAATCACTAATTAAGGCCTCTGTTTACCTTAATTTTTATTTTAATAAACGTCTACTAATTAAATAGAAGCCTTTGTTTTTCATCTTACAAACGCCCACTAATATCTGGTATCTACACTTGCGAGCTATAAACTGGAATCACTTCATCGCTGGTTTCTGCAGACCATATTTTACAGTTTCCATGGAATAAACTGCAGATTGGTGTATACCATTTGAAAAGAAATTTTGTTAGCTTTCGAATGGTATAAAAAATATTTAAATTTAATTAAGTTTCCTACCTTCATTTAGTGAATTATTACAATAGGTCGAAGTTGTGGATGTTTAAATTAATAAGAAGATTTTAAATAAAAAATTGATATTTTCATATTACTTCATCTTTGTTATTTCCCGTTTAATATTTTGTAATGCCCCCCCTGGCCCTAATGACTGCTTGTAAACGGTTTTTCATTGACCTAATGAATTTCCTGGTGGAATCCTGTGGAATTTCCTGCCACTCTTCGATAAGAGCAGTTTTTAGGTCTTCTATTGACGCCGGAGCTGGAGATCTTCCGCGTACCCGCCTTTTCAGCTCGTCCCACAGGTGTTCGATAGGGTTCATGTCAGGGCTGACGGCTGGCCAGTCTATTGTGGGAATCCCGACTTCTTCCAGGTACTGTCTAGTCGCACGAGCGGTGTGGCAGCGGGCATTGTCGTGCATTAGCAGGAAATTTTCGCCAATGAACCCGGCGTAAGGGAGTACATGGCCCAGCAGAATGTCGTTGATATACCTTTCTGCGGTTAGTCCTCCTCCCCGACCTCCACCGGGTACGAATACCAGCTCCGTTTTAGCTTCAATTGAAATCCCCGCCCACATCATACAAGACCCGCCCCCATATGCCACTGTTTCCGCTATACAGCATTTTGCGTATCGCTCTCCCGGTCTCCTGTAGACTCTCCGTCGACGGTCGCTGCCATGCAGGCACATCCTAGTCTCGTGCGCGAACAAAACTCGGCTCCATTGCTGTATATCCCAATCTAAGTGATCACGAGCAAACTGAAGTCGGGCTTGTCGGTGGGCTGTAGACAATTTGGTTCCCGTTGCTGGCCTTTTTGGGGTCAAGTTAGCTTCTTTGAGTCTTCGCCTCACTGTCCACTCGCTGACAGTTCTCCCTCGAACTTCTCCGAGCTCCCGCTGGACGTCAACGCCGGTTAGATGTCGATTTCGGAGAGAAGTGCTGAGAATAAATCGGTCATCTCTCGCCGAAGTGCATCGCTGTCGTCCAGATCCTGGTCTTCGGACTAAGTTTCCAGTTTCTCTAAACCTCTTGTATACTTTGGAGACACAGGACTGGCTCAGATGAAGCTGTCGAGCGATAGTACGCTGAGAGAACCCTTGCTGGATTAGGGTGACGATTTGAGCGGCTTCTATTGATGTGGTTTCCATTTTTTTGTAATTCTAGTATTTTGAGTGACGTCATATATTGGACTGATGACAAAATTTTATAAATTCCCAGTTTTTATAGGGATTCAGGAGTTTGAAAAAATTGATGTTTCGTTCCAAAAATTTATGTCTATTGTTTTCACGTTCCATGACATAATTGATGAACATTTTTTTCGCTATGATATCGAAAGAGTTTGAAAGCTAATAAAATTATCTTTAAAATAAAATACCACAACCTACAGTTTATTCCATGGAAACTGTAAAATATGGTCTGCAGAAACCAGCGATGAAGTGATTCCAGTTTATAGCTCGCAAGTGTAGTATGCTTGGAGTTTCTCTGAAGGATAGGATTCGTAACGAAAACATCCGACAGAGAACCAAAGTTATCGATATAGCTCTAACAATAAACAAGCTGATGTGGCAGTGGGCCGGCCATATCTCGCGAAGAACCTACAACTGCTGGGGTAAACGTGTTCTTGAGAGAAACCATGAATTGGTAAACGTAGTGTAGGACGCTCTCCGGCCAGCTAAAGACAGGGCGCTATGGCGCTCATTAGGGGAGGCCTATGTCCAGCATATTTTGATGATGACTCACGAAGCCGACCAGTTCCTTTCAGTTTACAACTAACTACAGGTGTTTCTCCCCCAGGTTACCCCAGGACAGTACCAGGTTCTTCCAGTAGCTGAGGGTCTGTTCCGTGCAGACCTGAACGTGCAAGTCCAGCTCTGGCCAGCCCACTATGAGAGGGGCGCCCCCATCCTGCGATGCGAGGCCAAAGTCGGGGAGCTGTATAAGGAAGATAACACAGTGGCGCTGTATTCTGCGAATAGCGACCCTAAGATTGAGAGAGGTGAGTTTCTTTTTGGAATTTTGCATGTTAATTGTCAGATTAGTCATTAATGTTACTGGATTCAGCTGTGTCGTAGCAAGCTTAACGTAAAGTTTACATAACCTATACATCATATGTATAACAAATATATTACCATGCCACCCAATATTACTATCAATTACTAATCATGGTGAAAAGGCCTTTAGAGCTACTACGACTACGACTATAGAGAGAAGTGAGATGAAAATAGAAGTGAAGAGTTCAGATCAAAAAGTTTAGAAAAAAGTAAAGTACCTACCTACATTTATTTCTTGAAAATACAATGTTATAAAGATCCTTTATTTTGGTTACATTTGAATCTTTGAGACTTTCTTTTTGCAATGTAATGTGCCTATGAGAAATGAATGACAGGAAACAAATACAAATATATTTCTTTTTTATAATCCAAAGCGGATGGAGAGGAAACATATAAAAACAAACATTATAATTGAATGTGTTATTGGTAATTATTGCACATTTCTGTTGCGAACAGAGATTCTTCTTAGGTATAAACTGAACCGTAAGTAAGAATAAAATCTATGCCTTAGGGACCACTCGTATGGGCGAGTGTACCTATATTTTCTGGGGTTATCACACACACATTTGGAGATTCTGGTGGAACAAGGAAAATTAATTTATAATTGATTTCTCTAACAACTACACAGTTGTTGGAAAGGCTTCCATATAGGTTAAGCCTTGCATTATCATAACCCTTCGAACAATAGAGCCAATTATTAGATATAAGTATGAATATTGATAATTCTAATCAGAACTAATAACCATTTGCCGATGACCACAAAACGCTTTCAAGCGCTGTTGACTGCGAACATGCCATTATCATGCTAAAAAGCACTAACATAGCGTTCACGCATTGCCAATTCAAATTCAGCAACACAACCGGCTTACATACTAGCGATTAGTTCAGCAACAATAGTCGCTTTTCAATTGTTTTCTATTGAAAACAAAAGAGATGCTATGGAAGGCTTCGAAAACATTCTTTTTTTGATTATTTTCGAATAAAAAAGCAGTTCCACACGCGATGAAGGCGCTTCTCCGAATTTATTTCAAAAAACAAAAGAGCGTTCGCCGTTCTGTAGTTCAGTAAAGCATTCGATTTTGACTGACTCTTGTACAGAGCAAAATTCCAAATGCTTTGTTCATGGAACCATTAAAACCTTTGACATCCAGTAATGCCCTGCACAGTGATGCCATATATAAATTCCGGGAATATCGCACCAATCCGAATGTTTCATACGTAAAGTGCATAACTGAAACAGCTCAATAATAAAACTGTTACTGCGAAATTTGACAAATTACAGGCAGTTGTAAAAACTATAATACTGGCACTTCACATCGCTTTACGTGTTCGCGTGTTTGTCTTATATGCCAAAATACTACAAATCCAGATCGTCGTATGCCAAAATACTACAAATCCACATCGTCGTATGCCAAAATACTACAAATCCACATCGTCGTATGCCAAAATACTACAAACCCACATCGTCGTATGCCAAAATACTACAAATCTACATCGTCGTATGCCAAAATGCGACGAATCACATAGTTGTATTTTGGCATATAAGACAAATATTCTAACACGAATAGCGATGTGAAGTGCCAGCTTTATAGAGGAGCGCAGCAAAATCTTGGATATGACCAGACGCGAACATATAAATACTTTTCAAAATACAGGGGTTTTTATAAAGATACAGATCTCTAGATAGATTTGTCTTAAATCGTCTTTAAATCATCTTAATTTGTCTTAAATTAAAAATTCCTTGTGACAGAAGTGGACCAAGTCGATAAACGACTTGAAGACGTTCACAACAACCTGTCGGTAACTACATATTTATATCAACGAGAAAGTAAAACAGAGTAAAGAAAGCTATACATATCACGCGACCCGACTTGGCATACGTAGTGTAGGACGCCCAAGATGCGATGAACTGCTGGCAGATGCTGGATGCGGCAAGCTAAAGACAGTGCGCTATCGCACTCATTAGGGGAGGTCTATGTCCAGCGGTGGACTACTACACTCGTAGGCTGATGATGGTGATAAGTCTATATTTTCTCGTGTAGCACGTTTGTAACAAATACGTAATCCCATTTTCAAAGATAATTTAATTTGTTTTATTTTGTTTCTATAGAGGAAAAATGAAAGAAACACGCGAGCTGTACACTCGTTATTGAGAGACCTAGTCTATATCTTTTCTACGATAAAGACAAAACATAAAGCTTTCTCAGAACATGTTCCTATTAAAACTTTTGAAACTATCATGGTTATTAACATTGAAGTCATTTAAAACGGGATATTTATCATGATTAGATTTTTGAGTTATCCAATATTTCGGTATAGTTTCATGCGCCATGATCACGGAATAACTGAAGGCACTGCGACTGCAAGTTTTTATGGGCAGATATACCGATCTACCCTCATTTTTTGTCTTTTGCTACGAACATTACCATTACCACCGGTTTCATTATTATGATTCATTCATCATTATTATATTATGTTCCTATTCTCGGCTTAGGTACTCGTAATACAATACTGTGGACTGTTGCAAGCAATCTACTGGTAGCTCAACTGATCCTTATCAATGCCAGTCGGAAGCGTCCCCAAGACACTGGCTGTATTGCCCCGCTGTATGGCAATGCTGATGCGCTGTACCAGATAGCTCTCATGTCATGCGTCGCTACCGACAAACGTTCATATATATATTTTTAAAACCGGCAAGCCTCGGTACTCCTTGGACATGATCTCGACTTCTAGCGGGATTTCCCATCCTTTACTAGACTAATGTAGCCTGAAATAAATGAGTGATTATTACGACGACCTCCGTGGCGCGGTGGGCGAGGGTCCGCCTGCGTCGCAGAAGGTCGCGGATTCGACTCCCGCCTCGGGACAAGATGTATGTACGATCTACAGATATTTATTTCGGGTGTTCTGGTCGTTTTCTATGTATAATAAAAAAAACTATCGATGTAATGTATTATTTATATCAGTAACCTGGTGCCCATAACACAAGCTCTGCTTAGCTTGGGGCTTAATAATGCTGTGTGGATTGTCCAGCATTATTTATATATTATTATTTAGGTGAAAACCTTAATAACCTAGAGAGTAAAGTGACCCAAGTCTCCAACTCGCCGGTCGCCCGTCTACAAACTCTATCGTCCACATTAAAAGCGCCATTATCACGGCTAAAATAGACTGCGGGGCTCAACGCGAACATTCAAAATTAATTGCCTGTAAATTACGCGCCATATGCAAGAGATAATGTTCTAAACAAATTGGACTATTGTTCAATCATTATTTGTTTGCTCAATCATGGATGTTTGTTAGAATGTTTGATTGGGGATAGGCTTAGGACGAGCAATGGCGTCGGCTCTTAACTTCCTAACTATTGGATATTTCATCATCACGAAGTAGATTTTTCGGAGGTTTTAGTAATTATATTATAAGACCTCTCGCACTGGGGGTTCTCTATGTACGACCTCCTATCAATAAGTTAACGCGCAAAATAACCGCGCACCGAAATCAAGACAATGTCATTGAAAAGTTCAACTTCAACTTCTTTTTGCTTTGGCGCCGCTTGCTTTTCGCTACGATTATTGAAAAGTTCTGTCTGTGGCGCGTTTTGACTTTTTGTTGCCTTTACATTTTAGTCATTGCACATTTTGACGCTAGAAGATTTGAGAGTTTTCAAGTTTTGACAATAGTCCCAACTGAAAGTTTTGACGGTTGCACATTTTGTCGTTTGTTCCTTTGGACCGTCATTGCATTTTTGCATAGTATCTTTAAGGACCCGGCGTCAAGTAACCGACGTGACGAGTCGAAAATCTTTGCGGCCTATTATTCGGAATTAAAAAAAACACTCATGGCAAAGGCGATGTATACACAATATGATTCAAAGGTCACAAAATTTCATCATATTCAAAACAAGACCACAACAGTGAAAGAAAGACATCTATGTAACATTAAATGATGTAACTTGGTTTTTGGTTTCAGAAATAAATAAATAATGCTGGACAATCCACACAGCATCATCACCAAGCTAAGCAGAGTGTGTAATGGGTACTAGATGATTTATATACTTAATACAATACGTATATAGGAGATCACAGTCGAACGTTCTTATTAAATAACCTTATTAATTCCTATTCCATACCTTATTAATAACTTAGTTCTTCATAAATAACGTATACGAATTTGCGTCCAAAACACATTATTATAAATCCTAGAAAGATCCAACTATTATTATACTGTATTTTAAATGTCGCACCGAATTAATTTAAAATGGCGTACATAACCATGTAGGTACAAAAAGATAAATCTATTATCGTAAACAACGATCCTCTGTGGTTCTGGAGGAAATTGCCGCGCAAATGAGTCGCCGCGCCATTTTGCCGCAGAGTTTTTACAAATATGTTCTGTATTCTCACAGTGTTAAGTACAAAGTTGCCGTGCAGAACTCTGGGTCAGCCGGGATTTACATTTTGTCGAATAAAGAAACAGCTGTAACACACTAACCTTAAGATTTAATATAGCTTGCGGTTACAGAAAATCTGCTTTTGTGTTATAGTCAGGGTTGTTGCAAACGGGCCATTCGCCTTTAGTCTAAAACTATTGATTGCCTGACCTTGTGATATATTTTATGACTTTTATGATACTATGATGTAATGGGAAAACTGGCTTAGGTCCTTAGGGGTCAATTTATGAGTCCGAAAATCGCTTTTTTTTTTTTTTTTTTTTTTTTTTTTTTATTATGCCTTATTCCTCCGTATAGAGCATTACTACAAAACATCTATGTAAGTTTTGGGTGTTTGACAACATCTGATGACCTGTCACTACAATCAAAAGGTATTAGTGGTAACGGTCGTAGCATAAGGCAAAAAATGAAAGTAGATCGGTATGGCTGCCAGTAAAAACTTACGTTTATCATGGCGCATGAAACTGTGCTGAAATATTGGAAAACTCAAAAATCTAGTCATGGTAAATATCCCATTATAAATGACTTTTGTGTTAATAACCATGATAGTTTAAAAAGTTTTTTCTGTCACTACATGTTTGACAACCTCTAGTGGCCTGGCACTAGACCAGGTTGCTTCTTATCGCTCGTTTGTACTTACTACCACAGCTTCAAATGATAATCAGCTGTAGCGCACTAACGCCAAGATTTAATATTGCCTGTGGTCACAGACACCGTTTCACTATCCAACTGAAAAACACTCCAGTGAACGAGGCTCTAAGGTCGAGTTTTCAACAATAAAGCTACACCGTTGTACTTGTATTAACGCCTCGGCCATAACTCATTCGCCTCTCAATGCTCTTCCTGTAATCTCATTGCTTCCTGCGTTATTTTATTTCTAGAAGATTACTTTTCGCAGAACCGACCACGGTTGCGAGGTTGTCAGAAAACCTTTCGGGATATAATTAGTTCATTTTGCTTGCGCTTTTATGTTTTTTGTTCTGGGTATGATTATTATTCAATAATAATATAGCTTGCGGTTACAGAAAATCTGCTTCTGTGTTACAGTCAGGGTTGTTGCAAACGGGCCATTTGCCTTCAGTCTTGAACTTTTGATTGAGCGCTGACCTTGTAATTTTTATTGTGTATGTGTTTGAGAGAGATTAATTTACTATCCATGGTTGACTGGTAAAGATCGCTCGCGATTTTTAGTGTATCTAAGTGTGCAATATAGTATTTTCTATCTGTCTATCTAATTTGGCACTTTTTTCAAGTATAGGTAACATTATTTTGCGCATATTAGGTAAAGTACTAACGTATTTTAATAATAATACATATAAATGGACAATTCCCACAGCATTATCAAGCCCCAAGCTAAGTAGAACTTGTGTTATGGGTACTAGATAACCGATATCCATAATTCAAAACATTACATCGATAGATATTTTTGTAATACTTAGAAAACGACCAGAACACTCTGATCTGTAGATCGAACACACATTTGTCCCGAGGCGGAAATCGAACCGCGCGAATTTTCAGGTGTTGCTTATTAGATCCTCATTTAGACGCTTTGATGAAATAGATAAACACAACGTTTTGACGACCGATGTGGCGCGGTGGGCGAAGGTCCGCCTGCGACGCAGGAGGTTGTGGGTTCGATTCCCGCCTCGGAACAAATGTGTGTACGATCTGCAGATATTTGTTTCGGGTGTTCTGGTCGTTTGACTATGTATAATAAAAAATATATATCTATGTAATATATTGTATTATGTATATTAGTTATCTAGTACCCATAACACAAGCTCTGCTTACCATGGGGCTAGATAATGCTGTGTGAATTGTCCAGCATTATTTATTATTATTTATTTATTTATTAAACACATCGAGGGCTTCGATGTAAAAATCAATAAACACGTAATTATAAGTTATTTTAACGTGCCTAAAAAGCGTAATCTTGTACCTAATACATCTAGAGCCCAATGCTGATCCTGGGCTATAAATGCATTAACCTACTTTAGACAGCTGTAATCATGAAATAAGACAGTAGAACAGCTATATCAATTCCTAGATGTAATGTGTTCTAAGGGACCGGCTTCGATACTCGCTAAAGCGGAAGCGGGTACCAAAACTTTATCAGTTTCTTGTAAATCAAGATTTTCTTTAAAAGCTATTAAGAATCCACACCAGTTTCCGCTTGACAAGCCCACTGTGCGTTGTATCGGCAAATGTAGTGTATGGATGACGACCTGCAAATGACTGCGGGCAGATGCTGGATGCGTCAAGCTGAAGACAAGGCGCTATGGTACTCATTGGGGGAGGCCTTATTTCTCATCATCATCATCATCAGCCTATAGCAGTCCTCTGCTGGACATAGGCCTCCCCCAATGATTCCTTATTTCTAGCAGTGGACTATCATAGGCTGACGATAAAGCCCACTGTGAACACAGCCTAAGAGTGACTAGTAACGAGCGATGTACACGTGTTCTTTACGAGAGTCGTTTATTGCATGAATTTGTTAAGTGCTCGTATATTTTAACTGGTCCGTGTTAAGGATGGGAATCAAATGAGCCATTTAAAAGCTGTAAATTTTGAGAGTCTATATTCTATCTCTAATTATTCAAAACAAAACGTGCCAACATCTACAATTTTACTGTCAAAATATAATATTGCTTGACCATTCACACAGCATTATCTAGCCCCAAGCTAAGCAGAGCTTGTGTTGTAGGTATCATACTGATAAATTGACGATAGCGATGAGTTATATACTTTTAAGATGAATTAACACTTCGTCTGCTGAAAACGCACGGTATGAGTTTTCTACAAGTGACTAATATGCGTAAATCCACACTAGCGCAGCGGCTGTGAAAATACAGATATTTGTGACTCAGCAGAGCTGTAATATTTTTAAAACGAAACGCATGTGCGGCGCAACACAACCGCTGTGTAGAGCGGCAGCACGAATTTTTTAGGTTAAAAAAAATATCGCTGTCGTCGAAAAAAAATCGCAGTCAAAGTGTTAAAGGTTTTTGTTCTATTGATATGATACGGCCTGGTACCTATGACGACCTCTGTGGCACGGTGGGGGAAGGTCCACGTGCGGCGCAGGAGGTTTCGGGTTCGATTCCAGCTTCGGGACAAATGTTTGTAAGATCGGCAGATGTTTGTCTCGGGTCGTTTTCTATCTATTATATTAAATATCTATCTATGTAATGTATTGTTATTTATGTATGTCATCTAGTACCCATAACACAAGCTCCGCTTAGCTTGGGGCTAGATAATGCTGTGTGTATTGTCCAGCATTAAATAAAATAAAAATAAAGGGCAATACCTCTACATCGAATGAGCTAAAATTTTGTAAAGATAGGACCTAAATTTAGTTTATTTTTTATGTAGCGAAAACGCATGCAAATCCGAATGTATCACGAGTTGCAAATACCTCCATCTGCAAAGGAAAGAGCGAAATGTTATTCGATCAGGAGGTTATACCAGCTCCGCTTACGGGATTGCATTACGTAGTAAATTAAATCATCTGAGGCTTTTGATGGGGATTATCTCGTTGATTAGGTTTTGATTAGTTGTCCGAATGTGGAGTTAATAATAACTAATGCTGGACAATCCACACAGCATCATCTAGCCCCAAGCTAAGCAGAGTTGTTATGGGTACTAGATGACTGATATACTTAATACAATAGATTACAGCGAAAGACTACAGGTAGATGCTGGATGCGTCAAGCTGAAGCCAGGGCGCTATGGCGCTCATTGGGGAAGGCCTATGTCCAGCAGTGGTCTATCATAGGTTGATTATGATGATGATGACATAGAAAATGAACAGAACACCCTGAACAAATATCTGCAGATTGCACAAACATCTGTCCCGAGGCGATAATCGAACCCGCAACGTTTGCGTCGCAGGCAGACTTTCGCCCACCACGCCACAGTGGTCGTCACAGTATTGTACACTAATATGAAATCATTCTGTATCTGAATAGACCAGCATTGCTGTATTTCTCACCGGAACCCACCAGTTTTTATTTTTTAATATAAATAAATAAATAAAGAATGCTGGACAATCGAATGGAACATACTACCTACTCAACGACATAAAACTACAATATTATTCTTGTCATCTGACCATTTGATGGAGTTTCATTCCATTTGTAAAAATTATAAATTAAAGTCTTTAGCCCAGCATTGGTACCCGATGGGTTGCTTAGATTAGACGGTTCACCACATTATTAACCCTTTTTGGTCCACCCTTTTTCTAACCACATTATTTTACCTGTACCGGCAGATTTTTTAATTAATATTTTTCCTTGTTTCAGTGACGTCACCAGGCGCTGCCGCTCGACTACCTCTGTGCCAAATATTACCACTAGTCCTTATAATAATTCTGTGGGCAAACAACACATAGACTAAATAAATATTAATAAATAAACAAGTGTAATATAATAAATATAAATAATAAGTAGGTGTCTAGGATAAAGTTGGCGGATAAAATGTGAATTTAAATTAAATAAAATATAGTTAAATGTACCTAAACGAGCTGATAGTTACGCCAAAGAATTGTAAAGACTAAGGATATTGTTGATTTAAATACAAATTATATGTCAACACTCGTGTTTTATTTATTTCTCCCTTGATTTAAGGAGTTTCAGTTATCTGTACTTACTGTCCAAGATGAACAAATATTACCTCTAAGGGTTTTGATGATTAAATACAATTTTAAAATGTCATAGTTATTCCCATCGGCTAATCACACTAATTATAAAAGTTTGGATTTATGGATGGATGTTTGTTCACGCCAAAACTAATAATCGGATGGCGCTGAATTGCATACAGGTAGTTCTTGGCCTGGAATAAAACATAGGCTACTTTTTAGTCCATAAATAAGTTCTCTTAGGATAAAAATAATCTTAAAACGTTTCCATAGAAACAGCGCGTGTGAAACCGCAACAGAGAGTAGTATAATATAATTATTTTACTAACTAATATATGTATAATATAATAATACACATAGGTACACTCAGTAGTCAGTGGAACTGAGCTTCCAACAAAAGATAATGAAATTAACTGTAACACAAGTTAAATAAAGTGGTGGGATTGTGAAAGGTTAACTAAAAGTCGGATAGAAAGTTTTAAAATAAAATAAAAAGAGCTTTATTATTCCAAAAACACTAATGTTAACAATATTAACTAATAAAGGCTAAAGTAAGCATACTATTTGTTTATATAAAAAGAACTTTCCTAAATTACTTATATACTAACTTAGATACTTAGGTAGTGTTAGGACCGCCTAGAGCGGTGAAAGCCTCCTCCAAGTTACTCCATTTCTCTCTGTCTATCGCTGTGCGAGGCCAGAGTTTGCCCGCTACTTTTATTATATCATCGTCCCACCTCTTCAGCGGTCGTCCTCTTTTTCTTGTCCATTGTCTAGGTACCCAGTTTGTGATTATTTGAGCCCATTTATTAGGTGTCATCCGCTGTAGGTGCCCAGCCCATCTCCATTTTTGGCGCAGTACATGTTAGACGATTTACGTCTTTAACTTTTGTTATTTTTCTTATTTTTTTATTTTGAACTTTATCCTTAAGCTTTATACCCAGGAAACTTCTCTCTATAGATTTTTGACAAATTCTGACTCTATCTTGTTGCTTTTTGGTGAGCGACCAAGTCTGACAACCATAGGTGAGGCACGGGGTGAGGCAGAAAGTTTTACTGAAGTTAAATTTGTCTAAAAAATAGTTTCCACTTTTTAAAATACAATCAGAAGCAAATTTATGACTAACTATGTAATTTGTTCAAGTTGAAACTAATGAGATGCTGAAATTAAAAAGAAAATGCCATCGTGAATTTGTCTTTACTATGTTACAAATAAAAAAGCTAAGACTTGGATTAAGATTAGGACTTGGATTGACTTGATTGAAAAATTTGGAGGATAATTATTATAATTATTTTAAACCTTTTTGAATTCTATATTAGGTAGGTTTGGTAGCTACGATGCTACAGACAGACATACATAGGTCACGTCAAACTCATAACACCCCGTCGTTTTTACGTCGGGGGTTAAAAAACAACTTGCCTAGTTGTTTTTTAACCCCCGACGTTACTACCGACTATTAACATTGTGGGCTATAATTACTTATTTATGATTTATTATTATGTAGTTAGCAGTTAGTTAGTGTACATACTAAGATGTAGGTAGGTATTAGTTACATATTTCGATATAGGTGTTATTACCCGTGGTCAAATAAGGAACAACGTGGAGATGTAAACTATAACAAAGATGGTTGTAGTGAAATTGGAGAGCCCCAATCACCCAGTACCGTAATACGGACAAGGTATTTATACTAACCCAGGTATGTATGACGTAGGAGTCAGTTTAATTTGGATTAAATTTTGTATCGCTAACCAGCTTAGACTCTAAATTAGGTTCTTCGCTGCAAATTGGCGAGTAAAACAGCAGAATTCAGTCGTATTTCCTGAAGTAATAAAGCTTGTTTTCGAAAAGCTAGTTTTATCTGAAATTGATCGCCAGGAAGTGTAATTAAAAAAGTTCATTTGGAAGCTGAATTGAAGGCTTTATTGCGTTTTGGCGAAGGGTTTTATTGGTGGTCTCTGATAGATGAACTTATCGTGGGGGCTGGTGAAGTGAGCAATGATTTTTGCCATCGGTTTCAAGTCTTTCCAACAGTGATTAAAAACCTGCATAGGTCAATATATGGTTGAATTGCGTCTGGGAAATAAAACAGCAGAAACACTTTTGAGGCATCCTACTAACAAACCTGATGACGGACATTAAAAATTATCTACATTCGTCATTATTATATTAAAAAAACATTGCAAACATTTGTCCCAAAGTGGGAATCGAACCCGCAACCTCCTGTGTCGCAGAAGGACCTTCGCCCGTCGCGCCACATCATCGGTCGTTATCGTCGAATAGGTCTTATTGAAAATAGCACAAAAGATTCATGCTAAATATATATTTTTAAAATTCTTTTAAAAAAAATACTGTGACGTGTATGGTAAGAAAATAGAGTCAAAAACTATAGAACTCTCCTTTAAATGGCAGAATCATGCAAATTAGTTCACTTCGTACACCAAACTAGTGTTACTGACTTAAAAGGGCCCTCAAAGAGCTCTACAAAGTACGCTTATTAGCAAAATGCATCAGGGAAACAGAAATGTTGAAATTTCAAAGCTTGCGAACGTAATCCAAAAGCTGGTATAATTATGTTAATAGGTATGCGATGCTTTTGTCTTCCAAACTTGCCTCTCAATAGGAACTTGTATAATTTTTTAATTATTTTCACAGCTATGTGGACATAAAAGCTACGATCTGAAGGATCACTGAAATTAAGGGGAAAAGGTAAGAAATCACTAGTTACTTACAGAGAATGACTGATTACTGAACTTAAAGCTCGAATAAAGAAAAAGAAGATAAAAAAGCTTGGAAAGAGTTTTGCTCCAACTCAAAATCTAACAACTTACAGATAAGCAAATCATATGTACTAGACACATAAGTTATGAACATACTAGTGGTTTCTTCTCACTTCTTCCACTGGTGGACAAAAAATTGAAGTGAACATCAATATAATAATGAATAGTATAAAATATGACTTGTCTAAGTGCTTATTTGTAAGCCTAAAGAAATAAACATTCATTTCATTTCATTTCAATATTGCTGCAGTTAGGTTGTACTTGGAAATGACTTAGTGCCACGGGCTTAAAATAAATAAGGAAATATCTAGGTCTCAAAAAGGTAGCTTAACTGCACCGCCAAATATTTTCTGGAATACTAGATTCTTTAGTTACAATCTCGGCAGGCAAACCTTCCATAAAAGATTTAAAACCACTTTCATAGTCCACTAAACAATGATTAAGTCTCCTATGTTGTCAACGATTTAGCGAAAAAATAAATTACAAGAGATTTGTTAACTGATGAGTTAATCATCGTACGAACCAGTTGTTACACTCACCCCTTTCCAAAACTCGTTATCAGTTCTTCAGCTGCAACACTGCTTCAGATCTTGAACATAAATTAAAACTATTCAACCTTTTTGCTGCGCGTCGAAGTTTCCTTATTGGAAAACACGTCAAACATTCCAAAGATGTTTTTCTTCGACTTATCTAGCACTTGGGAAGTTTGCAGTAGTGCTATAAAAACTTTGTGCAGAGTTTTGTTGGGCAGAAGCGGAGAGAGTTTTGACGTCTTCTACGTAAAGAGTGAACCGGTTAAAACTGGACTTTGCAGCCGCCAAGAGATGTTTTTCTGCTATAAATATTTGTGATTTATGTTTTAGTTACTATCGCGGCTTCGCATGCATTTTTCTGTAACTATGACAAATGTCGCCTATGACAAATTTCATCCATTGAGTAATTTTGTCAAGAAGAGGTTACTAACGTCCAAACTTTCTCATTTATAATAATAGTAGTGACGCAGGATGTATGTCCTTTCCGCTTACAATGTTTTTATCATATTTTTATTTATAAATAACCTATGTAAGTTTCTTCTCTTTAATATGGCTATAACATGTAACTACATTATTGTGAAGCTCTAGCTACGAAATAAAAGAATTGAATTAGTGGCGCTACATTTTGGATCCAAACCTGCCAGAAAAGCGTCATAAAAAAGAGGCACAAACTCATCAGCCGATGTTACCAGCTGATAGATAAATTATGCTACTTCTGGAAAAACTAATACAAAGCCTACAGCCTACTATAGAATATGAAAAAATAATGACCATGTCCACTTTAAAATCCAGTCACAAGAGCATTGGTATATTTTCTGTCCTGCATTAACCTATTGTGCACTCGCATAGTACCACATTATCTGTGGCAATTGTATGCGAAATGTCGATTAATTTAATATGTCCGGCGAAATTGAGGAATAATGGACGAGCTGGTTACTCATAAAAGCCATTTTACTGCCCATTCTGGGCCACCGACGGCCATTTACACGGCAACCTTTTTGGAATCACAGCTACATGGACATGCTATTCAAATATTAATGTTTTTTTAGAAAAATTTTTCTTTTCGAGGGACATTTAGGTGTTGCCATGACTATTGACTACCCACTTTAGATGAATGTAGCGTTTATTGTTGCGTAGCAAGGTGTACATCGTGTAGATGAAGATTGGTTTTTAAAATAGCCGCCATTCTCATGCTTAGATCATTATGTGATCTACTTTATATTCAAAACTCTTGTCTATATTTAGAAGAGACAAAAGCGGATTTTGACAGTTTTCAACAGAAAGACTTTTGCAACGAATGTGTTTGGTTACTTTTGATTACTTTTCTGGAAGGAGAGATAAATTTTTATTTTATTTTTTATTTTTATTGTTTCAACAAAATCATCAGCCCTTAATCTAAATAATTTAAACCTTAATAATAATCTAACTTACGAAATCTAAATTTTTAAGAACCATGAACATATACTAACTACGTAGGACAGGATTCGTAACGAAATCATCCAACTAATAACCAAAGCTATCGACATAGCTCAAAGAACTACCAAGGGACAGTGGACCGGCCATATATCACGAAGAAATGACAACCGCTGGGGTGTGTGGTGAAACGTGTTCATAAGAAGAGATTGCGACTCGGCAAACGTAGTGTAGGACGCCCTCCGGCCAGGTGGAATGACGATGAATTTGAGTAAACGGTGTATTTTAATCAAAGTAGTCTCATTTGAAAGCTAGATAGTCTACCTAGCTAATAAAATAAGAAAAAATACACACATTGTATAGTCTAGGTTGATGATGATGATGATAAGAACATGTACAAACCAAAATTGAGTCACGCGAAATACCTAAATCTAGCCTTTTCCATAAAAATGAGATCAATCTTGGTTTGTAAATCCGAACCGAGAATGCTGCTTCAAAGAGAATTGGCACTCGCTGCGAAAAGATCCATTTCTGCCATCTTTTCACTTGGGATTGGTTTCAACATCACTAAAACTCTGAAATACTGCATAAAACTTTTCAATCTTACCAAGCACGAAACCTACTTAATAAACTATAAAGAAGGGTTACAAATAACGTTCCTTCCTACCTTTTTAGAATTAAAAAGTTTTTAGAATTAAAATGAGACAGTAATGGCGAAAACTGGTTGTTCGCTGCCCGCAAAATAAAAAGTCTATATATACTATGTATATATGTACGTAAGTCTATTTTATTTTGATTTTACATTATTAATCAAAAACAAAGGAGAATAAATATAATAATAAATTAACAAAGGAGTAGTCCTTTGTTAGGAACAATGTAAATTCAATGACAACCGATGTGGCGCGGTGGGCGAAGGTCCGCCTGCGACGCAAGAGGTTGCGGGTTCGATTTCCGCCTCGGAACAATTGTGTCGATCTGCACATATTTGTTCCGGGTGTTCTGGTCGTTTTCTATGTATAATAAAAAATATCTATGTATGTAATGTATTGTATTATGTATATCAGTTACCTAGTACCCATAACACAAGCTCTGCTTACCATGGGGCTAGATAATGCTGTGTGAGCTGTGCCAGCATTATTGATTTATTAAATATAATATAAATATGATAACAAGAAAAAAAATATATATTTGCAACGCATAAGGCGGGTTCGATGCCCGCCTCTAATACTTAGTACACGTACCAGAATACTATTTTAATAACCACAAGCAAAGCCAGTTTTTATAAATAATATATTGGCTAACCTGCTAATCCCTGATAATATGGCGTATTTTAAAAACTATAAACCGACTTCGAATTCCTAAATAATAAAAATGTGTTTAAAACTTAGTTTTAAAAAAAGAATCATCGAAAACGGTTGACGTCATCATTAGGCCTATATTAGTCCACTGCTGGACATAGGCCTCCCCCAATGAGCGCCATAGCGCCCTATCTTCGGCTTGACGCATCCTGCATCTACCTGCAGTCTTTCGAAGGTCGTCATCCCACCTGGTCGGAGGGCGTCCTACACTACGTTTGCCGAGTCGTGGTCTCCACTCAAGAACACGTTTGCCCCAGCGGCCGTCGGTTGACATTGAGTTAATCGTCCATTTGTCACGCACATACTTCATGCAAATTTAAGACTTATATTATGGTTTTCTCATGGATGCCAAATTAAAATAGACTACACGGGAAGATTTTGATGAATCTTTTTAAATTTGAAAGCTGTAGCTTTCAAATTTAAAAAGATTCATCAAAATCTGTTCCACTCAGCCGCAAGTTCTGATGTAAGAAACATTTTAAAAAATACAGTCGAATTGAAAAACTCCTCTTTTTTTGAAGTCGGTTAAAAACGCATGTGTAGCTGCGGGGAGAAGCTAGTGGTCCATCAAACACATCGAACTTACGTACATATGTATAACAATCGATGAAATCTGATTCCACTGAGTTCGCGTGTCTCGCGTGACTGCGCGCCATTAGAGGCATGTAATTAGGACGGACTTCATTTAGGACTCCGAATGTTGCTGATTTCGGTACATATTGGATTTTCGATGGAAACATTTTGTGATGAAATAGAGCTTGTATTTTGACGGGGAAGTCTTACACAAAAGCATCCGATCACATCACAGATATCTAGATCTCTATGGATCACATGCTATCACTGTAAAGTCGACGACCGATGTGGCGCGGTGGGTGAAGGTCCGCCTGCGACGCAGGAGGTTGCGGGTTCGATTCCCGCCTCGGAACAATTGTGTGTACGATCTGCAGATATTTGTACCGGGTGTTCTGGTTGTTTTCTATATATAGTAAAAAATATGTATCTATGTAATGTATTGTATTATGTATATCAGTTATCTAGTACCCATCACACAAGCTCTCCTTACCGTGGCGTGTGAATTGTCAAGCATAATTTATTTATTTATTTAAAGTGTGTCTAAAGATTACGAGTTTAAGTCCACATTTGAAAACTTAATACTAATACTATGTGGTAGCGGTACTGGATGCATGTGCTATGTTTAGTAACTCCTGTCTGTATAGTCGACGGATCAGGGCACGCGGCAGCGTGACCAAGCCAAGTTCAAGCAAAGGAACGCGCCGAGTGTATCATTACACGAACCACTTGGTGCCACTTTTGACCCTTCTATAACTCAAAACCTCTTTAACGTAAAAACATAAAACTACGTGTGTTGAATTATATCTATAAGGACATGTAGAAGCCCAAATTTCATGAAGCTAGCTCAAACGGTTACAAAGATATGAAGGTCGAAAAGTCGTAAAAATTCACATTGACTGACTGACATACATATAGTACCTAATTCTAACCTACTTCCAGATGACCTAGAAGGATGAAATTTGGAATCCAGCTCGGTAATTGTGTGTAAGCGTAGGAAAAAATCAAAAAATAAAAAAAAGTCAAAAAATAAGTGATGTTAGCAACGACGACCTTATGTCAATGAAATAAGGTTTAAATTCGAATAGAATCCGCATTGCATAGAATAAGCAATAGTACTAACGTCTCCGATTGCGCAATAGAATACAGTGTAGTTGTTAGGGACCGGCAAATAATAGATTCTGTTTTCGAAGTAACTACATATTTTTACTACCTCACACTAGATGTCACTAGTGTAGGGGACGTACTAAGACTTATTTTATTCACAAAATTAATTTTCCAGCAAAAATAACTGTTTTGGTTAATTGTTGTCGGTTGGTTGCCCTATCATTTTCTATGGTTGCAAAATGCTTAAAACGAATACCTATATATTTTTCAGCTATTAATTTAATCAGAAGAATAATATGATTATCAGTATTATCAGCAAGAACAAAATATTCGTATATTTCGTCGGAGTCCAGTCTTGTCTATTAATTTTTGTGATCCATTGCTGTCTTACCATCATCTTGAGATGGAAATCTAGAACATACACAATTTAAAATTGCAATAATAGGTGGGCTTCAATTTCATTAAATTTACTAAACAACTACTATTATAGTAGTTGTCTCACGGAGGGAAAGTACTTTCAATATAGAATATTTATTATAAAACATTCCATAGGTGCATTCCAGACATGCTATGTTTCAACATAGCCGTGGGACATTCAGTAAAATAATTGGATTCTAAATACGACCCTGGCCCTGTTTTTCTTTATAAGTTAATGGTTGACGATAGATGGCGGCTTGTTTAAAAATGACTATAAAAACTAAAAAATTAAAATTGGCGACTAAAAAGTCTTTAGGAACTTAAGTTGAAGTAATTTCAGTACATATGATTATTAAAATATATTAACACTGAGCCCTACGTACTTATAAATGTTTATTTCCCATGATACAAAGTATCGCCATCTATTGTCAAGTAGAATTATATTTGGAAACGCCGAGTCGCAATGGAAATGTTCGAGAACTTTTAAAATATGATGCGGTATTCAGAAAAATCCAAAAAGAATTATATTGGTCAGTTGTGTAGTTGAACAAATTTCAGTACATTTGATTATTAAAATATATTATTACTGAGCCCTACGTAGGTTTATTTCCCATGATACAAAGTTTCGCCATCTATTTTCAAGTAGAATTATATTTGGAAACGCCGAGTCAATACCTGCCTAGTTTTCTTTACAAAAAGTAATGATATCCCACCAAAAACATAAATGTAAAATAGGAGAGCCAAGTTCAATGCAAAAATTATGTGGGCTTCGCGGCAAAAAGAATTGATATCTGAATGAGTGCCAAGTCAAATCTATGTAGGTTAGATTTGACTTGGCCAGTTTTTATCAGAATTAAAACGTTGAATAACTTTATAAAATGACTGATGTAATGAAAACTGGCCAAGTTAAATCTAACCTACATAGATTTGACTTGGCACTCATTCAGATATCAATTCTTTTTGCCGCGAAGCCCACATAATTTTTGCATTGAACTTGGCTCTCCTATTTTACATTTATGTTTTTGGTGGGATACAATATTCCCACAACAAATTACTACATTCAAACATATTAGACATGCGCAAACTATGTCCGGCTGTGGATTGAACATGATATAGTTCCTTTGAACGACGGACATAGTTCCAGGAAACATGTCCGGACATGTTAGCTAAGAGTATCATGTTCGAGGTGCGCACGTATCCGTAGGTCTCTTAGGTTCGGAAATGTTACAACGGAAATATGTCCGCGGAACTAGCTAGTGTGCGTAGTTCCTTGGCAGGTTCGGTCGGTGGCGCGGGGAACAGCTAGTGTTCCTCATGTACTACATATGGAACACTAGCTGTTCCCCGCGGTTTCACCCGCGTTAAACTCGAATTTCATTTTATTATCTGATTTTTTACACCTTGGGCTACATTATTGGAGTTTTAGTAAGAATCCCTAACTTTTATGAAAATATTATATAGCCTATGTTCACCGGAGATAGTGGAGCTTCCCAATGGTGAAAGAATTGTTCAAATCGGTCCAGTAGTTTCGGAGCCTATTCAATACAAACAAACAAACAAAAAAACAAACATTTCCTCTTTATAATATTAGTATAGATATAGATATTCCTTGAACTTTCCCTTCCTCCTATTCTTTGATCGCACTGTCTTATTTATACGAATAATAGTTCCATTTGCCAATCTTCGGGTAGGTACATAAGTGATAAGATAAAACTTTTATCGCTGAAGAACACAATTTCATAGTGGTCGTGCGTGGAGTATCCAATGATTGGACACAAACTATGTTTGCAATTCCAAGCAATATTTCAAACATCATCAGCCTTAGCAGTCTGCTGCTGGACATAGGCCTCCTCCAATGAGCGCCATAGCGGCCTGGCTTCAGCTTGCCGCGTCCAGCATCTACCTGCAGTCTTTCGCAAGTCGTCATCCCACCTGGTCGGAGGGCGTCCTACACATAATATTTCAAAAGTTAGCTAGAATAGGCTGTCTCAAAAAAATCTACTAAGTTCGTCAGTTTGATTATTAGAAGATATTGGGCCCGTGTCTCTTCTTTTGTCAATTAAACAAAAAAATATGAAGATTAGCCAGTTAACGTTCCGCGTGACGTCACGTCTTGCTACATTTTTTAGCAAGTTGTGACGTCACGAGCCCCCAATCCTAAACTTAGACGCGCTTTATTTTTATAAGTACATATATGTGTGATTGACAAAAGAAAAAAAACCACCATAAAGGTTTACGGTTTAATTGGCTGGAATTCAGGATTTTTAAAAGGTAGTTTTCTCCTTCATGTCTCTTGTATTCTCATTTCTAAAGGTGCCATCAAGCTAGTCTACGTATTCATGGTTGATCATCTAGTTGGTCACCTATCATTTTGTAATTTCCGTAATCTTTACTGTTCTATTTCTAATCGTAATTTTCAGTAACTCCCATTTGTTCTATAGAACTGTTACGTCATAGAGCTGTTAAACCATTTTTATCCCTTTTTTTCAATGGTAGGACTATTGAAACGAAAACTCTGACTGCAATATTCTAAATCCAAAAAACACTCCCTCCAAGCGTCCGATTGGTGAAGACTAGCGCTTTTTAAATTTTCATTTCAGTGTTACAAACGATTAAATGTTAGGACGCTGTAAAATTGTTTTACAGTGCCGTTCAGTTTTTGTTTGGGTATTTTTACAGCGGAACGGAGTTTTGAAACTCGGTTTTTGTAAAAACTTTGCGGCTTTCCGAAATAGGAGTATTAAGTTGATAGCTGACGATCTCTGATGCAGCGGAAGACGGTCTTTTTTGCAGAAGGGTGCGATTTGTCGTGGGACAGTTTTTTGAATGACCAGGCATATTTTGAGTCTATAACTATTTTCTTTCGCAAGAATAATTCGGTACGTTATTATAATTATATATGAATTATTTATATAGGTATATATATTACTGTTTAAGTATAATATAAGTAGCTTAGTATCATTATGAGTAGTATATTTTATTATCTCTATTATATAGCACTACCTACCAAACTGTTGTCCACACTACCCAAAGGTTAGCAGGTAGAGAATGCTATCTAGCATTATGCTCGCCTATGTGCAACTTTTGTGCAATAAAGTATATTCTATCTATCTATCTATTTTGTCTTTCAAAGTTTGTGATAGTTTGTATCTTATATTCTGTGTTAATTTGTGATTGGTATGTAAGTTCTTCATATCTTAGTATTTTTTTCATCTCGAAAATAAGCATGTTAATTTTATATTAAAGTTTTGAAAAACACTTCAAGGTTGTACTCAACATAAAAACGCACTCAATATATTTTTTTAATTGTATAGATATAGAGGAAGAAGTATAACTTTTTCGAAACAAACATTAATTAAGGTATTGCTTAAGTCCACGGAAATGAAATCGTAGTGTTGTTCCGCGCCATGCGTGGTTCAGCACATAGCTGAGTTTGACCCTTTTTGGTCAGCAGGTGTATTATTATTATTGTTTCCCTGTAGGTTTATTTAATTTAATTTTATGTTTGCTGTATTTTACTGTTTTAATGTGTTGTTTTGTTAAACCTGTTTTTTGGCCAAATAAAATTATTTTCTTTCTTTCTTTCTTTCTTTAGGCGGGTCATCTTAATACTTTTTAGTTAAATTAAACACAAAGTTTACAGCTACATCATTTTATCCAAGATATTTTCTGTAAAACTATGAAAGGAGCCGCAAAAACTGAATCAGTTGAATTTCACATAAAATAGCCGTGGTTAGGTTCTACGGTAATCAATTTAACAATTTGGTTTTCGCATAAAACATTATAGAGTTCAAAGCATAAATTCATACTGTAAACCGCAAAGGATATTTCTATAGATATGTACCTATGTATGTGTAAAGCTTTGTTTAGCGCTACCGGGGATTGATATGAGTTCAAATGCTTATAATTTGCAACTAGTTTATTTATTAGATTAAAATTTAAATGAAAGTGCAATGTGGAAAAACATACATCGCGTAATGCAAGTATGAATAGCAATAATGTACGACTTCATGTGAATGTTTTTGGCCTGACTTGTACCCTACTTTGTACATCTTTGGCCACTTTTTGCAGAAGGGTGCGATTTGTCGTGGGACAGTTTTTTGAATGACCAGGCATATTTTGAGTCTATAACTATTTTCTTTCGCAAGAATAATTCGGTACGTAATTATAATTATATATGAATTATTTATATAGGTATATATATTACTGTTTAAGTATAATATAAGTAGCTTAGTATCATTATGAGTAGTATATTTTATTATCTCTATTATATAGCACTACCTACCAAACTGTTGTCCACACTACCCAAAGGTTAGCAGGTAGAGAATGCTATCTAGCATTATGTTATTATGTATTAGTGTATTATGTATTTATGTATTAAATAGTGTCATTGAAATTGACACTTATTGTTTGATTTTTTGGCAATACCTCGTTTGTGTCGTTGAGTTTGAATCTCCCGCCAACGCGAAACGACCATCCCTATCGATTCACAGTTAATGTTTTTCTTTATTATAAATATTCTATCTAAATGTCTATACTAGTGCGTTACCCGTTGCCCAAAAAGAAAGCTTGCTGTCATGCTATCATGAGATGCACATTGGCAGAATTGCGTCAGTCCAGACACAGAGCCATCGAGCAAGAAGTTGAAGTTGAAGTGCAACCTTCTTTATGCTCAATCGGCTAAAGTAGGAATATTTCATTATTAGTCTGTCTGTAGATTAGTAAAGCGGCGTAAGAATAGACCCCTCCAACTCAACTAAGGAACAGCATCCTTTGAGTTTTTAAACACATCAACTGCGAACAATCTGCCAACCAAGCGTAGTGAAGAGGCAAGTTCCACGTTCTGCAGATACATTTGACTAAATTTTCTTTGTCACAACAACTATCCTAGTCTGCCTCTGTCCGTCCATGTATAAAAGTCAGAACGAATGTTTGTCTGTCACAAGAATACTGACATTTCATAACCCAACCCTGTCGAGAACGCAAAAGTTGAGTGACAGGCTTTGGAGCAACTGGTGATAGCCCTCGGAAATTGTACTGTATTTCATTCCTTGTCATGTTTAGAGGAATGACAGCCTGCCTAAAATTTAATCATAAAATGGTAGACATTTCTACACACTTATAGGTAGGTTTATAATCTAGTTTATTTATCATAAATACATATAATAAATAAAGAAATTAAAGGTAGATAGTAAAATATTTCACAAAATGTGTATTTCTTTTACTGCTTTAAAAACAATAACATAAATTATCGTCCATACCACGTTGATTATCAATCAACGTCAGGCGTGGTCAGTGCATGGATGGATGACCGCGTCCATATTAGCTTTTAGTTTTATCGATTTATCAAAAAATCCGTTTATTAGGGTTTCTTTGCCAAAGTTTCGTACGATGGTACGGAACCATACGTGTGCGAAGCGACACTTACTTGCTGGATTTATTCCACTATTTTATTTTATTTTGCTTTATTCGTAAGACAAACAGTTTTACACACTTATCAGATAACTTAAATAATAAATTATAACCATTTATGTGTCCTCGCATGTAGAAGCTAAAGGATTGATTGCTTGCGGAGGAGAAATGAAAATGAAAAAATAAAAAACAGCTATACACCTGTGACTATGCTCTATACCAATGTCTGGTTGATCGAAATCGTTTATGTATAAATCCTGCATCAAGTCAGCAAATGAAAACGGCAGCTTTTCAAATCCAACAGTTTCCCATATAAAATAAAACCAATAAACAAGAAGATTTGTGAACCATACCGTGTATTGTGATTTTACGTTTTATTTTGGCGTATATATCACAGTGCAATCCAATAAGCGTGCTTTATGGATTGGTTGTTAAGTCTTTGGAAGCGATAAATTTAGAGCATAGTACCTACGGTTTACTTCATACGACATTGCGAAGAATACCCGGATAGACTGGCGAGCTTTACTTAGATTTATTATGTGCAGACGCTTCGACCTTGTTACCTTTCGATTCTTATCGTGATTTCGGTTTACTAGGATAGATGTTATAAATAAAACACATTATTATCATTCAATATTAATTTATTTATTATAATATTATTTTGTTGTTATTTTAGTTTTATATTCTTAGTTATAATTGTATTTTCTTCTTTGTAATTTTGTGTATTTGTGTTTTTATGGACATTAAATTTGTTGTCTGATAATAAAGAATTTGAATTGAACTGTACCTTTCTAATGATTTCTGTAAGTTGTATTTTGTGTGGTTTTGTTTATGGTAGACTGTTGATATTTTGTAAATTTCTTTTATAAAATGTAAATCTTATTGGTCGTAAGTTGGATTACTTAGATTTGAACTGTTCAGATTAAGGGCTGTTGATTTTGTAACAATAAAAATAAAATAAATAAAATGTTTAAATGTGGAATTTATTTTTGGGTCACGATTGTATTCATGATGATTTCTGCGACAATTATACAAAAAACTTCTGTGAGCATCATCGGAATTTGATATTTTTAGATTGAATAGTAGTTATTATAAAAATTGTAGTTAATACTTTTTTTTAACTAACCAAAACTATCCATAAAGTATTTTTTTGTTTCGTTTTAAAATGTGGACTTAGCAGTAGAAATTACAGTTAAGCTACATGAAAATTGTATTTAGATATTATGGGTCGCAAAAAGAATTGAAACTAAGAGGAAATATCGGAGAGCAAATTGTCATCAATCACTTAGCGAAGAGGTGTTGCGAAGCGTTGTTATAATTTCCAACAAATTTTGTATAAGACTAATACTTGACGGCATAGCGTAATGGGAAGATAATTTTGCCCCGAGAGAACTGCAGTATGAAGAAATAGAAATTGTACAATCTTCGTAAGTGGCTTTTCATACGTCCCGGTATCCGGGTAGCCGGTGCCGGGTATCCGGCGCCTAAGTGTGTGGGCATGTACGATAGCTTTCACACGTACCGGCATAATTTGCATATAATTCGCCGCTGGGTAACCGGCACCGGCTACCCGGCTACCGGGACGTGTGGAGAGGCACTAAGGTTCAATTCACATTGGAATGGCAGTCAAACTTAAAGTGATGTCGGCCGACATAAATCTTGTCTTATGTATTTACATATGTCGGTCAATATGTGATAAATAACTCATAACGTATCTCGCGTTAACAGCGTTATTGCGTGAAACGTGTGGTGTCGGCCGTGATAGAATAGCACCACCCCAACTCTTCCCGTGGGTGTCGTAGGAGGCGACTAAGGGACATACACCGGGGGGCGGGCAGCAGCGTCCCTTGCAGCACACTCCCTATACTGCGATCCCCAACCCGCATGCCCAGCGTGGGGATTATGGGCATCAACCCCCCCATGGATCGATGGCGCTCATTGGGGGAGGCCTATGTCCAGCAGTGGACTAATATAGGCTGATGATGATGATGATGATGAAAAACAGAATCCACTTCAAAAGAACGAAAAACTGAAGTTCCTGAGATTTCTATAAAATTATGTATTTATGACAGTGTGAACTTTTATGAATTTTTTATCGTATTTTTTTCTTCAATCGTGTTTTCACGATCGATCAAAGATTTTATTTTATGTAATTCGAATGTTTGTACCACGGGAATCTCGTGAAGATCTAGGCCTAGTTTGACAACCAAATCCGTAAGGATCGCCCCTTAAGTCACAGACAGCTTAGACATACTTCATAATAACCACACTTGGCAGGCGTAACTATCATACGATAATTTGACAGTGATTACTCGTAATACTCGTAGAGTACTAGATACCCCATTATCTTAAGCCTGGGGTTTAAGGGGGACTCCACATCTCGACCCCCAAGCCAACCTAACCTGCACGTGGTACACCCTGCTAGATAACGAACTAGGCTCTGGTGAAAATATCAAACAATCTTCCTAATTTAATAACTCATCGATTTTACAATTATTTTCCATTACTTGACACTGGCAGAAAAGTGTCCAACCAGACAAAGTTGCTATTAGCAAAGAATCATCATCTTAAGCACTGTGATGTAATATTTTGATAAATTATCTTGGTAGACCAGTAGATACTCAGTTCTCCTACTAATAATATAATATATAGACGAGAATGTTGTTATGAATAGATGTTTGTTACTCGTACTTAAAAACTACTGAACGGGGCGGCCTGAAATTACTTACAGGTACCCGGAATAAAAAGGAGGTGACTTTTTATTCCATAAATCAATTTCAATGTGATAATGATAAAATAACCTTCATAAAGTCATTTAAAACGGGATATTTACCATGATTTGATTTTTGAGTTATCCAATATTTCGGCACAGTTGCATGCGCCATGATCACGTAGTAACTGAAGGCACTGCGAGTTTTTATGGGCAGACATACCGATCTACCCTCATTTTTTGTCTTTTGCTACGAACGTTGCCACTACCACCGGTTTCACTATTATCGAACGCAGCTCAATCACGACACACAACACTGACGGTATCAGAACGCGAAGCGGTTGGTACCTTCTTAAACCTAAAGCGTTTTCATAGAAACAACGCGTGCGAAGCCGCGGGCATAAACTAGTTATTTATAATTATTTGAGTAGTAGGTACAATTTTTTTCTTCATCAGTTTTTATTAAATAAATACTCTCAGCTAGCCAAAAAGGTGGAAAAATCAACACCACTTAGCTTCCGCAACGGCTGATTTGATTCAACGTATTACAAGGTCTAAAAAGAACGAGAAGAATCAATCCCAACCCTCGAAATGGGGACCATAAATAAATCCAGCCCCAAATTACCTCCTACAAAGGATCTGTAAGAGCCAATAAAGCTATAATAATAAAAGTTTTATTCAAACCTAATATTTACGTAAGATTCGTGGCTCCCCGTGGAAGTTAACAACCTTCAGGTTTAATTAGAACCGAGCTAATTCTCAAGTTTTGATGAATGCGATTTCACGGATACAACCACTCGCAGGTGATAGAGGACCACTGGCTCATCTTACACTGTTTTGACGGAGGCGCTATGTAGGTACCTACGTCTAAATACTGATTAAAAGTAAATGAAATATGAGCTACAACAACAACTATAGATTGACGACCGATGTGGCGCGGTGGGCGAAGGTCCGCCTGCGACACAGGAGATTGCGGGTTAGATTCCCGCCTCAGAACAATTGTGTGTACGATCTGCAGATATTTGTTCCGGGTGTTCTGGTCGTTTTCTATGTAAATAAAAAAAATATCCATCTATGTAATATATAGTATTATGTATATCAGTTATCTAGTACCCATAACACAATCTCTGCTTACCATGGGGCTAGATAATGCTGTGTGAATTGTCCAGCATTATTTAATTTAATACATAGCTGTAGCTTGGGACTTTAACCAAAAGAAAGTAAATCGCATTTCTATTCGCACCTATTTAAAATACGATACCTAATAAAACAAACAGGTAGTCTTTAATGCACACTTAGAAATTGAAGTACAGAAAACAAAGAATAACAGTTAATGATTTACAAATATGTACCTAGATGTCCTTATCGCTATGAACCTGCGATCACAAATACTATGTACGTATAGATGTCGAATCGGCTCAATAAATCCAATGATGTAAAATCTCATTGAATTAATCCGTCTCCGTAAATAAGAGCGCACTTGTAATGTGAGCTGTGATTTTGTTTAGTTCGATTGAAACACAGCCAACGTAAGCACGTGTCACAAAGCCGCAATTTGTATTCAAAATATGAAAAAATCAAAATAAAATATGATTTGTTAGTGAAAGCTAAAAATATAACTTATTCTGCTTTTACTTACCATTATTGCTCTCTTATTTACGGGGACGGCTGTTAGCTTTGATTTTGTATGTGACCAGAAATCTAGATAGTATTTGTGATTGCAGCTATGAGCGAGCGTTCTGTTCGAGGCAATCTTTGGTGGCATGGCTAAATTCTTCTCCAAGCCAGTCCATCGCTTAACATATTTAAAACCAAATTAAAAGAGCATTTCTTATTATCATAAAACTATCTATCTAGGTATATTTATATATTTTATATATATTAAAACTGAAGTTATTTATTAGGTTTATTGAGCTATTGTTATTTTAATTTATGTATGTATATTTTAATCTCATACCATATGTATTATACTCTACGTCTAATTTGTTTCTTTGTACACTTCCTCTATCTGTTCTATCGCTTCTCCTTTAAACCTAAGGTTTTGCTGTAAGAAAACTCTTTGTTAGGGTTAAGCTCGCCTATGTACATATCTTTTTTTAGTTAAGTTATTTTTAAGTGTTTTGTGTACAATAAAGAATTACTAAATTCTATATTTTACAGGGTTGAACCAATTTTGCTGACTAAGCATGAACAGCATCCTCGATCTAACTCTGAAGTAGACCAGCTGAAGACCTCTCGTTCCCATTTTATTCTCGAACCAGAGGGAGGTATAATTTGAAATTTTGATTTAAACCCTTGTTTGGTTAATTGCCGCTAATACTATCTGCTCTGTGTGTTTTGTTTGAATAATCGCGCCCTAAATATTAATGTTTTGTAATTACTGGACCAGACCCTCGCCCGAGATAACTGACATAATTTGAGGTCAGTTTACTACATAGGAGTTGAGTGGGAATGGTGAACCGCGTACTTCAAAGGCCGTCAAACTGTATGTTTATGATGCAAGCCTGAAATCACTCGTTGGTATGTAAAGGTAGGTTTTGTTTTTTGCGTGAGAGTTTCCAGCTGAAACTAGTTTTAGCCGTCAGTCAATTGTTTTGATCAATTTCAAGTTGTGACTGCAGTAACATGAAGCGATTTTTGAAAAAAAATCACTTTTTACGAGCTTTTATTCTATGTAGGTATGTACCAGCCCCGTCAGTTTGTTTGGGATACATTTTTAACTAAATTGTAGCATCATCATCAGCCTATAACAGTCCACTGCTGGACATAGGCCTCCCCCAATGAGCGCCATAGCGCCCTGTCTTCTTTTTTAAAATTTATGTTATTCAATTTGTGGTGGTACATTCAATAGGCACTGTTAATTTTTTTTTGTGAGCCCATTCTCACTGCTTTTCCCGAGAAAGGCTATCCAGCAGATTAAAAGAAACATGAGCAATTTTTCTTTCATTGTAAGTTTTTATTGTTTTGTCTTATTGTATTTCTAGAAGCTACCCATATTACAGCTCAGGTTATTTTAGTCTAGATCAAGCTGTACCCATGGAACCAGTAATATGATGATTATTCTCATTTTTATTATTTCTAGGATACCGAGAGAACGTTGACACCCACCCAGTATTTACCTCGCACAGTTCCAAAGTTGTCTATCTATCCATCTAACCAGTAATATGATGATTATTCTCATTTGTATTATTTCTAGGATACCGAGAGAACGTTGACACCCACCCAGTATTTACCTCGCACAGTTCCAAGGTTGTTTTTCCTGTACAAAGCTTGTTTGGGATGGCTTGACCGCAATAATCCGACGGCGCCACCTGCTGCGTATAACGAGGGTCGTAAATCCATGGAATGTCCCACTCGCCTGTTATTAGCTGACGGACATTTGATTCGGATTTTGGATGATTTACAAGTAAGCCACACAACACCTCAGTAACGTCAACGGGAAAAATCTGAGGACAGGTAAATCTTTCCGTAATGACATATACTACACGGACTGTACACCAAGTCGGTTAAGGTCCTCTCCTATTCAAGTAAAAGTAAAGTAAAAAATCATTTATTTCTTTAGGCTTACAAAATAAGCACTTAGACAAGTCATATTTATACATTAAATTATTATTATCATATATATGTCTCTCATTTACCATGATCTCGGGCCATAAAGTGACCCGGTCCTTTGGAAGGCTTGCGTGGGGCCGAAGCCAATAAATAGCCAATAATAGCGTCATATATATTATTATTATATATATTATTATCAAATAAAATTATTTTACTGTTCACTTCAATTTTTTGTCCATTACAATACAATACAAAAATTCTTTATTGTACACCATAATCAAATTATTACAAAAATACATTATATGCGACAAGTGACACTGGGCAGCCTTATCGCTTAGAAGCGATCTCTTCCAGGCTGTTCCTATTTACGTAGACTAGTATATAGATCCTACTTAACATTATAAACATCTGTATTTATTATATTAGGTAGAATGTACATATACATTCTACGTGTTGGAACAATATACCTCCCTTACGTAATCTTAACACTAAATTCACTTTTAAATTACATTTCAAACGTTTACTGTTACAAAAAAAAGAGGGTATTCCGAAACGCTTCGTTTGCCAGAGATAAAAAACACCGAGACTGCTACTTCTTCCTAAATGGTTCCCGAGTCCAGCCAAACCAAGGCCCAAATACCTCCGACGAAATTACACCGCCACTAAATACCGAACCATGCGTATCTATATATATTTTATAATACACAGAAACTTTTTAGTTACACAGAAACAAAAACACATAATTACAAATACATGTCTTTTTATATTGACGACCGATGTGGCGCGGTGGGCGAAGGTCCGCTTGCGACGCAGGAGGTTGCGGGTTCGATTCCCGCCTCGGAACAATTGTGTGTACGATCTGCAGACATTTGTTTCGGGTGTTCTGGTCGTTTTCTATATATAATAAAAATATCTATCTATGTAATGTATTGTATTATGTATATCAGTTATCTAGTACCCATAACACAAGCTCTGCTTACCATGGGGCTAGATAATGTTGTGTGAATTGTCCAGCATTATTTATTTATATTTATATATTTATATACCTATAGTTGGTTCTCATTACACTGCACAGTGATTCATTCGATTGTATCCAAAATATTATGCAATCACACATCATTGTATCGTTCTTCTGGTCGCCTCAAAGGGTAATACTGAAAATCAGTGTTTTGCTCTTAGAGCAAAGCTTTTGGCTGAGCTATTTGACAAGCACGCACACAATTTTTAAATCTCCACTTTTTAATTTTTTTATACTATTACTTATTGTTTACTATTACTTTTACTATTGTTACCTTATATCATGTGCTGCAGTGTCGAATAAATGCTTATCTAATCTATCTACTTTGAAAACAATAATAATACCAAAATTTTGGACATCAAGACGTCGCCTTATATACATTTCATTTTCTTATAATTATATTCCTTGAATTAATTTTATAATAATCATTAAAGCCCGGAATAAAACAAAGGTTACTTTATATCCCATAAATTTGTTCCCATGGATACATTTTAACACTTTGACTGCGATTTTTTTTCGACGACTGCGATCTTTTTTTTAACCTAAAAAATTCGTGCTGCCGCTCTACATAGCGGTTGTGTTGCGCCGCACATGCGTTTCGTTCGAAAAATATTACAGCTGAGCTGAGTCACACAGATCTGTATTTTCTCAGCCGCTGCGCTAGTGTGGATTTACGCATATTAGTCACTTGTAGAAAACACATACCGTGTGATTTCAGCAGTCAAAGTGTTAACAGTTCCACAGAAACAAAACTTGTCAAAAGTCTGCATTCAAACATTTTTCATCTCTGGTCCTACATTGCACCATTGAAGTTAACTCCTTTGAAAACCACTTCGATAAACCCAGAGAAAACACATTGGCTGAAATGAATAAGAAATGAAAATAGCTATAGGTTTCACCTTACTCTCCAACTTTCATCTTACCCAATAAGAAAATATAAAAAGTCCGCTAATAATTGAGAGCTCAGGCGTTACTTCGAGAAGGTTCCATGGTCGCGGACCCAATATACCCGAGGAACCTTATCCAATTCCCGATTCGTCCTGGGGAAAGCACTTTGTTCTTTGAGGATAGATAGGAATCGCGTATGGAATACTAAAATCGGATATTGTACGTATCAGTGTGATGCGAATTCTATAAAGTGCTAGGCGTCTACTCTGTAAAACGAAAACTGCGTAGCGATGTCATTTATAACGGGATATACATACCATTTATTAATATATTATCTAGCAACTTTATATAACAACCAATTACACTAGTTGATTACAATAACCAATTATCATTAAAATTATTAAAAAAAATAATCAATAAGGAAAACTTATAATATTAAATAATTAAAAATTATGAGTAATAATTAGAATAAATAATTATGTTGTTTTTTTTTTAAATTTTGTTCGTAACAATGACAGTGTTCAAGATTTTTATAAAAAAAACCTTACCTATAGGTGTTGCCATAATCTGCGGGCAGATAATGCGTGTTAATACTCCAGCATCACTACATACATACTAGAAAAAAACAAAGTCGTTTCCCGCTGTCGTCGTCTGTCACTTATCTTTAAAACTACGCAAAGGATTGATGTGGTTTTTTAATAGATTATTTTTATATATTAGATAGGTATTGTTAGATATTAGATAATTCAAGAGGAAGGTTTGCCATTTGACACAATAGATTTCCACGCGGGCGTAGGCGCGGGTTGCAGCTAGTTATATTATTATTTTAGCCGAACATTCGCAATCGTTTTGTCGAGTACACGCCCTATATTCGGTCGAGTGTCAACCCAGGATTTGAACATACATACATATGACGACCGATGTGGCGCGGTGGGCGAAGGTCCGCTTGCGACGCAGGAGGTTGCGGGTTCGATTCCCGCCTCGGAACAATTGTGTGTACGATCTGCAGATATTTGTTCCGGGTGTTCTGGTCGTTTTCTATATATAATAAAAAAAAATCTATCAATGTAATGTATTGTATTATGTATATCAGTTATCTAGTACCCATAACACAAGCTCTGCTTACCATGGGGCTAGATAATGCTGTGTGAATTGTCCAGCATTATTTATTTTATTTATTTATTTATATGTAGGTATACTGATGCGTTTGAATTTAATACGTTTCACAACTTTGGCGCAGTGTTGCCACATATTTGATCAATAAAGTAAACATGGGTAAGCAGGCCAAATATTTATTTTATTCAATTTTTTAGTGTAGTTTATTTGTTGTTATAGCGACAACAGAAATACATAATGTCTGACTATTTAAAAAAGTAGTAATAAACTAATACATTTTTAACTGTCTAACTGTAACGGTTTTTGACATTCTGGTCGTTTTCTTTGTATAATTAAAAATATCTATCTATGTAATGTATTGTATTATGTTTATCAGTTATCTAGTACCCATAACACAAGCTCTGCTTACCATGGGGCTAGATAGTGCTGTGTGAATAAAAAAAAATAAAAAAAGATACAGCCTGGTGACATAGGGACGGACAGCGGTGTCTTAGTAATAGGCTCCCGTTTTACCCTTTAGGTACGGAACCCTAAAAATGACTTCAAACCTCGCCTTATGTACTTTCGAAGTTTCATTCAAGTATGTAAACTTTGTAAAACTGAATCACTCCGATCACTCGAAATAGAAATCAGAGTCGATATCGAACTTTGAAGTGCGCTCACAATAGCAATATTGCCGAAGAAAAATATGACGTCGGGAAATAAACATCAAGTTAGTTCAAGACGCGGAGTTTACGAACTATTTCTCGCGCAAGTGGGGAAGTTTTTGTCGTACTACGGCTTGAAATATCGATAGTTTCTATGGCGTATTATTTATTCATCTATGACGGAGCTACTCTTATAGAAATATATTAGGCCACCTTGCGCACCACGGTCTCCACGGAAGACCAGCGCTATGGTACGATTTGCTCTACCATAGCACATGCTGAGTGGAGACCGAGTTTTGTCAGTCTCTGTCGTCTGTTAATCTAAGTTTAGTTTATAAGAGTCTCTGTTCTGTTCTGACAAAATAAAAATCTTTTTACTTTTACTTTACTTTAATTACTTTTTAATTCATTTAATTTTTTCTAATTACGGAGGATGGTACTATCTAGCTAAATTTTCATTCATCTATGAAATCTAAGTACCTACATAGAGAAAACAAAAATAAGATAATTAATAATGTCCAAAAACAATCGACTTCGACGGGACTTGAACCCGCCTTCACTTGGACTATAATGCCAAAATTTAAAAAAAAACTCTATCTATGGCTAGACGTCATGGCGTACACAAAATGCAGTATATTGACATTACTATGTAGATACGTCTACATAGTAATGTCAATATACTGCACTGCACCAATAGTAATTTTTTCATTAGTCAAATTTTAGTTCTGTTGGATCGCGAGGAGTGGAGGTTGAAAAGGGAGGGCTTTGCCCAGCAGTGAGACAATAATGGATAAATAAATAAATAATAGTTTTGGGGACGACCTATGTCCAGCAGTGGACAAACATAGGCTGATGATGAACTAATAATTGATGTCGGTAATTTGCTAGTGCTGTAGTCACTCTTTCAAAATAACATCGACATCGATTATACACTTTGTTCAACACTACATAATACCTACACAAATGTAACGCAAAATAAGTCTATAGTCGTATAACTTATACATAGACTGTACAGTTTATTTTATCTATGGAAATATGTATTGTTTACCTCCCTGCCAAATTTCATTAAAATTCCTTCAGCCATTTAGGATTGAAAAGGTAACAGACAGATAGACAGCCTTACTTTCACATTTACGAGTATTTAATAATCAGTACATTTTTCAATTAAACTGTCGAGTACGTAAAACGTTGTAGAAAGAGTTTGACTGACGTTACACCTGACTGTACCTGCTTGGTACAGTCAGGTGTAACGTCACCTTTACACCTGACTGAACCTGCTTGGTACAGTCAGGTGTAACGTCACCTTTACACCTGACTGAACCTGCTTGGTACAGTCAGGTGTAACGTCACCTTTACACCTGACTGAACCTGCTTGGTACAGTCAGGTGTAACGTCACCTTTACACCTGACTGAACCTGCTTGGTACAGTCAGGTGTAACGTCACCTTTACACCTGACTGAACCTGCTTGGTACAGTCAGGTGTAACGTCACCTTTACACCTGACTGAACCTGCTTGGTACAGTCAGGTGTAACGTCACCTTTACACCTGACTGAACCTGCTTGGTACAGTCAGGTGTAACGTCACCTTTACACCTGACTGAACCTGCTTGGTACAGTCAGGTGTAACGTCACCTTTACACCTGACTGAACCTGCTTGGTACAGTCAGGTGTAACGTCACCTTTACACCTGACTGAACCTGCTTGGTACAGTCAGGTGTAACGTCACCTTTACACCTGACTGTACCTGCTTGGTACAGTCAGGTGTAATGTCAGTCAAACTCTGAGCAGAAACAGCTTTGGATTTTTTACTGTATTGGTTTCGGTAACGTCTAATCTAGTCAATTCCATGTCATCCTATAGTCATAGTCATCCCACGATAGTGTGTAAACAAGTTGAAACGTCGGAAAATTTGTACATAAACACGATAAAAACCCGTAACCCGTAACTGAACACACAATTAATTAGTAATTAATTAATATAATAAATAATGCTGGTCTTTCCACACAGCACTATCTAGCCCCATGGTAAGCAGAGCTTGTGTTATGGGTAACAGATTACTGATATACATAATACAATAGATTACATAGATAGATATTTTTTTATTATACATATAACGACCAGAACATTCGGAACCACCGCGCCAAAGAGGTCGTCGAATTAATTATGTCTTCAGATCGCATAAGCTTAAAAATATTTAGTAAATTCCAATACCTTACTATGCAAGCTTTCTTGCCTTTTTTTAATGTGAAAGATTATGTGTTACATAATACGATATCAGTTTATCAGTTTATTTATTTCCACCGTAGGTACACAATGTTACACTTGATGTCGTTAAATACTATTTTAAAAGATAAATTACATTTTTATTATAACACACACTAACTTATGACAAAGGAAACACCATAGGGCATTGTGCAAAAAAGCAGACAGACATGCCTTCTTAAAAAATTAAAATAAATTCATTTATAATAATTTGTCACAATAAAACATATAATAAATAATGGTATAAGTTAAATTGAATAATAAATAAGATAAAATGTCAAAGTAATCTGCTGTATAAGGGCATTGTCAAACTATACTAAAAATATTGTACAAAATTAAATAATATACAAGTAAAATATAATGAAATAATGTAAGGAAGAAGAATAATTTTAAATTTACATTTAAATCATGATTTAAATTAATGCTGCTGTATAGGGTCATTGTCAGTGTGATACAGCATAATGGGTGAAAAAAGTACAGTCTGAAAAAGGTTGCCGAGCTCTGAAATGAAATGCGCCACTCTTTTATTTTAATTTCGAAATATTTTACGTTCAACTTTATTCAACTTTCAACTTCATAATCAAAATATTTTGAATGAAGCTTCATATCATATGAACAGCTAAAAATACTTGTAGAGATAAAATTACACAAAGGCCGAGCTAGCACAAAACACAGTAAAATAATTAGGGCGGTATCGTTGGGCTTCATAAAACTTTTGAAATATAATACAATACAATACAATAACTCTTTATTGCACACCAAATACATAAAAGATACACAAGACAGGAAAAGAAAAAACAAATGCAAAATATGCTGTACAATGGGCGGCCTTAACGCTAAGAGCGATCTCTGCCAGGCAACCTTTGGATGGACATGAAGTGCTAGAACAAGTATAGACGGTGGCGTGTAATACAGAGTAATATTTAATAGGGACATACATAAAATACGTACTGATATACATAGCTATAAGTATAAATACATACATAAATATATAATATAAATAAAATAAAATATAAAATCAAATCATTTACTATTAATTATAATATCTTATTAATAAACTTTTGGACTACATTGTCCAAGTAGAGGGTCGTTCATTAATAATGTGTATTATTTAGCAACCTTAACACTTTGACTGCGGTTTTTTTTCGACGACTACGAACTTTTTTTTACCTAAATAATTCGTGCTGCCGCTCTACACAGCGGTTGTGTTGCGCCGCACATGCGTTTCGTTCGAAAAATATTACAGCTCTGCTGAGTCACAAAGATCTGTATTTTCTCAGCCGCTGCGCTAGTGTGGATTTACGCATATTAGTCACTTGTAGAAAACTCATACCGTGCGTTTTCAGCACTCAAAGTGTTAAAATCCCCATTAGCAAGCTCTAAGTATAAGCAAGCTGAAGTGCCAGTGGGCCGACCATATCTCGCGAAGAACGGACAATCGCTGGAGTAAATGTGTTCTTGAGTGGAGACCGTGACTCGTTAAACGTGCAGGATGTCCTCCGGTCAGGTGGGATGACGACCTGCGAAAGACTGCAGGCAGATGCCGGATGCGGCAAGCTGAACACAGGCTGCTATAGCGCTCATTACCATATAAGAATCATACTCGTATGTCCAGCAGTGGACTAATATAGGCTGTTGATGATGATGATCAAACCTCAGCCCACATTCAGTAAAGGATCGGGTAACCAAGTCAATCAGCGAAAATCCATTTTGATGGATGTTTACCCTCACACTTTCGAAATAACTTATTTCCATTTTTCCAGAGATTTTTCCATTACCATTTTACATCGTCGTAATCAAATATCCACCAATCGGAATCGGGTATAATTCTAATGTCAACAGGCTGTGTTGATTCAGGGGAATCACGTTTTCACTGGATTCGATGTTACTCAAGTGATTTATCGACTCGATTTTTGTGACAAATTCGTAATGGAAATATTTTTGGGCTAGGAATAGACGGGTTATTTAGACTGGTCATGAACGAATTATATGAAGAGGTTCGTCATCATCAGCCTATAGTTATCCACTGCTGGACATAGAGCTCCCCTGATGAGCGCCATAGCGCCCTGTCTTCAGTTTGCCGCATCCAGCATCTGCCTGCAGTCCTTCGCAAGTCGTCATCCCACCTGGCCGAAGAGATTAAGTTAGCAATTTTAATGTATTGGTTAATATCTAAAACAACTGATCCGATTATGATATTATTTCGCTGCTGGATAGAGCACCATTATTCCTAAGGTCATAGGGCTATATTTTTTACACAGATGATACTTGCAATGGCAATGGATTGGCTTTAGAATGAATAAGGCCTAAACGGATATCCTTACTTCCCTTTTAGTCAGCTTTAGCTTTAGGCAGCTTGTCTTTTCCCACTGCAGACTAAACATACATCCGAACGACATACTATTGTGTACGAAAGACATCTACATTCTTTGTACAATTTTATGCCGCTATTTATCTTTTTTTACGTAGTTCTTCATTTTTCTTTATTTTCGAGTATCCCGTTTGCATCACCTAGGCAAATATCTGACTGAAAATCTAGTTATAAAAAAACAAAATTGATTTATCTGCACAAATAAATGACAGGTTCAAAATGAATATTCATAATAAACAATAGACGAAAATTCGTGTTCAATTAGTCACTACGGAGACAATGCAGCGTAACCAACTGCAGTCAACCACTATTAAGTTATGAATTAAACAACAGCAATTAGAGCAAAAACCATTCCGCAATTTTAATTCATTCAGCTCATCGCCAACCACCAGAACGCATTGACCAATCAGAAGCCTGGGCCTAGATCGCGCAAACGATGTTTTCTTGCTGTTCGAGTGTGTAGAAAAAATTCGGTGCAAGTCTTGGGGAGTCCGTTGTTACTGGGAAGACTGGCATTGGCGAGTGCCAGGCTCAAGCCTCGCCGCAATCTGCTCTGGTATATTGATAATTGGTGGAGTGGCATTTCTAAAGCAGTTTAGTTATTAAGTTGATTAGAATGAGAGTCTAGAAATCACTCCTCTTCGTCGAGTAGCAAGTTTGACTTCCTTTTGCTTTTTTGTATCATTTTTTTAAAACAGAAACCCTTACATAAAGGCATTTCTAAGCGCAGGTGTGAAATTTAGAGCAGGTCTTGCTACTAAAAAAGTTGCAAGACCTGCTCTAAATATTCACATTTAATCTCTTAAATCTTCCATCGATGCCACTGGAGCAAGAGAAGTAAAAATAATAATAAATAAGACCGGACAATTCACATAGCATTATCTAGTTCTAGCCCCAAGCTAAGCAGAGCTTGTGTTATGGGTACTAGATAACTGATATACATAATACATTACATTACATGGGTAAATATTTTTTATTATAGATAGAAAATGACCAGAAACTCCTGAACAAATATCTGTAGATCGTACAAAAAAAAATCCCGGGCAGGAATCGAGCCCGCAACCTCCTGCGTCGCATGCAGACCTTTTTGAGATTCTTTCACCGCGCCACTGAGCCTACAAGGTCATAAACATAAAAGAAGAGAGTAATTTTTTGACTGTCTTTTATACATACCATCTGAACCAAAACAAAGCCGACTGAACTCACCGAATTACCGATTCAGCAATCTAGAGCGGCTCTTTACTTAACCTCATAGGTTTTTTGTATAACCATTTTCCCTATTTACTCAGGACGGCTGAATTCGGAACAATGCAATCGTCAGTACAAAGAGTTTTGTCTAACCGTACTGGCTAATCCACGATCTCAATTACACTAACAAGATTGCCCACTGGGAAGACGGTTCCTTAACCCCTGGTATTACTGACAGCCAAGCATTGTTTCGGCTAGATCATCTTGAAGAAGGGCATGAAAACTCTACGTTAGGAACTATACACAGCCCGTGGATATTGGCAGATTTATCAGAAGCGTCGATAGCACCCCTGCTAACGCACGTATATCTTATATAATAAAATTGAAACAAAGTATTTTACTCCTTTCCTGGACACGTGGACGTTCCCTCCTAACGTGGATATAAGTATGAATTAATTGTACGTAAACTTATAAAGATGAGACAATTAACTTCATAGGCAGCTGCTTAGCGGTAAATTCTTTGCAGATGATTGATAGTACAGATAATTAATAGTACCTACTGTTGATTATCTGTACTATTAATTATCATATGTAAAACTTTTAAACGATCTTATTAACTAAAACAAAAATGTTGTATTTTCTCATTTGTTGTGTTAATAGTAATAGGTACTTTATATGTCATTTAATTAAGTCATTGCTTGTTTCGAAAATTTTGTTTAGCCCATTGTTAACAATACATTTCTTTTTTCTAATCTAATTGCATAGAGTATATTTAATTTCCATAATGTCATTTAGCCGTGAAGGCCATTTATTAGCTTTTCTGTTGCTAGGTTAATGTTACCTATTTTTGTATTATTTAAGCTGTAGGCCTTCCTTAAAATAAATAAATATTTTTACGCATTCCGATCTGCAGATATTTGTTCAGGGTTTTCTGGTCGTTATCTATTTATAATAAAAATATCTATCCATGTAATCTAATGTATTAAGTATATCAGTCATCTAGTACCCATAACACAAGCTCTGCTTACCATGGGGCTAAATATGAGTTGTTTTCGAACACAAGGGCATAGACAGTGTGTTAATGATACTTGTAAGTGCTAGGCTAGATGATGCTGTGTTGATTGTCCAGTATTATTGATTTATTTGACGACCGATGTGGTGCGTTGGTCGAAGGTCCGCCTGCGACGCAGGAGGTTGCGGGTTCGATTCCCGCCTCGGAAGAATTGTGTGTACGATCTGCAGATATTTGTTCCGGGTGTTCTGGTCGTTTTCTATATATAATAAAAAATATCTATCTATGTAATGTATGGTATTATATACATATATCAGTTATCTAGTACCCATAACTCTGCTTACCATGGGGCTAGATAATGCTGTGTGAATTGTCCAGCATTATTTATTTATTTATAAAGATGCAACAATTAATTTCAGATATATAACGCATTCTCTGTCGTAGTCGTAATGTTTTTTTTCGTTAGCTACTATAGTTACTTACTTATAGTTTTTTAGCACCCATTTTCGCCCGTCGTATATCGTGAGATTACTAGCTCTCGCGCAAGAACTAGGTATACGCCTGCAGCCCCCTTTGCAGAGGGTGCATGAATGCAGAGGAGACGGCAGCGCATGTGCTTGTAGATTGCGACAGCGTGGCTTCTCAAAGACTGCATCACCTTGGGACACCGAAGACGCCTAGGGAGGCATGCACCGGCATCAGCGAGCTGCTGGCCTTCCTGGAGGACATCGGGTGGTTAGACTAGCAACCCCCCCACCCGACACGCAAAAAAGGCCCACCGGCGGCCATGTTGCGGAAACCAGTCCAGAAACAAGTAACAAGTACGCCTGCTGGCCAAAAAGATGAAATCTTCTCCGCCAATCATCCCAGCTGTTTCCCCCAACTGTGCCCTCACTCGGGGGTCTAATAAACCTGCTACTGTTACAGTAAATCTTTTCGGCAAAATCGTAAAAGTGCGACTTTACGATGCGTTTACCGCAAGATATATGGCACCTCTCGAAATCCTTCCTTAAGACGAAGAAGGCAATTAAGCAGTGCTTACTCCACTCTTGGTTATGTTTATTGATATTTTTTATGAAGGCTTCAAGGGTTGGAGGCGGTGGTAGGGTTTAAGTAGAGTGGTAGTATGCTTTACAGTCAACGTCAAAACCGTAAAGTGTTTTATTAAGGTCTTAACACTTTGAGTGCTGAAAACGCACCGTATGAGTTTTCTACAAGTGACTAATATGCGTAAATCCACACTAGCGCAGCGGCTGAGAAAATACAGATCTTTGTGACTCAGCAGAGCTGTAATATTTTTCAAACGAAACGCATTTGCGGCGCAACACAACCGCTGTGTAGAGTGGCAGCACGAATTTTTTAGGTAAAAAAAAGACCGCAGTCGTCGAAAAAAATCCGCAGTCAAAGTGTTAACACTGGAGTTAGAGGTACGGTTTGGAAGAAGCCTATGGAACAGGCAGTTAGATAGATAGATAGACAATACTTGTATCGCACACTTAAAAATAAAACAAACAAGAAAAAAGATCAAGATATGTGACAATTTGGCGGTCTTATATTTATTATCTGACATAAATAAATACAATACAATTATCGTTCAAGAGCGATCTCTACCAGACAACCGTGGATGAATATGATCGTTGGATTGAAGGTAGTTTTGAATAAACATTAAATAAATAATCATGTAGATAAGTCAAGTTAAGCCAAAGCTTGTGTTATGGATACTAGATGACTGATATCCATAATACAATACATTTCATAGATAGATATATTATTATTATTATACATGGAAAACGACCAGAACATCCGGAACAAATACTCAGTATACGTAATTGTTCCGAGGCGGGAGTCGAACCCGTAACCTCCTGCGTAGCAAGCGGAGCTTTACCCACCGCGCCACAGAGGTCGTTATTATTCACAATTTCAGCCCGTTGAAACCCACAGCTGAGTTTAATATAGTCTTCATCAGTTCAGTCCACTGCTGAACATGCCTCCCCGGGTTATTTTGCTATAATAGTTTAAAACGGGATATTTACCATGATTTGATTTTTTAAATCTTTTTTTTAAATCATGGTAAATATCCCGTTTTAAATGACTTTAGTGTTGATAACCATGATCGTTTCAAAAGTTTTATTATAATAGTTTAGCTTTACTTGTCGAGTAATTTATTCATTTTTTTCGCTTCTAATTTACTGTTGACTGTTTTATTTATCCACTAGCTGCGCCCCGCAGCTTCGCCCGCGTGGAAATCTATGTGTCAAATGGCTTATAAACCTTCCTATTGAATCACTATACTAACTGCATCAAAATCCGTTGCGTAGTTTTAAAGACCTAAGCATACATAGGGACAGACAGACAGCGGGAAGCAACTGTGTTTTATACTATGTAGTGATATCATAATGTCAGTTTGTCATTTAAAAATTCACTCACGTCAGTAGCATTTGTCAATTAGGAATTGTTTTAATTTATTTATGAATCGGGAATCAGATTCAATGTCTTTCATTTCGTTTGGTAATTTCTCAATGCTTGATCAAAATTCATTCATGGTAAAATTAACGTCCTAAATATATTGAAATCAAAGCCTCGTATTTAAACAGAATGCTGACTTTACAAATGATGTTTTATCAAAGAAAATATCCCCGAACAATCACCTCGATAAAATTAAGGTGATTCAAGCAAACCGATCGGATGGAAAACGAGACCCGCTTCGTCCAATTAAAATTATATTGACTCGCCGTCTGGGGCAGTAATTTTTATGATTATCTAGGCCACATTTACGTAGAAACTTTGAGTTTTAACAGAAATAAATTTTATTAAAAACTAAAATTACAGTAAAACAATAGAAATTACTCGTTCTGTATTTACAATTGAAACAATCGAGAGAATTGTAGACATCGTCATCATCATCAGCCTATCAAGCTGAAGACAGGGCATTGTGGCGCTCATTGGAGAAGGCCTATGTTCAGCTGTGGACTAACGGCTAAATACAGACCTCCCCCAATGAGCGCCATAGCGCCCTGTCTTCAGTTTGACGCATCCAGCATCTACCTGCAGTCTTTCGCAGGTCCTCATCCCACCTGGTCGGATAACTGCAGACGGTTGTAAACAATCTACAGGTAGCTGAACCGTTCCATACCAATAGGAGTCGTCAGCGTCACCAACGATGATGCGAATGATATCGCCGTGTAAAGCGTGGAATTGATATTGAATTCAGTGGTCCTAGTCAGCAAAACGCATGCTTTCTTTGGATTCAATGAATTTGATACCCTTGTGACTGATCCCTTTTGATCTTAGGTATGTGAAATAATGTCATAGATGAAACATAAGGTACCTACCATGTTATTTCATTACATAAGTGTATAATATATATTATGTTCTAGTCTCTGCGTTTTAAGGTTATTTCTTAGCCATGGGAACTGATGTATGACAAATCGTAAATATATAAATTATAGCAAATCCAGGCCTAGAACTACCTATTTTTTTAAAATTTAAGCTCTTTCCGTATAGTTGATCTTGAATCACTATATCTATTAAAAAACCGCATCAACATCCGTTGCGTAGCTTTAAAGATCTAAACATCCATAGGACAGAAAGCGGAAAGCGACTTTGTCTTAGAAGAAAAACCAGTATTCACATTTCCGGCGCTGGTAAGCAAGTACCGATATCCGTTTTTTACACAAATTCAGCCAGCTTAATCATCAAAATCTATGAAACTTTATAGGAACATCAATCTTAAGCGTTGCTTGTATTGGATAAGGAAGTAAACTTGGACTTTTCGCTTCATTTTTATTTTACGATCGCATAAAATGTGATTCAGTCGATTCCGACAGAATTTCTATATTTGCTATTACAATATATTTTATATCTTTAAGGATTCGCTATAAAACTAAATAGACTTGTATAACCGATTAAGATTATACTTGTACATATAATCAATTCTGATTTAATACCAGGATCTCCTAGTACAATGAAGTAATAATATTGGTGGCTAAAGTTTTCTTCGTTAATTCGCTATAAAACTAAAGAGAATTGTATAATCGATTGTGATTTAATACTTGTATAATCGATTGAGATTATACTTGTATAATCGATTGAGATTATACTTGTATAATCGATTGAGATTATACTTGTATAATCGATTGAGATTAATAATATAATACTAGGATCTCCAATACTAGGATAGTACAACGAAGTAATAATATTGGTGGCTAAAATTTTCTTCGTTAAATAGTCGGACAAAGGTCCTGTGACGCCGGCGATTACGGGTTCGATTACCGCCGTGGGACAAATGCTTGTGCGATCTGTAAATATTTGTTTCGGGTGATCTGGGTATTTTTTACGTATAATATTATATTAAGTCATCCAGCATTACCATAATGTCAGTCCAGCATTATTATACTTAATTATTTAAAGAAGGTCAGCATGTGTCGCCTACTTCGGTCTGAAGGTTCTATAACAACAACAGATACCTCCATACCTTAAGAGTTCATCATCAGCCTATTTTAGTCCACTGTTAGACATAGGCCTCCCCCAATGAGCGCCATAGCACCCTGTCTTCAGCTTGACGCATCCAGCATCTACCCGCAGTCCATTGCAGGTCGTCATCCCACCTGGCCGGAGGGCGTCCTACACTATGTTTGCCGAGTCGCAGTCTCCACTCAAGAACACGTTTACCCCAGCGGTTGTCAGTTCTTCGTGAGATATGGCCGGCCCACTGCACTGCCACTTCAGCTTGCTAATTCCTAAGAATTAGCAAGCTGAAGTGGCAGTAGTGAAGTAGCTTGAAAGCTACTTTAGAGTTTAGAGTTCGCTGTACTTTAACTCTACCTTTCTTAACTCTACCTGCCTTCAGCGTGTTCATAAGCATCGATTCCACCTTTCAAAAGCGCAATATCCCCAATAGTCTGCGAATATCACTATTTACGGAGAATCGTACCAAAGGCCTCGCTTACACGAAACTGAATTTTTATAAGAAAAAATGTTAAAACCACCCCGTGCCCTCCCGAAAGGGTCTGACCTGCCATATGTTCTATCGAAAGTCACTTAGTGGGTGAAATATCGCAGTGTTCGACACTGTCCGACATAACTGAATTAGCCTTCTGGGAAGTTCGAGGGAGCTATTTAGATTCTTCGTTTTGTGTGATTTGGGTTGTAGTTTGCATGGGAGCTTATACAAAAATACAATACAAATACGCTTTATTGCACATCAAACACAGTAAAGAACAAACAAACAAAAATACAATGGGCGGCCTTATCGCTAAGAGCGATTTCTTCCAGGCAACCTTTGATGTACACGTAGCTATAGTATAGGTTTAGACGGTGGCGTATTATAGACTAATGTTCGGTTTAAAGAATATTTATTTTCTCAAAAGAAATTACATTTCACTTATCTGAGAAAACATCTTAAGCTAAGTATTTTAAGTAAACTTCGAACAACCAAACAATTTTTATGTTGTATATCTTATACTGAGTCGCTTCACGCCAAAAGTACTTTATTTTATTTATTTCATCATCATCATCATCATCAGCCTATAGCAGTCCACTGCTGGACATAGGCCTCCCCCAATGAGCGCCATAGCGCCCTGTCTTCAGCTTGCCGCATCCAGCATCTACCTGCAGTCTTTCGCAAGTCGTCATCACCTGGTCGGAGGGCGTCCTACACTACGTTTACCGAGTCGCCGTCTCCACTCAAGAACACGTTTGCCCCAGCGGCCGTCGGTTCTTCGCGAAAGTAAAAAAGTAGTAGTAGTATCTAAGAATACATTATAGACAGACAGCGGGAAGCGACTTTATATTATGCTATGTACTAGTAAATGAATAATATTGATAGTTCTAGAACAGTTCTAGTGACTTCCGATGAGCGATGTCTACTGAACTGTAGTCAATCCAGATTAAAGTCTATTTAGAAGTAAGAGATTCTATAAAAAAGTTTAGTTCCTATTTTGTATTTTGTAATAGTTAGCCAAGCCATATGTATTGACATAAATAGTACTCTTGCAGGACACGCATACCTCTTGGGAAGGAGAAGAGGCAGGTGGTGCTGGACATAAGAGAAGAAAGAAGAAGAAGAATAAAGTAGTAGTAGTATCTAAGAATACATTATAGACAGACAGCGGGAAGCGACTTTGTTTTATGCTATGTACTAGTAAATGAATAATATTGATAGTTCTAGAACAGTTCTAGTGACTTCCGATGAGCGATGTCTGAACTGTAGTCAATCCAGATTAAAGTCTATTTCGAGCAGAATGTTCGCACGACGCGACACGACCCAGTGATATCATGGTTTTGTCCACGGTCGAATTAATTTGTTGGTCAGGTATCATCAAATTAAATCGTTGTATGTTTGTATGCGTACTGGTAAATTAATTTTCAAATAAAAAACCATCTCAAAACAAACAGACATCACTATTATAAATTTCTGTTTGTTTTTAATCTATTTTAATCATATAATTACAATAACAACACTAAAAACCGACTTTAAATCCCTCAGTTTTAGAGTTTATTTTAAATTTTGTGTGATACATACTAATCCCTCAGAAATACTCGGAGATCATCTCTGGATAATTCTCAATACAACTGCAAAATAATTATCGAAATCGGTTCATAAATGACGGAGTAATCGACGAACATAAAAAAAACATACAAACAGCTGAACATAGAACCTATTTTTCTCAGACGTTTTTTGGTTAAAAAGCGCCGCTAGCAAAAGCTAGCAAATTAATAAAGAGTTTTTTAATGTCAAATGATAATTATTAAAATATATATTTAAAAAAATATTACTTAATACTTATACTATCGACTTAAATAAAACTAAGTGATTGAATTTAAATTTTCCGCTCTCTCTTTCTCTCTTATCTAGAGCTTTTTAGAAACCCGGCTCACTTCCATTCACAGTACATATTGCCACACCCTGCTTGGGTACCATTGTGTTTCTTATACATTACCTAGATACTAAGACCTACAAATGTAGACAATGATGCAATAAAATAAATATGAATATGAATAAAAAACTATAGCATTAGATTTTTTATTAATTTGGTAGCAGTAAGAAGATTTTTATTTCCAGCTTAAGCAGTCGAGATTAATAGAGGAACGCGCGTTTACTTAGCTGATGGAATTGATGTGAGCTCAGCGAAGTTTTGATAGATGCTTGAGTAAGTGAGTAGTTGTGGGACGTGTTTGTTTGTTATGTTTGTGGAGACTAGTTGTTAAGTCTGACTTCATTTGCATTTATTTTAATTATCAGGGGAACTGCGGTCTGAACCTTTGTTCGTTGTGTAAATATTTGGGTACCTATGTAAGTATTTTTAAATTCGGAACAATTCGACAGCGCCTTAAAAATTCTAGTGGTGACATCTAGTTGTGAAACAATAATACTTTGATGACACGCAAATGGCCGAAATTTGTGCTCTTTACGCATGTAGCCATGGCAACGGTTAGTTACCAGAGATTCTGTTATAAGCTGAAGGTTTTTTAGGTTTACGGGAAAGCAAACCCTTAGGATACCCTCAATACTCGGACTATTATGAGTGGTCCCATTATCATTTCACTATTGTATAGAGAATGATCCCAAGGACCACTTCGGGATTTCACCATTATATTTTCTACACAATTGTTAAAGAATCACCGAAAGAGGTTAACCATAGACGAAAATATCAAGTACTTTTTTATCTATCCAAATTGCATAAAAAAACAGTACAGCAGCATTGTGATCTTCCGCTTTTTTGAAGACGGAGGCATTATAAGGCTTTTGTATTTCTTTATTAATCATGAACTTTACAATTTTTATACATAAAAGATACTAAGGCTCTAGACAGACGGACTGCATTTCAACTGCAATCCAACTGAAATTGCAGTTCAGTTGCAGTTTGAATGCAGTTGACACGACTGCTATAGAACTGCAAACCAACCGCGCAGTCCGATTGCAGTTCAATTGCAGTCGTGTGCTAATACGCCACCGACTGCAACTGAACTGCAATTTGCGGTTGGATTGCAGTTGAAATGCGGTCCGTCTGCCTAGATTCTTTAATACCAGAGAAAGTTTGTCTAATGTCTGAATAATCAACCTCTTACCAATCGATGGTCTGAATAAACCTTTGTTTGTGGGAGTAAGTTTATTTATTGAGGAATAGCAAACGACTAAACTTAACATATTATACATTTGTGTGAGTACTTTACAATGTAAAGTTGAGCGATATTCAAAATGTAGCCCACAACGCTATCCACATATGAGTTACATACATAGAATATAAAAAACATGCTACTAGGATGCCTACTAGTTAGGCTCCTCTTAAACAATAAAATATAAGTAAAGCAAATAAACTAAAGTTCTATAAAACCATTTGTTAATTTACAAATTATTTCTAAAGAATTAATAATAATAAATTATATAGTAATAACAAAAAGTACAAATAGCAATAAGTTATGTTGGGTTATAATTATAAGTGAAGTTTACTCGACAAAGTAGACTGAATAACCATGTTCGATTCCCAGCTTGGTTGATTTAAAATCTATAAGAGAGTGGACTGTATGATTGATATTTTTGATGAGTGTGACTCTAAATTATGTCAACATTAACGAGACGAGAGTGATTCTATCTTGGATAATGAAAGTGAGAAGTGTTGAATCGTATGGATGAGGGATGTGTCGAGTGTTGCGAAAAACCACTAACCTTGTAAGTCGGGTGTGTAGCCTACTCCACTCGTTTCCAGGATTCCTCGGCGCGTCGCGGCTAACTATACCTTTCGAGATCTGTACTTCACTTGGCGGGCTAGCTTAGGGCGAGCTTGGAGAAACTGGTCGGAGCGTGAGAGCTATACAGTGGTGTCTCGTACAACTTCGACTATCACTCCCAACGAAAAACAATTCCACGCACGGCACTAGTCGATATCGTACCTCACGATAGAGATATCGATAACACGAAAATTAAAAGGTTAAATTTATGCGAGAACAAAAGAATGTGACGAAACTACTGATTACTCTCGACGAAATCTCAAGACAGAATGACTAGTTTATAAAAATAGCGCGAAAAAGCAAACGGTCATAAACGTACCTTGGTGAGAAATTGTCAATGTCACTAATGTCAGATAAGTCAAGGACCTATGTCAACCTTGCCACCTAGCTTACAAAAAGTGCATACCAATCCTGAACAAACCACTTTTTAAATTTATATAAATTGTTAGTATCTTCACACCACTCGAGTGGTATGAAAATAACTTTACAATGCATTCAAAACTACTATAATTGAATCGAGCAACGTAGCTTCGTAAATTCACCGTTTGCAGAACAAATAGCTAGCAAATCATTGAATAAATTTGAATTCTATTGTATTCTATTTTGAATATCAAATCGTTTATCAGATCTCAAAGATCTGAATAGGATCAAAGAAACAATTAGGTCTCTAAATTAATTATATGGCGCAAATAGCTCAAAGGATCAGTTGTTTTTGAAAGACATTGTATAGAATAGAACTTATCAATGATAATTTGGAATTATTTAGACGACTGACGTGGCGCGGCGGGTGAAAGTCCACCTGGGATAGGTACATTAGGTTGCGGGTTCTATTACCGCCTCGAGAAAAATATTTGAATGATCTGCATATTATTTATATTTGTTCTGGGTGTTCTGGGTATTTTCTATGTATAATTATCTATCCATGTAATGAATTATACATATTACCTAACAGTCATCTAGGTGCCCATAACACAAGCTCTGCTTATAGCTTGCGTGGATTGTCCAACATTATTTATTTATAGTATTCGTGGCAGAAGCTAGATGCGACAAACAGAGGGTACGGAAGGTGTTTACAACTTCGTTAATAACTCCGCAAATTCGTGGGATATACAGCGAACGCGGTATACTAGCCCCTTCAATTCCCGTGTGAGCAAGAGTGGGGAGGTGTATTATTTCTCTAAATCAGTACGAGACCGGATTTTTCGGCTGGCAGCGAAGTTGGTAATAGTGCTCATAAGGTAAGGTAATGTTGAACAGTGGACTCGCTTGCTGAAATAGACTTTTTGATACAGGCAAAGGATATTTGCAGCCAAAGCACTCTCTAGGGCCCGACAGCATACCTCCTCATAAATAAAGTAAAGTAAATTAAAGTAAAAAATCATTTATTTCTTTAGGCTTACAAAATAAGCACTTAGACAAGTCATATTTTATATATAATATCGTTAAAGACTGTCGCGTGATTTGAGAAACCTCACAGGATATAAAAAGTGTATGTGTTATGTTAAAACGAATTAAGGAAGTAAGTCATTATTATTAAAAAAATCTGAAACTAAGTTGAAGTTAATTTGGGCGTTCATGTACGATTCTATCTTTAGTTTTATGAACGAATGCTACGAAATACGAATGTGAATAATATGTCGATTTGGTTTATTCTTTTGAAGATGTATAGAAGATGACCCCGATGTAGTCGCATAAAAAAATGCCGAGGGATTAGTATCCCTTAATTATTAAATCGCTTTATTTTAATTCGGTTTCCTTTAATTTAACTTTTTCGAAGAATAAATGATTATTTTAGTGTTTTTCTGGATATTTCAGTGAATCAGACCATAAAAAATACTGTCTATATATAATATAATATATAAGTGAGTCAGTTGACTGGTGACATTAACGCCGATGAATATCGTACCGAGCCACTTGTCTCGAGGGCATTGTCGAGGCATGAACGAGCTTTCCAACATTATCGGTAATATCGGGTATTTTATGCAGATGCAATACAAAATGCTGTGGGTTTTATATGATTAAAATAAATAAATATTGCTGGACAATTCACACAGCATTATCTAGCCCCATGGTAAGCAGAGCTTGTGTTATGGGTACTAGATAACTGATATACATAATACGATACATTACATAGATAGATATTTTTTATTATACATAGAAAAGGAACAGAACACCCGAAACAAATATCTGCAGATCGTACACACATTTGTTCCGAGGCGGGAATCGAACCCGCAACCTCCTGCGTCGCAGGCGGACCTTCGCCCACCGCGCCATATCGGTCGTCAATTTCTATGTGGTCGATTTTTATGTATACAATCATGTTCAAAGAAAATTACGATTAATTAAGTAATAGAAACAAATTAGAAGTAATATAAAAAAAGCTTTATTTACTACCACACAAATTATTTAAATTTTTCTCTATTTACTAAATGTATACTATAGTTATATGGAAGTACCACTTAGAGTGTTGAAAGCGCAAAAGAAAATGTCTTCCATAGCCCAGTACTAAAACAATTTTTGATGATTTTTTTCTTGAGACAGGTCAAGGTTTTCTTCAGAATTGTACCAATTTATATTTTGCGTACCTAAACCAGCAGGTTAGAAGCTCTAAGCTCTTAACTTATTTAAATTAAATATCACAATATGCAGCAGATTTTTATGTTAATTTGTTAAAGCGAAATCTAAACTTAATAGCATCGAGCGAATTTTCTGAAAATCTTTTACAAACACTGAGTAAGCTAATGAAATTCAATGTTTACCAGAATTCTGATGAGAATGAAAGAGAAAGAATAAAAAATAAAATAAAAAATAGGTGATTTGTATTCAGCTGGAGCTTACACCTTCGGGTCGGGAGAAATATTTACAAATTATGATGGACGGATAGACGTTTTATGCAAATTCGGGAATCGCTGTATAAATTTATTTTGTTAGTGGGAAGTGACAAGTCTTTGAACATAAAAGAACGTGGAATATACATGCTCCATCGATAAGCGAAGATGGCCTACGTATGAGTTTGGAACATGAATGTGACACATTATTATAATTTTTTCAAATTCTTTATTATCATAATTATAAGTAATAATACAACGGGTATTTATCGCGTTTATTTACCTTTTTTCCCGACGTTTCAACAGGTTTACACTCTGTCGTGGTCACGGGATGACTGATAATGATTACTTATAATAATGTGTAAGTTTATTCAGATCGCTTAAGTTTAAAAATATTCTTTATTATCAGAAAACAAAGGTCCATAAAAAACATATACACAAAATTAAAAAAAGGAAAATACAATTATAACGAAGAAAATAAAACCAAAAACAAGTAATTTCACCCAGTGGTGTCGTATTGGACAGTCATATTTACTAGATAATCATATTAATAATCATATTTATTATAGAAAATAACAATGCTCAGTCTAAATACCTCCTCGCTTCACGGGCTCTACAGAGAATCACAGTAAAGACTTTTGAATCGTATTAAAGCCACAAATAATATTTACGATAATATTACTTCTATTTTTTTAATTTTTTTTTTTTGCGTCGAACAATAAAAATTTGTGTATGTTATGTACTTTTCAAGTTAAGTAATACGTCGGTACCTTAAAAAATTTTGACTGGCATGACAAGTCCGGGAAATAAGCAGATATTACTATTTAAAAAAAAATTGGTTACCATAACCATCGATTACCTAAGAGACAGAAAGAACCAAAAATTCCCAGATTTTTTTTTCTGTTCGCTTTGATGGTATTGTCCAAGGGAACCAAAATTTTATTTTATGTTATTTAAATTTGATATATGAAGGTACTTAAAGCCGGGCTGAATTTAAAAACATCGGTTTCCGGCATTGTAACAGCCTCCAATAAAAATTAATCACATCGGGCTCACATAACGCTTAAAAAACCCACTGGTGCACGATTAAGGGGTGCCTGATCAAAGTGTTTTTCATACAAACGTCATTCAGAATAATCTCGCAAATTGTTAACAAAAATAAAGGTCTTTCGTAATTCGTACAGTCGTATTTTTTCATTCTACAGAGGCCATACGCCGTTTGTCCCCCGCCGTCAACGTTACGTTGACCGCCGCCGCTGCCGCGGTCAAATTTAACGGCACCTATGACGATATTATTTCAGCCCTAGTTCAAGATGACGTGACGTCGCGTCGATCGTATGTCCACCGTCACCAAGACGTCACCGATAACGATTTGACAACTACTGTGGCGCGGCGAGCGACGTAGGAGGCTGCGGGTTCGATTCCCGCCTCGGGACAAATGTTTGTACGATTAACAGATATATTTCTGAGTGCTATGGTCGCTTTCTATATAATATAAAAAAATAACTATCTATGTAATGTATTATGTTTATCAGTCATCTAGCACCCACAAAACGAGCTCTGCTTAGCTTGAGGCTAGATGATGCTATGTGGATTGTCCAGCATTATTTAGATATTTATTATTTTACACTAGATCTAAATACAGGTACTTGCAGAGTAGCTGCGACGTTTCACATAAATTATTAACATCTCTTATTATAAGAGTAATAGCGGTAATTGCAGAGCAAATTTGCTCCAAGCGTTACCACAAGTCAATAGAAATTATAGCCGCAAGACATTACTGGAAATTTTAATACAATTCGAAGCTTCTAGAACTTCTAAACGGAAAATAGGTTACGACTGCAACGCGCTCTGAACGTCGCGTCGGGAAATAAAACAAAAGACTCGCGGTAAATTAAATTACTATTCGCATAAGATTTTATCAGGAATCAACCTGGTTTCAATCTAGAACAATTTAGATAGATAGGTAGAAAACACTTTATTAGGTATACCATTGGGTTATACCACACAAAACAGAAAACAATACAGAAATAAAAAACTTAGAATAAAGGTATAAAGGGCGGCCTTATCACTGAGAGCGATCTCTTCCAGGTTAAAATTTATGCATTATTTATTGAGACAATTATTATTCTTTATGTAACGGATTAAATATCAAATTGTTCTACTTCCTTTAGACCTTACAAGATTTTTTGACACATCACAAAATTTAAACTACATAAGTAAAACTAGGAATTAAAGTAAATTAGGAAAAACGTTTGCTATTTTTGTTTTTTGCCTAGAAATAGTAAAGTGGATTTTACCTACAGCTACTGTATTATTAAGCAATAGAAAAAGTTGATTAGAGCTGGTTGTATTAATCCAGCTTCAACCACAAGCTCATTTAAAATGATACAAGGCCCTCAACGTTGCCAAGCTCGTGTTTCACCGGCTTTGTGTCTGTAGATAATAATATATTAAGCCTCAAATGTCTGTAATTTTAAAAGCCTTAAATGGGGTCTGTATAAGTGTATACTTGGAATTTGTAGTTGAATTAACAAAGAAAATGACAAGAGAGACCCGCTTGTACGAATCCAGCATTAACTACGAGCTCATTTAAAATGATACAAGGCCCTCAACGTTGCCAAGCTCGTGTTTCACCGGTTTTGTGTCTGTAGATAATAATATATTAAGCCTCAAATGTCTGTAATTTTAAAAGCCTTAAATGGGGTCTGTATAAGTGTATACTTGGAATTTGTAGTTGAATTAACAAAGAAAATGACAAGAGAGACCCGCTTGTATGAATCCAGCATTAACTACGAGCTCATTTAAAATGATACAAGGCCCTCAACGTTGCCAAGCTCATGTTCCACCGGTGTAGCACGACAAGCTTATATTAACTAGCATGCGACTTTACTATTTGTTCATGCTTTATGTCTGTAGATAATTATGTTAAGCCTCAAGTGTCTGTTATTTTTTTTCTATTATGAGTACGTGTATTTACAATTTGTAGCAATAAACTTTCTTAACAAAGACACAGATAATATAATACATACTGTACAAAGATAATATAAAATAAAACAAATTAGATATAACAAATATTTGGAGACTATAATTGCCACGGAGCAAATTTAAGTGTGATCCATCGTTTGTTCTGAGTCAAATATTTGTTCTCATAGTGTTTTCATGAAAAATGGGTGAGCAATATTAACAAAAATACGTTTAATGAGTAAATACGGGTCGGTATCTTTTATACCCTCTACATACATATTTATATGCAAATATATAATTTACTAAACGTCTAAAGTCCACATCTCCGTCATGGCTTCGTCATTATTTAACCTGCGCTCCGCGGTTTCACCCGCGTGGTGTTAGATATTTTGGATAATATACAATATCTTTATAAATTGTAGGCTATGTGTTATTCTGATGTATAAGCTATATTATTGTAAAGTTTCATTAAAATCCATTCAGTAGTTTTTACGTGAAAGAGTAACAAACATCCATCCATCCATACTTACAAACTTTCGCGTTTATAATATTAGTAGGATCTGAAGGTTTGGCTCGAAATATCCAATATTATTTAACTTCTATATAACTCTAAAGATACATAATGTACAGTAGGTACAAAATATAGACATACTTAGATCAATTCTCCAGAATTTAGACACATGAGATAATGAGTTACTTCCATAACACGCCGAATTGCTAGGTATTAACCCACATTTTAAGAGGACAGGTAGAGGTACGAGCAAAACACTTAAGTCGACCTCAGTGTAAAATTACAAAGTATTTTAGCCAAAAACACAAATTTCGTGTCACCGAGCTGAAAATATTATACGTTTCACTCAAATGAATAAATAAGCAACTTAATTAAGGCTGAAATCGGAGAATTTTTAACGTGCGATGTACAAAAGTTAATTACGCATTATTCACATTGACAGGTTAAAAAAACGGGATAAAGGAGTGAAAAATACGGTAACGGGTTTTATATTATATTTTTTGAAACTCTTAGTCTAGTGTATTATTTAAATAAATTATACACGGACGGTTCATATTACCAGAATCCATTGCTACTGGAGTTAATGTCCTTCCGCTACAAGGTTTTACGGTACATCTATTACTATTTCCTGCCCGCGGCTTCAAACATCCATACATCCAAACTTTCGCAGTTATAATATTAGAATAGAATAGAATAGAAAAAACATTTATTTAGACACAGGTACAAAATACAGGCATAGAATAAACAAACAAAGAAGTTTATCATGGGGGTAAACGACACAAATAGGTGATATTAAGACTAAAATAAGACTACCTCCATGACCCTGCGCGGAAATAGGGGTTGGCTCAGCGTGTGCTGAACATTATTTTATTCAGCGCTGTTTTTCAGCCAAATACCTTAATTACTAAAGCGTAATCTGTATGGCACCTAAAATTTTTAATAAGATGCCGAAGTCCTTCTTAAAGCTTAGTGAGATTATGTTTAAAGTTAAATTAAAACAATTATTAGTAAGTAAGTGCTATTACACAATTAATGACTTTTTAGTTGACAATCTGAAACTTTGACCATTTAAATGTAACAGGTAACCTACATATATGCATAATTTACAAAATACAACAATCTTAATATTTGCATGCCTAGTTTTAAGGTAAAACATAATTGAAACTTTCAATATATTTAAGATCTACAACTGTAACCTACATTATGTTGAAGCAAATAAATGAATCTTTATCTTTATCTTTATCTTTACTAGTTGAAGTCACGGACGACAATTCGGTGACAACAAAGATAAAAATATTTGATACAAATAAACAAAAGTAGAATAAAAGTAGAATAATAATATAATAATATTGGTTCGCTTTGTGGAGACGCTTGTTGCTTGTATAATACATACGTAGTTAATTTTATTTATTTGTTTATGTTCTTGTTTACTTATAGATTAGGTATTATTATTTCGTAACAAGCTGTACCTACTTGTGAATCAATAAATGTATTTTCTTTCTTTCTTTCTTTGTAATAATATTAGTAGGAAGTAGGACACAGTCATGTCCTTTACGGTCAGTGTATTATGAATCAATTAAAATTTTTCTTAGTAAAAGTAAAAAATCATTTATTTCTTTAGGCTTACAAAATAATCACTTAGGCAAGTCATTTTTTATACATTAAATTATTATCAAATAAAATTATTTTACTGTTCACTTCAATTTTTTGTCCACTAGTGGAAGAAGTGAAAAAGAAACCACTAGCATGTTCATCTCTTATATGTCTAATACATGGTTATTTGCCTATTTTAAGTCTAAATATAATATGATTCGATACATGTCAATATTTAAGTAAAGCTATGCACACATACTATTGTCTGTGCGAAACTGAGCGACATCTGGCCAAGCATTAACATCATTGAGATCATGATGAGTTTACTTACCAACGATAGTATACCTAATATTTATATTTAAAGCACTTGTTTTTAGTAAAGATGATAAGCACACGAACAACTATATCATAAATAAACATCAAATACAACTCCATACATGATGACCGATGTGGCGCGGTGGGCGAAGGTCCGCCTGCGACGCAGGAGGTTGCGGGTTCGATTCCCGCCTCGGAACAATTGTGTGTACGATCTGCAGATATTTGTTCCGGGTGTTCTGGTTGCTTTATAATTAAAAATATCTATCTATGTAATGTATTGTATTATGTATATCAGTTATCTAGTACCAGCTTTGCTTACCATGGGGCTAGATCAGGGATTCCCAAGTTCTTATTTAAAACTTTCAAGATAGGTAGGTACTGTATTGTTTATGTTGAGTTACGTGTACTAAGAATAATTAATATTTTTGTAGGAAATAGCATTGTTGTAGTAATGTAAAGTCTCAAGTTCGTACAAGATGAAAAACTCGGAAAGTCAGTGTGGACAAGTTTGTGCAAGATAATGAGTTCGAGCGTACGTCTCTCAGGCGCGCTTTGACTTGCTCTCTATTTGACGCTCACGCGATTTAACACGAACGAATTCATGATCAAGTTGAAGTCCAAACATGTGCCTGATATTTTACTATTTCACGAGCTTGCACTTAGGTTGAAAGTTCATTTGCGTTTTGAAATTCGTTGGAGCTTGAACGATAATAACTCATATAAGTACTCATTTATTTCAAGAGATCTTTTTTATTACCATCAGCACAGACAAAGAGCTTAAGCAGAAGTTCAACCAAGGCTATAAGAAGTTCTGGTTGCAACGCAACATTGAAACACAGTATATCCTACATTGTGGAACATTGCTGAAAAATACCTTATCGCTTTTCCATCATCATACCTAGTTGAAAACAGCTTCAGTGTGGTAACAAACATTTTGACGAAACAACGATACCGTTTGAAAATCAACGAACGTGGAGATTTAAGGCTGCAACTCACCAATATTGAACCGGATGTAGCTAGATTGCTAGATAGTCACCAGGTTCATCCATCACACTGAATGTTTTATTTTCTCTTTGCGAATTAATACTTTTTTAAATATAATTTCCTACCTACTTAAGATTCTTTAAGTACTTAATTTGTAATAATCATTATAAATTAAACTTGATATTTACTGAATTGTATGTCTTTTTATTTTGTTAAATTTATATGAGAGAATGACGTCAACTTTACTCACTTAACCAAGTGCAAAGTTTTGCAATTGGTACCTAGGTATTTTGTATCAATAGGAAAAAACTAAAGATAGGCCCCCTTATTCATAATAGTCTGCTAACTTAAAGCATTGCTAATTCTCACTCTGTCTTCTTCTATTGACCTAAGTCGGCATGAAAAATAACACTCTGTAGCAGCTGTTTTAAGTTAGCGGACCATTATGAATAAGGGGGTTGATCTTAAAAGTAGGTAATTTGGCCATGGGGGTCTGAGGTAACAGTTCATTTTGGAAAAGGGGTCACTTGTCCAAAATAGTTTGGGGATCCCTGGGCTAGATAATCCTGTGTGAATTGTCTAGCATTATTTATTTATACATGTCTTAAATCAACATACATCAACATACTAATAGAGAGAAAGCCTTCACATCAGATAAAAGACAATAATTTAATCAAGCTCCAATATCAATGTTATGAAGTCGTATCGTTATTACATTAATAAAGGGCATTGTTCGTAATAATTGCCCACGGCTGGGTGACTCCGAGTGAGCAGACACAGTCCAGTTACCCCGTATTAACTCACGTGGGGTAATCAAGTGTACTTGGGAATAAATAAACGCGTTTTTTTATACCTACGTTTGTTTTTTATGCCCATGTGTTGCCTTCTCTGAATCTATTTTACTTTGTGGACCAGTTGAGGAGGTTTGACCTTTTCTAAGTGTTGTATCCATACGACCTCAATGGTGCGGTGGGTGAAGGTCCCCCTGCGACGCAGGAAGATGTGGCTTCGATTCCCGCCTCGGGACATATTTTTGTACGATCTGCAGATCTGTTCAGGGTGTTCTGGTCGTTTACTATGTATTATAAAAAATCCATATATACATCGATGTATGTATAATGTAATGTATTGATAATGCTTCAGTCATCTAGTACCCATAACACAAGCTCTTCTTAACGTAGGGCTTAGATAATACTGTGTTACTTGTAATTATCCAGCAATTTTTTTTTTATCCATCTTTTAAGCGAGTGAATCCGCGGGCGTAAACTAACTACAAGTCCAAAAAATTGAAAGTGGATGGAAGACGTCTTCGTTACGTAAAGTAGGTAGTACCAAATCTGCACCATTATCAACCACACGAGATGAGACAGACAAAACTTTTTTCATAACCGCATTAGCAAAAAAGCAAAGCTGCAAGGTAGAGGCAAGTAACAAAAGTAGGTACGCCGCCGAGACTAAAGTCGTTTCGCTCCATTAGAAAAATGGAAATTTCGCTTCGAGAAAGTAATTTTCGATAAAACAATTTGTCCTCTGGAATACTTCCACACATCTGTGCTGCTCGATTTTTCTGCTTTTACGTCTATTTTTTTTTTCAACGTGAATTATTGTGGTGTAGGAAATAGGGAATAAAAAAGATGTGCAAACCTTTTGTTGTTAATTTGCCAAGACTAAGTGTTCCAGTATGTTTCTATGGTTTAATAAATTTACTGAAATGAAGGTATTTCCAACCTTTTGTGGTTTATTTGCCAATACCAAGTGTTCCATTGTGTGTTCCTATGGTTTAATAAATGAAATGGACTTAAGGTGATCTCCTGAAAATCTAGATAAAATAATAAATAAATAAATAATGCTGGACAATCCACACAGCATTATCTAGCTCCATGGTAAGCAGAGCTTGTGTTATGGGTACTAGATAACTGATATACATAATACAATACATTACATAGATAGATATTTTTTATTATACATAGAAAATGACCAGAACACCCGGAACAAATATCTGCAGATTGTACACACAATTGTTCCGAGGCGGGAATCGAACCCGCAACCTCCTGCGTTGCAGGCGGACCTTCGCCCACCGCGCCACATCGGTCGTCAGATGTACCGAACTGCACTTTAAAAATAAATACTACTTAGGTACTGCTATAAGTTATACGCTATAAATTTTAATATCCCAAAGTACCGATTTTAATAACTTGTGTGGCAAACAGATAATTAAATTTACTATATATATTTATTTTCAAACTATGAGAATTAATATTTAAGTTTAGAAAATTACTTTGACTTTATAGAGATTTTGGTAACACAATTAAATTTTAATATCGTTACACTTAAGTAGGTAGATACTTAAACGAAAAAGTCAGTAAGTAGTCTGCTAAGTGTAAAAATAATCAGAAAAGTTCGCGTACTTGTCAACAGCGGCGCAAGTTGAGTGATTCAGAAAGTTACCTTTGAATCCAGTTCGTAATGACATTGAGAGTCGTAAAATCACAGGTTTTGTTGGAGTTTTAAACCTTTTGTTTGGAGTCTTAGGCTGTTTGAGGTAATTTGGAGGGGAACTCTGATGGATGGAGTTCCGTTGGTTTTGAGGGGAAATATAAAGAGACGGAAATTAAAAAGTCAGGCTGTTGCTAAAGTAAATAATGATCATTGGAAGGAGATAAAGACCACCCTCATTCACAATTAATTTATATCTTTTGTTTCAGTAATATTTCGAAGACATGCGAGTAAGGATAACAAAACAATGACTCTGTAAGAACATTAGTTATCTAGTACCTATAACACAAGCTGTGTTAACTTTAAGTCTAGACAACCCTGTGTGAAATGTTCCTAATTTTTGATTATTTATGTTAGCGACTCACCTATCTACTAACGGTCCATCTCAAAATTACGTTACCTTCTCATGGCAAAGGGTTTAAAGCCTAAATACTAACAAGGTAATACTCACACCTCTAAATTCACCACAAACCCAACACCTCCCATGGTCGACCTCACTGGTTGAGTGTCGAGACGGCAATGCGAAGCCACTCCGCACATCGTCAATCATCGATGACAGTCATGCCGGCCTCTGACAGGTCGCGACATAAAGTCTGACAGGAGTGGCGAGCCAGTCAAAAAGTTACAACATTGAATAATTCATAGACATATGCTAACATTTATTAGTTCAAAGATATTTATTTCTCATTTACAACACACATGTTACTTACATGAGAAACTTAAGCTAAGTATTAATATTATGTTATTTTTCCGTCTTTTTATGTTTAGTCCAGTAGCTTTACATCCTCAAGTACATATCTATGCAATTTGGTTTTAAACACGCCAGACGTTCCGTATTTATTAGGACGTGATGACAGGTGTACAATATTTTAAATAAATAAATAAATTTATATTTTATTATCAAGCTCCACAATGAAACAGGAGCAATTTAATACACTTTACAAAAATTACTATATATTACTATGCTTGGAGTTTCTCTGAAGGATAGGATTCGTAACGAATACATCCGACAGAGAACCAAGGTTATCGACATAGCTCAAAGAATTAGCAAGCTGAAGTGGCAGTGGGCCGGCCATATTTCGCGAAGAACCGACGGCCGCTGGGGCAAACGTGTTCTTGAGTGGAGACCGCGACTCGGTAAACGTAGTGTAGGACGCCCTCCGACCAGGTGGGATGACGACTTGCGAAAGACTGCAGGTAGATGCTGGATGCGGCAAGCTGAAGACAGGGCGCTATGGCGCTCATTGGGGGAGGCCTATGTCCAGCAGTGGACTGATATAGGCTGATGATGATGATGATGATGATGACAAAAATTACTGAGATATCTAAAACTCCTAACAGGGTAAATATGATTCAAGTAGTGCGTTGTCAAACCATACAAATACGTAGTGCTTGGAACTTATCATAATTCTGATCAGATATTAAAAATTACTTGTGCGATCGAGCCATTTTAAGTTTTAAATGGCTTAAATACGGTAGGAGGGAAAATTGCCTTTCTTATAATTCTGGTAGAAAAGCTTAACACTTTGAGTGCTGAAAACGCACGGTATGAGTTTTCTACAAGTGACTAATATGCGTAAATCCACACTAGCGCAGCGGCTGAGAAAATACAGATCTTTGTGACTCAGCAGAGCTGTAATATTTTTCGAACGAAACGCATGTGCGGCGCAACACAACCGCTGTGTAGAGCGGCAGCACGATTTTTTTAGGTAAAAAAAAAGATCGCAGTCGTCGAAAAAAAACCGCAGTCAAAGTGTTAAATAAAAAACCAACCTAAAAGAAAAATTTAAATGAACGATTTCCTCTTTATATATCCCCAAACCCCCAAGCTTCACATCCCATGTCCCAGTAAACAATCGATTTCCATCCCAATCACCCAATACATAAACCGAAACGGTTCAACTTGGCCCATGATCATCCATTCCTGTCGATGGTAGCTATAATAATATTCGTTTATTTGTTTACAGTCGCTGAGTGTACTTGAGCTCAATGGCGAGAGTGATACGGGGACGGACGGAAAACAATTCTGTTTTTATCTGCTTTGTTTCAATGGGTTATGCTACAAAAATCTTTGACTAAAAAACATTTTATTAATTTTATATTATTATATTTATATTAATATAAAAATACACACAGCATTATCTAGCCCCATGGTAAGCAGAGCTTGTGTTATGGGTACTAGATAACTGATATACATAATACAATACATTACATAGATAGATATTTTTTATTATACATAGAAAACGACCAGAACACCCGAAATAAATATCTGCAGATCGTACACACATTTGTTCCGAGGCGGGAATCGAACCCGCAACCTCCTGCGTCGCAGGCGGTCCTTCGCCCACCGCGCCAAATCGGTCGTCAAAATTTCAAATAATATATGATAAAACTTATAAAAAAAAGCTTTTAAATATAATCTTCTAGGACCAAAGTGCTTGGGAAGACAAATCCAACGAACCCAAACTTGCCACTTATATATACATATAGCCCCAAGCTAAGCAGAGCTAGAGGCTACATAATATGTGGCATCATTTCATACATACATTCCAACAAAGAAACTCCTGATTATTTTGAAGTCGTTAAAAAAAAACATGAACAGAGCAAGTAATAAGAAAGAAAAACACAATACCTACAGATTAAGTTTATTCACAACGAGTATCGGTTAGAGCAACATCTACAACTTCTTTATGAATTTCATAATCCATAGAAAAGATATATTTTAGTGGTCCAATAATAAAATATTTTTTGTTCATATGCTCTACAAATGTCGCTGCAGGTATGGTCTCTGTAGACGTAGGCTTATTATGACTTGGCCAACATGTAGCTAGATCTTAAGGGTCCGGCGACCCTCGCTTGCAAAAATCGCTCCGAATATCGCTGTCCCTGTTTAACCCTGGCGCCGCGCCACATGCGTGCGCGATAGCAATATTAGCCATTCAAAATTTGGTTACTATTTTAATACAAATAATGCAATATTATAGTGGAAATATGCTTGAATTAGAAATAATTTTGGTATTACGTTTGTATGAAGAATTTGTCCCTCCGGAGGCCCCTTAAGATCCAACCAAGAATTTTGTGATTTAGTTCACAAAATTCTTGGTTGGACTCGAGACGTCTCTGTTGTTAAGTTTCCCAACTCACAACTTACATATCACAGGGTATCTATTCTGCTCGCTGCTCGAAAAACGTTTCACTGAGAACTGTCACAAATGCGCTTAGCAAAATCGATCAAAGCGATCGTTTTCCACGGAATCTAGTGCCTCGTCTCAAATAAACTCACCTACCCGATCGGATAAACGGTTTAGATGCATACAGCACCACTAAATCACTTGGAGGTACTCGCTCGTCAATTTATAAGCGAAGAATAAATCTGGCGATGGGGATGGGGTACTCAATAAATTTTGGCACAGTCTGTGTTGAGTCAGATGGGATTTATGCATTGTTAGTTGAAAATACTGAACGGTTTTTGAGTGGTTTTTCATGGTCTACACTGTGCCTATAAAGTAGATCATAAAAAGATAAGTTTTTCTAGTTAAACTCCACACCACCATTACCACGAACCAGAATTTCAAGGAGAAGTTAAATTTCAGAATTGCACTAATTGTCAGGATTCATTCGCTTTTTCGGTTATTTTAGCGCGGTCGCAATATTCAGGACTATAAATATATAAAAATACGCTCTTAGTTACACTTCTATAGGTCGGGATATGGCTATACTAATATTGTAAAATAGGAAAGGTTTGATTCTTGTTTGTTTGTATTAAATAGGCTCCGAAACTAATACACCGATTTGAAAAATCTTTCACCGTTGGGAAACTTTACTATCCCCGGTGAATATAGGCTAAATATGTTTTATATATATTAAGTTTGAATTTATCGGGTTTTTATCGGGTGAAACCGCGGGAAACAGCTAGTCTTACATATTGAGGTGACTATACTATTACCATAACGTGTGTCTTCCGTGGAGGAGTGAACTAAACGTACATACATTTTAACTTTAAGGTTATTATATATACATAAAGTATAGGTAATTGTTATGAAATTAGCTACTCCCAATTACCTATTTCCAAGAAGGTGTATCTTCTTAGAACTAAGTAATTGGGATAAGCTAATTTCATTAATTATTATTTAAGCTGAAAATTTTACCGTACCGTATAATTTACTGATTATTGTTAACAGTTAGTTATTGTTTAGGATATAATATAATAGTTTACAAAGGTTGATACACTTTCAATTGTGAGTTTTGTTTTTAGTTTTAATTGTGATTGTTTTTTTTGGTGCTTAAATTACTTTTTCCCACAGCTTTTTCCACTCAGTGCGGTCACGTGCGATCTCCCACCAATCTCCGAGGAAGATTTGGGGGAGGCTTTTGCCCAGCAGTGGGACGAAACAGGCTAAATAAAAAAAAATATCTTTAATTTCTAATTGTATTCAAAATTGTTTTAGTGTAAATAAATAATTTGATTTACTTATAGTAATTTTTTTATTTTGAATATTAAAGTAAGTCGTGTAATTGGCCTTTTGCTTAGTAATTAAGTCTGGGTCTGTGGATTGTTTTTTATAAATAGATACATTTATATTTAACTATCTACGAACGAAATTCCAAAACTAGAACAATCCAAAAAATAATAATAATAATCTTTATTTCAGACTACATGCATTCACTTTAAAGTACACAATTATAATTAAAAAGACGACGGAAAAACATAAAATAATTGAAAGGAAAAAATAACAAAATAATCAAAACAAGAAAATAATAAACTAAATTACAAAAATTATTGAACGATGTTGAACCTTAAGACAACAATCATCCTTCTCCTATGATTGCACTGTGTAAATCAGACGTAGGTGGGTTTCGACATTTCATTAGGGAAACGAGCAAATCTTTTGGCGCCTCGTGCGAGCCCGAATTTGATTTCGTGCCTGGTTATCTTTCGGTTATGAGATTGTCTAAATTTTCCCGCGCATAATGAGATACCTAACTGTGAAATTCAGACATAAGAGTTGTATGTACTAGAGACTACATGTACAAGTGATCATTTCGTTTTTAGTTCGAGTTTATTGTTTAAATACGGGTCATTAAAATGACTCAACTCTTAGTCCCTAAAATGTAATAAAGAACAAAAAAAAGTGTTCGAACCTACTAGAAAGATACAGAGAAAGGCAAAAGTAAGCATTTATTTGAATGTATGCTTTTTGACAAAAATTCCTTAGTAGTCTCTAAAACGTTTTTTTAATGTTCGATACACCTTCGTTTGGCAGCAACGTCACCTGATGAAAGGTGTCTGGCCATCGATGTATCAAGAAGTTCTAGAAGGGTAAAAACTATGGGTTGATTTGATTGTCATAGATTCTAGGTGACCCTCATTCAAAAATCTATAATCTACAATAAACACAACACTGTCCACTCTAGTTTAAATTATAGATTGCCATCTGCTGGGCGAAGACTCCTCTTTTCTTCTTCCACTCCTCGCGATTTAATGTCGTCGACTCAAATATTAAAACAAAATCACTACATACTATAAAAGAGTCGCTTCCCGCTTTCTGTGTGTCCCTATGTATGCTTAGATCTTTAAAACTACGCAAGGGATTAATTAAAATTAGATGCGGTTTAATAGATAGAGTGATTCAAGAGGAAGGTTTATGCCATTTGACCCATTGATTTTCACGCTGGCGAAGCCGCAGTGCTTATTTAGTAATAACTAAAACAAAATCATAACCACTCACAACTAACACACTTCAAACTACAAAAAATACTGATTTACGAAAAAAGCTGGTCAGCGTCTATTCAGGCAAGATAAAGTTCCTCTAAGTTATCGTTCTCAATCAATACTTATTGAGAAGTTTCCAGCTCCCGGCTGCATTCAGCGAGACGTACCGCAGGGATATACCAAGGAGGTTGACGTACTGGACCACTCTTTTAATAATTTGGGAAATTAAAATATGCCAAAAAAATGTAGGTTTTGTACTTCTAGGTTTTAGGTTTTTTCTTTTGTTGAGGAGGCGTAATGGGACGAAAATGCCCCTATGCCTAATAGTCTGTTGAAAGAGGCTGACGATATAGCTACTAAATAATTTACATAAACTGGACTAACACGGCTTCGCCACAATTAATTTCGTTTTTAAATCATGGATGTTGTTTGCTCTTTCATGTAAAAACTACTAAACGGATCGGGCAGAAATTTTTCATACAGGTAGTTCCAGGCCCGGAATAAAACAGGCTTAACTTTTTATCCCATTAATCAGTTCCTATAGGATAGAAAATATAAACTTCAACGTTACAATAGAAACAACGCGTGCGAAGCCGCGGACTGAAACCAGTTTCACATAAATGTAACGCAAGTTCGTCCCATGGTGTGACATTTTATAGATTTTTGACGACCGATGTGGCGCGGTGGGCGAAGGTCCGCTTGCGACGCAGGAGGTTGCGGGTTCGATTCCCGCCTCGGAACAATTGTATGTACGATCTGCAGATATTTGTTCCGGGTGGTCTGGTCGTTTTCTATGTATAATAAAAAAAAACTATCTATGTAAAATATAGTATTATGTATATCAGTTATCTAGTACCCATAACACAAGCTCTGCTGAACTGCTTACCATGGGGCTAGATAATGCTGTGTGGATTGTCCAGCATTATTTATTTATATTTATTTATTTTAGTGTCATAATTTTAGGCCGCCGATAGTATTGGTAGAACACAACCTCTGCTTAGCTTGGGAGTAGATGATGTTGTGTGGATTGTCCTGCATTATTTATTTATAGAGACATGGTGTCGGCGGGCTGGCATTGCTGGCAATAACGTAAATAGTTTAGAATTGAAAACTATTATTGGACTTGTTTTCAATGCACGAAGCTTTTTATGCGAAAGTGTATCTACTGTTTGACTGTTTCCTTTCTAAGAAACTGAAATGTATCCCAAAAAAATCAGTGATTTCCTTTCTATAAAGTGCAGATTTCTTTCTTACCTTTGAGATTCGATATCTATAGAACCAGACAATTTTGCTAAACAAACTAACAAAGTCACCTTCTTTTGTTTATCTGACTCTATAGCTTTCCGATTGCAAGTCCTTATAAAAATGAGTCTAAGCATTTCGGGTTCCGAGCTGAAACCTTCAAGTCGCGAGGATAAAAGTTATTTATTTCGCGCTGGACAGCGACCAGGGACGCTTTTTGTACGGAAAAGTTTACGGCATCAATAACATACCGTATTTTTTTTTATTGAATCAAAACAAACTAAATTCCAGCGACCTTATTTTCTGTGACGGGTTTCTTACTGAATTATTCATCTGAAGGTTTCAGTAGTTTTAGTAGTGGTCAAAGTAAAAACAAACTTGGCCCTATTCTGATAATTAACCGCTTCACTATGACAATGGTATCGCAGATTGACTTGCACTTTTTAAGATGTGATTCAAAATATAATTTTACTATCTGACCCGCCTGCGATTTCATTCGCACTTTAGAAATACCCCACCTATTATTTTTCATGCAAACTCATCATCATCAACCACTAATAGTCCACTGCTGGACATAGGCCTAGCCATAGCGCCTTGTCTTCAGCTTGCCGCATCCATCTGCATACAATTTTTCGCTGGCCATTCGCATCCAACCTGGCCGGAGAGTCTCTTACACTACGTTTGCAGAGTCGCGGTCTCCAGTCAAAAACACGTTTAACCTTAGTACAAACTTTTGTTCCGGGGCGGGAATCGAACAAAAACATATAAACGAAATCGTAAAAACAGTGCGTCGTAACTCAAACATTATTTAGACATAAAACAATTATTTAGACCCCTCTTGATGCAAAATAAATATTATGGCTAAAATGTAACAGTATCTATTTGGCAAACAAAGTGGTGCTGAGCCTTTTTTGAGGAAAATTTTCGAAAACAATCAATCACTCATGATTTGTTCAATTTCAATCCATTCAATCTTGATTTGGAAGGTGAATCAAGTATGTAAAATTTTGTGGGTCTATTACTAACGGTTGCCGAAATCCAATGAAAGTAAAGCCTTCAATTTTTTGGACTTTTTACGATATCCAACAATTTCAAGAGCTTTCACGTGAATGAAGTTTTTTCAGTTTCTTTGAAAAAAGTTCATAGTTGTTATGCATTGTTGGAGAGCTGAGAAAATGGTTATGTTTTTAAAATAATCTGCAAGCCAAGTTTCATAACGTTTTTTTTATTTTTTAAGGCATTTTAGAGGAAACATTTCTCAATGAATAATGAAATAATATCGTTTTTTATCTCGCATTTTTAAATTTGGAGCTATAATTGTTGTTTTAATATTTAGAAATAACCAGTGTTTATTCGTTTTTATAAATACGAAGAAAAAAAGAGATTTAAATAGACAGTTTTTTTTTAATAAATTTTTGATGTTGCACTTTTGACTTATTTTGAAAAAAGCTAAAAATCATGATAACTTAAAAATGGTTCACTTTTGCATGATGCACATGGGGCTAAAAATTATCGCAAATAGTCACCCCTATCACCTCCTAACGGGAATACGTCGAATTACAAATAACCCTGTATACGTATTGATAGATGTGATCCAATGAGACCATCTGTCTCATACACTTAAGACTATAAAAGCCGAAGGAACATGGGACAGGCCTATTCTCTCCTCCGTAGACCGAGACACGTTCTTGGTGACCCCGTTGACCCACTCACTGACGCTAACCCGGAAGTGACGGCAACAACTCAGCTTCTGCACACTACACACCCGACCAATAACCGACCACGCCGGATGCGGGGTCGAAGAATTCCCCGTTTCCGCCCTCAGGTGCACTCGTGCACCTAAGGCGTTACCTCCCTACCCTCTTGTAGCATCTGGCAACAGCCCAAGCCGAGGTTCACACCTAAGTGGTGGCCCTTGTGCGTGTTGCCCCAACCTAATTTTTACCGGCGAGGCGCCCTCTGCGCCCGCCAAAAGTCCGGTAACGCTGTCATGGCCATCTGAGGTCAACAGCATAATAGTCCATTCGAAAAAAAAAAAAAAAAAAAACAGGCCCTCTTTCTGCCACAACTCGCCGAGCTGCGCGGACGTGCCCTCTCTGTGTGTCGTTATAAGTAATAGATACCAAAGCGTGATTGTTTAAACTATCTCTTATTGTTTAGATTGATTTAATGTTTGATTGTAAATAAGTAGAATCCTTTTAGTTTATGAAAATTGTGTTTTTTTTTTTATAAATTAATATTTGATTCCTTAAAGTATAATTATTATTGCCTACATAAATAAAAAAGCTCAAAATAATTTATACTATAACAACTAGCCATTAATTAAAACTTCAAATCCGATTATCGCTAGCCCCGTTTGACCCGATAAACCCGTGAACATAATAGCGGTTCTAGCGGATTATACCGGTATTAGTGCTAACCGGTACGTATTTTATTATATTACACCTACATACCTAATGAGATTATCTTTTAATCCTACGTAGTAAGTGCTCGGCAATCAATGTTGAACCAAAGCTAGTTACAGAGGCTTATTACCAACCGTCACCTTAGTGTGCCCTAATTAGGGGGCGACGGTTGGGACTTATTGATTGTGTCCATAGACGTAAAGCGACTGTTGATACTATAGAATACCTAGAACAAATATGCAGACCGTACCGTATCCACAATTGTCCCCAAGCGGAAATTGAACCCGCAACCTCAGCATGACGCCTCCAGCATCTGCAGTCTTTCGCAGGTCGTCATCCCATCTACTTCTCACTATTTCCTTAGCTCGTTGCATTCTAAAAAACGCACGCGATGCGAAGATAAAAATTAAAAGCGAATAATAAACGCAGTATGCTCTATCACTGAAAAACATAAATTGACACACAGGGTTATTCCTTATGTTATGACATAGGAGATTCCTTGCCCAAACCGTGTGAAGTCACGTATCGTGTTCTAAACACGATGTGACATCACATCGTCTGAATCATAAGGCTAGTTTACAGAAAACTTCGCTACAACTTTGTTAATAATAGATTCAGCGACCAAAGAGATTTTAATAAGGATTGTCGTCTCCTGAATGCAAATGAAAGCCGGGAAATCCCTGAAGAACTACAATCCGTACTTTGTTTCGGTACCGGTACAGGTGAATTGAAAATGTCAGAAATACTCAGGAAATAGTAATCTCGGTGAGGAGCTGAGAACACGGTCGTTGACTTTGTTTATTTGAGACAAACTGTAAACGACTCAGCTGATCGGGCTGAAATTTTGTAGGCATGAACTTCTTTCTGGATGTGAGATATCATGATTGACTTTGATTTGACTACTTTGAACTAAGGCGGCTACTATACATTAGAAGCTACATAACTCGGTATCAATACATCTCTAAAAAGTGATTGATACGTTGTTTAATTTTGAAATACAAGCTGATCCTAACTGAAGCTGGGGATTCCGAAGGTACGACCAGGAAGCAGGGTACTGAACAGGCGAAGTGGTACAACACTTGTATCCCGAAAAAAACGTGCGAAGCCGCAGGCAGAAGCTTATTTGAAAAAAAAACTTAAACACGAGAAAAAATAATATTTAACCAAATCTTTAGCCTTCTGTTGGTGTCAAGATTACTAGAAAAAGAACTCTTAACCCTGACCTCGGGTGACTTGTTGCGTTAATGTTGCATTAAATACTTTTAAACTTACGCGATCTGAACACATATTTATAAGTATTAATACAACGGGTATTTATCGCGTTTATTTACCTATTTTTCCCGACGTTTCAACAGGTTTACACACTGTCGTGGTCACGGGATGACTGGAGTACTGGAGTTACCGCCTCAGCGAAGCGGGGGCTAGTTTATTTGAAACTACCCTCACTTGGTTTTCGAGATTAGTAGGCATGTCCAGCTGCACACTTGGACGACATACTACACTAACAGTATCCGCGACGCACTGAGAGACCGGTTTACGACGAGTACACTTGGCTATAACTGGATTCCACGAGGCAGAGAGTTTGAACCCGTCTTCACGATTGAAATTAGGATATTTCCTAATTTCAATCGTGAAGACGGGTTCAAACTCTCTGCCTCGTGGAATCCAGTTATAGCGTGACCACGACAGTGTGTAAACCTGTTGAAACGTCGGGAAAAATAGGTAAATAAACGCGATAAATACCCGTTGTATTAATACTTATAAATAATGTTGCATTGTACATAATACACAAGCTATAAATTAATATTAAAGTTTAGGATATAACTGGCTGAACAAGAACGTTAGTTTTTTTTTAGATATTTTATCTTGTTGATTTAGTAATAATATAAGCTCAACCTTTTCTACCTAATAAGTAATAACACCATAATAAATACAAGTCATTCAAACTCGAAAATCTACACAGCATCATATCGATCCTATGATACCATAGATATGTCTCAACAAGATACGACACAAAGTTTTAACCTCACACTATATGGTTGCCTGGGTTGTCTGGGAGAAATCTCCGTTGCCTGAGATAAATTGCTGTCAGCGATAAGGCCGTCTATTGTACTTTTAATGTGTAATATTTAGATATAAGGTGTTATTTTATAGTTTTTAGTACAATAAAGTGTTTATCAAGGCACAAACCACTAATAATAACTAGTCATTTAATGAAGTCTGCGAAGGAGGCACTGGTGACTAGTAACACAGGTTTTAAAACCTATCACTAGCACCAGTCTCTCACAAACAGGTATCTGTATCTACTGCACTACATCTTGCATAACAATTATGTAAATAAATAAATAAATAATGCTGGACAATTCACACAGCATTATCTAGCCCCATGATAAGCAGAGCTTGTGTTATGGGTACTAGATAACTGATATACATAATACAATACATTACATAGATAGATTTTTTTATTATACATAGAAAACGACCAGACCACCCGGAACAAATATCTGCAGATCGTGCACACAATTGTTCCGAGGCGGGAATCGAACCCGCAACCTCCGGCGTCGCAGGCGGACCTTCGTCCACCGCGCCACATCGGTCGTCATGTACTTGCATTATGTACCTTTACCTGTATTATGTATTTTATGTACCTTTTTGTGAAGAGAAAATAAATGATTATTTTATTTATTTATTTCCAAATACAAAAGCTATACCTTTGTGCTTCCCAATACTGCCAAAGGCTACCCCTATACCCTGTAGTCATTACTTACCATGTAACTACCCCTAATTTGTTTGTGTTTAAATGGGGGTGAAATGTCAACACATTAATGGAGGACAGGGTTGTACCGGATATCCGATGTCGCTTTTAATGATGTTCTATTTGCACCTTTTTGTTTAACTTGCACCTGCTTACAGCTTTCTTACGTAATTAATAACACAGATACTATAATTGAATAAGAATTATTTATACAATTGACGAAGCTTTGGCTGATAAAAATATATTTTGTGATAATGCTTGTCGTACTGCGGCACACACATGTTTACCTACAGTAAGTGCTTTAGTAGCCATTTTAATTGCTTGTTTTATTAATTGTTTTATGGTAATTTAGTTTAATATTGTATCTTTCTCTATGTTATTTGTATGTGTGTGTTATTAGTACCAAATAAACGTTTCATCTATGTATCATCTATCTAAATAGTGATATAAGTCATAAACTGAATCATCTGAGTATATTCAAATACAAATGGTATATACCTTGTATATACAAATCACCCTTTTCAAATCTTATGGACACAATGTCGTCTTTGGACAAATTATACCAAAAAATCACTCTATGTTGTATCAGAGTTACGCACAACAATGTTTTCAGGCATCTCATAGGGAAATATAAAATATATGTATTATACAACATCCCATATTAACAAAAGTAACTACGAAAAACAAAATCTATAAAGAAATTGGCGAATATATTACCAAATTCGTTGTAACTAGTCATGATTTTCCTAAATCATTATGTTGTAGTTTCAGTCTCATCTCTAATTCCTGGGAAATGTTTTTTATGGAACCAATTCGAGATCATTATCTATACAATGTATATTTTTTTAAATCTAATCATAAGAATATGAAATGATTTTTGAAATATTATTTTAAAAAATGGTAATAGAAATCGATGAACATTAGATACATTAAAACAAGATACATGCGCAGTCAGAAATCTGTATGACAGGAAAAAAACCCTTAGGCACAGAATAACTATATGGTACTAAAGTAAATATATATATATCATTATTATTTTATTAACGTTTGTAATTTTCTTATGTCTCCGGCCGCCTGGCAAACATGTCGGCGAACCATGATAGTCCTTCAAATTTTAAAGACAATATTTCAGTAAAGGTTCATCTGTTTATTAGTAAACGAAGGAATTTTCCAACCCATAGTATAGTTCTTGGTTATTCCATTCTCATTTAGAACAATGTCACAGGTGTAAAGACGGTTGAGATAAGCGAGGTTACGTAAATTACCTATGAGCTTAACCTGGCAATGGTAGCGTGTTAGTATTTGGATTTGTTTATTGACATACCATTTTTTAACATTAGACAGTCACTATTTCCAGAATTCGTTGACCCCGAGTGATACAATTTTTACTGATAGTTTAATATAAATACAAAAGAAAAAAATGAAAAAGTATTTCAAAAAAAGTTAGTTTTTGACCAAAATCATTACTCTCTTACTAAAAACAACCCTTTAGCTGAACCGCTTTAGTCGATTTTTTTTAAATCAGACATCAAAGTTGATTATTAAAGACACCATATCAAATCAGATGTCTTTTTTCATTGAACATCAGCCATAGCCACTTACATAATATCTATGTATAAAAGCTACTATCCTACTGGTTACGAACCCAGAATGGTAATAAGACAACAATTGATACATTTGACTTGCATGATCCTCCACCGTGCTAATTGTTTCCACTTACCATAATATTATTCGATTGCGAGGCCAATAGTGGTCCTGTTGACCGTTGGCTTTCATAAGATCACATCAAAATCTCTAGTAAGCAGAAAAAAATGGTGGCAGAGACAATCTATATCGTATACCATCTACTTTGAATGTTTTTATATGTATGTTAACTTTCTAAAAAAATAACATTTTATGCATACCTTACTAAAGTGACAAAAAACTAACACTATCACAATCTTTGGTGTATGTAAAGGCCATAGATGATGATGATGATGACCTTACGAACACAAGCTGAATAGGAATTTTCTTTATTATGAAAGTCATTATTTAAATTAAAATGCTGTAAAATAGACATTTAAAATGGTTAGCATTCTTTATAAAATACTGTGCTGCCGTTGAAATTATTTATTCCAAAATTCATAAAACGAACAACTCAACGCCCTAGTCGGAAAGGAAAAAGCTCATCACAAAATTAAAAGCAAAATATTTCACCTGAAGCCGTGAGATAAAATATTATTTAAATCACGAAAATGTAAAACGCCGGCTCGCGAGGGTTATCGGTTTAAAGCCTTAACGCCACGAACAAATGTCATTGTAAGGATTTTTTATTCACTTTTGTTTTATTAAATTTTCTAGTTGCACGGTGTATAAAGTACCTGATGGTATTTTATGAACGCAGTAGTGTAATGCTGTTTAGACTTGTGCGTCGTTATGATGGTTAGCAAACTAACCAGTGTTTGGAGTTTTATTCTTCTTGGGTATGTGTGCGCACTGGAATTCGATGAAGGTAATTTTATGACAAAATCTTATAGCTTCGCCCCAACATAAGCAATTGATAACGGGAATGACCGTGGTATTGGTTCCTCAATCCTCAGATATCAAATATCAAACTGCTTTATCTTCCTATCTATCTATCCTTTAGACCTCACAGGACTCTAGCACACGTCACAAAATTCAAATAAAATAAGTAAAACTAGGAAATAAAGAGATAACTGTGATTTTTTGTTCACTTCAATCTTTTTAAGGTACAGTAAAGAAGCGACCCTTGTATATACCTCTCTATATCTATATTTATCTTGTATAATACCAGTAAACCTGTTATCATAATATGATATAACTTCTATTGTTGTTCCAGATTCTTGGCATAAGCGGCAGTCGACATATCCCAAAAAGTATAACAAAATATCAGAAATACCCAAGAAATTCGAAATAAGAAGCAACAGCGCACACCAAGCAAAATACAACTTCGAAAAATACGCAAACCAAATGCATCACTTAGCTAAAAGTGCAAACGCTACTGTCTTATACAAAGTAAAGGTACAAATAGTGCCTAACAAAAAAAGCAATAGGAAAAAGATGAGAAAAAGTTTATCGAAAAAGTTTAACGTGCCTTTGAAAAAGAATAGCTTGAGACTGTCAGAATTTGAGTCGATCCTGAGAAGAGTGGCAGAAGCAAATGTGAAGCACGCAGTGAAACACCCTGAAATACCAACCTCAACAGTGGTCTCTCGTAAAGGCATAATGTCCACGAGGCCAATGACCTTGAAATTCAAGCCAATTCCTTCAAAACTCAAGTACAAGAAGATTATACGACCGGTTAAGAAAAAGCTCATAACATTGACTGTTTAGGAATGTAGAGTCAGTAGGTTTTTGTATTTTTGTAATAATTAGCATTTGTTTTCATAATATTTTCGAACATAAAGCTTACGTTTCTTCTTTCAAGGTCCTATACTAGTTTACCAATTTCTTCCCACTCTTTAATCGGAGAAATATAAACGCAGTCGATAAATGGCTTGGATAATTTTACTTATTCCTTGTATCAATGTAAGTACAGTTACGTTGTATGTAGAGAAGAATCAATAGGAATTTGTATTTTTGTAAGATACTATTTATTATTGTTTATTTAAATACAGTTTTGTTATTTTTCACAATCACTATTATTATTAACCTGAAGAGACTGCGAGGCCAAGGTCTCCTTCCATTTTCTTCTGTCTTCTGCAAGCCCTTATACCTTTTCTATAAGTTAAGCTCAGTAGTAAGATATTGAGAGTTCTAGACCACTTGATGTCTGATAGAACACACTATCATCGTTCGCTTCGCTCACTCCGATGTGCCGTGTGTTCTATCAGAAATCAAGTGGTCTAGAACTCTCAATACCTTATATGAAAAATCTTGTTGTTTGTTGGGTTAGTCCCATGGGCCAAGACTTAAAGCTTTCGAAACGTTTGCTTTCGGTGGAATAATAGCCATGCTTAGGATGTGCCATTTTAAATTATTAACACAACCGATTCACTTTACAATTCAACAAGGTATGAGTCACGAGAAAACATTTAAACGTGAGTAGGTAGATTAGAGTATAGTTTAGGCATTAAACAATATATAATTATCAAAGTTTTTGCGATAGCAACCTTTGTTTTTCTCACAGTCTTTATTAATAACTAAATAAGTGTATGGCTCTTCCCAAACATTTGCACACATATTTCTAAATTCTTGCCACGTCATGTCTGTATTGACGTGTTCATCGTAAACATGTTTCATATTGACTTGACTCTTATAAGTTGCTTAGGTACTTTACTATAAGTTTGATTTAAATAAAAACAGTCAATTAATTTATGTCGTCCCATAGCAAAGTAATCTCGAATATTGTTTTGATCGCCACACGCAACGTCATCAAATATTATAACAGAGTTTTTTTTCGCTGCATGAGGAGCAATAACATCTTCGTTTTCACAATACTTTGAAAACGATACTGATGGAACTAATTTAAAAATTTCTTCCATATACAGATATTTTGGTTGATATAAGGTTTTTGAGTACACATAGACGTTTCGGAATTGTAAACCGTTTTCATGTAGTAATAAACCCATCATTAAGTTTGTTTTGCCACAGTTTGATGGTCCACATATTAAACAGCGTATTGTATTTGGTAATAGTCCACTATGGCGGAAACTTTGCTTATTAGATTTAAAATTAATGTTTTCAAGATTTAGTGATATCGGCTGTTTAACGAACTTCATTGTGTGAGCGTTTTACGGAAAATAATACCCGTTTAATCATTCATCCCGTTTTATATACATACTGGGTGTTATTGGAGGGTTTTGGAGGGAAGTTGTGATGTATCACTCCCAATAACCTACTAATCATATATTCTAGATCACCATTAATGAACATTATTTTGAACGGACCACGAACAGGGCGAACGAAATGAGATCTTCCAGTCTTCAAGATTTTTCAAAAAAGGTATTGAGAGTTCTAGACCACTTGATTTCTGATAGAACACACGGCACATCGGAGTGAGCGAAGCGAACGTGATAGTGTGTTCTATCAGACATCAAGTGGTCTAGAACTCTCAATATCTTACTACTAAGCTCATACATATATTTTTATCGAACCCACAATCTTATCCGATTTTGCCCTTCGCCAAATGTGCCACTTGTTATGTTAAACAAGGTGTCCCAAGGCCATGAGAAATGGTGGGCTACCGCTATAAGAACCGACAACCACTAGGTTATACATATGTATGTATGTACGTGTTCTTGAGTGGAGACCGTGACTTTAAAACATAGTGTAGGATGCCCTCCGGCCAGGTGAGATATCGATCTGCAAAAGACTGTTATGGATGCGGCAAGCTGAAGACAGGGCGCTATTGCGCTCATTAGGGGAGGCCTATGACCAGCAATGGACTAATATAGGCCGATAATGACTGTTTTTGATTTTGAATGATGATTAAAAAATATACTGATGTAAAGACAACTTTTCAATAATATGATGAGGTGCAAGTAGCATCGGATGCTCAATCTAGTCATTTCTGTAATCTCTGAAGCGGGCGGCGGACCGCTCACTGCACGCCGCTTACGCCCAAATACTCAGCCTCAAGTAGCCATTTTTTGACAGTTTTCAATGAAAATCTGTCAGAAAATCGTCACTTGAGACGTGCTTAAATCTGAAATGCGTTTGATATTCGGACTCTTCTCGTCTCCGCTGCGTGACGTCACCATCTTGCGAAGCACAGCTGACATCTTCGCTTCGATCTTTCTTTGTTTCTTCGAATACAAATATGATACATCTTCGCTTGGTGATCTCCACTGAAACAGAGCGAAAAGGAGATTTTTTAAAAACACAGGGTGCTATTTTAGGATTTTAGTGGGTTCAATTACTGAAAAAGAAATCATTTTTAAAAATTCGGTGAATGCAGGTTTACTTATTTTTAAAAAGAAAGGATTGTATTTTCATCTTAAATATTTTTGATACTTGTTCTCCACCATGTCATGGGACACCCTGTATGTTACAGTTGATTCAGTTGATTGATAATCCTTTCGAACAAAAGCTAAGTACTTCCAATGTTCAAGTCCAATGAACCGGAGTGCTCAATAGCCATGTGACGTCACAAACAATGGGACAAATTGCACAGCTGTTGCGCATTGTACCACGGTCAGTGCTAGCTATGCTCTTATTGTATTGTAAGGTGATTACGAGGATACACCTATGGAGCACACTTTAAACAGACGGTTGTTCATACAGTCTTTACATATTAACCTACATAGAAACTTGATTTAAATGTAATATAAATAATACTGGACATATCCAACCAGCATCATTTAGCCCGAAGCTATGCCATAGCTTGTGCTATGGGTACTAGATGACCGATATACATAATACAATAACATAGATAGATTTTTTTTATTATACAAGACCACCCGGAATAAATTTCGGCAGATCGTACAAACAATTATTGTCCCGAGGCGGGAATCGAACCACCACTACCTCCTGCGTCGCAGGCGGACCTTCGCCAACCGCGCCATAGACGTCGTCAAATATCTCTTTATTTTCCTTATATCCAGTTTTCACTAGCTTAACTTCCTGTTCTTCTGTTACTTTTCCTGTGCTGGTAATGTGTGAAACTCTCTGTTTCGTCTATCTATCTATTTCCTTACAGAACTAGCGCATTATGTAATGTACGACAATGAAGACGGTCCCTAGGTAGGTACAAAGTGTCCGACAAGATTATGCTTAACGTATACGACGCATTTTTGACAGATTTTCATTGAAATCTATCAAACAGTCGCCACTTGAGACGAGCTTAAATCTGAGTTGCTTTTGAGTATTCGAGGGTAAGGCGTTTTAAATTAAAGTCCAAGCTCTATTGTAATCAGATCTCGAACGGTAGTGTTGTTCTCGGAGCTTAGAGTGATGCATCGTGATAGCCGGCCACTTACCGTGTGTTCACTCGCGAGGGGAGGGGTTTGTCGATGAAATATAAACGTCTGTCTAAAACTTTTGAAACTTGTATTGTTATTAAAACAAAAAATCATTTAAAACGGGATATCAAACCTACTCGCAGTGCCTTCAGTTATTCCGTGATCATGGCGCACGAAACTGTGCCGAAATATTGGGGAATAAAAAAACAAAATCATGGTAAATATCGCGTTTTGTGTCTGTCTTATATGTAATTACACGAAAGTTTGATGTTGAGTTTGACATTTAGCAACTTACACGATTTAAATAAACCAATTGCATTAGCTACTTAAGATCAAAATATATAAATTAAAATGATTATTATTTTACGTATAAATAAATAAGGTAGCACAATTTTAAAATATTATGGACAAAACAAACAGATGTTTGAAACTTTCAAAGCAAATAGGTATCACCAAAAACTATATCGACAAAATCCACTGTAAATTGTACCCCATCCCTACCGCACAAAGCGCTGCATGTCGTGAAAGTGTTGATGGTATCGCCGGGGATGAAACTCGCGACTAATGTAAGCTCCTTAAAAGCTCAGTGAGAAGGCTTCTTTATGCCGCCGCACTAGAGATTCTGATGGTTGCTCTTGTGATAAGCGACTACTTTTTAGTGACTAGGTACCTTTACGAGGTTAGGTAAGTTTGTCACCTTCTAAGTTTATAACCTATGTACTCTAGTTTAGAGGGTTCTCTCTACATAACACTTTTGCTTGTTATATTTTTCTTTTAAAAATAGAAGACAGCTTAATCAATATGGTAAAAATAAGCGAAGATAGCTTGATCACTATAACGGCCGGGTGATTATGTAACTCGCGACCGGTTTGCGAGAGGCGTAAATTAAGCAATCAGTGCTGTCAAACGTCAATTTTGTATTAGTTTGACACCAGCTACAACGTCAAAATTGGTCAAAATTGGCGTTTGACAGCACTGATTGCTTAATTTACGCCTGTCGCAGACCGGTCGCGAGTTAAATAATCACCATACGGATGTGTTTGTGATGAAAATGTGATTGCTTTCACTTTACGCACTGGAGACTAATATACAAAAAAATATTTATTATCCTACTGCTAGCCCATTGATAGAAGATTTACCTTTCACACAAGTGATAGATAGATAGATATACTTTTTATTAAGTTCATACACAAACAGCACAGGAGAAGGACAGAAATAGTTCTTTGGGAAGTTGTAATAAAGAAGTAAGTACACAATTATAAATTTATAGCAGACGGGTCCTTAATTTTTTATTATGTACCTGAAATAAACGAATTTTTATTATTATAAATAAATAATGCTGGACAATTCACACATCATTATCTAGCCCCATGGTAAGCAGAGCTTGTGTTATGGGTACTAGATAACTGATATACATAATACAATCCATTACATAGATAGATATATTTTTTTATTATACATAGAAAACGACCAGAACACCCGGAACAAATATCTGCAGATCGTACACACAATTGTTCCGAGGCGGGAATCGAACCCGCAACCTCTTGCGTCGCAAGCGGACCTTCGCCCACCGCGCCATATCGGTCATCAAATATATATTATAAATGAATATAAAATAAAGAAAATTAAAGTGAAAGCCAAACAACCAAATATTATATAAATAAAGTAAAAAAAAAATACACAATAAGAAAAAACCAATGGTTAACGGTAAGTTATAAAGCAATAGTGACCGGTCTGTGCGATCCTCGGTAGCCGGTTTGCAACCACCAAGTGTCCAGTCTGCACTGTCAGTGGTAAAAACCACGCGTCCGCATCTATCCGCTACATCCCAACGGCTTTAAGTAATTTATTACTGCAGTAAGAACGCATTTAATTCGTTTCCACCATCAAGGATATTAAAAACGGCGCTGTATGAAACCTTTTGTCTTTTCGGAAAATAATTTTATTTCCACATTTTCCAGTTGAAATTTATCAGTGCTGGCTAAAGGAATTAAAGTTGCGGCTAATGGAACTGGTTTGTTTTATTTTGACCTTTCACGGCGGTGAATCGAACCGGCGACTCTGGTCTAGTGCGACTGCGTCACAGACTTCGTGACCTTAAAGACAAAAAACAAAGAAAGCCTTTTGGGAGAAAGCTATAACACATTACTAACGCAATTTTGAAAATTCGTAGATTTGCTTTGATGCAAAATCTAGATAAAAAATCCTTAGGAGTGGGTAGGTAATTATCAGAGAGGAAAACGACCTTAGAGGCATTTACAAATGATTCTATGGACATATTGCTCACTCTTAACAGTCAAAGAACAGCAATCCAAACATCCAAATACGGTTTCCTACAAAATTGAGTACACAAAGCTATAACTCACTCACTCTTCGCCCGAGAAAGTATTAAGGAAGTATCTACACGATAAGAGCAAAACCAAACAAGTACCACATAAATTAAATCCAGAAGTTTCTCGAATCAGTCGGCTCTTGTGCGGTGTCTATATCAAGGGAAAATGGGTTTAGGGTTCCGTGGAATGTGTGTCAAAACCTCGCACAGATATTTCAGCCTTCTTACTTTATCTCAAGGAAGCATAATTAAGTTTCTCGTAATCACATTAAAAAGTGACTACTTAACTTTCCAGGTTATTCTGACAAATGGAACTGAGCCGGGAACCTAAAAATAAACCTAAAAATATCTACAATTAATAACTATTAAATTATTCACTCGCACTCGATAAACGTAGTGTAGGGCGACCAGGTGGGATGACGACCTGCGAAGGACTGCAGGTAGAAGCTGGATGCGGCAAGCTGAAGACAGGGCGCTATGGCGCTCATTTGGGGAGGCCTATGTCCAGCCGTGGACTGCTATACGCTGATGATGATGACGATGAAATTATTCTATGTACTAGGCATAATGATTTGGAGATATCTGCAATTTTAGTGTCATATGTAAATAAATAATTTGAATTTGTTCAACAACTGGGCAAAACTATGTTTTGTTGAATGTGTCGATATGAAATCTACGAGCTAGCGAAGCAGTCTAGAGTCACGAGCGAAGCAAGTGTTTCTAAAGTAACTGCTGAGCTAACGAGGTACATATTTATGAGGAACGAAACAATAAAAAAAACTATTATATATTAAAAAAGTAATTAATATTAATTATTCAATTCAATATAAAATAATAATATTTTATTAAAACATACAACTTTTCACCTCAACTAGGCAGAAAATATATTAATTTATAAAAGAGGTCGATTATCAGAAACTCATTTTGGTCACTTACCATGGAGGGTAATACTTTGAACCTCTTTCAAACCGCAAACGAACGAAATTATTTTTTTCTATGAAGGTTGAACGCTTTATAACCTCCTTCCTTGAATTAAACTAAAATGAGTGCAGCTTACAGATGTGTAACTATTAGTACCATTACCATGACGAACCGCTGTAAAAAAATTTGCAGAGAGATAGAGATAGAGAATACATATTTTTTTTTATTCTTTTCTTAATAAAAGATAATGCTGGACAATTCACACAGCATTATCTAGCCCCATGGTAAGCAGAGCTTGTGTTATGGGTACTAGATAACTGATATACATAATACAATACATTACATAGATATATATTTTTTATTATACATAGAAAACGACCAGAACACCCGAAACAATTATCTGCAAACCGTACACACATTTGTTCCGAGGCGGGAATCGAACCCGCAACCTCTTGCGTCGCAGGCGGACCTTCGCCCACCGCGCCACATCGGTCGTCAAAAATAATATTGAATCAATATCTAGGTAACTTGAAACGTACAGAACCACCAAAGCAATATGCCAAACTTTTATGCACAATCAACGCATATTCACAAGTTGTCGCGTCACGGGACTAGGAACTTCCCAATTCGGTTGACAGTCAATTCAAGAGTCGCAAGTTCGGTCCCCGGTCGCGCACAGCCTCAATTTGACACGTCTAACTCAATATTACATTTGTGAAGCTATATGGATCTAGGTCCAGATAGCAAGCCAATGCAAAAATGTAAATTTACTATACAAACTGTTCGTGGTTGCAAATATACTACATAGCAAATGTCAATGACGAGCTTAAAATGCAATATTCATTGTACATAAAAAAGAAAGTAATGGTAAAACTATTACTTAACCTCTTTATACATTTTCCTATTTTATTAATTCCTATAGAGGAATAGCATTTAGTGTGATTATATAGATAAGCCAAAAGGAGGATCCAGCTGGGCTGGGCAGCGTTTGTTAAACTACGTAGAGTCTTTTCTTCATCCATACCGCAATGCTAGAAAACGAAAGTTTTCAACCAGTGCGTCCTACCCGTTATGACCTACGGAGCTGAGACGTGGACACTTACGATAGGGCTGGTCCACCAGTTCAAAGTCGCTCAGCGAGCTATGGAAAGAGCTATGCTCGGAGTATCTCTGAAGGATAGGATTCGCAACGAATACATCTGACAGAGAACCAAAGTTATCGACATAGCTCTGAGAATTAGCAAGCTGAAGTGGCAGTGGGCCGGCCATATCTCGCGAAGAACCGACGGCCGCTGGGGCAAACGTGTTCTTGAGTGGAGACCACGTAGTGTAGGACGCCCTCCGACCAGGTGGGATGACGACCTGCGAAAGACTGCAGGTAGATGCTGGATGCGTCAAGCTGAAGACAGGGCGCTATGGCGCTCATTGGGGGAGGCCTATGTCCAGCAGTGCACTAATATAGGCTGATGATGATGATGATATAGATAAGCACACCAAATGCAATAGCGTGTTTATTGCATTGGGTGTGCCCGTTAGGATAGAAGCTATTTAATACCCATAACACAAGCTCTGCTTACCATGGGGCCTAGATAACGCTGTGTGAAATGTCCAGCTTTTTTTTAATTTTTTTTATTTCCTATTCGTATAATGGCTTGTGTGTGTCAAAGCACTGAAGTTATATGATTGTTGATATCTGTGGATAGAAGCAATAAGAAGTCGGTTTTTAGTTTTGTATAATTTCATCAAATTATGCCTTTGACTTTTTAGTTCGCCAATCTTAAGCTGCTGTTCCACACCGGCTTAGGATTGGCCCTTATCTTTGGCTGAAAAACAGCGCTGAATATAATAATGTTCAGCACACGCTGAGCCAACCCCTATTTCGGCGCAGGGTCATGGAGGTAGTCTTATTTTAGTCTTAATTTCACCTATTTGTGTCGTTTACCCCCATGATAAACTTCTTTGTTTGTTTATTCTATGCCTGTATTTTGTACCTGTGTCTAAATAAATGATTTTTCTTTTCTATTCTATTCCTTATCAACGTCACACGTCCATCTTTACTTTATCATAAGTTCCTATACATAGATACCTTACTTGTGATTGTGGCCAAACTCATGGTGTGTATTTCAACGGTTGGTTTCTTAAAGTTAGATAAACAAGTTTCTGTGGGCTGTGGTTAGGAACAAGTGGGTAAGTGCGCAAAAAGGGCCGTTAGCTTCTTTCGAATGGTAATTCTATTATGGTTTTGTGTACAAAGTGTTAAAAAAAGTTGAGGAATGATGTTTCGTGTCATTTTAAGAAACTTTATTTTCTTTAAATTGTTAAAAATTATAAAGGAAAGTTTGTGAAAACAAGCAAAAAGTCTAAAATCATTTATTCTTTAGGCTTACAAAATAAGCACTTAGCGGTCAGATCAGTATACAGAATGTATGAGACTAAAACAGGGAAAGATTTCGTTTTAGAATTTCCCCTAAAACCAAAGAGGTTGTAGTCTTGGAGACGCTTCCGACTGGTATTGGTATGAATCAGTTGAGCTACCCGTAGATTGTGTGCAACAGTCTGCAGCTACCTCAATTATTGTAATTTTCTTTATTACTAAAGATATTTAATCATTTATACCTACCTAGATAGCGAACTACAGTTAATCAGTGTTGAAAACCAAATAAATATCATATCTCATAATCTCATAATAATATCACGGATAAAATTGCCTCATAAAATGACAAACAAAATAGCCATCTCTTTTCATGATCGTCGCTCATTGAAATGTTTAAATCACAATGAAATAGTTGTGTTTTCGATAAGCAATAAATTACGAAATGCATGTTTAATTCATAGACTACTGGATAGCCGATAAATAATATTTAATTTGTAAATACTAACAAATGAAACGCCAATCAGAACCAGATGAGAAATGGGCTATGTGGTTGGTGTTATTGTGCGGGTGACAATTAAGTTGATAGAATTCAATACCGATCAGCAATGTTAATAAATAATAATAATAAATAAATATAATTGGACAATCCACCCTCACACATTGCCCTCACAGCATCATCTAGCCACAAGCTAAGCAGAATTATTGTTCTAGATTAATTATATACTCAATACATTAGGTACATAGATATTTTTTATTGTATAAATCTAATTTTGTTCAATTGTAAATACTAGTTATAATTTATTATATTCCATGGTTTGTTAATTTTATCAATAAGTACCAGTTTGTTTGGATTAATTCATAATTCTCTGAAGCTACTTATTTTTTTTTATACAAGATATAAAATATATCTATATCTTTCGATCTCTTATCGATATATTTTATATAGAAAGCCTTCTTAATAAGATTTTATTTTATGTAATATTTACGAATAGGGAGCTCAGTTGCTTCAAATGAAAACTTATTATAGAACTCGCCACATTCAACTGATAACTCGCAGATAATTTCAAGTCAGTAGGTAAGTCTCCCCCTAAAATATTCAAATCTGTAACTTTATTTCCCATGTGCAAACACACTCATCAACTCGTAACTAAAGCATCAGTTCATCAAATAGTTTAGAAACTTTCCTATAAACCGAATTCAAAACGTTTCTGTTTAGAACCAAAGTGGGAATCCGAAATCCCTTAAGCTGAGTTAGCAAATAACCACTTTAAAGGTACCAATTATCTATCTAAATTGAACCTTAAAGCTAGACTGATAAGGATGTTAAAGGGGTATAATTAAAGTGGTGGGGATGATGTGAGAGCACGGCTAACTTTATTTTCAGTGACAATTGCCCAACTAGGTTTTGTCAACTAATTGTATGGATTTAAGTTTCGCTTGACTGAATTCTATGCCAAGTTGTTTAAATTTGATCGGTCTTCATTTAGGTTGCTTTTGAATAATAGGTTGGTATCGGTCCTTATCTAGCTGGTTTTCAACAGGACTTATTGAATACAGATCTTGCACGGTAAACGGTACATGCTGAAAATCAGCCTTGTGGGGTTACTCGCAACATTCAGCTGAGCATGAACCTGTTCTGATAGCGCAGGAACACGGCACCACACATCAGACACGGCTTGATCTACACTAAATTAATTAAGACATGTCAGTTTTGTTTAAATCAATTTATATTATTAACTAGCTGCTCCCCGCGGCTTCGCCCCCGTGGAAATCTATGTGTCAAATTGTTTAAATGATAAAGATATCCTATGTTAGACTCCTGGTTCTAAGCTACCTCTCCACCAATTTTCAGCTAAATCGGTCCAGCCGTTCTCGAGTTATAAGTGTTGTAACAAACACGACTTTCTTTTATATATATAGATTATTTACTTTTAAGTCGTGTGCTGTATTTGTTTACTATAGTTAGATAATTAAGTCTTAGCTATATCAGAATTAATAAATTTTATTTCTCATATTTTTCACGCGTTTAATCCAGTACTGGGAAAACACAATAAGTTTCAACGTCCTACCTATCTAGCTTTCATCGATTATTCTAAAGCTTGGTTGTTTTGATGGACTGTCTGTACCACTGTCTGTCTGTGCACTCCACAACCAGAAAATACAATCCATCCACGTACAACTGGGATTGTGTTTTCAATAAAATGTAAACTGTCAAAAATTATATTCACTCTCATAAGGGTCGGCTCACACTGAGACGTAACGCATCGCGACATCATGATACGCATCGTGAAGTCGCTGACAGCAGCGCGACGCGACGCCTCGCAGCGGAACGTATCTGCGTTCAATAATATAAGTCCAATATAACTTCGATTATAGCTAGATCCCAGTCTATCATTATTATGTTTACTTAAGCACTTGACTGAACTGCATCAACTCTACACAAAATCTTGACGGAAAATAGTAAAGACAAGTCGCCATGACTCGACGGTTACAGGTTACGCCGCGTGGCGTCGCGTCGCGCTGCCAGTGACTTCACGATGGAGATGCGTCGCGCTCTGCGACGCCTAGCCTAGCGCGGTGCCACAGGGCATTTCCTATTATATCAAAATGAAATGTACTACTATTTTCTTTTGTAAATAAAGATGTATTTTGAATCAATATCTTTAAAAGTGCGCGTAGGTTCGCGTTGTGTCGCGTCTAGGTGTAAGCTGACCCTAATCCACCGAAAACGGACCCATGCGCCTACCCTGTACAGTCTGTACACCAAATTTTATGATCAAAACGATGATAACAAGAAACTATAACGGTTTCCCTTCAAATTTCCATACCAAGATCAAACGAAAACCCTTTCAAAACTATACAATACCCTCTGTACATTTGATCCGTGTAGGTTGCTATAGGTATAAGGGCCGCTGATTGGTTCAGAGCTACGAAATTTGCCCTCTCGCCGTCTCTTTACATAACATTTGCATTATCGATTCACCCTGTATATTGGCGCGAAGTAACTCTAACGGATTATACAGGTTGACGCTTAGCATGTTATGCGCCCGTCAATTTCCGCTCAGTCATATGGGGTCGGAAAAATTGACGGATTTTATGTGGAAAATTGATTGAATAGAAAATTATATAAGAAACGCGTAAAAAGGGTCTCGTCTTTTTGGTTCCTTTCTAAACGTTTTGGGAATGGAACAATGAATGCTTAAAATAGAATAGGACACAGATATCAATACAAAGAGGGAACTTTTGATTTAGTGAGTATTTAACACTTTGACTGCTGAAATCACACGGTATGTGTTTTCTACAAGTGACTAATATGCGTAAATCCACACTAGCGCAGCGGCTGAGAAAATACAGATCATAACTCAGCACAGCCGTAATATTTTTCGAACGAAACGCATGTGCGGCGCAACACAACCGCTGTGTAGAGCGGCAGCACGAATTTTTTAGGTTAAAAAAAAGATCGCAGTCGTCGAAAAAAAAACCGCAGTCAAACTGTTAACACACTTAAAGATCATCAGTAAACGTTTAGTAATCATGTCATAAGCCTTGCTCACTTCCTAGGCCTTGTAAACAAGAGATAAGAGACGTAGCAAACAAAAACAAAAGAAGTCAACTAAAGAAGCGTGCTTCAGCGTCCGTCTAAGTTCAGAAAGAGATTGGCGACGCAATACCTGTTAGTATCTTGACATGAACGATTGGTCCCCTCTGTATGTATTCATGAATCTCACCTCATTTATGAAAGATTAGGAATTCATCGCATTATCATTCATCTTGCAGTATTTTAATTTGCAGTCCTTATAATACATAGTACCTACGTGGTATCAGCACCGACGAACTAAAGGCTATAGTAGACAGCCGGATAAGTCCGGATCAACTGCACCTGCCGGCAGCGCGTCATACCAGGCTTAAAGGATAACCCGGGCTATTTCGTTAGCAGGGCTATTCACAATAGTCTTGAATTGCATTTGAATCAAGGTGCTACGCGTTGTTTTCGTTGCTTTTGGAATTTTCTCCGTGATATTTTATTTGGTATCGGGGTGGAAGACTGAAAAGGGTGGCGGGGCGTGTGTATACATACTCCTGTATTGGTACTTACTATCACTGCATAGTATAGAAAAAGGCGCTTCCCGCTGTCTGTCTGTCCCTATATACATATTATTATACATATTTTTAATAGATAGAGTAATTCAGGAGGAAGGTTTATTCAACATTTGACACCTAGATGTTCACGCAGGCAAAGCCGCGGGGCACAGCTATTTTATTTATGTATCTAAGTAATATAATATTTAGTTTTGTATTTGTAACATTTATTCATTATATATTTTTCAGTGCTCATAAAGCGTTCATATTAAATAATAAATTATTCTTATCTTTGGTACACCCATTACCTTTCTGAAATTCACATTATTCTTTCCATCCACAGGTTGACTAGAAGAGATCGCTTCTAAGCGATTGGGTCGTCCGTTATACTCGTCGCATGTAATGTCTTTTTATGAATCGAACCCGCAACCTCCTGCGTCGCAGGCGGACTGTCGCCCGCCGCACCACAAAGGTTCAATTGATGAATATTCTGTTTTTTTTTTCACAAAACAAAGACACTTAATTCATTTCCAACGTATTCTTAGAAAGGTCCTTTTTCTTTTACAGACGAAGATTACACAAAATCAATATCCAGTGAAGGTGGAAACAAATGAAATGAACCTTCCTACTACGGACCTTCATTAAATACAATTCACGAAGAAGTTAATTGGTATCTTCAGTAAAGTTTTATCAATGGGCTTTTTGTTTAGGTAGCTTTTGCGATAAGCTGAGTCAAAGGTTTTTGCAAAGCTTTTTGGACTACTTACTTGTACATGTATCTACTAGCGATTTGATTGACTACACCACAGATAATATAATACATACTACTACACTGACTGACTGATTGCCATTTGCCTATAATTTACGACTTCTGTGTAGCGCAGTGAGTGTTCAGCTGAAACACAGAATTTTGATAGTTTGATTCCCATCATCATCATCAACAACCTATGTTAGTCCACTGCTCCCAATGAGCGCCATAGCGCCCTGTCTTCAGCTTGACGCATCCAGCATCTACCTGTCTTTCGTAGGTCGTCATCCCACCTGGTCGGAGGGCGTCCTACACTGCGTTTACCGAGTCGTGGTCTCCATTCAACAACACGTTTGACCCATCGGCCGTTGGTTCTTCGCGAGATATGGCCGGTCCAGTTTGATTCCCGATGAGGGACAAATGTTAGTACAATTTGCGAAATTTTGTTCACATTTTGCAAGTTTTTGATGAAGGTATTTAAATAACTTTTCACCAGTAATTTTAATTGCAACAGCTTATATTTTGACAAAATTGCATGTGCCATTAACCCTTAATTACTCGCGTGGGGTGTTTAACACCCCAGCGACTGTTTGATCGTCTCTAGTTATTGGAGTTTCCAATTTACAACGCTTATTTTTAAATCTTAATCATAAATAAAAGTCTAATTGTGTTTGTAAATCATAAATAAAATTCTGATTTTGTATGTATTTGGTAGTTTTTTTCTACGCGAGTACTTATGTATGTTTTTATGCGCGAGTAACTAAGGGTTAATTGTTAAAATTTCTAGTGGGAAAATGACTTAAAATTCCTTATTCGGGATAAATACATTGTCACCTATTCAGTTTAAAGATGTTTATTTCTCATAAAACAAAAATGTTCACTTATACATAATTAGACAATTACAATTTATCTTAAAATTAATGCCTAATCTAATTATTACACGTCCGGGGCCAGTAGGTGGTAAGTATATTAACACTTTGACTACTTACCTAAAAAATTCGTGCTGCCGCTCTACACAGCGGTTGTGTTGCGCCGCACATGCGTTTCGTTCGAAAAATATTACAGCTCTGCTGAGTCACAAAGATCTGTATTTTCTCAGCCGCTGCGCTAGTGTGGATTTACGGATATTAGTCACTTGTAGAAAACTCATACCGTGCGTTTTCAGCACTCAAAGTGTTAATAACCTTTATCCATTGGGAATAACATTTTTACAACAACTCAGAATCATTCCATACAAAAGCAAATCGACGGAAAAATCTAGAAACATAAGTAACAAAAATACATACAGCCGAACACAGAACCTCCTTCTCTTTTGTTTTCGTCAGTTAAAATAGCCTCAGCTAGCGAGGCATTAAGGCTAGACAGTGAAGAAATAAAAGGCTCTAGCGGTGAGCACAGTAATCCAGCATGCGCTGCGAATGGTCGGTGAGATAAGGCGCCTAATTTATAGCGATTCAATACATACTCGGAATAGAAGATCTAGAAGTGACAGTGGAAAAGATGTGAAGTAATAATGGCAATCAGATTCTCTCATAACTACTGAAGAGCGATAATAATAAATAAATAAATGATGCTGGACAATTCACACAGCATTATCTAGCCCCATGGTAAGCAGAGCTTGTGTTATGGGTACTAGATAACTGATATACATAATACAATATATTACATAGATAGATATTTTTTATTAGAAAACGACCAGAACACCCGGAACAAATATCTGCAGATCGTACACATAATTGTTCCGAGGCGGGAATCGAACCCGCAACCTCAATACAATAATATACACAATCAGCAATAATTCTGTTGATTTCTTCACCAATTCTTAATAGTGTTTTATGATTATTTCGTCCCTCATCAAAATCATCCTTTAGACTGTTGTCACTGACAACAGTCTAAAGGATGACTGAGACTGTTAAATTTTTTTTTTATATGTTTTTTAAGTGTTTCTAATTTTTCTCATGAAAATAATATTTTTTCTAATTAACTGTACCTGTCTTATAATCTCTGTAAGTTGTATTTTGTTTGATTTGTTAATGTCAGACTGTTTGTATTTTATTAGTTTATTTTATATAGTGTAAATCTCTTAGTGGCCGTAAGTTAGATTAAGGTTAAAATTATTTAGATTAAGGGCTGTTGATTTTGTTGAAACAATAAAATAAAAAAATAGACAACCAAAGGATGATTTTGAGGTGATCCCATATGAGTTAAATCCTCGAGGAGCTTGTATTGTATGACGTATCTAAAACATCATCTCATAATAATTATGGTTTCCATGGCAACGGGCGTAAACAAGAGATTTGCAATCGAACCCGCAACCTCCCGCGCTGCATAAGAAATAAACTACTCACTAGAAATTCAATACCTGGTCTATCCAGTGGTAACTTTATATCACGGATTCCGAAGCTTTTTTTCAGGCCAGCAGATGTTGCGAATTTAGTTGTTCACGTGTTCTTTAGGAATTATCTGTCTACAAAGACTAGCTTGACCTAAGACATGAGTGGGTATTTCGTATTTCTATTGTTTGTGAAATAGGTTATTGGTAAATACTATTGTACTTTATTGTATAGGCTTTTAACATATTTTTCACTTCTCTTGCTCAAAAAGTGTATCATAATAGTGTAGCTTAGCGGGCCTTAAACTCGAGTTTAATACCTCGGGCTAAAAAGTATTTTTTCTTTTTAATTTTTGTCTAAAATCATCAGCCCGTACAAAGCATTCGTTCTCTTACATAAAAACTCGACTTCTGGGTGCTCCGTCAATCTTTTTTTTTTTAAAAAGAACCGTCTTGGTGATAAATCTTTTGAAACTATCATGGTTATTAATACTAAAGTCATTTAAAACGGGATATTTACCATGATTTGATTTTTGATATTGGATAACTCAAAAATCAAATCATGGTAAATATCCCGTTTTAAATAACTTTAGCGTCTTGGTGAAGTTTTATGAAGGTTGATTCTTCCCTTCACGGTAGAATTTTCTGAAAATTGTCTGATTTTGAATTGTTTTATTTTCTCGCAATCGAAGTGAAAAGTAGAGTGTTTTACTCGGGCCAAAACCACCCATTATAACTCGGTCTTGTCATCCTCCCTCGCTACGCTCGGGAATATAACAACCTCGTATATAATGGGATGGTTTAGTCCCTTGTAAAACAATCTACTATTATTTTAACACAAGTACCAAGTAAGTGGACAGTATTCATCTATATTAGAGACTACGATAATGACGTAGCATTTAGACCTATTTTTATAACCTGTAGGTTAATCAGTAGAGACCACGACTTGGTAAACGTAGTGTAGGATGCTCTTCGGCCAGGTGGGATGATGCGGTGATCTGGCGCTATGGCGCTCATTAGGGGATGCATATTATGCATATGTTCAGCGGTTAACCAATATAGATCGATGATGATTTTATTTATTTATTTATTTATTTACAAAAGTACCTCTTTTTTTACGGGAACACCCAATGCAATAGAGTACATATTTAAATTTAATATTAAAATTAGAAAGAATTATATAATACAGAAAAACAACACAAAAATCATAGAGTCAACCTTACATTACAAAATCATACATTATAAATCACAAATCATATCCATTTCCATATACAACATAATTTCATTAAATAAGAATATTATCGATATTAAAAAATAAAAATTTCAGTCTAACTGTGATAATACGGATTTATGATGATTGTTCGCCACCGATGACTCATGATCTAAAAACATGTCCACAGTGTGGAATCAAGCAGTTAAATAAATTTTAAACCTCCCAAATTTTCCAATCACGATTTAGCGACATCAATTACTTTTCATTTCGCTCCTCCGTTACTTCTTATTACAAGCCCAAATCTCTTGTTATTCAAAGATCATTTCTCTTTACATTTCGATCAAATAATCAGGACGGATTGTTCAGAAGTCCATTTTAATGCGGAAAGCCTTCGGGAGCCTTCGAGAGCCTTCGGGGGACTCGGGGGGCTTTCTGAAAGTCCCCGATCAGCATTCAGGACACGTGTCTTGCCGGACGGCCCCGGGCGTCAGCGATACCTAGTGACAATAAACTTAGAAATCTCATAAATTTTTATGATATAATTTGAAATTGTTTGTACTATCGGATAGTTGCGAAATTTTGTCTTCTTGTGGAACGGTGTGACCTGACTGAGTTAAGGTCAATAAAGGCGAGGGTAGGTATCAAGACGAATAGACCAAATATATTGAAAATTTAGATTATTCAAAAGAGGTACATATACATAGGTACTTTTTGAACATAGAAGAGTGTTTTTTATAAATATGATCTTTCTCGTCTGAATTTTTTTATTTATAAAAATATTCTTAAATAACCCAAAAAAAAAGAAGAAGGATCTCAATTGACTCCGGGGGAATGTTATTGTGTTGGTATGTTTATGAAATAAATATACATATTTTATTCTTAAAAAACTCGAAGAGAGTCCTCCCTCTTTGGAGTCGGTTATAAAAGCTTCAAACTAAAATTTAATCAGGAAAGATAACTAAAATTTAATCAAAATATGAAGGATTATTCCTTCATATTTTGTCAAGAAAAATTATAATGTAGATGTTAAATAGTTTTGTTTAATCGTAACAGTGTCGAAACAAATCTGTTTTTGTAATTATTTGATTAATCTGTAGCTAAACTACGAGTATAAATACATAATGCTGGACAATTCATACAACATTATCTAGCCTCATGGTAAGCAGAGCTTGTGTTATGGGTACTAGATAACTGATATACATAATGTTGTAGTCTATGGTCTTAGTATCTTAAGTGTCAGTGTCAAATGTGACTGAGCTCTCATTACTTACTGCTTGTTCGTTCATGTCTTGAGAGAACAGAATAAACTATGGCCTCCGCATAATGTCTTTCTTTAAGTGGAACGTCCCAACCTAACCAACGACGAGACGAATAAATAAACACATACGTAATACAATACATTACATACAGATGTTTATTATACATAGAAAACAACCAGAACACCCGTAACAAATATCTGCAGATCGTACACACGATTGTTCCGAGGCGGGAATCGAACCACTCCTGCGTCGCAGGCGGACCTTCGCCCACCGCGCCACATCGGTCGTCAAAACTATGTTTCTCTGTATAGTATTAAGCTGAAACAAACGCATTGAATTAAATTGAAAGCTATTTATCCAGAGGCTATCCACAAACGAATCCGCTGATCTTAAATTTCTAATACTTCTTTATTAAATGGTTTATCTTTTCTAATATTATAAGAGAAAAGTTTTGTTTGTCTGTTTGTTTGTATTGAATAAGCTCCGAAACTATTGGACCGATTTGAAAAATTCATTCACCATTGGGAAGCTGCACTATCCCTAGTGAACATAGGCTATATCATATTTTAGAAATGTGAAATTCGAATTTAATGCAGGTGAAACCGCGGGAAACAGCTAGTATTTAATAAAGATGTATTGGAATTTCATAAACGAAGCTAAATATTGAACAAATTTTCGCATCTGCAAGGTGTTGAGAATGTAAATCGTGTTTACTTGGGCGATGTACTGAAGTAACTGTCAATACAGCGAGTCTTTGATTATGCTCGTTGGTTTCGCAAGTGTCTGTTGAATTTTGAAAAGGGATTTGGTTGCGGTGCTTAGATGACACGCTTTAGGGAGATTTATTATACTTACTTACTTCAAAACCCACTAATGTAACTAAGCTATGCGTAGACATACTAACGACTACTACTTATAACAATGAGTGCTATACTAGGTAGCATGAATCATCATCATCATCGTCATCATCCTATATTAGTCCACTGCTGGACATAGGCTTCCCCCAATAAGCGCCATCGCGCCCTGTCTTCAGCTTGACGCATCCAGCATCTACCTGCAGTCTTTCACAGGTCGTCATCCCACCTGTACGGAGGGCGTTCTACACGTTTAACGAGTCGTGGTCTCCACTCAAGAATACGTTTGCCCCATCGGCCGTCGGTTCTTCGCGAGATATGGCCGGCCCACTGCCACTTCAGCTTGCTAATTCTCAAAGCTATGTCGATAACTTTGGTTCTCTGTCGGATGTATTCGTTGCAAATCCTATCCTTCAGAGAAACTCCGAGCGTAGCTCTTTCCATAGCTCGCTGAGCGACTTTGGACTGGTGGACCAGCCCTATCGTGAGTGTCCACGTCTCAGCTCCGTAGGTCACAACGGGTATACCTATAGGTATTCTTCTAGAATCCAATAAATTTTATGTCAGTAAAAAAATGAATTAAAACTTTGCAAAAACTGATAAAAATAACAGAAAACAAAAAGGCCACAGCATGGTTATTATAAAAAAAACTAAAATACAAACTTAAACAAGACTTTATAATATTATGATGCTTTTTACAGAACATAAATAAATAATAATGCTGGACAATCCACATAGCATCATTTAGCTCCAAGTTAAGCAGAGCTTGTGTTGGTACTAGATGACTGATACAATTAACAGAATAAGTTGCATAATGTAGGTAGATGCTTTATTTTATAATATATAGAAAATACAAACATTTGTCCTCAGGCGGGAAACCAACCCGCTACCCGTTGCATAACATCGGTCGTCAAAAAACCCTAATTATCCTCATTTCACCTAAAAAGTCAATAGATATTTCGCGAAAAAATTGCAAGCGAAAAAGTAGCGAATACCGCAAAGATCTGAAAAGACCAAAAGTCTCTCTAGACCTAATCATTTCACCCAATTAACAAACATCCATCCAAACATCCAAAATTTTACATTAAATTATATTACTTAATAATACTACAGGATATAAATGGGCTAGTAAATAACTGGAGAATTTCAACAGTTTGGAACGCGTCAGTCTATGCAGATGTAACTGATTGACTGGCAGATTCATTTCAGCTCGTCCGTTGCCTCGAAACAGTTAAGGATTTTCAGGCTATTTTACAAACTGGCTGAACTTAGCACTACCTTTTGTTTCATATTAGATTTTTAGGTTACCGTACCCAAAGGGAAAAACGGGACCCTATTACTAAGACTCCGCTGTCCGTCCGTCCGTCTGTCACCAGGCTGTATCTCATTATAGTTAGACAGTTGAAATTTTCACAGATGATCTGTTGCCGCTATAACAACAAATAATGATGCTATAACTTTAAAATAGAATGAAATATAATATTTAAGGGCGCTCCCATACAAAACGTGTTTTTTTTTAGTATTAAGTCCTATCTCCGCGATTAATCAAGAGAAGAAGCAAATAAAGTAGCAAGTCCTACCTATCATTATAAAAAATATTTTTATGCATTTAATAACCTACCTACATGCATAAAAATAGAACATAACATACTGTTATTGTTTATTCTTGTGATGCTGCTATGGAAAGAGCTATGCTCGGAGTTTCTCTGAAAGATAGGATTCGCAACGAATACATCCGACAGAGAACCAAGGTTATCGACATAGCTCTAAGAATTAGCAAGCTGAAGTGGCAGTGGGTCGGCCATATCTCGCGAAGAACCGACGGCCGCTGGGGCAAACGTGTTCTTGAGTGGAGACCACGACTCGGTAAACGTAGTGTAGGACGCCCTCCGACCAGGTGGGATGACGACCTGCGAAAGACTGCAGGTAGATGCTGGATGCGTCAAGCTGAAGACAGGGCGCTATGGCGCTCATTGGGGGAGGCCTATGTCCAGCAGTGGACTAATATAGGCTGATGATGATGATGATGACGACCTATAGATATTTATATCCAATATTAAGATAAGCAAGGGAATCTGCAAACAGAAAGAGAGACTCTTGTATCCAGTAAAAACGACTCCGAAACCACAGGCTCGGTAGACGAGAATAAAAGAATATTGATATTGACTTAGGAAATATTATGTAAACTTATGAAAATTATGCGCAGACTTGGCGAAATCCTTCGGGTTTCGTTTCCACGTCCGCATAATAATGTTCAGTTTGTATTCACCCCCCGGCTCATGATTCCGTATGAATTGATGTCGAGATTGTGATTGTAATTGGTGTCAGGTTATATTTTGTTTACCGTGGAAGTTATCCTGATGCCTTTCTATTCTTAGGGGTCTAAGAACAAACGCTAAGGATCAAAATTCCCCTGCCTAGCTTTTGATTCTTTTTTATTCGAAAATATCTTTTTTTTTTCAGAAACATACCACCAATTATGAAGTTTAATTCTCTCTAAAAAGCCCCAATAATTATTTGTTTTTATTGGATAAATATACATTTATTTGGCCATAAACAGGTTAATATACAGGTTTGACACCGAATAATGAAATAATTAGGTCACTAAGTCATTCACAAAACACTTTATCTTTTCAGAAACAAACCACAGATGATCAAGTTTAATTCATCATTTCCAAAAACCACAGATATTTTTTTTATCACATCTTATGCCTATTTTTTTTATAATAATACAGGGCCGCGGTTCATCTGTGCAGTCCCTTCGTGGACCACGGAATTTTCATTTTCTAGCCAAGCTCCACCCAGTTGAAAAACGCAGGTGGACCACGGACAACAGAAGCCTTCTAACCAGTGGAACAATAAAAACAATAAAATAATCTATTAAACCTTATAAGTACTAAGAACTTTTTAAGTGAAATGCAGCCTCCAGGCTCTGCTCGAACCATCTATTCTCCATTAGCCAATATTTAGCGTTAAAAGCCGAACTTTGCGCCTCATAAACCACTTTCAAAGCCTAAATTCAATCTTTCCATCATATCAGAGAATCGTCTAGGTCTAGCTTTTAGTGGAGAACTGAATTTGGCTGGTAGAAACTTTGCCTTCCAACTTCATTCTATTCCCGCGGGAACGCTGAAGTGGACTTTGTTTGTAGGGCATAAACTTAATGAAAATATGATCGTTTTGAGCATCGGAATTTAGAAACAACTGACGTTTCTAAATTCGCATCAGCATTTAGAAACCATGACGTTTCTAAATTCGCATCAGCATTTAGAAACAACTGACGTTTCTAAATTCCGATGCTAGATATTTATTTTCCTCACTTACAACAAACATAGTAAATAAGAACTAAATCAAGTAGGTACCTATATTAAAGAGAATGGAGGAATCTATTAATGTAGGTATACCTATATAAATTGACGACCGATGTGGCGCGGTGGGCGAAGGTCCGCCTGCGACGCAGGAGGTTGCGGGTTTGATTCCCGCCTCGGAACAATTATGTGTACGATCTGCAGATATTTGTTTCGGGTGTTCTGGTCGTTTTCTATGTAAAATATCTATCTATGTAATGTATTGTATTATGTATATCAGTTATCTAGTACCCATAACACAAGCTCTGCTTACCATGGGGCTAGATAATGCTGTGTGAATTGTCCAGCATGTTAAGCAGGTTTGTAATCTTCCTGGTTTTTTTATAATTTAGCGTGTGTGTTTCGTTGAAGGTTCAATAAATAAATAAATATGTATGTAAATTAAAGGCTAACACACGTTCGTTATTTATTGATTACTTATGTCGACACTCGCTCAAAAATGTGTTAAACAAACAAAAATAGTCCTTACTGACTAAGGTATATTATGGAATATTATAGCAAGCAAGTTTGATTGATCGATCACAGCTTCTCCCTCCCACATTCCTTTCCGTTATTACCTAAATCAGCTATATTATGCCATCAAACATTCTAAATTGTTATTTAGAATGTTGTCATGTTGTTGACATAATATTTATACCTATTAATTGAAGTAGAACTGGGCTGGACGTCTGCCGTATGTCCAGCGACTTGTGGGCAAAGACCATCACAGAGTGGAGCCCACCCAACGCTAAGAGGCGGCGTGGAAGGCCCAGGATGAGATGGCGCGACGAGCTCGAGGTACATCTTCCATCATGGCCTGTTGCAGCGTTAGATCGCGAGGAGTGGAAGGAGAAAAGGGAGGCCTTTGCCCAGCAGTGGGACAGTAATGGCTTAAAATAAAATAAATAATAAATAATTGCAAAGTCGCTGCATGTAACTCGAAGAGCCGGTCATATCTCACTAAGAACCGACAAACGCTGAGGTAAACGTACTTTTGAGTTGAGACCACACCTCGGGAAACATAGTGTAAGACGCCCTCCGGCCAGGTGGAATGACAAAATCCGGAAGACTGTACGTTAATGCTGGATGCTGCAAGCTGAATTACGCTTATACGACCTCTGTAGTGCGGTAGGCGAAGGCCTGTCTGCGTCGCAGGAGGTTGTCAATATCTAAAATAAAAATATCTAAATTGTATTATGTAAGTACTACTTATAACTGACTTACATAATACAATTTAGATATTTTTATTTTAGATATTTACAACCCATAACATAAGCGCTGCTTAGATTGGGCTAATTCAATTCAATTCAATTTATTTAATTCAGCTTCACAAAATACATGTTACAGCCATAGAGAGTTAAGAGTAAAAAATGAATATGCGTCCAGAAACATAAGATGGCCGTGGAGAAGAAACATGGATGGAAACGTAAGATGACTGTGTGGATTGCCCAGCATTATTTATTTATGATGCTGATCATAAGAATCTAAGTCTAAGTACGAAGTCACAATAGAAAGTTTCCCACTTCTCGTACCAATTATCTCTGTGAACGATTTGTGCAATTAATTATTAGTTTCGACGCTTTCATAGTTGTTCAGTTTGCTAGTTCGGCTGTCAACTGAGTGCTTTCTAAAACTGTACCATGCCAGATAACGTCCTTAGATCCAATCATGACAATAATCACTGAGCATGGTTGAGTTACCAAAGTTATCGACTTAGCTCTAAGAATTAGCAAGCTGAAGTGGCAGTGGGCCGGCCATATCTCGCGAAGAACCGACGGCCGCTGGGGCAAACGTGTTCTTGAGTGGAGACCACGACTCGGTAAACGTAGTGTAGGCCGCCCTCCGACCAGGTGGGATGACGACCTGCGAAAGACTGCAGGTAGATGCTGGATGCGTCAAGCTGAAGACAGGGCGCTGTGGCGTACATTGGGGGAGGCCTATGTCCAGCAGTGGATTATCATAGGCTGATGATGAAGAGAGGCAAGGGGTGTACCAATTATAAGCTAGAATGTGGTTTTTATTGTGATTAATGTCATTTTCTAGAATGTCTGTAGTTCTGAACTCAAAGTATGGAACTAAAAAGTAGCAGAAAAAAGGGTCCGATGGCAAATCGCCACTAACTCCCTATTTCATAGTTGAGGGACATGTATTGTCAAATATATTTTTTAACTGCAATCACAATAGCAATCCAAAAAGACATACCTACCTATATAAGAAAAAAAACAGATGAATTTTTGAACCCTTAAAAACACCCTTATGGTGTAATGTTTTATAGGAAGCACCAATATAACGATGCGAAAGCCATTTATAAGCCCTTTTCCGCTTCATCCCTTATTTAGTGAATCCAAGCTTTATCCGAGCGCTTCCTACTATCATAGAAGCTCGATCAAAGACAATAACAGTATCATCAATACGCCTATAAATGTCCCAATTTAGATTAAATACAGTCTCCTAAAACGTTAGCCGACTCGGGGTATCAGTGGCTGGAGCGCAGAGTAGGTGATAAACAGAAGATACACTTTTTTAGCAAAAATTACCTATGGACGGCAGCGCCCTCTCCTGATCAATTCATCAACTAACTGTGATCCCCAACCCACATGCTCAACGTGGATATTATCGGCATAACACAACTTTTTACATACATAAATTAATTATTTTTTGTAAATATTTTTTGACTTTGACTTGGTGAATTTTATTAAATTTTCAAATAGTACAAATATTGATATTTGAATTAAAATCCAAAGTTTAAGTTACATTAATGGTTAAAATCTGATGTATGGTTACTAACATAATAATATAATATAGGTAGGTGCACTAACCCTTATGGTGAACAACCAACGTAAACGATTTTGAATTGAATTGAATGACTCAATACTCAATATATTTATTGTTGTCATCCCATAAATATATTGAGTATTGATAGGGTCATGAGATAAAAGCCAATCAGGCGCTTATCAGGGGGAGGCTTGTGGCTTGTGTAGGCTTTTGAAATAAGGTTGCTTTATGTTTATCAATAGGTAAATGTTTTTTCAATTGGACATGACAGGCGATCGAGACACATGAGGAAGACCTTTGCTCATTTTATTTTGCTCTGAACTCTTGGACGATTCTAGAATATAGTAAAGTCATCACGATTTGACATCGGATACTTTATTTTAGTTGTTTTAGTAAGAATTTGCATGTTGAAGTGACAGTGGCCCAACCATATATCAAGATACTGGATGCGGCAAGCTGAAGACAGGGCACTCGCTCATTATGGGAAGCCTATGTCCAGCATTGGACTACTATAGGCTGATGATGATTATGAATAGTTCACTGCAACTGAACCATAAGCATTTTCATGTTTGACACTGTATGAAAATCCTCAATTGCTAACACGAATAATTGTTAACATCTTATTTGATAACGCCAACAAAAAGTGCCTTATCATCAAAAACCTGTGAAATCTCTGAATGATCCCTACTCTGCGTTCACCGCAGACTACAGAGTCCGTTCGCCCGTGAAATTTAGTTAGCTACGCCTTTGGTAGGTGCTTGAAATTTGATGTTCCAAGCCGTCCAGTAACTTAATGATCAACGAAATGAACCTCTCCATCAGTTTCTATCGATAGATAAAACTGAATATTCTTTATGATCGGCGCGGATATTGATTGATACTTGGGATGGTGGTTAATCTTTATGTTTTTGATAAGGTTTAAATTTATACGGTTAAAGATTTGAGTGACTTGGTTAATCGATTAGTTTCGAAGAATTTTCACTAATATATTTTGGCATTCTGTTTTCTATAATGAACCTTCTATTTGACGTCCGATGTAACCAGTCGGGCGATGGTCTACCTGCGACGCAGGCGGTTACGGATACGATTCCCGCCTTGGAATAAAACAAGGGACAAATGTGTACGATCTGCAAATATTTTTTCCGGGTGTTCTGGGTATTTTCTATGCATAGTAAAAAGTAAATATCTATGTAGGTACCTACCTAATGATTCAGATTCAGATTCAGATCATTTATTGTCATACTTCATACACATAATAAAATCACAATAATGTAAATTAAATTAAATTATGAGACTATGACTCGTCAAACACGATATAGATACAATAGAGATAGGTAATATAGAACAAATTTGCTGTAAAGGTAAATGTATTCTATTAAGTATATCTTTTTTTTTAATTTTTTTCTTTTATTTATATTTTACAATAATTACATCTTAATCTAAAAGCTAACTGAAACGGTTATCCCGTTTGTCTGTAAGCTTATTAGTCTCTATTAATTAAAACGTTTCAATAAATATGTATTCGTATTTACCTAATTAAAATATAAGTCATCTAGTACCCGTAACACAAGCTCTGCTCAGCTTGGGGCTACATGACACTGTGTTGATTGTCAGCATCATTTACAAATGTTGTCGTCCAAACCCACAAATAGAACTAGGACTATAGTATGTCTCTTGACATAAAAATGCCTTCACCCAATTGCATGCAGCGATTGTTATTGTCATTACATTGATATTTCTGACAAAATCATGTTGGGTCTAGATGCTGTGCAGCATTTATTTATTTATCTATTGGACGTCAACAATTTCGACAAGCATTCCTTCCTCAATGAAAGCCCGAAATAATACCCTATGTACTCACAATAAAGCTTATTTTAATCCAAAGTAGTTTCAGCTCCCGCGAATCTTACTATCAAATGAGCTCCAAGGAATTCCGTAACGTCTTCATTAACATGGCTCCCGGAATTACCTAGAAAATAATTAAATTCCAAGATGTCACCACTATAAATATTGTTGGAATCCAAAGAGTACGCCATTAGAGCGATTTGAAGCCCCATTTGAACGTTACTCGGAATGATTCACAATCAAAGCCTGTAAAGGAGTTAAGGTCTGTGCAAACGAGCCATACAAACTGATCGAACGATCACAAATATATATATATTATATACATTATATAGGCCTCATCATCGATTTCGATGACGGCGACCCTAGATAATCACGGATTTTTTCTATCATGAGCTCTAATATGGCTCGCTAGACCGAACTTGGTCTTGAAGATCCTACGGCACGTATGGCAGTAGAGTTGGCCCGATGAGTTATATGTATACGTGTAGAAGGGCTTAATTCTCTGTTTTCGTATCTGGCGTCTTGCATCCATTGTCTCGATGCGATTAGAAATACTACACATCTAACAAAAAAATCCTTTTCGTAAATAAGAGCGTAACGCGTTGTAATGTGAGCTCTTATTTTGTTTAGTTTTATTGAAACACAGCCAACGTAAACACGTGTCACAATAAATCAATAATAAATCTGTTAGTTTCAACTTTAAATGAGAATGAATCTAGAATAAGTTTTGGTCGTTAGCACTAAGGAGCAGTTTACATTTATGTGCCATCTACCATCACGGCAAAAGACGTTTGCCGTTTGTAACGTCCAATGGACCTTTTTTCCATTTTTAATTTTTTTTCCATTCAAAGGTTGCCTGGAATAATCGCTTCTAAGCGATAAGGCCGCCCATTTTACCTGTCGCATATAATGTATTTTTGTAATTATTAATTTGATTATTTGATTATTGTGTACAATAAAGAATTTTTGTATTGTATTGTATTGTATTGCACCTTTATGAGCCATTGAAGATTATATATGTTTATTTGCCAGAATATAATGTTACAATGTAGGTCTTAAATATATCGCGAAGAACCGACAACCGCTGGGGTAACGTGTTCTTAAGCGGAGACCGCGACTCGGTAAACGTAGTGTAGGAAGCCCTCCGGCCAGTTGGGATTTTGACCTGCGAAAGACTGCAGGCAGATGCTGGATGCGTCAAGCTGAAGACAGGGCGCTAGGGCACTTATTAGGGGGAGGCATATGTCCAGTAGTGGACTACTATAGGCTGATGGATGATGATGATGATGATATAGATATATATTTTTTTTATATAAACGTCCAGAACAAAAATATCTGTAGATCGTACACACATTTGTCCCGAGGACTCCAACCCGGGACACTCTGCTTTGCAGGCGGACCTTCGCCCACCGCGCCACAGAGGTCGTCGACGATATTTTGTACCTCGTTTGCAACTTCTTCACAGTCATCAAAGCTAAGAAGGAGCTTATTATCTAAATCTCTTAGGTATCGGTTTAACGTTGATATTCTGATTGAGTTTGGAAATTTGAGAATATTGGTGCTACGATATTACCTGTTATATGCTGAGGGTAGCTGTGCCGTATTCTGATCTCAGTAACCTTAGCTCAGGTTGCTTGGTATTGATTGGTTTCTCTTTGGGGATTGACTATCCTGTTAGGTGAAAATTAGTATTGTAACTGAGTTGGATAATATTATACCTTTTAACTGGATATTCGATCTCGTTCCCTAGGCTTAGCTTGGAATCACCCTACTGCTAGTCTTGTACGTTTTAGATAGATATATAGATAGAAAACACACAAGTAATATCCCAAAAATTACCCTTACAATTAGGTATTACACAAAATTGTGACTTAGGGTAATTTTTTCAGGGTTATCAAATATTAAATATCTTAGAAATTAAATTCTATTCATGATTAATATTAATGTATTGTTCAATAACTCATTTATTGGTGTTAAATATATTATTATAAGAATCAAACAGAAGTAGGTACTTACACGATGATTATATATGTCATTCGTCTAAAATATTGTCTTCCATGTTGCGTTACATGTTGCATGTAACATCATGCAACATTCACAGCAGCAACACTTGGTACTTGTTTAAGGTCTCTTGTGGTCCCTTGGGGTCAGACAAGAGCCATACCTTTAACAAAAACAACAAAACGTTTTAATAAACCAATACTTTTTACAACGCCCAGCCGTCCGGAACAATCTATTTTAAACAAACGACCCAATAGACTGGGGTAATTGAAAAATGATGAATTTCACCGGGGTGGACGATATTTTCGATTATGTAGGCAATATTCGTCTGTCTCTTCAATAAAATGAAATCTATACCGCTCATGCTTTTTACTTTTAAAGTTTTTTACTGATATTCTAATCTCTTCGACAAAGTGTCTAAACTCTTCTCGAGAAATCGTTGAGTCATTACATTACTTATAAAAAATGTACCGAAATGCAAAAAATAAATTTAATTTCAATAATGTCGATCACATATTATTTATTTAAAAGCTTTTAAACCTTTGAATATAAAGATAACTGTAGTCTAATCTCTGGGGCATTTCCGTTAGAATTATTAAACCATTGATTGATACGAGAAGCTTTTATATTCAGGGTAGAAATCTCTTGATTTTCCTGACTTTCCTATGAAATGTGGTAAATTTATTCTGCTGTTTAAATCGGGTAGTAGGTCTGATCTTACTAACTTTAAAACAATATCAGCACTACCTACATCAGCAAATTTTTTGAAAAACACAATTTACATTAGACCTTTAAAGGCATTTATTGCAACTTGTCAAAAGCGTTCTATTGCGTACACCATGAAACTTTACAAGACTATTCATTAATTACTACATCACTATGGAATAAGGGACACCTCTTTAGATATTCTTACTTATTATTTGGTTAGGATACAAAGAATTGACATTAATGGCAAACGATCATCGGAGTACATTTTGTAGACACGCAGCAGAATTCCCAACAATTCCTTCACGCTACTTAGATGTGTTAATAATGTCCTGTAGATTTGTTCCTATTTTATTTGGCCATACCTACTCAGTACCTATTAAGGCCAAATCTAACATTCTCTATAGCTACCATAACACCGCAGGATTCCCCACGATTCCTTCACTGCTACAATGAATATTTAAGTGTTGTGTTAATAATGCCCGTTCCTATTTTATTTGGCCATACCTACTCAGTACCTTTTAAGGTCAAATGTAACATTCTCTATAGCTGACGAAACGATTGCTTCACCGCTAAAATGAATAGGTGTTGATATGCCCTGTTGTTATCGTCGAACAATCCCTTTCATCTCGTATTGTCCGCGGCTCACAAGAACTGAAATGAGAGCTGGTGGAAACACACGTGCGTATATTTTGAAGAGCATACTTATTTTTATGTTATATTTATTCTAAATGAAGATTACTTTATCTAGCTTGGATCTTGATATAAGAATATAAACTTGATGAGAGAGCTCCGAGACTATCACAGACATAGACTTATGGGCCAGGCCATGTGTCTTGAACTCTCTCTCTCTCTCTCTCTGTTGCTGTCTCTCACGTATATCTAAGAAGGCAATAAATAGATACATAGATATTCTCATACTATATTATAGCCTTATATAAAACATTCGGTACTTAAATAAAATGAACGGTTTGCTTTCCTCGGAAGAAATTGACGAGATCTCTTGATTATGTCGATGTGCAACGTGACAGGCGTCTTGCATCTCTACATCTACATCTCTTAACAATTTTTTATTCACATTTTATAGCATAAAATCAGTTCGTTATTTATAATTTTTAGTTTTATTTACGTTCAGTTTCATTTCCATTCTTAGTTGGTTCCTACTCAGCAAGATTTTGTCACATAATTTTACAACGATCGTGCAATCACACACCCAAAGGTGTAGATAATCATTATAAAAATTGCGTTTGATATGTCATCATTACATCGCATATGTCACGCGATCAACGCAATTTTGCCACAGTACGAAGAAGCAAAAGGTCTTCTTAATGTCGTCTACTCTCCACTCAGTATGAGAAATGCTCGCCACAATGGCATCCCATATTTCACACTGTATAAAGCAAAACGCCCTGTTAGGTACCTAATAGAAATTCCGCACGCATGTTCAGCGCGGGGCTAATATCGCCTTACAGAAGGGATACATTTTTATTCCGGGCTCTTTGGAAATGATCCGCCGGGGGCGAGTGCGGTGCTACATTTATATTGTGACGTTTTGAGTTCGTGAGGATGTTTTATACTCGTACCCGTACGTGGGTATGGTTCGTTTTCTTATTTCGGATTTTAAAAAAAATTATTAGAATATATAAGACAGGCAAACAGATGTTGTATTGTATTTGTATTTTCTTTATTAATAAAAACTTATTCTAATCTTATTTCTACGACACTTTAAACCAGATAAGGTTTGTCTAGTGTCGACAGTTACAGCGTGTTGCCATGCCACACATTAACTCACGTACATAAAATATAAAGAGTCTAAGCACCTACTAGTATTATCAGCACTTGGATTCATAAGTTAGGTTCAATAGCTACCTGCATACAGGTTTAACAGTAAAGAGTGACTAGCGGTCGCTATATGTTGGATGTGGCAAGCTGTAGACGGCGCTATGGCGCCCATTAGGGGAGGCCTGTGACCAGCAGTGTATGTAATATTATTATAGGTAAGCAGAATCTGACTTGCCAGTAGAACCCCAGGATTTTAGGGCAACCACGTTTATTGTTACTCAGTTGGGTTTTTGCCAATGGGAAAAAGTAAAGTCTAAGTCTAGCCTGATCGATTTGAATCAGTTCCGGTTACCTTTAGATTGATTGCATCAGTATATGGTTATATTTTCGTTTATTCATCAGTAACACTGGAAGGCAGTTATGTTGTACAATTTAAATAAATAAATAATGCTGGACAATTCACACAGCATTATCTAGCCCCATGGTAAGCAGAGCTTGTGCTATGGGTACTAGATAACTGATATACATAATACAATATATTACATAGATAGATATTTTTTATTATACATAGAAAACGACCAGAACACCCGGAATAAATATCCGGATCGTACACACAATTGTTCCGAGGCGGGAATCGAACCCGCAACCTCCTGCGTCGCAGGCGGACCTTCGCCCACCGCGCCACATCGGTCATCGAATTTGAGCAAGATTCTAAGTTAGCTCAACTAATTTTTACATTTACCTCCAGATAAACTACTAGTTCTAATTTGTTTCCATTATTAATTTGTATTTTTCTTTGTCAATAGATTTAATAGTTAATAAATATATATATTGACGCCTTTATTCTATAGATTTGTTAGTACTAATAAATGCAGAGGAGACGGCAGCGCATGTGCTTGTAGATTGCGACAGCGTGGCTTCTCAAAGACTGCATCACCTTGGGACACCGAGGACGCCTAGGGAGGCATGCACCGGCATCAGCGAGCTGCTGGCCTTCCTGGAGGACATCGGGTGGTTAGACTAGCAGCCCCCCACCCGACACGCAAAAAAGGCCCAACGGCGGCCAAGTTGCGGAAACCAGTCCAGAAACAAGTAAGTAAGTAGTACTAATAAAACTATTGACGTTTTGAGTTCCAAGTTTGAAAAAAGATTTTTTTAACAACTTTTTTTAACAACTGTTGTTAAAAAAAGAAGTCATCTTGTATAAAGTAAGTAACTGACTGAACTCCATTGGTTTCGTACTTCGTCAATGGCTATCGTAATTAGCTGCGGGTACATTTGTTGAAGTAATGGCTCATTAGTCTCTCGCGGAGGCGAATCAATCTGTGGCGAGATTGTACGATTAGATTCAAATGGCTAATTACGTCTATTGCGATTAACTGCAGGCTGATTGGGAGTTTGTTATAATAAACAGCTAATTTTTGATTTATCTTACGCTTGCGGTATGATTCCTGCCTCGGGACGAATGTTTGTATGATCTGCAGATATTTATTCCGGGTGTTCTCGTCGTTTTTTAAAATATCCTATTAAAAACATAAATGTGAAATGAGAGCCAATAATCACTACGTAGTATAAAACAAAGTCGCTTCCCGCTGTCTGTCTGTCCTGCTGTATGTAGGTATGCTTAGATCTTTAAAACTACGAAACGGATTTTGATGCGTTTTTTTTAACGCATCTTGTATGATTTACGCCATAGTTGTTGACTTCAACGACAAAAGAAGTGAGATCTAAATCGGTGCGTGCAAGTTCAATGGTCAGTCCTGAAATTTATCTATAACCACACAAACTGCGCCCCGCGGCTTCGCCCGCGTTAAATTTCTGTGCAACTTTACCATATTTTCTTACCGTTTAAACCTTCCCTGGACTACGACAAACATTTCAAAACCAAAATCAGGTAAATCGGCCCAGCCGTTCTTGAGTTTTAGCGAGACTAACGGACAGCAATAGATTTTTATATACATACATATGTATATAAAGATAATAGATTTAATAACAACTATTTCTTTTTGGTTATTTATTTTTCCGAAAATAAATACTTTTTGTTTGCTTGTTATACATAAGGGATGTATAGTAAATGATTTTATGTCAAGTTAATCAAGTACTTGCCGCTTGATTTAGCGTGTAGATTGAAAATTCCACTCTAATTTTACAAAATAAGGCTTCAAAGAATTTTCTACTCTGCCGTTTCTACAGAAGAGCCATAATCGACTGCACCTATTCAAGAACAGGATACACGTATGGTCAGTAAATTCGAATGGGACACTTTACTGAAACTGGACCTTCTTCCAATGAAATATCATCGTGAAAGGGATATTGATAAGGAAATTTTGAAAGGAATATTGTTAACGTGAATGCTTACTTTGCGCTTTATTTTCTGAGAATGAAGGTATATTTTTATTACTGTTGGTAGAAAAATAAAAAGCAATAAAAAAATATTTATTATACATTCCTTAATAAATAATTGTAGAACAAAAAGTGAGTCAGAAATAGCTGTGGAAATAGTCAGAATTACTACTTGCTTTGAAATAATTATCTGTTAATATTAGATGGAGAAGCCATTTGTTCCTAAAACAAGCTTTTTTACTTTTAACATGTTCAGGATGGACTCATAATATTATCTGTTTCACAAGCTATTATTGTCAATAAATAACATTTTTATGTTGACTACACATCCCTATACAGATATTATTTGATGAATGACTTGGTCAGTTAGTTTCTTGAAACTCCTCAAAACCTCATATTCCTGATGAAATAGGTAAAATTTAAATATAGCCTGTATGGTGCCAGCTTAGAATTTGCACCAACTCTTCCCTCTCGTAAGAGGCGACCAAGGGATATCCACCGGGGGGCGGGCATCTGCAGCACAATTTAACCCACCGATCTGGGATACCCAACCCGCATGCCCAGCGTGAGGATTATGGGAATTACCCCCCATGAGATAAAAGTCAATAAGGTGCCTATCAGGGGGGCCAGTATGTATAGATGGATGGCTGTAGATGGATATGGAATAGGCAATAATTGTTATTAAAAATACATACTTGAGTAAGTATAAAGCTGGGTACTGATCGGTATTACGGGTGTAATCACAAGGTGTAATGTAACGACCATTCGCCAGCGAGCATGATTCATTACGCAGTGTGCGAAAATCCGTCTCATTGCTCGATGCGAGCCCAGCGCATCTTTTTCCGATCTAGGCATTCATTCCACTTAAATTACCTCTTCACCATAACAATGGTATCATTTCAGAATGTCATATTTACACATTTTATCTTTGATTCAAAAACTACAGATTGAGGAACGCGCATCAAAAGTATCAAGGTTGAAACAATTGTATCTATCAATCTCTCTATACAAATAACTCCACGCGCACTATCTCTATAAATCGAGATAGTGCGCGTGGAGTTATTTGTGTATGGATGATCTATGGATGATTATGCGATTTCTTCATGATTTCTTTCATTTATGGATGATGATTTATTATCATAGTAAAGCGAATAGTAAAATTTGGCCTCTGACTAAACGCACGTTACTTTACGCCCCATAATACCTACCTTAATAATAATTTCAAATTGTACGTATCCGTTGCTAGAAAATTGTACGAGAATAACTGCAGAATGGAATATTTCACATCACACTCGCAACTGAGGTTGGTACATTGCACATTTAACCTACTTACAGGCACTTTATATTCGTACCGACGACATTAGGAGGAAGAGGAGGTGCCGTCGTACATTATCAGCCATCGGAAGCTTCGATAGTTTGTTTTGGGCATCCTTGGGGTTGCTGGTAAAATGCTACGTGTTTTTGGCTAAGTTTTTGTTTTGGACAGACACAAGCCAAAACATTATTTCGGTTGCAAGATTTCATTTTGCAAGATGCCACTTCTATGTCAAGGGAAACATTCCTGGAATAATTTTAGAGGAAATTTAATAAAGATAATTTTTAAAAGGGAATTGCAAAGTAGCATTTTTAACTAAAATGACTACCAATATAATATTTGTAGATAGATAGATAGAAAACACTTTATTATACCACACAATACAGAAATAAAAACTTAGATTAAGTTATAAAGGGCGGCCTTATCGCTAAGAGCGATATCTTCCAGGCCACCTTAGGATGGACTGGACATGAAGGAACAATATGGTGGCACTTTAATAAATAATTGAAAAAGAAAAAAGAAAACAAATACTTACACTACATACCTACATTCAAATATTATAATAAACCTGTATTTATGCATGTAAGACTTCTTAGGAGATATTTGCTTGTTTGTATAACAATATCCTGATTATTTCAAACCACTCGCGGTTGTAATGGAGGACGAGACATAAAAAATATTTAAATTACAGGACTTTATAATAACATTGTTACAATTTCGGACATTATTATATTAAGACATTATTATATTAAGCCTAACAATATAGGTACCTAGGTGTTATAATTTTGCACGCCCTGACGAGGCAGAATTTATTGGAGCTTTATTCTTAAGACTAGCGAACCGCCCCAGCTTCGCACGGGTGCAAATGCATGTATTATAAACATTATAAACCTTACTCTTGAATTCTATTAAAATAAACCGCATCAACAACCCTTGCATATTTTCAAAGATCTAAGCATACATAGGGACAGACGCGGGAAGCGTCTGTCCCTATGTATGTCTGTCCAAAGTGTGTGTGTGTGTTACAAAGTCGCTACTTTGTTTTATATACTATGTAGTGAAGAAGATCTATTGTACGGACATTCCTGAAAATCAATATATTATGATTCATTCTCCATTATAATATTGGAAGTTATATTGTATTGTATTTTCTTCACTAAGAGCGCTCGCACACGGCGACTTTTAATCGCGAAGCTGTCGCACGTTTACAAATCACTGTAAATCGCCCTGTATCGTACAGAATCGTGACTGAATCGATTCAAACTCACGACAGCATCGCTACAATATGTCGTGTTATAAAACTATAAACCGACTTCAAATACCCTAAATAATGAAAATGGGTTTAAAACTGTAGTTTTAAAAATATAATCATCGAAATCAGTTAGCCTGGTATTGAGTTATTCGTCCATGCCGCGCACATACTTAATGCAAATTAAAGATTTGTACGGTTTTCTCATGGATGCCATTATCAGAACTGAACCAAATTGAAATGGGACCGAGAAGCACCAGCTTTAAAAATTACATAACATTCAAATCTGTGCACCCAGTCAAAAGTTCTGACGTAACAAAAATTAAAAAAAAACAATCGAATTGAGAACCCCTCCTTTTTAATGTCGGTCTTTTCAAAGTAGCCGTGGGCGACCGCTCTAAGTCATAACTTCAAAACTACCCTATTACATCATCCCCTAACATCCAGCAAGTAGTTGAGACTCAGGGTCGTGTAAATACTCTTAATAGGTACTTAAATCATGTTCCATCAACTCAAGAGCAATTTCCTAAAACCACTGTCCCATCTCATCTCGCTAATTGTTTCTTGAATAAACTGACAAAATTAATCAAATGAAGACCATCGATTGACAAGACTTTTATGGCGGCTATAAAGCAGCTATTGTGTGCTATTGTGACGAAACGACGTGACCCAGTCGAGTTTGGGTTCGTTGGATTTGTCTTCCGAAATACTTTAAATAAAATAAAAATAAATAAATACGTGAAGTGGCAGTGGGCCAGCCATATCTTGCGTACAACCGACAACCACTGGGGCAAACGTGTTCTTGAGTGGAGATAACAACTCGGTAAACGTAGCGTAGGACACCCTCCGAACAGGTGAGATGACGACCTGCGAAAGTATGTAGGGAGATGCTGGATGTGCTATGGCACTCATTAGTTTAGGCATATATCCAGCAGTGGACTAGCATAGGTGTTGATAATGATGCTTGAGTCTGCTACTACCGTTTCGTATCGAAAGGACATTTAAGCAGAACGCCCTGTTAACAGAACGTACTAATGGCAAAACGGCAGATTAGCGTAACGTCCTATTAGCAACATGACCAAGTAGCAAATGGAACGAATAAATTAAGCATTTGAAACTATCATGGTTATTGGTGATATCCCGTTTTAAATACTAAAGTCATTTATAACGGGGTATTTACCATGATTTGATTTTTCAGTTATTCCTTGATCATGGCGCATGAAACTGTGCCGAAATATTGGATAACTCAAAAATCAAATTACTTATATTATTAATATGTAGTTAGGTAAGGTACCTAAATGTTATCTCGAACTTTCAACTCCTAATGAACAATGCATGTAATCTCCTCAAATAGTTCCATCGGGTTCCTTTCAAAGCCATTGGGCTGGATTCGGCCCAATCACCCGATACATCAACGGCACGGTAAAGGTCCTATACACGGGTGTCATTGCCGACTGGCCCACCTAATGGATTGCGATCTGTGTTACGATGCTCCCACTTCCCATTGATCGATATAGGACAGATTCGGTAAGATCATTCGATAAGATATCATCATCATCATCAGCCTATATTAGTCCACTGTTGGACATAGGTCGATAAGATATTTATTTATTTATTTACAAAAGTACCTCTATTTTTACGGGAACACCCAATGCAATAGAGTACATATTTAAATTTAATATTAAAATTAGAAATAATTATATAATACAGGAAAACAACACAAAATCATAGAGTCAACCTTACATTACAAAATCATAAATTAAAAATCACAAATCATATCCATTTCCATATACAACATAATTATATGGTTAAGGGTGATTGATAAATGAGGTAAGAATCTCATTTATTAATGAATAGAGTAGAAAATATTTATTTGCCTGTTAAAATATAAAACAATACAAAGTAGGATCTAATACAAATATGCTACCGGCTAATAAGGTAAGAACTCATTTCTTAATTACCGAGAACCTTCCAATATATTCATTGACATTGATTATTCTGAAATTTGTCATCATCATCATCATCATCAGCCTATAGCAGTCCACTGCTGGACATAGGCCTCCCCAATGAACGCCATAGCGCCCTGTCTTCAGCTTGCCGCATCCAGCATCTACCTGCAGTCTTTCGCAGGTAGTCATCCCACCTGGTCGGAGGGCGTCCTACACTAAGTTTACCGAGTCGTGGTCTCCACTTGAGAACACGTTTGCCACAGCGGCCGTCGCGCGTCGGTTCTTTGCGAAATATGGCCGGCCCACTGCTACTTAAGCTTGCTAATTCTTAGAGCTATTTCGATAACCTTGGTTCTCTGTCGGATGTATTCGTTACGAATCTTATCCTTCAGAGAAACTCCGAGCATAGCTCTTTCCATAGCTCGCTGAGCGACTTTGAACTGGTGGACCAGCCCTATCGTGAGTGTCCACGTCTCGCATCCATACCGCAATGCTTGAAAACGAAAGTTTTCAACCAGTGAGCCCTACCCGTTATGACCTACGGAGCTGATATTTGTAATTATTAATAAATTTATTTTATATATGTAAATTTCAAAATAGTAATTTTAATACTGGTTGAATCGTATTAATATTTGCATGCCTATTTGTAATGTAGAATATAACTGGACGTATATTATTAACTACAGTGTTAATATACGAGTATTCTGGTTCGAGTATAATAAACATCTTTAATCTCATTCACCAAAAATTTAGCATGGACATCTGTACGAGTACTTCCCTAGTTAAAGATTTTTTAGTTTTGCTGTTTAATGACACCTTGACCTGGGTTATTGTGATAGAGCAACAAGCTGAGTCAGGACCTAGACCTACACAAGCGCGCTTATCCACTTTCTGTGAGGGCTACTTAGTACCATATACCTTTTGTACCTTTTCACTTTTTTTTTATATTTTGTCGATGTTACGTGTTTTATAATAGGTACCTAAGTAGGTACTTTGTAGTCTAATAAAATTATGTGTAATTAACCTTGTTTGTGTGTTGTGTTAGTGTTTAATAAATAATTTTCTTTCTTTCTTTCTTTCTATGACATTTTGTATTTTTTTTTAATGGAATTCCTCAATATCTTTTATTGATCCATAGCTGGATGCATGCCTTCCCTTATAATGGAGTTTTTTGGTTTATTTTACGCTTAGGATATTATTTTAATTCACACTTTTTTTTACACCTAGAGACTCGAATGACTTGCGGTCCGAAGTGAGATAAAAATATCACGACTTATGACGTATATTATAATAGAGAGTAGCGTTTTGATTATTCGATGCCATCAATCCTCTTGCCCCACTTTTTACCTTACTAAACCATACCTATTTTATGCACTAGGCATCAGAATTATTACATCCGGTTTTGCTCCCGGATAATCCCACCCGGTTTGTGTTTGACACGGTTTGTGGAACAACATGGCGGCCAAGCCATTATACGTGTTTGTTTAGGGTCTTGTTACACTTTGGTGTATTTCTCCCTATCAACTGTAAATGACATGAGTGAAATATTAGAAAACTAATACCTTATTAATACCGCTCGGGGAAACGGGTGTAAACGGGAGTTTCTCTGAAGGATAGGATTCATAACGAATACATCCGACAGAGAACCAAAGTTATCGACATAGCTCTTAGAATTAGCAAGCTGAAGTGGCAGTGGGCCGGCCATATCTCGCGAAGAACCGACGGCCGCTGAGGCAAACGTGTTTATGAGTGGAGACCACGACTCGGTAATCATAGTGTAGAGGACGCCTTCCGACGAAGTCTCTCGCAGGGATGACGATATGCGAAAGACTGCAGGTGATGCTGGATACGTAGATGCAAGCAGAAGACAGGGCGGTAATGACGCTCATCAGGGGAGGCGTATGTCCAATAGTGGACTATTATAGGTTGATGATGATAATGAATACCTTATTGCGAGATATTAAGGTTGATATATACAATTTATTTTGTTAAGAATGCATAGAACCTAAATTACGGATGATTCATTAATAAGTACCTACGCATAACAGAACTATGACGAACTTACTTATTTTGTCATTATTTAAATTTGTTTAATAGCTATAAGCCTGATATTGATATTTTTCATTTGTATTTTTAGTTAGGACACTACATTTATTTTAGATTTCATGTATAAATTATATAACCCACAATTAAAATAACACATACTTTATTTTACTTACCGGCTTAAAAATTAACAGCTACATACATAATTGACAAAAAAATTACTAAAAAAATTACATGCTGTAATTTTTTTAGGTAGATAGATAGAAAATTATTTTATTACACAGTTAAAAATAAAACAAACAAGACAGAGTAAAATACAAAACATGTGACAATTTAGCGGTCTTATCGCTCAAGAGCGATCTCTACCAGACAACCGCGGATGAATAGGATCGTTGGATTGTACATGGGGATCTGTGTGCATTATATTAATTTATAAAATATTGCATGAAAATACGTTCCTACTTAAAAATAAATAAGCCACTTTTCTGTTTTTTTTTTCTATAAACTCCTTATTTTCTTTGAACCTTCAGAGTTCCACCACAAAGGCCTCCCCTCTACCATTCCTTTCGAATAAACTCACTTGATCGACATTATTTATTTTCCACTAGAAAACATTTACAAAGCACATTTGATCACATCGATTACTACCCTCGTCATTACTTCCGCCCTGGGGCTCCAGAGCTCTACAGTACACGTACCTTACTCCGGCACATCGGACCAGGACAGGACAGGTGGAAAAATTTAAAGGACGAGGGATGTGTACCTACATCATCATCATCATCAGCCTATAGCAGTCCACAGCTGGACTGCTATAGGCTGATGAGCACAATTATCTCAGGCAAGATTACAGAAGGCTCCTAAATACGGGGAACTGGCTGTGGTTTTAGAGTTTTACAAAGGAATAATGATAATGCTGGAAAATTCACCCAACACCATCTAACCCCAAGGTAAGCAGACTTTATGTTATGCGTACAAGTTAGCTGATATTATATTACTATATAAAAACTATCGTAGTATATTATATATATATATATATAATGATCATCATCATCAGCCTTTAGCCGTCCACAGCTGGATATAGGCCTCCCCCGATGAGCGCCATAGCGTCCTGTCTTCAGCTTGTCGCATCCAGCATCTACCTGCAGTCTTTCGCAAATCATGATGCCATCTGGTCGCAGTACCTACGTAGCAATAGCAAAATCACGATCCCTCGGGGCATATTTATACCATCTCAGAATCATTCTGCGTACATTAATCATGAAAATTGTGCGTCAACAAATGACGGAGACATCATCGGTGAACATAATTAAAAAAACCTTACATACAGCCGAACATAGAACCTTCTTCTATTTCGAAGGCGATTAAAAATAGAAAAACTTGCATGACTGGACGGAAATATATCTACGCGTAGCTAGTGCAAATAATAATTATTAGGTAGGTATATTAAATTGGTAGGCCAAATTAAAAGTACATGTGCCACACCATCTTTCGTCAGCTACATTACTCTAATTACAATTATATTTTTCGTCCGCCCACCGGGGCTTTGTTTTCTTTATCGAACGCCGCGAGTCCTTTGAGTATTGGATATTAGATGATTTCCAATTATCTCAGGCAAGATTACAGATGGCACCTAAATACGGGGAACTGGCTGTGGTTTTAGAGTTTTACAAAGGAATAATGATAATGCTGGAAAATTCACCCAACACCATCTAACCCCAAGGTAAGCAGACTTTATGTTATGCGTACAAGTTAACTGATATTATATTACTATATAAAAACTATCGTAGTATATTATATATATATATATATATATATATAATGATCATCATCATCAGCCTTTAGCAGTCCACTGCTGGACATAGGCCTCCCTTAATGAGCGCCATAGCGCCCTGTCATAAGCTTGCCGCATCCAGAGTGCAGGCAGACCTGCAGCCTTTTGCAGGTCATCATCCCACCTAGCCGGAGGGCGTCGTACACTACGTTTGCCGAGTCGCGGTCTCCACTCTAAAACACGTTTATCCCCGTAGTCGGTTCTCGAGATAAGGTCGGCCCACATACATATATATAATACTTAGTTATAGATGTATTATATTATCTGTAGTTATAGTATATTATTTGAGCTATTCATTCTAATTCTTTGGGCTACGTCGATAACTTTGGTTCGCTTTCGGATTTATTACACCCTGTATACTATAATGTAGATATAGAGAAGTGTATAATAGTTAGATCAAGTTTCAGAAGCACTCATCAGAATAACCCGATAACGTGCCTGGATTTGACCGCTTCAAACGTCTTCAATTCTGTCAGTAACGAAGTTATCGATTTACCTAGAATCTCGCTCAGATAGCCGATCCGTCTGTTACCTTTGACATGGTAAACTATGACGTCGGTACGTGTCTTGGCCTGTGTTCGGGTAATACGAGTTCAGAGTAATGGTTCATTGATTTTAGATGGCAGAAACTTGCTTAGAGTAAGTAAAGAGCTGCTTAAATCTCCAGCGTGATAAGAGTAAGTGAAATCTATGTATATATCTATCTAATCAGCCGGTAACACCCACTGCTGAGTAGGTATAGGCCTCTTCCTTATCTCGCCACCCCTGGCGGTCTTCATCATCATCATCAGCCTATAGCACTCCACTGCTGGACATAGGCCTCCCCCAATGAGCGCCATAGCGCCCTGTCTTCAGCTTGCCGCATCCAGCATCTACCTGCAGTCTTTCGTAGGTCGTCATCCCACCTGGTCGGAGGGCGTCCTACACTACGTTTACCGAGTCGTGGTCTCAAGAACACGTTTGCCACATCGGCCGTCGGTTCTTCGCGAGATATGGCCGGCCCACTGCCACTTCAGCTTGCTAATTCTTTGAGCTATGTCGATAACCTTGGTTCTCTGTCGGATGTATTCGTTGCGAATCCTATCCTTCAGAGAAACTCCGAGCATAGTTCTTTCCATAGCTCGCTGAGCGACTTTGAACTGGTGGACCAGCCCTATCGTGAGTGTCCCTGGCGGTCTTAGTGAGTGAAAAGTCGAGTTAAATTAAATGTGTTGAGTATACGTAGCTTTCAATAGAGGCTATGCATTTGCTCCCATTGGGTTCGAGACCCTGTGTCCATAGAGTATCTAAAAATTTATTTGAGCGACTGGTCGAAGCGACGTGTGACTCGAGAGCTGGTGAGTATCTGGCGCAGCGCATCAGCATTGCCATATTTTTATTTTATTTTAAAATATTTGGGAAAACTTCCAACTAGGTCTTAAAATAGTTATTTTCTTAGTGCATGCCGGTAAATACCAGCGCATGTGTGCTGAAGGCGAATTTAAAAAAAAAGTTTCCGCAGATATACTTAGCAGGGCAATGCAGCCAGCGTCTTGTGGACGCCAGTACCAGTCGGAAGGTATATAGATCAGTTGAGCTACCTGTAGATTGATTGCAACAGTCTGTTGTTAGCTAAACTGTGAAAATACTAGTTTTAAATTGTTTCAATTATTTGCACGACTATATTATATAATAATATGGTATGAAAACACTGATTTAGATAACATTACTCAATAGATATAACATTGCTACTATAGAAGGAGTCAGCCATCTTTGAAATTTTCCATGCAATCATGACACCTCTTGAGCTAAGAGTCTGGCCATTCAAAATTCCAAACGTATAAGAGGCCACCTACAAGAGGCCACCGCACTTCTCATCAATAGCATTACATCCAACCTAAGAAAGTACGGGGAGAATTCAATTTACCAATTACCTGGGCCCTTCAGTCCTTCTAACGTTATTAGGGAAGAATCGCGAGCTGACTCAAAATGTATCGCCTTTTCGTTTACCTTAGGGTTTCTTGAGGCTAGGTATTATTCTTTCTGGCATTTTACTAAAGTAAATCTAGATGCAGTTATGTAGGTTTATTACTTAGAAGATAAAAAAGCTTGGAACGAGTTTTGCTCCAACTCAAAATCTACCAACTTACAATTAAGCAAATCGAATGTACTAGACACATAGTTATGAACATACTAGTGGTTTCTTCTCACTTCTTCCACTGGTGGACAAAAAATTGAAGTGAACTATAAAATAATTTAATAGTATAAAATATGACCTGTCTAAGTGCTTATTTGTAAGCTTAAAGAAATAAAAACTTTTTCGTTTTCATTAACGTTTTATTTTTAGTAAAGTAAATTAGCTTAGACGAAATAGTAAAGGTGTTTACTAGGTAATACACGTTCAAATTATTCCACGACTTGGTAAACGTAGTGTAGAACGCCCTCAGACCAGGTGGGATGAGCACCTGCAAAAGACTGCAGGTAGATGCTGGATGCGTCAAGCTGAAGATCGGGCGCTATGGCGCTCATTGGGGGAGGCCTATGTCCAGCAGTGGACTAACATAGGTTGATGATGATGATGATTCAAATTATTTAGCACGACATACGACGTAAGCTTGTTACAATAATATTAGTTCAATTTCGAAAGGTAGGTAGATAAATAAACCTACATAATTAATAAACGTACGAAACCAAAATTTATGGATCGCAGAGAATCTACAAATAAGTATTCGAGGAGGGCTCTTATCGAAATAGTCTCCCACGCGTACATGGTATTGAAGGTTGCGGCGAAGCTTAGGCGCTTAATTTTTAACCAACTTCCTACATAGTGATGTGCTTGTTGCCTAAGCACCGACCAAAAACTTAGAACTTCCGGCTAATGTTCTATTAATAACTGAGTTCGTGAAGTGTGTTTTACGCGAACAACGTCTCGGTAAACGTAAAGGTAAAGAAGCGAACAAGAAACCTTTACCTTGTTAATCCATTCTCGGTTTTCAGTTCCTTTTTTATTTCACATGTCCCGTCTGATATTGGCATAGTGCAGCCTAGTGCAGCCCATAAAATTAAAAACACAGCTCATTGTTATATGTCTCTTCTTAAATACCTATGTGCATTGATCAACAGTTCCTAATGTTATCGGGTAAATTGTTTTATATGATGAAATTTTGATGAAGTTTTAAATCTAGATTAACTAAGTACCAGGACTAATTTTATTAAATCTATATTATTTTTATTATATAGGATAAAGCTTCAATTTATCATTACTTAAAAAAATATTAAAACAATTGGGTAGTCATACATAATTTATGTACACACCGGTTCTGCAATCCCGGAAACAATATTAAAATTAATATTGAGGTGAGATAAATTAATAACGGGTAGAGTCTGCATCTGCAGTGCACTTTTGATCTTTTACGAAACACTTTTTAAATAAATGTCATCAACATCAATTATAGCCTGACTTTGTCCACTTCTGTGACGCCAAATTAGATATCACACCCAACGGTCTTGACCCAATTAAAAAAAAAATCAAATACCTGTGTTTGTCTTTAATCTCACATGATGGACGAAGGTCACAAAGTCTAGAAGACGTCTAGTTTTAGCAAGGTTCGCTCTCCGATAATTGATATATCGTCTACCCATCTGGCCAATAGGCGTTTATCACCCGTGACAACATAAATAGGTATGGACAAAAATTACTGAATTATAATGTAAATTAATATTTTAAGGCAGACCGCTATAAGGGGCGCTCATAAGGGGGAGGCTTAACCCCAGCATTGGACTAGCATAGGCTGAACCGGCTTTTTCAGTGGCAGTTTTACGCTTCCCCAAACCCAAACAATCAGTATCATGCCAAATTTTCCGACAATATCCGGCTTTTTAAATAATCCCAGCACTTATACGCGTAAGTCTGTAAACACGGACGCATTACAACGAATTCTCGCTGCGGTTTCACCGCTGAATAATAGAGAAGCAAACTTCATGCGAGCTCGCGGCGACGCCTCGTTTATTTTGTAAACATTCTTGAATCAGGTAATCTGGAAATATATAAGGAAATTAATTAATGAAGCAGAGCTCTTTAAAGTTTCAGAGCCTTTTAAATGTGGGGAGCGCAGGTTGCCGATAGAAAATGGACAACACACTTTTCTAGATTGAAAGAAGCAAATGGGACGACAGTAATTATAATTACCTACGGAAAAGTGTTCCAAAGACACTCAACGATAAAAAAATGTAGGTAAAACTGAAGCTGCTTGTCCATTGACGTGGAGAGGGCAGCAGAGCGATTTAGAGGATATTTCAAATTCAACTACTTTTTTGTTTTGGCGCCGCTTGCTTTTCGCTACGACTCTGCCAGTGCCTGTTTCAGGGTGTCATAAACTTCTTACATACGATATTAAAAATTAAACATCAAAGTCATTTTTGTGCAATGGTATTGCCCAAAATAATTGCTCTCTCTCTCAGTAGACCAATGGAATCATTTATAATTTGATTGTTGTGACAAAACTAAAAGGCGACTTCGAATCACTTTAGTTTTTAACTGTTTTTATTTTAGTTTTGTAGGTTAAATAATAATTCCTCGGGAATAAAACTTACAGGGATGTAGGGACCACCTCGGGATTATCCTCTATACATACATTATTGAAAAAGAATCATTAAAATGGGTCCACAAATGACGGAGAAATCGACGAACATACATAATAGAACCTACAAGTTTATTTGAAGTCTGTTAAAAATCACCGCTTCGCTCTGGGTCGATGGATAGGCAGCCTTACGGCCCAATGGTATGACAGACGACATCGTCATTGTAGCTTAGAAAGAATGGATGACGGTGGCGCAGGTCTGGAAAGAAGAAAAGTAGTTTTTTGTCCAGAAATTTATGTTATACGAACATTCCTATTTCCTTCGAAAGCTTTAAATAATTCGTTCATTTTCCTGTTTCTCACCAATAAGATTTTACATTATATAGAGACGTCATACTCATTTTAAGGAAATATAACCATGGCGATATTTTACGCACGACATTATGTCGTTCTCTCTGTCACTCTTAGGTGCATCGCACTACTTGTCTCATTCGTGAAGGTGGCAAGGCGGAAACGCCGCGGCAATGATTGTTGAGTAAAATAATATTTATGATTTTTACATTTTAAACAGTACTTACAAATGAAAATATACATCGTTTCTGCGTTTTACAGCCGTCGTAGTATAAGTATTGCACTTTCGGAACACACAACTTGGCATTTTAGTGTTTTATTTATATTCCGAAATCCAAAGTCGTGCTTCAACGTACGTCCGCGTCGCGGCCAGGAGCAGGACGGACTGAGTTCAATTCAGACAATTACCTGATTTTCGTCTTGCCACGCAGATCTCGGTACAACGTATCTACGTATATATAACATCATTGTTTCTCACCAGAAACGGACTCTGATTTCATTCTTTGTTTATTTGTTCGTTAATTAAAGAAATAAGATACTAACTAAGCTCTAATGAAAGTCTAGCTCTGTCCTATAAGAAATGTCTAATGCCAAACAAAATAAAGAATCATTGCTCTTTTGTTCATTTGACCTCACCTTTGATTGATGGTAAAACAAAAGACGGCGCGAGACGACGCGATTGTCTTTTATTCAGCTACCTGCGCAAGTGAAATCTTTTACCATTGAACATCTTTTGTAAGGCCGCGTTGACACGATGAGAGTCTGCTCGGATCGAGTGAAGGATACCTACTCAGACGCAACTCATAAGTATTGTACGGACTGACATAGTCATTAAAATGACTCAAAGTCCCTAAAATATAATAAATAACAAGTATTGTAACAGCGCACTCGAACCTAGGTCGTATACGAGTAGGAAAACAGAATAGCATCTAGTAAGAAGACCTATTCAAAGGTCTCATGACATTTTTCATGTTGACTCGGAAAATGACCTATCCGAAAAAATATGTTGTATTGATGTAATTTTCTCATTATATAAATAAATGTTAATATCAACAGCTATCCGAGTTATTATCGTATGAAGCTATTCCTACGAGCTCACTCGCTCCGAGCCTTTTCCGAGCAGGTTCTGATCGTGTCAATGCGGCTTTAGTCCAGTTAGTTTATTTATAAAATAAAGAATATAAATGAAACATAATGCTTTTACTTTTTCAGGTCCTGCTACTTCGGAGGGTGTTTTATCAAAGAAAAGAACTGCTAACGGCTAAAATCGCTGAATATCATCCGTTTCCAAAAAGTTATTAGTTAGGTTAAGCACTTCTAAATAGTTAAATCAGTTCAAGTAGGTAAGTATAATTACTGTCGATAATCTACCAACATAGAACTCAAAGCTCAGTTGGAACAGTCATCAAAATTACATCTACACAATCAAACTAATACCGCCCTAGTGCAGTGCTACAAAATCAACAGCCATTTGCAAATAGGAATCCACACGCGATCAGTTGCTTTTTACGATAAATAGAGGCGTTACATGGACAAATGCAAAGCGATTTAGACTGCAAGCGTCGGTTCACTTGAGCAAGTGCGAGCGAGAAAAAGATGCAGAAATATATAGACGTGGTTGAATAAGAGGATCAGAATAAAAACAATGTAAAAGGTTTAAAGATAAAGATGTTTATTTGCATTAGACATAATTAAAATTTATCAATAAAAAAAACTTCGATTCGTGAGACTAATTTTATTTTGAATTGAATTGAATAATTGCAAAACTAATACTGACTTCAAACATAACATTAAGCCCCGTAACACCAGTCTGTATTCCGCTTTATCACCAACTTAGTCTAGGCACCTTCTTAATTACCTATTTCGCACTTACCCTTTGTACTAAGCAGTTCAAAAAGAAAGATCGTCGCAACTTTACCTCGGTCTTCAAAGCAGCGGAAGTAAGAATAAGAAGTCGAGACAACTCAAGACTTCAACAGATAGCCTTTATTCCGGAGAACTCATCAAAACTGCAGGTAAGTCGGTGGAAACTTCGAGTTGTAAAGTTAGCTTCATAAAAATATAAGTATTGGGTTTCAACGGGCAATGGGAATTATTTTTCTTGGTGTTGTGACTCTCAGAGTTTGTAAGCTCTTTGGGTTGACTATTTTATTTCTATTGTGAGTGCCACCCCAAGTAACACAAGTTGTTGCATAAACGCTTTGGAGCCATTATTGCTCAGTAGATAAGGTTTTAGTTATTGAAGTTCTTCTAAATATAATCTGCTATTATGATGTGCGAATATATACATATACGAGTACAATTGGTATGATTGCGTATAATCTGCTCATGTATAATATCTGAGATTAATATTTGTATTTATTCACCATTATAACATTGGAAGTTATACAAGGTAAGTCATGTACAATTTGAGTAAGATTCTTAATCATATTTATGAATGTTATTAAAACAGTTTCATCAATAATACACTTCACATATTGCATTTATAATTATTCAAATAATTTATTCATAGGTTTACTCGTAAAAAGATGTTTTCAATAGGACTAGAGGACTCTCATGAGACCGGTGTCCTCGGGAGCACCACACTCTCACATACCTAATCACACCACACACACACACACACACACACACACACATATACACACACACAACACACTCACAGCACACCACACACACTACACACATATTTCTCTTTTTTTATTTCTTTAAAGAAATATACCTATTTATTTTGTTTGCGGAGGAAGGCGCCGACTCCGCTACACAGTTTCTTAACTTTTGCTTAACTTTTGTTTTTTTTAATACATAAATTGCTACACATAAATTTATTAATACCATAGAATACATGGCTCTCAAAGAAATGTTTCATTTTAAGTTTAAAATGTACAAAATTGACAATCTCTGTGATGGTTATTTTGGTAGTTTATTGATCAGTACGGTAGTCTCTTCATGAAGTAATTTATTAAATTATCCCTGCTTTTGTACCTAAGCCTTAGGTAGCCTAGTATTCCTGTATTTCGGGTTTTTCATCGAAAACGTAGAAGATAAGTATGGTTTATGTAAGGAAATTCATCATACTCCACCTGGTTAGCACCAACACCAGGATTCATCATCAGCCTATGCTAGTCCACCGCTGGACATAGGCCTCCCCCAAAGAGCGCCATAGCGCCAATCGCATCCAGCATCTACCTACAGTCTTTCGCAAGTCGTCATCCCATTGTCCGAGGGCGTCCTACGTTTACCGAGTCGTGGTCTCCACTCAAGAACACGTTTGCCCCAGCGGCTCTTCGCGAGATATGGCCCGCCCACTCCCACTTCAATGATTGAATGAACGAAAACACCAGAATTACTAAAGCTTATTATACTAATCGTTTATCTGTACAGATACATTAGTTCTAGGCATATCTAATTGCCGACCACACCAGGGTATAAGCGGGCTCCCCCATCAAGCAATTATCCGGACCTAATGCCTCCTAATTTCTGGGTCACCGACTATTAGCGGGTCAGAAAATGAACAATAAACATAATGAATCCTAAATCGTGGCTGTCGGGTTCTTCAATGAAGGTGGAATAAACAATGGACATAATAACACGGGGATTTAAAATAATGTGTGATTTTAAAGGCACAGCTTTGATTTTTTATTAGGGCTATCCGGGTTTGTTTTCTAGAATGGATTCCAACAATTTTAACATCGTTTGCTCTGATTGGTTTCTTATTAATTTTATTTTATCTTCTTTATATTGGAGAATGAAATAAAAAATTCTTGCTCTAGATAAATTTTCATGTTTTTAGTGCCTCCGTAATTAGACACTTGAAATATGTACTTATTAATTTTATTAAAATTTAGTTACAGGTTACTGGCGTCCTTCGACCGGTCCCGACTTCGTTAAATAAATAAATAAATTTTACTGGACAAATTAAACAGCATTTTGTAGCCCAAAGCTAAGCAAAGCTTGTGTTTTTTTTACTAGATAACTAACATTACGTACGATAGATATCTTTGCTTATTTTAAAAACGACCAAAACACCCGGAAAAAATCTACAGATCATACAAACATAGGTCTCAAACCCGCAACTATATAGCAAGCGAGCCTTCGGCAACTGCGCCACAGCAGTCGTTAACGTAACATGATACAAAACAATTGTTCACAAAATTCTAAGTTTTATATTTCTTATTTATCATGGCTTCTTTATGGACCAACGATCTCGCTAATTCATCATCAGCCTATGTTAGTCCACTGCTGGACATAGTCCTCCCCCAATGAGCGCCATAGCGCCCTGTCTTCAGCTTAAGGCATCCAGCATCCCACCGGCAATCTTTCGCAGGTCGTCATCCCATCTGGTCGGAGGGCGTCCTACACTAACAGTGCATAAGTTTACCGAGTCGTGGTCTCCACTCAATAACACGTTTACCCCAGCGGCCGTCGGCCAATTGTTTGTTTGTAATTCAATATTCCCATTCGATCGTTGTTCTTTCGTATATTATTTCCTATCCCTGTAATTCCGCTCTCATTTCCTCTCAGCACTCTTAATCCGAACAAGAAAATATATTGCTTCCAACCTTTATTGGATGTTTGAAATAGAATAAACTTGTACGATTTTTAGTAAACAGTAAAGTTAATTTGCTTTTATTGGATTTTTATGTTAGGAGCTTTTATTGGCCGTGTAAGAGCTGTTGTTATACACTTTATTCAAATCATTGAGCTGATATTTAGTTTCTTAAATAAGTATCTACCGATAAAATTCAACTGATATCCTAAAAAAATATTTCGACTCTTTTGTGGGTTTAAGCCCCAAAAGTTATCGAGTTTTGAACTTGATGTGTTTTTAGCCTAGATAATAAGCTTAATTTTAAATCAATCAATGCTTGTTTGAGATATTGAAATTTGTATTTTTGACGTCACTGAGGAGAACCACCCGGACTACAGACTCCTTTAATACTGGCTGGTCGAACAATCCTTCTATAGGATTGACGAATTTATTTATTGATTGTTATAAGTTTACAAAGCAGTTTACAATCACATTTATGCCTTAAATAATAGAGTTACAGTAGTGAACCAGATTGTAGACCTAGATGTAACCATAACAAGTTTAGAAAATCGTTGCAAACATAGCCAATTTCCATATAATTAAATGTTTTTATTAAAGTTAAAGTATAAGTTGAAGTTTTAGTTAAAGTTTCTAGTTGTAAAATAGTATGATTAATATCGTTATTATATACTTATTATTACTCCATAACCGAATTATTTATTATGAATTTATTGTATAATTTTATTGAAATGTAAAAATTTACATATTCTTATCTAGGTATTAGTAACTTGAATGATACCATCTTATATATATACTTAATCTTTCTTGTTATATGTTTAGCCGTAAGTTTTTCCGAAAATTAAATAAATAAATATACTTAAGTATATGATAAGGTATGTACTTTTTGACGTGTAATAATATACCCTGCCAATGAAATGAACTATGAATGACACCGAGTTCTTTCCAGGTAGATTTACCGGTTTTCTAACTAAACATAGCAGCTATGTTACATGCAAAAAAAATTACAAAGCTTTCCAAATCTGACGACCAATATCCCGCAGAGTTTCGATTCCTGCCTTGGGAAAAATAAGTGTATGATTCGCAAATATTTGTTGCGATTCTATGTATAATAACAAAGTATCTATGTATTGTATTGTATTATATGTCAAGCATCAGTCATCTAGTACCCATAACACAAGCTTTGCTTAGCTTAAGGCCTCCGAGGGACGAATGCTTCATACAAACGTAATACCAAAATTATTTCTAATTCAAGCATATTTCCACTATAATATTGCATTATTTGTATTAAAATAGTATTTATCTAGGTTCCCAAATAGTTTTTTTTTTCAAAATGAAATGAAAGCCAATCTCATTAAGCACATTTTTATGCGAAAATGGACAAGTTTTCTTGCTATTTGTTTCGTATTAAAAACATCAATATCTTACGTTTAATTGATTAAGGAACATATCTAATATTGTCTAGTTACAGAATAACAATACTTTGTGAAGAATACAAAAAGTTTTCAGGCATAATTTTTGGCATTACGGAACAAACCAAATTTTGAACGGCTAATATTGCTATCGCGCACGCATGTGGCACGGCGCAAGGGTTAAACAGGGACAGCGATATTCGGAGCGATTTTTGCAAGCTAGGGTCGCTGGACCCTTAAGGCTAGATGATGCTGTGTGGATTGATCAATATTATTTATTTATTTTATGTAATTAGTTTAAATAGTTAGGTACATTTACAATGTTAGTCGATTGTGTCCACGAGAGCTACTGCCGACAAAATGTTGTTCAGTTTAGCAGAAAGTATCATCATCATCAGCCTATAGCAGCCCACTGCTGGACATAGGCCTCCCCCAATGAGCGCCATAGCATGCATAGCATGGCAGAAACTGTAATGCACTTTTAATTGAAAAGAAATCCAATTATATTTTTTTGTCTCACACAAAATGACACAACATTGTAGCACCAGTTAAAATGTTTCCGTTTTTTAATTTTCCACATTGTAGAGTAATTACTAAACTTGGCTCGTTGTAAACTGACTAAACAGGAAGCTCGCACTCGACGATGCCTCTAAAGCTCATCTTCTGCATATTTTAAGAGAAGAGACCGCGGGTTCATTTCCCGCTTAGGGACAAATATTTGTACGATCTGCAGAAATGTGTTTCGGTGTTCTGGTCATCATCATCAGCCTATAGCAGTCCACTGCTGTCCATTTCAACTTGACGCATCCAGCATCTAGCAACATCAGTCTTTCGCAGGTCGTCATCCCACCTGGTCGGAGAGCGTCCTACACTACGTTTACCGAGTCGTGGTCTCTACTCAAGAACACGTTTGCCCCTGTGTTCAGGTCGTTTACTATAAATAATAAACAAATTTCTATAAATAACTAGCGGCCCGTCCCGGCTTCGCCCGGGTGGTTATTTGTTTCAGGCTATTTTTTTATTTTTCTATTTTTTTTCTCCGTAAGAACCATCCTCGTACTTCAAGGAATATTCTAGAAAAATAATTAGCGAAATCGGTTCAGCTGCTCTCAGGATTTACGCTTAGCAACACATTCAGCGATTCATTTTTATATTATAGATATGTATTGTATTATGTATAACCGTCATCGGGTTCCCATAAAACACACTGCTTAGCTTGTGGCTAGATGATGTGGTGTGGATTGTCCAACATTATTTATTTATTTATAATTTTTACGTCTCACACTAAATGACACAACATTGAAGCACCAGTTGAAGTATTTCACGTTGCGGTATAATTACTCAACAGGCTCGTTGTCAACTGACTAGACAGGAAGCTCGCACTCGACGATACCTCGAAAGCTCATCTTCTGAATATTTTAAGATTTTAAAAGTTACTTACCGAAGGATCGTCATTTGTGCCAACATTTTGTGAAGTGGAAAAGAGTTTTAACGTCCATAGCTTTGTAGTAAGTAGAGTTTAGTTCAGGATATTCATGTTTCTACTTTGTTTTAGTACATTTAATGTGTACCTACCTACGTGCAGAAGTAATAAATAATTATCATAAGAATATTCTTAATTATTATAATTTCACATTACAGGAATACATCCGACAGAGAACCAAAGTTATCGACATAGCTCTAAGAATTAGCAAGCTGAAGTGGCAGTGGGCCGGCCATATCTCACGAAGAACCGACGGCCGCTGGGGCAAACGTGTTCTTGAGTGGAGACCACGACTCGGTAAACGTAGTGTAGGACGCCCTCCGACCAGGTGGGATGACGATCTGCGAAAGACTGCAGGTAGATGCTGGATGCGTCAAGCCGAAGACAGGGCGCTATGGCGCTCATTGGGGGAGGCCTATGTCCAGCAGTGGACTAATATAGGCTGATGATGATGATGATGATGACATTACAGGACGAAGAAGCGGCTACACAGACATCAAAATCACCATAAAAATAGACATAATAAGTGAATAAACTAATATTATTTATGCGAGAGTTTGGATGTTTCGATATATTGATGTTTGTTACCTCTTCACGCCAAAACTACTGAATGGATTGTGCTGAAATATTGCTATTAGGATAGTTCTTAGCCTGGAATAAAACATAAGTGATCACATAAATCAATTCTCGATCCCACTTGAACTCTCCGTTCATGAAAACAACTCATGGAAATTAAACTCATGGAACTCATGATTTAATGACAATAACATTCTTAAAACAAACATATATCCACAAAGCTATAGAAATAATATCAAAGCAAAAAACCTCAATAGGAACGTTTCACGCGAGACGTTAGGAATAAACCTATAATTTCATATCATTATTTCCGCAAATAAAAGAACATCAAATAACATCGCTCATTCTTTAGATCCCAGAGAAATTCACCTAACCGTTAAACGCTTTGCAAGAAATCAACGAATGAGTTGGTATTACGTAACATAATATTGTAACATTTGTAAAGCATAGAAGCCAGATGTGAAACAAAGTCGGGTTTGTTTACCACACAGAACATAATTATGAATGGCTGGACCGATTATAATGATTTTTGGATTTGTGTCCGTCCCGAATAGCAGAATACCTATCAAAACACTAAGCGTTCAACGTGTAGGTAAACTTTAACATTCTACACGAGCGATGCTGTGGGCACAGCTAGTATGTAAATATAATATAATATATATAATGCTGGACAATTCACACAGCATTATCTAGCCCCATGGTAAGCAGAGCTTGTGTTATGGGTACTAGATAACTGATATACATAATACTATAGATAGATATTTTTTATTATACATAGAAAACGACCAGAACAACCGGAACAAATATCTGCTGATCGTACTCACAATTGATCCGAGGTGGGAATCGAACCCACAACCTCCTGCGTCGCAGACGGACCTTCGCCCACCGCGCCACATCGGTCGTCATGATGACACCAAAGATTTTTTTATGTCAATAGGCATTTAGACGTACTCGTCTAAATGCCTATTGACCTACCTACTGGTAGGTACACCATACACGACATGGCTGGAACCAAGAAGTATACAAAACTCTTAGCCCATTACCCAAATAGTACTCTCATATTGACTCTATTACAAAAGCACTGGGTTTTGTAATGAGAAGCTCAGCCAGTTTTAATAGATGTAAAACTTTCAAAATTTTATTCTGTTCCTATGTTCGCAGCATACTCGAATACGCTTCTCAAATCTGGAGTCCACAATACGTAATTACATAGATCTTTGCCGTACATTCCACCTTCTTCCGCTGAGTAAAAGGCGCGAAATTGGTGACCTTATATTTTTATTCAAAATCACTAACAACCATATTAATTGCCCCGAACTTCTTAGCAAGATATCACTAACCGTTCCCCAAAAAAGGGTCAGATTTAACGAAATCATTCATATTAAAAAAGTTAAAACCAAATTATCACCAGAACTCCTTTTTATATCGAGTTAGCGACCAATTTAATAATCTCTCTAAGAAAATAGATCTGGACCTCTTCTGTTCCAGCGTTCATTCCTTGAGACGGCGGTTGAGCTCTGACTTTTTCGCACCATCCGGCGTGGATGATGAGGATGACTCTAATTTGGCCGCAAGTAATGCAAATATAATGCAGATTGTCTATTATTTATCGATATTTTTGTTGATTGTAGTCTTGTAGGTTATTTGTTTTCTTTCTGTATCTATTATTTGCTTGTTCACATTTTTTATGTATCTAATATTCTTCTTAGTCGTGAAAACCTCTTAATACCCTTCTGTTTCTATTTTCTTATTTTTAATTTACTGTATGTGCTGCTAGTTTTCCTTGTAATAAATAAATAAATACGCAGATCGAAAAAATTGTGAATCTTCTAAACTTTTCAGCACTATCCTTCTGTGCATTATAATACAAACTTCGCATTTAGCCAAGCAGAGAATACATTTTCTTTATTAGAGTCCCTAATAAAGCCAGCCGTGCAAAAATAGGCTGACCACCGGCCACAGGAGCGGCAATAGAAACCCTTACCCGTATTAAGGGAACAATGGGTAACACTGTGTGTGGTTATTCGGGGTTATTCTGATTTGTTTGAGCGATTTCGTCTAATTTGTATGTATAGTGAAGCCCGTTTTTGGACAATAGGGAACTTGAGAGAGCTGTGTGAGATCGAGCGAAGCGTGGTGTCGTCGTCGGTCGGGTTCTAAATTCGTCCGTATTAAAAAAAATGTTTTAGGTAGAATATTTCTACCATATACAGTAGAATAGGTATTTTCTACCATAAAGGTAGAAGAATATTATCTACCCTATAGGTAGAAAATAACTACCAAAGGGTTCCTTTGGTTTTAAATGCGGCCTATACAGAAAAAATAAAATACATCATGATTCATTCAGTTTATTTTCCTTGCATTTTGATGCAAAAAATATAAGAAAATACTACGCCAGCGAGGTCACGGGTACAATTAAGTACATTTAACAAACCATCCTCTATCATAACTAATCATAAGTTTTAAAATTTAAACTGTCCTTTAACGGTTCACGAGAATCGAGCCCGCTGACGGACGGACAAACAGACAGCGGAGACTTATTAATAGTGTCCATTATTCGCCCTTCGGTACAGAACCCTAAAAATCAAATGTATACCTACACGCAAGATTTTAGTTCAGAGCGAACCAGCATCCTTTCTGTATGAGCGATCCAATTTAATTTGTTTGTCTTAAACAATTGAACTGCTATTTTCTATTAACAAGAAAAGGTCTTTGAAAAGGTCATTTCAGGAGCTAATTTGTTTTTACGGCCGCGGTTAGCGAAATAGGTTACATAACAGTTACGGCGTCAACTAGGCAACGATTAAAGTCATTTGCGGTTTATATCGGACTTAATTCATTAGTGGTAACGTGGTAGCTCGGTCATTATTTAAACTATATTGAGAGATCCGAGTTCGTAATTAACCTTGTTGCAAATGATAGGTTACCGTAAGTTTTATTTGAAACTAGTTTCTGCCAGTGGCTTCGCACGTGTTGTGTCTATGGAAACTTAGGCCATAACCTAAGGTTATTTTTATCCCATGGGAACTGTATTACATATATGTAATGGGTTAAAAAGTAGTAAGTAGTTGATTCCAGGCTTAGGGATATCTATACTAATAATTTCAGTCCGATCTGTTCAGTAGTTGTGGCATGAAGAAGTAACAAACATCCATCCATCCATACATCCAAACTTTCGCATTTATAATATTAGTGTTTTCTATAATAATGAATACCTTCGGTTTTACTTAGTTATGTACTATATTACAAAAGTTTTTTTTTATGAAATAGGCACTTTATTTACCTGACGGCCGCAAGAACACTAAGACAGGGTTATGTTTTTTAGTAGATGTTTTGCCTGTTATACTTTATATAGGTATATTACTTTCTTAACACTTTGAGTGCTGAAATCACACGGTATGTGTTTTCTACAAGTGACTAATATGCGTAAATCCACACTAGCGCAGCGGCTGAGAAAATACAGATCTTTGTGACTCAGCACAGCCGTAATATTTTTCGAACGAAACGCATGTGCGGCGCAACACAGCCGCTGTGTAGAGCGGCAGCACGAATTTTTTAGGTTAAAAAAAAGATCGCAGTCGTCGAAAAAAAATAGCAGTAAAAGTGTTAAAGATTTCTTCTTGGCATGTTTCTGTGACTGATTCAACTCTGAAATAACCTGTTTGCAAACTAACTAAAAGGATTTTCACGTGAAATTAGCTTAGAATACATTTTAGTAAGCTACTTGTGTATCGCACAAGCTTCGTAATTAATGTAAGATACCAGAGTAAATGGAAATTCCCTAAACTTAATTAACATTTGATGCACTTGCTCTGATCCTTGTTAGGTAGGCAAGTACTTAAGTAGGAACTGAGATACGTATGCTAAGTATACAAACCGAGTAAAGTGGGGGATATATGTATTGTACCTAAATATGCACACTCCGTGTTAGGTACCTAGATCTCTATAATATAAAAATGAATCGCTGAATGTGTTGCTAAGCTCAAATCTCGAGAGCAGCTGAACCGATTTGGCTAATTCTTTTTTTAGAATATTCCTTGAAGTACGAAGATGGTTCTTAAGGAAAAATGAGTTTTTCTTTTTAAATGCCTGAAATAAATTAGCACCCAGGCGAAGCCGGGACGGGCCGCTAGTAATTTAATAATAGCCTTCTCAGAGAAGGTAACTAGCAAAAAGTTGTATTATCAAATCTAATAACTGACTTGGGTTAAAACTCAAATGTAATTTATGTTCTAGCTACACGATATAATTGATAAATTATATATTTTTTTACATAATAAATATAAATTTATATCAAGAACCAAAGCAAGTAGAGTAAAATATTTATGTACATTATAATTGTAATAATTATGTTGATAATTTAGAAATTCACTCAACTTATTTCAATCATGTTATATCTCCATACAAATTTGAGTGAAAGTACTAGGACCCAAGAACGCTCAAAGAGGTGCAAAGCTTTTATATCACTGTCTTCACTTCACACGAATGGTGTCAAGAACGGACGGAACCGTTATGAAAGTACCAGGCGCCCAGAACATACACGGAGGTTCAATGCAGCTTGCATCTTCAGTTTACTCCAGACAATTCCGAGAGCATTTCCACGATTGGAGTGTTTCCTGTGCGGAACACAACGTTCGAAATAATTAAACTCGTCAGGACTGGTGTGTGTGACGTCATGACATACGTTTGGATATACCGACACTCGCTTGGATATTAGATGGTCGGAACTAATTATAAATGTCTGCAATGACTTTGAGATTTATCGCATTGTTAAGTGTGGAGGTGATTAAGGCAGCTTAGATAGAGTCAGTCAGAACGCACTAGTAGTAATACTGCTCCGGATTCCTGGGCACATTTAGGTAAGAACTGTAGTGTTTACCTAGGATACGATCATATACCTAGATATATAGGGTCTTGGTAGGTAGCCTGGGTATCTTCAAGACAAGAGTGAATAGGTATCTAATCTTGACTAATACCTTGATTAATGTTTCCAATAGAACCTTGAATCGCTATACAATTAGGTACAATTTCGTGATTGATCATTTATAACTGGTCCAAATGTAAACGTTAGTCCTTGACCACAAATCAAATAAAAGCTTTTGAATCATAAACAAATTCAACGTGAACTGCAACGTTAACATGTAAATTGGTTTTACATAAATTGTATTTCTGTTGCTGTGATGTTGATGATGATATTCTTTTGACTAAAACACTGCATTCTGCAATCAGTCCCGCCTGCTGCCGACATTGATCAAACGAGAAGTTTGCTACGCGGACGGAATCCAAGACGTTTGGATCACATTCCAAGAAACAACTTAAATTAGCCAATATCTGCTTGTGTGCTAAGTTGAGAGGTGGGAGTTTGTATTAGCTTCATCACCTCTCGTACGATTACTGCTGAACGTGTCATATCTAAATAAGATTACGGCATAATCACGATGCTTAGGAGATGTAAGCTTAGCTTATCGCACACCGGTAAAACACAGCCGCAGAACAAAAATGAGTATTCATATAATGAGTGGCGCATCTCTGATCATATTCTATGTATTTCATATACAGCAATCCTTATGAGAAAAACGGACTCCCCAAACTGTGATGTTTGCGGAGTCCTAGATGATGTGCACCACATCTTGATGGATTGCGTTAAATTCAAAGATCGAAGGGAGGCACTGATGATTGAACGTAATTTAAATAGATTTGATTTAGGTACATTTATTAAAATTTTAGCGGAACCAGATTCAGCAGCGGCTGTCTCATTATTTAAAATTTTTATGCATCAGTGACTCCCTTTAAAAATAGCCACAATTTATATGTTTTTATTTTGCTGTATCTTTTGTTTTGTTTGTTAGTTATAAGTTTAGGTTATGATAGGACTGGCATACTTTACGAAGTACCAAAAAGTCCTTAAAAATTAATATGATTAAAAAAAAAATATACAGCAAGTCTCAAGTGACGATTTATTACACTTTTTATTGAAAACTATCAGAAAACCGAAATTTGAGACGAGAAATAAAGACATTTTTTATAAGAACACACACTTATAGAATAGTAGGTACATGTATAGAGTTGTTATGAAAAGACTATAACTCAGCATAATAAGCTCCATAAGAAACCTAACCAGCGTTCCGTTAGAATGCTATGAGAAAGAAAATTAATAATAATAGAAAATGCTAAATTAAAACACTTAAAAATGCGAACTTCAATGTGAATTGCGCTTGAATATTTCGTGGTCAAAGTTTCAACCAAGAACTACAGACTTTAGTAGACTTACATATCTACTCGCCATTTTTTCTAAGTAGATTATGTGTTAACTCGAAGTGTATCTGAACCTTTAGTGCCTACCAAGCTTGTAGTGCGTCATAACCCTTAGCCCATAAAGCTGAAAGCACAAATATTAGCAGTGTACATTCGATTGAGTGCACATTTCGGCCGCGAACATAAAACATAACTTCACGTGATCTACGCGAGTTCGCAACTAGGTATAGAAATTTTATACCCCGCCCCATGTTCGGAATATTGAGTATTGAGTTGAATGGGAGAAATACTGGCTCGAGTGTTCTGTATTTTAGTAGAAAAGAAAGTCTAAAACTAAACTTTGTGCTTTGAAAATAATTTTAGATGATAATTATTCCTTCAACGGGGTTGAAACAAATTTTTAGGTTAGTAACTGGTGAAACTCCTGACTGGTTATGATATGGGGCAGTTAAGCTACCTGTGCATTGTTTTTAACAGTCTGTAGTTAGCTCAATTGTCTCAATTGTAAATATTAGTTCTAATTAGCTTCTATAATTTGATTATAATAAATAAAAAACATGTCTGTTAATAAATGATAATGTAACGAATATCTAATGTTATTAGCACGCTTACAAACCTACAGTTTTCTGAACTCTATCAAAATTTGCCAAAATGGTAGAATTTTTTATTTAAATTCTAATCAGCACCTTCTCTCGAAGTAACTATGGCGTAGCATTTCGTAGACAGCTTCGTAGCTTCGTAGCGTCTCGTAGACCTGCTACGAAACTGCCTACGAGCGACGTAGCATCGACAAAATAACTTTATAGCTATTTTATCCTACATTTTCGGACAAAATTGTGTTAATAGGCTGACGTCACGCCACATTATTCCTGAAATAATATCCCACTGTCATAAAAATTGGAAACCCTATCCATAATGTGAGGCCGGCTAGGCTTGCGTCACTCTTTCTACGTAAAATATTATTTTAGTTGAACTTCATAACATTACTCGAAGCCCGAGAGCCAGTGTCCATAAACTGTTGTATACAGAAAACGGTCACTTTACTAAATAAATTCAAAGCCTTATCATCAAGGACATAGAGTTGGAATTTCATGGCCGAAATTTCCTTTTAAAGTCTGGATTTTCTGCCCTGCTTAAATTAACTAAAGAGAGTAACCGTTTACATAAGCTTTTGTGAATATTTAAAATACTGGTCTATCTTTTAGTTAGAGTTTAGTGCCTGTTCAGTAACTTTTCGGTTCTTTGTTAATTTTGGAAAGCTAGGTAGGTACCCACCCATATAACGGCTAAAATAGACCTACCTAACTGAAAGGGTGCGAGATAATATTTATTTTGTTGGTAGATAATATTATTCTTCTGACGACCTCTATGGCGTAGTGGGTGAAGCTTGAAATGCAGAAGGTGGTGGGGTTGATTCCCGATATATTTTTATGATCTAGGTACAATTATTTATTCCAGGTCTAGGTTTAAGTTTCTTTTTTATGTATGTCAATCACCTGATAAACATGTTAACATGACACCCTATCCTAAGTTTTGCTTACTAATCTTAAGCCAGATGCTGTGTAAAAAGTCCAGTATTTTATTACTGTTAAGTACCTCCTACTCTTTTATTACTAACAAAAAAAGTTACAATCAAATATTAGAAACAAATTAGAACTAGACTACAATTGAAACAAGCTTACCTACTTATCAAGTAGATCCACTTATTTTACATTTTGTATCTAAGTTTCTGAAAATTTGTACCTATTTAGGTATTATATTTTTTTAGCAATTTCCCCGAGTCCGATGGCCTACGCGCTATAATAACAAAAATCTTATTTTCGTAAATAAAGCAACCAACTGACATAACAACATAAATCAGAAACAAAAAAGTTGTAAGGAAAGACAACGAACAAATCCTCATTCTACCAACCCTCCCTTTCAATGAATATGGAATTTACCTGCAAGGCCGCGTTCAGCTTCCCATTCATCCAAGTCATTGGCCCAATCTGTCCCATTCTAGCAAAACGCTGACTCTAACCGTTTGGAGACATCGACTGATTGAATGTAAAATCGTAGGTCCTGTTGTTTGAAAATAGATCATCTACCATCTACCTATCTATCCAGTTAAGTTACTTCGTAGATAATAAACTATATACATAGGAGGGATAGGAAAAGGAACGGAACGTATCAAATGGATTCAAAATCGTCAGGAAAAAGCTATTGAAACGTATTTTTTTCTTCTTCTGGGTGAATTGTTTAGAAAAGAGGTTGAACGGTGCACTTTCCCCTAGTTCGCTAACAATAGCTCGCGCCGTGAATGCATTCTAATGAAATAAAGAAACGTTTTGTCCCCTGCTAGCATTGACTCCGAGACCTAAATACTCCAGCTGAATAGGCGCTACTCTATTGATAAATCGCGACATGTCTCATTCAATGCCAACCTGTTTAGGTGTATTGTGCTATCTTTAGACTGTGTCAAGGTTTTTATCACCCCACGCTTTTTTACATTAAAATAATTTCTTTTATTTATCACTCTTATCCATAATTTGAATTATATAAAACAATATTTTCTACTTTTTAGTTTCGTTTATTTTTAAAAGCGTGGTTTTTTAGTTTTTTTTAACTATTATTTATTTGAGATTGTTGAGGTACTTACCTATTAATAATTATTTATTAATATCTCAACAGTGTAACATTCCTTACTGGGTGTCTAGGTACTCTGCAAACTGAACCAGTTTTAGTAAGAGGAAAAATGTGACGAGAAACTTCGAGTAGGTATTCTGTTATCTGAACAAAATTTTAAGTTCACCTTGGTCAAGTCAGTAAATAAATCCAAGTCAAACTCTTTTCTTTTCTGCAAAAACGTTTCGTTAAAATTTTCACTAAGCCGCCCGCCGCCGGAGCCAATGCTAAGTATCTCTTTAGAACGAAACGAATGAAACGCACTGGCCCGCTTGTCAGACTGTCAACCTAAACGTCACCGTCACTGTCAGTCAGTTGTCAAAATATAGGCAATGCATTGTTGTTGTGAATTTTCCCGTGAAGATTATTTTGTTTTTTGCTGGTGTTTCTCAAATTTCAGCTGAAAAACTTTATTGTATATTAGTTTATGCGCAATACTTCGTTTCCTCATTATTTAATCCATTAAGATAAATCGTTTTTACGTCGCAAGTACTTGTTCTTTCCTTTGATAATTTTGATAGCGAAACCACAAATAACTTGTGCTAAAAATGGATTACGTTGCAAAACTGAAGATTCTGGTCATAGGAGAGAGTGGTGTGGGGAAATCCAGGTAAGTTTACCACATATACTGGCTTTACAGGCTCTTTATTAGGTAGGTTTCCCAGTTGTATGTTACTTCCTTATTACGAGCAAGATACCAACGTTGAGTCACCAGTCATAAACATACAATATTGTTATCGATTGCGAAATACTTCTACCAATTTACAAGTACATTTGTTGTTCACAAAAAAGAATAAAAGAAATAAAATAACCCCAAACAAAATTTGGAACATTTGGTAAACAAAGGACCACAAACAATAATCAACATTCCCTTGACATTATTATACCAGCAACACAATGCATTGCAATGTCTATCCAAAGATTGCACAGATTTAGACAATTGTGTGTTCAAGCGTCCATCGAGCCATGTGGTGTTTTTAAATACCTATAACCAGTTTTATTAATATTAGCAAACCCAACAACATGTTAATAACAAAGAAGTCTATTGTCAAATCATAATATTTTCCAGAATTTTCTCTAACTTGTTTCTAGTATGTTAATTCTTAACTAAAAGTTAGTATATCTTACTCCATTATGAGAAAAAATACAAATTACTTAATTAACAATAACATAATAATAAATAAGTAAAATCAACTATGTGGCAGCAAATGTTAAAAAATATAGATCAACCTAATCACCCACCTCCTTGGCACATGGCAATATAAATAAATGATCACTCATCCCAACCTAACGATTTACCACACTTTTTATCCCATAAAACAGATTCCATGGGATAGAAATAACCGGTTAACATTGCCATATAAACAATGTGTCCGAACCCACAGGCAGAAACTAGTAAGATAGTACATATTTCTTGATCAGTAAATTAAAGTTACATTATCTTTTAAGTTAGATTAAAAACATAATAAAATTAGTAGACAAGCAGTTACTATATTATGCCACCTTGCGCACCTCGGTCTCCACGGAAGACCAGCCCTATGGTACGATCTGCTCTACCATAGCACATACCATCACATGCTGAGTGGAGACAGATTTTTGTCAGTCTGTGTCTAAGTTTAGTTTATAAGAGTCTCTGTTCTGACAAAATAAAAATCTTTTTACTTTTACTTTACTTTTTTAGTTAAATCACTACATACATAGTATAGAACAATGTCGATTCTTACTGTCTGTTCCTATGTATGCTTACATCTTTAAAACTATGCAATGGATTTTGATGTGTTTTTTTTTTAAATAGATAAAGTGATTCAAGAGGAAGGTTTATAAACTATTTGACACATTGATTTCCACCGCCGCGTATATGTACATAGAAGCCGCGGGGCGCAGCTAGTATGTACATATAGTAATATGCATATTATGATATGTCCATAGCATTATCCTAGCATTCACAAAAGGAGACTACAAGCCCCAGTTCCCTGCTACAATTGGAGTGGACTATAACCACAAGGAGATGGAAGTGAACGGGCTGAAAGTAAAACTTGGCATCTGGGACACGGCTGGCCAGGAGCGGTATAGGACACTCACTTCTAGTTTTTATAGGTATGATATCAGTCTGTTATACTCCATCTACTATTATTCTAGCCTATTCCTGCCCACTGCTGGACATTTATTTATAAAACAAAATCCACAGCCCCCTAAGAACTTAAATTAACATACATAATGACAACCTCTTTGGCGCAGTGGGCGAGGTTCTGTGACGCAGGAAGTTACGGGTTCGATTACCGCCTTAGGACAAAATGTTTTTATGATCTACAGACATTTGTTCAGGGTGTTCTCGGTATTTTCTTTAGATAATAAAAATAATCTCTGTAGTGTATGTATTGTATTATGTATATCAGTTATTTAGTACCCATAACACACGCTTTGCTATGCTTGGGGCTAGATGATGCTGTGTGAATTGTCCAATATTATTATTTATTTATTTAGGCTGGCCTTTGCCCAACAATGGGATGGTACAAAATTTTGATAAGGTCAAAATTCTATCTGCCTGGATTGTAAATTTTTGGGACACATACTTTCATACTCTCTTGTCCTATTTATAATCATCATAATCTGATGATTATGATGATTATAATATGGCTTGGGTGACTAATATAGGCATCGGCCTATATTAGTCCATTGCTGGACATAGGCCTCCCCTTAGGCAATTAAAATCGGCCTATCATGGCAGTAGTGACACCCAAGCCACCCAAACAATTAAAAAAAAATAGGCCTCCCCTTATGAGCGCCGTATCGCCCTGTCTATCCAAGAATTAAGAATAATCAATTACAAATCTCATAGTTTCCATCAATACAATAAATGTACACCTTGAAATGAAAAGGTGAAAATAGTAAAAATAAACACTGATACGTAAAGAAAGAAAAGAAAGACTGCAGGTAGATGCTGGATGCTGGATGCGTCAAGCCGAAGACAGGGCGCTATGGCGCTCATTGTGGGAGGCCTATGTCCAGCAGTGGACTAATATAGGCTGGTGATGTGATGATGTGATGTGATGACGTAAAGAAAGTGGTATTTTTTATTTCTGTCTGTCTTATACAATACAAACATACTTTATTGTACACCAAGTACAGATCATTACAAAAATACATTACATGCGACAAGTATAGTACAATGGGCGGCCTTATCGCTTACTGCAGGTAGATGCTGGATGCGTCAAGCTGAAGACAGGGCGCTATGGCGCTCATTGAGGGAGTCCTATGTCCAGCAGTGGACTAACATAGGATGATGATGATCGCTTAGAATGCTTATTATAATTTTTTAAATAAAAAAACGGTAAACGTAGTGTAGGAAACTCCCTCCGGCCAAGTGGGATGACGACCTGCGAAAGACTGCAGGTAGATGCTGAATGCATCAAGCTGAAGGCAGGGCGCTATGGCGCTCATTGGGGGAGGCCTATGTCCAGCAGTGGACTAATATAGGCTGATGATGATGAAATAAAAATTGTTTCCTTTGTACAGGGACGCGCACGGTGCAATTCTAGTGTACGATGTGAATGACCCTCGCACGCTGACAAAGCTCAACGAGTGGGTGGAGGAACTGCAAGTGTATACTACCAAGAAAAACATTGTCTGCTTAGTTGTTGGAAATAAAATTGACGGGGTAAAATATTGTTGCACATATTTTTAACTGTTAACATTAAAAAGCGTCTCTCAGGCAGCGCTACCTGTGGTGGCTGGTATACGCTATATGATCATAAGTTCCTGATACACCTCTTTATTCAAAAGTAACACAGACAAGTTCGTTCCCGAACGAACTGAATACACAGTACTGAGCCCTGTCTAGCGGTTTTTAATTATTTAATAAAGTTTTAGCTGTCCTATTAACCTAAAAAGTGTATCAAGTTGTGACCTAACCTTAAAGAAGTGTTTGCCGGCATTCTGACGAAAGTTTCACAGTATTAATCACAACAAAAGTAACTTAACACGTTCTCATAATTTCCTAAATCCTCACAACTCACCGAAAACTAGTCAAAGTATCAGAATTTGTTATTTCACTCCATAATTTTCGATTTTATGCCTGTTATTAATTTTTGTTTCTTAAAGGCCAGAGCAGTGACACGGGAGCAAGGTCAAGCGTTTGCACAGAAACACAGAATGCTCTTCATTGAAAGCAGCGCCAAAACGCAGGAGGGCATCCATCTCGCTTTCGAAGAGTTGACACAGAAGGTTGGTTTTAGCTGAAGCAATAATAATCTTAAAATAATCTTATATTCCAGTAGGTACAGTACGATCATCATAATTCTTTAATTCATTATAGTACACACAAAATCATACATAGAAATAATTTAAGTAACAAGATATGTACAAAGGCGAGTTTAACCCTGGCAAATAGTTTAATTTTAATATAATAATATTACTTAATTATATTAAAATTAAATAAATAACTGGACTGTCCAGTTTGCATTGGCTCATGTTCATAAAAAAAACTAAAAAAATGAACAGTCTTTGCCCGGTGTTTATTTTAACTCTTTTTTTTTCAGATAATCGAAACACCAGGTCTTTGGGAAACAGATCCTTCCGCCTCGAACATTCGCATATCAAACAACGACAGGAATCAAACCGAGGATTCGTGTGTTAGTAGTTACTGTTCGATCTAATATGGTGCTTTAGGCGCTATGCTGACAGCAACTTTCGTTGAAGAAACTGACAACTTTTTTATGTTTTTCCTAACATAAACTTCTAAAACTGTGCCTTTAATGGCATAGTTTAGAATTTATATGTAAACAGCTAGTTGCGATTTGCCAGCGCCGCTCTTTCTGTATAGCGTTTTAGGGTCAGTTCATACCAAAACGCGACGCGACGCGACGCGACGCTGCACGCACTTTCATTCAAAATATATCTATAAAATTTCTAATATATTAGAAATTTTATTGACGTAATACAAGACATCCCCGAGGCGCGTTTGTGCTAATTTGTATATTTTTGCGTCGTAAATAAATTCATAATTTGAATTAAAGTGCGTTCAACGACACGTCTCGGTGCGCACTGACCATTAGTGACTTGGGTTTGAAGATAGAAGACCTAGCCTACTGTTGTGAGAGATCGATAGAAAGTTCTTTAATTTAATATTTTCTACTTCATTGTGCAAAAATCAATACGGCATCAATTTCGATAGGTACCTACTTTATCCTTTTGCCATATTTATGTGATGATTATATATTTGATAAAGGTTTACCATTGAAGTACAAAAAGGCAATTTAAATAATATTCATTTTAGAACGATTACTTATTTAATTTATTTAAGCATTATAAGCTATTGTGTCGATAAAAAGCTCATTTTATTTCTTCAAATCTAAGTTTCTCTTGACTTCCCAGTCATGTTGGGTAAATAATATCTAATTTCATTTAATATAGTCAACAACAAAATCACTGTTAAGGTTTAGTCTTCCAAAAGTGTTTAACACTTTGAGTGCTGAAATCACACGGTATGTGTTTTCTACAAGTGACTAATATGCGTAAATCCACACTAGCGCAGCGGCTGAGAAAATACAGATCTTTGTGACTCAGTACAGCCGTAATATTTTTCGAACGAAACGCATGTGCAACACAACCGCTGTGTAGAGCGGCACCACGAATTTTTTAGGTTAAAAAAAAGATCGCAGTCGTCGAAAAAAAATCGCAGTCAAAGTGTCAATGGTGGAACGTGACGCGACGCTAGATGGCGGCGCGAGATTCAAAAAAAAACTTTTTATTTTTTGTAATTATTGGGTTCTACGAGTAATTTAACAAGCAGTTATGTTGTTTTGCGATCTTCGTGAATATGATATCATGCTAAAACAAACACCGAATCAAGTGTCGTTTCGGATTCTAATCTTACAGTTCATTCATACATGTCAATACATTCAATAGCGACAGTTGATTAGAAGTTTGGTTCATATTAAATATACTATAATATAAATAATTCTGGATACAAAATTACTAATTGGCAAATAATAACAACAAGTATACCAGTAGAATGCATAAAATATAAAAAAAAAAAATTGCGAGAACTGGGACGTGACGTTCCTCCACAAGCCTTAGTCTTTTGATTATTACGGAATAATGAAACATTGTAGTATAATAATACTTATATGTACTTTTACTGCGACCAAGTGACCAAGAGACAAAGCATTAAGAAGTATAATTTCAAAATATACAGTCAACCACAAAAATTGCTAAACAAGTTCAATACTCCGATTAAGGAACGTTGAGGACCTTGACACACAAAACGCTTAGTATTTTTTTAAATGACAATGTTCAGAATGTTTTGTCCTTTTCTATAGTTTAAAGTAACGTAAGCGTGAAGTTGTTGAAAATCTTTAAAAAACTGTCATGCCTGTGCGCTCGCTACTTTGACGGCTGATACGAGTATGTACTACTCGTACCTCGGTCACAGATAATATAATACATCCTCGGTTATATTCTGTGTTGCAACAAATATGAGTGAAGGAAAACAATAATGATTTTGTCAGTGTTAGTAATGTGATAATCTTCGATGTTCTGCTTTGTAAAAAGTGTGTGTAAAGGTAGCATTCTGTTCTAAGCGACCGCGACGGGCGTCTGCGACTGAGTCGCGCGTCCTGCTGTTTAGTATGAATTTCACGCCCACCGGTCGCGCGACGCGGTTGTGGCCTGGCATTTGCTTAGTACTCCATATAAATTCATACTAAGCAGAAGGTCGCGCGACCCAGTCGCGGTCGCTAAGAACGGAATGTTACCTATAGTTGTAATATTTCTGTTATTTTCATAAATGTATTTTTATAGTATTTAAGGGCTTATTTGTATGTATATATTTAACTATTTTGTACATTCAACAAATAATCAATTTCACTTTTCAAAAGGCGGTTAACACTTATTGTATGAACTTAGTGCACAAAAGCCCTTCGAATTCACATAAATTAATTTAATGTATATATGTACGTAAATATACATAATGTTTTATTTTTTACTGGACCAAAAATAAATATTCAACAATTGTATTCTCGCCGTTTTTTCTTACAAGAAATCTAATTTATGCATTTGAAATCAAAATGCTTGCAATATTCGTGATAAACTTTTTCTAAAAGTCTGCAAAATGTGCACCAGAGAACTGCGATCCCCAGCCCGCATGACCAGCGTGGGGATTATGATATTATCCCCAAAAGCGTCCATAAGACGCTCATCTAGTAAGGCCTTTGTCAAGCAGTGGAATGGCAAAAGTTGATGATGTGAACCACATTGAAGGACGAAAAAGTGCTTCCTAAAATCCATTCGCTAAATAGGTACCTAGATACCTACCGAATGCAACAAATCAACGTAAAAGCCTCGCGTTAGTACAACTACACAACCCAGATAAAAAAACGCATCAATAACCTTTTATAATGGGCAAGCTATTCCGAGTTATGATAACCAAGAGCGCATGCTCATGTTATAAAGGTTATATGAACCATACCTAGTAGGTAAGTCTGAACATGAACTGATTCGCAATAAAATAAAATATAGGTAGTTTTTTCCTTACCTATGATAACGATCGAGTTACATATACATAATAACAGATACCAACTAGGTACCTACATCATCTTTCGTAGACGTTCAGTGGCCAAAGGATGGATGGATAGAGGTGTAAGAATACCTAGTAGAAATTTTCAAGGTGAACCTTTTACTGCATTGATCGACGACGCAAAGCAAAATGGAATGTTCGATCAATCTCCCTCTAAATTTTTACGAGACTTTTTGGCAAATAAAAGTTAAATAGTAATTCAAAAAAACTGTTCGCCTCTCGAAGCAATCTAGATCACTGTGTAAGATTGGGCTAAGTCTAACCGTTTTTAGAAGATTGAAAGCCTTCTCTAAATTCATTTAGACGAAGTTTCAAAGGTCGGACTGTTGACACGTGCCTCCACGATTATCGTGTAATGCCTGCGAAACTCTCGAGGGAGAATAATAACTAAGGTAAGTGGGGTAAGGCGCAAAATGCCGGGAACGTTCCCCGTTGGTAAATATTATTTCCTCGTGTCGACGATGTACGGCGTGTTTTCTTTAGGGAAATCCTAGGGGACACGCGACAGCTTCTATTACTTAGATATAATCTATGTTATTATGGCTCTATTTTTATTAAACATTTTATGGCAAATTAATTATATTAGGTTTATTGAGTAAAGAGTTTATTTTGGTGGGTGGCTATCCAAAAGTTTCGTCGGGGAAAATAATGTACTAGGTACCAGTCTCTTCAATTCATCCATACCTTTCCAAGTTTCAGTAGATACTCTGTCTATGTTAAAAAGAGTTGATAAAATTGAAATTACCGGCATATTGAAAATTCGCCGTTTCCTTTGACATATCGCACACTCTAAAAAGCCTGATTTCTTATCAATCTTATCATTTAACTAGCGGACCTTCCCGGCTTCGCACGGTTTTAGAACGGATCCCTAACTTTTTCGAAAATATAATATAGTGTAGCTTTCAACGGTGAAAGAATTTCTGAAATCGGTCCAATGGCTTCGGAGCCTATTCATTACAAACAAAGAAACAGAAAATCAAATATTTCCTCTTTATAATATTAGTATAGATGGGTAGGTACGTTCGAGGAACGTTTCCGATTGATGATAATATTTGTTTAGTTTCCGACAAAACCATAATTTCATGATGAAGTTGGCTGATCCCTACTTACGGTGTACTGGCAAACTTTGGATCGGACTTGATCGAGCTTATGAAGCTTTACCAACTAATTTCACTAGTGGTCGGATCGCGTTTCTAATCCCAGCTGACTTAAATAGGCATCTACAGCTTCTTTAGTTTGTCGACGTTCCCTTAAAGTTATCAATATTTCGAAATAGCTTTTATATTGGTGTTTGAGGAAATAAGAAAAAATATTGAGGAACTAAGTGCTTAGGTACCTACGTAGTTTTGAATAGCGTCAATATAACTTAACACTAGTTGTGAATATTTTTTATTTTGCGTTTTGTTTGCCATAATCATCGTTTTGATCATCATCATCATCATCATCATCAGCCTATGGCAGTCCACTGCTGGACATAGGCCTCCCCCAATGAGCGCCATAGCGCCCTGTCTTCAGCTTGCCGCATCCAGCATCTAACTGCAGTCTTTCGCAGGTCGTCATCCCACCTGGTCGGAGGGCGTCCTACACTACGTTTACGTTATCATCGTTTTATTAAGACTCATTATGTTTTTCTTGGACAATGAAAGCCTGTAGAGCTCAATAAAAAAACGACGCATTGACTATAGTCTCCCGTTGAAGCTGGCCGCGCGCCGCGCCGCCGCGCCGCCGCCCCGTAGGTAGCTGAAATTCGGCTAACATGACATCAAACAAGTATTGTTACTGAAACTAAACGGGTGCTCTCATCATAAACCTGTGTATATCTGAGTCGTACGGTTAATTCCGTGGAATTCCCTCGGTCACATTTATCACATGCCTTCGTTCGCCTTCGCGACAAATACGTTCAATGGCCTCGGATGCCTGCGTAGATAAAACCACTGGCTTAGATATGAAACTGGTGTTACTCAAGCTCTTTGGTGGACTTTGGACGTCAGCCCGTGACTTTACTATTTAGGAGCCAGTGGTAATAGTTTCCTTATACCTAATAAGAACTAACGGCTAACGTAAGCTGGTGTTATTGAAAACACGAAATACAGATCGCTCGGCTCGGTGATGATCATGATCACCGACTCGTGGTCCCACCAATTTAGACCTACCAGTCTTATAGTCCCACTAGCTTAGATCAACGATATTTGTACAAAATATTCGAACGACTACAAATCTAAAAAAACTTATCTTTAATGTATCGTAAGTATGTAGGTAATTAATATTGCAGAATTCGGTTCACGATACCGAGGTACATTCAGTTTTAAAAAATATATCAGAGCGTCAGATTGAAGCGACGCGACGCGTGATTCGAGAGCTGGTGAGTAGGTACTTACCTTACTGATATGGCGCGGCGCATCACCAATTGGTAGGTACGTGGGCAATGCAGCCAATTGCAACGTCTTGGGGACGCTTTCGACTGGTATTGATATGAATCAGTTGAGCTAACTGTAGATTATTTGCAACAGTCTGCGATTAACTCAATTGTTTCAATTGTAAATACATAGGTACTAGTAAAGACAACTATAATGCCGCGGTGGATGATGGAGGAGGTTGCGGTTTCAACAAATAGTCCTCGTTATAGCAGAGTTTCGCATCTATATAAGTATTCCACAAGCCGTACTAATGACCAACGATCATTCAGCCCTCAGGATGCTCCAGGATAAAGTTGACAAATACATAAGGATGGTTTCTATGATTTATTGAGGACATGTTAGAAGCGCTTCTTGGCCGTGGTACAGTCCAGTATATATACTTATGAACGATATGCCCGAATGGAGTGGACAGTTGGTAATGGTATGAAGTTAGCTAGTTCTAACGAATGATAAATAACAGGCTTTTAAGGATTATAAGTCTCGTTATGGTCATTGATATCTTTTGTGCGGGAGCTTTTAGTAAGGAACTCATCTGATATTTTTTTTTGTATTTATTTAAGATAAATAAACTAGTACTTAAGGTTACTAATTCACTTAAATGAATTGGCAGAGATGTAAAAACCATACGAATACCCTTCGCCTACTTAAGTCTTGGATAAACTATCTTTACCCACATTTTCAGGAGAGTTTTATTTATTTTGCCTCTTGTATTTCCACCGAAAATACCTAGATAAATAGCCAATGGTTCCTCGAAGACGTTTCGTGAAACGATCGGCTATCTGGGAATAGTGTAACGCGGCTGTCCCATTACTTTGCCCGTCTTCAGCTAGTCTCCCGGGCCTGGTATATAAGGTTCCTCATTGGTGGCCTACATTTAATATTATGAACATGTTATAATATTGGGAACTATGCTATGTATAAAACTAGTGCCAAAGGCAGTTTGTGTGACTGACAATTTTTCGCTCCGATGCGAAAAATTGTCAGTCACACAACTGCCATGCTAAATTAGGGACCTAAACTGTTATTTTCTTTGAGACCTGGTAGGCAATGCTTGGGTAGGTACCTAAGTTTTATTATAATTGACAAGTAAAGTCGAATGCAGAAAGTTTTTTGCAACTTTGTTCAAGGATATTGCCAAAAAATCTCACTGGATCATCTAGCCCCAAACTAAGCAGAGCTAAGTAATATAGGTATCAACTAGATACCTGGAATACATAATACAATACATTACTAAGAATATCCGGAAACCTCTCGCACCTCTTCATTTTCATACCTAGGTACATTTTCTTTTCCCATAGGTAATATTTTCTCACCCCATATTTCCCTAAATATATTTTTACCATGACCTTGCTTCGCAAGCCTTCGCAAGTGAACGCATCGCGATTTTCAATCAAATCCCAAACGATCCGAAAGGAATCGTCAGTCAATATTGCCGGCTGGTAGGTTCTGTATTAATCCTCGTTAAAGCAGTCTACCGGAACGAGCAAATATTGAAATCGCGGAACGATTGTGTCGTGTAAATTGTATTTTTGGCGCGGATTCGCGGATTGAGGGCTCTTTGTGGAATTAGAATGAGGTTTTTGATAGGAGTGGCTGTGCTTGGTTATGGTAGTTTCTGATACCATGACGACTTGAAAAAGTGTGATGTTCACAATAGAAATACAAGAAACAAGAACAAGTTACACATCCCATCATTTAGATTACACAAGGTAGGGAAATCATTTATGGGCAATAGCGTGCACTTCTATAATAAGCTTCCATCTGAAGCAACTGAGCTCCCTATTCGTAAATTTAAAAATTACATAAAACTAAATATCATCAAGAAGGCTTTCTACTCCATAAATGATTATCTCAATGATGTTAATGCTTGGCCAGATGTCGCTCAGTTTCGCACCGACAATAGTACCTATGTAGTAAGTAATTTGTTGTCGTGCATAGCTTTACTTAAATATTGACATGTATCGAATCATATTACATATATTTAGACTTAAAATAGGCAAATAACCATGTATTAGACATATAAGAGATGAATATGCTAGTGGTTTTTTTCACTTCTTCCACTAGTGGACAAAAAATTGAAGTGAACAGTAAAATAATTTTATTTGATAATAATTTATATATAAAATATGACTTGTCTTATTTTGTAAGCCTAATGAAATAAATGATTTTTTACTTTTACTTTACTTTACCTCTGTGGCGGCGGGCGAAAGTCCGCCTGAGACGCAAGAGGTTCGATTTCCAAGGACGTTTGTACGATCTGCTGATATAAATGTTTTGAGTGTTTTCTATGTAAGTATAATAAATATGTGATGCGTCAAGCTGAACACAGGGCGCTATGGCGCTCATTGGGCCTCCCCCAATGTCCAGCAGTGGACTAACATAGGCTGATGATGATGATGGAGTATAATAAAAAATATCTCATTATGTAATTTATTGAGTATCTTCTCATATCATAACACAAGCTCCTACTGCTCTGGCTACGACGCAGGTCCGGCATTATTTACCTACTTAGGTATTTATTTCAAGATTATTATAATAGGGTTGTGATTACATTTTTTCATCATGATCACCACGACCCCTTGTCGAACCTCTGCTAGACTTATTATATCACAAGCCAAGCGAACTGATACAAAGGCTTTAGTCTCCATTTTGCTGGTGGTCGTCCTCTACTCCTACAACAGTTCCACAGCAACCATTCGGTCAGACCTTGAGTCAGCCATCTGGCCAATTTCAAGCTCTAGAATTCGGTAAAGTGTGCCAGTAATTCAGTAATATTTATTTACATGAAACATGATACATAATTACATTGGTGGAATAACACAGTAGAGCTGCATATCTCGCCCGAATGCAGGCACGTGAATAGAAAAATCAGTAAAATTAAATTAGATGTCATTAATTAAATCAGATAATCGCAAATATTATTAAATTATCAGTTAAAAGAAGAACTCGCTAGGTCAAAACATAAAATTAAGGTAATCTTCAACTGAATAAAAACAATGCTCAATAAATAAATTAAATAACTTTCTGTTGAATAAGATACCCTTCAGTTCTTTTACATGCCACATTCTAGGGGTCAAATGGATTCCTAAGTTCTACGTTTTATTACAAAAGGAACGCATAGCAAAAGCGTAAGCAAGCATTAGAATACTGCCCTAGATTTTTGATCAGGAACACTCTAGGTATTTGCATAGGTAATAAAACCTACATCGAGCTAAAAGCTTCAATAACATTCGTTTCTGGAAGCTATTTATTCCCCCGCAATTCGTTCACACTGACCCGCGGCCTGAATAAAGAACATCGGCATTCCCTAATGTAAACACCACTAAGCTATCCCTGAAAGTTATCGACTATACCTACCCGCCCAAATTTATTCCCGATTCCCCGATCCCCGCAATATTAGCGAGATAGGTGAAAGAGAAAAATCTAGAGCGAAACGATACAGCGGTCTCTACAGCGTTTTTACGATACCTCCTTATCTTGAGTTATGAGGGGAATAGGCTATTTGCATTGCTAATATTTTATACGGTCGTAACAATTTGTTGGCGCGATTCTGAACGCTAGTTTGGAAATACGCAATCAATTTGGGAGGCCTGTAAACTTTGATTATTTGGAAGGAACTCTATGCTTACTAAGATTTCTTTGTAAGCAGCAGGACACTATTCCCATTTCGTTACCCACCTGCAGCGCTAGGCAGTGTTAGTTACACAGAAATATACGGTTAGTTACGGTGATTAACGCATTCACTGCCCAGCCTTTGCGGTGCGACTCACAGACGATGTCAGCGGTGGCGACGGCTGTGGCAGCGCATCGCTTCTGTTGAAAGAACCTGTCAATTAGGTATTGACATATGCGTCGTAGGTCACGAAAGTGTTAAGGCTGATTAGAGTAAACTCCACTTGAGATGGTCAGCTAAGTCCACTTTTCAAACCAGCATATTTTAAGGCCTAGCTTCCATAACGTAAAAAAATATAAGGTAAACGTAAACTGGTGATGACATTTTTCGATGCTTCTTTGAAAGCTCTATTCTGTGAGACATATCCATACTTTTCCCTATTTTTACTTTATCTCTTTCTTGTGAGTGTTAAAAGCTCTTTTTTACCAACACCATAACCCAAATTGCTCTCTGTATGAACCATAACAAGGCAAGGGTATCACGCCAACTTTACGAGACAATTATGAAAAAACCTTTTATGGGTATTTACCGCCAGTTTTCCGCACGTATTAAGAATTTTATTTGGTCACTTAAATTTATTAGATGACGAAACCTGATTAAAACAGAAAAATCTGAAAAGTAAGACCGAAGCTGGTCGACCTAAAGTTTTAAGTTTATTAGCCAGGCACTTACCTAGTAGATGAAAAAAGTTTGGGCTCGTTTGAACTCTTTAAAAATCAGTGCTAGGACTGTCAATGTCTGTCTGTTGTTAACCACAGACCTGTAATGTGACGTCATCCATAGGTTCAGCCTGAAAACCAGCGTCGTTACAGTCTTCGGGCGGTAGCGACATTAAGCTGAGGCTGGACCTAATTAGCGCGCACTGAAGACAGGCTATGTTATTTTTATTTTTACCTATTTTCTATTGTTTATCTTTTAGTTTAGTGTTATATCTGTTTAGCTTTAGCTTAATGTGTGTTTTTTTTTAATGTATATCTGTCTTTTTTGTGTGTGCTAATAAAAGTGCTCTATTCTATTCTTTGCTCACTTTGCTTTGCCACGACTTTAAAATCAAACTAAAACTTATTCAAGTTAATTTATAAAATAAACGACCAAAAACTAAAGTGCCAGTCTATTGTAGCGTAGATCAGAACTAATAGGCGTGTAAAAATATACTGCCGTGAAAATGTTATGGAAGCTATTTGGGCTATAGGTTCTCTGGTGAAGTCTTGGTAGGGAAAATGAGAAAGGTTTATGTTGAACAAAGAATAGATGGTAAGTGCACTGTTTTGATAGGCGGTATTTATTTAAGTTTACCTACCTACCTTTCTTGGTTAATAATTTGACGAGGTTGCGGGTTCGATTCCCCGCCTCGGAACAAATGTGTACAATCTGCAGATATTTGTTTCGGGTGTTCTGTTCGTTTTCTATGTATAGTAAAAAATATCTATCTATGTTATATATTGTATTATGTATATCAGTTATCTAGTACCCATAACACAAGCTTTGCTTACCATGGGGCTAGATAATGCTGTGTGTATTGTCCAGCATTATTTATTATTTATAATAGGTAGTTCTACCTAGTATAAATTTCATAAGCAGTAGATCATCGAAGATTGGTGGGATCTTTGCTCTCGTCTTTACTATCTTTTGAGTTAAAACGGATACTTTATTAGCATGCATGGTAGGTGGTAGATATTCAAAATAATGAATCGAAGAATCCGTGTCGGCTTACGCATACCGAGAACCAATTTAAATAAAAATGATTTTCCGTAATCTGTCCAATAACATGTTCTCGCCTCATGCTGGCGGATGATAGCCGAGCGTCCGAATGAATATCAATATTAATGTGATTGTAGCTCATATTTTAACATGTGCATGTGTAAAGGCATCATCGAAATCTTTTCAAATATGCTTAGTGTTCAGTTAACATTCTAAAAGAATTGTGAATGTTTGAATCATTTTATAAAGTTCGATTCTGCGAGTTATAGTCAAAATCAAATAAATTAAGACTAACCAAATATAATAATAATAATAACTTGGCAAATATCTTGACTTGGCTAACGAGGTTGTCAGCATGTGGGATGTAGATTCAGCGACCATAGTCCCGCAGGCTGATTATGTAAAAGCAACAGCAACAGCGACGCGACCGCGACCGCAATTTTAGCAAGCAATTTTTAGTTCACCGATTGTCCGGCAGAGGGAAACCTAGTGCTCGATTGCTGGGTGACGAAGTACCTGGTGTCATCTAATACAAAAATGGCTTTTGACAGCACTGATTGCTTAATTTACGCCTGTCGCAAACCGGTCGCAGTTACATAATCAGGGGGCCGATAGTCGTTTCGGTTAACGGCGTAATAGCGAAGAGCCTCGATCAACACCTGAAGAGACTCTCGCTAGGAAGTTGGATCAAGGGCCAGATCCAGAAGGCGGTACTCTTGGACTCGGCACATATCGTCAGGAAGTTCCTTTCTCTGCAGCCCTAGTCACCGGCCGCTTGAGCCTAGCTTCGCGGTCGGTGATCTACCGTTTTGATATATTTTTTAATGTAGAATAGTTTTATAATATTTTAATAAATGAGTGTATAATAATAATAACCCGATTACCCAGTCCATCCATCCATCACAATAGCCTGGTTTTGTTTCTTTCATTTTTCTTTGCAATAGTCTCTACACCTCGCGGATACCATCTTTGCGTGTATCATATTGTGCACCCGAGGATGATACCCGCTATGTGTAGCCATCGCCTTTAGATTAAATTCTCAAAGGGCCTCTGTGCTGTTGGCTTCGGCCCCACGCAAGCCTTCCAAAGGACCGGGTCACTTTATGGCCCGAGATCATGGTAAATGAGAGACATAATAATAACTCTACTCTTTACTCCGGCTTTTTAAGGAACCCATCCAGCATTCGGCAAGCCACCGTCTGCCACTTTTCTTAACATTATGATTGACTTGTTTATGGCAGACGTCCGCAATCTCCCCTATAGCCCGATTACCCATAACACAAGCTCTGCTTACCATGGCCTAGATAATGCTGTGTGAATTGTCCAGCATTATTTATTTATAGGACAATGATAATGAATGGGTTCCTAAATAGGGTCATAAATGAAAGCATTGTCAGTCAGTGCAGTAGTCCATCCAAGTGTCAAACAAAGCCCGTCGATCATCATTTGTGTGACCTGATTTCATCAGTTATTGAATCCAAATCGAACTGTACCAAAACCATTGATTACGGCATTGTCAGGCAGACCTCAATATCGATGCGCAAGGTTATGCAGATGACCTCGTGATCGTCGTACGAGGGTTCTGCCAGTCTACTATCTCTAGCATCATGCAGCGAGCTCTCAACACTGTCAGCGACTGGTGCAGCAACAGCGGACTCTCGGTCAACGCTGACAAAACTGTGATTATACCGTTTACTAATAAGCGGCGGCTAGACAAGCTAGCAAAGCCCAAATTAAACGGTAAAATCATAACCTTTTCCACAGAAGTAAAGTACTTGGGCGTAACCATCGACCAAAAACTGACGTGGAACACACACCTAGCCAACGTCTTACATAAAGCAAAGATGGCACTAGGTGCTAGCGGCAGACTCATGGGCAACAACTGGGGTGTAAACCCCAGGATTGCCCTTTGGCTGTACACTGCCATCGTGAGGCCGATCATCACATACGCCTCTATGGTATGGTACGACAAGGCCTTTCAGTCTACCGCTATCAACAAACTAAATAGCCTACAAAGGACTGCTTGTGGCCCCGGGAGCATGTCCACCTCCCCCGGTCAGGCACTAAATGCACTGCTGAGCCTTCCTCCTCTCCACATGTGCATACATAAAGAGGCAAAGACCAGCATGTATAGGGCCAGCTGCCTGGGCGGAGGTAACTGGCTCTCCCACAAACTGAGATCTTTAAAAGACGCAACTATGGAACATCCCATTCTGAGCATGACAACTGATGCCATGCTTCCACGTCATGTGTTTGAAAAGCACTACACAGTGGAACTTCCTTCCAGAGAAGATTGGCTAAATAGACAACCTCTATGCAAGGATGGATGCCTAATCAGGTACACAGACGGCTCCAAAATGGGACTGGATGTAGGCTGTGGAGTGTACGGAGAGCGACCCAGGTTTGGCACAAGCATAAACCTGGGAAATCACGCCTCTATCTTCCAAGCAGAAGTATTCGCCATCCTAGATCCATTATACGCGTTTGTATGTTTGTTACTTACTCTGTCACGCTAAAACTACTGAACGGATCGGCTGAAATGCATACACGTAGTTCCAGGCCCGCACTAAAACATAGGCTACTGTTTCTTCCATAAATCAATTCCCATGGGATAGACATAACCTTAAAATGATTCCATAGAAACGACGCGTGCGAAGCCGTCGGAAACTAGTAATGCTATATTTGCGGAATTTTGTACATACGTAGAAGTCTCTCATTCGGTGGTGGTACATCCAAGTGACAAGACAAAGCCTGTCGATCCTCATTAGCCGCCCAGGCTGGACGCTGATGCTGCCTAAGCTCTAATTCGATCTGTCATTGAATCCACAGCATTAGGACTGCGGTCGGTCAACCGCACTGTTTACCTTTATTTGTGGAATTGCTTTTGGCTGCGTTGATGAGGCAAGATGACTTGTCTAAATAATCATCTGTAATTACGTACGAGCTCCGTGTCTTTAATATAAAATTTATCCGAATAGGCCTGTATCTCATTTTGTGAAAGACTGCAGGAAGATGCTAGATGCGTCAAGCTGAAGACAGGGCGCTGTGGCGCTCATAAGGGGAGGCCTAGGTCCAGCAGCGGACTAACATAGGCTGCCGATGATGATGAGGTAGGTATCTCATAGTTTTTATCGCCAAGGTTTGTGTCTAGTCGTGTTGTGGATTGTTTGGATTGAGATTTCTGCAGTGGGCTACCGTGATTCGACAAAACGTTATATGCAATACAACTAAGTACCTACTCTATTCGGGCTTCTATTTACTTTTCGTAGATACGAGAAGTCAATATAAGCAAAATTATAATAAATAGTAATTGCAATCCAGTGAGATTTGGTCAAACACATCAATCACACAATTATTAACGCATGCACTGCCTAGATTCTACGTTGTGCCGTAGCTGAACCCACAGCGACGCGACGACGCGACGATGTGCATTTGTGTCTTAGGCAGTGAAAGTGTTATTGTACTTGAGAAACAATACATCTCTTACCACAGGATCGATTCTGGATCTCCTAAAATAATTAGTACCCAATAAACTATATCTTATAACGGATATTATCTTCCGTGAACGTAACTGAGAGCAGAATTAAGTTTTCGCTAAGAGCCGACAGCGAAGAGTAAATTCAAAGCTAAGAATGCAGGATTTATCCGAACCGCAAGTGGAAAGCTGAAATTAAGCGGAAAGCAAGGCGCGCTGGAATATGCAACACAGCACCAGCCACGGTTTAATTGTGTTGGTGCGGCTCCAAATGTCCACGGGCACCCGGATAAGAATAACTGGATGGGATACCTTGACTACATACTAGTATAAAACATAGTCGCTGCCCGCTGTCTGTCTGTCCCTATGTATGCTTAGAGCTTTAAAACTACGCAACGAATTTTGATGCGGTATTTTATAAAAAGAGTGATTCAAGAGGAAGGTTTATAAACCATTTGACACATAGATTTCCACGCGAGCGAAGCCGCGGGGTGCAGTTAACATATAAAACAAAGTCTGATTTGTTCAAACACTTAACTCGAGAACGGCTGGACCGATTTTCATTGCTCTTAGCGCATTGTTGTACTGCGTTGTGTTGCTTATAACTCTACGTATCACGTAAACCAAATAAATAAATAATAATAAATAATGCTGGACAATTCACACAGCATTATCTAGCCCCATGGTAAGCAGAGCTTGTGTTATGGGTACTAGATAACTGATATACATAATACAATACATTACATAGATATATTTTGTTTTTTATTATACATAGAAAACGACCAGAACACCCGGAACAATTGTCTGCAGATCGTACACACAATTGTTCCGAGGCGGGAATCGAACCCGCAACCTCCTGCGTCGCAGGCGTACGTTCGCCCACCGCGCCACATCGGTCGTCTAAGTGTATGAGATACAGTGAGATTGTAAAGAGGGCCCACAATCTGTGAGATACAGTGAAGTTGAGAAGTGCTTCCAGTGATTTTACCTCCTCACCCCAATTGCCAGCGACCGCTAAACGGACAGTTAGCTCGCGTTCGTCCTATTTATGATATCACGGTACTGCTACGATAGTTGCGTACCACCACGATGGTTGCATAGCCGCGATACTGCTGTGTTTATTGAATATTCTGCAAATCCAGGGGCTGGGTAAAATTTTGGATGGCCTGCTGTGCTAGAATGAACTTAAAGCTGTGCGCTATACAGAGCAGTTTGGATTTTAATGAACATGTTTTGCCTAAATACTTTTCCGAAACTGAGTGACCTCTAATTACATGAACGATGATTCGTAAAATGCTTCGAACCCGACAAAACCTTGTAATTCCATTCAATATAGAAATGTTTGCATGGAAAGGTTGCATTAAATCCGATTTCTGGAATTTCCGTAATATAATCATGAAAGAAGGGACCAAAACCATGCCCAATGGTAAGTACGTGTAAATTACTCACTGCTATTGCATCGCCAGTCTCTTTCCGAAATTGGCCCAATGCTTTACCGCGCGGCTCAATAACGATAAAAAAATTCAAAACGTTATTAATTGAGCTAGTTACGTTTATTTAAAAGATATATCCAAAATAATCCCCCAAAGAACTATTTTTTTTCGGTTGAATACAGTTGGACGGAACTATTTAAAAAACTTGTATTTATAACTTTTCGGCAAACTTATAAAATAATATAGTTATGGCAAAAAAGCCTTTCTGTTTATTTATTAATTTATTTATGTAAGTGCTATTTAAATTAGTTCTCTGCCTTATCCTCAAATAACATTTTCAGTTTAGGAGATAGATAATTATGACCTAAAACGCATCTTTAGGTTTATCTCAACATCCGTGCCCGGATTACTATAAAATCAGCACAGACGTTGTTTTATCAGTAGAAAAAAAAACATTTTAACGACTTTTTTCTCATGCATATTTTATGCGACCTCAAAATGTATACTGGACAATGTCAAAAAGCAATCAAAGACTTTGAACATTAATTCGCTGAATCTAAGCACGAGACCCTACAAGTATGTAGGTACCTGCAAATTACAGGGTATCTGTTTACGTAGGCATTACAATATTAAAACACCCGACACCCGATCTTGAAGGCAAGTATTTCTACGAAGCGACTTCCTTCAAGATACTTTATCGGACCGTTCCATTAGATTAGAGCAAGGGAGAAAGGTTAGTTCGTTTGATACTAAGTTTTAATGATGAAAGCGCGAAAGCTCATCAAAGCGTTTACATGCTTTGATGAGCTTTCTCGCTTTCACACACTTCATCGAACAGAGTTTGCAATAAAGCACAGTTTCAATTTTAAAGCTGTTAGGATATAGCATAAAAAGAGACTTTTCTTCTCAATTTTAACAGCCAATTATATAATAGTATTTCGGCTAACATATACTAAAAGTACTACCTACTTAGTCGACGAATAACTTGGTGTTAAGGGGCCTCCGGAGGGACGAATTCTTCATACAAACGTAATACCAAAATTATTTCTAATTCAAGCATATTTCCACTATAATATTGCATTATTTGTATTAAAATAGTATTTATCTAGGTTCCCAAATAGTTGTTTTTTCAAAATACTTACCTAAAATGAAATGAAAGCCGATCTCATTTTGCACATTTTTATACGAAAATGGACAAGTTTTCTTACTATTTGTTTCGTATTCAAAACATCAATATCTTACGTTTTATTTATTAAGGAACATAGCTTATATTGTCTAGTTACAGAATAACAATACTTTGTGAAGAATACAAAAAGTTTTCAGTCATAATTTTTGGTATTACGGAACAAACCAAATTTTGAACGGCTAATATTGCTATCGCGCACGCATGTGGCGCGGCGCAAGGGTTAAACAGGGACAGCGACATTCGGAGCGATTTTTGCAAGCGAGGGTCGCCGGACCCTTAATAAACAGATTTTTATTGTATTGTAATGTTGGTATGCCATAAATGAATGCGATAAGGCCGCCAATTCGTGTACGTTTTTTACAACACTGCTTTAGATATTCGTTTTATGAATAAAGGATTATCTATCTATAAATAATAATTTTAGAAGATAAGAAGTATTAGGTGCTCGATGAAAGATATTTAACTTCTCATATAGAAAAGACATTTTACCTACCTACTATAATTTAATAATTATTATGTACGGGTATTTATCGCGTTTATTTACCTATTTTTCTGACGTTTCAACAGGTCTATGTCGTGATCGGGATGCAGTCATCCCGTGACCACTCAACAACCCAACTCATTAAATTATAAATATTTTACGAGGCAGTAGCTCCAGTACTCCAGTGAGTGAAAATATTTATAATCTATACTAATATTATATATAAAAGTTTTATTTTTTGTTTGTTTGTTTGTTTGTAATGAATAGGCTCCGAAACTACTACTTTCACCGTTGGGAAGCTACACTATCCCCGGTGAACATAGGCTATATTATATTTTCAACAAAATTTAGGGGTCCGTACTAAAACCGTGCGAAACCGGGAAGGTCCGCTAGTATATAATAAGTTTCAAGTAAAATTATTTCATCACTTTTTTGCATAGCAAAAGTATTTAAAACAGAATCCAGCCATGATTACGATCAGAAAAACTAGTTTTTCCGTGATCATAACACACATTTGGAAACTCGTGAATCATGGTAGGTTAATATCAATTTGTATGTGCTAAGTAGAATGTATTTCATATTTTAGTGTAAAGTATGAAAATTTCATAATTTTTTTTATGACATCAAATCATCATACTTTGTTACCTACACTCAAAAACACGTTTGCCCCAGCCGTCCGTCGGTTCTTCGCGAGATATGGCCGGCCCACTGCCACTTCAGCTTGCTAATTCTCAGAGCTATGATTTAGTTAGATTATTTCTCTACGTAAATTGAATTTCATTACATTTACGTGAACTTACCTATGTCCATAAAACATTGAAAACTACATTAGTTATTAACACAAGTCATTTATAACGGAATATTCACCAAGACAAGTTATTTCGTCACAGTTTCATACCTTTGACCTATCTCCCTTCGTTAAATCTTAGGCTTCCTAATATACAAGTCTGAGAAGATACATATATATACGATTTTTCCTCTGAAATAACTTCATTTTCTTCCTTATAACTCGAACGCGCGTTCAATGAAGTATCCTATCAATTTTGAAGTGGAATACTTAGCTTCTTTTGATTGAAATTCTATTTAAAGGAATTTATTTCCGTTATGAACTACTTCGTATAAAAGTCGTTCACTCTAGCTTGTCAAATTAGGTGTAATCGTGAGTGTATCACGCATACAATTTCCACCGTTCATGTAGGTACTTTTGTTTTTTATTCGACGCAGGAGATTGCGGATTTGATTCCCACCTTGGGACAAATGTTTGTACGATCTGCAAATATTTGTTCCGAGTGTTCTGGGTATATTCTATACAGGGTGCCACGTAACATGTGTATTTACTGAGCCGAAAGTGGGTGATTCTAGACCCCAACTTGTGCATAACGATTTTTTGACTCGAGTAGCTCAATAAGTACCTACCTGGATGCAAACGTGTAAGGTAGGGACATATTATTAATCTTTGCCATTTCAATAAATAAAATGAAGGAATTATAAAATTGAATATCAAATGTGTAATGTGTGTTGTAATGATCTGTATATGGTGAACAATAAAATATTTTTGTACTGTATTGTAAAAGGAAAGATTTTTTAAAACTTTTCAACATAATTTATTTAATGGGTTTGTTTGTATTGATATTTATATTGCCGTTCCCTAGCAGGATGCATGTTGGACTTTTGATATTTTTTTTTTATTTCATTATTATTGTAGAGAATTTTCATGATTGAAATGAAATGAAAGTTTATTTCTTTATTTTTATAGTTTATTTCTTATTTACAAATAAGCATTTAGACAAGTCATATTTTATATTCATTACTATATTGATGTTCACTTCAATTTTTTGTCCATCAGTGGAAGAAGTGAGAAGAAACCATATTTTTATAACTTATGTGTCTAGTACATATGATTTGCTTATCTGTAAGTTGTTAGATTTTGAGTAGGAACAAAGATTTTTAACAGGACTAAGACAACACTGTAATAAAAAGGCGAACCGCATTTGAAAACCGTCGCATTTGTGTGGTGGGCCTCGAAAATGTAAGGATACTTTTACCCTGTTTCATATTTAATAATACAGTTTACCTAACTTCCGTATTAAACCGCGCAACAAAAACTAATAATCCTTTTCACGTAACATCACCATCAATTTACAGTAACTTCAAAAATATAGTCACGTCTAAAGCAAGTGAATAATTAAAATGCCTTACAGCCAACGTAAAAGTAAAATTTAATTTAGTCTAAAATGTCTACGACACGACTTGCGCCGAACGCAATGTTCTTGAATTATTTATATATACGAAAAAGTTTTTATTATGCCCTCTTGGATGGTGTGTGGGATAAGATAGAATTTCTAGTGTGATTTGGGTATATTTCTAGAATCTAGAAAATATCTTTCTCTAGTCATAAAAAAAAATTAAACCTCAGAATATTAAAACGTATTAAACCGAAAAAATCTTGTGTGGTCTGCTTTTCACAAGCTATAAATAAGCTGAGCTTGTGTTATAGCTTGGGGCTAGATAAGAAATAAGAAATAATGTATTATGCCATCTTATAAAAACCATGTATACTTAAAGCTATGTGAAATACAATAAGAAAAGATGATGCTATGTGGATTTTTCAGCATTATTTTTATGTCTCTCATTTACCATGATCTCGGGCCATAAAGTGACCCGGTCCTTTGCAAGGCTTGCGTGGGGCCGAAGCCAACAGCACAGAGGCCCTTTGAGAAGTTAATCTAAAGGCGATGGCTACACATAGCGGGTATCATCCTCGGGTGCACAATATGATACACCCAAAGATGGTATCCGCCAGGTGTAGAGACTATTGCAAAGAAAAATGAAATAAATAAAACCAGGCTATTGTGATGGATGGATGGACTGGGTAATCGGGCTATAGGGGAGATTGCGGACTTCTGCCATAAACAAGTCACTCATAATGTTAAGAAGAGCGGCAGACGGTGGCTTGCCGAATGCTGGATGGGTTCCTTAAAAAGCCGGAGTAAATTACCGGAGAGGAACAACATCGGCGCAAACGACTGAGGGGATTATTTTTATTATTATTAATTATTTTACACTTACGCTTACTTTTGGTCACGAGATGATAGTCATACCTTGACCGTGTTTAAAAACTGTAGAATCGTCGAAAAATAGATCAATAAGTACGATAAATACAGGATGTTCACTAATATTGGACGACCTCAGTGGCGCAGAGGGCAAAGGTTCACCTGCAACGTATGAGGAAAGTAGGTTCGATTCCCAATTATTTAATACATTTTCAGGTCATATAGCGTGGCTATGATAAACGAAAGTCGATTGCAATCAGTGGTATAGAAGGAGGCAATGATCTTCTTTTACAAAAAAAAATAAGTGAAGATGAATCAATAACACTTTATTACTAATATAATAATAATTACTATATTTTTTATTTATAGAATAAATTTAAAAACTAAGTAGTAGTCGGTAGTAATATAATAACATATTTCTTAAGTGCAACACACAAACAATAAAAAAAACAAATATTACAAAAGTACACATAAGAATAAAAATAAACCTTTGCGTATCACGTAGTTTTACCGGCCGTAGTATTACCATTGGTATTACCGGTATTACCATTGATATTACGTATACCATCAGTATTACCATTGGTATTACCGGCTGGTTAAATAGAGGTACTTATCGCCTAACTGCGATCCCCAATCCGCATGCTCAGCGTGGGGATTATCGGTATTACCCCCCATGAGATAAAAGCTAATAAAGCGTTTATCAGAGGGAGGCCTATGTCCAGCTGTGGATTATTATAGGCTCTTGAGGTGAGGTATTTTGTAGCTACCCGCAATCTCCTCCCATTTAAACCAAACAAATTCAAAGTTGTAAGAGCTCGTGATGCTCTTGAAGTGGGAATGTGATTTCTTATTGACGACGAATTCGACCGTAATGTATGTTATGTGTTTTTCTGTTTGTTCGCGTCGCCGTCGCGTCTGCTCAGGCTGTTTTGGATGTTTCTAACTTTGAAATAATGTAAAAAGTGTCAAATTTATCAATGGGAAAACTGGGCAACTCAGGCCAAAAGCTTAACACTTTGACTGCGATTTTTTTTCGACGACTGCGATCTTTTTTTTAACCTAAAAAATTCGTGCTGCCGCTCTACACAGCGGTTGTGTTGCGCCGCACATGCGTTTCGTTCGAAAAATATTACAGCTGTGCTGAGTCACACAGATCTGTATTTTCTCAGCCGCTGCGCTAGTGTGACGCATATTAGTCACTTGTAGAAAACACATACCGTGTGATTTCAGCAGTCAAAGTGTTAAATGTAAATTCATACCGGCCCCAATTATGTTGAGAACCATCACAACATAAATCGTCTGAACCAAGCCTAACTAGGTATGATTGTGTGTAATTAGCCTTAAGTTAGTTATTATGGTAACATTATACTGTTTTTTATAAACTGGCAACAATTTTGATTGTCAACTCTCTTCCTGTGTGATAAAATCCAATACCACAAGCCATTTCACTGTAACATTATATTTTTTCATCTAATACATCTTTAAAACCTCCACGCATGTTTTATTTCTCAAACAGTGCATGTACATCAAGATATTTTTATAATCAGTACAATTATATATTTTATATATATGTAATGTATTGTATTATGTATATAATTCATCTAGTACCCATAACACAAGTTCTTAGCTTGGGACTAGATGATGCTGTGTGGATGGTCCAGCATTATTTATTTATGGAGCGTAGTATCTTGGGCTTCCGGCGAATCGATCGCGTTAGGAATACGATGCTACGCTCTTTGACAGGTATTGTCGATGTGGGAATTAAGACCGCCACACTGAAATGGAAGTGGGCGGGGCACATTAGCCGAATGCACCCCGAGAGGTGGGCTAATGCTGCAACACCCTGGGTCCCAGAAGGAAGCCGCGGGCGAGGTCAGCCAAGAAAGCGCTGGCGAGACGACCTTAACGCCTTCCTCGGAGATTGGTGGGAGATCGCACGTGACCGCACTGAGTGGAAAGATTTGGGGGAGGCCTTTGCCCAGCAGTGGGATGAAACTACTAAATAAAATAAAAAATGTTTCGCGTTGCATTACGGCCGCTACTCGAAAACCTTTACTCCTCTGAGGTAGTGGTCATCAGTGCTATGCTTGGTACCAGGTCTAACTGCATAATCTGTAAATAGATAAAGTTCAAGAGGATAGTTTGATAGCGACAGTTTTCGTTTCGTTAGAGAAATCCCTTCTTATCTAACTCAAGCCATTGAGGTATCATATTCCAAGAAAATCAATAAACTGAGGAGTTTATTCGTGGAATATTCAAAGCAATTTGAAAATCCTGATGTGCTCCTTTTCTATTTTACTTATTAAAGGGAGAACAAACCAAGTCCCACACTTAAGTCATCAATAAAAAGTTCCAATGCCAAAACTTCGCAGAAACCCCTGAAAAGGTCAAGTAAAAATATACCAGTAAAAGTCTTAAAAGCAACAGAATTGGGAATAATAGGCGCAGACCAGTAGCATTGAGAAATCACTAAACAATAGAGACGGTATAAAAATAAATGACTTTGTACTTTGCTACGAATAAGTTTTTGTTAGTTCACGGAAGATCTTTAGAATGAGTTCTGTACACGTACCGTTGGTGAAAAAATTAATTAACGCAAGGAATAAAACAAAAACGTTTTTGAAAATTTCAAAATGTCGGTCTAATGTTCTCATACATAATGTACTTGTATGTGTTGTGTATATGTGTTCTTATTTTTTTAAGGGTTTCGTTTTAAAAATGGACTTTGAATTATATGCAATGTTCTTTCGCGGTGCTTCCAAACGTGAAGTCAAAGGGCTGTCACAATCCCACTATGCGAATTCATGATAAAATGCCCGCGACAAGTACGCATTGCAAGACTAAAAAATAATATTAAATGCTGGCATAGCTTTGTTGGGCAATAACTGGTACCTATAAAAACTTATAATAAGTACAGAGTACTTATAGAATAAGATTGAGAAGAGTGGGAAGAATAACATCATCTCATGCTGTCCTGCTCGGTTTGAATCCTAACTAAGCGGTATAGCACGAGAGAAGACTGCATTGTCAATCCTATTGATTAAGTATGAAAGTTGTACAGCAGAAAGTTGCGGAGTAAATTCGTGGTAAAACGTTTGCTGCCCTGCCATTTACATGCCATTACAGATACAAATAACGTGTTACATATAGGAACAAAAAGGTCTCAGCATTATGCCGCTACAACCCGATAAATAGCGGATAAGAAAATAAGCGTCGCTACATACTAGCGACGCTTATTTTCAGAGAGACGCAAAAACGACAAACGTTAAAATCTCTGGTTGCAATACTTTACCGATTTTTGGTTGCAAAGCAACTTAATATATTCGAAATTTGCATCGTTTTCATCGTATTTTTCTTCCAACAGTACCATATCCGGCGAAGCAGAGAGGGGCAAGAAGTGGGGGCTGATATCCGGAGCGCCGCCACGTCGCCTCTCTTCATAACTTTTACTGTCAACTCAATTACTGTGTTACACGAATGTTGTCTTGTCTCGTCGTCAGATAAAAAACTTGCTATTTCATTGGTTGTAAAATTGTACAGGCAAAAAACTTGCTGGATTTTTATTGGCTGTAAAATTGTATTTGAATGCGTCTTTGTGGTTTAGGTACGTGTCGTGAAACTGTGGTGAGGTTTAAATGCTGTTACGGGCGACATTGTTTTGAGGAAAGCCTTGAAAACAATAGTGGTTGGTATATAACACAACCTACATTGTTTAGGGAATACCCTTCAAATTAATCCTCTTACCTTATTGTGTGCTTTGGGTAGTGCGAGTTTGTTTTAGTATTTGATAGCGACAATGTGGCTAGAAAATGTTAACTCAATTGAAAAACGGTCTAAAATCAACTTATCGGATTTGCAATCGTTCCAAGTATCGAAGCAAACGGCATAAGAAAATAATTATTATACACCCCATACTCATGTAACCGAGTGTCCAGAAACACGGCTGGTAACACTTACAAAGTTTCGCCACAAAAGCTTCGACATTAAAACCTCTTTCACAAATTTCCGCATTTAAAACCTGTTTCGCAATTCGGTGCACCGAAATTCCTCCAGTATTTTCCTTTAACCATCACGGTAACCGAAATAATTGTAAACGCTCTGCGGGCCACTAAACACAGTCGTTACGTTACCGTTACGGGGCTGTTACGGTTGGCTCCTTACAATGCGGACTGTATTTCTCCCCGGGGAACTAAAGGGTAGTTTCTGTAGAACTTAGGTCTTGATCGACGGTAGCGATTATGGTTGTTTTCGTTGAACTAGTGCGGTGTGGAGTTTACTTTTCTGAATGTGGAATGACGTATCTTTTTTATTCTTAATAGGAGGTAAGGAAGATTTATCTCACCTCAACAAATATTTGTCCTCTTCTGAACGCAGGCCTCCCCTTGATAAGTGTATTATCGACTTTTATCTCATTGGGTAATGCCTATAATCCTAACGCTGGGCATAATTCAAAATCTTTATTCAATCACAATAATAGAATTGTAGAAACAAAATGTAGCATGCGGGTTTGGTAATCGCAGTTCGGTGGTAAATTGTTCTGCAGGGCGGTGCTGTCCGCCCCTCCGGTGGATATCCCTTAGTCGCCTCTTACGACACCCGCAGGAAGAGTTGTTGCTATATATAGGATTATGTAACTTATTAGTCAGCATAATGTGCAAAGATATAAAAACTGCGAAGAGTCACTTGTTGTTATTTTAGAACTAGGTATTAATTTTTTGTAATATTCTTATTTATCATATTAGTTTCAAGCTGTACCTACTGATAGTAGGTAGTAACTAATAAACAATTTATTTACATTCAAAGACGATTGATGATGATTTGCTTATGTTTTGTTTTAGAGTTCGTGTTCCAGTAAGTAAACCTTTAGTTACAGGAGAGACAATGAAAGAGATTAGTTACATTACTTCTAATAAGATTATGTAAAAGAACTGTTGGCAAATCTGTAATTCTCATTTTTGATTTTTACCCCAGGGTATATTTAAAGTAAAATACCTTTAATCAATAATCAAATCATTTATTTGCTGTAATATAGGTACAAAAGTTCTTAATTAAAAATGGTATTTCCAATACATTACTACCTCATCGAGGCGTGCAAAATTAAGATAGCATGCAAATGTCACAGTAGTTTAGTAATGTTCTAACCTAGGCATATTGTAGATAATTTTATATAATCTCAAAAATCTTAAAGTAATAATATTAAGAGGCGAAATAGTAAAAAAGGTAATGTCAAAATTTATCTGTCATAAAATCGTTAAATTTATAGTATTTTTTTTTTTTTAAACTTTTCTTACTACCTACAGTTAGACAGATGAAGCTAATTTCATTGTAATTGTAAAGGGTACTTTCAATACGTGTAGCTAATTAAGGTGGCGGTTGGCTCCACCACCAGTAAATGAGGGTAGGTCCCATTTGTTCTATGGAACATGACGTCATAGTACAAAATGACACATTTTCGTCCCTATTTTTTCCATGGAATTACATACTACCTTTTCACCCGAGTTTCATGTCTTAGAACAAAATGAGAATCAGTTTTTCCCAAAACCTTCCATGATGAGATATATAAGACGTGAATGACATTAATCACTGACGTTAATACCAGGTACAGGTACACCTCACAAAGGTAAATTATTGAGAAAGCAAAAAACTAAACAAAAACGAACATGCATTTCTTCCAAGATATTTCATTACAACCCTAAGAGTTGAAATTGGTATCATTCCTTTATGCATTACATAGTAAGACGCTTTATAAAGGCTGCAGAACCAAAGGCAGCCATTCATACGTACAAACGCCGAAGCGTGAATAGTCCGGATTGTGTATGGTTCTAATTGCGGTTTTTAAGCCTTCCCGGCCGTTATGATGCCAATTATGAGCTCCGCTGTATGCCAGCTGCTTGTGGCCGGTTGGGTGCGCAGTGAGTTATTAGAAAATGTTATGTGTGTTGAACTTTTTCTAATGGAAATGCGGTTTGATAAGACTGAACAGCCATCAACTTTGAAGACTATCGAATTGTGCATATGACCTGTTCTATGTACTAAAGTCATTTAAAACGGGATATTTACAATGATTTGATTTTTGACTTATCCAATATTATTTATTTATTATATGATCACGTTATTCCGTGATCATGGCGCATGAAACTGTGCCGAAATATTGGATAACTCAAAAATTTAATCATGGTATATACCCCGTTTTGAATGACTTTAATAACCATGTGGTTTCAAAAGTTTCACTTATATGTATTTGCTCCCCTTGGAGTTGTTTTTTGGTTGGTTTTCAAAAAATGTTTGAGAAATAAAACATGCGTGGAGGTTTTAATGATGTATTAAATGAAAAAATATAATGTTTCAGAAAAAGGGATTTTGCTCTTGGATCTTATCGCACAGGAAGGGCAAGTTGACAATCAAATTGTTGCCAGTTTATAAAAACAGTAAAATGTCTTAAGGTTAATTACACACAATCATGCCTAATTAGGCTTGGTTCAGACGATTTATGTTGAGATGTTTCTCAACAAAAAATATCTGATCCTCTGATTGAAGCGTCGCGTGACCCGTGAGCTGTGTTTCAGGCGCATCATCAGTCTTGGGGACGCTTCCCACTGTTATTGATATGGATATATTCTATGGAGCATTGGAGCTACCTATCGATTGTTTGGAACAGTCTTCAGTTAGATTTATAATTTTATGCGTAAAAATAATAAGTTTCCAACAAATTGTATAACAGTAAAAAAAACAACATTTTAAATTGCATGATGAATAAAGGTCAACGACCAGTATTGCTAAGCTCTCTGGCACCTAGTACAGAGTGCAATAATAGTAGCCTTCGTTAGGCGACGATGGAGATCGAATGACAATATAAGTGAGGGGACGTGCTTTGAAAGGAAATTCTAGGAGTCCATGCTAATATAAAAATACGAATGTTACTTTGTCTGTCACGGTATACGAACGAAATAGAACTAAAATTATTGGATTGTTTTGAAAAGACTATAAAGCGACTTCAAATTATTATTTGTATCAAATATTTTTCTATTTTTTGTCACCGAATTGTCGTCCGTGACTTCAACTAGTAATTAAGGTCTCTGGCTGAAAAACAGCGCTGAATGTAATAATGTTCAGCACACGCTGAGCCAACCCCTATTTCGGCGCAGGGTCATGGAGGTAGTCTTATTTTAGTCTTAATATCACCTATTTGTGTCGTTTACCCCCATGATAAACTTCTTTGTTTGTTTATTCTATGCCTGTATTTTGTACCTGTGTCTAAAGAATTTTTTTTTTCTATTCTATTCTATTCTAAATTCCTTAGTGCTTAACTTTAAACAGTTTTTTTAAGTTTTGCTAAAAAAATATCCCTCGAAAATATAGAATTACTTCGAGATCATTCTTCATAAATACAATGGCAAAAGAATTTTCCAAATCGTTCCACAATAAATAGAAATATAGATAAAAAAACAAACAGCCGAACATAGAACCTCTACCTCTGTTGTTTTTCGTATCGTAGGTTTAAAAAGTGCTAAACCAGGATATACGAATGTTTCAAGTACAAAATTTTGACCTTACGCCAAAAGTTTACATAACTACCTATCTAATTTTCATCCAGTTCTGACCCACTGCTGGGCAAACAAGTACTACCTCCCTTTTTTCCTTACATACCGCGTTAAATCTTAAGAAATTGGAGGCCATTTTTTTGTAGTTTTACGTTATTATTTGGCCAAAATACAGTTTGAAGATTATTCGATCTTAGCAGTAAAACGTACCTTGGTTGCTTACTTGCAGAGAACACACCGCGAACAAAGTCAGGGCAGAGTATTAGTTAGCTAACAGGACAAAAAGCGTAACAGTGCCTCATTACTGGTATTAAAGTTATTTGAGTCGATAGCAATGAAATTCATTTGCAACGACGACGACGCAAAGGAATGCTTGGTATAAATAAATAAATAAAAAATAAAAATCGCTGAATGTGTTGCTAAGCTCAAATCTCGAGAGCAGCTGAACTGATTTCGCTAATTATTTTTTTAAGAATATTCCTTGAAGTACGAGGATGGTTCTTACGGAGAGAAAAAAGAGAAATTAAAAAAAAAAAATGCCTGATTCAAATGACCACCCGGGCGAAGCCGGGACGGGCCGCTAGTTTTAAAATAATTTATACTTTGTCCATGGTTTTGCGTGAATAGTTTACAGTGAATTAATAAATAATCAAATAGTTTTTTACGTTCTTCATTTATTAAAAATAACGAATTTACTAAAACTGATACGGATATGGAGTGGAGTCCACGACTCGGTAAACGTAGTGTAGGACGCCCTCCAACCAGGTGGGATGACGACCTGCGAAAGACTGCAGTTAGATGCTGGATGCGGCAAGCTGAAGACAGGGCGCTATGGCGCTCATTGGGGGAGGTCTATGTCCAGCAGTGGACTGCTATAGGCTGATGATGATGATGATGATACGGATATATTAAATAAAGTATCATTCAGCCAGGAAATCTTTATTAAAAGAGATAAAAATGACGTAATGTTTTTATGCAATTTCCGGAACAACTTTATCTACTTCTGTAAAATGCTTACGAAGATGTAGTTGCATTAATTTAGCCTAGCCACGGACAAGCTAAGTTAGTAGCAAAAGTAAATAACTTATTTAATTCCCAAACCTCTACCTTCTACCCGACCGGCAGTGGCTGTCTATTACTCACTTTATTACGTACTTTATTCCCGGATAAGATATTAACTAGAATAATATTTTAGCCCGAATGTGACCGATATAAAACCAAATATTGGACCCCGTACCTGCCTCGCTTCGGTGGCCACTAATGAAACAACATTTATCATTCTGACTGCCAAATAAAAGCTTGTTATAAGTGCCAAGTTCAAATTGTAAGTTATAGCGGATCTAAAGATAAAAATAACTTGGAAAATAACCTGTCCGAAACTGAGTCGGAGTTTAGTGCGAAAGAGATTTCGAAACGTTTATCGCATTTCACATAATTAATGTTACTAACCCTTACCTATTAATTTACGCTTGACCGGATAAATAAATACATACCTATCATAATTGAAAAAGAGATTAAAAACACGCTATAGGTACTAGGTTTCATTGTATCCAATCCATACCATTGTCATGTCACAACCTAATCAAAGACCGTCCGCGTAAAAGCAAATATACGAGTAAAATCTAGCAAAACATAAAAAATACGCTTTGTACAAAGCTAAAAATAGACGAATCTGAACTCGACCACCAAAAAGCAGAAGCGAACAAAGCAAAGTTCGCCAACCTGCGATGGAAACATAAAACAGATAGCCTGAAACGAAGACTACTCATTGAATTTAACTGAAGCAGCGCAGAGCTCGAAACTTGGGGCGAAACTCGAATTCAGACGCAGCTATAACTTTAATTAGAACACTGTTGAAAAGAAAGAAAACCGAGGTTGGGGCTGTAGTTAGGGGAAAACTTAGGGGGCGATGAAATATCATAATTTATTTTTATGCCAACTGCGAAAGTTAAATATTTCAACGAGATGATAATCAAAGTTACATAAAATAAGAAATAAAGATTAGGTATATAGGTATTCTACATAATCTAACGTTTATTACAAAAACTAAAAACCACTTTCAAATTCCAGAATATATTATACTAGCTGCGCCCAGCGGCTTTGTCCGCGTGGAAATCTATGTGTCAAATGGTTTATAAGTCTTCCTTTTGAATCCACTCTATTTAAAAAAACCGCATGAAAATTCGTTGCGTACTTTTAAAGATATTCAAAGCTATACATATGGACAGACAGACAGCGGGATGTAGTGATTATGTTTTATAAGTTTTATGGGACAAATAGAATCCCTCGTGAGTAATAGGGACTTTACGGGATCACCATGGAATCATCTTCCAGAACTCGAACCTCCAAATAGGTAGGTCCCATCCTTACCAGCTACCATCATTTAGTGGAAGTTTTCCTCAACATGATCATCTAGGCTGATGATGTTAGTAATTGTTAGAATTCGAGGTAGAATCTTGTTTATTTGAGTTGTTGTTTATTGACCAACTGATCTGCGTGGCCATGATAATCAATGTTTATACGTTTTAATGATAGGTAATGTGTCGTATTATATGTGGATTCTTAGTAGGTGTCGAGTTTATCTATGATGTTTTTCTGATGTGATTCACTCACATGAAAACTGTAGATTTTCACGGCGCGAAAAAAATGTGTTACCATTTATTATGTGCAAAAAATATACCTAACATACTAAATAAATGATGCAGTTTAATGAAACTAGGTTTTGAATGTGGTAAAAATTCTTCGAAATGTTTGTAACGTTAAAATGTTTACAATTGCTACAAAGAGATAAAAGTTTTATCAAATTATATAATTTTTTTTTTGTCACTTTGATAAAAAGGTCATTCGGATAATGAAAACATATTCATTCATCTCAACTAAATCAAGTTGATTGAATGTCTCAATTGGTTTAGTTTAAATTGGCTAAAATGAAAGTTTTTCTTATAATATTGTTGATAAAGTTAATAGAATCCAAAATAAGTGTGAACATTGAAGCAGAATCATCTTCGCCAAAACTAACTGTTAACGGAGTAAATACTAAAATAGCATCAAGCAGTGACATAAAACTATTTTTCAAAGATTTTGACAACCTACGTCAAGCAGTTACCACCCACTATGGACGTAAACCAAAAAACGTGTACTACAAAAGCCCAACCCCATGGGGAGACTTGTACAAAACGCAGAAATGGGAGGAAATATCTCTCATCACCTCATTCGAAAGCTACAGAGTGAAAACTACAAATAAAAAACCAACAGTTATCCTAACTCAAGATTTCGAAAACCACTCGAATAATACGATAAAAGTGAACACAGGTATATCGCACTCCGTCGAAAACACTTTAACTACATCGTGGACGAAAAGCAAAGAGTACGAGATATCGCAAGAGGTCGAATACGATTTGAACGTTATCTTCGCAAAAATCTCGGGAACCACTGGATTTTCGTACACAACCACTTGGGGGAAAAGCGAGGAGAAGTCTGAAAGTGTTATAGTTGGCAGCACTAGCGCTGTCGAAACTGAACTAAAACCCGGACAATCGGTTACTGCCGTTCTTTCCGTGAATTCGGGTCTTTTGGAGATAGAGGTGCACTACCAGAGTTCACTACGAGGTAATTTGGCTGTGAATTACAAACGGGCGTATGAAGGTCATCACTTTTGGGGTCCTTCAGTGAAAGATGTGATGAAAAGTGCGGGGATAGAAAACAAAGTAGGCGTGGTTGAGACGATTAAAGTGGGGTATAATATTGATGCAAAGTTGCAAGTTTTTGATAAGACTAGTGGTAAACCTTTGTAAGTGTGAAATAAAACTAAGAGTATTCTGTATTTGTAAAAAAAACCTACGCAACATGGTTAGACCAGTTATGGATGATACATAAATGGTTATAAGTTATTATTTAAGTTAATCTATTGCCCTTTGTGTAAAACTGTTTGCCTTCCGAATAAAGCAAAATAAAATAACTTCATATCTTGGGAAAAGTCTAAAGGTTATCAAAGTCTACCTATTCATACATAATTCATTAATTATAATGATAATTTTATTATGTCAATAAAACATTTGTAAATTTTATTTTATTTTAGAAATGGACAAACTTAGAGGTAGAATTTTTTTGAGTATAATTTCCTTTGAATTTTGAATGATTTTCTGAAAGACAGCCCCCATAACGCACTAAGTCCGCTCCCATCAAGTAAATGGGATCCTAGAAAAATAGTTTGGTATCTAGGAATCTCACAGAATAATTAAGTAATTCTGGCTAATTTTGGAGACGAAGAGATATTCATATTCATATATATTTATTGAATCATTGTGTAAATTTGTAGGTCTTAATATCTAGGTATTTACGGGTAAATTTACAACATTCAGGTATGTAGATAAAATACTAACACTTACAGATACCTGTAAGTGTTAGTATTTTAAGTTGACGAAAGTATTCTTTACAGCTCTCGGGGCACTTTATATTGACTAAGATTCGAATACGCGATTTTTGGAGTACGAAAAAATTTTGGACGCCAGTACTATTTCCCCTAAGTAGGATTCCGTACGATAGCGTATCCTATAGATAGATATATCCTAGAATCTAATGAGAAAAAATTGTGTAAAATAATCATAGGAATTGAAGACGACCTCTATGACGCAGCGGGCTAAGCTCTGCCTTCGGCTCAGGAGGTCGTTTCCCGACTCGGGACAAATGATTGTACGATCTGTAGTTCCTCTTTATCCCGTTAGGGCGCTGCGTGGCCTTAAATGTATTGGAAGGAAACAGAAAAAAAGGTTATTAGATTTCATATACCATGCCAAATTCATTATTATGAACTCATATATTTTATTTATTTACGTAGCACTCGTATTTTTACGTACTACCCCAAAATACGCCGACCTTGCAACTTTCAGTCGAACCTTTTGCTTTCCGCCTTTATTTTACAAAAAGAACTGGATGTATTTTATTTCCTTACAGCCTTCACCGAACTTCGGTAATATATTGGCGGAAAAGCGTCCAACCCTTCTTACCCTTGTTACGTTATGACGATTATTGGCAGTTCCTACGTAGTCACGTGGTCTGCACCCGCTGCCGATCACGTGACGTAACGTTATTCTACGGAAAACGGAGGAAACACTAATATGTGACCGTGACATCGTCGGAACGTTGGTTTTCAACACAGCGGAGGAATTTGAACTTTATTTATCGCTAAATAAAAACTATTGGGTTTAAAAGAACATCCATGGTGTAGCAATGTATGGTACAGGCAATAACTACCTCAGTACCTACCTGATTTTTTTATGCTTGTTTACGTATTATCCGTATTTTTCTGTAATTTTCCCTTTATTATTAATAATTATATATATATTTCCTAGCCCTAATCAAATTTATTGTTTAAAAATTAATAAAAAATAATAATTAAAAAATAATGCATGCTTACATATTTTTATCTGATTTTTTTTTCTTCAATTATTATTTACTTTTAAATTCATTTTGTATTTACTTCACATAAACTGCTTTTTTGATCATGCTGTGTACACATATTTAGGGATACAGTCTAGTTTTAATTATTGTGTGTTTATATTTGATTGTATTCTGTTTTGTGTGCCAAATAAATAAAATATAAATATATAGTATTTAGATGTCGCATATACAAAATTTAGAAGGACACTTCTAACCATTAAAATTATGCCTATCTGATTACTTATTATAATAACGTCTTCAGGATCATAATATTTTTTTATAGGCTTGCAAAATAAGCACAAGGCCAAAAAACCATTTTTAAACTAAGACACAAGACAAAGTACGAAAATTTACGACCGATGTGGCGCGGTGGGCGAAGGTCCGCCTGCGACGCAGGAGGTTGCGGGTTCGATTCCCGCCTCGGAACAATTGTGTGTACGATCTGCAGATATTTGTCCCGGGTGTTCTGGTCGTTTTCTATGTATAATAAAAAATATCTATATATGTATTGTATTATGTATATCAGTTATTTAGTACACATAACACAAGCTCTGCTTACCATGGGGCTAGATAATGCTGTGTGAAATGTCCAGCATTATTTATTATTTATTAATAGTAAGTTATTTAGTTAAGTAAGTTTAGTTTAAGTTATGTAGTTTTATTAACAAATAAATTCATTTCATTTCATTTCATTTCATTCGTCCACCAACGGAAGAAGTGAACATTTTGAATATTTTACGCATTCGATGAGGATACGATCCAGCAAAGATAGGTACAGATGCATAATGGACAGCCTTATCGCTAAGAGCTATTTCTTCCGGGCAACCTTCGCGACATGACGCTAGGATATGACGTATTTATTTATATTCTCAATCCCTGTGCTTGGCCTAGTGATGATGATGGAGTAAATTTTCTCCTCTACACTATGGTCGAATGCACGAATGACAGCGTATAGTATATGAATGACCTCTATGACAATACAAATAAGATAGAAAATGGCGTAAAGTCTCGCAACTATGTGACGGAATGAGTTTGAGATAAAGTGCCTGTTTTACAACGGAGCGTAAAGTTTGAAATAGTGTTTTGACACATGCAGCACCAGCAACGTTTAATATGTTATTGCTTTGCAAGTCATAAAAGTTTGTTTAAAACCGTTTGTAATTTGACTAGAAATGAAATATAGTTATGACATTCAAATTTACGCCATTTTATGCTTGTCTTCATTATTTTATCGACATATACTGTCCCAATGCCGGGCAAAGAATTATTATTCTTTTTTTTTTATCTCAAATATTCTTGGTTGTCTTCCAATGCAAGTAATTTTATGTACCCAGCATGGACATAAAATGTAAGTTACGAGAAAAACGATAACACTTTTTTTACTTTTGAAAATATCGTGGTTATAATTTTAATCAATTATATTAGGTATATTATTTTGTAAAAATCTAATCATGGTAAATATCCCGTTTTATATGACTTTTTTTATTTGTTAATGGGCAATTATTTAGAAAAAAGAGAAAAAATAGATATGTAAAGCATCAAATTTGACTTTTAGACTTTGATTTGGCTTGTCTAAGTGCTTATTTGTAAGCCTAAAGAAAGAAATTTATTGGATCTGAATCTGTTTGTTTTCGGAGAAAAAACATATGCTATATACGTATAACTATCATCCCTCCCTTTCTGTACTCCCTCATTTTCAGCACACATCCCACATTTCTCCATAAAACTTCCTAAAAGACAAACTCATCAAAGCCCAATAAAAATTCTACCCTCAAGGCTGAAGCGGCGGAGTTTCTGACAAAAAACCTGATCGTTCGGAAACGGCCCATAAATAAACATGTGAAAAGATGTAAAAATCTCGTGTAGGCTTCGTAAGCAATCAAACTTAGAAATGATGTATTTGCGAATTAAAGGACGTTGTACACTGGGGCTTTTTGACGCGTAAAAAACGCAAAACAAGTATTTATACAATACAATACAAAAATAATTTATTGTACACCAGATACAGATCAATACAAAATACATTACATGCGACAAGTACTAAATAAATAAAATAAAATAAATAATGCTGGACAATTCACACAGCATTATCTAGCCCTATGGTAAGCAGAGCTTGTGTTATGGGTACTAGATAACTGATATACATAATATAATAAATTACATAGATATATATTTTTTATTATACATAGAAAACGACCAGAACACCCGGAACAAATATCTGCAGATCGTACACACAATTATTGTTCCGAGGCGGGAATCGAACCCACAACCACCTGCGTAGCAGGCTGACCTTCGCCCTCTGCGCCACATCGGTTGTCGAAATGGTCGGCATTATCGCTTAGAAGCGCTCTCAGGCAAACTTTGGATGGAAAGAATTATATGAATTTAAGAAAGGTAGAGGGTGTACCAAAGATAATCTAATATGAACATAACATGAATACTTAAAAATAAATACTAAATAAATGTTACAAATACCAAACTAAATAATATACTACTTAAATACATAAAAGTATTTATCGTAGGAATAAAATGATTTGCATACTAAAGGATAAAGCACATCAGCACAGCAAAAATAAGCGTTGAAATATTAGCTTACACTAATCATTAAATACATTTTACAGAGGCAAAATAGCTTAGCGCTTGATTTAAACGAATGGCTCGCGAGCTGTTATCTGATGCCGCCATAAAAATTCATCTAAATGTTACGAATGAAAGCCCATTATGTCAGCATAGGTTGACCGCGCGCTACAACAAGCGCGCGTCGCCCGAGCGCTCCTCCGACCTGTCCTGGGATCTCGGCTGCCGCTGAGGACTAAAGTGCGGGTCTACAAGTCCTACGTCCGGTCCCGATTAACCTATGCGGCGCCGAGCTGGTACGCTCTGGTCTCCCAGACCAACAAGGACCGGCTCGGCGCGGGGCGCTACGTCAGGAACGACGTCATCGCCCGCGACCTGCAGATCCAATCCGTGGAGGAATTCGTCGTGCAGACGGCGCGTCGAATGTACGATCGCGCCGACAACGGACGCTACGAGCACCTACACAACATCGCGCCTCCCCAGACAAAAAAACACAAAAAAGAAAAAATATACAAACCAAATGAAGCCAAAAATATTCCTACAAAACCCAAGGACCGAAGGGGTCGTCACCCCTCGAGTTGACGCCGGGATAATGAGGCCAAGCCTCGAGGCCCCTCTTTGTGCCCCCACCAGGGCCGGAAAGAAATTTATTGATTGCCCATATGTCAATGCTTATTATGCTGTGCGTCAGTAGAGCGATCCAGTTCGGAGAAGATTATGGGTAAAGAACGCGGCGCTCATTATTTATCGTTCTGGGCAGGCCTGACCTACATAAATAAATAAAAATGCTGGACAATCCACATAGCAACATCTACTCACAAGCTAAGCAGAGCTTGTGTAATGATACTTGATGACTGATGTACATATACAACACATTATAGGTCCATAGATAGATATATACATAGAAAAAACCCACAACACACGAAAAAAACATTTTTAGATCGTACAAACATTTGTCACAAGGCGGAAATCGAACCCGCAACCTCCTGCGTCGCAGGCGGAACTTCGTCCCACGCGTCAAAACAATACAGTATTACGCGAGGGGGTCACGTAACAGGTTAGTACTCATTAACGGAATTAAAAATTGTAATCATCATCATCATCATCAGCCTATAGCAGTCCACTGCTGGACATAGGCCTCCCCCAATAAGTGCCATAGCGCCCTGTCTTCAGCTTGCCGCATCCAGCATCTACCTGCAGTCTTTCGCAGGTCGTCATCCCACATGGTCGGAGGGCGTCCTACACTACGCTAACCGAGTCGTGGTCTCCACTCAAGAACACGTTTGCTCCAGCGGCCGTCGGTTCTTCGCGGTATACGGCCGGCCCACTGCCACTAAAATTCTAAGTGTAACAAAAAATACTAAGTGCAGTAAAGCCTTTAGATGATAAAGGAAAACCTATAGTTCAATACCCATTGTAAAAACAACTCCATCAGCCTGCAAATAGAGCACACTTCAACTTGATTGTACCTCCCAACAAGTTCGCAAGCTCGCAGATTCCAGAGACGTCATCGCTATTATTCTCGTTGTGAAATAACCAACAAAGTTTTTGTGCAACTTGTACTAGGAATAGTTCGGGTGCGGGCATACCGAAGCGCTGCGATGTAGCTTAGGAAACAATTAAAAAATTCCTATAAAGAAAAATTTTTATATCACATAGTTTAATTATCTAAGGGGTTGGTAAAATAATAAAAATAAAATAATAATTTATTTCTCTTACAATACAATATAACTTTATTGCACCATCAATGCAAAAAAATTATAAAAATACTAAAGGATCTTAATACTAACTATATCTAGTGGCACAATCGAAGCGATCTCTTCCAGGCAACCTTTAAATGGATAGGATCGGTACGTATTAAAGCTGACGGTGGCGTAATTATTTAAGATAATTATATACATATATAATAATTAATATCTTATACATACATTTATACAAATAGAGCAAAAAAACAGGAACAATTAACATAATAACATATAAAATAATAATAAAAATAATAATAATAATACTCCGGCTTTTTAAGGAACCCATCCAGCATTCGGCAAGCCACCGTCTGCCACTCTTCTTAACATTATGAGTGACTTGTTTATGGCAGACGTCCGCAATCTCCCCTATAGCCCGATTACCCAGTCCATCCATCCATCACAATAGCCTGGTTTTATTTCTTTAATTTTTCTTTGCAATAGTCTCTACACCTGGCGGATACCATCTTTGGGTGTATCATATTGTGCATCCGAGGATGATACCGCTATGTGTAGCCATCGCCTTTAGATTAACTTTTCAAAGGGCCTCTGTGCTGTTGGCTTCGGCCCCACGCAAGCCTTCCAAAGGACCGGGTCACTTTATGGCCCGAGATCATGGTAAATGAGAGATATAATAAAAATAAAAAAAATCAAGAAAACTTATCAAGAGTGGTCAGATCGTCTCTTCACGAAAAGGTCATCTCATCTTACAGGTAGTAATTGTTATACTATTTTTAACATTAAATTGATTCCCAGTATTTTTTCTCATTAATATAATGTATAGTAATTAGCAAATAATCGGCCTAATTGACGGAGCTGAGACGTGGACACTCACGATAGGGCTGGTCCACCAGTTCAAAGTCGCTCAGCGAGCTATGGAAAGAGCTATGCTCGGAGTTTCTCTGAAGGATAGGATTCGTAACGAATACATCCGACAGAGAAACAAGGTTATCGATATCGCTCAAAGAATTAGCAAGCTGATGTGGCAGTGGGCGGGCCATACCTCGCGAAGAACCGACGGCCGCTGGAGCAAACGTGTTCTTGAGTGGAGACCACGACTCGGTAAACGTAGTGTAGGACGCCCTCCGACCAGGTGGGATGACGACTTGCGAAAGACTGCAAAACTGCAGGAAGATGCTGGATGCGGCAAGCTGAAGACAGGGCGCTATGGCGCTCATCGGAGGAGGCCTATGTCCAGCATTGGACTGCTATAGGCTGATGATGATGATAGTAAGTAAACAAATAATGACATGCCCATATTGGGCAAATTACGTTGTTACCACTCATTTTGTTCGTACGATCTTTTCCACATGTAATAGCAATAATTATAAGTTTTATTTTGTTCTTACTTTTATGTACATGCGTGAAACTCGTGATAACTTGTCATCTCCTGCGGTATTCGAGCTGTGTGAGGAGACGTGTAACAAATAAAAACTTACTATTACATTTGCTGAAGTGGCAGTGAGCCGGCGATATCTCGCGAAGAACCGGCAACTACTGGGGTAGACGTGTTCTTGAGTGGAGACCACAACTCGGTAAGCGTTTTGTATGACACCGTCCGGCCGCAGGTGGGATGACGACCTGCGAAAGACTGCAGGGAGATGATGGATGCGTCAAGCTGAAGACAGGGCGCTATGGCGCTCATTAGGGGAGGCATAATGTCCAGCAGTGTACTAACATAATGCTGATGATGGTGGATTCACATTACTCGTAGCACGCTACGAAGTCGCTACAAACGGCGTAGCACGTTGCTACGCCGTAGCATATTGCCACACCGCAGACTTTGGTCTCTCGAATTTGAAATACAAAGTTTATGAAATTAACAAAATTTTAATAAGGGTTTTCGGCGAAAAATGTACTTGTTTGTTTCCAGCACTTGTTTTGGATTTGGGATAATTAATGAAATTAATCAGCCGTACGTTGTGTGAAGGTGAAGGTTGAAAGGGAATTTTAATTAGGAGATAAAAATTCAGTTAGAGCAGGGTTTTGTCGAATTATATCCCTAGTATCGAATTTTGCCTTCCAGGTAATAGTCGTCTTACAGATAAGGGTCTGTGGTAAAAATGAAAATTCGTTGTGAAGGGAATTTTGGAACTTTAAATATTAAGTTTCCAGTTTTCCCTTTTTTTTCGAGGATTTTTCACGGGGGAAAACTGGAATAACTCTATATTCACATGTTTGATTGTCGCTTGTACAATAAAATAGTCTACAGAGGAAGTGTATCAGCTTCCTTCTGTCTATTTTTAACATCACTGTGTTCAAGAATTTGCCTGAATGTCTTCGAAAGCGGGTGCTTTCGACGACTTTCAGGCAAATTCTTCTTCTGAACGTGCCTCTACAAGGAAACCCTTCCTTGTAGAGGCACGTTGAGAAGTAGACATGTGAAGAGAGAGAGAGAGAGGTAGATACTACAAACCTTTAAAATCCAAAGGTTTTATTATTGTTCGGTTTTCAGAAGTAAATTCAGGTCCAATGTAAAACCAAGCGTTTTTTAGCACAAGTGTACTATCCAAGGAATCACACACTAACTTTTACGAGAAAAAAATCACCCAAACAAGTTGTCATGCAAAAAGTATCGCACATCCTTCGGGAGAGAACCTAAACTTCCCGAAAGTTAGGGAGAATTTTTTGCTCAGTTTGATCTCTTACTTGACCGAACTATATTTTATTTTTTGTCGGAACTGAAGCGGAGTCGATGTTAGCTTCCAGTTTCTTGGGGATTGAAAAAATACTGCGAAAAGTATCGTGAATATTTTTTCTTACGCTTTATAAAACTTGACGGGTAATTTTTACAGTCATTGGCAAAGAAGGAGGGTACAATCAAAAACAAGGCGCGTTTTTTGTTTCAAAATATTTATATTTCATAATATGTATGTATGTACAAATGTATGTATGTATGTATTTATTCAAAGCATTACAACTATTTTCACAGGTATAACCTAATACAATAGTGTAGTCAACTTAATTAATCGCTAGCATCGAATTTAATAAAACTAATCAAATATACACATGTCAATGAGCAAAAGTAAATTTATTTGGGGGAGGTCTATGTCCAGCAGTGGACTGCTATAGGCTGATGATGAATCATTTATTGTGATTTTATGCATAAAATTGTTCTTAGGTGCAGTTTCAATTCACACAGCATTTCGTGATAATTACGTTCAAAAACATCACCTATTCTTTATTTAGATATAGTATTTTATTTGGCCCTTGTAACTAAGTTTACCTTAGTACATGTACCTACCTCTTAACACCTAAACTAAAATAATATGACAATGCATGTGTAATTGATAGGTATGCAAAAAATAAATGAATATATAAATAAAACCAAAAACTGGATCTATATATTGACCGAGACTATAAAGTTTTTAAGCGTTTTCGTTACATACATTGACGGACGACCTCTGTGGTGCGGTGGGCGAAGGTCCGCCTGCGACGCAGGAGGTTGCAGGTTCGAATCCCGCCTCGGGCCAATTGTGTGTACGATCTGCAGATATTTGTTCCGGGTGTTCTGGTCGTTATCTATGTATAATAAAAATATCTACGTAATTTATTGTATTAAGTATATCATCCCATAACACAAGCTCTGATTAGCTTGGGGCTAGATGATGCTGTGTAGATTGTCCAGCATTATTTTTTGACCAAACTAATATATAAAAGTAAACAATATACAGTCGTGGTCAACTAATTAGGGACATGCAAGATAGTGAAGAACAATAACCGGTTATGTACATATAAATATAAAACCCTATTGATTTCTCAGTAACTATTATTTGCATAATTTGGTCCGATTATTATGCTATAAATGGCTGTTAATAAAAGAATAAATAAATAGAAAAAAGTATTTAATATCAAAGGTTGAACATGTATTCAATTTTAAGGTATAATTCTGTAGCTGGACATTTAATTTAGGACAGTAAACTAAAATGAAAAATAGAGTTAAACAAAACTAATAATCTGCAGTATTATAATATCTTTAACAGCTCCATTTTATTACGTGTAAAATCAGTACCCAGTAGCAAAACCTTTGTTAGTAATTACCGCTTGACACCGATGTGGCATAGACATTATCAGTTCTGGCATGTTTCGACAGGAATGTTTGCCCATGCCTCACAAAAAGCTTCATTAAGTTCATCTAAAGTTGTGGTACGAAAAGTGACAACTTTTTTCTTGATTTCGTGGCAAAGGTGCTCGATTAGGTTAAGGTCCGGGCTATTTGCTGGCCAATCTAGCACCGATACTGACTGACTGGTAAGAAACGACTTGACTGAACGGGCGGTATGTTTCGGGTCGTTATCATGCTGAAACGTCCATATATTAGGGAGATGCTCCTCAGCATAGGGAAGCATCGTTTCCTCCAATATTGCCTTGTATTGATGTTGGTCTAAGTTACCCTGAACTTTCCTCACAGGTCCCACTCCACGTCCAGAAAATGAACCCCACATTTTAATGTTTCCACCGCCATGTTTCACCTGCTTTTTTGTGAATCTTGGATTCATTTCCGCTTTTACTGGACGCCGTACGTGTTGCCATTGGGCGTAGGTCCAATGTCCATATTTACGTGCAAACGCCAAACGAGCATTTCTATGTTCTTTCTTCAACAACGGTACTTTGCGAGCCACTCTTCCGAACAACCCTGCTTCTACCAGACGTCGTCGAACGGTCCTCGCTGAGACACCTGCTCTTTCGTCTGTCCCAAACACTTCGTGTTTAATTAAAATAGAGCCTAGAAACGGATCTTTCTTAGCTAACCTGGTTATCATTCTATCTTCTTGCGGTGTTGTTTTTCTCGATCTTTTTGTTCTGGGCACATTTAAAGCTGTGTTATTGCGTCTGACATGTTGCACTGCATTGTATACCATAATTTTTGAACAATTTAAATGTTCTGCTATCCTTCGGTATGGCCAACCATGCTCGACAACAAACTTCATGATAATTTTTCGTAGTGTTGGATCGCAACTTTTATATTTACCAATTTTTCTTCAAAATATTTTTCAAAACCTAAAATAAAAATCGGAATTGCCGCCAAAACTACCACGAAACAATAGCAGAAGAAATAAAAAAATATTCAGATTAAAATTTTGGAAAATAGAACGCAATAATGTCTGTGTCCCTAATTTAATGGCTAGCCAGCATTCTTTGAACAAATAGTACTGTGATAATCTATCAGCTATACTGTAAAGAGAATTTGTTATTGTTTGTATAATCGGGCACATAAATGACTTACATGTAAGAGAAATGGAATATGGTTTAGACTTGATGGAAAATAAAAAGAAAATCACAAATCGGTTTAACTAAAGAGTGTCCCTAATAAGTTGACCACCACTGTATATATAAAAAAACATAAGCTTAGAACACATTCAATTAAAACCACCAAATTGCTATAGGCTGATGATGAACATTAAATTTTTTATTAATATTATTATTTAAAATTCAACATTCAATTAAAACCACCAAATTAACATTGTACTTTCATCCTTAAAACGTTTAACCAAACGGTCCAAAACGCTTTGCACTAACCCTTTTAAAGAAAGCTGATTGTATCGCGGTTTCCCCTCATCTCCTCTCGACAGTCGACACTCCGATAAAGGATAAAACAGACGGGACCGAATTCAATGAGACTTTGAAACTGACAGCATCTAGTTGTAGACTATACAAAGGTTCAAGGGCACATTAATGTATCTTTTATTTATGGTCTTTTAGCACATTGTTTTTATTTAATTCATTTTCTATTATCTATTTTAATCGTCAGTATCTCTGCAATTTGATGTAATTTCAAAGATAATTTGTACACGTAAAAAAATACTCTTTACCTCAGTTTAATTATTAACTTATTTCATCATCATCATCATCATAAACCTATGTATGTTAATCCACTGCTGGACAAAGGCCTCCCCCAATGAGCGCCATAGCGCCTTGTCTTCAGCTTGACGCATCCAGCTGTCCTTCGCAGGTCGTCTTTCCATCTGGCCGGAAGGCGTCCTGCACTACTTTTTCCGAGTCGCGGTCTCCACTCAAGAACACGTTTACCCCAACGGTCGGTTCTTCACGAGATATGCGAGATATTTCATCATAATGTAGTCTAATGCTGGACATCTAAAGCCTACGCTAGCTTAAAACTGGACATATGCCTCCCTTGCGCCTTAATGTATATTTTTTGCGCCGTGCACCGCCCTCCCACAAAGCGCAGCGAGGGCGGGCGGCGCACTCCAATGCATTGTATTGGATCTTATTAGAGAATGCTTTACGTGGAATTGTTAATAAATAATTTCGTTTTAATATTTTGTAATGGATTTCCGAAATGTAACGCCTGAGTTTAGTATTTTACGTAAATAACGGTATCAAAGTTCAGCACATCGTACCTAATTATATTTTATATAGATATAATCGACATATTGTGGTGCGTCGGCAAAGGTCCGCTTGCGACGCAGGTGGTTGCGGATTTGATTCCTGCCTTAGGATATCTACATTTTTGTACGATCTGCAACTATTAGTTCAGGGTATTTTCTATGTATAATAAAAAATATACATCCATACAAATACATTACATATGTAGATATGTTAATTATTGTATTAAGTATATCAGTCATCTAGTACCCATAAGCTCCGCTTTACTTGGGGCTAGATACTACTGTGTGAGTTGTCCAGCGTTATTATTATTATATGTATATTCCAAACAAAATGGTCCAAAATTGCAAAAAACAGCTCCCTAAGTAAACTCTCCGCCGGGCACTGTAAAGCCTTAAAGCTAGGTACACTGTATACAAAGCAGAGCCTACATTCAACACCTTTAAAGCTGACAAATTATGAAACTGTAAATACCTAGGTACAGAAGAGATAATAGTTGTTGTACAGTCAGGGTAATAAGCATTTGACACTGGACAAGCTTACGCAACGCATAGGTAAGTGAAACTGTGTGACCCGAGCAACCGAATCTGAGATATTATCAAATGTATTTTGATCCTATTCGATTGTATCGGGCTTGTACCCGATTGTACCAGCAAAAATTTTGTACGTACCTATGGACGACCTCGACGACCTCGATTTAGCGACCTCTGTGGCGCAGTGAGCAACGATCCGACTGTGACCATAACAAAAAAAACATCATATGTAATCATATTATGTATATCAGTCAGCGTACCCATAACACAAGCTCTGCTTAACTTGGGGCTAGATGATGCTGTGTGAATTAATCAATATATCTTATTTATATTATTATATATCCTGAGGGTTTAAAATTTATGGGGACGGGAATGTTTTTCAAGTAACTCATATATAGTGACTGTATTTGGTTTTAAATAGTTTCAATAGAGTAATTACCAAAGTGATTTGGGGGTAGAATTAAAAGTGGCAGTAACTATTTATTACTAGAAAGTGTTTGATGAATTCCCTGACCGTACCACCGCAGCTCCAACTTACAAGCCGTTGTTATGCTGCGACACGAATGCGATAATACGGACGTGATGGCTACTGCCTAGCCGAATTACGAACAACCAACTTAACCAGACACCCTTTTCCCCTCCTTATATCTTAAACAATAAAGACCATTTTACAATAACACGTTACAGTGTAATTTTGTCGATGTAGCAAGCAGATGGTGCACAAAATTTCAATCTTATTGCCATTGGCTTAGGTGCAAATTAGAGGGTGGGATATGGTTATAGTTTTGCTTCTTGTCTACAATTGGTGAAGCCGTGTAAAATTTAATTTTGTTGGTAATAGATATTTTACTCGGTGGTACCGATCATGTTTGTTTATTATCATCATCATCAACCTATGTCACTCCACGGCTGGACATAGGCCTTTCCCCATAGCACCCTGTCTTCAACTTGCCGCATCCAGCATCTATCTGCAGTCTTTCGCAGGTCGTCATCCCACCTGGCCGGAGGGCGTCGTTGTTTATTATAGAGAAAGTAATTTTAATCCGTTGAGATTTTGTAAATTTTTACACTGACTGATAGATAAGTGAATGTTTACGTCTGAAGTTAGCTGTTGATGTTTATACAGGTACATTGTGAACAAAATCACGAGCAGATACGGTCATAATATAAAGAATTCGTTTATGCCCGCGGCTTCGCACACTTTGTTTCTATGGAAACGTATTAAGGTGATTTCTACATCATGGGAACTTATTTATGGGATAAAAAGTAGCCTTTGTTTTATTCCAGGCCTGGAACAACCTATAGGTACGATTTTTTTAGTCGTTTTTGCGTGAAAAGGAAAAAACACCATATTTCATGTAACGTGATTCATCGAGTTAGTACCTACATCTTGTCCGCTTCACTTTTTACGCTTACTTTGGTACAACTCGGCCGAATCAAGTCTCTCCCCACATAGGTAGGTTCCTATTATTTACCTACCCATAGCAAAAGCCCTGTTTAGTTTAGCGCTAAATACCGCTGTGATTTGCCCAGCATTTTATTTTTTAATTATTTCTTATAAATCAAACAATGAGTGCCTAAAAATAGTAAGTACACCCAGAAAATCTAATATAACGCTATCAAAGAAAACATCTTACAAAGGACAACACTGTTCCTGGAATTACTGGGCAAATCTTTTTAAATAAAAAAATTCACAGCTGGCGCGATTCCGTTTTGTTCTTCGTATACTGAAAAACTGCGTTTCTGATGTCAACGTGGATTATTGTATGAAAAAAACAAAATACAAACGCCAGCTTTCAAAACTTGACCTATACACGTTAGATCGTCATTAGATAGATTTTGGTCTGCTCCAGTATATCATCATCAGCCTATATAAGTCCACTGCTGAACATAGGCCTCGCCCAATGAGCGCCATAGCGCAGGGCGCTATCTTCAGCTTGACGCATCCAGCATCTACCTGCAGTCTTTCGCAGGTCGTCATCCAACCTGGTCGGAGAGCGTCCTAAACTACGTTTACACGTGTTTACACTACTTGTTACAAGTCATTCCGAGAGAATCACGCATTATAATTTACGAATAAATCCGAAAACGTTCGAATAAAAGATTGAAAATATTTTATGGGATTGTAGAGCAAATTAAATTTAGCATCACGTCGAGCGAATTTCGAGGAATCGACGGGATTTGCATCGATGGTAGCGGTCGGTCTCACCTTTCTACTCAAGTTCCAAATTTTTTCACTTCGATTTCATTTCGATTTTATTGGGAGAGCTAAGTTGCTTTATCTCGTGGCACAGGGTAGGAGCGTTCGTTAAACCTGATGGACATTTTTAACTAAAGAAACTTGTAATGTCTACTCAACGAAGTTTTGTTTGTTTTTTGTTGACTCATAGTGAAAGATTTCAGATACAGATTTCAAAAAAAATATTTACAAAGTAAGCACTTGGCATGTAAAATTTAATAACTTTAATTAGAGAAATTTCGGGTATTATGGCCTAGGCGGCCAATATGGCCAGTATTGTTTTCTCCGATACCAACCAACACCAGCGGTTTATGTACCCGTCATATGTCGCGCGCGCCCCTTCCCTAGACCCCCTCAGCCGATCCTTACGCTGCAGCGAGTGCACGTGTGTCCGATGCGTGCGACAATCGAAAATTGTCTGATTTGATGTTATTTTTTGGTAAGTTTCACTCATTTTTGTTCCTTAAATAATAATTATTTTTATATTCCTCGTATGCAGTTTTTTAGGTAAACTTTTAAATAATTGTTTGGTGATATTTTTAAAGCACATTGTTTGCTAGTTTTTGTGTAAGAATTTTATTCGTCAAAAACGTCCCTACGGCCAATATGGCCCACTACTTAGCGGCCAATATGGTCTACCGTGCCATATTGGCCACTCATGATGTAAATCTCCCCATGTCATTTTTTTTTCTTTTTGTAGGTAATGGCTCCATGAAAACCAATTTCACAAAGAAAGCGCCAAACTTGGTGCAAGGCGTCAATGAAAAAGGCAATCGAAGATGTACGGAATAAGAAAATGGGCTCAATAAAAGCTTTTAAACTATGTAAAGTACCCCGAACAACTGGTAAGACGTTTGGCAGCTAAAGTAGACCAGCAGCCGATGAAGCGACTCATGCGAAATTGAGAAGAAAACCTACATTACCAGAAGAACTAGAGAAACAATAACACATATTAGCAATGGAAGCTAAGTTGTTCGGTTTAAATTGAACGGATGTGTAGCCTGATAAGCTGGCAATAAAAAACAATATCACCCATAACCTTTCGGCGAAAAATGGGGGGTAAAGATTGGCTAAAATCCTTTTTGGAAAGATATCCAGAACTATCTTTTCGCCGCCCAACAGGAACTTCATTTGCCAGGGCTAAGGAATTTAATAAAGAAAGCGTGGACCATTTTTTCAATCTTTATGAGAAATTGATGAATTATGGGCACATGAAGAATGCTCAGGAGTGGAAACAGACGTTTTTTTCTGTAAAATAATGCAAAGTTTATAATAATGCTTTTGTTTCGCTATGGTGGGCAATATGGCTCACTCCATTTTTGGCTAATATGGCCCTAGGCCATATTATCCTACTACGGCTAAATTTTCAAGATTTTTCCAGATTTATAAAAAAATTTATTAAAATTTTATTTTGAATTCAATAACCTTAGATTTATATTTTTTGATTACTATTAAGATCAAAGGACTGATTTAGCCAATAAAAACTGTTTGATCTCAAGAATTTCGTATTTTATTTCCAAAAAGGCTTATGGTGTGCCATATTACCCGAAGTTACTCTATTATCAAATAAGAAGAAATATGATTTTTCAAATTTTTCACAAAAAATAAACGAAACTAAAAACAGGAGGAACCCAATAATACATTAACAGAATGGCATAATATAGGACAGGAATAACTGTTTTCTGTTCCTGCTACAAAGGCTTTACTTTTACCCTATGAAAAACCTCATTCCAAAGCTAAAATTCAATTACGCACAATTACGTTCTAGAATAAATATCGTTATTTTTGTCACAATGTCCATACGGAGTTTTATTGAATTATTTTCTGTTTTCTAAACATTACACAGCTTACAATTTCAATAAGTATATTTATATATAAACGACAAAATTAATAATTACTTTGAAAAATTTACAACAGCTATCTCCCACGAATAAGCCCAGTCTTCACGCCCATAAAAACAGCTTTATCGCCAAGTTGAAAGCAGCTTCTCAGTATGAATTATCGGCTGCATCTACCGGTTGATTGATGAGCCAGACTAACTGCACCCGGCACTTTGCCTGGCTACTTGATGTATAGGGGCGGGGGATTATTGGGATTATTTAGTAGCTTTTCAGTGGAATATGGTGCATTTTCCGTTGGCAGCGGGAGAAGAAGCTGAAAGCACGACCTGGGTGTGTAGTCTCAAGGTAGGTGTGAATACTTATTCACAGCTGAATTCTGCTAAATTAATCCGTTCACCATAACAATGGTATCGTCCCAAAATGACAAATTTTGGCATTTTAACGCGCGCTCATTTCTGTACCTACTGAATTCTGAATTCGAATAAAATAATAACGAAAACAAAATAACCACGAATCGAATATTATGACACTAAGTTTTATCATGATCTGCTGCGAAAGACACGCATACAAACTGACGCTTTAAAGTATTGATTTGATTTATTTTTAGATAATTCTACTAGATCTCCATTCTACAGAACGCTGTGTAGTGCAAGTACTCATAAGTAAAGATAGGGATCAAGTTCGTCTCATCTGCCGCGTTTCTTTTATTGACTTACAAAGTTTATTCGTTAAAATTACACCTGCTACTCACGGACAAAGAACAAGCTTTTTGCCTCTGAAGACCTTTACCTCTGTAGGGTTGGCCAAAGTCTGCCTTACGCCTTATGCATTTTTGACATTTTTCAATGAAATTCTGTCATAAAAGTCGTCAGAAATCTGGTAAACAATGGTTTAATTTCATTTATTGGTCAAATAGTATATAGCATTGGACTAGAGGATAAAAAAGCGTGGGAACAGTTATGCTTCAACGCGAAAACTACCTAACAAGGTAAAGGTTTCTTTAATTTGTTGTCGGCCCAGAGAAGTAAGCGTCCCTTTGTCCGCCTCGGTGCACGTCGAACCAAGGCGTGGCGCCGCCGTCATATATGTATATATATATTATTTCCTAGTTTTACTTACGTAACTTGCTTTTTGTGACGTGTTCAAGAGTAATGTAAGGTCTAAAAAAAACAAAGTACTTTGATATTTGCTATTTGAATAGTAATAAGAAAACCGTCAACCCAAACTACTTTGAACGCAATAGATCTCGCCGCGAAACTTCTCAACTCTTCGATTTGAATAATATCAGGTGCCACCTGCGCCGTAGGCGGTTAATAAACTACGACACGCAAGTTCGGGGCTTATTGAGACTGTGATTTGATTACATTAGTGTATTGAAACACCTGTGCTGTTATGTTCAAAATGTTATATTATTATAGGGCAACTATATGATCCCAAACCGCAAGTCATATGTAATGTTAGGAGTTACTACAAGAGAATGGTTCGGGAGGCGATTAAAATTAAGAAATATTCTCATTTCAATCACAGGTGAACACAGGTTCAAACTCTCTGAATCATGGAATCAAGTTATAGCCTAGTCGTAGACCGGTCTCTCAGTGCGTCGCGGACACTGTTAGTGTTGTGTGTCGTCCGAGTGTGCAGATGGGCATGCCTAGTATCAAAAACCAAGTGAGGGTAGTTAAAATAAACTTGTCCCCGCTTCGAGGCGGTAACTCCGGTACTCCAGTCATCCCGTGACCACGACAGTGTGTAAACCTGTTGAAACGTCGGGAAACATAGGTAAATAAACGCGATATGTTGTTGAGATAAATAAATTATCTAGGATTTTGTTATTATAATACCTATATACAGGAGGATAAATACTTTACTGAGCATAGGAATGGGACTACGAGAAACAGTTCTCCCTTGTGGTCCCATTAATGGGACAAAATCCTGGGACCACTAGAAAACAGTGTACTCACTCACAATAAATACCCGTAAAAATAGTACTTGTAATCTATATATCTACATATATGATCGACTGAATTAGAGCTGCACTCACAGTAAGAATAACTTATATGTTTATAAGATTGATGGTTTAATTAAACAATAATGCGTTGCTCTGAAAAACAAAGATTTATTTTTAACAAATTAAAAACTAACTTAGGTACAATACAAGCAATCCTTATAATCCTTATACTTGACGACCGATGTGGCGCGGTGGGCGATGGTCCGCCTGCGACGCAGGAGGTTGCGGGTTCGATTCCCGCCTCGGAACAATTGTTTGTACGATCTGCAGATATTTGTTCCGGGTGTTCTGGTCGTTTTCTATGTATAATAAAAACATATCTATCTATTTAATATATTGTATTATGTATATCAGTTATCTAGTACCCATAACACAAGCTCTGCTTACCATGGGGCTAGATAATACTGTGTGAATTGTCCAGCATTATATTATATTATATTATATATTATAATCTAATTAGGTATCTATCTTACCTGAAAAACAAAGAAACGACAATTTTCAGTTAATATTTACAATTTAAACCAATAATTTTCACTTTATTAGATCCGACACCCGAGGTTTTTTTATCAGCGTTCGTATTTTTGACATGACATCTGTCTGTCTATGATGTACTGTCACTGTCAATGTGTCCGATCAATCACTTTCACAATGCGCACCAGAATTCAAAATTAAGTACGATTTCTTTACATGTTCTATTACATAATATAGTGAAAAGTGTCCTAAACCACAACGAATTGGTTTATCTGTTTTATTACAGACTCGGTAGCGGTATTCCTGTCGCAATCAGTAAAGTATACAGCAATTTTATATAGCTTTAACAGTAGCTGGAACTTCTGAGGTGGCGTGTACAGAGTATTTGGATGTAGTCCAAAGATACAGCTCGATTGTGGTTTAAAGTTTAAACGGAAGCGATTTATTTACTACCTGGTTATTCAATTAGTAACATTTAGATATTCGGATATGTATAGACGCCATTCCTATCAAATTCTGTTTCTAAAGTTCAAAGAGACGTAAGAAATTATTAGATTTAGTTTCCAAAATCCATTATAAATAACAACAAGTTCTTTTACCTTTGTACATAACAACCTACCTTGAATGCTAGGAGATGACAGTTCATTTCTTGACTTGTATGAAAACATTTTCGAAGTTTCGTTCGAGTGAAGGATTTTTTTACGATTAAGCATACCGAAACGTGTTTCGAGTTTGAGTAGAGGTTGAACCGTGGTCGAGTTACGAGAAGAGTAAAGAGATAAAGAGCGTTCCTCTAGTCCTCAATATCGCTCGTCTCATAACTTAAACGTTCAACATAAACGTAGATTTGATTGGCGATGACATCGTGCTGGGCAATGTAAGCGGTTGTTCCAAGTTTAGTTTTTGAGACGAGACGCTTCGGTAAACAGAGCCTCGACCTGATAGCTTCCAGAACTTTGTGGAACACTCTAATCTGACTTGTTTATGGTTGAACCTTAAGAACTTTGTATTTTGTGAACAAAAACAAAGATAAAGGGCGAATAACCTTGCTTACAAATGTACAGAGCTATTGAGGAACTCTGTTGCTTAGTGGTTGAGGGCCCATCTGAGACGGAGAAGGTTGGGGGTTCGGGTGTTGGCTGGTTATTCTTTAATTATTGCAGGTGGTGTGTAAATCTGTTGAAATGTCGGGAGAAATAGTAAATAATCGCGATAAGTACCCGTTAAAATAGTACTTGTAATTGCAAAATGGTTGTTCTAAGGATCTCCAAATATTTGTTTCGAACGCAGTTTTTAGGTGTTTAAAAACAATAACGGAATATCAACAGGTTTAACGGCGTTTTTTAGTTTTTCAATAAAAGCAATGAAGTAGGTCAACTAGGATTTTAAAGATATGAATGCATGTGGCTTAGTTAGGTTAGGTTAGGTTAGGTGGGGGTACTCTATTTTCCGCATTTGGACTCCAGTTGGTCCTTTATGCGTGGTGGTTTGCTAGCATAGCCAGCCTAGCTCCGTCCAGAAGCGCAGAATCTTCCTGGGGTCTTCACAGGCTTCGCGGAGCGACCTCGGCAAGTTGAGGATTTCTATACGTTGTGCTAATACTCCCTCGCATTCCAGGATTACGTGGGCAGCTGTTTCGTCGTTGCTGAGTCATCCTCTACAGAGAGGGCTGTCCGTCGCTCCGATGGTGAATAAGTGTTTGTTTAGTGGACAGTGTCCTGTTAGTGTTCCCACAAGGACACGTAGGTCCGATCTATTCAGATTTAGTAAGCGTTTTGTTAGCTTCGGTGATGTTGATGGGAGTGCCGTCCTTGCTTGTCTGCAATTGAGTTGGCTCTGCTGCTCCAGACATGGACCAAGCTCAGAACTAAAGATGTGGCTTAGTTATTACAAGTAGAAACTTTTTGGGTTGTCAGAGTCCTGATTCAGATATTAGAAAATTATTTGAATTTCTGTAACTTTTTTTTGTTTTTCCCTGTCTTGAGGGGTTTATTGAAATTCTTAGAAATCGTCCCTTAAATAAGATTCTACGAAAAAAAAAATTCGGAAAACAAATTTACAAGCAATATTATTATTTACATGTTTTATAAAATTGGAACTTGATAGAGCAGAGTATATAGTAGTATTAGTGATCATGATTTATTTAACTCTATGTGCTTACTATTCATTTTCCCATAAGCACAAAAAGGGAAAGGTAAGCAAAAGCTTTGTAGAGCTCAAATAACTTATTATTACCTGCGTCGTATCGTAAGTCGTGAAAAACGCAAAATAATGAAGGGCCTCTTAAGCCTAATATTCTATTCGGATATCCCTATCCATTAAGGGATTCTATTTTCGGAGGGATGATCTCTCAGAAAGGGGAGGGAGGGATTTTATTATTTCTCGTCAGGCTTCGAATGTGGTAATTCGGAAAAGTTTTATATCCTTGAATTCACTTAATTTTTTGGTGAGAAGGAAAAGCTTATATTGGCTTTTTGTTTCTCAGTAATTTAATTATGTTTTTCATAAGAAGTGATATCTTAATATTAACCGTTTATTTCTTTCATTTCCTTTCTATTTTTGTTCTCAGAACACTGTCTTAGATATTCTGAGAACAAGGGTCAAATTATACTTTAGCTTTGAGTTAGATGACAGTGTTTGAACTGTCCATTATTAAAATTATTTATTACTTATTTAAATCATCATTTGTGGCTTACTCATATAAATAATCAAGGTGTTATTAAATGGATAGAAAATATAATTTGTGATGATTCATACCTCACGGCTATAGACAAACATAGCTCAGAATTAGCAAGCTCAAGTGGCAGTGGGTCGGCTATATATAACGAAGAACCGAAAACCACTGGGGTAAACGTGTTCTTGAGTGGAGCCCGTGAGTCGGCAAACGTAGTATAGGACGCCCTCCGGCCAGGTGGGATGACGATGGATGGGAGATGATGGATGCGTCATGCTGAACACAGGGTGAATAATCAATTGGTAAAAAAAACGAATATTACAGGTCACATAATAATTATAAATTAAAGTTAATTAAATAGTTAGACAATAATCAAATAACTGATAATTAGATTATAATAAATGTATTATAACTAAGTAATAATACTCAAGATATTATATAATTTGGTGCTATGGCGCTCATTAGTTGAGGTCTGTGTCCAGCAGTGGACTATTATTGGTTGATGATGATATACTTTACATGTAAACACAAGTCTCAAGAATTAATTAATGGTCATTGATAGTACAGCATAATTTATCTCATGATAAATTCAACCTTAATACAAAGGATTACAGTTCAATAACTCTTTGATTTCAGCCCCTGAAAGGGTATCAGTTTGTGAAGGCAATTTCATTCTTAGAGAATAACTTTTTAGAAAACGAAAGTATTATTTCTGCAGGCATTTAATGCCATTCACCCGTACCCGCAGCCTTTGGGGTGTTTGCACACGACTATGGTATGCTGCACTAACTACAGATCGTAGATAGATATATAGAAAACACTTTATTATACCACACAAAACATAAAACAATACAGGAATAAACAAACACTAACATTACTATAAAGGGCAGCCTTATCGCTGAGAGCGATCTCTTCCAGACAACCTTAGGATGGACTGGACATGAAAGAACAATATAGATTTTATTTGCGAGTTGCTAGCTACGGTTCCTTCGATTTTATCATTTACGTGATAAAAAAACATATATAACGACCTCAGTGGCACGGTGGGCGAAGGCCTGCCTGCGACGCAGGAGGTTGCGGGTTCGATTCCCGCCTCGGAACAAATGTTTTTACGAGCTGCCGATATTTGTTACGGGTAATCTAGGTATTTCTATGTACAATAAAAAATAGCTATATATTTAATGTATTTTAATTTGTATGATATAACAGTCATCTAGTACCCATAACAGCTTAGCTTGGGGCTAGATGATGCCGTGTGGATTGTTCAGCATTATTTATTTGACTATTTATATTTCATACAATTTAGCTGGACAACCTATAACTTACTTTGATTGCTGAAATCACACGGTATGTGTTTTCTACAAGTGACTAATATGCGTAAATCCACACTAGCGCAGCGGCTGAGAAAATACAGATCTTTGTGACTCAGCACAGCCGTAATATTTTTCGAACGAAACGCATGTGCGGCGCAACACAGCCGCTGTGTAGAGCAGCAGCAGCACGAATTTTTTAGGTTAAAAAAAAGATCGCAGTCGTGGAAAAAAAACCGCAGTCAAAGTGTTAAATATGTACATTTTAATATTGTTTTTTTTTCTACAGCATTCTTGATGTGATAGCGCCTAAGGGTGGGTAAAACGTTCCAATAACGAAAGTAAATCTCCAGATTATTTACATTTTTCTCAATTTAACTTTGACGTTATCGGCTTAGTTCTAAAAGTTACAATAAAAGAAGAGATTGAGAACTTGGTTTATTGAGAGATTGTCAGAATTACTATTTGTCTGTCTGCATGTAATACTTTATATCACTACATAGTATAAAACAAAGTGGCTTCCCGTTGTCTGTCTGTCTCTATGTAGGCTTAGATCTTTAACACTTTGACAGCCAAGCATTTTATTTATTTCCAATCTCTGACAGCCGATCACGTCCCCTATCCGTGACAGTTTTTTTTTGTTAGAGGCGCTGATCACGTACTGCGTTTTTCTATAAAAGTAACAAAATGGTCAAAAAGTGCCGGCGTGCCCAGAATGGTACGCTAATTATGTATGCGGCTAACTAGGATAAAATAAGCGTCACGTGCGTAGTACGTGATCCGCTGTCAAAGTGTTAAAACTACGCAACTGGTTTTGATGATTCAATAGGAAGGTTAATAAGCCATTTGACACATAGAATTCAACGCGGGCGAAGCCGTGAGGCACAGCTAATAGGAAGTATAATGATGAAATTGGTAGGTAGATTTATGGGGATTCCTCCTTATCAGCACAAATACCTACCACTAGTAGTACGACTAGTACTGAACATGCCTCCACCAAACGAGGGGTAATTCTGGACTTTTAAAACATGCAATTCCTATTTTCCCCCATGGCCAAATTTTATTAAGCGGAAAATGGGATTTTAGATTGATTTGACCTGTGAAAGGGAAAAGTGGAATTAATTTTTTTGATTCCAGTTTTCCCCCTCAAGGGGGATTTGTCAATGGGGAAAACTGGAATAAGCCGGGTTTTGCCACAATAACCAAGCTTGGCAGGCGGATTGGTGATAGCAGTGAAAGTGTTAAAAATATACGGAAGGAAGCTGCTATCCTTCCTCTGGTAGATTTACTTAGTCAGCCATGACCAATCTCAGCCAAAATCGAAATTTTACTATAGAGACATCGTGATCAATTTACTACGAAACTGGATTTGAATTCTTTGTAATGGAAACATTTCTGGTTTGCCAAAAACGAAACTTATGACTACCTCTGTGGCACGGCCTTCGGAGGTATGCCTGTGACGCAGGAAGTTGCTGGTTCGATTCCCGCCTCGGAACAATTGTTTGTACGATCTGCAGATAATTGTTAAGGGTGTTCAAATGTTGGTGCCTTTTGGGTCGGCTAAAACGTACCTAATCAAACTGCACAACTTAAAAGAAAAGAAAGTAAGAAAATACTATTGATTCACAAGTAGGTACAGCTTGTTACTAAATAATAATAGTCTATAAGGTAAACAAGAACATAAAGAAAACATGTAAACAAGATCTATAGTTCTTCTTTCCTACTAGGTATGCACTAACACTACTCAACCAAAGTGCACTTTCTGTTCATACCCGTTCATACCACGTGCTATATTCGTCTCTGCGGTTTTAATAATACTCTAAGCAAGCACACGTCGATTCTCTAGATACCGTCTAATATATCGAGCCCTCGATAAGTTTCTTTTCTTTCCATTGCGCTTATTTAAATTATAAGTGAACTTTAGCAGTTCTGTGTTCATGGTCTTTGAACGAATAGAGATGTTTAACAAATCAGATTCGTAACGAATACATCCGACAGAGAACCAAGGTTATCGACATAGCTCAAAGAATTAGCAAGCTAAAGTGGCAGTGGGCCGGCCATATCTCGCGAAGAACCGACGGCCGATGGGGCAAACGTGTTCTTGAGTTGAGACCACGATTCGGTAAACGTACTGTAGGACGCCCTCCGACCAGGTATGGTATGGTATGGTAGTTGTACTCCTGTTTCCGCACTTAGACTCCGATTGGTCCTTTGTGCGTGGTTTCTCTGCTAGTTTAACCAGCCTAACTCCGTCCAGAAGCGCAGAATACTCCTGGGATCTTCACAGGCTTCGCGGAGTGACCTCGGGTGGTTGAGGATTTCTAGTCGCTGCGCTGTTACTCCCCCGCATTCCAGGACTACGTGGGCAGCTGATTCTTCGTCGCTCAGGCATCCTCTGCATAGAGGGCTGTCTGTTGCTCCGATGGTGAAGAGGTGTTTGTTTAGTGGGCAGTGTCCTGTGAGTGTTCCCACTAGGACGCGTAGATCTGATCTCGTCAGGCACAATAAGTGTTTGGTTAGTCTTGGTGAAGCAGCTGGGAGTGCCGTTCTGGATTGGCGGCACTCCTGTAGGCTTGACCATCTCTCGGTATGCGTTTCTCTGGTTCTGAGCTGTATCCATGTTCGGATTTGGGAGAATGGTAGGGGAAGGAACGGAGCTGGGCCTTGTGTCGGCGTTTCCGAGCCTTTCCGTGCCAATTCATCTGCAGCATCATTGCCTAGTGATCCGCTGTGTCCCTTGATCCATTGGAGGGTGATCCTGTTTCTACTGGAAATCCTCTCAAGTGCCAAGTGACATTCGTATACGAGCTTGGAGTTACAGCTGTTCCCTGCTAAAGCTCTAAGTGTAGCAGCACTGTCAGACAGGATACGCACACACTGGTTGTCTATATCCCTCCTTTCCACAGCTGTGGCTGCCTCGGTTACAGCTACACATTCGCATTGAAATATGGAGCTGTGTTTGCCTAAGTACATTGATCCGACCAGGTGGGATGACGACCTGCGAAAGACTGCAGGTAGATGCTGGATGCGGCAAGCTGAAGACAGGGCGCTATGGCGCTCATTGGGGGAGGCCTATGTCCAGCAGTGGACTGCTATAGGCTGATGATGAACAAATCAGATATTTGTATTGTTAAGGCTAACCCTGAGTCTGACAAATAGGGTTGAAGTCTAACGAAAACGCTAAAACTTAAAATATAAATCGTCCTCAGGTTGCCTGGAAGAGATCGCTGTCAGCGATAAGGCCTTCCTTTATTCTATTGTTTATTCCTGTATTGTTTTCTGTTTTGTGTGGTATAATTTTTTTTTTTTCTATCTATCTATCGAAATAAGAAACATAAATAACATGTGTAGATGAAGAATAAGAAAATCCTATCTGTGTATACCGCTGGGGTATACGTACGTTGTCTTTAATGGAGACCGCGACTCGGCTAAGGTAGTGTAGAGCGCCCTCGGGTCAGGGGGGATGACGACCAGCGAAGGACTGCAGGGAGATTCTGGATGCGTCAAGCTGAAGACAGGGCGCTATGGCGCTCATAAGGGGAGGCATATGTCCAACAGTGGATTATTATAGGTTAATAATGATGATCTATAGGCTTTACTGAATCGGCCACGCACGTGCTACAGATAAAGGATGGCTGAAAAATGGGCTTGATGAAGTGGAAAAAGAACATTCACTTCAAGTCTTCGCACTGGTTTTGGTTCGCTTTGTGGAGTCGCTTGTTGCTTGTACATAATACATACGTAGTTAATTTTATTTATTTCTTTATGTTCTTGTTTACTTATAGATTATTATTATTTCGTAACAAGCTGTACCTACTTGTGAATAAATAAATGTATTTTCTTTCTTTCTTCTTTCACTGGACTGGATGAAGAGGGCTCAAGACGGACGCCAAAGATGCAATTTGTCATTGACACGCCAGGTGGGAGAAAAAATTACTTGCACATCTCAAAAGATTTTAATTATAATTTTAACGGCATTTGAATTTATACGGTCTGAAATACATACGGACTCTCATGAGACCGGTGTCCTCAGGAGCGCCACACTCTCCTACTCAGACCACACACACACACCCTACCACACCACACACACACACAACACACCCTAACACACCACACACCCTCACATACCACACATACACACTACACACATATTTCTCTTTTTTTATTTCTTTAAAGAAACATACCTATTTATTTTGTTTGCGGAGGAAGGCGCTGACTCCGCTACACAGTTTCTTAACTTTTGCGGTAGTCAGCCCACAACTGTACCCTATACTATAAGTGTCTTGTTTCTAATAAAGATTTTGTAATTTTCAAATTGTAATTTTTCTCCTAACAACACGCTTCTCGCAACTCAAATGCAGAATACCGGGTAAAACTACCTTCATAACTAAACCCAACCTTATTCATAGAGAATTATTGCGCACCTTTCATGCAAATACAGTTCAAGCAGGATTGACAGCCCGAGCTGGCTCGGAGGGCCACTTGCCTGAATACAAAACAGCCCCTTTGGCTAATGCCTCACAATTTATGATTCGCCATCGAGGTACGCTCCCATTCCGGCATATTTCGTTCGACCTTTCGCTGATTTAGTGAAATGCTTCTTGTGAAGTCGAGAAGGTTCTCCTTTGATTAATATTGAGGTAGGTCTTGATAAAGTTTAAGGAGCTCGAGTGGATTGGATAGATGTATGTTCGGGGGATTTGATTGTTACATTATTTTCGTACGTCTATCAATATTTTTATGTGATTGGTGGGCTAAGACAATGGGCTTTTATACGACCAATTTAGATGACAAAGAGAACAAATTATTCTTCCGTCATAAAGTGAATACCTTGGTAGATAAATATAAGAAATAGAGTGATGTACTCGAAACCACTACAAATTGGTATGACTGTTTATCTCATTCATTTCATCACTCATAATCAACTTTATAACCTAGTTAACGCGTTAAATGCCATACGAATACGAACTAAAGCCTTTTTTCAGCTATCGGTGGAACTCACAGTGTTAAGGTCAAACAAGTCACTCATCTTTCCATACAAACCTGGAAGGGTAACTACTACTACTGTTTGATGTTGACCATCCAAAACTAAGGATAATATCAATTTATCTCGTCATTAGTGTCGATTCTGTTGTTTTAGAATTAGCTAAAATTAGCTAAAATTAGGATTTAAGAATGTCAAATAGTCGAAAGCTATTCTATGTTTGAAAAATTAGACTGACAGGTTTAAAATTAGGTTGACAGATCTAAAACTACTCAACTTAGTTAAAATAGCTATAACCCTATTCTTTGCATAACATTTTTACCTATGATTAGAAACGTCAACCTAATTTTAGGAAGCATCTAATTAGCTCATGTTTAAAATGTATACTTAGGCAAAAAAAATTTTGGCGTCGTATTAGTGAAAAACGGGAAGATTATTTTGTGAAAAGTGGAAAATGGATTTTGTGGTAGCTGCAATGGTGGATTCGAGGGAAAGGTGTGTAGTATTTGGCACTTGCTTGTTTGGTACCTAGCCATATCTCCACGGATTTCATCCAGCATGCCTAGAGTTTATACAGCATACATGAAACCTAGATAGGTGCCTAATTGATAAATTAAAATTACTATACACACTGATGTTATGATTTTCAGAAGAAAAAAAATTGTTTTTTTATCAAAAACCAACATCGCAGTTTATTTCTTGCGTATTTTCAGGCACAATTGAAAAGTTGAGACTGGAGCATTTAAGGGATTGTTCCAACCCCTTTGAATTGCCTGAAGCAAAATTCAAAAAAGCCGAGCCGTTACATGAGGATATGATAATGATATACAAATAAAATGTAAAAAGTAAAATGCACAGTGCACACTCAGTATTTTACAAAACGAAAACAATCAACTTCAACTTCTTTTTTGTTTTGGCGCCGCAATTAGGAGTATAATTTTGTCAAATTGCGTGCACTGCTGTCATGATAGACCTGTTGTGTAGATAAGTCAATGTCAAATCGTTAAATAATTCGTTCATTTCACAAATATTGTGATAACTAGCAACATTATAAAATAAATATTTATTTTGCTTACAGCAACACCAACTACTCAACTTAGACAGTTTTGCGATTTTCAAACACATTCTAATTTAGGTATTTTTAGGATCTGTCAATAGAATACCATATTTTTTAGGTCAACCTAACTTAAAAAACCTAAAATTTAAGTTAGGAATCCTAAAACACAGAATCGATACCATTATCTATGTTTGTATTACCTAAAACCGGCCAAGTATGAGTTGGACTCGGGCACGGAGGGTTTCGTACCATTATTACAAAATCTATAAAAATGACAAAAAAAAAATCATATCTGTTGTATGGGAGTCCCCTTAAATATTTGTTTTATTTAAATTTAACGATTTATTTCTAAAGTAGTATAAAGTTCGAATTATTCTTAAAAAAAACAAAAGGTACGCGATAAATACCCGTTAAAGTAATCCTACTAATGTTATAAACGCGAAAGTTTGTAAGTATGGATGGATGTTTGTTACTCTTTCACGTAAAAACTACTAAATGGATTTTGATGAAACTTTACAATAATATAGCTTATACATCAGAATAACACATAGGCTACAATTTATTAAGAATCTATCACCACGCGGGTGAAACCGCCGGGCGCAGCTAGTCTTTAATATGTTAACAAATAGCAAAAGTTTAAAAAGTTGTATAGATAAATGTTATGATATAGATAAATAAATGTATTTTCTATTCTACTCTATTCAATTCTATTCTACTCTATTCTACTCTATTCTACTCTATTCTACTCTATTCTACTCTATTCTACTCTATTCTACTCTATTCTACTCTATTCTACTCTATTCTACTCTATTCTACTCTATTCTACTCTATTCTACTCTATTCTACTCTATTCTACTCTATTCTACTCTATTCTACTCTATTCTACTCTATTCTACTCTATTCTACTCTATTCTCTTCTCTTCTACTCTATTCTACTCTATTCTACTCTATTCTACTCTATTCTACTCTATTCTACTCTATTCTACTCTATTCTACTCTATTCTACTCTATTCTACTCTATTCTACTCTATTCTACTCTATTCTACTCTATTCTACTCTATTCTACTCTATTCTACTCTATTCTCTTCTCTTCTACTCTATTCTACTCTATTCTCTTCTCTTCTACTCTATTCTACTCTATTCTACTCTATTCTACTCTATTCTACTCTATTCTACTCTATTCTACTCTATTCTACTCTATTCTACTCTATTCTACTCTATTCTACTCTATTCTACTCTATTCTACTCTATTCTACTCTATTCTACTCTATTCTCTTCTCTTCTACTCTATTCTACTCTATTCTCTTCTCTTCTACTCTATTCTACTCTATTCTACTCTATTCTACTCTATTCTACTCTATTCTACTCTATTCTACTCTATTCTACTCTATTCTACTCTATTCTACTCTATTCTACTCTATTCTACTCTATTCTCTTCTCTTCTACTCTATTCTACTCTATTCTACTCTATTCTATTCTATTCTATTCTATTCTATTCTATTCTATTCTAGATAGATTGTTCAAAACGTAACCCTTCTTTTGGTTTTCCCGTAGTCGGGTAGTGACGCGACGGGTACCCATTATATTTCCGTCGGTCACCCGTTAAATCCCGGAATTTGCATTTGTCTACGTTTATCAAAAGGTCCCGTACCTTTTTATGGTAATAAAATGAATACATTTATCCGACTAAAACTCTTCAGAGCTTTTAAGACCGTTGCCTAAATTAAGTTAGTTGTGACTAGCGACTTGCCTCGGATTCTGACGGTATTTTATCAGAGCTTTGTCGACGCCAGTCAAGCACTGGCGCTTGCTTTGCAGAAAAAAAAGTAAAATTGGATTGAAAACATATTGTTTTCCTTTTTAGGGTTCCTTGTTAATTATTTGTTAAGAAAGAAAGCTCAAAATCTTTCATCGATATTGAATAAACGAACCAAATGAAACTTAACACTTTGAGTGCGGTTTGTTTCGACGACTGCGATCTTTTTTTTTACCTAAAAAATTCGTGCTGCCGCTCTACACAGCGGTTGTGTTGCGCCGCACATGCGTTTCGTTCGAAAAATATTACAGCTCTGCTGAGTCACAAAGATCTGTATTTTCTTAGCCGCTGCGCTAGTGTGGATTTTCGCAGATTAGTCACTTGTAGAAAACTCATACCGTGCGTTTTCAGCACTCAAAGTGTTAACACAATAATAGAACCGTTTTTGTAAATGAATATGGTTTGGGTAATCTTTGGTTACCATGTCATTTACTACATAAAACCATAATGCCATTATAATGGTAATAATTTGATTGAAATAGACTTTGAATTCATTAATTTTAAACTGTTTTTATGGTTTGCGGGACAAATACCTTAGTCTTTAGTCCTTCTGGAAATTTTTTTACGCGAACACATCTATGCAAAATTTCATGCCTTACTTTTTCACGCCAAAACGACTGAATAAATAAATAAATAATGCTGGACAATTCACACAGCATTATCTCATCATCATCATCATCATCAGCCTATAGCAGTCCACTGCTGGACATAGGCCTCCCCCAATGAGCGCCATAGCGCCCTGTCTTCAGCTTGCCGCATCCAGCATCTACCTGCAGTCTTTCGCAGGTCGTCATCCCACCTGGTCGGAGAGCGTCCTACACTACGTTTACCGAGTCGTGGTCTCGACTCAAGAACACGTTTGCCCCATCGGCCGTCGGTTCTTCGCGAGATATGGCCGGCCCACTGCCACTTCAGCTTGCTAATTCTTTGAGCTATGTCGATAACCTTGGTTCTCTGTCGGATGTATTCGTTAGGAATCCTATCCTTCAGAGAAACTCCGAGCATAGCTCTTTCCATAGCTCGCTGACTGAGCGACTTTGAACATCATTATCTAGCCCCATGGTAAGCAGAGCTTGTGTTATGGGTACTAGATAACTGATATACATAATACAATATGTTACATAGATAGTTTTTTTTTTTATTATATATAGAAAACGACCAGAACACCCGGAACAAATATCTGCAGATCGTACACACAATTGTTCCGAGGCGGGAATCGAACCCGCAACCTCCTGCGTCGCAAGCGGACCTTCGCCCGCCGCGCCACATCGGTCGTCATTAAATGGATCGCATTCAGTCGTTTTGGCGTGAAAAGGGAACAAACATCCATCCATACATCTAAACTTTAATATTTATAATATTAGTTTGATGTAGGTAGTCAAGTCAAGTCAAAAATCATTTATTTCTTTAAGCTTACAAAATAAGCACTTAGAAAAGTCATATTTTATACATTAAATTATTATCAAAAATAATATTTTACTGTTCACTTCAATTTTTTGTCCACTAGTGAAAGAAGCGAAAAAGAAACCACTAGTATATTCATCTCTTAAATGTTTCATACATGGTTATTTGCCTATTTAAGTAGTATATGTACATACTTTACTTTTTACTTGAGTGGAGACCACTCGGTAAACGTAGTGTAGGACGCCCTCCGACCAGGTGGGATGACGACCTGCGAAAGACTGCAGGTAGATGCTGGATGCGGCAAGCTGAAGACAGGGCGCTATGGCACTCATTGGGGAGGCCTATGTCCAGCTGTGGACTGCTATAGGCAGACGATGATGATGTACATACTTAATAATATACTAGTAGGTACGTTTGTACTAGGTACGTTTATAAAAAACGACCGCCATCATTTTCCACCTGACCTTCCGACTTTATCACCGGCGTTTCATTACAAAATGTTTTTCGTAAAATAAATAACATGTGTTATTTTCTGATGTGGATGGATGGCTTTGTTAAGGGGAGTTATTCACTGTCAGCTTTTATGTAGCATATTCTAATGTGTCGCAGGTAAACAAATACTTTTTGGTTGCCCCATGAACACGGTTTGATATCATTTATGTAGGTAGTGCTTGTGCGACAATTCAGTGTTGTATCATTGGAGGAAAAAAAGTTGCCGACAAGTTAGACAACATTGTCGGCGTGTTTGTCAACTTGTTGGCGACTTTAGTGTAGAAACTTTAAGACGCAAGAGGTTTGAGTCCAAATACAGAATACGCAGGTTGCCAAGAAAAATTGCCCGAAAAGAATTCTAGACACCAAGGATATCCACTTTTCTTCTACGATTTTTTGCATTACGATTTTTTCATCATTTTTTGTATTCTTTTACGTTGTTTCGATTAGATAATTATTCATCACAATCATCAGTATATATAACAGCAGCTGAGCATAGCCTCCCCTAATGAATGCCATAGCACCCTGTCTTCAGCTTGCCGCATCCAGGATCTGCCAAAAAATTAAGCAAGAATAAATAACAATTCAATTGGATTAGATTCAGTTTTCGAGCTAACAAAACGGTCGGATATTAATGTCAGATCAGGAAAAGTCAAAATATGTCAATTCTAGCTATGTCAAGGTAGGGTAAATAACTTTGTCATTATAAACAGTAGATTTGCTTAGCGTGTACAAATTGATAAAACCACCCAAACAATTATTATAAAAGAAAAGAAGCAAAAAAGCAAAGCAAGCTCAAAGAATTAGCAAGCTGGACATTGTATCGCGAAAAACCGACAACCGCTACACGTAAACGTGTTCTTTCTCGTTTCTACCGCGACTTAGTAAACGTAGTGTAGGACGCCCGGAAGTAGTTATCCCACAGGTGGGATGACGACTTCCGAAAGAATGCAGGCAGATGCTGGGGAGGCCTATGCTCAACGGTCGATTTTTACAGGTTGATAATAATGTTTTATAAAAAAAGTTTGTTAAGATCGCGTAAGTTTAAAAACTCTTCTACTGAAATAACAAACTGCAGCCACCCCTTAACAGATAAAACCTTCAGAATGATCCGTAGATGACCCCCGGGTTTTTTCCGCTTTAATAAAACGTTATTATATTTATTTGTCATTGATTGATTGTCGCATTTATTACCAGAGCCCATCAGAGCTGTATTAAACGAATTCCTCTTGATATTTGTATCTCGCAATAGATAGCATAGGAGGTTGCGGGTTCGATTCCCGCATCGGAACAATTGTGTGTACGATCTGCAGATATTTGTTCCGGGTGTTCTGGTAGTTTTCTATGTATAATAAAAAATATCTATCTATGTAATATATTGTATTATGTATATCAGTTACCTAGTACCCATAACACAAGCTCTGCTTACTATGGGGCTAGATAATGCTGTGTGAATTGTCCAGCATTTTTTTTTCCTTTGTTAAACAGGTTTTTAAAGTTTTTCGGGGCAAATACTTTTTTAACCTCCTCAAATATTTTTTATGTCTATTTTGAGTCTTTCGGAAGTTGTCTATTTTGTTTTTATACCTCGAGATCATTCTCTCCAGCGAAAGAATTTTGCAAATCGGTCCATGAAAGGCAGAGAAAAGTACTATGTATTATAATATACTATAATAACTTAAATAAAAATATATGCAGCCAAAAATAGCCAGCTTCTCTTTTGTTTTTCATTTCGTTGTTTAAAAATTTAAATAAATAATGATATATTCTCAACACGATTGTAATTCGATTATTAAAATTACCTCAATGCAAAACATTGTGATTATATGAATCGAACCAATAATCCAATGAATATTTTGCAACCAGTTAGTTTTTCCCGATAAAATATAATACAGACATCGTATTATTGTTCCCTCATTACCAATATAATATTTTAGCTTCCAATAACACAAATTGGTGAGCAAAATAATTTCATCTGTATTTATTGCCTGAAATTTATAAATAGATAACCATTTATATTGATAATATATATTAGTTTATATGTATAACTAAACTAATACATACCTTAATCAATAATAAGTCTTGATATAGATAGATAGATAACACTTTATTACACCACAAAAAATAATACAGAGATAAAAACTTAGAATAAAGGTATAAAGGGCGGCCTTATCGCTGAGAGCGATCTCTTCCAGGCAACCTTGGGATGGACTGGACATGAACGAACAATATAGACGGTGGCACTTTAATAAATACACTAAATACCTACATTACAAACATTAAAATAAACTTACATAGACATAATATATTTATATTATATATTTATTATGTATATTTAGATATTTTTATTCATTGTCCCTTATTTCGTGAAAAAACTAATGTTTATCCTATCTTATCGAAGTTTTTCTTGCTAACTGTACCAATCAATTCCATGGACCCGTTCGGAAAGGCAATATTAGTAATTTTAAAATGTGGACCCGCTTGGTAACGATAAATGAACCTGACATTTTTGAGAAAAATAGAGTCATGGACCTCTGGGAATAAGCCAACTAAAGGTGACCACTAAACTGACTAATTATATATATATATACTTTACTTATTTTTTATGCTTACGTGGCCTGATGTTGACAGCCAGTCTCTGCATTTGGTACTAAGTAGCCCTCTCAGCAAACAGATAACTTAGTCACATACCTACCAATTAAGTTAGCTGTAATTTCCTGAATATTGTAAAAACAAAATAAAAATAATTAAAATATAGCTGCAAAAGAAAAAAATATATAAAGTCACTGTACAACATAGATAGATAGATAGATAACACTTTATTACACCACACAAAAAAGAAAATAATACAGAGATAAAAACTTAGAATAAAGGTATAAAGGGCGGCCTTATCGCTCAGAGCGATCTCTTCCAGGCAACCTTGGTATGGACTGGACATGAACGAACAATATAGACGGTGACACTTTAATAAATAATTGATAACAAATACACTAAATACCTACATTACAAACATTATAATAAACTTACATAGACATAAGATAAGGCTATCAATATTTCATATGGATAAATAATGCTGATGCAGCAGTTTTTTGAATATAGGGAGTGATTTTGCACGTCTGATGTCCAGAGAGAGAGCATTCCATAGACGGGTAGCTTGTACAGTGAATGATTTGTCATAGGAAGAGGTAGAGTGAGCAGGGACTTTCAAGATGAGGGTTTCAGAGGAACGCAAAGAGAGTAAGTAAGAGTTAAATATATTTTGTATTTGTTTTTTTCCTGTCTTGTGTATCTGTTTTTTTATTTGGTGTAAAATAAAGAGTAATTGTATAGTATAGCTGGTTTTTCACCCTATACCAACTACGTCGATAACAGACCACCAAAAGCGATTGCACCGCTCAAAGCTAAACACGCGGCCTCTCGTGTTCCCATTATCTGGATTGCAGTTCGAATTATTTCACGTTTCCGGTCGGTTAGTGTTCGCAGAGATGAAATATTCTGCAGAGCAAAAACGCGAAAACACATCATCTATAATACCTATAATACTCCACCGCTGGAAATAGGCCTCCCTTAATGAACGCCATAGCGCCTTGTCTTCAGCTTGCCGCATCCAGCATCTGGCTGCAGTCTTTCGCAAGTCTTCATCCCACCTGGTCGGAGGGCGTCGTATTTCTATCCCTTGGGAACTATTTTATGGGGTAAAAAGTAGCCTGTGTTTGATCCCAGGCTTAGAGTATAATGCAAAATTTCAGCCTGATCCGATCCGTTCAGTAGATAGATATATTTATCTATTGATACAAATTTGTTACAGTTTATATATACGTATAGAGATAGCATCTTAAATCCTAACATAGGTTTATAGACACTAGAGTTCTCTAATACGGTTAAAATTAAAATTAATGGTAGCATCATCGGTAATTAGCGGGGTAGGCAGTCACACAAACAAGCATAGTGAATTCCCTGTCCACTGCATGGCTTGTCAGGTAGCTTGACAGCCGCACACAGACGATCCACCAATCATGAGCGAGCAGCGACTCTACTGCGCCTGAGTTCAGCTACAGGTTGCTCCTGTATTGTTAAAATATAAGTTTAGGTAAAGATACAGTAGTTTTGGCTTGAAGAAGCAACCAACATCCATCAATTCAAAAAACTTTCGCAGCATCCAAACATCTGCATTTATAATATTAGTATGATCAAAGAACTCTCTCTTATTTCCCCTCTAAAGTGCTCAACAATAGTTATGATGTTACGTTGCCGCGGACATTGGTTTGGTTTGACGGAATTTTTATTCAATTTTGCACGAAAACTCGAATTGTTTTGAGTAAAGTATTTGTAGAAAAACGCTAATGGTGGCACTTCACATGGCTATTTGTGTTCGCTATTGGGTGTTTGTTGTATTTGGCAAAATACATGCAAAAAGAGGCAAATACGACACATGGCACTCAAATAACAAACACACAATAAAACTTTTGAAACTATCATGGTTATTAATACTAAAGTCATTTAAAACGGGATATTACTCAAAAATCAAGTCATGGTAAATATCCCGTTTTAAATGACTTTAGTAACAAACAAACAAACATTTGGCAGCAGACTGAGCAGAACGCAAGGTGATTTTACTATTTAAATGTTAGGTTTTACTATTAGGTACATGCTATGCAGAAATACAAAGTATTGAAAAGACCATAGAGAGTAAGGCGCTGGTAGATGCTGAGTATACATAAAAATCGAATACTGCACGTCCGTACAGGTCCACGGCGCGTGCGCTTCTGAATATCGCCATTTTGTGGAGTGGACGGCTTATTGCGTATTTGCCTATTTGACTGCTTTGATGTGCCTCGAGAAACCGACAAGCGCACGGTAACTCGTTTTTGGTATTAGCCTTATTTGTCAAATAGGCAAATAAGGCGAACACTTTGTCAAATAAATTGTCCACACATGGTAATTGTTTGCCAAATATGCCAAATACAAATAGCCATGTGCCACCATAAGAGGCGACGTGGAAGGCCCAGGATGAGATGGCGCGACGAGCTCGAGGTACATATTCCATCATGGCTGTTGCAGCGTGTTGGATCACGAGGAGTGGAAGGAGAAAAGGGAGGCATTTGCCCAGCAGTGGGACAATAATGGCTTAAAATAAAAATAAATAAATATTTTTTTTGTAGAAAAAACCTTCACACTAAAATAAACCTACATTTGTGATGTAAACTGATCTAAATGTAAAATATGTACTGATCTATCCATACAACAAAGCCACCAACCTCTATCGAATAGAAATCAGCTTTAGTCTCTGAGAAATACAGTTGAATTTTCTAAAACTTATTCTAAGACCCTATTTAGATCGGAAAAGTTTTTACCTTGAGGTGTTTTCTTTTCAGTGCCCTGAAGATTTTAATGGCGGTAATTTACGAAAGGCATTTGAGAAGATAATGTGGGAAATACGCGAGAATCACTTTGGCCGAAATACTTTCAGTTAAAACCAACGTCAAGGGTCATCGAGATTTTTTTTTGTGTATTTTACTGAGTAAGTGTAGTATTTACTTGGCAATTTAGATTGCTTTGTAATTTCTCTTTTTTAATAAAATCTGCTATTGATTCCTTCAAATACTACTACTGTTTCTGCCCGCGGCTTCGCACGCGTTGATTCTATGGAAACTTTTAAACGGTTTAAGGCTATTTATATCCCATGGGAACTAATTGATGAAATAAATAATAAAAAGTAGTCTATATTTTATTCCGTTCCTACCTGTATGTAAAATTCCAGCCCGATCCGTTCAGTAATTTTTCCGTTATTTATATCCCATGGGAACTAATTGATGAAATAAGTAATAAAAAGTAGTCTATATTTTATTCCGTTCCTACCTGTATGTAAAATTCCAGCCCGATCCGTTCAGTAATTTTTCCGTGAAAGAATAAACATCCATAAATACAAACTTTGTCACGGCGTAAGAATAGATCCCTCCGATATAGCTTTTCGAGGTGCAGCAGCTTCCTCCAGAAAATTTTAATATCTTCACTACTTCTTCATTGTAATAATGACGAAAACGTCATTACTTGGGGGGGGGGGGGGGGGGCATGCTTATTATCTACCTAGGTAGTTAAATAAATAAATATTGCTGGACAATTTACATAGCATCATCTAGCACCAAGCTAAGCAGAGCTTGTGTTATGGGTACTAGATGACTTACACTATTATACTTATTACAGTATATTACATACATAGATATATTTATGATACATAGATAACGATCAGAACACCCGGAACAAATATCTGCAGATACACACAATTGTCCCGAGGCAGGAATCGAACCCGCAACCTCCAGCGTCGCAGGCGGGCTTTCGCCAACTGCGCTACAGAGGTCGTCAGTTACCTCATAATGTTTGCTCATGAGGAAGTGAATGACAAATTTGATAGCCTGGGTTTTAAATCTGTCATTCACCATTGGCCGAGTCACTGTCAACATGTAGGTGATCTAACTGGACCATTACTAAAGTCATTTAAAACGGGATATTTACCATGATTTGATTTTTGAGTTATCCAATATTTCGGCACAGTTGCATGTACCACGATCACGGAGTAACTGAAAGCACTGCGAGTTTTTATGGGCAGGTATACCGATCTACCCTCATTTTTTGTCTTTTGCTACGAACGGCGCAAGCAACTGTGCCGAAATATTGGAAAACTCAAAAATCAAATCATGGTAAATATCCCGTTTTAAATGACTTTAGTGTTAATATCCATGATAGTTTCTAAAGTTTTATAACTGGACCATTAGCTAACTTCCGTAATACGTGGGAAGTAAACGCATTATAAAAAACGTATTTAGAATGCAATTTTAACTAAACCGGCGTAACACTACAAAAAGTAGGTAAACGTTGTGCTTTTAAAATGACCGATACAAAATCTGACAAAATCAATGAAAAAACAAACGTCGGTGTACAAATAAAAAAGGCTTCGACGAGCGAAACTGGACTGTATGAGTGGATAGAGCAGGAGCCCGTATCTCAAATGCCACGTAACATCGGATCAAAGACATTAACTCAGTCTAATAATGTGCAAAAAAAACGACTTCGACGGGACATGAACCCGCAACTCTCCCTCAGTATGGAATGTTCGAGTTCCGTCGAAGTCGATTTTTTTAGGATATTATTGATATTCTTAGAAATCTTCCCCCATTGTGAGGTTTGCGCAGTTATGGCTTTTACTATTTAATAATAGTAAAAGCCATAACTCAGTATCGACTCCTAATATAATTAGAATTTTATTAGGATGAGATGGATTAGGATTAATTTCTTATGGTTTAGTAATTTACTATTAAAATTTAAAATGTTCATAAATCTAGTCAGTATTCAATAATGTTATTGGATCAAAAAATATATATTCATATGAATTGACATTATATAATAAGTATTAATATAACCTGTCAGATAGTTTTTATGGTTGATCTTAATCTAAGACTTAAGATAAAGATTTAAGTATGTTGTATTTCATACATCTAAGGATCCAACTACTGGGAAAAGGCTTGTCTTCCTTTTCTCCATCATTCGGGATTCGGGACTAAGCCACTGGTCGCCAACCAGGTGACTTGTGAGTCGTTCGCGAGTCTGGTTTGGTTATGTTTAGTTGACCAAAATGTGGTGAAGATCTTGTTCTTAGGCCCTTCGGCCGTTCTCAGTTGATGTTCCACGAGTGATAAATTAATCGAAGAGGACCTAAATACATAGGTAATATTACTTCACAAATTATGTGACAATGTATGTGTATGTCTATACTAATATTATAAAGAGGAAAAGTTTGATTTTTTGTTTGTTTGTTTGTAATGAATAGGCTCCGAAAGTACTGGACCGATTCGAAAAATTATTTCACCGTTGGGAAGCTACACTACCCCCTGGAATATAGATATATTTTCAAAAAGTTAGGGATCCTTACTAAAACCGTGCGAAGCCGGGAAGGTTCGCTAGTAATAAATAAAAGAATATGAATAAAAACAAAGAAGCGCGTTCATTCAGGTACTCTTCCAAACATGTCGGTCCCTCTGTCTATATGGAAAAAATTGAAACTTTTTGATTTGTTCCCGTACAGCGACGGATATACGCCGGCCGCGGGCGGAATATTAATGAATTGGTTACGAACAGCGTCCAAATAAAAATACAGTTCGTTCTCGTCTGGGTTTTGGTTCTCTTGCAGCCCGACGCGCATGAAATTAGCAAACTGAAGTTGTACTCATTTAGGAGCGCTTTTTAGACCGAAATATTTATTGTTATTCTACTTCTTTGCTGAGATGGAGCAATCTGTGACCGATAATATGTTTTGTTTTTAATATAAACTGGAACAACTAAAAAAAACAATAAACATATTTTAACCAAAACAAAGGAAGCAAATCGTAAGTTGGAATAGGCGGAAAGATTCCAGTGAATTAGTAATGAAAAAATTGAATAAATTAAAAATAAATACTCCATAAATTATGATTAGAATTAACAAAAGTCTACAATATTTTGCGGCCGGGAATTTTCATTGCTAACATAAAAATCACAGCTAAATAAATAGCTCGCACCTTGAGTAAGCCAGAAATGTCGAATTTGCTCAAAGAAAGTGTTCAAAATAATCACTAGATTACATACTATTCTTGAACAAACCTTTTAATTCCATCGTGCAAATAGTTTCTCTGTAAACTGAGTCATATCTCGCGAAGAAACTGAAAAGCTGGGATAACCGTAGTGTAGGACGCCCCACGACCAGGTAGGATGACGACCTGCGAAAGACTGCAGGTAATTGCTGGATGCGTCAAGCTGAAGACAGGGCGCTGTGGCGCTCATTGGGGGAGGCCTATGTCCAGCAGTGGACTATCATAGGCTGATGATGAAGATGAAACTGAGTACATTGATACTATAATACCAACATAAGTTTCGTAAATTATTTAAGATGTCGTTTTTCAGTAGTTGTGAGATTACTCGTTGTAAGGCTTTATACAAACTGCCGTCTGTATGTCGGTAAGTACTTGAACGGTATCGTCTTGCAGGACCAGAATCGAGCTACCTGGGTGTGCTTAGATCCGCTAAGGTTCCGGAAAGCAATCAACCAAGTTCCGGCCACCGACCGAACATAGGGTGCAATAGAATAACTATAAATGTGCTTATATACATAAAAAAATATTTTTCATAGATTATGGTTAAAGTAAAGTAAAGTAAAAAATCATTTATTTCTTTAGGCTTACAAAATAAGCACTTAGACAAGTCATATTTTATATATAAATTATTATCAAATAAAATTATTTTACTGTTCGCTTAAATTTTTTGTCCACTAGTGGAAGAAGTGAAAAGAAACCTAAAAGTTAGAATCTGAACCTGAAACAAAAGTCTATATTTACATTCCTGACCGTAAAGCATGTCAGGAATTAAAACCTTTTTGAGTTAGCCAGAAAGGTCGAATTTGTTCAAAGAAGGTTGTAAATAATCACCGGACTATTTTTAATCCTATCCCGTAATTCGTTTCTCTATAAACAGATAACATTGATACCATAATAACGACATTAATTTCGTAAATTATTTCAGAAGTTTCAGTAGTAAGGCCATGTACTTAAACTGCCCTCTGTATTTAGTACTGTAAGTGTCTCTGTAAGAACTTAACCGGTATCGTCTTGTAGGACCACAATCGTGCTACCTGGATGTGCTTAGATCCGCTACGAAGATTCTGGAAAGCAATCAACCATGTTCCGGCCACCGACCGAACATAGGGTGCAATAGAATAACTAAGTGTGCAAATGTTCAACTCGAAAAAATGTTCAACTGCAGTTATAGCGCGTTTCGTACTAAATAGAAGGATGCGGGTTCAAGCCCAGCCTCGGTCGTAATTTTTTAGTATTTTACTAAAAAATTACGACTGAGACTAAAGTTCAGATGAATGGATGGAGGGATGTTTGTTACTTCTTCAGGCCATAACTACTGAATGGATTGGGCTGAAATGTTGTATAGATGTCGCTTGTATGGAATCAAACAAAAGCTACTTTTTTCCCATAAAACAGTTCCCACGGGATTTAAACAACGCGTGCAAAGCCGCGGACAGAAACAAGTTACAAATAAAATAAAAATAGAAAAAATATTATGTTGACTTTGTATTTACCATCATTTAACCTGGATTATTGATTATTTGACTGTATAACTATGTATTTATAAATTATGTTATTACCTAATCTTACTTTTTTTATAGTAACTTTCTGTTATAATTAGTATAATTGGCATAGTATCGTTCTAATTACAATTAATAAATACCTAAAAAAGGGTATTTTTCTTTTCATTATTATGATATTTACAAAAGTTTTGAATTTATTTTGATTCAAATATAAACAGACGTAACTTTACATGTTTCGATAAGATAAGACAATCTTGAGAACAAAGTGACTAAAACTAGTCCCTTAAATTACCCAACACCATAAAGACGATATAACTACTAACTAAGTTAACAAAGTAACATAACTACTACTAGTTTCGGGTCACCTTATACCGGTCAGAGACAGAGAGACTGCAGAACGCCTCGCTAACCTGACATTATTAACTCGCCTCAACCACTAACTTACAAGGTTTATGCTATATACAATATCACTCTGGCATTAAGTTCTGTACCTACTACATAAACGGGTCGTGTACTACTACTGCATAAATAGGGGTCACTTTGAACGCAAGTTTAATGTTACTTATACTTAACTTTGTTGTAGGATATTTGCATCTGTGATAGGAAATTTTGAATTAAAGTCATTTATTTTCATTTCCATTTGCGTTCGACTAGATAGATAGATAACACTTTATTACACCACACAAAAAATAAAATAATACAGAGATAAAAACTTAGAATAAAGGTATAAAGGGCGGCCTTATCGCTAAGAGCGATCTCTTCCAGGCAACCTTGGGATGGACTGGACATGAAGGAACAATATAGACGGTGGCACTTTAATAAATAATTGGTAACAAATACACTAAATACCTACATTACAAACATTATAATAAACTTACATAGACATAAGATAAGGCTATCAATATTTCATATGGATAAATAATGCTGATGCAGCAGTTTTTTGAATATAGGGAGTGATGTGTGAGTGATGTCCAGAGGGAGAGCATTCCATAGACGGGTAGCTTGTACAGTGAATGATTTGTCATAGAAAGAGGTAGAGTGAGCAGGGACTTTCAAGATGAGGGTTTCAGAGGAACGTAAAGAGAGTAAGTGAGAGGAATTCGAAACGCTCCTTGAGATAAGAAGGGCTTGGAGAATAGAATAAGATACTGTACAAGAGGGATAACATATGAGTTCTAGAGTGTGTGCAAAAATCTCTTAGGAAGTGAGGGCGCGCGTGTTCCAATGCACTACTTTTGTTGCGTTAATATGGTAGCTCACCGTTTCGCCACGAGACTTCTCTTTTTGCATAGACTCTACCAATTTCGCTAGATTGTCAATAGATAGATTGCTAACGGTGTAGGTAGAATTCCGTACGAAAATATCAAAAAAGGAACAATTGAGAAATTCGATTTCTTTGAACAAAACCGAGTAATGGAAGAATACGAGAATTTACATCCTCATACAAAACTGGAAATGTAATCGGTTATGTGTAAAGAACAAATATTTCTTAATACATTACCCGGTTCTGTGCGAACAATATTTTTCCTTGTACATTGCTGGTAATGTAACTCGGTTATGTACGAGTAACAAGGGGAAAATTCCACTAGTAAATATTTCAAAAACTCCCAAACCACTATTTAGTGAGTTGCTTACAAAAAGAAGGAACAATAAGGTATAGCATAACGTAAGTAAATTAACAAACCACAAAATCTTATAAAATAATCTAAAATAACTACGAAAAATAATCTTCTGTCGAATTGATGCTTCATAGGAACTAGGCTCCCATGCCATGTGTGTAAAAATATATAACAATCTTACGAAAAACATTCGAGAAGAAGATAATTTACACCAATTTAAAAGCATTTTTACTAGAAAAATGCGTTTATAGCCTCGAAGAATATTTTGAAAAATAGATACCTACAATTAATTGATGTTCCTTGTTCTCTAGCCCTGTTTTAGTTGTAGTAGTTTTAGTTTTAGTAGGTATTAACACTTTGAGTGCTGAAAACGCACGGTATGAGTTTTCTACAAGTGACTAATATGCGTAAATCCACACTAGCGCAGCGGCTGAGAAAATACAGATCTTTGTGACTCAGCAGAGCTGTAATATTTTTCGAACGAAACGCATATGCGGCGCAACACAACCGCTGTGTAGAGCGGCAGCACGAATTTTTTAGGTAAAAAAAAAGATCGCTGTCGTCGAAAAAAAACCGCAGTCAAAGTGTTAAGCTTTTAGTATAAGGTATAATCTTGTTTCTTTTTAATGTGACTCTTCTGAGTGATTAGATATAATATAATTGGTTTATAATTTTAACTAGAAATGGTAAATTAATCATATTATTAACTTTATTGTATATAGCCACCTAGCATTTAACTTTAAATTTATGTTGCAATACCCTTGCAGGGTGCATGTTGGACTTATATATATTTTTTAAGAACTTTTGTACACATGTAAGCAATAAACCATTGAGTATTGAGTATTGGGTAAGCCTAATGAATATGTATGCCGTTGGTATGCCGCCGCCATTTCGATATGAAACCTTTTCTGTGGAATTTTCACGCCGATTGAACTTCATGTTATGTATGGGTAATAGGATTAATTGATGTAGCTTCTGAATTTTAATGATATATTCAAAATAGCATTTGGTTTTAGAAGTAACGTTTATTTATTGATTACCATTACTTACACTAAAATGGTTTTTGCAGCTTGTTTAAAATTAATCTCTATTCAATTAATAATGTTGAACAATTCAAAAAGCTTTATCTAGCCCCGAGCTAAGCAGAGTTTGTGTTATGGGTACTAGATGACTGTTATACATAATACAATATAATACCATTGATAGATATTTTTATCATAGATAGAAAACTGACCAGAACACCCAGAATAAATATCTGCAGATCGTAAATTTTTTTTCCCGAAGTGGGGCTCGAACCCGCAACCTCCCGCAACCACCGCGCCACAGAGGTCGTCGAGCATGATTGTAGTTAATTGAAATATTTGGTTGTCGACATAGCTCTGAGAATTAGCAAGCTGAAGTGGCAATGGGCCGGCCATATCTCGCGAAGAACCGACGGCCGCTGGGGCAAACGTGTTCTTGAGTGGAGACCACGACTCGGTAAACGTAGTGTAGGACTCCCTATGACCAGGTGGGATGACGACCTGCGAAAGACTGCAGGTAGATGCTGGATGCATCAAGCTGAAGACAGGGCGCTATGGCGCTCATTGGGGGAGGCCTATGTCCAGCTGTGGACTAATATAGGATGATGATGATGATGAAATATTATATATATATATAATAATATATATATATGTACATACATGGGTGTTGATTGTGATTCACATAGCTGAAATAGCTCAGCTTTGTCAATAATTCCTTGCCCAGGCTCCTTAACCAGCGTGTAGAATTGGGCTTAGCCGAATGCTACAATTACTGAGGGGACCCCTTTTTAGCCTATTTTTCTGTTATTTTCTTTACTTCTATTGTTTTTGTATACTTTTAATTTTAAATTTTGTACCTAGTATGTCATCATCATCATTATCATCAGCCTATCTTAGTCCACTGCTGGACATAGGCCTCCCCAATGAGCGCCACAACCAATATGATTTTATTCATAGCTGAGCATGTCGGTAACCGAGACGGTCACTGCGTAAGAATAGACCATTAAATTTATTTTAGTTTTGCCAAGAGAACCCTAGTGTTTATATAAACCTTTAGGATTAGAAGATTTAGAAGCTATCAATAGTAAGCTGTAACACATTTGTAACAATAAATTATAAATATCTATCTATCAAAGGCTTTGCTCTATGTATTTGATTTTTAATACCTCTTCTGCGATCACAGGTATCCTACCAAACGTGGTGATTATGGCGAAAGCCCCCTTGTATAGAAGGTACAATCAGCAATCGATGTGTGTGTTTTGAGAAAGATGTAAAAAGCAAAAAAAATGGAAAAAATCGGTCACATCAAACCGTGAAATCTTCAAAGCCTCTGAAAATAAATAAAACCTTAATACCTCATCAAAGCCGTGATTAAGAGGTCGCGAAACCGGATCACAGATCTGAGGCGCCGAATTAAAGAAGCTAACGAAATAAAATAAACTGACAAGTGGGAGTAACAATCGTGTATGACGGTTCTTTATCGAAATAATATTAGCTAGCAGATATAAAAATATAGGAAAGTATATCTTTAGAAAACAGTGAGTGTTTTCTCTATCTATGCATATACTAGTGGTTTCTTGTTCACTTTTTCCACCAGTGTACAAAAAAATAAAGTGAAGAGAAAATCTTTGATATTTATTTAAAGTATAAAATTTTACTTGTGTACTTATTTTGTAAGCCTAAAGAAACAACGTTATTGAATCTAAATCTACGGCTTCCTTTAGCTCTAAGAAAAATCAATCAAAACCTCCTCTCAACAATCTGCCTGCCTACGAAGCGTGATGATTATGACAAAACTTTTTAGTATGACAAACGTTTGAGGCATATTCTGGAGTGGACATGACGTATGTGCGCTGGTGAGGCTACTGAAATCCCTTCTTATTGAACTATCATCATCATCAGCCTATAGCAGTCCACTGCAAGACATAGGCCTCCCCCAATGAGCGCCATAGCGCCCTGTCTTCAGTTTGCTGCATCCAACATCTACCATCTAGTTGTTATTGAACCTCCTGTTAAAAATGATGTCAGCCAATATCTTTATACTTATTTAACGTTTATTGTGAAAGAAAGAAATAAATAATAAATAAATAATGCTGGACAATTCACACAGCATTATCTAGCCCCATGGTAAGCAGAGCTTGTGTTATGGGTACTAGATAACTGATATACATAATACAATACATTACATAGATAGATTTTTTTATATTTTTATTATACATAGAAAACAACCAGAACACCCGGAACAAATATCTGCAGATCGTACACACAATTGTTCCGAGGCAGGAATCGAACCCGCAACCTTCTGCGTCGCAGGCGGACCTTCGCCCACCGCGCCACATCGGTCGTCATAATGAAATAAGAAATGTTTATAGTTACATGAAACAGAATAATGCTCGACACAGACAGACAGCCGGAGCCATCCACCAAAGATTCCCTATTTCCTGAGGTAGTTACGCATCCCCAAAAATCAAATCAGCAATAACAAAGCGAAATAAGATTCCCCTAAGTTCCCCATTTCAGCGAAGAAACGAAAAAGCAAAAATGAAAAGCGAATATTGGAGCAACAAAATATAAAAACTCAACTTCGTTTTAATTAGATTCTTTCCTTGTTTTCTATTTTTTTGTTTATTCGCCTTCTCACCTCTTGTAATTCCTATAACCGTTGCTTAATGAGAAAAGTTTAAAGTGGCCAGACGGGGAGATAAGATCTTTAAAGCTAATACAATAGTTATTGAACATTCTTTGAATATTAAGTGTGAGTAAGTTACTTTCAAGGTTGTCCTTTGACTTGTTCAGACGGCTTTGCTAGAAGCTCACAGCCAAAGCAAGGTTAGGTCTAAGGGCGTAGAGCAAGGCCCGTTTGCTTAACCAAGGGATTTATGTCTTAAGACCATGTATTTGCAGAACAAAGAGGCCACTCTTTGTGGAATTTGTATCAACTATTTTGAAACAATAATTCGTGCTATTTAGCGCGTACCTACATAATGTGAGGTTTTATGCAAGGAATTCTAAATTGGTCCTTTAGGAAGATGGTCTACTAAAATGCATAAGCAATGCTTAGGTGTAATAATATCCTTAATGTTGAGGAGTGTAAATAGCAAAGTCGGCCACGAAGCTTGGCGTGTTGATCACCATTATCATCATCATCAGCCTATGATAGTCCACAGCTGGACATAGGCCTCCCCCAATTAGCGCCCTGTCTTCGGCTTGATGCATCCAACCTGCAGTCTTTCGCAAATCGTTATCCCACCTGGTCGGAGGGCGTCCTACACTACGTTAACCGAGTCGTGGTCTCTACTCAAGAACACGTTTACCCCAGCGGCCGTCGGTTCTTTGCGAGATATGGCCGACCCACTGCCATTTCAGCTTGCTAATTCTTAGAGCTATGTCGATAACTTTGGTTCTCTGTTGGATATATTCGTTACGAATCTTATCCTTCAGAGAAACTCCGACATGGCGTGTTGATACGAGTGGATTACTTAATAGGGTATAAATATAATATATTGTAGGCAGCTATGACAGTGTTTTGTCACGTTCAGTGAGTAGACTCCACTATTATGCATTACCTTATAAAGTTAATTGAATACCAGCATACCCGAAGCCTTAAGATGATGCTTTCTTCGAAACTCAGGTATTTCCTAACAAATTTAGGTAGTTAACCCTCCGAGTGTTCAGAAACTTGGGACTTGCAACTTCGTAAACGGCTGCACTGCCAACTAACTCACTTACAACACTAGTACGGCTCTTACCATACAAACTTAATTTAGGTCCGGCTGGTTCATCGCTAAGAACTACACTACACATGGGGTACACAGAATAACTGTAGACAGGGCGCTATGTCGCTCATTGGGGGAGGCCTATGTCCAGCAGTGGACTATCATAGGCCGATGATGATGATGATGACATGGGGTCCATTCTCCTATTGCAGTCTGCTGCCATAATCATCCTGGTAGATAAATAAAAAATAAATAATGGCGGACAATTCACACAGCATTATCTAGCCTCAAGGCAAGCAGAGCTTGTGTTATGGTTACTAGATAACTGATATACATAACACAATATATTACATAGATATTTTTTACTATACACAGAAAACGACCAGAACACCCTGAACAAATATATGTAGATCGTACACACACCTCCTGCGTAAATAATACGTTCAATTTGATGATCTTGACTACTACATATTTCGTTTCTTTCATTTATTAATCTACTAGGACGGTGGGAGCAGGTAAGGATTTATGGCAGTTTCAACGTCTGCTCGTCAAGCTGAAGACAGGAGCTAGGGCGTCCATTATGGGAGGCCTAGTCAAACATTGTCATATCAATTATTTACGTTTTCCGAGATAAATTTTACAAACTAGGTAGGTACAAAAATATTAGGTAAAACAACCGACATATTTTGTGACTTTTGAATTCGCTATGTGTTTTATTAGATACTCTGGCTTAATTAAATTTTTGATAAATCAAATTTTAGCGATAATACGTCTGTAGGTAAAGAGCGCCAACAAATCCCCGCCGCTAGCGAGTCGGTTTCACCGCGCGATAAATCAAAAGTTTAGCAATTAGCACCTAACTATTGTTTTAGAGATTTGCTATGAATCTGTAAACTGGGTTGTGTTCTTGTGGTTACTGAACTGTTGTATCGTTCCGGTGATTTGATACAATGGTTTTGTAACGAGTGGTTTTATACTACACAAATTGGCTAAACTCAGTCAGACAGTTAAAATGCTTTCACCGAATTTCCTATTCGTTCGTTTCATATCGGCTTAAATACGTTTAGATCCACAAATAAAACATTTCGACTGTTAATTGTAAATCAGCCAAATGTAGAACAAAATAGTTATTTGTTCAACATGATACCAATGGTTCTTTGTTAAATGTGCCCATATTAACTCCCGAGCTAGCGAAGCTGAAGAATAGAGTCAAGAGGGTAGCGAGCTGTTGTAAGATAGATTGCTGAGTAAGCGATCGATTTAAAGGGCACGCAACAAAATACATGTATATTTTGTTTCGTGCCTTGTTGAACAAATAACTATTTTGTTCTAGTATAAAATCACTCGCAACAAAAGCATTGTACACACTGTCGTACTCACGGGATGCCTCACTACATTATGTAAACCTGGTATAAACAGCGATATGTGGAACTTTCACACATCTAACGCTCGGTTAAAAGTTCGGTGCCAGCGGCCCCCAACAGTCATGAGCAGTCATTAGGCAAGCACACAAACCGTCAAACTTACTGCAACCTCCAGGCTAACGTTAGAATATGTTTAGACTGGCCTTGTTTGACCTAGTCTAGGTAACATAACATAGTTACTGAATAAGCAAGCAGGGGCCATATTTGTAGTGTCTAAGTGCGCAGTGCCTGTGTTATTACTTTGAATATGACATATTTATGCGGCAAGCTCAAGACAGGGCGCTAATGGCGCTCATTGGTTCATCAGCCTATGAGCAGGGGACTGCTGATAGGCTGATGATGACGATGAAAAATATCTCTAAATAATTTGATTTAAAAAAAACTAAAATCCGACTTAATTTTTTTTAGTATTAACACAATTTTTAGAGACTACACTTGGGCCTTAGATGGCTACAGAAAAGTATTTTTTAAAAGGTAACAAATAAAAAATAAAATTAATACTCTTGAAATACGCCATAGAGGTTTTTGTTCTAGGTCCAGTCTATGTTAATTTTATGACTTAAATCATATTTAATATCATCTAAAGAATACACTAAAACCTAAACACCGGTAGATAATTTCATCTCAGCTAGGTATATTCCGAGTCTCAAAGCACCAAAAATTCATATCAGCTGGAAAATAAGTTAATTTTACCATCTGATACTCACCGGTTATTACTCGACTAATCTGGATAATGGCAGATAATCTGCCGTTTAACGGGGGAGGGAACTAAGCCTCTGTAATTGTTCTTAAGAGTGCCAACAGATAGATAGATAAGCGCAATAACTTCTAAGTACTCGGGTTCTTCGCTATTGTGTATGGAGCTTAGGGTATATTTTACTTAGTGGGAAACTCTTGTTTTTCCTATTTTAGTGAGATGGAATGCCAGTCAGCATTAAGCTGCTGTCCCATCACTGCTGACGCTGTACACGGCGCATTTTAGCTACAAGTATTCGTTCTGTTGACAACGTAGGTTTACGAATCAATTACAGCACACACTATATATGGAAATTTATATTGCGGCAAACGAACTCACGCAGCTAAATTGCGTCGCGTGCATAGACGCGGCGCATTTTAGCTGCTGCGTTGGTTCGTTTGTTTGACAATTGTCAAACAAACGAACCCACGTTTCCACTACAGCTCCTCAACAGGCGTTACTTTGCAGCCCGTCCCGTCAAACTTCCCGCATTGAAGCTAAACATGGGTGTACCGCGTGCATAGCGTTGACAGCGTTGAGATTCGTTCATTAGGCGTTTAGGCGTGGCTTACTCGAATATGGTGCCCACCATATTCGAGTAAACTACAAGAGTAGAAATTACATCATTAATCTCGTTTTCGTATGTAGCGTGTTTGTGGGTTGCACTCAACGTTATCACATACATTTTCTTGCAAAGCGTAGCTAGACACTTGTGCGTAGCCTGTGTCCGTCCGTGCGCAGCGGTGGGTCAGCGGCTTTATGGGGGATTTACTAGAAGTTGTGTGTACCGATAAGATAGGTTATTGTTTCTCTGCTTATTATTTTTGTTAAAGATATTCAAGGGCCCTTGGACATCATTTATGGTATGCTACATCCAGTGCCCTATTCTGCTAAGCTAACAACTAAAACTAAACTAATCGCTTTTCTATGACAATAATTGACGACCGAAGGTTGCGGGTTCGATTCCCGCCTCGGAACAATTGTGTGTACGATCTGCAGATGCAGTGTTTATTCCGGGTGTTCTGGTCGTTTTCTATGTATAATAAAAAATCTACCTACGAGTATGTTATGTAATATTTTAAGTACCCATAACTCAAGCTCAGATTTACTTAGGGCTAGGTGATGCTGTGTGGATTGTCCAGTATTATTTATTTATTTTATCCAAATAATGCAACCAGAAATTTGACTGTTAAATAAAAATAACTCAAACAGAACTTTTACTGACTACCCTTCGATAAATACTTACCCTTCAGTCAGGAAATCTTCAATAAAACTTTGTAATGATCAAAACTCAACTCCGCTATCAAATCCGTTATTCTTAACAATAATAATTATTCTCCGAAACACTCCTCGAATATTTTTTATTCCGAGAAAGATAAACAGTCTATTAACATCTCGGAGGCTTCAATCCTCAAGTCATTTGCTATTCATTAGCGCAATAAAACGAAAGGCGAGCGCCTAATGATTGCTGACCAGAGACCTATAGAAATGGATGCCGCACGTTTATAAGATAATTACACTATCTCGTATTGTTGAGTGGGGATCACGACTCGGTAAACGTAATGTAGGACGCCCTCCGTCCAGGTGGGATGACGACCTGCGAAAGACTGCAGGTAGATGCTGAAAGCGTCAAGCTGAAGACAGAGCGCTATGGCGCTCATTGCGGGAGGCCTATGTCCAGGAGTGGACTAGCTTAGGCTGATGATGATGATGATGACTAATATTATAAAAATATGTTTGAATGGATGGACGTATGGATGGATGTTTGTTACTTCTTCACGTCAAAACTACTAAACAGATATATTTATACAACATATTTATAAGTACTATTTATCAGGTACCTATTTTTTAAATATACCTATATTTTGTACCTGTGTCTAAATAAATGTTTTTTCTATTCTATTCTATTCTATTTATCCCGTTAATATACCTATTTATCCCGTTAATATACCTATTTATCCCGTTAATATACCTATTTATCCCGTTAATATACCTATTTTTCCCACGATTTTTCTCGACGCTTCAACAGGTTTACCTACGCACTGACGTTTGTGTCGGGATGACTGATAGTCATCCCGTAAATAGTGCGTGTTTTAATTTTAATAGATATAGTGATTCAAGATAAAGGTTTTTAACACTTTGACTGCGATTTTTTTTCGACGATTGCGATCTTTTTTTTAACCTAAAAAATTCGTGCTGCCGCTCTACACAGCGGTTGTGTTGCGCCGCACATGCGTTTCGCTCGAAAAATATTACGGCTGTGCTGAGTCACAAGGATCTGTATTTTCTCAGCCGCTGCGCTAGTGTGGATTTACGCATATTAGTCACTTGTAGAAAACACATACCGTGTGATTTCAGCACTCAAAGTGTTAACTAATTGAAACATTCACACGAGGGCGAAGAGCGAGGCGCAGCTAGTGCTTAATAAAAAAAAATCCTATAGCTAAAAACCAAATAGTAGGTCTCATCCAGTCCTAGCTTGATCTATAACACTGACCCACGGAACAATCAAAAGAAGCGTTTAAAAATATTATTAACAATGTACAAAAGAACGCCATTTGCGATTCATGGTCTACTTTGATCTGCCAAGATAGTGGTTTGTGATGCTCTCTGTTTAAGGCCAAGTGGGAGAGCGCACCAAACTCAAAGCCGAGGAGGTACATGCTAAGGTGGGAACCCCCTTTTTACCCTATTTTTATGAATATATTAGAAACCTTACGCTATAGAACATTCTGTTCAAGGATATTGTCTATTGAATAATTGCCATATCTCGCGAAGAAACGACGGCCGCTGGCCGCCGACCGCCGGAAAATGAGTTCTTGAGTGGAGACCACGACTAGGACGCCCTCCAACCAGGTGGGAGGACGACCTGCGAAAGACTGCAGGTAGATACTGGATGCGTCAAGCCAAAGACAGGGCGCTATGGCGCTCATTGGGGGAGGCCTATGTCCAGCAGTGGACTAATATAGGCTGATGATGATGGTGATGATGTTGGGAATGAGCACGTCTCACGTCAGAAGTTGGGAATAGGTCGTATATTTACTTAGTCAATAGTGGCTACAGTTATAACAAGAAGTTTTCCTTCACGGTTAAAACCGTTAATAGAACAAGCGAGTTCGTGTGTACAAAAAATGGGTCGGCAAGTTAATTAACAATTTTTATTGTTTCCGAACATAAAAGGAAATAATTAATTATGCTTTCCCTAAATAAACAAACTAGGGAATGAATTATATTTTAGTCCTAATTATTTCTGGGAAAACATTTTAAGTGGTTACTTCAAAATGTATTCATTAGCAAGAATTATCTAGAATTATAATTGTTTAGAAATCAGGTAGGCAGCTTTTAATGAAAAATATGCGATAAGTAAGTCTCAAAGTCCTAGGGCGGCTAATAGCTATATTTTAAATAGTTTGATGAAGTTTAGAGTAACATGAATTAAAAAAAATAATAAAAGAATTGATTGATAGCCACACACAATGATAAACAGAATTTCAAAAAAATTAAAACACACTAAAATACAGAACAACATAAGTCGTACACGTCGTAAGTCGTACGTACGTAAAATGTTAGTTTTTCGATTTATTCTACTTGATTGGTCACTTAAGAAAATCTGAATCAGGTATTATTATATTATAAGTAAATTTGTAGCAAAAAATTAGGCATCATATTTGTAACTCCCATTTGTTCTACAGAACTGTGATGTCATAGAACTGTTAATACTTTTTATCACTTTAGTTCCATGGTAGAACTATTGAAACAACACCTTGTCCATTTATTCTATAGTACTAATACTAGGTAACTACCATTAGCACCATATTAGAGGTACTATTGGTTCATGGAACTACATATATTTAGCCTTTTAATACTTGATTGCAATCAAAAGTGTTTTTAAAGGGGGAACGTAAATCGCCTCTGTGATGACCTTTTTACACCATAGTTTTTTGACTTGCACCATAACTGGAGGACTGACGATAATTACCATAAGTATGGTGAATCGGTTACGCCTTATTAGACATCATATGGTTCCTTTGTCGAGTTTTCTCCAAAACTTCTTACACAATTCGGGATTTAAATACATGACCTTTCAGATAAGAAGTCGTAGTACTTCCCAAATATTCCCAATGGTTCAAAATTACACCAAGCGTCCTAAATCCCAAAGAACCCGAAGCCAAGCATTAGGTTCGGGGCGAGGCAATTCTCTGATCCCATTTTTGTGTCGCTTCGAATTTCCTTGCTAAATAATAGGCTTTATAATAGAAAAAGTTTCTGTTACGATCCGTCTTCGGATTTCCTGTTTTTAGGGCTGCCGCTGAAAATATTAATATTTACGGCTAAATATTAATACCTTGCAAATTGAGAAAGTAAAAGTAAAAGCCTGAACGTCTTGTAGACCAGTGGCTTTTTTTGAGTAGAGAAGATGAAAAGAATCGATACTCTTCAATCTTTGATAGGGCTTCTTAGGCTTGATATGGCGTGCCGAATGATAAACTAATTATATAAATATATAATAAATAATGCTGGATAATCCACACAGCTTCAACTAGCCCCAAGCTAAGGAGAGCTTGTGTTATGGGTACTGAGGTAGGTGAATATTTATGTTATACATATTTACATATTTAATACATACATATTTAATTCTATAGAATAAAAATATGTATCTATAACGATATAATATAAGATAACGACCAGAACACCGGAACTGCAGATCGTATTGGTTCCGAAGTCGGAATCGAACCCGCAACCTCCGCATTGCAGACGGACCTTCGCTAACCGCGCCACAGATGTTACCAAACTTAATTAATAGAATAATTACTAATACAAAAACAAACTAAACACAATTGAAGAACCAGCAAAACAATCTTATTTTGAAGCGACAATAATATTATACGTGACACAAAAAAAAATGTTTTGTTAGGGAAAAAGTGTGACCTAATATATTTTTATTTTCTTTGTGCCCGAGTAATCGCTTCAACTCAATCAAATAAAGGTTGTTCAAAGCTGTACAGAGTGAAGACAGAGAAGTGCCAACCCTACTCAGGTTTGATTCGCAAAAATTTCACTCAAAATCAAAAGGAAAATTCCCATTCAAACGTTTTTCGATATTGGGGGACGTTTTGTTGCAACTTTTAATTATTATCCGGTTGACTCGTCCCGGCTATTTTTAACAATTGGGCAAAAAAAACTTGTATTTTATTAGGGAATATTTTGCCGTGAACGTAGATAACGGCGGTCGTGGCGGAAGAATTGACCCTTCAACTCAGCGAGTGGATACGGCTAGCACTACCTACATAATTCATCATTATCATCAGCCTATAGCAGTCCACTGTTGGCCTCCCCCAATGAGCGCCATAGCGCCCTGTTTTCAGCTTGCCGCATCCAGCATCTACCTGGAGTCTTTCGCAGGTCGTCATCCCACCTGGTCGGAGGCGTTTACCGAATCGTGGTCTCCACTCAAGAACACGTTTGCCCCAGCGGCCGTCGGCTCTTCGCGAGATATGGCCGGCCCACTGCCACTTCAGCTTGCTAATTCTTTGGGAATTAACACAATATATAATGCATATTTTTATTTACCAACGGCCGCCTACTTTCGAAATTGTAAACATGCTTTGTCAGTAATGTCAGTATTGTGACGTGAATGCCAAGTACACCTACTGTTATCTAATGTAACATAGAGATAAATTACGACAATGTATGCAGTGCATTTTTTGTTATTATTTATTTATTTTATCTTTTCTACCTTAGATAAATAATTCATATATTTAAAAGGATCAAATAGAGAATGCTCGTTTTAATTTCAATCAATAATCGCGCCATCAATTCTTGTCAGATAAGTGATGTCATTAATACATTAAAAGAAAGAAATTTACTCGCAGCAAATTCACCGGTCTCTCCTAAACAACTAACCTTACACTTCTTTGACCCCTATCCAAACCCCTTCCCTGCAGTTCGTAAAAGCTATTCGTAATAACTGCAGAACAGATTGAATCCATTTACCCATCCTCATTACGCTCCAACACGGCTTTGCTTCCACGTTATACTTGCGCGATACCTTCGGAAGGTGCTTTTGAAGATTCGTTTGTAGTCAAACTCACTACTATAGAAATCATCATCATCATCAGCTTATGTTAGTCCACGGCTGGACATAGGCTTCCCCCAATGAGCGCCACAGCGCCCTGTCTTCAGCTATATGCATCCAGCATCTACCTGCAGTCTTTCGCAGCCATCATCCCACCTGGTCGAAGAGCGTTCTACACTACGTTTACCGAGTCGTGGTCTCCACTCAAGAACTGTAGGAATAAAATAATTATCATACTGTAGGGCAATACCCATGCTGGGTATTGTTTTCTAAGGTAGAATAGTCAAAAAATACGTCTCTTTGTTATCGAATGCGTAAATTGTTTGAAATAAATTCCTTCAACTTCGATAATGCACGCAATGTATGACAATGCGATGTCATTATTATCTATTCTAGAGAACAATCCTCAAGCTTGGCTTACTGGACGAGACTACAGCATTGGTTCGTTAGAAAACATTATCATCTACCCAAAATAAACAGAGCTGTGGGAAACCAGACTACTGTAAGTAGGTATACTAGAATAGAAGTTATGTGTATTATTTATAAACTGTGTTCTGCGTGATATAATAAGACATGTATATATTTTGGATAATATACAATATACATATATCAATTGTAGCCTATGTGCTATTCTGATATGTAAGCTATATTATTATGAAGTTTCATCAAAATCCATTCTGTACTTTTTGCGTGAAAGAGCAACAAAAGTCCTCACAAACTTTCGCGTTTATAATATTAGTAGGATGAGTAACATGCGTAAATTTACGCCAACATGACCGAGCTTTGCTTGTAGCCCTGAGACAAGCTGAAGATAGGGTTGTGTGTTTTTGTTTGCAATTCCTAAGCGTCTTTGTGCCAGCTTTCCAGAACTGGCTCGACTTATATCAATTAAGAATAATATAAAAAAAGAAGTCTTCAAGGGTCCATCAAATAATTTCTTTTAACTCGTTAGAAGAAACTCTTTCGAAGTCATTATGAGATTAATTACAAGTTTCTTTAGAAATGCATGCGTTCATAAGATAGAACAGAGTTCCGTAAATACATATGTATAAGTATTTAGTAGGAATGCGCCGCGCAACGAAGCGCGAAGCAGTGGTATGAAGTGGTAAATGGAAACGAAGTAGAAATGGCAACCCAAGACTCAATCCTTATATGAACACTAAAATATCGTATGAACTATAATATGTTTTTTCCTAAACGGATGGATTTGGCCAGTTCCCATTCCTGGTATACGAATAGGTCCTTTCAAAATGAGTGTTTACTCTAATTCGTCACTCTGATATTAGATATCCAAGAGTCCTGTACATAAGGTCTAAAAAACAAAAAACAAAAACAAAACCTAATAAACAAATGCAGCAAAAAAAAAGGAATGAGAAAAGGGAAAAAAAGAGATTCCCACTAACCCAAGGGCCGAGAGCGTCAACTCGAGGGGTCGTCACCCCTCGAGTTGACGCCGGGGTAATGAGGCCAAGCCTCGAGGCCCCTCTCTGTGCCCCCACCAGGGCCGGAAAGAAATCTATTGATTGATTGACATAATGTCTTAAAGAAATTTTTGACTAACATTTTGAGTTTTGATATTTTCTTATATTATCATATCTTAACCTATATTTTAATCAAATATAAAATTGTTCTACGTCAAGTCCTCGCCGCGCGGACATACGATACATACAAATACGAACCTTTAAAAAATAACACCATTATCGTGGCATCTACCAACACAAACATTGTTACTCTCATCTCTCTAGGACTAAGTTTTTGCGGTAGACTCGATAAACTACGTCGAGGCGCGTGCGTAGCAAGATGTAGCTTGTAGCATCCGTAGGAAGTGGCCTAGAACGTGGCAAGTGGCGTAGCATTCGTTGCACAAATGCTACGCCACGACGTACTTACTGTAGCAAACACGCTCAACTTTTACTAACTTATTTAACGCTTGTATGAATATGAACTGTTTAAATTACGAAATAAGTTTTGAATACGAGATTTGAACGAAGTTGAGTTTGTCTACGGTCTATTCATTTTATTTAATAGCATCAACTTCTTTTTCTAATTCAAACAAACAAATAACTGACGCAATATGCATCCAGCATACAAACTTCATCATTATAGGCTACATCACTAATTCTGTTAGCTCGTGGCTTTACTCACATGGGACCTTATTAAAACAAAGCACTCCTCAATATTATTATTTCCTTGAATCACACATAACATAAACAAAGGTCCAGTTTACAAATAACAATACAAAAGAAGAAGGCTTATAACAGTAAAAGACACAAAAGAGGTGCTGCCAGAAAATATATGCTTGTCAACTCACGCATTGATTAGTTTTTGGTAACAAAATCAAGAAAATAGTTGAATCATCATCAATGGTCTTCAACCGTTCGTCTTTCGAGCGAAATGCGGTTAGAATCGAACTAAGGTTCTTTCTTCTAGCTTAATAGTTGAATGACACTATCCCTCTGCTGTGACATTAGCGTGTTTTATCTCTATGGTGGCAGAATTGCATCAATCCAGAAACAGAGCCATCTAGCAAGAAGTTGAAGTGACCTCTATGAATAACAATATATTATACGTATATACCACAAAGTACTTTTACTACATGTATATACATTCATAACACCGTATGTAAAGCCTTGTGTGTCAGGTCTCAGTTTGAAACTGTTGGTTGTCCGTCGTCAAAGCAGTGCGAATTGGAAGGAATGTACATCGCATACAGCACATACTTGCCGGAAGAATGCTCCTGCCGCATATTTCATAAAGCACTGCCCACTGTCCGCGTTTGTAGTGATGGGGTTGAATATGTAGAGTACTCTTAATTTACTCCGAATTTATTTAGTTCGAAATTTGTTTCGTGTCCATAGGGTAAAACGGGACCCTTGAAATTTTCACAGATTATGTATTTCTGTTGCCGCTATAAGAACAAAATGTGTTAAGATAATGGTACAGAAACTTTTGTGCGCGAGTCTGACTCGCACTTGGCTGGTTTTTTTTCTTCAGAATAGTGAAGGAGTTTTATACCCTGTTGGGGTACAAACTCCGAATGATGATATTAATGAGAGCTTCGATTATAGGATAAAGGTTTACTCAGAAAATTATATTATTATTATATTTCATTCCCTTATATCATTATTCACCACTACTATGATCTTCTACCATGAAACATACGCCGTATAGCCCTCTAGCGGTCTAGCTAAACCTATAATTTCCATTCACTTTGCTAGTAGTCATAGTCGGCATAAAATAAATTATTTCGGACAAGTCCGAACTCCGAATTCGCTAACAAACACATCCTTAGAGTTATACGGTGAACTGAGCATGGGAAATGTTTTAAATATTCTGAATTGAAACTGTGATACCGTCCTTAGCTTCCGCAATCGTGTTACACCATCACTTGGAAACCTATTGTAAATGTGGACTTAGATAAGGTTTTTAAGAATATTGACAGCCATAAACATAAACGGAACTGAGTATTAAAAACGTGACTGTGAATTGCTTTTCTGGTGGCGTTTCTTAAAACGTACGATTTTGTATTGGATGCAGGCGTTACAGATGTCACGGTATTCGAAAAGTTTAGCTGTTTTTAAAGTATTGGCTTTTCCGATGACCTCTGTGGCGAAGGTCCGCCTGCGACGTCAAGAAGGTCGAGAGTTCGATTCTCGCCTAGGGATAAACGTGTGTACGATCTAACAGATATTGGTTTCGGGTGATCTGGGTGTATTATATGTAGGTATATTAAATAAAATATCTATCTATGTAATGTATTGTATATTATGTACGTATGTATATTCGTTATCAGATAACCCGCAACCTCCTGCGTCGCAGGCGGACCTTCGCCCACCGCGACACATCGGTCGTCTATATTGAATTCGTCGTAACTCAACGTTGTAACACAACGTAAACTCAACTCAACACTCGTTCTGAAACTCAAAATTCAATATGAAATCCTTTCTACTCTATTGTAATCAAAAGGAATGATAATTTAAACAGCTTAAATCACAAATATCAAATGAAACAGTATTATCAAAAGATACTTTGCAAATTCAAGGGATATTCCTTTCTGTTAACAAGCTGTGTTAAGTATGAGAAATGGCAGCATAAAGAAGAACATTTTAATAATGCTTTGAACATTAAAACTGGCGCTTAAAAGGCCCATTTCCACTAGATATGAAAACGTTATAAAGACATAAGCGAGCACTGAGCTCCATTGAGTAAGGTTTTTGTACGAACGGCCGGATTTGTGTTAGCAATTAATGGAAAAGAAAATATAATGACATTTTTAGATTTTATCAACTAACATTATATTTAAAACGATTATCTTCTAAAGTTCTTGAACTTAGTTTAAGTACATACATCTATCTTTACAACATAAAATAAGCCATAATGAAATGAAATGAAATGAAATGAAATGAAATGAAATGAAATGAAAGTTTATTTCTTTAGGCTTACAAATAAGCACTTAGACAAGTCATATTTTATACTATTCATTATTATATGTATTGTTGTTCACTTCAATTTTTTGTCCACCAGTGGAAGAAGTGAGAAGAAACCACTAGTATGTTCATAACTTATGTGTCTAGTACATATGATTTGCTTATCTGTAATTTGTTAGATTTTGAGTTGGAGCAAAACTCGTTCCAAGCTTTTTTATCTTCTAGATAATCTGATATTTTGTAATAAGCCTTTTTACAAAGAATATGCTTCACAATTTTTTTAAATTTATTTATTGATAATTTTTGCAACTCACTTGGAGTTTTGTTGTAGAAGCGTATACATTGCCCTTTAAAAGATGCACTTATCTTATGTAGTCTAGTTGTGGGAACAGCGAGTTTATTCTTATTTCTAGTATTTACATTATGTATATCGCTTTTTTTAATGAATCGATTGATGTTTTTATGAGTGTACAACAAGTTTTCATAAATATATTGACATGGTACTGTCATTATGTTTATTTCTTTGAATTTATTACGTAGGGATTCTCTGGGACCCATATTATAGATCGCACGAACAGCCCTCTTCTGCAACACAAAAATGGTGTTTATATCTGCAGCGTTCCCCCACAATAGTATGCCATAAGACATAATACTATGGAAGTAGCTGAAATAGACTAGTCGAGAAGTATCAACGTCTGTAAGTTGACGGATTTTTTTAACTGCATATGCTGCAGAACTAAGTCTCTTCGATAGCTTATCTATGTGTGGGCCCCATTGGAGTTTACTATCTAAGGTTATTCCTAAGAATACGGTATTGTCTACAATTTCTACCGTTTCTCCTTTTACGTTTACATCAGCCTTAACTTGTTTTACATTAGGTAGAATAAATCTTATACATTTTGTTTTGGTTTCATTGAGCAAAAGATTATTGATACTAAACCAATGGACTACCTTTGAGATTGCAGTATTTACATCGTCGAAATTTGTTTTTTGTCGATTCATTTTAAAAATTAATGAAGTATCATCAGCAAACAATACAATCTCATGATCATTCTTTACAAGATGAGGCAGGTCGTTAATATAAACTAAAAATAGGAAAGGACCCAAGATAGAGCCCTGCGGTACACCCATTGTAACCACAGACCCTTTAGATCGTTTCCCATTAATGTCAACTCTTTGTATCCTATCACTCAAGTAAGATGTAAGAAGATCCAAAGAGCTGTCCCTTATTCCATAATGATGTAGTTTCCTGATTAATGTTTCGTGATGAACGCAATCGAATGCTTTTGACAAGTCACAAAAAACGCCTAAAGCATCTTGCGACTTCTCCCAAGCATCAAAAATATGCGATACCAACTCTACACCGGCATCAGTAGTTGACCTGCCACGAGTAAACCCAAATTGCTTACAGTGTAGCAGGTCATTGCCATTAAAATGTCTAAGCAATTGGTGTAAAATAAGTTTTTCAAAAACTTTACTGAATGTAGGCAGTACTGATATTGGTCTAAAGTTAGTGGGGTCAGACCTAATACCCGATTTAAACAATGGGATTATTTTACTATGTTTCATTAGATCAGGAAATATGCCACAATCAATGGATTCATTAAATATAAAAGCTAGATCTGGTGCAATGGTATCAATTAAAGGTTTAATAATTTTAACGGAAATGCCCCAGAGATCTGCAGTTTTTTTAATATTTAAAAGTTTAAAGGCTTTTTTTATATCATTTTCATCAACATGGGTAAAAATAAATTTACTATCGCATTTAGGTACATTTTCTTTAAGTAATGATTCAGCTATTATTTGAGAAGAGTTCAGACATTTTGTAGTACAGATTGGAATGTCAGTAAAAAAATTTTCAAAAGCTTGCGCTACTTCAACATCATTTTTGATAGAGCAATCATTAATCTTTAAACTGTAATCATTAATGTAGGTATTGACCTTTCCAGTCTCACTATTAATTATTTTCCATGTTGATTTTATTACATTTTCACTATTTTTAATTTTCGAGCTAATATAATTGGATTTTGCTGTATTACAAACTTTTCTAAATATTTTTGAGTAATTTTTTACTTTTTCTTTAAATTCCTGGCTAAAATTGTACTGCTTTTCACTATACAGTTCATATAACTTTTGTCTACTCTTATGTATACCTACTGTTGCCCACTCACTAAAGCTAAGTTTTTCTGAGACCAAGATCGATTTGGGTATGAATATTGAATTGAACGCATTGGTGAATTTATTAAAAAAACTACAATACGACTCATTTGGGTTGTTAAGTGAGTAGTTAGGTGATGGTTTAAAATCCCAATCCAATTTCAACCGTTCAAATCGATCTGTGGTCACAGGAACGTACTTAATTTTTTTTTTACAATTATTATTTTTTACTGGATGTTTTAATTTAATTAGTTGACCTAAGTGGTCTGATTTTAAATGGCTTATAATTTTGTGACTGACAATTTTTTCATTTTGGAAAACAAATATATTATCTATACATTTTGCTGATGTTTCAGTTATTCTAGTAGGTTCCATAAATGTTGGCCTAAGATTATAAGAATTAAATAAATTTGTTAATCTGCTACTGAGGGAGTAAACTTCTAAAAGATCAATATTAAAGTCTCCACATACTATGAGGTTTTTATTTGATTTTGATATTTTAAATAAGATATCATCCATATTTTTTTCAAATATTTCAAAAGAAGCTGATGGTGGGCTGTATACGCTTGCTACAATAGTGTGCTCCAACTCAACACATGCTACTTCAATGTGGCTTTCAATGGATAAGCATACTATGTCTTTACGTTCTTTGAATTTTATTAGTTTATTTAGTAATATTAAAGAGCCTCCACGAATAGCATGTGATCTGCAAAAAGAACTACCAACCTGGTGGTTACTGAAGTTAAACATGAGCTCATAGCTTTTCAGCCAATGTTCTGTGAGGCAGATGATATCAATATCAAATGAGTTCATGTACAATTCTAATTCTAATAGTTTACTTCTAATTCCTTGAATATTTTGGTGCACCAAGTTAGTAAACTTTCCGGTTATTTTACAATTTTGTTTTCTTAATTTTTTATTGCAATTCATAGTAATAATGTTTATAGGGCTAGAGATTTCCTCTATTGTCGCTATTTCTAATTTAAATGACTTGGAATAAGTTCCAAGGTCTGGTTTGTAAAATAATTACAATGCTCAATAGAAGCATTTGTTATAGCCAAGTTTTTGGCTGTTGTTATACTTATAACGGGATCAAAAATATTATATGCTAACAATTTAGCAATAATCAATTTACTTTTTTTGGTCAGATACATAGTATCCCTAGTTAAAAAAGTTTTACTAATAAATCTATTAGTGTCAAAAATTAAAACGTCACTATGACGACATGTCATATTGTAGATTAGCATGTTATTTTTACATATATTCTCATTTTGCTGTGATGTTAATGATTTTGAGTAAGGGAAGGAGCAAAAAATAAGTTTCCCTAGTCCATTTTCTATCTTTCCTAGAAGTACTTGAACTAGCCGTATCAACTGTGACCGCTTTACACAACTTTCACCTATCTGAACAATTAGAGTTGTGTTTTTATTCAGGGAGTCATCTTGCTGAATATAATCAGTGATTGTATTTATATTAGAATTTGGATAGCAATGATTGACTACATTTTGTTTAAGTAAGTCACTCAGTATAGTACCCATTCCAGCACCCAACTTATCTGAGTACATAACAGTTTTCCGGGTATATGGGTCTAGATTTGATTCCTTTACTCTTTTACTAGGGCTATCACAGCAGTCCTCATGCGAAGGTGATGGTGGCGCCACCAGCGGCACGGCTGGTAACACGAGTGGTGACGGGGGCACTACATTCACTCTAGTCAAAGTGTTAATCTGTGCGGTTGCTGTTTCTAGATCTGTTTGAGTGCAGCTATGCCGCAGTTCAATATATAAACTATCGTTATTTACACTATCTAGCATTTTTAGATGGTGGTCATTGGCGGCTTTTTGGGCTTCTTTATATTTACATGTTACATCATGAAGTGCCCTTTCTAAATTAACTATTTCCTCAGACATATAGTTTATATCTTTAGAATTACGCCCTAATAAACTATAGCAGGAGTCCAATTCTACTTGTAGGTTACATTTAGATTTTTCTTTGCTCAATTTAGCAATATTAAGGAGTTGTTTTTGTTTCCTAATTTTTTTTTCTGACTTTTTAATGAAATTATTTAATTTAACATATTTTTTAATTTTATTGCTCCCTTTTATGACCGGTGTTAGGCTATGACCATGGCAACATGGTGAAGTAAGATCCACATTTGACATATTAGGATCAGTTGTCATAATCTCTGTTTGAAGATCTAAACTACAAACACTGGTTGCTGAAGGCAACGGCTTACACTCTAACATGTCTAGTTTTATTCTACACTCAGAAAGCTCTTGCTGTAAGTCCTTGTTGTGCTGCAACACCAGTTCATACGACTCATGACAACTGTCCACGGAACGCAGGCATGCATTCAATCGGTCCACTTCGGACACTGCATCTTCATGGTGAGCATGGAGCTCAGCGAGTTGTCCCTTGAGTGATTGAATCCTGCCAAGGTTGGCCAGGAATTCAGCTTCGCTATCCTCCTGCTCTTGAACCAGCCTGTCTCGGTCCTCTCTGATTTCCTTGAGCTGGGCTGTAGCGAGCTTCAGCTTGGCCTCCAGGTCACATGCCTTTCTGGTCATCATGATGTGCGAATCCCTGAAAATAGCAGTGTACAGTGAGATACAAGAAAAAGAATAAGTGAAGAAATAAGGAGTTAAATGAAAAAATTGATTAATTATAGACTGGAGATGTAAAGACTGGTTCTTTAAAGGTCACCCTCTTGAGGTTTGATGGGTCAAATAGAACCCAGTGACCAATGGTAAAAGAAGCTCAGTAGAAATATGAGTAAGAGTGGAGTAGAATATTTAAAAAAATAGTTGGGACTAAGGGATTACTAAAACATTTAGGTAGTTAAATTAATATTTAAGTTACATTAATACTTATTGAGAAAACATTTGCTAAGTTTATCTATTAATGTTGAAAATATTATAACTTATAATGTTATAGGAAAATAAGTCAGAACTTTGTGTAGTAGTTTCCTACAAGAAAGTAACAATGATAGGGCTATTTTTTACTAGGTACTATTTTGGAGGTTAGTTTTTTGTGTAGTGTCTTGTAAGTGTAATGTTGTGTGAAGCTGAATGTTTTGTCTTCAACTCAACTTCCACAATTTGTCAAGCTGAGAGAGATAAAAACGAAGCCTGTGTGTGATTTGTGACGTGACTCACAGAGTGAGCAGTGTTTCTGTGATTGGTGTTGTGTGTGTCATATGTGTGTGAGTAGTCAATAAGATAGTAGAATAACAATACTCCCCAGGTTAATATGATGTACTAATACAGGAACTGACTCCAAATTGTGGGTCGATCACCAAACAATTGTTCGGTCACTGTCGCCGCTGAGAATCGTTGGGACCGATCCTTCGGTTTACTCGTATTATAATCAAACGTTGTTGGAACCGTAGGCGAGGGTCCTCCTCAGTAATGTAAGATATTCTCTGAGCTGGCTGAGGTTCAGAACCAAGGTGGTATTTATCGACTTCTTTGGGGCCGCCGGTTTGAACGATTTTCTTGACCGTTGATCGTTGAAAAATATATAGCACTTTACACGAGTTTCTTGAGAGTATTTTGTTGAATATTTCACTGTATCGTAAACACTACGATATAATTAACTGTTTTATACACTTTTTTACTAGTTATTACGACTAATTATTTAGAAAAACATAAAATAAATTAAAATCAGCTGATAGACACGTCTGACTCATAACAAGAGTCGTATTTATTGAATTTATATTTATTTATTTTGCTCAAATGTATGTATATGTATACAGCTTATATCTTAATGTTAGCTTCGGTCAATACATGGACCATATAGAGCACTGCAAAAGAATGAATTTAAATTGCGAAAATTCGAGTTGAAAATGTTTAAATTAGTTAGATATGTAGATATAGCGTATGAAATAGCTATTCCAAGGTCAGGTAAGTCATGAATGTCATTCTTAATTAAAGACAAATACTTATAATTTAAATTAGAACGTCAAAGGCGAAGATTCAATTTCTTACGGCGCTATTATAACTCTTATACTCCTTATTTTAGAAGCTAACATACTATAAGTGTCTAACATCACACAATCAAAACGATGACTCTAACTAACCAACAAGGTTAACTTCAACCATCCTGTCACCAACGACTCGACTAGACTGACTTCAACCCAATCATGATGTCACCAAAAAAATCTGTGTCCGACCAAATCGTGTGATCTACCCGTACCAAGTTCAACCAACGATCCAACCAAATCGTGTGATCTACCCCTACCAAGTTCACGATCCAACCAAATCGTGTGATCTACCCGTACCAAGTTCACGATCCAAACAAATCGTGTGATCTACCCGTACCAAGTTCACGATCCAAACAAATCGTGTGATCTACCCGTACCAAGTTCACGATCCAACCAAATCGTGTGATCTACCCGTACCAAGTTCACGATCCAACCAAATCGTGTGATCTGTAACGTTGAGCATGTGACACACTCGTTTGTAATTATCTTGGACTGCCGCCAGCGTTACCGAATAGAGATACGGCAGCTTCATTAAAGGAACCCGACCTAAAATCTAAATTACACTCCTTAAGTCAGCTTCAATTTAAAGTATCTTAAAGCGCTTGGAGATTTCAACGTGTGCTGGAAAACAGGTGGAAAGGTTTTAGTTATGGTGCTCTTGTGTTTCTATAAATAACTGTAAATAATATAAGATTTTTAAAACCTCTATCTGATTTACTTCAGATTGTTGGTTTTAATCTTGTAAATGTTATGTAATTCAGCCTTAATAGGCGTCTAATGACGAGAATGGCAATAAAATCGTCCCCCTGAACAACCTAGGTTTATTTAAACCCTTGGAATGCGTAATCTGATCTAAATCGCAGTAACTAGCAATTAAGAGAACGAGCGGCGGTCACGCTACAAAAATAAAGTACTCCGTGCATTAGTATTTTAAGAAGAACACATTAGAAGCAAACATAGAATTTATGGTATTAAGATTTTTATTAATATATTTCATAATCATTAATTATGACTAACATCATGTTAATAGCCAACTTAATTAGCTTATTATTGTAACTTAATAAGTTATTATTGTACATAGTTTCTTCGAATAGTATTTTGAGTGTTTTCTATGAATGTAAAAGGGTTTAATTTTTTAATAGAACTTATATAGTGTCGGGGATTGTTGGACTACGAACCAGTTTGTGTTGAACTTTTCATCATGAAATGATCAAGTGCTAAAGCCATCCCAACTCTAAAAAAAAAATACGTCAAACTGATATACTTTGTAAAATATCTCATAGTTCACATAGTACATTTATTCATAACAATTATGTAATAGGTCAGAGAATATAAATTACATAATGTTAAATTTGACGACCGATGTGGCGCGGTGGACGAAGGTCCGCCTACGACGCAGGAGGTTGCGGGTTCGATTCCCGCCTCGGAACAATTGTGTGCACGATCTGCAGATTTTTGTTCCGGGTGTTCTGGTCGTTTTCTATGTATAATAAAAAATATCTATCTATGTAATGTATTGTATTATGTATATCAGTTATCTAGTACCCATAACACAAGCTCTGCTTACCATGGGGCTAGATAATGCTGTGTGAATTGTCCAGCATTATTTTATTTATTTAATTATTTATTTAAATACATCTACAATGGACTAATATCTCAAAATTATTCATTACTCATAAGTCATTTATTCCAAGTTAGGGAATATTAACGGGATAAGAATATTCCCTTATATCTCTAATCCCTTCCTAATATTAAGGTATATTAACTATGATTAGATTTTTTAGTTTTTCAACATTTCGGCACAATATTACGCGCCATGATCGCGGAATAACTGAAGTCAATGCGAGTATGTTTTAATTAAGTCGCTTAGAAGGTAACATGTAAGCAAAACATGGTTTCTCATCAAATTATAACAAATGCTAGAATTAAATTATATTGAACGAAACTATCTAGGTAAAGATGAGATACCAAAGAGTTGAACCATTAAACCATCCGTACCACTACCTACCTACACACAGTCATACGAGTATAATATCCAATACTCTCATCGCGAGCTTCGTTAGACCGAGCGCCGCCCTGAATAGGAAACCAAAGGAATTTGTTCATTGAATTATTTGTAGTGTGCTTTTTGTATTACATTGGTGCAGGAGGATGATGGATTGTGTTAGGATCAGCATTTTCCTGGAATATTGTATTTTGACTTGTACATTGTAATGTGCACAATATTGCGCCAAAATCATTATCTGTCTTTGTCCGAGTTATAGTGAAAACTGTCAAATCTGTAGCCGTAGCGGTCGTGGCGTTAGAATCGACCTCTAAAGCTGAACGTGCAGCTGTTAGCGTTGCAAGATCCGCACTCGATTTTACAAAATTAAAAGGTAGGTAATATCATTAATTCTTAATCATCTTTTAAAAGCATCCTTACCAAAAACAGGCATAACGGGCGGGCGTAGATTCACTTAAAATTTGTTCAATTCGCTTTTTACTTGCTGTATGTTTCTGTTAAATCTTTCGAGCCAGATTAAAGTACAATGCAACGAGTGGAAAGCAGTGAGGGTAGGGTTGACACCACTTAACTTACGACTTTCGTAATTTGCATGCATCAGTTCTAGTGACACACCTGAAAGAGATAACCTGATTCTGCAGCCAGGGTTTGTTTTTGGTTTTCGAGGAAACTCATCAATGTTTTGTACCACGTATACGAAAATGAACAAGTACATTTACTTTCGACTTTATAACGTTAGTTAATTATTTTAGATGGATCAAATAAGGCAAGAAAATCTTCAAAAAAAATTAACAAATTCCTCTCAAAGAAATGAAGAGATCTCAGATAAAGAGATCAAAGACCAAAAATAAGAATGGCTAAGCGCATGTAGGCCGTACCCGGGGGCTGCGTAATTATCTCAGATTTATTTAATTGCCACTTTAAGTCCAAATGAAAGGGGGTGAGATTAGGTTCAGGGGTGTAGCGTAAGGAATGCGGTGATACAACTTGGTAACGTCAGTCACGGAAGTCACTTCAGTGGCTCATCAAAAAGTACTTTTAATGACCCTCGCTCTAAGGTATATCTCTTCATAGATAACTGCCCAAAATATAACACTAAGGATATGAGTAATTTACGAATAATCCGATTGAGTTATCCAATATTTCGGCACAATTTCATGCGCCATGATCACGGAATAACTGAAGCACTGCGAGTTTCTATGGGCAGACATAACGATCTACCCTCATTTTTTGTCTTTTGCTACGAACGTTGCCTGTTATTCCGTGATCATGGCGCATGAAACTGTGCCGAAATATTGGATAACTCAAAAATCAAATCATGGTAAATATCCCGTTTTAAATGACTTTAGTGTTGATAACCATGATAGTTTTAAAAGTTTTACAAAGGATATGAAATATATTGGCGAACAAAGTCGCCCAAACAACGTAAATGATCTAATTGTAGGTACCCATCACACGCATATCACCTTCCGGAAGGGACAAGGTTATAATATGATGCTAACTCACAATATTATATATTATGTAAACTTGGATAAATAAATAAATAATGCTGGACAATTCACACAGCATTATCTAGCCCCATGATAAGCAGAGCTTGTGTTATGGGTACATAATACAATACATTACATAGATAGATATTTTTTTATTATACATAGAAAACGAACAGAACACCCGAAACAATTATCTGCAGATCGTACACACAATTGTTCCGAGGCGGGAATCGAATACGCGACCTCCTGCGTCGCAGGCGGACCTTCGCCCACCGCGCTACATCGGTCGTCAAAAGTTGGATGAATTGATGATGGTTTATTCCTTTACACTAAAACGGATCGCTGAAATATTTCATAGATATAGTCTTGACTATGTCTTGACAAGGGATAAAACATAGGCTACTTTTTATCCCATAGATCAGTTTCCTTAAGATGCGCGTACAAAGCCTCGGGCAAACACTAGATACAATTTCAGTCTAGAAGTCTAGTCAAGAAGTGTATTATCACAAAGTTCCAGTCTGAACCGTTCAATCGTTTTCGCATGAAGTCAAACAAACAATCTTATGACGCTCCATCTTCTCGCATTTAAATGTGCTCGTTTCCGAGTTATATCAACATTCGTACTGGAATCCAATCAGACTGTGTCATCATCATCATCAGCCTATGATAGTCCACTGCTGGGACATAGGCCTCCCCAATAAGCGCCATAGCGCCCTGTCTTCAGCTTGACGTATCCAGCATCTAATGCAGGTAGATGCTGGATACGTCAAGCTGAAGAGTCTTTCGCAGGTCGTGATCCCACCTCGTCGGAGGGCGTCCTACATTACGTTTACCGAGTCGTGGTCTTCACTCAAGAACACGTTTGCCCCAGCGGCCGTCGGTTCTTCGCGAGATATGGTCGGCCCACTGCCACTTTATCAGACTGTGTATTCACGGTATATTTAAAGGGGTTGAAGCTACCTGTTCTCGAGTTCACCCTAATCCGGGCCGTGTGGCCCTCGCCAGTAAAAATGTTCAATGTTCAACAATTACGGAAACACACTGTAGTGAACATTAGTGAACACTTAATTTATGCGGCCTAGCACTTTTTTAAGCTGGATCTAAAACCAATAGTCTTTTTATGGGAAAAGCTTAAGTACTTAACAGAAGGTTTGAATACGCAGTAGCAATGTATTTTTCCGCACAATTAGATTTTTAATCCGTGTGGAAACAGAATGGGTGAGATTGGGAAAATACAGACTTTTTGGTGCACTTATTAGACTTTTACAAATTCTGATTTCAACTTTTACAATTCTTTAACACTTTGATTGCTGAAATCACACGGTATGTGTTTTCTACAAGTGACTAATATGCGTAAATCCAAACTAGCGCAGCAGCTGAGAAAATACAGATCTGTGTGACTCAGCACAGCCGTCATATTTTTCGAACGAAACGCAACACAACCGCTGTGTAGAGCGGCAGCACGAATTTTTTAGGTTAAAAAAAAGATCGGAGTCGTCGAAAAAAAATCACAGTCAAAGTTGTATCTGTTCTATATACTAACTGTTCGATTTTTATGTCATCACAACACACATCTCCTTTTGTGTTTCTTTTTCCGTAAAAACAAGACTTAGTGATAAATTTAATAACATTTATTTTCGCATACAATTTACATTGTGTAGACTTAGCAGTGCAACGTAGTGTTTTTTTATCTAAAATGTGCTGATAATTATTCCAACGTAATATCAAAAAGGTTAAACAACTTTTTGCTATTTAATCCTACTAATTGACGAGACTTACAGATGCGACTTACTGATGTGGACGGCTTTCGACAAAGTGAACCTATCCTACTAATATTATAAACGCGAAAGTTTGTGAGGATGTATGTAAGTATGTTTGTTGCTCTTACACGCAAGAACTACTGAATGGATTTTGATAAAACTTCACAATAATATAGCTTACATATCAGAATAGCAGATAGGCACAATTCATAAAGATATATTGTGTATTATCCAATATATATATCACCACGCGGGTAAAACTGCGGGGCGCAGTAATTTAATACTTAATCCTTCTCATTACAGACAATCTATGAATGCGCGTCCACGATTGGGATAGTGCAGCGTATGACTAGATTAATTGTGGTACGTGACATGGTAATGTGCCTGGAATTCATCACTTATCATCTATCTCTACCCGAAAAACAGCAATTCTGCATCAGGAAAACGCACCTAGCCTTCTCCTCCGTTAATAACAGTTATAACCTAGCAACCTAAGGCTACCTGTCCATTAACGCGAAGCGGAGGCTGGGAGTAACGCGGAGCGTGTACATAGATGCGAAGCTATCCCCTTTTGTATGAATTTAGCTCCGCTTCTCCACTTAATAATAAAAAAAATAAGGTATTCTTGGACTCTGCACGTATCGTCAGGAAGTTCCTCTCTCTCTGCAGCCCTAGTCACCGGCCGCTTGAGCCTAGCTTCGCGGTCAGTGATCTACCGTTTTATATATTTTTTACTGTAGAATAGTTTTATTATATTTTATTGTATTTTCTATAGTAAAAAATGTATTTTCTACGAGAATTTTAAATAAATGAGTGGATAAAATAAAAAAGTTTCTTTATTCAGACATAGGTAATTTATTATTTTAATTTAATGATACCTCACTATACTTAAGTATATTTTAAGGTGTACTTTGTACTATTTAACACGTAATGCCATATTTTACCGATAAATGAACCATTAAACCTTCCTTGCCGCGCTTCTCTTTTACCTTTAAACTACGAGTAGTTCGCAAATTCCTGTCTACTAAAGCGTCACGGATATTTTAGGTGATTCCATCGGTAAACATTGGGACAACTCCGCTCCGCTTCTCTCAACTCCGCCCTTGTAGGACAGGCAGCCTAAAACTCGCCAGTAAACCGTCTGGTTGTTCAGTTGCCAACTTGTAAAAGCACTGGAAAACCGCCACATCGGATACAAAGATTTTACGAGTTTACATAAAAGTGAATAGGTACAAAATATGCTTAGGTCTAAAAGCTGCGTTTACTGGAGCTAAGAATATGGCTACTAAAAGCTCAGCGACGCTGAAAAGGCTATTTGGGGCTAGGGTATTACGTTTCGGGAGTACTAGGGGTTTTGGATTGATTGAGAAATTTACTAGATTTTTAGTCTCAAGGCTAAAAATCTAGTGAACTGAATTCATACTCTTGGAAACATGATGTATGCGGGATATATGAGTTCGGTTGGACTATAGCATTAAGACCAATAAGACGTCATCTTCTTTCATAAGCAGCATATGGACGACCGATGTGGCGCGGTGGGCGAAGGTCCGCCTGCGACGCAGGAGGTTGCGGGTTCGATTCCCGCCTCGGAACAATTGTGTGTACGATCTGCAGATATTTGTTCCGGGTGATCTGGTCGTTTTCTATGTATAATAAAAAATATATATCTATGTAATATATTGTATTATGTATATCAGTTATCTAGTACCCATAACACAAGCTCTGCTTACCATGGGGCTAGATAATGCTGTGTGAATTGTCCAGCATTATTTATTTATATTTATATTTCAATATTGGTAAATAAAAACTTACTCGCAGTGTTTCAGTTTCAGTTATTCCGTGATCAATGCGCATGAAACTGTGCCGAAATATTGGAAACTTCAAAAATCAAATCATGGTGACAAACCCGTTATAAATGACTTTTGTATAAACGAATTCCAACTGAAAATGGAGTACAGAAATTTTGATCTTCGACAAAATTTCGGTTTAGTGTCATAATTTTATTCATAGATTACAGTCCAGAATCAGAATCGACAGTAATAAATAAATAAATAATGCTGGACAAATCACACAGCATTATCTAGCCCCATGGTAAGCAGAGCTTGTGTTATGGGTACTAGATAACTGATATACATAATACAATACATTACATAGATAGATATTTTTTTTATTATATATAGAAAACGACCAGAACACCCGGAACAAATATCTGCAGATCGTACACACAATTGTTCCGAGGCGGGAATCGAACCCGCAACCTCCTGCGTCGCAGGTGGACCTTCGCCCACCGCGCCACATCGGTCGTCGTAATAGAGTCCCTAGCATTGACAATTGTATTGTTATAACCTTTTCAGAAACGAAAATCTATAAATTCCACGGTAACCAAATTCCCGGGCCCACGTCCAAACCTTCGGTCTACAATTTAAGGGACTAGATGCCCGTTTGAAGGCCAAAGGGCCACTTGGATCTGCTATTGATAATGCCCATTGACAGAACACTTGTCTCTTGCTTATAACTTCTAAGAAGGGTTTGGGCCTCAGATGTTTTGTGAGGAACGAACCTTCTATTTATAAAATCATTTCGTACAAAGAAATTTCTTACAGAACTGCGTTTTTGGTCTGGTTTAGTAGATTAGTCTAGTTTAGTAGTACTTTTTATTATTTCTTAGCTTAACTAATATCATGACAGACACTCAGAACTATGGATGTATATATATGGATGTCTAAAAGCATAATGGAATGACCTCAAGAACAATCTTGCTGTTCAAAGACTGCCAATTTTGTCAGTCGCATCGTGTGCTAGCATTGACCAGTTCCTTTGTTTAGCGCCTAGCTAATTCCTTTACAGTTTTTGTTTAATTTTGTACTAAATGTTAACCTATTCTATTATTTGTAACATCCTCAAAGGCCTCTGTGGCACGGTGAGCGGAGGCCTACCTGCGACGCATGAGGATGCGGGTTCGATTTCTGCCTCGGAACAATTGTGTGTACGATCTGCAGATATTTGTTCTGGGTGTTCTGGCCGTTATCTATGTATAATAAAAAATATCTATCTATGTAATGTATTGTATTATGTATATCAGTTATCTATTACCCGTTACTTAAGCTCTGCTTAGCTTGGGGTTAGATTTATTTATTTATTTTAAGGAAACCAACAGCACACTACTACTAATTAGGGTAATACAATAGATGGTGCCATATGCATTGCTGTCCAACATTATTGATTTAATTCATGTATTAGATTGTAAAATTTTATTCTGTGAAACCTTTAGCTAGAGATAGATAGAGATAGAGATAGAGAAACTTTTATTGGACTAAGCACAGCTACAGCACAGAACGAATAAGTATATTATTATTATTTATTATTATTATTTTAAGCCATTACTGTCCCACTGCTGGGCAAAGGCCTCCCTTTTCTCCTTCCACTCCTCGCGATCCAACGCTGCAACAGGCCATGATGGAAGTATAGAATTATATAAAATAAAAATCATTATTATAATACTTAAAATTAGGAGGTATACACCTGACCTGCCCACCCACCACAGGTGAGTGAGTAGAAAGTGCATTTTAACTACAAGAAGGTACAGAGCTACTGGTACAACAAACAAATAATGATTCAGTAACTAATAATACCTTGTTCAGTAGGCTACTAGTGTGGGTAGGCTCTATGCTGCAACAGTGCAGACCAAAGGGTTCCTCCTCAGCTTAATGCTAGCTATTTCTCAATAGCTAAAGGTTTCACACAATAAAAATTTCTAACCTCATCATAAAAACCTATAAATAAACCTTGTAGGTAAAAGCTAAAACACTGTTTCTTCTGAACCATGAATATTTAATGTGGTATTGTAATATATTGCCGCCTCTGGTGTATCCCTGACCCGGCTCCATTCATCATACCAGCTTTGTGGTCCACATGATAAAGGGGTGCTCAATTGACTTTCTGAGCTTATTTTTAGGAAAAATCCGTTATCAAGTCAGTTTTATGGAAAAATACTAGAGACACATCATTCTAATCATAATTATAATCTTTATTTGCATGAATGTATGTATAAAATAAATAAATAATGCTGGACAATTCACACAGCATTATCTAGCCCCATGGTAAGCAGAGCTTGTGTATGGGTACTAGATAACTGATATGAAAATGAAAATGGAAAAGTTTTTATTTCTTTAAGCTTACAAATAAGCACTTAGACAGGTCATATTTTATACTATTAAATTATTTTATAGTTCACTTCAATTTTTTGTCCACCAGTGGAAGAAGTGAGAAGAAACCACTAGTATGTTCATAACTTATGTTTTTTATTTTATTTTATTTATTGGTTTAAAATAAATAAATAAATAATGCTGGACAATTCACACAGCATTATCTAGCCCCATTGTAAGCAGAGCTTGTGTATGGGTACTAGATAACTGATATACATAATACAATACATTACATAGATAGATATTTTTTATTATACATAGAAAACGACCAGAACACCCGGAACAAATATCTGCAGAACGTGCACACAATAGTTCCGAGGCGGGAATCGAACCCGCAACCTCCTGCGTCGCAGGCGGACCTTCGTCGACCGCGCCACATCGGTCGTCAAATTTTAATTATATTATATTCTTTAATCGTTAGTAGTATAAAAGGTCTTAATTCTAAATATGTCCAGATACAAACTACCATTCTATAGTTATGTCTATCGGAAAAGTGGACATGAACTCAAAAATATCCCTATTTATTAAATCAGATCGTAAGGCTGCGTTTCCACCAGAGATGTGCAAGGATGAGTGGCGAGGGATGGGTTTATTAATTCATGCATAAAAGAAAGAAAAAAATTCGGTGCAGCTGCTTTAGTGCCATTGGCTGATAAAATAGGTAACGGACAGTAAATTTACATATGTAATTTTAAGTCATCAGCTCTAGTTTACCTACTACCCTCATTATGATTATTTTTAAGTTTTGTTTGTAAACTGTCATTATTACATTAAAACCTATAATTTTCTCCATTATATAACACAGAGGTAAATGAACAAAGCATATACACACAGGAGCTATAATCGAGTTTCCTCACGGTTAGTACTTTAGTATAGCTTGAGGCTCTAATAAGACTACAATGTAATCTGTGGCCGTTGGCCTGGCACAGACAGGTTCATAATATAGGGGCTTCGACGGCTCGGCTAGTAACTCTCACGAACCTAGCATTAACTCTTGGGCAACTATTTTCATATCATCATTATCATCATCAACCTATATATACAAAGCTGGACATAGGCCTCCTCCAATGAGCGCCATAGCGCCCTGTCTTCAGCTTGACGAATCCAGCATCTACCTGCAGTCTTTCGCAGGTCGTCATCCCACCTGGTCAGAGGGCGTCCTACACTACGTTTACCGAGTCACATATTGACATAATAAAGTTAAGTGAAAGAAAAATATCGCTTTATTTCTAAGACTGGTTTTTTGGAACCTGCTTTATCAAATCTTTAAATTAAAATAATTAGAAGTGTATGTAGGTACCAAGTTGGGGGCCATTGTACTGAGGTTGTGTGACCCGCATCACGTGCTTATAAGCCGAGTTAACTTAGAAAGCTCTTAGAATAACGAAGTTGTCATTTTAAATAATGGAAAACACAAAAGTTAAATGAACTTTCTATTTAATTTGTTCTATAAGGGTGTTTTATTACGCACATATTTATTACGCTGAAGTAGCAGTGGCCCTCCGACCAGGTGGGATGACGACCTGCGAAAGACTGCAGGTAGATGCTAGATGTAGAGGGTAGATGCAGCAGTGGATTATCATAGGCTGGTGATGATGATGATGATGATTACGCATTGGCCCTGACCGTTTTAACAATTGCTTAAAAGCAATAAGTGTAAGGTATTTGCTATAAAATGAGAACGTTTCACGTGAGATGATAGAAATACTCATAAAATAACCATATAAAACTAGTTGGAAATACCAATGTATCAATCCAATTCGGAAAGGGCAGTCACAGATTCTAACTAATTTCTATTGTCTTAATAATTCGTTCGGTTTCAAATATTTATCCTTACCGTAACCTAATATGTATGTTTTCTTTCCTTCACTGTTTTAAAATACATAGGCAATAGGTTCCTATATAATATTCCTAGACTTAGACGTAGTTCTTAAAATAAACGTTCATAATGACGACCGATGTGGCGCGGTGGGCGAAGGTCCGCCTACGACGCACGAGGTCGCGGGTTCGATTCCCGCCTCGGAACAATTGTGTGTACGATCTGCAGATAATTGTTCCGGGTGTTCTGGTCGTTTTCTAAGTATAATAAAAAATATCTATCTATGTAATGTATTGTATTATGTATATCAGTTATCTAGTACCCATAACACAAGCTCTGCTTACCATGGGGCTAGGTAATGCTGTGTGAATTGTCCAGCATTATTTATTTATTTATTATTATTTATTATAATGGCCCAGTTAGAAACTAACGGTGTGCAGTCAAGGCAAACTCATCCCTATTTCCATACAAAAATTACCAGAATGTACATTATAACCGATTGAACCACATTGATTCATACAGATCAGCATTTCTCGATAGTGTTAAAATTGCCATAATCATCACCATCCTCGTACTTTCGACCTGATGGGATGACGACCTGCGAAATAATGCAGGGCTGATGGATGCGTCAAGGTAAAGACAGGACGCAATGGCGCTCATTAGGGGCGGCCTACGTTTAGCCACGGACTAATATAGGCTGATGGTAATGATGATCACCATCCTTATATCAGCCCACACACTTCCACAGCTGAACATAGGCATATATACACACGACACCACAAATACTAGTCCTATCCCGCCATCGACAAATTTTATATCATAAAAAAAAATCCGTAAAGCAAAGATATACTAGAGAAATTCCTAAGCCGATTCTAGTACTGCGATAAGATATGCCCAATGCCCTTATTCAGGAGATTACTTTGACATTTTCTCTAATATATTATTGAATTTAACTTATACCATTATTTATTATCTGTTTTATTGTGACAAATTATTATAAATGAATTTATTTTTATTTTTTAAGAAGGCATGTCTGTCTGCTTTTTTTTGCACAATGCCCTATGGTGTTTCCTTTGTCAAAAGTTAGTGTGTGTTATAATAAAGATGTAATTTATCTTTTAAAATAGTATTTAACGACATCAAGTGTAACATGTGTACCTACGGTGGAAATAAACAAACTGATATATCGAGTACCATGTTTTCAACTATCCTGATCTAATATCAGCCTTACGTTATTCCACCTGCCTGAAAATCTTTCCACACTACGTTTAAACCTAGTCTCGGTCTCTAGTGTCGCAGCACATATTGCGTGTCACTAGACGCCGACACTACGTGCTAGTAAATAGGTTTATTTTATGTATGTAACATTGAGGTATATATTTTATATGGGCCGTAGTTTTTAGTATTTTCCATCCTGTACTAGAGTGATAGAAACTGCGAAAGACAGCAGGATGCTGGATGCGGCAAACTGAAGACAGGGCGCTATGGCGCTCATTGGGGAAGGCCTATGTCCAGCAGTGGACTGCTATAGGCTGATGATGATGATGATGATGATGATGACAAGACTGACAAACTGTATGCCTCAATGTAGAAACCTTGAAAGTGCTGAAAGGTTAAATAGAGTCCAACCCAACCCTTCTCTAGGGCACGCCGGCGGTCAGTGAATCCCAATCTCTCGATAACTGCGTATTTATTCAAATACATAATATTGTTTCCGCTGTTATTACTGTACCGGGACTTTTTGGGGTTAACGATATTCAGATGAGAGTGCCGGAACTTTGGTTATTAGTGTTCGCGCAAACAAGCGACTCGGTTGTCGAAAAAGTACCTATTATTATTAAAAGGGCAAAAATGTTGGTAGGTTCAGAATGTTACGAAAACAAGAGCTTTGATTTCGTCAAGTAAAAAGTAAAGTAAAGTAAAAAATCATTTATTTCTTTAGGCTTACAAAATAAGCACTTAGACAAGTCATATTTTATACATTAAATTATTATCAAATAAAATTATTTTACTGTTCACTTCAATTTTTTGTCCACGAGTGGAAGAAGTGAAAAAGAAACCACTAGCATGTTCATCTCTTATATGTCTAATACATTGTTATTTGCCTATTTAAGTCTAAATATAATATGATTTGATACATGTCAATATTTAAGTAAAGCTATGCACAACAACAAATTACTTACATACTATTGTCGGTGCGAAACTGAGCGACATCTGGCCAAGCATTAACATCATTGAGATAATCATTTATGGAGTAGAAAGCCTTCTTGATGAGATTTAGTTTTATGTAATTTTTAAATTTACAAATAGGGAGCTCAGTTGCTTCAGATGGAAGCTTAAGTACCTTATATTTCTAAATGTGTACTTTTTGCATGGAAATCTAGATAAAATAGGGTAATTTTGGCATAAATTCTTTCCATCGAAAGGTATTATTATTTTGATAAAATAAAACTAAAAAATACAGAAATCCGCCATGACACATTAAACACCAATCAGACCCACTTTGACGTTTACATGACGTTTATGTGATGTACACACGGGTGTGGGCATGCCCCATGCCATCCTGTGTAATGTTAAGACACAGTATTGCTATGGTGAAGGTTAGACTTTCTCCTCTATTATGGTCATTCTGTATTATCAGATGTTTGTGCATCGGTGACATTATAGACAGACAGAGACGCTTCTTAATAATAATAAATTTAAATTTATTATTATTTATTTTAAACCATTATTGTCCCACTGCTGGGCAAAGGCCTTCATTTTCTCCTTCCACTCCTCGCGATCCAACGATGCAACAGGCCATGATAGAAAATAAAAAAAATTAAATTAAATCTAAATTTAATAAATTTAAATTGCATTAATATTATTTATTTTGTATTCAGTAGATGTCTAAAAACATTTTGGAGTAGTTTCTCAAATAATAAATTTAAATTTATTATTATTTATTTTAAACCATTATTGTCCCACTGCTGGGCAAAGGCCTCCCTTTTCTCATTCCACTCCTCGCGATCCAACGATGCAACAGGCCATGATGGAAGATAAAAAAAATTAAATTAAATCTAAATTTAATAAATTTAAATTGCATTAATATTATTTATTTTGTATTCAGTAGATGTCTAAAAACATTTTGGAGTAGTTTCTCAAAATCAGTCATAATGCCTATTCCCTATCGTTTAGTTAAAACAGTTTTCGAGACATTTAAACGTGATATTTTCAGCTTTTCAAATATTTCCGGCACATCGTGAAAAGCCGAAGTTTTTACGGCAAGTTGAAAGAATTCCAAGGGGGCATTAAGTTGAGTAACACCTGATAGGAACCCGTAAAACACCCTAATTACGGGGAGGTTATTAAAGTTTACTGTACTTGGACCCTCAGACGTAATGATCTTAGAGAAGAATGGGGGCTGCGAAAGAGTCTGGTTCACTAGAAGTGACAACACAATACTCTACCTCTAATTATGATTACTCTTTATTGCTCACCAAATAAAAAAGATACACAAGACAGGAAAAAACAATTACTGATTATGTTGTACAATGGGTCTATCACTATGAACGTTACACTCCTCATTCTCTTTATCTCTGCCAGGCAACCTTTGGATTACATGAGTGAAGTTAAAAATAATTGTGTTTCTTACAGCTACGAATTATAGAAATACAAATAGGAAACAAATATGTTCCACAAAACCAAATCGAATAGGTAAACGATTAATTCGCTACATGATTAGCTACAATCCATACTAGTCGAGTTATTCACGGTATGTGCCGTGAAAAACTTGACTAAACTTGTATTTCTATAATTCGTTATAGTAGAGAATGCTATGAATCATAGCTCGTAGAGCATGCTACGAATCATAGCTCGTAAAGCTTGCTACGAGACAAAGCTCGTAGAGCTTACTACGAGATATAGCTCGTAGAACTTCCTACGAAACATAGCTCGCACAGCTTGCTACGAATCATAGTTCGTAGAACTTGCTAAGAAACATAGTTCGTAGAACTTGCTAAGAAACATAGCTCGTAGAACTTGCTACGAAACATAGCTCGTAGAGCTTGCTACGAATCAGAGCTCGTAGAGCTTGCTAAGAAACATAGCTCGTAGAACTTGCTACGAGACATAGCTCGTAGAACTTGCTACGAAACATAGCTCGTAGAGCTTGCTACGACATTTCGCTCGTGTATGAGCAGAGTATGACGTCGAACGTGGAGAACTTGCGACGACGTGGAACTCCGTCCTAACTGCCATCAAGTTTCGATCACAAATGCTCTACGTATTTCCGGGTTAACGATGCTGAGTAAAAGTGATTAGATTGCTATGAGCGATGTGTACTACAGAAAACTTTTTCATGCATTTCGGCTTTGAACAATATATATAGGTAGAATAATAACTGCCTTTTCCAGTAACCATAACTCTATCAGCATAACCTTAACCTGCGAGATAGTAGCGGGTTCTTCTCGGTCGTTGACTCCGGATTCCAACACTAGCCGGACCAGGACTTTAAACACAGGACCGTCCTGTATTTATGTTAGCAAATATCATCACTACATAGTATAAAACAAAGTCGCTTCCCGCTGTCTGTCTGTCCCTATGTATGCTTAGATCTTTCAAACTACGCTAAGGATTTTGATACGGTTTTTTAAAAGATAGAGTGATTCAAGAGGAAGGTTTATAAACTAATTGACATATAGATTTCAACACGGGCAAATCCGCGGGGCGCAGCTAGTACTTTATAAACTAGAATTTGATAGCTTAATTGATTCTTTATTTTATCAAAGAATACATTTTAGTTTATTTATATGCAAAAAAACAAAATGTAGTAATGGCTTGGTTAACAAAATGTTGCAACAGTTTTTTTTTAATTCTCTATTCTATGTAAATAATGCTGCTATTGATGCTGAATGTAAAAACATTATTTGACGACCAAAAACCATTTAGTGATTATTTATTTATTTATTTAACAAAATCCACAGTCCTTATTCTAGACAAACTTAAAATACTATGTTTTTCCTACGACCAATGACGGATTTACATTTTATACATGGATGTTTTAAACAGACAGTCAAAAAATATCCATACACGACATACTCAAATGAACTATCTCCTATATATCCTATTCCTTCTCGACAATCGCAACGCGTTTGTATTGGAAAGGTTTCCTTAATTATGTAATGATGGTAAAAAGATCATTTTTATACTATTTACTATTTTAGACAGATTTCATTTAATTTTTATTACTATTTATAACCCTAGCACTTGTAAAATAAAACATTGTCTCGCCACACTCACTCAAAAAGCGAAAGATGAAATAAATCAAGACTAATCCATACTTAGCCCCGTTCCTTCTAAAATGGAAATTAATGTAAAGAGAAAACTTTGATTAAGTCGAAGAAAGCCTGGGACGCCTCAGGTTGTCTCAGAGGACAAGTATCAAACATGATAGAGGCGACTTAAGACTTGAAACTGGCTACCTGGTACTGTTTTGTAGTACAACAAAAGACAATAGCTGCTTCATATAGAACTGCTCTTTGAACATGTTGTGTACACATATTTAGGGATGCAGTCTAGTAAAATTTGATTGTATTCTGTTTTGTATTCCAAATAAATAAATTATGCTGGACAATCCACACAGCATTATCTAGCCCCATGGTAAGCAAAGCTTGTGTTATGGGTACTAGATAACTGATATACATAATACAATACATTACATAGATAGATATTTTTTATTATACATAGAAAACGACCAGAACACCCGTAACAAATATCTGCAGATCGTACACACAATTGTTCCGAGGCGGGAATCGAACCCGTAACCTCCTGCGTCGCAGGCGGACCTTCGCCCACCGCGCCACATCAGTCGTCAAATATAAAAGTCAAATATATATATGTCTTCTACACCTTCGTAATGCATCTATCAAGTGATACGAGTATGGTGGTTAAACGAAGGTCTTTTCGAGATTAAAAAGACTAATTGCCACCGGGGAAGAGGGGAAAATCTACATTTATAATATAACCAGCATTTAAAATAATGTGAAGGCATTTGAAGTTAACTCATATAATATGTATATATATATATGAGTTAACTTCTTAGTAAAATCTGGAACAACTGATCCCATTTCGACAATTCATTTACTTTTATTATAACAACAATTAGCTCTGAGCGACATACCTAGGTTAAGTTTTACACTCTTATCCGTACGAACTAGATAATGATGTGTGGTTTGTCCAACCTTATTGACGACCCATGTGGCGCGGTGGGCGAAGGTCTGCCTGCGACGCAGGAGGTTGCGGGTTCGATTCCCGCCTCGGAACAATTGTGTGTACGATATGCAGATATTTGTTCCAGGTGTTCTGGTCGTTTTCTATGTATAATAAAAAATATATATCTATGTAATGTATTGTATTATGTATATCAGTTATCTAGTACCCATAACACAAGCTCTGCTTACCATGGGCCTAGATAATGCTGTGTGAATTGTCCAGCATTATTTATTATTTATTTATTTATTATTATTAAACCCGTATATTTCCGCCTCTATCAGAACTTACGTAATTTCCCTGCTCTGCGCTCATACCTACTTTTATTCTGTTGTTTTGCAAAACAGCAAGATGTTGTCTAGCGGTAGGAAGTTTATGGAACAAAAACATGCTAAGTATATTTTGTTTTACTCAAATAAATTAAGAAGTATACACGCATCAAGTTTATAATGGAGAGATCTTAAATTGATGCAAACTCGTCTGATAACTTCTGAAGTTGTTTGCCTTTATTTTTTCTGGATAAAGTCAAAACAAACTGAAAATTTTACTGTAATTTTGTGATTCTTTATTGTACACAAAAAACTTAAAATAACTTAACTAAAAAAGATATGTACCTAGGCGAGCTTAACCCTAACCAAGAGTTTTCTTACAGCAAACCTTAGGTTTATAGGAGAGGCGATGGAACAGATAGAGGAAGATGATAAAGATAAAGGATGTACAAAGAAACAAATTAGACTAATAGTATAATACAATATGGGATGAGATTATAATATACATACATACATTACTATAATAATAACTCAATAAACCTAATAAATACCTTCAGTTTAATATATATATATATATCTTCCACTAGTGGACAAAAAATTGAAGTGAACAGTAAAATAATTTTATTTGATAATAATTTATATTTAAAATATGACTTGTCTAAGTGCTTATTTTGTAAGCCTAAAGAAATAAATGATTTTTTACTTTACTTACTTTACTACAAATAAAAATATATATCTAATTAAATACCTATAGAAATATCTGTATATATACGATATATATATATAGGTATTTAATTAGATATATTTTTATGGACATAGGCCTCTCCCAATGAGCACCAAAGCGCCTTGTCTTTAGCTTGACATACGACCTCCCTGCAGTCTTTCGCAGGTCGTTATCCCACCTGGTCGGAGGGCGTCCTATACTACGTTTACCGAGTCGTGGTCTCCACTCAATTGTATTAAGTATATCAGTCAGTACATTACAATGACACAAGCTGCTTGCACGTGCTTAGCTTAGGGCTAGATAATGCTATGTTAATATTCCGGTATTAATTATTTCAAAAATACACTCGCTTAAATCAAATAATGCTGGACAATCCACACAGCATCATCTAGCCCCAAGGTAAGCAGAGCTTGTGTTATGTTAAAAGATCTACATTATTTAATGGCGATACGTTTTACCCTGGTATCACGTGTTCGAAGGCGCTCGAAAAAGTTACTTTGTGCTCTAATTCATCGGACAGAAATTCATCAACCGAATAATCTGCAGATATTTGTTCCGGGTGTTCTGGTCGTTTTCTATGTATAATAAAAATATCTATCTATTTAATATATTGTATTATGTATATCAGTTATCTAGTACCCATAACATAAGCTCTGCTTACCATGGGGCTTGATAATGCTGTGTGAATTTGTCCAGCATTATTTATTTATTACCTGGAACTACTAAGTATGAGTTTTCCATAGTTTACGAAAACGATTAACACTTTGACTGCTGAAATCACACGGTATGTGTTTTCTACAAGTGACTAATATGCGTAAATCCACACTAGCGCAGCGGCTGAGAAAATACAGATCTGTGTGACTCAGCACAGCCGTAATATTTTTCGAACGAAACGCATGTGCGGTGCAACACAACCGCTGTGTAGAGCGGCAGCACGAATGGCTTAGGTTAAAAAAAAGATCGCAGTCGTCGAAAAAAAACCGCAGTCAAAGTGTTAAAAGTTGAGGTTTATTTTTATTAGGTCTTTTCAGCAACCGTACAGGATACCTTTCGTAATATGATCGCGATACAATGTTGATAACGAACTTCATTACAATTACAATTAGCCTGAAAAGCCCCACTATTGGGCAAAGGCCACCCTCGATTCCTCCATGTGTACCTATATAGTTTTAAAAGGTTTTTTAATTATTTATTCTTTCGAAACTCAGGTGGCTCGATAAAATCCAACAAGACCTTAAAGCAAATGGAGTGATCTGGCGGGGAAGAGCCAAGCATAGGAATGGATAAATTTACTCGATCAGACCATCAACGTGGCTGTTGTATCCGGATGATGTGATGATGTTGAGAGTTAAATACATAAAAAGCGGTTGCAAACCTTGCCGTTCAAGAAAACATCTGTACTCGTTTTTTGTCATACAATACAATAATAAATAATAATAAAATTTTATTGCCAAAAAAGAATTATTACAAACACAACATAATTCATTTGTAGTTTACATTAGAAACAAGTCCAGTATATCGAGATTCTAGTCCAAACTATTATGTAGCCTCAATACAATACAAAAGTTCTTTATTGTACACCATAATCAAATTAATCATTACAAAAATACATTATATGCGACAGGTACAATGGGCGGCCTTATCGCTTAGAAGCGATCTCTTCCAGGCAACCTTTGGACGGAAAGAATTAAATGAATTTAAGAAAAGGCAGGGGGTGTACCACAAGTTATCTAAATAAGAATACTAAAAAACAAATAATAAATATTACAAATTCCAAAATAAATAATACACTACTTAAATACATAAATAAATAAATAATAATGAAATGAAATGAATTTATTTGTTAAAAAACTTACACAGACATAATAAACTTAAATGTAAACTAAACGTGTTGGTAATCATGTATGTAAGTCCAGTAACAAAATGGCAAATGCTTTGCCTCAGCATGAGTTGGATGACTAGCATGCTAGCAACCAACGCTGGTCTTCCGGCAAAGCAATTTGTTGGTGTTACCGACTGACTACTCACTACCGCTATACAAACAAACAAAAACGCACTAATATAAATAAAATCGACAAGAATACAAATATAATGTGAATAATAAAAAATAATATGTTAAGTACATGTATGTTTAACAAAAGTGAAATTTAGAGCAAACATAACAGAATATATATACATATATATATATATATATATATTTAGAATAAAATATTATAAGATTTATATAGATTATAAGAAGTTTACCTATTTATTAATTCTTATAAAATACTTATGTCTTGTCTTAGACTCTCCTGTTGCATCTGATGGTCGAACAATTTTTTTTTTAGTTTTAATCTAAAGTACCAATATTCATTCTTTTGGCAGGAAAAACTCCTTGACGTGAGCTTTAAAAACCGTACATCATTCATACTAAACGTACTGAATATGAGAAACGCTTCAAAAGCAATAGCAATATGACATGCAGTATACTTCACCCCATCCAGAGTTTAATTAACTCGCAATAAAATGACTCGTCGCAAACTGTACATTAATTTTAAAGCCACATCGTCGACATAGTAAAACATCGGGAACTCGTTAACTAAGAGTTATTACGTGTACTAAACAACTATCGCTTTATGAACGTAGGTTACGGCTACGGTTACGTTCTACGGTTGTAAACTAAGCTTCGATGTAAGGCTGGTTTACACTGTCTTTAGTTATGTACCTGCTCAAACTGCAACTTGAACCCATCATCAGCCTATAGCAGTCAGCTCTCCCCCAATGAGCGCCATAGCGACCTGTCTTCAGCTTGCCGCATCCAGCATCTACCTGCAGTCTTTCGCAGGTCGTCATCTCACCTGGTTGGAGGGCGTCCCACTACATTTACCGAGTCGTGGTCTCCACTCAAGAACACGTTTGCCCCAGCGGCCGTCGGTTCTTCGCGAGATATGGCCGGCCCACAGCAGCTTGCTAATTCTTAGAGCTATGTCGATAACTTTGGTTCTCTGTCGGACTAGAACCCGACGACTCGATACGATTAAGAAAGCATAGTTTCTTAATCGTAGCGAGTCAATTTTTTGTATGAGATTTATGGAGGTGCTGCTTAATCATTTGTTTTATGTGATTTAATGCTAGGATGGAGTGTGGGAAGACATTCCAATCGGTAGACCGACGACAGCGTAGCGGTCGCTGGGAGTCGATGGATGGAGGCGGCTCAGGACCGCTATTCGAAGCGATGTTTGGGGGAGGCCTATCTTCAGCAGTGGACGTGTACGAGCTGATGATGATTATTTTGTGTTAAATCGATGTGCTTCTCATACGCTTATGACCACAGCACCACAATAGTGGTTCATGTTATTATTATGTTTGTTATGTAGGTATTATGGTATGTAGCGTAAGTATTTGTTTCTTATCTATATATTTACTAAAGTGCCACCGTCCACATATATTGTTCCATGATGTCCAATCCATCCTAAGGTTGCCTGGAAGAGATCGCTCTCAGCGGTAAGTCCGCCCTTTATACTTCCTTTATTCCAATGTGTCTTTCTGTATTGTTTTCTGTTTTGTGTGGTATAATAAATTGTTTTCTAGCTACCTATCTTTTATTTTGTCACAGAAAACAACAGGCTTAATCATAACAAGTACAAAATTTTTAAGTGTGTATGTGTAATGCTCTTCTGATGCACCACAAAACACCACCCCGAAGAAAATCCTACAGTTCCTAGCAGCTGCAAGGGTTAGTGGCGAACTATGAACGCCACGGCTTCGGGGCTGAAACGTAAAAGTGGCGATCACAACAAGCCAAGAAAAAAAAAAACACATCACACATCAATAGTATGGTTCTACCTTTACGCCCTACTGCCCACAACCTCCAACAACGATCCGCTACAGTACTGCGCTGAGGTCAAAAATCTTGGCTTGCATATTACCAGCAATCTATCCTGGGACTCTCAGGTTGCCCAGGTTAATGAGAATGTATGGAAGCATGCACTCTCTTAAGCTGATGAAGAACTTCTTACCACAATCCACTAGAATCACATTGGTTAACGCGTTGCTCTTCCCTATCCTGGATTATGCAGATGTGTGCTATCCCGACGCTACAGAGGAGCAGTTAAACAAACTGGAGCGACTACAAAACCTCTGCATCCGCTTCGTCTTTGGGTTGCGAAAATACGATCATGTATCAGTCTTTCGCACCCAACTGAAGTGGCTGAAAATTAGAAAGCGCCGAGATTTGCACACATTATGCCTTCTCTATAAAACCCTCTGTAACCCACTATCCCCTAACTACCTCTCCGAATCCTTCAGCCCACTCTACGGACCCCAGCGACCTGCGAGGGACTAGAAACGACTGCAGCTTGGAACTCCTGACGCCTGTACAGTAGGTTATCATAGAACCTTCGCTGTAAAGGCCACTCGGCTATGGAACAGTCTTCCCATTGAATATCACGAGGCTTCCTCGATAAATGTCTTCAGATCTAGAGTCTTTAACTATTTTCTTTCGCAAGAATAATTCGGTACGTAATTATAATTATATATTAATTTATTTATATAGGTATATATATTAATGTTTAAGTGTAATATAAGTCGCTTAGTATCATTATGAGTAGTATATTTTATTATCTCTATTATATGGCACTACCTACCAAACTGTTGTCCACACTACCCAAAGGTTAGCAGGTAGAGAATGCTATCTAGCATTATGCTCGCCTATGTACAACTTTTTGTGCAATAAAGTATATTCTATCTATCTACCTCCAGAGAAATGCTGACTTAGCCACGTGACCTAAGGAACACTCTTTGTTCTAAGCGATGAGATTTTCTTTGTGATTTTTCCATCAAGAACAGCGACTCAACTCTATAATCCCAAACCAATTTCCTAGAAAATATTGAATTTTTTTTTCATTTTCTAAACAAAACATTTCGTTTAAACAACGTCCCTTCGGCCCGCTTTAAGAGTCAAGTTCAGAACACAAAAGCGACCACAATAGTTATTTTGCTCGGCACTGTAAACATTTCCTCGGGAGTTTGCTAAACCGATTTTCTTAAGTACAAAAGAATTAAATAAGTAAAGAGTTGCTAGGAGTATGATTTGAAACTGGACGCTGTAATTTCTTTCAATAAATTTTAATAATAAAAACTACTAGGAGCCTATACATAGTATAAGTTCGCCTTACGCATATCGCCTTACTATGACAATGGTATCGTCGCGTAATCGCCACGTATAATCCACAGCAGTGGGATACCAGGACAGAATAAATAAAAAAAAATGCTGGACAATTCACACAGCATTATCTAGCCCCAAGCTAAGCAGAGCTTGTGTTATGGGTACTAGATAACTGATATACATAATACAATACATTACATAGATAGATATTTTTTAATTTACATAGAAAACGACCAGAAAACCCGGAACAATTATTTGCAGATCGTACACACAATTGTTCCGAGGCGGGAATCGAACCCGCAACCTCCTGCGTCGCAGGCGGACCTTCGCCCACCGCGCCACATCGGTCGTCCTAATGGTGATAGTGGAAACTACAAAAACTAAGTTTCAGTAATCTGAAAAGAAAAAAAACTACTATTTATTTCTTTTACTTAGAATTGACGTTTTACGATTTAAGTCGAAGTCAGAGACAGGAAACTTGTGTCTTGGTTCGTTTCAGAATTTTGTATAATATATCGAGCTAATAAGTCGAGCTTAATAAGAATTTTCTTATAAGCCAAATATAATAAACATTGGTAAAAAAAATATATAGTACGGAGTACCTTGTGATCCCTCCCTTCGTCAGATAGGTACATTTCTCGCATTTAAACAAAGTGTATATCTGTGTGTGTATATGTGTATATCTGTGTGTGTATATGTGTATATCTGAGTGTGTATATCTAATAAAATTAGGACTAGCATGTCCCACCCACCTGATGTATAAGTGGTCACCGTCCGTACAGCATGGCCACATTTCTATACACTACCCGTCAACTAGCGTCATGTCATATCTAGTTCTAGTTTAGTTCTATCTCTATATCTTATCTAGTTTAGTTTATTTATTTCCACCGTAGGTACACAATGTTACACTTGATGTCGTTAAATACTATTTAAAAGATAAATCACATTTTTATTATAACACATACTAACTTATCACAAAGGAAACACCATAGGGCATTGTGCAAAAGAAAGCAGACAGACATGCCTTCTTAAAAAATTAAAATAAATTCATTTATAATAATTTGTCACAATAAAACAGATAATAAATAATGGTATAAGTTAAATTGAATAATAAATTAGATAAAATGTCAAAGTAATCGGCTGTATAAGGGCATTGTCAAACTATACTAAAAATATTGTACAAAATTAAATAATATACAAGTAAAATACAATGAAATAATGTAAGGAAGAAGAATAATTTTAAATTTACATTTAAATCATGATTTAAATTAATGCTACTGTGTAGGGGCATTGTCAATTGTCATTGTGGGCTATTGTGATTGGTGTCTATAATTTCACCAGCAGGCAGACACCCTTCCAAACAGTTAGCTTAATATATTAGTGTCCAGTGCCTTCACCCTTCAGCAAGACCGCTACAGAGTTGTCCCGAGAGGCGAAGACATTGTATTCATTATGACAAAATGTAAAATGCATTGCAGTGCGGAGTTTCACGGAAAGTTGCTAATCATTTAGGTAATCTTCAACTTTGGGCTGCTCTCGGTTTGTTTCTGTTGCTTATCTGGAGCTAGCTTCGGTCCGCGACTTTGTTAACACGTCCTTTTATTTGTATTTAATCAAAACAATTAACATCTATTTGGCGACCGAAGTGGCGCGGTGGGCGAAGGTCCGCCTGGGTTCGATTCCCGCCTCGGAACAATTGTGTGTACGATCTGCAGATAATTGTTCCGGGTGTTCTGGTCGTTTTCTATGTATAATAAAAAATATCTATCTATGTAATGTATTGTATTATGTATATCAGTTATCTAGTACCCATAACACAAGCTCTGCTTACCATGGGGCTAGGTAACGCTGTGTGAATTGTCCAGCATTATTTTTTACAGGTATGACATACAATGGAATAGTCAACGCACGCAGATTTTATTATTATTATTATAATGAAGGGCCTGGAACGACCTGTATGCAAATTTTCAGGCCGATCCGTTCAGTCGTTTTTGCGTGATTGAGTAACAAACATCGACACATACAAACTTTCGCGTTTATAATATTAGTAGGATATATCTATAAAATTAGATCTTAAGCTACCAACCCTATGTACATAATAAATAAGTGAAATTAAATATATAGCAAGCCAACTCGATAAAATTACATTGTTTCTTATATTACTAAGTCTCGTAATTACATTAGTTAAAAAAATGGGGATAGTAATTTGTCGATAAAATGTACCGTATTTCACTATATTATTAATATCTCTCATTTACCATGATCTCGGGCCATAAAGTGACCCGGTCCTTTGGAAGGCTTGCGTGGGGCCGAAGCCAACAGCACAGAGGCCCTTTGAGAAGTTAATCTAAAGGCGATGGCTACACATAGCGGGTATCATCCTCGGGTGCACAATATGATACATCCAAAGATGGTATCCACCAGGTGTAGAGACTATTGCAAAGAAAAATGAAAGAAATAAAACCAGGTTATTGTGATGGATGGATGGACTGGGTAATCGGGCTATAGGGGAGATTGCGGACGTCTGCCATAAACAAGTCAATCATAATGTTAAGAAGAGTGGCAGACGGTGGCTTGCCGAATGCTGGATGGGTACCTTAAAAACCCGGAGTAAATTACCGGAGAGGAACAACATCGGCGCAAACGACTGAGGGGTGTCGAGAGGTGCGGCCCCGATTTCACCATCACGAAGACTGCTCGTGAGCGGGTTTCCTCGCTATTACGCCATTAGACACTTCCACCCCCGAGTCTGCATCCTAAGATGCATCTCTCGCGACTCCACTCAGACCGGCCAATGAAGGCAAGCAAGAGGTGGGAGGAGACGAGAACCAGGAACTTCCCCGGGAGCACTCGGTACCCGTGGTGTCGCTACTCACCAACAGCTCGCCACAAGCTGCCCTGCGGGCTTAATATTATTAATATTATTATTAGTTATATTCATTTATTTACTGACGACAGGGCGCTATGGCGCTATGTGCTCATTAGGAGACCTATGTCCAGCTGTGGACTATTACGGGTTGATGATGATGATAATATACTGTGTGAGGTGAGGTAACTCCTGAGTAATGCCACTACGTTTTAGTAGACAACTATAAATTCAATGGATCCGCCTCCGTAAGTTCATGCCATTTGCCAAAAATATCTCTTTTGAAGTTGCAGAGACAAAACTATCCATAAAATTCAGCTCACGTTCGCCTCTCCCCCCACATCCCCCCCCCGGCCTTTATCTGAATGTGTTACGCGACATGACGGGCGCGTCATATGATAATTATCATAATTCACCCTCTTCCCGTTGTGACACTCCGTGGGAAGGGTGTCACGGAGTTTGCATTGTACTATAGACTCGGATAAAGATGTATTTGGATGGAGATAAGTGATGATGAATTCACGTAGATAAATAATTAATGCTGGAAAATCCATACATCATCTTCTGCCGACAAAATGTTTTGAAAGAGCAACAAACATACTTACATACATCCTCACAAACTTTCTCGTTTATGATATTATTAGGATTGTTTCTTATATAAGTCTCGAAATTAAATTCTGTATTTTTTTTTCTTTATTTATTTAAAGGAGTTTAGTCAACATGACTATGCCACTCCCGTAGACAATAAATACATATAAAAAAATAGACAAAAACAAAACCTACCAGGTTACTATCTTACTATCTAAACATTAAATGAAATAAAGTTATATAACTACTGGAACAAAAACCTAATTAGAATTTAAAAAATAGTGATAGTAAATTGTCTATAAAATGTACCGCATTTCATCCAACTTCCTGATATATAAGGTATTTCACTTTAAAAATGTACTAAAGTACATATAACATGTGATTTATCGCAGTATGTGGAGGGGGCACAGTAACACAGGTTTTAAAACCTATCTGGCACCAGTCTTTCGCAAAGAGATATCTGTATTTACTACAATACTATAAAATATGTCTAGCCTAGATGACTGATATATCGGTCGAATCGGTCATCAAAAGAAAAATTATCGGTGGGTTAATTCAAGGTCGATTTTATATCAATTTTTTTTTATAAAAAATTTAATTCATTCTAATGCATGCAATTATTATATTATAAATTATTTGAAATGATCATAAGAAAATCTAACTGAATATATTTTTAAATTTAATTTAATATGATTTGACTTAAATAAGGAATATAATGTATAAAAGCTATTAATATTTTTTTTACATATTAATCATTATGCATTTTTACTGTTTTTAATCATTATGTGTATTAACGTTATGGAATAAATGGCTTTTTTATTTTATTTATTTTAATTATAAAAATAATTACCTAGTTTTATGTGGCTAGCACAGGACAGTATTAGTTGACCAAACTTCGTGAGGCGTAAACCCAGCAGTGGAATATCTCTATTCGTCTGTTTTTTTTTCTCACCTTTATTTGGCCACTCTAGCCAGCAGTGAGTATAGGAATTGTCGTTATCGAAATTCCACATCAGATTTCTAGTAAGTGTTTAAATCAACCAGTTCATTCGTAGCTACCAGCAAGGCCATTTACAGGACGTAAGTAATAATAATTTAAACCTAAAAAAACATTCCTAAACCAAACCCCTAAATTTAATTATGGAAACACCAAAGCATGTTGCACAAAACACCCGCGAAATCTCATCTAAACGTCCAAATAAAACCATCTAAAATGTTTAGGGTTCAGCGCAATTAATTAAAAACGCCAGGGTTAAACACAATACCTGCATTAGACCCGGCGTCCCATGTGGGTTCCGCACGCGAGTCGTAAACCTGCCGTTTTGTGAGATTGTAAAAATAAGATTGAAGTAGACACCGTGTCTGTCGACGAAACGTTCCTGAGGCTGCAAGTTATGAGAAGCGAGAGATAATAAAAAAACAAGCAAACAAATTACGTTTGTTGTATGGGAGCCTGAATATTTTTTTTACTCTGTTTTTTAGTATTTGATATTATAGCGGCAATATAAATACATCATCTGCGAAAATTTCAACTGTCTAACTATCACAGTTCATGAGATTACAGCCTGGTGACAGACAGACGGTCAGCGGTGCCTTAGTCATAGGGTCTCGTATTACTCTTTAGGTACGGAACCCTAAAAACCAAATGTGTACATAGACATGAGACATAGCGACTGTGATCTTTGTATTGCGGCCATGAGCTGTTCACTAAAAACCTTATTCGTAAACCGGGCCTTTTTGTTGCTACAACAAGATACTGCCGAAAGAAGAACAATGCGAAGATACTGCGTACTGATATTGGCGACGGCCGATGGTGCAAACGTGTTCTTGAGTGGAGACCACGACTCGGTAAACGTAGTGTAGGACGCCCTCCGACCAGGTGGGATGACAACTTGCGAAAGACTGCAGGTAGATGCTGGATGCGGCAAGCTGAAGACAGGGCGCTATGGCGCTCATTGGGGGAGGCATATGTCCTGCAGTGGACTGCTATAGGCTGATGATGATGATGATGAACAAGATACTACATGTAAAAAATTAAAAAGTTGATAGTTTCTTCAACACATGATATAATAATATAGGTACTTCGCCTGGACCATGCCACAGTATTAATAGTACCTGGCTTCAATAAAATTGCTCTGTTCGCTTGTGCCTAGGTCTGTGAACACAAAAGTTAGAGTACACTAGCTAAAAAGTTGGGTAAATCAATAAAGGCACAAAACACAACACATTTTAACACACATTTCGTTTTATCTTGCTAAATTCCCGAGATATCCTTAAATGTGGCGAGGCAACGAATACTTTATGGATCTCAGAAAAATATAAACGCAAAGATAAATTTAGCTCGCCGCCGCTCACAACTTGCGTCATATAAGTCCGAAACGTGAACACAATAATGAGAGCCGCGCGGCCAAAGAGAAAAGTTTGGAACTCAAAAGTGCTCCGGGTAATTTTTCCTGCTTGATTTAAAACGATTGTGACCAAGTTCTCGTGAGTGCTTTCGGATTTAAAAGTATTCGTGGTCACGTTCGATACCGTTATTTTTACTTTAACAATCAAAACACAAAGCGTTTGAGCACAGAGAACAGACGTCGTCTATTTCATAGCTATTTTTTTGAGTGAACCGATCCAAACAGTAGTTTTCTAACTGTGATTGTTTGTTCGAGTTTGGTTTTAACATCCAATTTAGGTGATTGACACGGACTATATTTTGAAGATTCTTTAATTTGCTATTTAGAACTCCTATACTATCCTACTTATATTATAAACGCGAAAGTTTGTAAGCATGGATGGATGGATGAATGGATGAATGGATGTTTGTTACTCTTTCACGAAAAACTACTGAATGCATTTTAATGAAACTTTACAATAATATAGCTTATACATCAGAATAACACATAGGCTACAATTTATAAAGATATATTGTATATTATCCAAATTATCTATCACCACGCGGGTGAAACCGCGGGGCGTAGCTAGCACAAACTAATTGTGTGTTCTAAGTGCTTATTTTTTAAGCCTAAAGAAATAAAATATTTTCAATTTTGTGGGTCATAAAACCTAATTGAATGTTAAAGATGGCTAAAAATGAATCTAATTTTCCTATTATTATTTGCTAAACAACGTACAGTCTCTCTGTAAAATTCACCTCAAGCCGTAGCAGCAACATGCCCCAACAATCTTTACCTTATGAGGTTTTGTATAAGAATCCTATAAGACCCAATTTAGCTCGAGGCGCGGCCTCAAAAATGCATGAGATGAAAGATGCATGAAAAGCATTAGCACAAAGGAATATCGCCTTAATGGGCAAAGCAGAGCGACCCACTTTTGCAAGCTGTATTACGGCGATAGAGTATATCATGTAGAAATTGGAACAGGTCTTTGGTGACTTTATGAAATGGCGGGTGATTTAGGGCTCATAGAGAGCTCTCCAACATGATGAACGACTAGAACTTAGCTCTACCGTGATGCTCCTCCTACATCGTCACCTTCCCACGCCGAGTCGGACGAAACATCACATTTTTGTTTTAAAGTGAAAACATTATTTAATAACAAGAATGTTTCAATCAAATAATAGAAACAAATTAGAATTAGTATTTACAATTATAACAAAAGAGCTAAAAAGTTTTGAATTTATCCAATCGGGCTTTTCGGGAAATACCGTCGTAGATTAAATTAATATTATAAAGATAAAGAAATAATTTGATAAAAAAATCTTGTGTTCATTATCATCATATTCTAGCGTGCACAAGACGCCTTAAAAAAATAGCATGCTTTGAAACCTTCGGACACATCAAATCAATACGATATGATGTGTCCGATCCGAAGGCTTCAAAGCAATACACAATTATGCGACGTGTTCAATGGCATGTTGTGCTATATGTTCTATTTTCCCTTACGTAGTCGCAACTATCAACTACAAAAGACAGACGTGACCTAGCGAGGCCTACGGCGAGGTTTGTTTCAAAAACCAGCTCCCTAAAAAGGATTAAAATTCGGTCTGTCGTGCGCGTTCATAAACATACAAATTGAATCTCGCTATAAAGCAAGTGATTTCAGGCCCGCGTGTCGCAAACAATGTGTTATGCATAAAGTTTTTAACGGTTTCATCGTTTTTGTATAGTTTCACGCGAGACAATATATGCAATTTACTCGGTTGCTTCCTAGTAAAACTGGGCTACTTTTGGTCTATTAAACTAATGTTGTTAAGCTTGTTTAACTTTTAGCTACTGCCACTACCAGGCGCTGTATTGCCAAAAATAGTTTATTTCAGGTAAACGAGTCATATTCAGATTCAGATTTTTTTGTCATAAATATATATTTCACTAGCCGACCTTCCCGCTTCACACGGTTTTAGTACGGATCCCTAACTTTTTTGAAAATATAATATAGCCTATGTTCACCGGGGATAGTGTAGCTTCCCAATGGTGAAATAATTTTTCAAATCGGTCTTGTACTTTTGGGGACAAACAAACAAAAAATCAAACCTTTCCTCTTTATAATATTAGTATATATATGTACCACTATAAAGTTAATTCCTTTAAAACCTTCCTTAGAGGTATGTGCTACTGTGAGGTTCTTCCACTAGTGGACAAAAAATTGAAGTGAAGAGGTAGGTTACCTGAGAAGATCTTCTGTAGATTTAACAATGCCTCTGCAATCCCCGATTCATCAAAGCAGCGTGATGGCAACGCTCTAATTGTCGCTTTCTCACTTTATGTAAGAAACATAACCATTGTTTTTGAAAAAATAAATAAATATTAAACTATTTAAATCACTACCACCGACATAACATATTGTGTTGTTCATGTTCTGATGTATGTACTGACGTAATAACTACACAATAAAACATGCTGTATATACATTATAATGTAACGGCGACCTCTGTGGTGCGGTGGGCGAAGGTCCGCCTGCGGCGCAGGAGTTTGCGAGTTCGATTCCCGCCTCGGAACAATTGTGTGTATGATCTGCAGATATTTGTTCCGGGTGTTCTGGTGGTTCTCTATGTATAATAAAAAATATCATCATCATCATCATCATCATCAGCCTATAGCAGTCCACTGCTGGACATAGGCCTCCCCCAATGAGCGCCATAGCGCCCTGTCTTCAGCTTGCCGCATCCAGCATCTACCTGCAGTCTTTCGCAGGTCCTCATCCCACCTGGTCGGAGGGCGTCCTACACTACGTTTACCGAGTCGTGGTCTCCACTCAAGAACACGTTTGCCCCATCGGCCGTCGGTTCTTAGCGAGATATGGCCGGCCCACTGCCACTTCAGCTTGCTAATTCTTTGAGCTATGTCGATAACCTTGGTTCTCTGTCGGATGTATTCGTTACGAATCCTATCCTTCAGAGAAACTCCGAGCATAGCTCTTTCCATAGCTCGCTGAGCGACTTTGAACTGGTGGACCAGCCCTATCGTGAGTGTCCACGTCTCAGCTCCGTAGGTCATAACGGGTAGGACGCACTGATTGAAAACTTTCGTTTTCAAGCATTGCGGTATGGATGACGTGAAGACTTGACGTAGTTTCCCAAATGCTGCCCAGCCCAGCTGGATCCTCCTTTTGGCCTCCTTCTCGAAACTGTTTTTACCCAACTGCAGAATCTGCCCAAGGTAAGTGTACTCGGAAACAGTTTCGAGAAGAAAATAAAAGAAAATAAAAAATATCTATCTGTGTAATGTATTGTATTAAGTAATATCAGTCATTAAGTAACCATAACACAAGCTCTGCTTACCTTGGGGCTAGATGATGCTGTGTGGATTGTCCAGCATTTATTATTATTATTTATAAAACATGTATTATTTCTTTTTGCCTTCTGCTGACAGTTTAGGCTTTTAGAATATACGTGTCTGTATTGTCCGTATATATAAGTGTCTAAATAGGCTATAGTTAAATAAAATAAAAAAATAAAATAAAATTTATTCAAAAATATCTTAGGACTAAAGAGTAACAAAAAGTACCTTACTTAAATTCTGATGGAGACAACAATGTGGGTGCCTGAACTAGGTGAAAACCTGTTTTTCAGGCTGAAAGAGTGCTAACAACAAATAAATAATCAATTTGAACTTACTTATTATACAAAGCGACGAACATGTATACTTTATGATATTAACTTATGCTACTTACACTAAACTAAATTTAAATAATAAAGGTGTACACAAAGATTTTTAGGTCTACTTAAAAACAGTCAATAAATTTTCTGTGTCATCGTATGACATACATTGCAGTGTATCCTTAAGTTTTTTCTTACAACTATTATAATTTAAGGGATAAATATTGGCTAATACATTTAATCTATTGTATAAAAAAGGACCAAGGATACTGTAAAATTTATTTGAAAAGGTGTGTTTCCGATCTAGTTCTTTAGGGCAAACGTTATTTTTTCTCCTTTTGTTATCGCTTTCATTGACATAAGGAAGGGCTGCGTGTTGTTTGAGCACTATATTCATTATGAATAACTGTCGAACTGACAAAACTCCACATGATTTAAACAGAAGGTTTGTAGAAAAAATAAAAGGACGGAAAGTTGATACTTTAAGTATCGCTCTTTGTGCTCTTTCGACAGTTAGTAATAATGTTTTACCCACTCCACCCCATGATGTAATGCAGTAGGTCAAAATGGATTCGCATAGGGCCCGGTAGACTTGTATAATAAGTTTTTGATCCGCAATATGGCGTAGATTTTTGAAAACAAAAATCAGTTTGCGGACTCTACTTACTAAAACTTCTATATGGGGTTTGAATGAGAGTGTTTCATCCAGCATTACGCCAAGGTATTTAATTTTATTTGTTTTATTTATGGTAGGGCAAATACATACGTAATTGTCAGCACCTACACAATAATGTACAAACAGGTTGGGGATGATTTCGTTAGAGGGCCGTTTGCGCATCGAAAATCTTATATACTTAGTCTTATCTGCATTTAGAGTTAGTAAATTTTGCTGAAGCCATTTATTTACAATATTGAATCCATATTGCGCAAACTTGTACACTTCTTCTTCGGAGTCAGCGGAAAAAAGGAGAGCGGTGTCGTCAGCATATGAAATGATTTTTCCATGATCTAATTTTAAATTGCAAAGTTCATTGATGTAAATTAAAAATAGAGTAGGTCCCAAGACACTCCCTTGGGGGACACCAAAGTCAGTGTTTTTCTGATCACTGCTGACGACATCGCCTATCCTGACGCACTGCGTGCGTTCTTCGAGGTAGCTCGTGAAAAGTTTCAGCTGAGTGTCTCTAATACCCAGTGTTTCAAGCTTGCGCAATAGTATAGGTATAGAAACGGTGTCAAAGCATTTGGCTAGGTCTAAGAATATTCCAATTGTATGCTTACTCTGATCCAGTTCTTGTTCAAGATGGTTAGTAAGGTGATGAACTGCATCTGCAGTAGATACTTTAGCTCTGAACCCGAATTGCATATTTGATAAAATATCCTTTTCATCTAGGTACTTGACTAACCGTTTATTTATAACTTTTTCTAATATTTTGGAAAAAGCAGGAAGCAGGGATATCGGTCTGTAATTGGTGATTTGGTCTTTAGGGCCAGATTTATAGACCGGTATAACTACAGCTTTTTTGAGGCATTTGGGGAAATGCCCTTCGCTCAGGCATTTATTAAAAATATTTGTCAGCGGAGGAGTAAGAATGTGTCTGTTTAGCTTAATTATTTTGGTAGATATATTGTCCCAACCTACTGCGCATTCGTCCTTAAGACTCATTATTATACTATTTATTTCAATCTCATCAGTTTTAAGCAGAGCAAATGAGGTTAGTGTGGAATAATATTTAAATGTTGTGCAAGTAGGTAGTTGCGGCTTGACTTTATCCGCCAAGCACTTACCTACGTCAATGAAAAATGTATTTGCCATGTTAGCAGATTCAGTAGGTGTAGAGCCAACTTGCAATAAACATGAAGGTGACTCACGTTGCTTCGAGGTATGAGTTACAGTTTTAATACAATTCCAGATCTGTTTACTATTGTTCCCGGCATTTTCTAGTGTCATTTTATCGTAACTTATCTTAACTTTCTTTAAAATGTTGTTACAAAAATTTCGGTATCTCTTGTAAGATAACTGGAGAACAGAATTAGTAGGATTTGATTTTGCTTTCATATGTAACTTGTCTCTGTGTTTCATACACCGAATGAGACCAGCCGTGATCCAAGGTTTTATGTTAGAGTTCTTTTTACTCAGTCGAATATTACTTGAATTTTTAATGATTGCATTTTGAACATTTTCTACAACAAACGACATGGCAAACTGCGGATCAGCGGAATCGTAAACTGGGGCAAAGTCTATGTTACGTAAATCAGCTTCAAGTTTATTCCAGTTTACTTTAGAATAAGTACGTATGTTGTTATGTTTAGGTAATTTACAATTTAAGGTTAGTAGGACAGCATTGTGATCGGTTACGGACGAATTTATAACAAGCGAAAGTGATGGAAAGTTAGATTTCAGTATGATGTGATCCAAACAAGACCCAGCTTGATGAGTTGGAAGCGTATGCGCAGGAAGCAAGCCATGAAAGGAACATAGATTTAGGTAGTCCTGTGCACCAGGGTCGTTACTTCCTGGAAGAATGTTGATGTTAATATCCCCAATAACAATGATATTTTTGAATGATGATAGATTTTGCAAGGTGTCATTTAGTGAATCATTAAAGTTGCTTATATTTCTAAAGGAGGGGGGTCTATACAGAGCAAGTATGGCAAAATCTAAGCCAATTTTGATCAGTAGCCTGTTGCAGTCTTGAATATTCGGTTCTTCAACAGATACGTTCAGGTGGTCCCTTGCGTAAACTATTACCCCATCGTTTTGGTTGTAATTTTTGGTACTTTGGTAAATAGTATATCCAGGCATTAGTGGCACTTTGTATTGTTTACCAAGCCAGCATTCTGTTAGTACAATAATGTCACAATTGATGTTCAAGCGATTTTGGAATATAGCAAAGTTGTCAAAATTTTTAAACACACTGCGAATGTTTTGTGTAATTACGGTCAATGGATTACTAAAAGAGGAAAGATAACGCTTGCAATTTTCTACATCAGCTAATTTAGACTCTGAGATGGAAAAATTATCTAGGTCGTGGATTACACTACTTATCATTATTTTATTTAAAAAGAAAAAAGATGTATATAAGAATAGGTCTGAAAACTAATTAATTTACGGCGCTCTTAGGCGCCCCCATAATCGATAGAATTAATGTACCTCCTTTCGGCAGCAATTTTTGCCGGACAGTCGACGGAGCCGGTGGCATGTTGGTTCGGTTTCTTATAGTGTAAACAGGTTGCACATTTAGGGTCCTCGGCCTTCTTTGAACACTCAGTGACGGTATGTCCTTGGCCTCCACAGTGTCCACAGGTATGAGCGGTCTCACGACATGACTTCGCCGCATGTCCGTACTGTTGGCACTTGTAGCAGCGGGTAACAAGGGTGAAATCTCTGACTGGGCATGAAGACCAGTTTACGAATATACGGTCCTTTGTTATAAGTGCTTTTCGTACGTCAGCTGGGACCTCAATAATAAAGTTACAATGCTCTGCGTCCTTCCTGCCCGACTTGTGGCTTAAACGTATAGAGTTAAGGAACTTTTCCAGGTCACAGTTCAAAATATCGGCAAGGTTTTGGTGGTAGATACAGGAGTAAACTTCTTTATCAGGCATTGAAGTCGGCACTCCGATGACAACGACTCTCGGCTTTCGCTTAGGCGGCTCATCAATTGTAAGACCCGAGTTAGTGATCTGGACAGTGCTTTTTAATTTTTCAATATCGTCCTTGGAGTCAGTGCTGATGATAACACCACCGTTCTTGGTCTTACGAAGCCCTCTCACATGTAGCTTCATATCCTCTGGGCAGATAATTTTTTGTACGAGGGATTTGGTGTCCTCGCTGGTCTTCATTTTATCATTCGGGTAGATTGCCACCGAACTTACATTTGTGGGCTTTATATAATTGTTGGTCCCTTTTTTGACCATGTCGGCGAATGAAGTTTCTTTAGCAGATGATGTTTTTGATGACGTTTCAATCGTCCTTATTAGGTCCTTCAGCTGGTGGGATTGGGCAAGTTGGTTTTGCAGCATTTCTATAGTGCTGTAGGCCTTTACACATTTGGTTTTCAAGGACTGATAGTGGACGGCCATCTGTGAGGTGCCGTGAACCACTTTGCGGCAGAGGGCACTGACTCTTTGTTTTTGCTCAGAGTTCATTTTACTTGTTTCGGTAGTGATAGAGCACACCTCATTTAGAAATTGGTTGATTGAGGACATCCAGCCTTGTATTTCCGGAGTGGTTACTGCCTGATACTCGACTTCTTGGGAGTCGGATTCATTAGGGCGAGGAGGGGGGGACTCAGGTACGGGCACGGTGGGGGTAGGAGGAGGCGAGCGCGCCGTCCTGGTGCTCCGGAGCCCAAAGGGACTAGACATTTTACGCTAGTTTAATGTTAGTCAGCAAAAAATATATCATTTTTAGTATACAGTCCACACACTTCACTGATTTGTCACTACCGGCACAAAACCAGGTCACGATTTTGCAATTGATTATTTGCAAATTTGTTTACAGTACGGCACGTCTTTCCTCAACGACGACGATAAATATCAGTTATAACCTATCAGAAGTTTAGGGCACTTTTTCATCACTGTATCGACTATCTGCACAACGTCTACCTTAGCAAAGGGCATATCCTCTACAAAGTTCAGCATTACCTACCGTAAAACTCTGAACGCGATCGTAACCCGCGATAGTCGCTACGGCATGGCATTGTTTACCTCGTTGTGTCGCTGTGTCGCCCATTGGACTACAATGTTAGGAATTGCTTTAACAACACAGGTAAAATTTTCAAATTTTAGTACTTTGTCATACTAAATTTTAGTACTATGCCATACTAAAGAGCGCTTAGACAACAGTGCACACATAAATGTTCAAATTTTAGTACCATGTCATACTAAAGAGCGCTCTGACACAGGTAATATGTTCAATTTTTAGTACTTTGTCATACCAACGAGCGCTTTGACAATAGTGCACAGGTTATATGTTCAAATTTTAGTACTTTGTCATACCAACAAGTGCTTTGACAATAGTGCACAGGTGATATAATCAAATTTGAGTACTTTGTCATATTAAAGAGCGCTCTGACAATAGTGCAAATGTAATACGAGTATGTTCAAATTTTAGTACCATGTCATACTAAAGAGCGCTTTGACAATAGTAAATATAATGCACAAGGAATATGTTAAAATCTGAATACTTTGTCATACTAAAAAGCGCTTAGACAAAAGTAAACACATAAATGATCAAATTTTAGTACTTTGTCATACTAAAGAGCGCTTTGACAAACACAGAACGACAAAAATGGCTAAGTTGTGTCAATTTACAAGTTCTGCTGGGATATAAGATTCTGTTAATTCAAAAGTTTATATAAAAGTTACAACTTCATGCTGAAACTGAACGGATCCTATATAGCTCCTATAAATAATAAGCTTTGGGATATGTTACTAAATTACAAAATAAATTACTTTTAAACAAAAACAGCGAGCACAGCCGCGGGCTGAAACTACCTCATAATGCCTCGGATGCACTGTAAGCGCCTAGGTAGGCGGATTATGTTGGCGGGTTGCTTCGATAGTAGGTAGGCGCGAGGCTAAGGCTGAATTCACACCGGAATGACAGCGGCTGGCAGAAACGCTCCACTGCCTTTTCCGGCGTGAATTAAGCCTATGACTTAAAACTTCTCGCGCCTCGTTAGATCTAGACGACTATAGTAGCTAAGCTAGATACCTACATATGATATCTACCACATGTCTATTTTCGGGTTTTGGACTATAAGCCACCAGGGGCCGAATTCAGCTTAACAATTTGCCTTACCTACTATGATAAATAATACCGTCTCAAAATCGTCACGTACAATCATTCGATAAACCAAACTCTAGATATGTAGTGCATGCGGTGCTATTTGTACGGATAGAAAACAGAATGGTAAATCAATAGTAATCATAGATAGTAGGTTGACTCACCTTAGATTAAAGAAAAATCGGACCAAAACAAAGTGTATCATTCTGTGAAGATACCAGTCTTAAAATAAAATAATAAATAATGTTGGACAATCTTCACAGCGATCAATTTAGCAGAATAGAGTAAGCCAACCGCCTAGTTAGAATTATATTTCGATCGATGCAACCCGCCAACCTAGCCGCCTACCCAGGCGCTTACAGTGCGGCCGTAGCCTAAGTGTAGTGTAGCGAGTGCACAAAGCATGCGGCATGTTGATACGCGCCGCGCAACTTTGTGATTAAACTCCTTCAAAGGCAATTACCTCCCCGATGGCTTCAATTTTGCAACTCGCTTAATCTAAAGTGCAGGGTAATAGAAAATGTGGGCTTGCGGCGAGAGTCAGTTATTTGGAGTTAGAGTTGTTTAGTGTTTAAACATTTGGCGGGTCTTTTGGAGTACCTACATTATTTTGTGTTTGTGATGCATTCATCATCATTATCATCATAATCAACCCATGTTAGTACACTGCTGGACATAGGCCTCCACTAATGAGCGCCATAGCGCCCCGTCTTCAGCATCCAATATCTGCCTGCAGTCTTTGGCAGGTCTGCAACTTCAGCTTACTAATTCTTTGAAATATGTCGGTTACTGATAAAGCATTATTCAGCCTATATCCAGCAGTGGGTAGAAAAGGCTGATGATGAAAATACAGTAAGAAAGGGGTGCGAATATAAAGGCCAATATTATTATTACACAGTTTATTTTACACGATTTCTCTGGTTCGCGTTTTAACGCACAAATCTAACTAGTTCTCGAGCAACTTCTCCCGCCATGCCGCATGCCGTGCCGCGCCGAAGTGCGGCGGCGCCTGTCATTCGCGCGATCATTGACGTCACGGTCGCGCGGCCTCTCATTGGCCAAATGCATTATTCCATAGCCTGAAGTTGCTCAGGAACTTTAACATTTTTCATTTCTTACTTCATTTTTATTATCTTTTATATTAATCTAAATTATACATAGAAACAAAACATTTAATAAATCAATTAGTTTCTTAACAATGCTTTTTCGTACGAACTCCACCATGCGCGTTTTACATTCGGGCCTATGTACATACATATGTTCTCAGAGGTCTCATACAATTAAACTACTATTATTTAAGTCAATAATTTATAATAATTTGTTGTCCTCGACTAGGCCACAACTCCTGGAACAGCCCGATGGGCATTAGCGTAACTTACGAACCGTCGAGTTGGCCAACAAATCACGCCAGAACTGAATTTACCGATATTCTCTAATAGAAACGGTGAAATAATGCCTTTAGCCTCGTATTTGTATTGCTTCGAGGAATAACTATGGCTTTTCAGTTTAACTATGAGAAATATGATAAGTGAAAATTTAATCAAAGCTACATAGATAGGTAAGCTAATATAGATGTATACAGACTCATATTACCTAAAATAAAATTTCTAATACTACCTATACTACAGAAATACTTATACATTCTTTTTTACGAAGAAATTTTCTTCGTAAAAAAAAGAATGGTTATAAGTACAACCTATTTGTTGGTAAAAGATAGATTACCTATAGAGACCTAAAGGGTTTGGTTCACAAACACAGACAACACAAATAAAATCAAGCAGCCAATAATGGTACAACTTCATTATCATCATTTTTCTAATTAACTGTATCTGTCTTATAATTTATGTAAGTTGTTTGTTTGTTTAATCTTAAACTGTTGGATTTTTTTTAGTTTCTTTTATATAGTGTAATCTCTTATTGGCCGTAAGTTAGATTATTAAGGTTTAAATTATTAAGATTAACGGCTGTTGATTTTGTTGTAACAATAAAAATAAAATAAAATCATCAGCCTATAGCAGTCCACTGCTGGACATAGGCCTTCCCCAATGAGCTCCACAGCGCCCGGTCTTCAGCTTGGTTATGGTACAACTTAGCTATATGTAATTATGTAACTGTAATAGTTGTTTTAATTTAATTGATCAAATTAAATACTCACACACAAAATGCACGCTGCACTTCCGATAATCGTTCCATACCACATACATTTAAAAAAATCCACCAACCCATTGAGACCAATCCCTCTCCCTGCTGTTTGTGTTTGGCGCGTAATACTCAAATCAAAAACTAAAAACATTCTGAGACAGTGAGGCATTAAAAACAAGCTTACAGTAGGAATCACTAAATCCCCAATATTTTTTTTGATATATCCTTTATTCAATAATACCATGGACGAATAAAAACAATGTTGTTTCCTTCATCTATAATAATACTATAAAATAGGTGGCGTCGCTAGTGTGCCTCGAGGTACCGCCATAAGTTGACAGATTAGTAAAGCAGTCTAGTTATAATAATGTGTTGAATTTTCGATCTCTGGCGTTAGAAACGGAATACTAGGGTGTAACAATTGCACCAGAGCCAACTTCAGTGTTAGGTACCGTCACAATTCAATCGGGTGACTTCAGCCGCGGTCGCCGCTAATGACCCGCCCGGAGCGGGCCAATCGTGATTTATTCTCTAGCGGCTACGAATTCAAATGTAGAACAAGTTTTGAAATGTAGCGAGTTTTTTTTATAAAAATCACACATGTTTTTTTTTTTTGGAGACGAGATTATGTACATTTGTACAAACAATGAACAACATGTCTTGCACATAAAAGGTTTCGTGAGGGTTGGTATGATGACGAAATTCCAATCCAACGTTATGTGACGGTATTTCGACAAAAGTTGTTGGATTTTGTAAACTTTCGTGTATAATAGTTTTCGAAATCAAAAGGCATTGTACCTTAGAAAAATCGTTTGGAAGCTTTTATGATTTATCACTTCACGACGCTTTCACCTTGAATTGTGAAAGCAGAGGATTTTGATTAGGGGATGAGATAATAAGGGGCTTGTCATAGGGAGGCCTACGTCCAGCAGTGGACGAATAGAGGCTGTTAAGGTTGAGATGAGGTTGTGAAAACAGGTTAACTTTATCGTGAACGGGAAATAATAATGTAATCATGGGGTTCCATGGAATAATATAATAACACTAACGTTTTAAAAGGTTTCGAAGGTACCTAGCCGCTTCCTCGTTAGCTTTGCACCAATACCGTTATTTGCACCTGCTACAAACTTTCGATATCCAAACGCGAAAACGATAATTGGTTTCAATTCGACCGCTTGTTTGCGCGAATCGGTTCGCCAATTAAAGTCCGTGTCTTCCCCGGACTTTACAATGGATTTAAAAGAATTTCTGTTGTTACAATGCACAAAAACGCAATATAATTAAAATTACCTCGATATGCCTAATAGGTATCACTGTCAACGACAACATTATTTTCATATTCATTCATATTTATTTATTTATTGCATATACATTAATGTGTCAAATAATTTTAGCGTAAGTATTATCAGCTCAGAGTTAAATACATGTACCCTGTAAGGGCGCAGCAATTTATTTAAAAATAATATTTTTAATTATTTTCACTCATTCATTTCATTTTCAATATCAAAAATTTGCACGCGTGGGTTTTTCCTATCCCATGGTAGCTGATGTATGGGATAAAGATGTTTTATTCTAGGCCTATAAATACCTGTTTGCAAAATTTCCGCTCGATCCGTTTAGTAGATTTGGCGTAAAGAGGTAACAACAACATCCAAACTTTCGACCGCGAGGCCACGACCAGATTTAGTCAATGATAATTAAGTAATAGGTGACCTAAGCACAAGTTTATTAAGATTTTATTAAACTTGATTGAGAGGTCGCGGTCGGTATAATTAAGGGTCCCTCGTATAATCCGCTGCCTCACTGGATCCAAAATGAAGTTACCATATTATTTTTTTAAGAAAAAAAATAGAATGTGGCTTAATATAGTATTGGTTCTGTTGGTCATCTATCAAGAAATTTTATAACTCGCCTATAGAGATTATATTATTTTTATATTTAGTTTGAAGACATGGTATCACTACATAGTAAAAAACAAAGTCGTTTCCCGCTGTCTGTCTATCCATATGTATGCTTAGATCTTTAAAACCACGCTACGGATTTTGATGTGGTTTTTTTAATAGATAGAATGATTCAAGAGGAAAGTTTATAAGCCATTTGACACATACATCTCCACGCGAGCGAAGCCGCATAGCGCAGCTAGCGGCATATTAATAAAATTTGTATCTTATGTAATACACTTAACTAGGGCAAAATACTAAACAAGTTGTTTGTAACAATTCTGCTTATAAAGAACTAGCGGACCTTCCCGGCTTCGCACGATTTTAGTACGGATCCCTAACATTTTTGAAAATATAAAATATAGCATATGTTCACCGGGGATAGTGTAGCTTCCTAACGGTGAAAGAATTTTTCAAATCGATCCAGTAGTTTCGGAGACTATTATTACAAACAAACAAACAAAATATCAAACCTTTCCTCTATTAATATTAGTATAGATGTATAGATAAAATATATAATAAATCCAATTTGAAATAAAACCTCTCACCATTTAACCTTTACCTGAGGAGTGACAAGGACACACGACAGGCCGTCGTCGCCCTCAATACCAATACAATAACTCAAGCTCTCTGCTAAGCCTCTTACTGTATTGGCTGGATACTGGTTGCCGGACAACACAGTACAACTAAGTGTTTTCAGTTTCAACAAAAATACAATACATTACAAAAATGTCATGCGTCAACAAATTTAATTTATTGTATTTATTATATTGTTTATTTAACTTTTTTTAGTAAATGCACTGAGGTGCCGCATGTCGGCTTAAAATTTAAGAGAAGAAGCAAATAAAGGATATCTACCGGGGAGCGCGCATCAGCAGCCTTTCCAGAAAGATCAAAAACCAGAATCCCTCCGCTGAGCGCCCGCTCAAAAAGCTTATTACTCGTCGTATGGTTTTATTACAAAAATTACATTTATTGTATATTAGAAGTAGAATATTTTTTTTTTACAAATAATATTGCACATAATGAGATGTCACGAAAATAAGTCATTAACTAGAATTATCGATGCTTATCAATGTTATACGGAAATAGGTAATCTAAATTGCTAAAACTATTTAGGTAAAAGACACAGTCACTTACACGAGAATAGTTATTTAGCTTAGTGTAAACAATTTGTATAATGTAAATATAAGTTGTTCGATCTATAGGTAAGTTATTAATTACATATTGCACAAATTAATTCAAAAGATAAGTTACAACAAAATAGGAAAAAGATTACACATTACAAATTAGATTAGATTATAGTACACTTCTAGGAATTAACAATATTACAGAATTGGCCAATTTTCTAGAACAATATATACATATATGTCTCACATTTCTTTAGCATAATTTTCTATAATAATCTGTAGCCCATAACCGCATGCTGTTGGGATAAGGGAATTTAAATTTTATGACAAGTTTCTGCCCACGGCTTCGCATGCGTTATTTCTATGGAAAAGTTTTAAGGTTATTTTTATCCCATGGTAACTGATTTACGGGATAAAAAGTAGCCTTTTTTCGCGGGCCTGGAACTACCTGTATGCAATTTCAGCCCGATCCCTTCTGTAGTTTTTTCGTGAAAGATTAACAAACATCCATACATAAAAACTACTAATTATTAGAAGGATGTAAACGCAAATTGCCGCAATATTTTGCAGTCCAATTAGAATAAAATAATACACCCTGTATTCAAGTTATTGATTTCAATCCTCGAAAACCAAATAACCGAACAGAAACTGTATGAACGGATACACATATATTTTCGACTTTATTGGTTTGAATTTTTGAATATTTGTTCGTAAAATCAGTCGGAATATAAATCCCAAAACCCTGGTTTTATTTTGTTTGCATGAACATTTTTAATTTCGTAATAGCCTCAAGCCAAATTATTGACTGTTCATTTATTAAGGAATGTTGCCTTTAAAGATATTTGGTTTCCATGTTTTTTACTAAGTAAATGGAATATAACGAAAGTTTACTGCCCGGAAACGACTGCGATGGTTTGTTTATTTGGTATTTATAAAAATAATTTAAATTGGATTTAAAAATGAACGCGCATGATTCATTTGTAACTTTTTCATCTGTATTTTTAGTCTTTATCATATTTCAGATATCACGATCATCGCGTGATGTACCTAGACTAGCATCATCATCTAGGTTTAAAGAACTTTATTTTCTCATAAAAACATTACAGTTCACTTCAAATGAGATAAACTTAAACAGTAATATGTGTACTAAATATGAGTTAAGTAGGTATAACTCCTGGGCTCTGAGGCTTCACCTAGATTAGTTATCATAACTAATTATATTATATGTATATTAGTGGTAATTTATAATTATGTACATATGTAGTTAGATTATTGTATTTAGTAGACATGTGCTTTCAACATATTTTTATACATATGAATGCTATCACATTCTTTTATGGTATTTGGTAAATTATTAAAAATACGTGCTCCCTCTGAAAGAATCGTCTTTTTTCCGTAGTTCGTGCGTATGTTGGCTAATTTTAGTTTCATTTTATTTCTAAAACTGTATTTACTTCATTCGACGCGATTGCACCCACAGTTTGCTTCCAGGACTCTTCAACACAACATTCATTTATTGACATATATCTAAAATAATTGATAGTTTTGAAATTGATAAAAATAATTCTGGACAATTCACACAGTATTATCTAACCCCAAGCTAAGCAGAGCTTGCGTTATGGGTACTAAATAACTGACATACACAATACAATACATTACATAGATAGATATTTTTTACGACATAGAGAACGACCAGAACACCTGAAATATCTGCAGATCGTACAAACATAACCGAGGTGGGAATTGAAACCGAAAAATAGTACTTACTAGCTGTCGTGGCTTCGGTCGCGTGGAAATCTTTGTGTCAAATGGTTGAACGCGCATCAAAATCCGTTGCGTAGTTTTAAAGATCTAATCATACGGGGACAGACCGACAGCGGGAAGCGACTTTGTTTTATACTACATTATGTAGTGATAATTATGAGTCCAAATCGCTTTTAAATATCGTTTAAAAATAGTCTAAAATAAATAATACTGGACAATTCACACAGCATTATCTAGCCCCAAGGTAAGCAGAGCTTGTGTTATGGGTACTAGATAACTGATATACATAATACAATACATTACATAGATAGATATTTTTTATTATACATAGAAAACGACCAGAACACCCGGAACAAGTATCTGCAGATCGTACACACAATTGTTCCGAGGCGGGAATCGAACCCGCAACCTCCTGCGTCGCCAGGCGGACCTTCACCCACCGCGCCACATCGGTCGTCACAAATGTAGGTCCTCTTTGCTTTGAGTAAAACCTATTTTGTATCGGACTTAAACGTATCTGCCAACGCATTCAAATAAACATTCTTTTCCAAAACAAAAGCACCTGTACATTTGTACAAACTCAAGACAAAAGCGTTAATTTAATAAGAACAAAGTATCTGAAACAAAGTTATTCGGGTCAACGTACAGACAGACATTAACACTAACTACATAAAATTACCAAAGGGTTCCGTAGCTCGCTTCGATCTAATTGTGACTTCGTGACTACTGCGGGGAGATTACGTAACAGAACGATGAGTTTCTATTTGAAACTGTTGTTGTGAGTTTTGTAGCAAGAGCCAGGCGCTTAACGTATCAACTAAGAGGTTATTGACCGTGTAATTTATTTCGCTTCTCTTGCTTAAAAAGCGTGTCATTATACCGTAGTTCAGCGTGAGTAAAACTTGAGTCTAGCCCTTGGGATTAAATTTTTTTGGTTTTTAATTTTTGACTGAAATCAAGACCAAGACATTCGTCCTCTTACGTAAAAACTCATCTTTTTGGTATTCCATTTACACAGAACACACATTTCATTTCATTTTTTAATGGAATTTAATGCACCTTCTTTCTTTCTTCTTCTTCGGTAAGTTGGATGTTTTTAAGAAGGGTGACCTTTTTCCGTGGTAGAAAACGTATTTTAGCCTCTGCGTGGATCGGTAGCTATAATAACGTAAAAAATAAATAATTTTCAATTTGATACCAACAATGTTACGTAATCAACTATCCAGAGGAACCATTATCGCCCAGCCACGGTACCCTAAAATGAAGACAATTACGCCCCAGCGGAATAGAACGACAGCTTTGTATAGAATGCGAAGTTAAGCGTACTTCGAGAAGCGGTAATGGATTGCAGTCATATAATGATACTTGAGTTTGGTATTAATTTTAAACTTAAAACTTAAGTTATACAATAATTTCATTAAAACCTAAGTATATACAATTATTATTTAGAATAACACCTTAGAAATTCTCTTATTTATAAAATTTTGACAACTTTAATCAATAGGTAACGCGTTCACTGTCTAGCTTGCTGCCTTGAAGAAGGCTAGTGCACGGCACGCAAGGTGTTAAAAGTCATTTATTTTTCTGCTGCTTAGCCGTTGCAAAGTAGAAAGTGGTTATTTAAAAAGAGGGACGTAGTCTAGACATTACGATATTTTCGATGACTTATCGAGTTTCAATTGATTTTCGTTAGTATTAGAAAGGTATTTGATTATTGTCTCTTGAACCATTTAATCGACAATCAAATAAGAGTTATCAGAGCTCGACTCTCTTTGAAAGGGATTTAGTAAAGCCTGAATGACATTAGCTTCTAAGATAATTTGCGTTGCCTACTAAAAACTGAATAGTAAATCAAATGATTCTTGAGAAAAAAGTAAAGATAGATTTCAAATTCCTTAGTTGTCAAATTCTTTATTTTTAAATTTTTCGGGACAAATATTTATCCCTCGAAAATAACCTTTTTTATGTGTATTTTATTATTTTCGCCTTGTGAAATGTTTGTACGATCTGCAAATATTTTTTCCGCGTGTTCTGGGTATTTTCTATGTATAATTAAATATCCATATATGTAGTAGGTATATTAAGTATATAAGTCATCACATCACCCACAATCTCTGCTTAGCGCGGGGCTAGATGATAGGTACTGTGTAGATTCTCCTGTATTTTTTAATATTATATTTCATAATAAATAATGCTGGACAATCCACATATACATAATACATAGATTTTTTTATTCTATATATACATATATTTTTTATTCCACTAAAGTCATTTAAAACGGGATATTTACCATGATTTGATTTAAAAAAAATATTGATTGATTTGATTTTAATAATATTATATTTTTTGAAATATTGGAAAACTCAAAAATCAAATCATGGTAAATATCCCGTTTTAAATGACTTTAAGTTAATAACCATGATAGTTTAAAAAGTTTTTTTTATTCCATATAAATAACGACCAGAACACCTGGAACAAATATCCGCAGATCGTACACACAATTGTTCTGAGGTGGGAATTGAACCTTCGCCCACCGCGCCACAAAGGTCGTCGAATATACATATGTATAATATAGTTTGTTTATTTTTAAGCCATTCATATCCCACTGCTGAGCAAAGGCCTCCTTCTTCTTCTTTCACTCCTCGCAATCCAACGCTGCATCACACCACGATGGAATAATATAATAATAATTGAAGGAATCGCGGCTAGCTTTTCCCGGGATGCTGATGTAATAATAGTCGAGTATAGGGACAATAGCTATATTGTATAAAACTACGACTAATATGGATGTTAATGAGTACGCTTTGAATGGCTGCTGGTGATGCACTGACCTCTGTAGGCGCCCGGTCCGCGCTCGCGGCACGGGTAACCTACTTAGGTCGAACTGCTGATGCTGCTAAAATCCTCCGTGTTCGATGTATCGAACAATAATAGTATTTATTGAAGTAACCGCGTGGGTGTGAATTAGTTCCCAAGTGTTCGTTAAAACATGTGGCACGAGTAGGACAGACAGATGAGCCACCTGATGCATTGCCTCACAGGTCACGTAGCCGAAGGTGAGACGTGAGCGCGCAGGGAAGATCCTCGCTGATTCTACTGGCACTAACAACTGGACTGGACTATTTATATTGGAGAAAGGCTTCATGAGTGACGCGAGCTTTGGAAACAGCGGGCATTTATTTATTTATCGATGTACTAGCTGCGCCTCGCGGTTTCGACCCGCATGGTGATAGATATTTTGGATAATATACGATAATGGATGGACTGGGTAATCGGGCTATAGGGGAGATTGCGGACATCTGCCATAAACAAGTCAATCATAATGTTAAGAAGAGTGGCAGACGGTGGCTTGCCGAATGCTGGATGGGTTCCTTAAAAAGCCGGAGTAAATTACCGGAGAAGAACAACATCGGCGCAAACGACTGAGGGGTGTCGAGAGGTGCGGCCTTAATAATTATTATTATTAATTATAATTATTATTTCCTATGTGTTATTGTGATATGTAAGCTATATTATTGTAAAGTTTCATCAAAATCCCTTCAGTAGTTTTTGAGTGAAAGCGCAACAAACATGCTGACAAACTTCGCGTTTATAATATTAGTGGGATTTTCGACAGTTCCCCATTTGTTTGTTATAATTATAATTTAAATGTTTTAAAAAAACTATAAACAGACTTCTAATCCCTTAATTTTACACTGTTTTAAGTTTTTCGGGACAAATCGACCTCATTTCATCATAATTCATTCAGTAGTTTTTGCGTGAAAGAGCAACAAACATACTAACATACATCCTCACAAACTTTTCATCATCAGCCTATAGCAGTCCATTGCTGGACATAGGCCTCCCCCAATGAGCGCCACAGCGCCCTGCCTTCAGCTTGCCGCATCCAGCATCTACCTGCAGTCTTTCGCAGGTCGTCATCCCACCTGGTCGGAGGGCGTCCTACACTACGTTTACCGAGTTCACAAACTTTTGCGTTTATAATATTATTAGGAAGGATATATCACACTAATATTACCAATGCTAAAGATTTCGTGTTTAGATGTACGGATTTGTGGTAGATACCTCTTAACACGATTTTTTTATAGATGTAGTAGTAATATTCATATTGTAGGGAAGGTATTGTTTCTCTACGAGGATGGTGGAAAGAGTTCTCAGGGTTGACTTGATTGAAAGAGGTTCGTAGCACGTTAAAACAGGATATAATGGTAACCAATATGAAGGGCACAGGTAACAATAGGTAAGTAAGAAGAATAATACTCGGTTAAACACGGAAAACACATGAGGTTGCAACAACAACGCGGTAAAAAAAAGCACAACGCATCTCTCGCGCTGGTCACGGACTGTCGCTCACTGCTCATGCGATGGCGTTCCTCGGCGGAGGCCAGCGTGAGCTCCAACCCATCACATCGTCGCGTGCGTTTCGTTGTACGCGCGCAGCATCACGTTCCGTACCTACTAAAAATTTACATTTGCTACAATATTGATTTCATTGCATCATCGTGTATATTTGTAGCTTAGTATCTAATGTATTATAGAGAGATTGGTACCCAGCCAAGCAGGGCGTGGCAATAGGTTCTAGAATAAGGCTACTTTTAATGCATTAAATTATCTTGACATGTATTTTTATTTCAATTCAATCTAAGTAATTTATTATTATTTTACTGTGATAAATATTATCTATGAATGTTATATCAAATTTTTAAAGAAGGCATGTCTGTCTGCTTTTTCTAAAACAATCCCTTATGGTGTTTCCTATATCAAAATTAATGTGTGTTTTATAATAAAATTGGTATATTATTTTTATGTACAACTGACCGACATCAAGTGTAACATGTGTACCTACGGTGGAACTGAATAAATGAAATGAAATAATCCTGGAAAAACGCGCGTGAAGCTGCGAACAGTATCTACTGTAGTAATTAATAAATTCCCGCGGCTTCGTTCCACAGCTTTTAAAGCTTACAAAGTCATATTACGAGATCTAGTTAGCCTCTACGCGTAAAATAATGCGAGTGGCGAGAAATTAAACAATAACGAAATGAATTTAATCGGACCGCTTGTTTTTTATGTGTATATTTGTTCTACTGCATGTAAAATGCCTTTCTTTCAGTGTCCACCATTCCACTCATATTCTAAAGAGATTGACTTTGCAAGTTTGTACAAACAAACTTGCAGAGAAGTGTATTTTGCTTCTTCTCTGCAAGTTAGTACAAACAAACTTGCAGAGAAGAAGCAAAAGAAGTGTATTTTGCTTCTTCTCTGCAAGTTAGTACAAACAAACTTGCAGAGAAGAAGCAAAATACACTTCTCTGCAAGTTTGTTTGTACAAACTTGCAAAGTCAATCTCTTTAGAATATGAGTATAGAGGATCGATCGAAGTCCCTGTGCAGTGTAGATAAACGTAATAAATTGTTCTAAGTCGTTACACCTTATATGAAAGTTCACATAAATTCATATAAAGTAAGACTGGCTTTTTCCGTTGCCTTTGACGGAAATCATCTTTTACCGTTCCCTATCAACAAGGGGAAACGAATTCACGCCACCTTTACTTGAATAATATTGTTTTTTGCAACGTCTAAGGGTGAAATTCCTTTGAACTCTCGGATAACATGTGGTAATGATTCTTTGAAGTATTTGCGCTTTTGAAATAGGATTTGGTACCTTCACTTCTGAAGTTATTTTTGCTATAATAGGTTAGAAATTCTTTAGGGTGATTTTCTGAGTATTTTCGACAAAACAACATGAATGTCATTGCTCTTGATTAATTTATATCATCCATCTTTTTCAGCGATGGTTCAAAAGAAACCATAGAAGATCCCACAAAACGGTTATTAATGGCTAAGGAGAATATGCCTTACATCCTTATATTAATAAATACAAATGATTCTGTGTCAGACGGAAGATGTTGCCTGATAAATCGTGCTACTTAAAATGAGTCAAATAAGCCGGAAAAAATAAGCTTAGTTGAAGCTACGCAACATTTGCTTCGGTGGTATCCAATGCCGTGTAAATGATATAACACTTTTCTAATACCTCATTTACATTCAGCCCCTGCCGCTGCCCCTCGCGCTGCCGGCGATAATTCCCTAAATACTGCTGCAGCAGGATCGAGAGGAGTGTGTGTTTACATACTGCCCTACCACTCACTTCGCTTTCAAGTTTCGGCAATGGCAGACTTCGAAATAATTACAGCGGCCGCGCTGTCTCTTTTTGCGATACATAAATATTATATTAATAGTTCGATATTTAAAAAGATATCGAATACAAAAAAAAGAATGTTCGTCGTAGCCACATAACTCTGCTATGATCATGCTACTATGCTACGAAAACCTGGCTAAGTAGTGGAGATTTTCTACGATACTACGCATTGCTTGCAGCCAAAGATACTATATATATATACTGTATATTACAGTGACATGACGTTTGACTACGAAGCGAAGTAACTTGTAACTTGGCGTTATGAATAAACAATTGTATTGTATTGTAAGAACCTTTGCTACGAGATGGTACAACGATGCTACGCATTGCTTGCTACAAAGATGAGACGCAGCTACGCGACGTATGTACAGTGCCATGATATTCGGCTACGAAGCTAAGAATCTTTGCTACCATGCACACACAATGGACACACAATGTCAAAATGTGCTGCGTATCTGCGTTTCTCCTAGGATGCTTGGCATTGCTTGCTCCGATGATACAAATCTACCTAATGTATACTACTATGCCATTAGGCTGGGCGCATACAAAACTCTGCTTAGATGTTGCTGAAATGCTAAGAAAAGGGACGAAATCGATACCACGCTACTCTGTAAAATTTTTGTGAAATCAGAATTCCCTTTTAAACATCCCATAAAACGAAATAGCCCCGCAGATATCTCCTTCCATTTCAAAATGTGAAACTACCTCCAGGATTTATTCCCTCACTTAAAACACTTTTAGCGCCGCAACTTTCTTGCGAAGTCAAGCGTAAAAATGCATAGTCGTGGATGCCTCGGACAAATTCATTTTTCTTGTTAGAGGCGACAGGCGTCAACGCTCTAGTGGGCCGGTAATCGAATCTTGTGCCTTTCATGCAGAGCAGGATATACAGTAGCCAAAAGTAATAAGTTTTTCCAATCTTAAAGGTCATATGCGCGGCGATATCTATGCAAATGCAGCCAAAAGGTCCGCCCAATCTTGAGTTTTCGGATAATAAATGTAAGTTGGACAATCTACCATATTATTAATTTCTTTAAATATATAGTATATGAAAACTCTGACATTTGTCCTCCGTAGAAAATCAACCCCGTTCTTTTTGAATTTTAGACAGACCTCCACTCACTACAGTACCTCGCACTCACAGTTTTTGTTTAAATACCATTAAAAAAAATCTTAACAAGAGATTTAAAAAATACATAGATTGAAAGAGTTGATTTACTAAAACCTGTGGTATTATTACCCTGTGTCATTGCCTGAGGAGTAGTCAACCTCTCAGAGATTCACAGCCAAAGGTTCAATGCGATTCACGAGCGACTTGTACAATTTAATGTCTGTTATTTCTACCTATACTTTGTTGGTTTAAGGGTTGGTTGGTTTGAAAAAGTTTGGATAAAAATTTGAGTATCTGCATTACAATACAATACAATTACAATACAATTACAGTACAATTAAAATACAATTACAGTACAATTACAATACAATTACTCTTTATTGCACACCAAAGAACACAAGACAGGCAAAAGACAAATACAAAATGTATTGTACAATGGCCAGCAGCCTTATCGCTATGAGCGATCTCTTCCAGGCAACCTTTGGATGGACATGAAGTGAGCATTGGCTGTATGATTTTTGTTGAGGAAATAAAACCTTCAGGTAATAGAAGAAACACACTTTTATTACCTACATCATAAAACTATACGCGCACGTGATAGGATTTTGAGCTGCGTTTCTGCAGTATCCCAGTTTATAAGACGAAATACGAAGTTTCGGGTGATGTGATAAATAAATAAATAAATAATGCTGGACAATTCACACAGCATTATCTAGCCCCATGGTAAGCAGTGCTTGTGTTATGGGTACTAGATAACTGATATACATAATACAATACATTACATAGATAGATATTTTTTATTATACATAGAAAACGACCAGAACACCCGGAACAAATATCTGCAGATCATGCACACAATTGTTCCGAGGCGGGAATCGAACCCGCAACCTCCTACGTCGCAGGCGGACCTTCGCCCACCGCGCCACATCGGTCGTCAATCGTCGGTGTGATGCAACGAAACGATCAACCTTTACGCAAAGTGGCTTTGAGTGCGTCACCCACCGACACACCTTTAACGGACTTAATTGACGATAAGCGTCTATCGTCAGCGAAGTGGCTTTAAGTTATAGTTATTCGTACTTTTAAGTTCTGACGATCCAAGTGTTAAGTATGTACCTAATTGAGAGAAATAAATAACTGCATAGTTATTTACACAGCATTTTAAAAGTACTTATATTTTTCTATTTCACCGTCAAAAATCAATCAGTCCTTTATTTCGGTTTTAAAGAAATAAAGGATGTTACATTAAAATTTTTGATTTATGACGGTGAAATAGAAAAATATACTTTAAACATACAAAATATGCAAAACATGAAAAATATATAAAATAAGCACTTATACAAGTCAATTTTATACGATAACTACGGCTTATACATATGCCTGAAATACATACATGGAATACGATATCCAGTAATCTAAAAAAAAATAGTATTTTGAACCATAAACTATTACTACATTTGCCGTCTTCTTTTTCGCTTGCTACCTCATCAATCCCTCTCTCTCAAATCAGATACGAGATACAAAACCCCGCTTTGTGAATAACTCTGCATTTTTTGCATCGCATCGTACCATTTATCAGCTAAATCGTCCAGAAACCAGGCCACCAATCATCACGGATAGAATGCAGTCGGTATGTGAAATGCACGTACAATCATTAAAGTGTGTAGAGTTTTTTAATCTTGGGCTGAGGCGTAATGTTTTTAGATATATAAAATTATGTTCAGCACACGCTGAGCCAACCCCTATTTCGGCGCAGGGTCATGGAGGTAGTCTTATTTTAGTCTTAACACCTATTTGTGTCGTTTACCCCCATGATAAACTTCTTAAATTACTACTAAAATTCTATATTTCATAAAATACCTGTTTTTGGCATTCTAAATTTAAAATTAAATCAATCACCTCCAAAACGTACACAAAAGACTCATGATCATCATCATCAACCTATAGCAGTCCACAGCTGGACATAGGCCTCCCCCAATGGGCGCCATAGCGCCCTGTTTTCAGCTTGCCGCATCCAGCATCACCTGCAGTCTTTCGCAGGTCGTCATCCCACCTGGTCGGAGGGCGTCCTACACTTCGTTTACCGAGTCGTTTACCGTCCACTCAAGAACACGTTTGCCCCAGCGCCCGTCGGTTCTTCGTGAGATATGGCCGGCCCATTGCCACTTCAGCTAGCTAAATAAAAATGACAAAAGACGTTGACCAAGTGGTTCTCGATTTTAACTCGCCCTTCTAGAATTTATGGCCTCTACTTTCGAATGATTCGTAATTAAAAATTGCAAGATTCCGAAACATGAATACAATCTAAAATACTCTTATTAACTAACCAGAGATGATATTTCCATAAAAAAATATAATTGAATGTGAAATAGCCCGATAGATGGCAGAGTAATTAGTGTCGGTCGACGAAGCGCACTTATTATTTCTTCAGGAAGTCACTTCTTTTTTATACGATGTCTGCATTGAAATTAAGCTAGGTTGGTATGGATTTTAATACTGACTTCTTAGAATTTCATTAATAACTGTTTTTACAAGAAAGGCAGCCCAGCATTGGGATAATGAGGGCTTATAAAGAATCAGTTTGTACTGAACATGAACGCAGAACAGAGAAATATTAAATTGTTATTTATAAGGTTGCGCTTATCAATCTTATCAATCAATCTATCAAATTATTTAAATGATCAAAGTATTTGAACAAAAAATCCATTAATGGAATAATTTTATATATATCCGCTTCTTCGCGTTTGATTCAGCGGTTTCCAAAGTAAACAAACAAACGGTTCTCGACAAGACAAGTTCTCGTCTAAATCTGAAGGTAAAGTAACTTTAACGGAAGCCAAGCCAATGCTCTCTTCACTCGAAAGTTCTAGAACTGCTTTAAGATCTTTAGAACTTTCGTGCAAATTACCGCTGTGTTACCGTCGTCGTCGTGTACTCCGTGGGGGACTTGATGCAGCCATCCAAATAAATTCTTGTGTTTTGTAGTAGCTTTTACTTGGGAATTACCCATGGTATATTTTACCATTGATAAAGTATTCCGTGTTTTTAACACAATCTTTCAACGCTATCATAAAACAGAGTTTCGAAGACCTGTGTCAAACCAAAAAGAATTCTTGACTTAATGGACACTTCAGCAAGAAGTTGAATACTTCTATGAAAGTAATTATGGCGTCAGATGAAAGGTGCCCGCTAAAAAAATGCTCTATTGCAATGTAATTGGTATTTTCACAACACCCTTTGTTGTCAATCTATTCATTTTAAATTCATATGAAATAAAAAGATCGACGTTATTTCTTCGCGCGAAAGCTATCAAAAAATTTGGCTAAGACGCCTATAACTGAAATACATAAAAGGACAGGTTACATGATACAAAAGGAGGTTACATTATCCAATATGAACTTAAAAATTGCAAACCTTATCAACATAATATCAGCTCTAGCCCACAGAAGTCCACTGCTGGACATAGCTTCTCAACTGGCACCACAGACGGTGCCAGTACAATCCTAAGCCACTTCATCCATCGACTTGTAGCCGCCATTGCAAATCTCAACAAGAAATAATCCACCCCTTTATTTCTACGAGTACCAGTTCTATTTAATCACATAAAAGGGAAAGCTAACATAACTCATCATGAGGTATAACGCCATAAAGTCAGCTCCAAAAAACACCATCGTAAAAGTATATTGGAAAGGAGGAAATTAGGAGGGGCTCTATGCTCTATTTGGTACCTCATATGAAACTGTGGACGTATTATAATATATATATATATATATATATATATCATCATCATCAGCCTATAGCAGTACACTGTTGAACATAGACCTCCCCCAATGAGCGCCATAGCGCTCTGTCTTCAGCTTGCCGCATCCAGCATCTACCTGCAGTCGGGACTAGATGATGCTGTGTGGATTATTTATTTATTTATCTCATCAAATGAAATGATTCCCAACAAAACGGTCGTTTTGCAATTGGGCTAGCTACTCATATTATACAAACGGGCTAATTCTAAAATCCCGCGGCGACAAATACACAAACAATAATTTGTTACATATGTATGTACCTAGTATTAATTTGCGTAGTTTTACGTTTGTTGTGTGTGTGAGTTTTAAGGTTATTAAAAATATTTTCTCTCTCTCTTTCTTTCTTTACAAGCCGTCTCCACCCCACGCAACCCGGATGACCAGTTACACAGCTCCTTTTAATCCGGATACCGGGATATTACAGCCTCCGCAGAGGATATTGTGAATGTGCTTTCTGCGAGGAGATTAAATCCAGTCCCATCAGTCATCAGGTAAGAGGAATCGGAATGCTGAAGGTAGATTGAAAGCAGTAGGTACTATTTACAGTTATTCTTTGATTGAACAAAGAGTCTCCGTTCTATTTTTAAGGGTTTTCGAAAAAGGGCGTTCTTTTTTCTGCTGTATGGACGGATTTATTCATTTATTTATTGAGATTGAGATATTAACATCATAACAGGATTTTTTTATTAAGCCCTAAGGCGATGCTGTCTCTTCTCATTAATTTATGATATTTTTGCATATGAATTTTTGTGCCTTTTCCATGGCTTTCGGCAGGTTTTGGTAAAATATATCTACACTGTTTTTGGACAGAATATTGAGTAAATATATAGCGAGTGACATAGAGGCAAACTTAAGTACGTTGGTCCTAAGTGGTAGATCCTTAAGTGGTTGGTATAGGTATGTATATGTTTTTTATGTATTTTTCTTCGATTTCTCCGTCAGTAAAGAAAAGATATTAAAAATGATTTATTTCCATACATTATGGATTTATTTACTACTATTATTATAATTTTAATGTTTCGAAAAAACTATAAACTGACTAATCCCTTAATTTTAAACTGTTTTAAGTTTTTCGGTAATCGTGTGTAGGACGCCCTCCGACCAGGTGGGATGACGACCTGCGAAAGACACATGCTAGATGCGGCAAGCTGAAGATAGGGCGCTATGGCGCTCATTGGGAGAGGCCTATGTCCAGCAGTGGACTATCATAGGCTAATGATGATGAAATTTTTCGGGACAAATCGACCTCATGATTTTATTTCACCCACCTGTACATTATTCTCATCCCACTAATATTATAAATGCGAAAGTTTATAAGGATGGATGGATGGATGGATGTTTGTTACTCTTTCACGTAAAAACTATTGAATGGATTTTAATGAAACTTACAATAATACAACTTATACATCAGAATAACACATAGGCTACAATTTATAAATATTATATTGTATATTATCCAAAATATCTATCACCACGCGGGTGAAACCGCGGGGCGCTATTAGGCAATAGAGAAAGAATATTCCCGACCGGTTCTTAACGGAGAAATCGACGAACATACATACATAAATAACATACACACAGCCAAACATAGAAACCGCCTCATTTTTCGAAAGAGTTTAATAAGCGATAGTCGCTGTCAAAACATTCGTTTTTTCACTATAAAGAAATAATCGTAATCAATCCTCTACCGCGCCCCATTGAATCGCGACATTATTGAAAACTTGCCCGGAAACCTTCGTTTACACTGTAATCCTTATCGTGGGCTTAGATGACGTCATTGTTTGTGCGTCCAATGCGTCACTGTACCTACAGGACTTCACTTATTATTATTGCTTATGAATTAACACTTTGACTGCGGTTTTTTTTCGACGACTGCGATCTTTTTTTTAACCTAAAAAATTCGTGCTGCCGCTCTACACAGCGGTTGTGTTGCGCCGCACATGCGTTTCGTTCGAAAAATATTACAGCTCTGCTGAGTCACAAAGATCTGTATTTTCTTAGCCGCTGCGCTAGTGTGGATCTTCGCAGATTAGTCACTTGTACAAAACTCATACCGTGCGTTTTCAGCACTCAAAGTATTAAGATAACGCCTAGATACGCCTATTAGAACCGACGGGGCAAACGTGTTCTTCTGACCACGATTTGGTCAACGTAGTGTAGGACGCCCTCCGACCAGGTGGGATGACGACCCGCGAAAGACTGCAGGTAGATGCTGGATGCGGCAAGCTGAAGACAGGGCGCTATGGCGCTCATTGGGGGAGGCCTATTTAACTAACATAGGTTGATGATGCCTTTTAAAATATTAGTAAGTTTTAATAATATAGATAGCCCTTAGAGTGTGAGGTTTACCCACGTTAATAGCAAAAACCTTCACATTGATTCTTATTAAGTCTTATTAAGGTTGATTTTACCCTACAAGCTAGTTCAAGTGACGCACAGGCACCAACCCCATCACTATCGGCCTATCAATAAGACCGGCCCTCTATAAATTGCTGTTCAGATAAAATACCACTTTCAATCACCGAACTTTAACGTTGTTACGTGAAATTTAGAGAATAATCCCCGATAAGGAAGGTGCTGAGCGGAAACTGTTAGGGCAACAGTTTCTTTTTGTTATATTTTGATAAGACATGGGCCCGATCGGTCCATTTTAGGACCACCAAGGATTCTTTATTGGTCAGGCAGGGACGATTTCTTACCAAAGACTTTTAGGATTTTAGCTTTTAGCTCAGAAACATGTAGGTAATAGGTATACTATGTTTTTTCTTCTTGAGAGTCCACCTTGAAGCACACTGTGTGCTACACAGTGCTCCTTAATAAAGTTAGGGTTCAGTAATAGCGGGAACAAAACCCTGAGCATTTGCACCCGCAACACAAACGGCAGACATCAAAGTGTTCTATTTCGCGAACAAGTGAGAATACACTTGCGGACAAAAATAATGATCATCATGTCAAGGCGAGTTCATCAGACTTACTGCCTCACCAGCACATCTATGTCAACTGCTGAACATGGCTTCCCAAATTAGAGGAGGACCTTATAGACTTTAAAACGTTTTTTTTTATGATATTGTACAAGTTTAGCATGACTTTAGAACCTAAGGGAACTATCATCTCAGTAAAACATAAAACTAAAAAGAAAGTTCCACGTTTGTTTTGTTTTTCCTTTAAAATACTTATTATTTCTTCTGAATCCTACTAATATTATAAACGCGAAAGTTTGTAAGAATGTGTTTTGCTCTTTCACGCAAAAACTACTGAATGGATTTTAATGAAACTTCACAATAATATAGATACGTATCAGAATAACACATAGGTTACAATTTATAAAGATATATTGTATTTTATCCAAAATATCTATCACCACGCGGGTGAAACCGCGGGGCGCAGCTAGTCGTTTATAATTATAATTCATGTCGGAATTGGTATTAATACATTCATTCACTCGATGTTCTTTAAAATATTCTTAATTCAAAAGTTAACAGAATTTCAACCTCTGAAAAAAAGTCTTCGTTTCTCAAGGTTTCGAGTATTTAACTTATTTCAAAGCTCTAGTTAAAAACCAATCAAAGTTTATTTTAAATTGAATTTCAAAACTTCGCATCGATACAGAGTACCAGCTCTGACTTGAGGGTTTCCAACTTTCATGAGTTCGACAAAGTTCTAAACTCTAAAATTTATAGTTTTTAGCCTTGTTTGCGTAGCGGGTATGCTTCTATAATCGGATCCAAAGGTTCTGTTCGAATCTTTTGACAATTTAAACTTTAAAATTCAAATGAGTGTATAAGTTACCTAATGTTAGGTATCGTTAAAGCCAAAACATGACTGAGAAGATGCAAAAACTAAAATGATTAAACTTAGTTTCTTTTTTTTACAGATAAAATAACTTCGAAGCTTTTTGGTTTCTTCATCTTTTTTAAACGTAAAAATTAAAATATTAGTTTGTGTGTAATATAATAATATTATAAAATCTATATTAATATTAACACTTTTTTATAGAATTAATTGAGACGTAATTTTTCGTTGTGAAAAGTTGGTGGCAAAAAAAACAATTGTTCAAAAAAAAGTTCTAAAGTTGAATTGTCAGCGAGTGTACTCAGGTCCTTTGACGCTTCGAAGTCGCAGAAAAAACGTTTTTAGTGAAAGGAAGTTTTCGCGGAAATTTCGTTTTTGTGTCGATGAAAGGGGTAGAGAAGGAGAACTATTAAAATCTTTCTTTGTGGTAATAGTTTCAAGGCGTAAATTCGTTATGTTTTTAAAAGGTGAAATAAAAAGGAAACATTGAATGCAAATATTCAATGTAGGACAGGTGCTAAAGAATTATTTTCTGCAGAGAGACAATGATATTACTTTATAATACAATAGTAGATTATAACTCGGTCTTGTCATCCTCCCTCGCTACGCTCGGGAGTATAACAACCTCGTATATAATGGGTGGTTTTGGCCCGAGTAAAACACTCTACTTTTCACTTCGATTACGAGAAAATAAAACAATTCAAAATTAGACATTTCTTATTTGGAAGTAAAAGTCAGGAAGTTAAACGTAAAAGTTTGTGATTTGGAATGAAGAAAATTCTAGAGATTTAGCGCCAATACCATCTTTTTTTTTTTAAATATCTATTTAACCCGCAACGAAACAGTTCGCATTCTACCGTGAAGGGAAGAATCAACCTTCATAAAACATCACCAAGACGGTTATATTATCAAAAAAAAAGATTGACGGAGCACCAAGTAGTCGAGTTTTTATGTAAGAGAACGAATGCTTTGTACGGGCTGATGATTTTAGACAAAAATTTAAAAGAAAAAATACTTTTTAGCCCGAGGTATCAAACTCGAGTTTTAGGCCCGCTAAGCTACACTATTATGATACACTTTTTGAGCAAGAGAAGTGAAAACATAATTATTTAGATGGAAAACAAACAGCTTATAACACTTAAATAAGTAGAAACAATGGTGGTTAAACTGAAGCTTAACAGTTTTCACAAATAGCTATACATACTGTATACAAAATATAAAAAGCAATAACAGAAAATGGGTACCTATAAGTTGTCCATACACTAGCACTCGGTAAACTACACCCGATGAAGACATAAACCACTTTGAGCTCGTAAAAACCGTACGTATCGACAGGTATCTGCGAGAGACAGTTTTAGGGTACCGTGGCGGCGCGAAACGGTAGATTTACTGTCGACCTGTGTACGGAACACGTACGTACAATTGTGTGGCTTTTAAAGATATACGACTTAGTGCTGGGGTAGTAAGTAGGTACGCGCTGTTTCTAAGAATATAGAAGAAAGTCGCGTGTAGTTGCGCAGTAAGATATATTTTTGTATCACTACATAGCATTAAACAAAGTCGCCTCACGCTGTCTGTCTGTCCCTATGTATGCTTAGATCTTTAAAAAAAAGTTTCGTTATTAAGACATACTCGTAATTATTGTCCACACACAGAAAATTCCGGTCACAGGGCGCTATGGCGCTCATTGGGGGAGGCCTATGTCCAGCAGTGGACTGCTATAGGCTGATGATGATGATGATAGAAAATTACAAAACTAAAAATAAAATACAATAAAAGAAAGCATAAGAAATACAATTAAATTAAAATTATTTTAAAATTAGCATGGCACATTTATTATTTTTAAACTACGCAACGGATTTTGATGCAGTTTATTTAATAGATAGAGTGATTCAAGAGAGCGTTTTATAAACCATTTGAAACAGCTAGTGTCGCTATAAAATTGACATAGATACTTGTATATTATTTCAGTCTGCCAATAAGTGGTCTTTGATATGACAAGGTGTTAAAGAGGGTAGGTTTATTGTTGCTTAGAATGCAGGGAGGACCGAATTCTAAAATGTATGATTATTTATGCTGTTTTTATGAGTTGTTCTCAGAGGACTTCACTATCTTAATATTATATAATTATTATAGTATATATTAACGATACCATATATTAAGATAGACTCCATCATAAAAATTTACAAAGCTGCCCACGGGTGGACATACCTAGTTCTTAATCTACAAATAAAATTTGTACCTTTCATAGTTTCATTCTACGGTACATTTGAAGTTATGTTTCGGTTTCTTTGACTTTCTAAAACCTAGAAAAGTCAAAACTTTTCAGGTTTTCGAATCCAAAACCAAATAGACCGTTAAAAAATCAAGAATAAATAAAAATAAAAAATAAATAATGCTAGACAATTCACACAGCATTATCTAGCCCCATGGTAAGCAAAGCTTGTGTTATGGGTACTAGATAACTGATATACATAATACAATATATTACATAGATAGAAATTTTTATTATATATAGAAAACGACCAGAACACTCGGAACAAATATCTGCAGATCGTACAAACAATTGTTCAGAGGCGGGAATCGAACCCGCAACCTCCTGCGTCGCAGGCGGACCTTTGCCCACCGCGCCACATCGGTCGTCGAATAAAATAATAGACTTGAATAGAGGTTCAAATCGGTCCAATATTTCAATATATTCAAAGGTTTTGAATATATTACCGTAGCCTACGCATATGTGGGAGCAGAGGGGTGAACTAAGCCTATAAGACTGACAGTACTAACTATAACCACTGTTTGAGAGATCTAAGCTCTGGAGCGAAGATGCTGGGAAACAAGAATTTTCGGTCTCAATTATGTGGAACCCGAAACATTTAATCTATAATATGAAAAAATACTTTAAATAAATATTTATATTATATTTATATTTATTAAAAGGAAACCAGAAGCTTATAAATAACTCACTAACAAGTTAATTAATACTAGAAAGCCTATTGAAGGTTTTCACGGATATATAACATAATAATATAAAAAGAAAGACTGTGAACACAAGGTGAATGGTTTAATTATTATATCATCATCAGCCTATGTTTGTCCACTGCTGGGCATCGGCCTCCTCTAATCAGCGCCATAGCGCTCTGTCTTCAGCTTGATGCATCCAGCATTTCCCTGCAGGTCTTTCGCAGGTTGTCATCCCACCAGGTCGCAGGGCGTCCTACGTTTGCCGAGTTGTGGTCGCCACCCAAGAACGTGTGTCGGTTCTTCACGAGATACGGCCAGCTCACTGTCGCTTCAGCTTGCTAATTCCTAGAACTATGTCGACAACTAGCATGTATGGCTGTTCAGGGTACAAAATAACTGTCAAAAAATAGTTTAAACAATTCTGACGACCGACGATCTCTGTGGCGCGGTAGGCGAAGGTCCGCCTGCCACGCAGGAGATTGCGGATCCGATTCCCTCGAGAATAATGTTCGTACAATCTGCAGATATTTGTCCCGGGTGTTCTAGATGTTTTCTATGTATAATCAGAAATATTTATCTATGTAGTTTATTTTAAGTTTAACTGTTATCTAGTAACACCATAACACAAGCTCTGCTTAGCTTTGGACTGTGTGAATTATCTAGCATTATTCTCTTAACTCTTAACGACAACTCTATATTGGTGGTAATAAGGACAAATTTTCAATAGCTCTTTTTATCGAAATATAAATAATATTCTATTCTATTAAGATAGGACTTCATCATAACTCCATTTCAAAGATGCCCACAACTGGACATAGGTCTTAATCTAAATAGATAAGTAATCGATAAGATAAGTCTTGATTCGGCAAAAATGGCAGATATTTGTCCAACCCTACTGGTTGAGACATGTCTCAATCGTCCGCAAACAAACATGCATATTATGCGTGAGCACGGCGCGAGCGGGGGCGAAGGCCTATCACGTACTACGTTGGTGTAAATACTTCGGAGTACTGAACTCAGCTTAGTTTCGCGAATGAACATACTTTTACTGAAGCAGTTTGTCAGACTTCGTTGAATTCATTTTGTTTGTAGTTTTCCAGGGGAATCGAAAAATGTCAAAACAACCTTTAATACACGTAAAGGATCATAGTTCAATTATTTATTTGTGATACACAGGTATTACAGGGATGTTCAGACTTAAAATTCAGACCACACTGTGATCTGCCATTAGGCGTACATAAATTTTAGTAGTATATGTAGGTAGTAGATATAAGATACCACAACATCGCGCCTCCCCAGCCCCGGCCCCAGGAAGACGACCGCCCATGGCGACCCCTTCCGCGGGACCTAATCCCTGCGGAACCACCATAGTCATCGGGTTTATTAAAAAAAAAAACACAAAAAAAGAAAAAATATACAAACCAAACGAAGCGAAAAAAAAAATATTCCCAGTAAACCCAAGGACCGAGGGGTCGTCACCCCTCGAGTTGACGCCAGGGTAATGAGGCCAAGCCTCGAGGCCCCTCTCTGTGCCCCCACCAGGGCCGGAAAGAAATTTATTGATTGATTGGGATATAAGATATATACATAAGTATAATAATATTTGTAGAAATTATAGCATTGTACGCTTCACATGGTTTAATTTGTTTTTTTAAACTGTGTTCATTTTATTTAAGATCACATTACCATCCCTTTGTTATACATTATATGTGTATACTCTAGAATCGTATTCACTAAAACATAAATCACATCCCACAAACGGATATTTGTGTGATTTAGTTAATGTTTTTGTATACAGGGTGGAGGCCTATGTCCCGCAGTGGACTGCTCTATATGCTGATGATAATGATGATGATGATACAGGGTGGAATTTTTGGACGGGGCAGTAAGGGTAGTTGCCTTAACCGTTAAGGTTACATGAAAATCGTCTAACTACCCATCCTTTTAAATCAATATTTATAAATTAATTATTTATAAATATATATTATACATTCATTTCATATTCATTGTATTCACTGCATTTTCTACTGTTTTTTTATAAAAAAAGTAACAATTCGTGTGGTAATCAATGTGATTTGTTGAAATCTGAATACCACCGTCAATATTTATTTCATTAAATAAAATAAACAAATATTCTATCGAAAAAACATACACGAGAATTTAATTAAATCGAAAACTAAGTACATTTTGTATGAAAATATAAAAGTCCGTTCAAATATGTATACTAGCTTGCACAATAATTTTGCAAGCGCTGTTTTAAACGGGTTCCGTATAAAATGAAATTGAGTCAAAATTAAAATTCAATTCAGGCGCGACGTCGACATTGGCGAACTTTTTAATTTTATTGAGTTTGAAGCTGCTCTACCATAACCAATCCTGCCATACTCGGCAGGTCAGCTACTTATACATGGGCAACTAATGTGTAAGTGGCCACATATATTACTAACATCAATCACTACAGACAATACTATAACAATTACTCTTTATTGCACACCAAATAAAACATATACACTAGACAGGAAAAAGACAAATACAGAATGTACAATAGACGGGCTTATAGCTTAGAGCGATCTCTGCCAGGCAACCTTTGGATGGACATGAAGTGTTAGAACAAGTAGACATACGAGTGGTATATAAAACAAAGTCGCTTCCCACTGTCTGTCCCTATATATATGCTGACATCTTTAAAACTACGCAGCGGATTTTTTAGTTTTTTAAATAGATAGAGTGATTCAAGAGGATGGTTTATAAATTATTTGACCCATACATTTCTACGCGGGCGATGCCGCGGGGCGCAGCTAGTGATGTATAAATAATGCAGGACGTAGGACGAATGGCGTATCATGAGCGGAGGGCGCCCTCCTGCCCTCCGGCCAGGTGGGATGACGACCTGCGAAAGACTGCAGGTAGATGCTGGTTGCGTCAAGATGAAGACAGGGCACTGTGGCGCTCATTGGGGGGGCCTATCAGTGGACTGATGATAATTAATAATGCTTTATATACACAGAGCATCATCTAGCCTCAAAGTAAGCAGAACATGTCATTGTGTTATGTTGTGCTTGCTTCCTGATAACTGTCATACAGCTTACCATATAGCTACAAATGACATAGGTATATAGAAAACTACACAAATCCGAAACAAATGATGTTCAGATCATAGAAACATTTTATTTGGCGGGAATTGAACTCACGACCTCCGTTTAGGGCGGCCGTACCCACTGTGATTCACATCATATCAAAAACTAGTTTTGATTTTATAAAGAGGACTATTAACTAACTACGTAAATGTTTTGGGGAACCCTAAAAAGGCGGGATCCTATGGTATGGAACACGGCCGCTTGTTTATTTGTTTGTCACAGTGGAAGCCGTAATTTCTCGAGATCCATATATAACATAAAAACATATATTCGTTCAGTCTCGTTGCGCTTTGATATACGGTTGGAAAGTTTGGGCCAGATTTCTATGATACTAGTGGCATTCGAAGATTGAAGTGAACAATAAACCAACGTGACCACTTTAGTTCCTAGTTTTAGTTGTGTTATTTGAAATGTCTATGAAGGACTTTGAGTTTAATCCGTTGCACACTTTCGGTTCCTTGCTCCACTCGCCATTGTCGAAGTTTCCACATACTGTATACAACACTAACAAAAAAATCCCAGCTCGCTATGCTCACCGTTATTTTGTCTTTTAGTTCTTTTAATTTATGTGTTATTGATATTGTTTGCGAACGCAAATTTAATATGGCACGCTTCGTGCACTGATCGAATAAATTTCAAAGGCATCGAATCATATTTTTTTGCATAAATGGCCCTCGTTAGTGGTCGATCACTTTCTCTCTTTCGTGATAAGTGTATCGCGTAAACTATTATTGACACGAAGGTACTTAGTCGCACATATACACCGTGTATTCAAAGTTTTTTAGTTTCCACGCGTGGCTTGACAGCCTGACGGATGAGTATTACTTGACTCACAAAGAATTATTTATGGAAATGCTCTTAAAAGTTCTCGCTATATGGCTGGCACAAGACATGTTTATGATTTACGTAGTTGTTAGACAACAAGGGATAAGTTTTATGTTTTTTCTTTATTTTATTCAACACTGATTTAAACGCTGCTGGTATTGACAATACCTTCTGATTATTTGTACTATTTGACGTATTTATCGAGTTTATTTACCTACTTTTCCCGAAATTTCACCGGGAACAATTTACACACTGTTACCGTTTAACAAACGCGATAAATATCCGTTTAAAAAAACTTATAATAAAAAAACGAAATTTTTAAAAAATGCTGGACAATCCATACAGCGTCTCGCCCCAAGCGTCTAGCCCCAATGGATATAACAATTTTTTTCTTTTTTGTTAAAATATATTCAAATTCATACTGTTAACACAGCAAAAATATAGATAGATAGATAGATAACACTTAATTTCACCACACAAAACAGAAAATAATACAGAGATATAAACTTAGAATAAAGGTATAAAGGGCGGCCTTATCGCTGAGAGCGATCTCTTCCAGGCAACCTTGGGATGGACGGGACATGAACGAACAATATAGACGGTGGCACTTTAATAAATAATTGGTAACAAATACACTAAATACCTACATTACAAACATTATAATAAACTTACATAGACATAAGGCTATCAATAATATATTGTTTTTTAAATTATAAAAAGACTATTGTTTGACCACAGTTTCAGCTCATTAAAATGGCGATATGGATGAATATAATTATTCCTATTGAAGTACTAAAAGATACATTTTCAAATTCAACTCTAGTTTTGAAAAGACTTAGGTTGTATTTTTCCGGAAAACAGCAGCTGGCAGCATTCTAAAGAAATCAATACGACAAAAACCCAACTACCCGTGTCACATTTATTTGCCTCTGACGTTTCAGCAGCATTACACACCGACGACGTGACCACGGCTGATTGTATACGTAGCGAAAACCACCAATGACCAACTCAGATAGCAATCAGTTTACATCACACAATACCTTGGTCGCTCTCAAAAACGCAAAAATGATTGCTCTTGGCATGCATACTGACTCCAATTAAAATAAAAGACCCAACTTCCATCGCAAATTCAGTTTTGAATCTACGTAAATGAAAAAAAAATCTCAAAAAACTTTCAAACTCGCACCAACAAAAACAACCGCGAGAAACTCAAATAAGTTACAGAGTTAAATGATTCTGTTTTTTCCGACGGAACCATTCGCTCTTGTTTATGTTTCACTAGCCGATGCCTTCTTCTTTGTTTCAGGACATTGCGACCTCTTGTCGCCATTTCGACGTGATAGTTGACCACTCTTGTCAAAGATAATAAATCTCCGTAGAACACAGAAATAATACCGTTTAGAGATTGATAGATTGGTTTCTAACTGACACTTTTGACGTGCGTCCCTTCCATCTTTCATCTAGCCAACAAGCCTTTCTGTGACGGTTACCATTTTCATAGTGAAACGGTTAGTTTTGCAGAGTAGGTCTCCAGTGAGTGAAGTACAGTCAGCTGCACAGATATGTATACACTCCCAAAATTTCACATATAGTATACTCGTTATTTTTCAAAGTCCAGTACACCAACTACATTTCAAATCAATGTAACCATCTAAATCGTCAGAAATCGGTATACAATTTAGCAAAATTATGTAGACACGATTTTTAACACAGATATGTATGTTAAATGGATATTATTGATATGTAATCGTGATAATTTCTTAATCAAATCTACAATACAGTTCCAATAAAACTTCTGAAACCATCATGGTTATTAACACTAAAGTCATTTAAAACGGGATATTTACCATGATTTGATTTTTGAGTTTTCCAATATTTCAGTTATTCCGTGATCATGGCGCATGAAACTGTGCCGAAATATTGGAAAACTCAAAAATCAAATCATGGTAAATATCCCGTTTTAAATGACTTTAATACAGTTCCAATAACACCCAACAACACTTTCCGCGTAGCTAGATAGCTACGCGGAAAGTGTTGTTGGGTGTTAGAAAAAACTGAAATATTCATATTCTTCTGAGAATAAATACCTACAAACACTCTATCTATACATATTTTATTATATATTCATTTAAAGGCCCTGCCTCTAAAGTTAAACTACGAATATTCCATAAATATTCTACACTAGTTAGTACCTGCCTACTAATTTTATAAATTACTTATTTAAATTTATCATCTTCATCACTATTATCAATAGAATTTGGACCCGCGCCAGTATTTTTTTTAATGGAAATTTCTTTCTTTAACAACTATCTCCACGAATCTAGAAGACACGTAGCCTTGTCTCTTCAGAGCCTGTCAAATATATAAATAGAAAATGATAAATAGGCTCTTATAAGATAAGTGCTAAAGCGAATAAGTACCTTAAATGGAACATAGTTAAACAAAATAGCTTTATTTTGTATTTTCAAAATTTAAACCTGGACCATTAGCCATTAGCTAACCAATCGCAAGTCGCAGTGGCCAGTTGCCAACTCCACATTAACTATTTATAAACTCGTAGGGAAACTTTAAACGTTCAATTTGCATAAATAAAATAGCAAGAATAACACTAAACAATGCATAATGGTAGGAAAACGTCGGCGCTGTTGTGCCGACGCGAGCTACAGTTGAATTAGAAAGCATAGAATTCACAGAAGAAAACTTTTTGAACGGAAAATCAAACAGCTTTACCTTAGCTTTAGATCAAAGTTATTTTCGTGCACGACATTACTTATTAATTGGGAAAGACCTTCATATTTATGTGCCACTACTGTCCTGCGATCGTCTCCGGAAACCTGTTGTTCAGTTGTGAAAGCTATAAAACTAATCAGCAACTAATGTAAAAAGCCTGAGATATACATATATGAAAAAAACAAAGAATCATACCTCTGTCTAATCTTTTTTGTTAATAGAAACAAACTTCTGGTCACTTTTTACATAAATAAATAAAATAAAGTTTATTTCTGTAACAGTTTTACAACAATTTTTACACCGTAGTGGAGACCTTCATTTAAGTATAAGTACTTGTGTTAGAAGGTCTCGCTCTTCTATAACAGACATTACATAATAAACAGACTTATTTTCTCATTTAATGTACAGAAACAAAATTAAGATGTTCTTACACACTTTTTTTATTCTGAATACACTTTCGATTAACCCAAATCTCACCTGATGAAAAGTGACGATGTAGCCGACGATGTGACAAAGGTCAAGAAGATTCCTACCTATTCACTTTTGTCACTGACGCAAACCAACAAAGAGTATCCTTCTGTCTATTACAGTTCTATGTGGGCAAGTAAATTTTATTTCCTTGCCGGTGCCTTACCAATTGGGCTTGAGTGTATAATCCGTACGCAGCTAATGCGCCAATTTCATTTTCCTCCGGCTGGAGTCAGCTCTCGTCTCCGGAATAGCGGTATCCTTAATGTTAAACAAGGCTCCTCAAGCTGTACCGCCTGTATTTCTAAACGGTAAAGAATTAAATAATGTTGAACAATTTAAGTACTTAGGACATATAATAACTAATGATCTCAAAGATGACTGTGATATTGACAGGGAACGTAGGGCGTTGGCTGTAAGAGGAAATATGGTAGCCCGTAGGTTTGCTCGTTGTACAATACCGGTTAAAATTTCTCTATTTAAGGCCTTCTGCCAGTGTTTCTACACGAGCACCCTATGGGTTAAGTACACGAAAATGTCTCTTAACGCCCTACGTATTCAATATAATAACATTTTCAGGATGTTGTTGGGCCTGCCTCGTTACTGCAGTGCATCTGAGATGTTCACTAATACATTCACAGATGGCTTCGCGGCAATTATGCGAAAGCGAGTGGCATCTCTGATGAGTAGAGTGACAGGTAGTAACAACAGCATCCTGAAAGTAATATCTAGTAAATATGACTGTCCAATACGACAGCACTGGGTGAAATTACTTATACTCTAGATTTAGTTATTTTGGTTTTATTTTCTTCGTTGTAATTGTATTTTCCTTTTTGTAATTTTGTGTATGTGTTTTATATGGACCTTTGTTGTCTGATAATAAAGAATTTGAATTGAATTGAATTAATGTTTTGTAACTTCTATCGATTTTACAAAACTTTGTTTACGTTTCTCGTAAGAAACTTATTTAAGTTTTCCCGCAAAAAAAATAAAAGAGGGGCGCGATTGAACGGTGGTGTTTTGTTTTTGAGGCACGCATAATTCGTGAGTTTTCGTTTGTTTCTTCACTATCGAATGTCTAGGTTTTTAGTACCAATTCTAACCCTCTATATTTTATTTTAATACTACAAAGAAGTTATTTTTTTTTGTTTTTATTTTAAATGTTATAGACACTATTGAGAGGCGGGAATCGAGCCTCAATCTCTTGCGTCGCAGGCAGACTTTCGCCCACCGCGCCACAGAAGACGTCAAAAAGAGTATTGCAATGCGAATTATGACAGAAATTTGCAAAGAAATAATCACTTCCTCATGAAATGACGGCCGCCGCTATCTCAGCAAAGCGTGAGTAAAACGAGTGTATTTGTCTGATGCCAAGTCGCCAGGAATTGTTGGCTGCTTGTTCCAAACGGTTTTTGGCTTTTATAAAACTATTATGTTGAAAATGCTTTATTATGCCAGAGCTTTTACGAGGAAAACGGAACATGAAGTTAATTTAAACTGCTTTATTTGCTTTCATTGGAAACAAAGTAATTTTACGAATAACATTTTATTTGCAAAACATCCAGATAGGTGGTAAGTTTGTTGAGTCCATATGAGAAGCTTATTATACAAAACTCATTTACAACGGGTGATTTTAAAGTTTTTTTTTAATTTCTCGGCATATTTTCATACGCCATGATCATGGAACTACCATAATAGTCCACTGTTGGACAAAGGCCACTTCAAAGGCCGCCAATGAGCACCATAGCGCCCTTGCTTGCCGCAACCAGTATCTGCCTGCAGTATTTCGCAGGTCGTCATCCCACCTGGCCGGAGGGCGTCCTACACTACGCTTGCCGAGTCGCGGTCTCCACTCAAAAACACACAAGATAACTACCCGGAATAAGTGAATTAACTTATCTTATTCGAATTTGCGAAGTAAAATTATTTACATTGCGTCACAGGGTATGTACAAGTAGATAAGGTACTTAATCAGTAAGATTATAGCTTGTCAGACACCTGGAAAGCAGCGCTGCCAACATAAAAATGTGCAATGAATTATGGGCTTTAACTCGTAGCATTTAAATGCATTTCATAGTGATGGCCACTCGTTTGTAGATTATGGGAAGCCATTTCGTCACTGTAAAATTTAAAGATTATTTTAGATTTTTTGTGCTGTGTAACAGCTGTGTTTCATTAATGTACTCAATAAAATAGGGCCTGGAACTACCTAATATAATTTTATTTGATAATAATTTAATGTATTAAATATAAATAAATAAATAAATAATGCTGGACAATTCACACAGCATTATCTAGCCCCATGATAAGCAGAGCTTGTGTTATGGGTACTAGATAACTGATATACATAATACAATACATAAAATAGATAGATATTTTTTATTATACATAGAAAACGACCAGAAATATCTGCAGATCGTACACACAATTGTTCCGAGGCGGGAATCGAACCCGCAACCTCCTGCGTCGCAGGCGGACCTTCGCCCACCGCGCCACATCGGTCGTCGATATGACTTGATCAATATGACTTGTCTAAGTGCTTATTTTGTAAACCCAAAGAAATAAATGATTTTTCGACTTTTTGACTTGACCTGTATGCAAAATTTCAGCCAGATCCGTTCGGTACTTTTTGTATTTTGCGTAGGTAACAAACATCCATACAAACTTTCACGTTTATAATATTGACACATTACACGAAAGCCTTAAAAATAAATTAAAATAACAGGTGCAACGGATAACTGATATTATTTTTGAGAATACCAAAAAACTCACGATAAACATGCAATATTAATTACTTATCTTCTGATATCTGTTGTTTATAGTTTCATATTGAATTTCATACAGCGCATCCTGCATTTCATTACTTTAAGAGAAATATGCATTAATTTCTTCATGTGCATACACATATGAGATAGTGTTGGGTGATAAAAGATATCGATGTTTGAGTGATTTGCTTGAGTGCATTTTATCGACTTTCACCGCAGGATTGATAACTTTCCTGATAATAATAATGTAGATACGAAGCACCATTGGCAACACATTTTAGACGTTCGTTCGTTATTTATAATACTTAAAATAATGTTGTACGTTTTGTGAGTATTTTTATTTAAATAAAAACACTGACAAAACGTAATGACTAATTTACTGAAAAGCGTGACTCAATCGCTACCATATCAAAAACCCTTTATTTAATTTAGATGCATATTGATGGAGGTAGAGCAACAATAAAACTAAAGCTTGTATTGGAAAAAAGAAACAAAAATGAAATTGATCATCACCTAAACAATAATTGAATCAAAATATCTAAAATAATCTTCGCTGTCAAACTCACCAAAATAGCAAGTGAAAAGTTTATCGATAATTCTTACAGCAATTTGCTTACAATGTCCCATCCCTACTTTAATTGTGAATTGTTCTCAGAGTATTAGTAAGTCAGAGGGATGCAGAGCAGGCTTCGGTAGGGACCATGAACTTTACGATAATCGTTTTATTAAGATTTATACGTTATCAATAATTACAAAGTCATTTTTAAAAGTAATTTATTTCTCGGAACAAAGTTCTGTGTCTGTTAGAATTCGCTCAATATTAGTCTCGCTCTCTCTCTCGCTCTCGATCTCTATCCTGTTCTCTCAGTATCCTTGTGGAACACGTACTGTGATGCCTATCAGCTTGACATAAAAAAAAGATTCCTATAAAATCTGAGTGATAATTATCTGATATACTGCAGCACGATAAATACTCTTTATGGAACGGTCAGCCCGGACAAAAATTGCGTTATCTACAAGTATAATGCTGTGAATGCATCTTCAAATAATAAATAATAAATAATGCTGGACAATCCACACATCATCAGCAGAGCTTGTGTTATTACTATAAACTTACCTGATATATTTAATACAATACATAAATAACTAGATATTTTTTTAAATGATGTATAGAAAACGACCAGAACACCCGAAAAACATATCTGTTGATCGTACCAAAATTTGTCCCGAGGCGGGAATCGAACCCGCAACCTCCTACGTCGCAGGCGGATCTTCGCTCACCGCACCACAGAGGACTTAAAACTTATTAGATCGTATATTGTCTTGCTACTAAGACTAAACTAACTAGGTACGAGTATCTATAGAAAAGCCACTTATAACGGAATACGTACCATGAATCGATTTTTAGTTTTCTACCGTTATTCCGTGATCATGGCACAGTTTCATGCACCATTATCACGGATCAACGGATTACTGATTGTGAAAGGACCAATCGGAGTCTAAGTGCGGAAATAGAAGTACACATACCATACCAACTGTGCAGAAATTTTGGAAAACTTCAAAACCAAATCATGGTAAATATCCCGTTATATGTGACTTTTGTGTTTTATTATAGTTTCAAAAACTTTCGGTATCTATAGCCTGGTGCGCGCACTCTGAGATTAGTATTTAATTAAAAGTTGTGTCACGCCCAGTGTTTGCGGGTGACGCCGCGAGTTTTCATAATTTCCTTGAATCTGTGCGGGTCTTTGAATAAGTTGGTACATTTGTTGAAAATGTTTCCGCAAGATTAGAGTGAGGGAACGGCTTTATTTGTTGCATAATACAAGAACAAGTCCCGCAAGAATATTGCAACAAAGAATAAAGCTAAACGTACATTTATCCAAGCATTCTGTCAACCTGTATACATATCATCATTAGCCTATAGCAGTCCACTGCTGGGCATAGGCCTCGACCACAGATATCAAAGGAGATATGAAGAGGGGGCGTGGCCGGTGTCGCAGCAATATGCCCAAAAACAGAACACATTGCTCACGGCAGTAAAAGTTTCATTTAGTAGAAGTTCGAACGTTGGCTTCAACGGATCTTCGTATTCTATCAAAATGCCGTGTTGTTCCATTGTAATTTGTAAAAATAGAAGTGAAACTAAGAACTTTAAGTCAAATGGGATCACATACCATCGCTAAGTACTTGAAATAATATGTTTTTCATACTAAAACCCTAAAAACAATTTGATGCTGATTGATTTCTTGATTTCTTAAGTTTTTTATTATGTGACTAAACGCCAGTCGCGATATTGTTGTAATTTGTTTACAATGCTTGCTCTGTACTAATGACTATTCGAACGTTGAGTTCCAATAGCGCAATGTATAATTAACATAGTGAAAGTAACAGAATACGATCAACCGCGTGGTACGGGCACTGCTCATGGTCGTGAGTTAGTGATGTGCCCCGAGTGTGTTATTTGTCGATAAAGATTGTCATTTTTGATACCTATTATTTATTATATTGACGACTTAACCAAATTTGAATTAAATGTGTACAAAGGTATATTTTGTGTATAATAATAAGTACTATTACGACAAAACAGGACTTTAATATATGTCACTGAGCTACTCAAAAAATTTTTAACCCTCGATCGAAAAAGGAAGAGGGTTAATATAAGTCTGTGATCATGAACCTCACTATCAAACATCCATGATTACTCAATTAGTGTATTACCTGTTAATTTTTATACGTAAAAACAATAATCAAGTACTTATCGTTTTACGTTTTATCGACAAACAATCCCTATCGTAGACGCCTATTATTGCGACTGTAGTGGTGCTGTACGGACATCACTTGCAACCTAGTGTGCGAACCAATAGTTGCTCTCTATGCGTTGTGTGCATGGCCATGGCCTCGACCAATGAGCGCCATAGCGCCCTGTCTTCAGCTTGCCGCATCCAGCATCTACCTGCATTCTTTCGCAGGTCGTCATCCCACCTGATCGGAGGGCGTCCTACACTACGTAGGAGACTGAAGACAGGGTGCTAAGGCACTCATTAGAGAAGGTATGTCCAGCAGTGGACTAACATAGGCATGATGACTTACCTACTTTACAAAATTGTATCACAGTAACTTTCGTATCTGTAGTATGAAAACATACTCGTTAAAACCCGGATTTCTGTGACCATTCGCTACATGAGAGGACACGGAACGATGATATTATATTCGGAAACGGCTTTACCGATTTAGTTTTAAATTTGGCACGCATACCAAGACCCAAAGCTTCCCGAGCTTTCCAATCTTTCCCAAATCCCATTGAGGCAATCCTCAGATTTGTAATAAAAGAAAAATTAATATTCCCACCTCGTAGCGTCGGATCACTCTACATTATTTCGCCAAAATTGGGTATTTGGGACATCGGGGTAGCACGGCGGTCGGGTAGTAAGTGGCTGCCGTCATATGCTGAACGTCTTTTTATAAAACACTAGCTGTTCCCCGCAGTTTCACCTGCGGTAATTTTAATTTAACTTTTTTAGCTGATTTTTTAAACCTGGAGTTACAGTTACATTATTTATAAAATTATAATTATAAATGTATAATTATAATTTATAAAAATGCTGGACAATTCACACAGCATTACCTAGCCCCATGGTAAGCAGAGCTTGTGTTATGGGTACTAGATAACTGATATACATAATACAATACATTACTTAGATAGATATTTTTTTATTATACATAGAAAACGACCAGAACACCCGGAACAATTATCTGCAGATCGTACACACAATTGTTCCGAGATGGGAATCGAACCCGCAACCTCCTGCGTCGCAGGCGGACCTTCGCCCACCGTGCCACAGAGGTCGTCAATTATTGGAGTTTTAGCAAGGTTCCCTAATTATCTTGGAAATATTATGTCACCCGGGGATAGTGTAGCTTTCCTAAAAATCGGTTCAGTAGTTTCGGAGCCCATTAAATGCAAAGAAACAAACAAAATCTAATATTTCCTCTTTGTAATTGAAATTAGTATAGACAACATTCTGATGTGCAGCGTAGTGCTTAACGTAACCAGGTTTCGTAATCGTTGAAGAATTTGATATTGAAATCGTTAGCAGTCGTCCAACACACGATTCGTCCAATTTCAATTTAAACGCGTTTCGTCCAATAAGCGTTTCATCCAACACGCGTTTAGTGTGTTTCATTTCACATGCCACAACTATGACTGCTAAAGGCAAAACTGTGACTTAGTGGCGATTCGCCATCGGACCCTTTTTTCTGCTACTTATTAGTTCCATACTTTGAGTTCTGATTCATAAAATATTGTTTTTCGCGTGGTGATTTGCCATCGGCAGTTCCATGTACAGTCAGCATGTAAATATTGTTACATACAACCAATATTTAAAAAAAAAACAATAATATAAATATTACAGGTAATGTGAAAAATGACAGAGTCATAATTATTATATTTATTATTTTTGTTCAAGTCCTGCCGCATTAAAACATTGTAAAATCTTTAAGAAAACGAAGCTTGAGACTAGAAAATTTTAAAAAGATCAATGCCTAATAATCCAATATGGAATGAATTGGCTGTAAATTCGCCTGGAACGTGCCTTGCATCCGAGACCCAGGGCTTTGTGGAATAGTTAGTAGGTTTGTTACAGAGAAAACATACAAACTCTAGATATCAAAATGGCCTGAGAAACTATAATAAAATAAGATATCTTAATAAACCTCTAACGTTGTAATGTTTAACATTTCTCTGCCAAGGTACTCTATCTTTTAAATCGGCATCAAAAATTCGAAAAAGGATGAGGTCGCGGTCGTATGTTCCTTTTTATGGGACTACATCCCCATTAAAATGTTATTCCCGAGGGATTATTATTTATCCCGTCAAGCTTAAAAAACTACAAAATACTTCTGAAAAATCAGGACAAGCTATAACAATTAATAGGCGTAGATGCCTAAAGTGTTTGTAGCTAGTCGCATTCTGGTTGATATTTACGAGTATATTTGATATTTGAACGGTATCTAAGGTTGTTCCTTTAGAAACTTCGTATTTCGTGTTTGAAATTAAGCCTCCATTTATTTATCGTTTTTATCTATATTTTATGTTATCCATCATTAATCACATCAAACTAAACTAGACTCCAATTTTAACAAGATGCGGGTGAAACCGCAGGGCGCAGCTAGTAATATAATAATTCATTTATTTCCAGGTAAAATAGATCACATAACATAACATATGTATATGTGACTCGTTTTCCGAGACTTTCAAATTAAATCGGGCTAGCTTACATTTCTGTAAACAATTTTCATTTCTATAAAAATATATTTCATCAAATCGACGCCGGTTTAAAACATGCATATTGAATTGATCTCCAACTTTCCCTTTGACGTTTCCAATCGGACTCATTCAGGGTAAATTCACGCGGTCAATTTTTACTGGAAGTTGAGGCTAAAAATATTATGCAAGGAAAATCTGAAATTTCATTTTAACAAACGTTACTTAATTTGTATTAAGTGCGTTCTCGACATTTGTATTTTTTGTACTTACCTTATAACATTTGTAGTTATTTTGGGGTTCTTCAAGGTACCGGTCAGAGTAGTTAAAAAGTAAGTAACCAAAGTACTGCTAATTACTTAACATGCATACGTTGCTTATATCTGTAATCGTCATTTATATACAACTAGCTGCGCACCGCGGCTTCGCCTGCTTGGATATATTTGCGGTAAATAGTTTATAAACCTTCCTCTTGAATTATTCTATCTATTTAAAAAAAACCGCGTCAAAATCCGTTGCGTAGTTTTAAAGATCCAAGCATACATATGGACAGACAGACAGCGAGAAGCGACTTTGTTTTATACTGTATATGTAGTGATATACAGTATAAACGACCGATGTGACACCGTGGGCGAAGGTCCGCCTGCGACGCAGGAGGTTACGGGTTCGATTCCCGCCTCGGAACAAATGTGTGTACGATCTGCAGATATTTGTTTCGGGTGTTCTGGTCGTTTTCTATGTATAATAAAAATATATATCTATGTAATGTATTGTATTATGTATATCAGTTATCTAGTACCCATAACACAAGCTCTGCTTACCATGGGGCTAGATAATGCTGTGTGAATTGTCCAGCATTATTTATTATTATTATTATAAAACAAAGTCGCTTCTCGCTGTCTGTAAAAAAAAACATAATATGGTATGTTCAAAAGTCATGTAAGGTCTAAAGTAAATAAAGCACTTTGATATTTGATGTATTTGATATTTGTATGGATGATATGATACGGTACGAAACCCTTAGCGCGCCACTCTGACTCACGCTTGACCGGTTAACTTTATTTTACTATCGCTTGCTACGAAACCTTAATAAACCTTCAGTATTTTTTTTCTTACTATAAAAACTCCCGCATAGCTATAAAATCTCTAGAACATTCCAAGCCCTAATTCTGACTGATTGTTTCTGTATAAAGAAACGTGCCTCTCTCGGCTTTTGTAACGATATTGGATACATTTCTCTGTAAATACAATCATAATATTGTCAGGCATGATTGATAAAAAAACGAAATAACTTAAAGGTGGTGGTGGACACGGCCGGGTACCAAGGTCACAGACCATTTGAAATTAGCTTTGATAGATAGATGATGAATATATAATTTATTTATTGTTACTTTGTTACAATTTACTGTTGATAGCATCTTAAATCCTAACATACATATATTTATCTAGACACTAGGGTTCGCTTAACAATACTTACATAACTTAACATTTTATTTTAAGCCATTATTGTCCCACTGCTGGGCAAAGGCCTCCTTTTTCTCCTTCCACTCCTCGCGATCTAACGCTACAACAGGCCATGATGGAAGATGACGACTCCTCGAGCTCGTCGCGCCATCTCATCCTGGGCCTTCCACGCCGCCTCTTAGCGTTTGGTGGGCTCCACTCTGTGGTGGTCTTTGCCCACAAGTCGCTGGACATACGGCAGACGTGTCCGGCCCAATTCCACTTCAGGTGTAAAATCTAATAGTTCGAAAAATCACGAAGAATAAATCCTAAACCAATTTAAATCGTATACGTAAAAAAAACACAAAAAAGTGGAAAACTAAATTGATTTTCATCACGATTGGTCCTTGAGATGAGCACTAGACCATCTATTTCCTCTACCTAAACATAAAACGGATGGTAGACGTACATATTGTTTCTCTATTCATTGGTGAATCGGAAAAATATTATTTCCTAAGGGATATGAACGAGAGAGATTATTTTGCGAATAAAAATAGAATGAATCATTTTGTTTGAACCTATTGAGAGCTTCGTTCGGAAATGCTTTAAACCTTCACAATCGGATGTATAACAAACAAATTCAAAAGAGCTTACGTTAAAAAATACCCATAGCGATGTTGCCATACGTAAATTGCAAAACTGCTCAGAATAAATTAAAACTTAGAGGCGCTCCATTTTCGAAAAACTCGGGCTCAGAAATATGGAGTTTGCGTTTTGTTGGCGGCCGCGGGGTGCCACGTCATGCGTTCGTTGTTTGTTGAACGACAATTAAAATGCTAATTATTTGCAGACAACTCACATTTTCGGTGCAGAGATAGGGGAATTTATGTTTAGACCTCTTGTGAATAACAAGACAGATCGTACTCTGCGTTATAGAAATCTTTGGGTAAATGGGTTATTGTTATCAACACAACTCGAATGAGAAAATCATGTTTCTGGCATTAAAAATGACAATAAAATAAGAATATTGTAAAAATCCAAGTTACATCATTAACTTATCAGCCGATCGACGTCCACTGCTTGAAAAAGGCCTCCACAATGACCGATTTAGCACTATCTGCATCCAGCTATGTAGGTATATTTCACGAAGTTCACTAGGGTCGCGTAGTTAGTAAAGTAACAGAGAGGATAATAATTCGCAAAAAATGTTTTCCACCACATGTGTCTTTTGCAATATGAACCTAATAATAATAAAAATAGAGTTATAAAAGCTTGTCGTCAAAATGTTACTAAGGAAGACAGACCTTAAAGCTCTCTGACAGACTTCTCATAAAACTACAATTTTAATTAAAAAAAAAACATAAAAATGTGTCAGGTTGTTCCAATAAATATTTTTATTTAACCTAAATAATACATCAGCGTGAAATATACGCCTCATCTAGACAATAACTCATCCACACCATTGCGGAGTCAAATGTTTGTGAGTTTGCGAACACGATAACAAAATCGCTTTATTTTGAACGTACAACTCCGCGAATTATTAATTAAGCCAACTCCATAAAATATAGCGCTGCGGTGCGGGTGTTGCCCGATCCAAATATAATTTTGTTGCCAAATAATAAATTACCTTGACATCTGACGTTTAAAGTTCAGTAATAAAATTAAGATTTCATATTGATTAATTTGAGCGTAACAAGTGGGAACGCTTGGCGCCCGCGTAATTAATTACTAAACTTTGTCTTATCTCTGGCACATTTTGTACTCGCCCTGTAGCTTCTAAGTCAACTCATCATCATCATCAACCTATCTAGTCCACTGCTGGACATAGGCCTCCCCTAATGAGCGCCATAATGCCCTGGCTTCAACAACAACAACAACTCAACGGTCTACTCAGAGTTGAGGATAAAAGTGGAGAAAATACAAGAACTAACGAATCAGATAGACCTACAGTTAGCCAGCGTAGATTTCATGACATTGAATGAATGAACACTTTATTGTACTAAGAACATAACAAAATAACACCTTATACCGAAATATTACACACGAACAGGCAGCCTTATCACCAGCGATTTCTCCCAGGCAGCCTAGACATTTATTTTAAGTTAATTCCGTGCTGCGAGGTTTTCTTAAAATTTTAATTTATTTTCAAGAATTTATGAATGAAAATTGGATATTTATAAAACCCTGTTAACAAGATATTCATTGAAAAATCAAAAGGTGATTAACTTTTGCATACTAAACCAGTTTATCTTCATTCGACAATTGAGTTTTTTTTTAAGTTGCCAAATTTTTTTTTGTATAATTCTAAAGCGACACTGGCGTCGCTAGGGTATGGTGGTACAATTACATTATATTACTAAATTACATTAAAATAACTAAAAAAAAATATGAATTGTATGTAATATACCAGTACCGAAAACATTTATAAATTCAAAATAACATTGTTCTTTATTTATATGCATAATAATAATATAAGTTTCCAAAGAATTATAAAATCTAAAAAACAAGTTGTGCCCTATTGTCATTATGTCTAGGAGATAGGTCAACGACCTGTATTGCCAAGCTATCTGGCACCCAGTATGGGTATAGATAAGTGGGTAGGTACTTAAACTAAGTTCCAGGCCCTAACTTAGGAGCGACCAACTTGAAATGGATTCTTCGAGACAAGTTTGGTAACACATAAATCATGAGCGGCTAGGCCCAGACGAAATAAGTTACAGATTTCAATAACTTTATTTCTTTAGGCATACAAAATAAGCACTTATAAAATTACCTACAACTTAGGCAATAGTGACTAGGCGCACGTTTTCTCTCAATGATAAACCTGCGATAGCGTTTTTTTATAATATTAAACGTCGTACCTACATAATTATCTACAACATTTTAATACAACTTATGTCAAAAAGACTAAAATCTAATCTGTTCCAAAAAATATCTTCTTTAATAAGGAAATTAACATACTTTGTTGGAAATTTAAGAGCAAACGAATGAAGTTAAAATAAGATTAGGTCCAGCGTAAATAATGCGAGGCCTTGTGTCCTAATTCTAATTGATTGAAGTGCGAAATGGGAAGGTCGCTTCGGGTCAGCGCCTGGGAGGTACTAGCCACGGCACTGGACAAACTAATTCTGCCACACCTTTAAAAGACTGGCAGAATCTTGTACCCTACCTCTATAATTTAAATTTTAAAATATGCAATGCTACGCTGTGGCGGTCGTGACGTTAACATTAACTAATCCAACGACATCCATGGGGATGTCGTTGAAGGTGACTGAGGAAACCTGCTAAAGGAAGGGCAGCAACTTCCTTCTTTGTATTTTTAACACCTCAACTGCGATTAGTAATACGCCTGACAAGCATACTGATTATGGCGAAACCCCTCACACGCGAACACGCAGGTACCTACTCTTATTGCCTCACTATCATAATCCGATGGAATGGGAGACCGTCACAACCGCGGAGAGTTCAGGATCAACGTATTAACGTGCTTTCCGAGTTCACGGGGGTGTAACACCGCCAACTTCCTGACTCTTGGCTGCTACTGTGAATTCTTCTCGCTTGAAAATCCCAATATTTTTTTTTATACAAACCCGACCCGGGATTTGATTCCGGATCTATATATCAGTAAAACATGCGACCGCTAGACCAAACAGGCAATCAGACTTACAACATTTCGTACAATTAATAGTTCAACTTTTTCTGTGTCATTTGTGGCACACATGTCCAGTGGTAATCACCTCATCGCTCGCTACACCATTTCGCTCTCGAAATGTTAAGGCGAAGTTTCATGTAATGGAAACAAAGCTGGGCCCAGTAAGGCCCAGTTATTGTTAGTGGACAATCCAGCTGAGTTTACATTGGGTTAATGTACTACCACTCCTAATTGAGAATTGTTTCTAGTAAAACAACAGCGGGTAGCTTTCGTTGGGTACAAACTGTGTGGGGCGCGCTAAAGCGTTTTATGTTTTTACTGGTAAACTTTATTAACTATTTTATTCGCTTTATCGAAAAACCTTGACAAACTGGTGGAACCTAAGGCTAGATAGAGGGAAAAGACTCTTACCGCTTTCAAGGACGGACACGATCAGCAATCAAGAATACAAAGAGCCTTCATTTAGCCTTCAGAGCCTACATCCAGGAGGTCAGGCATCTCCTTGATGATGATGGTCGCTTTTCCAATTCACACACACAATATTAAGTACGAAGAGGTAATCTACCTACTATGGACTATGAACCTTAAAATAAGTTAAATAAGATCCATAACTTTTCTATGGTCTGAAATAAATGTTTTCTTTTAATCTTGAATTTATTTTAATTAACCTTTCTTCATAATTTAACCACAAAGCTAACGTTGTTTATAATCAAATTAATAACAATCAATATAGAAGAGTTTAAATCATCAATATATAATGTGATATATTTTATAAATACACCTATTCCATTTATCATTAATATAGAGCATTTTAGGTATTTGCCCTGCGTTAGGGCTTAAATGAATATAAACCTAATATATAGTAAAATGTATATAATAACAAGTATGGATAGGTATTAAAATATGTTACTTCATTATGTTGCGGTCATTTGCGGGTAGTAAGAGGAGAAGAGGTCGGCTGAACCCAAGATGATGAATCACCTCGTCTCGCACAGGACATTAAAACACGCGTGAGCAGCTTCGAGGGCCACTCAGCCGATACGTCATCGGGGTTATTGATAAACGTGGAAAATAATATTAGAAACAAAAACTTTATTAAGTAAGAAAGTTACAAACAGATAATATATTAGAAACAAATTAGAACTAGTTAGAGTTTATATTTACAGGTGGAATGCCGACTTGCGAAAGACTGCAGGCAGATGCTGGATGCGGCAAGCGCCATGCGCCATGCATGAGCGCCATATGTCCTGTCCCCTGTCTTCAAAAGGGCGCTATGGAGCTCATTGAGGAAGCCTATGTCCTGGAGTGGACTATTATAGGATGATGATGATGATTAACTATTGAAACAATTGAGCTTACTGCATCCTGTTGCAAACAGGTAGCTCAACAGATCCATATTAATACCAGTTGGAAGCGTCCCCAAGACGTTAACTGCATTGCCTTAAATGCATTTAAAAAAAAAAAAACTTTTTTTTAATTAAATTTTACAAATATACCAACAACAGTATGAAGTGTTTAAAGGAGTTTAGGCAACGTCATGTTGAAATTATTTAACCAGGGTATTCTAGCTCAGCAATTTTTTTTTACAAGTCTTTATTTTGTTTCGCATCGCTGCGCTCCGCATAATCGCATTTTACTGGAAAAATTACTCAATCACTCTTTTATAAATAAGACCGCATGGAGATGAGAAGATATGTCCTTTATATCTTATCTGAGATAGTTCGGGATATTCTCTCTTTGTTCGTTAATGTACGCTTGGTTTTATTTATGGGTTAAGTAGAACCAATATTTTGTCCTTTTATATGTATACGATGGAGGTGATTTATTGAGAAAATCATATATTTTTACGGGCAAATGATGCTAGTTTTAGGTAGATATTAGGTAAATATTTTTAGTATAAATAGAAAATACCGAGAACACAAGGACCTAATATTTGCAGATCGTACAAACATAGGACGCACTCCGACCAGATGGGATGACGACCTGCGAAAGACTGCAAGTAGGTGCTGGATGCGGCAAGCCGAAGTTAGAGCGCTATGGCGCTCATTGGGGGAGGCCTATGTCCAGCAGTGGACTGCTATAGACTGATGATGATGTACAAACATATGTCCCAAGGCGGGAATCGACTTGCAACCTCTTGGGTCGTACGCGGACCATTCATCCGTCGCGCCACATCGTTTGTCAAATACTCTCCTGGTTTATGATACGAATTGTCAAACACATCCTTTGTTAAAAGGCTTATTACAAAATATCGGATTATCTAGACGATAAGAAAGCTTGGGACGAGCTTTGCTCCAACTCGAAATCTCTAACAAGCTAAAGGATCAAATTGGTCACTTTATTTTAACTTATGCAATAGATAAGCAAATCAAATGTATTAGACACATAAGATGAACATACTAGTGGTTTCTTTTTCACTTCTTCCACTGGTGGACAAAAAATTGAAGTGAACATTAAATATTGCTATCAAATAACAATATTTAAATGTTATGAATGAATAGTATAAAATATTACTTGTCTAAGTGCTTATTAGTAAGCCTAAAGAAATAAACTTTTTTTTTATTTTGATTTTATGAATTATAATTGCTTTTATTTCGACTGTTATTGCGTTTTCATCGGAATAAAGTGTGCGTATACCTTAATTCTATAATACTTTACAATAGATATTGATTTTCAGGGCAGAGTTATCAAAATAATTCCATCCATTTATCTGAAACCAATTCCACCAATGACAATTCCACCGATTAATTTCAAATTTTATACATATTGAATCTGATCCAAAACAACATTAATTAATCCAAAACACAATAAACAACTATTCATTAAATACATTTGCGTCCTCAATTGTATTCACGCAATAAATGTTGTCCACTCGCGATTCCACAGTGGAGTTATATAGATCGAGAGATAGATGGAAGATTTCTACCTCAGATTACTCTTAATTCTCTTAGACTTGAATGTAAAAAATAATAAAACATCGTGCCACTTGAATGAAACAAACTAGAAAACAAAGGAAATTGCCATTGATTCTCTTGTCAAAAATATTTCTAATATCTATTTATTTTATTTTTAAACACGTTTTATCATAAAATACCTTCGTCTGAAATATTAGACTCAATATCCGTAATAATGAATCACATACTCTTAGACGACGTATGTGGCGCGGTGGGCGAAGGACCGCATGTGATGCAAGGGGTTGCGGGTTCGATTCCCGCCTCGGGACAATTGTATCTACAATCTGCAGATATTTGTTCCGGGTGTTCTGGACGTTTTCTATGTATAATAAAAAATATGTAATGTATTGAGTATATCAGTCATCTAGTACCCATAACACAAGCTCTGCTTAGCTTGGGGCTAGATAATACCGTGTGGATTGTCCAGCATTATTTATTAACATTTATTTTATTTATTTACCTTTTTAACCCCTTCTTACGTTCACGATTTTCGGGTTAATGAAATATTCATACCACTGACCGCTTGGACTATTCAGTGTTTTAAACAATACCAAATTCTGGAGTTTTGAGTGTCGGTTGAACTTTTAATGGGCCTACGGGGCATACTGCACATTGGAATCATTCCAACAATTTATGTAGCGGCTACTCCGTTCCAATCCGCACTATACGTTAACGTTACGTCTACGTTACGTAACGGCTAATGTCGGAGCTTTTCATCAAGTTATTCCGAATGCTTGTGAGGATTTTTTGTTAATAGAGAAGTATTCGGGTGAAAAACTTTTAAGGCATACTAGCGCCTGTACCTATATTTCTTTGGGCATTTTGCGATACCTATAATAAGCTTTGTTCACTAAAAAAAAGCTTACGATAGGTATCACAAAATGCACAAAGAAATTTTATTTTTGAAATAAAGAGTATTTACAGGATATATAATAGGATAAGTAGAAATGTAACCCAAATGTAACCCATCAATATCATTTAACTTAGAAACAACAGTTAGGTTAGGTTCTTAGGTCATTTTTTTCTCGATTTTTACACGAAACAATTTATTCGGTACACCCACTCTACTATACCTATCTTCAGTGTACCCCTCTAACCACATTTTATAATTTATTTATTTATTTTAAGCCATTATTGTCCCACAGCTGGGAAAAGGCCTCCCTTTTCTTCTTCCACTCCTCGCGATCTAACGCTGCAACAGGCCAACCAAATTTAAGTTCCCAAAATAAAAAATAATAAAATAAAATAAACGTTTATTGCATTTACTAAAAATTGGTCCATTACGCTTAGTTATAATCGTTGTCATCATCATCATCATCATCATCAGCCTATAGCAGTCCACTGCTGGACATAGGCCTCCCCCAATGAGCGCCATAGCGCCCTGTCTTCAGCTTGCCGCATCCAGCATCTACCTGCAGTCTTTCGCAGGTCGTCATCCCACCTGGTCGGAGGGCGTCCTACACTACGTTTACCGAGTCGTGGTCTCCACTCAAGAACACGTTTGCCCCAGCGGCCGTCGGTTCTTCGCGAGATATGGCCGGCCCACTGCCACTTCAGCTTGCTAATTCTTTGAGCTATGTCGATAACCTTGGTTCTTGGTTCTTGGTTCTTGGTATAATCGTTGTAACTAAGCTTAATGGACCAATTTTTAACCCTTGCGCAAGAATTGCTAAAAGCTGCATGCACTTTGTTCCCCGATGCAATTTGAACCGCAACACGAACTGCCAACATCAAAGTCAATCGTGGCTTCTTTTCCGAAACTATTTCCGACTTTCCGTTCTATTTCCTAAAGATAAAGAAAATAGAACAAGACGGTAACTTTCTGAAAGGAGCTCGTTGGGCTCAATCGGTTCGTTAAACTCAATTATTATCTTATCTTTTGATTTCTGATCACGACTTTTTCTAAACTGGGGCTAATTACCTAATTGATTTTCTTTTGAAGTTTTTCGTTTTCGTCTGTTGATTACTTCACTAATCGTCAAGAACCCTTCTGATCCGAGGGTTTGAGAATGGTTTGAGATCTTTCAAGGGGTTCTAGGGATAAAGAGAATCGGTGGAGATTTTTTGACGGACCTACATATGTTGGGTTGTGCTACGTAGATATAAATAAATAAATAATGCTGGACAGCTCACACAGGATTATCTAGCCCCATGGTGAAAGAACTTGTGTCATGGGTACTAGATACCTGATAAACATAATACAATACATTACATATGGCTATTACATGGCTGCTATAGTGTTGGTATTTGTATATGTAATGATAGGTAGTATAAAGATATAAATAATATTTAGTATAATTTACTTTTAGGTACCAGAAGCTAGTTTTAAATATTGTAAAACATAGATTAATTTTTTCTTATGTATCTCATTATAAGTGAACCATGTGGGTTTGTATGAGAATAATAATAATAACAATAATTAAGCCATTTATTATCAAAGAATAAATTACATAATAATTGAATTATAATAAAATTAAATTGAACATTGTTAAAAAAATAAGAAAACTTTAATTATTGAGCATTATTAAATAAGGATTTTTATAATTCTTTGATCTCTATTCGAGTAAAGGCCTCCTCCAGACTGTGCCATTTCTTTCTATCCTTCGCTATGGCCGCCCAATTATTTTCTGTTTCCAAAATTTCGTCGACCCATCTTTCAAGTGGACGTCCCCTTTTCCTTTTACCAGGTGGTCCCCGCCAGGCTGTTACCACTCCGGTCCACTTCTTGCTCATTCTTGCAACATGGCCTGCCCATTTCCATTTCAGTCTTCGATAATGATGTAGAGCATCAATAACATTAGTCTTTTTTCGAATATTGGTATTTCTGTGTGTCTTTTCTTGTTATGTTTAGGATGCTCCTTTCCATAGCTCTCTGTGTTGTTTGTATCTTGTCTGATGTGAATTTGTTAAAGATCCAAGTTTGGCTGGCGTAGGATAGGCAGGGTAGCAAACAAGAGTCTAAAATCTTTTTTTTTGTAAATTATGGGTATGTCTGATTTGAGAATTTCTTTGTATGCCCAGAACTTATGAGTATGAGCATAAAGTTCTTTAAACCTACATACATAGATATTCTTTATTATACAAAGAAAACGACCAGAACACCCGGAACAAATATCTACAATTGTTCCGAGGCGGAAATCGAACCCGCAACCTCCTGCGTCGCAGGCGGACCTTCGCCCACCGCGCCGCGTTTTTTTTTTAACCTAAAAAATTCTTGCTGCCGCTCTACACAGCGGTTGTGTTGCGCCGCACATGCGTTACGTTCGAAAAATATTTCAGCTGTGCTGAGCCGCAGCCAAAGTCCTTATGTCGAAGTCCATTTGATGTACATTTGAAATCGCTGAGCCACAAGAGTTATTAGATAGGTAAGGTGTAGGTACTATTAGTGTGTTCTTGAGTGGAGACCACGACTGGGTAAACGTAGTGTAGGATGCCCTCCGACCTGCAAAAGACTGCAGGTAGATGCTGGATGCGTGGAAGCTAAAGACAGGGCGCTATGGCGCTCATTTGGGAGGCCTATGTCCAGCAGTGGACTAACATAAGTTGATGATGAGGTACTATACAGGGTGGCTTTTTGAGGTGGGAGTGGATGGCTAAATCCGAAACTACCAGAGTCAGAGAAAAGTCGTGAAGCGATTCAGTTTTTTACTGATAAGGATCAATCTTTGCAAAGAAATGCGTTATCGAAATTTGGCCTGTTTAAAAAAAACTATAATATTATAAAAATAATTAAAATGGGCTTAAAACTTACACGGGAAGCACCAGCTTTCAGAGAAAAACAGAATCATTGAAATCGGTTCACCCAGTTTAAAGTTCTGAGGTAACAAAGATAACGAAAAAAAATACAGTCGAATAGGGAGCCTCCTCCTTTTTTGAAGTCGGTTAGAAACCATTCCGAACACAAACCCACCTTGACATTTAAAACTCAAACAGCAAAAGTAAACAAAACAGTTCCACTATTTACAAAAAGTAGCCTGCCCTTATCCCCGGAAACGCCGGTCCCGCCCCGGACTAATCCCGGTCACACCCGCATTATGTAGACAAAGCTTTATGTCTGTGTGTGGATGGCTTAATTGTTCTTCACTTGACGCAATTGTAGTTAGAACAGACGATCTATCACTTTCTCAGGTTAGTTACGAGTACGTGCTTAAGTTAAACAATGGTCACTATTATCGCTTTAATGCCCAGAATGATAAGGGTATAAAGAGGTACTTACCTACGTATTTTGTATATCATCATCATCGACGACCGATGTGGCGCGGTGGGCGAGGGTCCGCCTGCGACGCAGGAGGTTGCGGGTTCGATTCCCGCCTCGGAACAATTGTGTGTACGATAGAGATATTTGTTCCGGGTGTTCTGGTTGTTTTCTATGTATAATAAAAAATATATATCTATGTAATGTATTGTATTATGTATATCAGTTATCTAGTACCCATAACACAAGCTCTGCTTACCATGGGGCTAGATATTGCTGTGTGAATTGTCCAGCATTATTTATTATCATCATCAGCCTATAGCAGTCCACTGCTGGACATAGGCCTCCCCTAATGAGCGCCATAGCGTCTCCAGCTTGGCGCATCCAGCATCTACCTGCAGTCTTTCGCAGGTCGTCATCCCACCTGGTCGGAGGGCGTCCTGCACTACGTTTACCAAGTTGTGGTCTCCACTCAAGATCACGTTTGCCTAACTCAATAATACGTTTGTTTTATACATAGGTATCTTAGGAAAGGTCACAATTTACACACAAAAAATAGCGGGAGCGGCAACTAATGATGTCCTTTGCAGACAGCTATTATTATGTAATTAGTATTGTATTTGTCTGTTGATTTCATCACTATGCTAAGCCAAATAAATTATATATATATATATATAATAAGCGGAAGAAATTATAAAAAGTATCTTAGGTTTATTTTCGGTCCAGGTAGGTACATGAAGCAGCCTAGGACAAAAAATTTAAGTGAATAGTAAAATAATTTTATTTGATAATCATTTATATATAAAATATGATTTTTCTAAGTGCTTATTTTGTAAGCCTAAAGAAATAAATGATTTTTTACTTTACTTTACTTACTTTACCTATGATAATAGGTAAATGAATAGAATAGAATAGAAATATCTTTATCTGTAGCAAACAACTATTTGTTAACAAATTTACTAAACTAATTCCTTAACTACCCAACACCATAAAGACTACATAACTAATAACCAATTGAAAAAAAAAAACTTAAATGCTACAAAATGGCGTCCGACTCAGCATTGTGTTGTGATAGCCATTGTGCATAGCTATCACAACGCTGATCTTCCCTCGGAACCAAACCCACGCGCGTACACTAACACATTACATTAAATAATACTAAAGCACAAAATAAAGAAAACAATTATACCTACAGAGCACTTTTGCTATTCAATTACCTAGGCACAAATGAAGATTTTTGAAACTATCATGGTTATTAATACTAAAGTCATTTAAAACGGGATATTTACCATGATTTGATTTTTGAGTTATCCAATATTTCGGCACAGTTGCATGCGCCATGATCAGCTACTCCGGATCTTGGTGACTTTAGTACAAATGAAGATGATGATTATTTAGTTAAGAATGTCCGTCCGTCTAATGTTTAAATTACCTATGTCATTTGCTAGAATAAATACTTTTTTATCCCGAAAAACAGTTGGAAAGCCGCACACAGCTACTCACTCATAATGATGTCACATGTTTTTCTTTTACCCACAAACTATCGTTTTCCTTATTTTTCCGGAACCAGAGGCCAAAAGTTTTACTATTATTGAACAAAGCGATCATTTACAGAAACTGCACATGGGTCCTGTAGTTTTGGGAACGTAGGTTGCTCATTTACTTTAGATTCCACGTCTGGTCCGTGATGATACCTACTTGTGCGCTAGATTCGCATATGCGGCCCTGGCACTATCTGTTGACAAAGGATGCTATTTGGAAGGAAACAAACGAGACCGTTTTTGCAAAGAAAAACATTTTTGTGAGTTAGTACTAAAAGTTTGAACGTGGTTCCCTTGAGCTTTATTCATATCTTTTGAAAACATAATCATTCAAAACATCAACATCAACGTTGCTAATGTTTTTCTATGGGATGTGCAGCATTTGGTCCACTTTTTACCAACGCATAGAGAATATGATTGTTCAATAATTATAAATAATTAATTATTTTTTTTAGCCTTCAGTATTCACATACCTACTGATTAAGTTAGCTGTTAATTTCCTGAATATTGATGAAATAAATAAAATAAAATAAATTTAGTGTATATACCTTCGTTTGACCACAAACTCACCTCAACCTCACCCACAAAGGTCTAGAAGACACCTATACACTCTTGTCTTGTCTTGAAGAAACTCAGAATATAGTTGTTAGTTTAGTTTCAGGTTCAAAACTTTCGATAACTATGGTGTCGAAATACCCAGTGTCGCATGACCATCACGATATTTTAGTCAAGATATGTTTTAGTCCTTAGATCTAGACCAAATTATGTGCGAAACCATAGTGCGAAACAGTGCATTTTCATGATATTTTTTTATTGTAATTTTTTTTCTCAATCGTGTTTTCACTCTTAAGGAACCAAAGAAAAAATTTTGAATTTTATGAAATTCGAGTTTTTTTACCACGGGGACCCCGTGTTTGTGAGATCTAGGCCTAGTTTGAGAGGCCAAACTCGTTAGGTTCGCCTCTTAAGATTAGAGCACGATTAAATAATAACTAATAGTAGTTAGGTATTATTCTAGTGTGGTGATCTTACCTCTCTCTTCCCTTATATTATGTTCCAAATAAAGACCATTTTAATACAATTTTTGTTTTTATCTGTAGAGCATTGTGTAGATCCGTGATCGATTGTTTATATCATTCGATCCAGTTTTAAAGGATTCTTACATTTACCACAGATTACAAAACACCTTACATTTTGATTGTTGTTTTGTATTGTTTACAAGCGTTGTTTTCCCCACATTCCCACCGCATAATTCAGGAACTCAGCCCAACAATCAGTGCCCTTAGCACGATCGTCCCGAATAATAAATAGACCGAGTATTCCTTATATTAGAATTTATTCACACACGCAAAGTTTCGGCGATGCAAGACTGGAATACAGAGCTCAGTTTAACGGCGCTGTTGCAGATAACAGGAGATGTAGGGCTACTGGACCAGCCTCATTGTTTACCCTCGATGAAGTTATAACTTTCAAGTGTTCATCTATGTCTATGTGTCCCGTATCGTAGCTCTGAATCGTATATTTTTCAGTTGACGTGTTGAGTGTGTGAGAGTGAAATATTGAAAAAAAACCAGCCAAGTACAACCCATACGCACACGAATGGTTCCGTACCATAGTAAATAACAATTTCGCAAAATGAAAGTGTGGGGTAAGCCCCACACTTTCATTTTGCGACATTGTCCTCTTTGTAGCCGCTAGTAGGAGCTAAGGCTCCTACTAGCGGCTACAATGTCGCAGGCGTGAAAACCTATTTCTTCTGTATATCAGAGCAAAAAGTATTGTTTTATTTCTGAGAATAATGGGAATGAGCTAGAATTTATATAATAATTACTAAGAAAGGCTCCTACTAGCGGCTACAAAGAGGACAATGATTTCTTCAGCTCCCGGCTCCGTCCATCACAGAAAGATTATTAGAGCATTTTCGTGGATCCATTGAATAAATGTCTGCTGGCTAAACAATTATTTAACTGTTCAAGTACTTTTGATGACCATTCTTACTATCTTGTTATTATCGTCAGCCCTTATCGACTGCTAGACAAAGACACATGCTTCGGTTATGTTTTCAGTTTCAGTTTAATATATTTTTGTACTGTTGCATTACGAAGTACCCATTTATTTTTTCTTTTATTTATATTTCACAATAATTACATCTTAATCTAAAAGCTAACTGAAACGGTTATCCCGTTTGTCCGTAAGCTCATTAGTCTCATCAGACCTGTATAGCTTGGGGCTAGATAATGCTGTGTGGATTGTCCAGCATTATTAATTTATTTTCATATGAAAGGCCGAAATAGTAACAACTGGCCCTTCCACCATCTCTAAGTCTGTGTAGCAACATCCCGCGGCGCGAAGTTGTGTTTATCAGCTCTGTGATACAGTAAGTTAAAGTGTTATGCAGAGCAAGTACCTAAGCAAGTAGGCGAGTACCTGAGCCAGTAGGCGAGTAAGCAAGGTGCTCGCGTGATTGTGAAAATGAATAAATGATTTTTATTGTGAATCTCAATGCGATTCCGCTGGGTTTGTTTTCATTTTTACCCTCACCCAGGTATTGTTTTTCCGTGAGTTGTTTTCATGAGTTTTAAAAAAATTCGTTATTATTTTTCGGAGTTGTCGGTATGTTTATTCAAAAATATTGATACACTAGTGCCCATGGTTTCTCTTCCAAGGTTTACAATAACTGTAGTTCCAATTATAAGTCATTCATTACAAACAAACTTACAAATCTAACATTTTAGATCAGAGATAAAATGCATTTCAACCAGAATATTGCAACCCCTAACACAGATAAGCAGGTACTTAAAATAAATATGAATTCTCATAACTTTATTCTCATATATCCCTATTTATCATAATCAACCCTCATTATAGCATGCGTCTCAATTATTCTCATTCCGCGTAGCTGGGTTACGTGCACGCAGAACTCAGTCGTCGTACTACGTACAACGGCGTAGCTACGCAATGTAATTTAGGTAGTAACAACAGCATCCTGAAAGTAATATCTAGTAAATATGACTGTCCAATACGACACCACGGGGTGAAATTACTTATACTCTAGATTTAGTTATTTTGGTTTCATTTTCGTCGTTGTAATTGTATTTTCCTTTTTGTAATTTTGTGTATGTGTTTTTTATGGACCTTTGTTGTCTGATAATAAAGAATTTGAAAAAAATATTTATCATTCGACGGTATCAGCCTTTGAATTGATATTTTAAATAATACTACCGGCGCCCCGGGGCTTCGCCCGCGAGGAAATCTATGTGTCAAATGGTTTATAAACTTTCCTCTTGAATCATTAAAGCTATTTAAAAAAACAGCATCAACATCCGTTGCGTATTTTATCATATCTAAGCATATATATGGACAGACAGACATTGGCAAGCGACTTTTTTTTATACTTTGTAGTGATCAAATAAGCTACAATGACTACTTCTTTACTTAATATAAAATGAAGTCGTTTCCACTGTCTGTTGGCTTAGATATTTTAAACTACTCAACGGATTTTGACGCAGTTTTCAGCAATAGATAGAGTGATTCAAGTGGAAGGATTATAAACCATTTGACACATAGATTTCCGCGGGCAGAAACTATGTAGTTTGTAATAATAATGTGATGTAAAGAAATTTTTCCTTTTAAAGCTTCCAAACTGCGTTGTTAACAAATATTTCGGCATTTTGGAACTTTATGAAAGGGATATAAAATAGTCAGATTATAAAGTATCAAACAAACGTTTAGAGGGAACTATAAAACGACGCATTTTTATAAGTTTCTTGTTACCGACTAATATTTTAGAGGTCTTCAAAACAATTCGTTGGGAACTGAGTTTTATTGCCTTGAAAACAAGTCATAAATGTTTAATTGGTGAAAGTTGAGTCAGTAAAAGTTTAGGAGGAATTACTGTTTTACGGCCGAGATATTTTATTGAGAATATCTTACCAAAGACCACTAATACATTTTTTTTTTTAATGCTGGACAATTCACACAACATTATCTAGCCCCATGGTAAGCAGAGCTTGTGTTATGGGTACCTACTAGATAACATATACATAATATAATACATTACATAGATAGATATTTTTTATTATACATAGAAAACGACCAGAACACCCGAAACAAATATCTGCCGATCGTACACACATTTGTTCCGAGGCGGGAATCGAACCCGCAACCTCATGCGTCGCAGGCGGACCTTCGCCCACCGCGCCACATCGGTCATCGTAGGTACATAACCCAAGTAACAATTTCTGGTTCTATAGCAGTCCATAGAACGTATTTCAAACACCATTGTTGGTACTATAGAGGCCCAAAGAAGGTCGAGTAAAGCCGATTTGGCGCAATTATATCACCAAAAAGTGACATAGTAGACCTGTAGAAGTGTTAGCGGTGACATTTTTGTTCTATAAAGTTGATATAGTGGTAATCGTATGACAATCTATTGACATAGTGGGTACAGTAACGCTACTTTAGTGTCATTTTATACTGTAGAAGCGTTCGGGTTACCATTAAAGTGCCAATTTGTTCTATAGTAGAGTCCGTAATTCCAATACATCACAAATATCTTTCTTTCGGCATCGGCAGATGGCACGGTCGAAAAAATAAATTATCTGTGTAAAGTGATTTCAGTTCAAGGATTGTAACGTGATTAGTTTATATTATCTTATTTTGACATTGAATAACTCGTTCAATACTGCAAAATTTTCGTGCGACAAAAGTTTTACCGATAGATTAGTACTATTTTTATTTAGTATTTTTAACGCGCCTCCGGTTTATTGAGTTTTGAATAAAATAAAATATTAATATAATATTAAAGGTACCGCATTTTGTACTATAGAGCAAAATGGTAACTCCGTAACCCTTATTGGCCAACTATAGTACTCATGACAAAGTTTCCAGCGCCATCATTTGTAAAATTATCCTATAAAAGTGATGAAATATCCGCTATAGAGCAAAAATGCTCTATTTTGGCGTCGTTAACACTATTAAAGACCATGGACTATTGCAGTGATTTGTGGAACCACGATGTCACTAAATGGTTCTATTGTTGGATATTCATCACTGCTATAACGCAATATATAAAACGGTAATCAGGGAAACCTTATAGAGCAAATTAGATACGTAAAGGTGAATCAAACACTACTATAGAGTAATATTGCTCTGTACTGGCATATTTGAAACGTTTATAATACCTGTCTATAATGGCTCTATAAAATGGTGAAGTAAACCTTTACATCGACAGGTAATAGGATAATTTGGCTCTATAGCTTACAGAGCAAAAACGTTACACCAAACGCTTCTATAGAACCCGTAGGTACGCTAAAAACCTTTATACGACGTTTACTCAACCTTTTAGTGATATAAACCTAAGTTATAGGTCCAAAATGTTACTTGGGAAGGTAAAACATTATTTATGGAAACTTTAAACTGTTTAATAAGCCATTTCTTAATATCTTAAACTAGCATTAGCACTATCACAATCATGGCAAAGATGTACATAAGCGCGTAAGAATCGACACCTGCAAATGAGCCCGTAGATATCCTAAGAGTTAACTGAGGGATGTTATGACCCTTCAGGATTATGACCTACGGAGCTGAGACGTGGACACTCACGATAGGGCTGGTCCACCAGTTCAAAGTCGCTCAGCGAGCTATGGAAAGAGCTATGCTCGGAGTTTCTCTGAAGGATAGGATACGAAACGAATGCATCCGACAGAGAACCAAAGTTATAGTATGTCGATAAGGCTAGGCTCTAAGAATTAGCACGCTGAAGTGGCAGTGGGCCGGCCATAATCTCGGAAAGAACCGACAACCGCTGGGGTAAATGTGTTCTTGAGTGGAGACCACGACTCGGTAAACGTAGTGTAGGACGCCCTCCGACCAGGTGGGATGACGACCTGCGAAAGACTTCATGTACATGCTGGATGCGTCAAGCTGAAGACAGGGCGCTATGACACTCACTAGGCGAGGCCTATATCCGAACCAGCTGTTTAGTAACATAGGCTGATGTTAATACTGAGGGAACCTACTAGAAGAAAGGCAGCAGCTTCCACCCCCCTTGTTTGAGGGGGCAGTGGACGTACCTACATGTGCTAATGACTGAAATAATCCAAAAGATATCGACCTAATTTTACCGAGGCTTAGAGGCTTATTCAATTTAGTTATTGAATAACTCTCTATGACAGATTTCAGTGGAACGTTGCGCTCCACGCTCAATATTCCCTTTGTAAGCTGTCGAAAATTAATTCTCGCTTTTCGCCTAAATTGCACCAATAATGCTATATTTTGACGACCTTAGTGGCGTAGCTGGTGAAGACCTGTCTATGATGCAGGAAGTTGCGGGTTCGATCCCGTCTCGGGGTAAATGTTTGTACGTTAAGCAGGATGTCTGGGTGTACAGAGTCTTTTCTATGTAAATGTATATAATATATATATAAATTATATTATATCTATATAATGTATTGTAATCAAGCTCTCCACAACTCAAGCTCTCCTTAACTAGGGGCTAGCTAGATGATGCTGTGTTGATTTTCCAGCATGATTCTATTTCTTAATTTATAAATGCTTATGATAATCATCAATCAATTTAAAAACAGTTTGGCTCAGAACCCAATGTATTAAAGACCGATCTCCCACTCCCACATCATCATCATCATCAGCCTATATTAGTCCACTGCTGGACATAGGCCTCCCCCAATGAGCGCCATAGCGCCCTGTCTTCGGCTTGACGCATCCAGCATCTACCTGCAGTCTTTCGCAGGTCGTCATCCCACCTGGTCGGAGGGCGTCCTACACTACGTTTACCGAGTCGTGGTCTCCACTCAAGAACACGTTTGCCCCAGCGGCCGTCGGTTCTTCGCGAGATATGGCCGGCCCACTGCCACTTCAGCTTGCTAATTCTCAGAGCTATGTCGATAACTTTAGTTCTCTGTCGGATGTATTCGTTGCGAATCCTATCCTTCAGAGATACTCCGAGCATAGCTCTTTCCATAGCTCGCTGAGCGACTTTGAACTGGTGGACCAGCCCTATCGTGAGTGTCCACGTATCAGCTCCGTAGGTCATAACGGGTAGGACGCACTGGTTGAAAACTTTCGTTTTCAAGCATTGCGGTATGGATGAAGAGAAGACTCGACGTAGTTTCCCAAACGCTGCCCAGCCCAGCTGGATCCTCCTTTTGGCCTCCTTCTCGAAATTGTTTTTACCTAACTGCAGAATCTGCCCGAGGTATGTGTATTCGGAAACGATTTCGAGAAGGTGACCATGTACGACCACCGGCCTTGGATCAATGTGTCCATTGATCATGACTTTGGTTTTATCCAAATTCATGCCAAGACCGATGCATCGGGAGGCTGAAGCTAGGCCGTCCAGCATCTGGTTCAGCTCCTCTAGCGACTCCGCCAATAGGACTATGTCATCAGCGAATCGTAGGTGTGAGATGTAGTTGCCGTTTATGTTTATGCCCTTACCTTTCCAGTCCAGAGTCTTAAACAAATCTTCCAACGCGCTTGTGAACAGTTTCGGGGATATGACATCCCCCTGTCTCACTCCTCTGCGCAGTTGGATAGGTTTAGACTGCTGGCCCTGTACTTGGACACTCATAGTGGCGGCTTCGTAGAGACATCTCAGAACCTCGATATAACGATAGTCCACTTGGCATCGCTGTAAGGATTCCAGAACAGCCCAGGTCTCGACAGAGTCAAAGGCCTTCTCATAGTCCACAAAAGCCAGACACAGGGGCTGATTATACTCTTCGGACTTCTGTATAATCTGCCTCACTGTGTGTATGTGGTCTATGGTGCCATATCCACCGCGAAATCCGGCCTGTTCTGGTGGCTGAAACTCGTCGAGTCTCCTAGCGAGACGGTTCGTGACTACTCGTGAGAACAGCTTATAGACGTGGCTCAAGAGTGAAATGGGTCTGTAGTTTTTAAGAAGGGTTTTATCGCCCTTCTTAAAAAAGAGCACCACCAAACTCCCGCTCCACGCCTTTGGAGTTCTCCCACTGTAAAGAACGGCGTTGAAGAGGTTCTGTAGCTCCTGTATAACAGGAGCTCCTCCAGCTTTCAAGAGCTCGGATGTTATACCGTCTTCACCGGGGGCTTTTCCATTTTTAAGCTGCCTTAGAGCTAACACGATCTCGTCTTGACTGATGTCAGGTAGTTCGTCGGTGTAGTGGCGTGTCAGGGTGGCTCTGGAATCATGGTTGTCTCGTCGGGAACGAGGGGCATGAGCAGCGTATAGACGGCCATAGAAATCCTCTATCTCGGCTGAGATCTCTGGCTTCGACAATACGGTCCTTCCGTCGTGCGTTTTAAGCTTTGTCAGGTGGCTCCTGCCAAGCTGCTGAGTGAATACTTTGGACCCCCGGTTTCGCTCTATCGCCTCTTCAATGAGGCGCGTGTTGGAGCTCCGGAGATCGTGCCGTACCATCTTCGCAATTCGCTTGTTCAGGTCTGACCTCTCTGACAAAGTCGCTTGGGTGGTCTCCCGTCTTTTTGTCATCAGCCCAAGAGTCTCATCCGAGAGTTTGGACTTCTTGCCAGTACGCTGCTTTCGACAGAATTTAATGCCCTCGTCCCTCAACGTTTCAACCAGATTGTGTAGGGTCTCGTCAGCGTCATCAGTTGGTTCCAAGGCAACAAATCGATCCCCGAGAAGCTGCTGAAACTTCTCGGTGCCCGCCATGATTTGGATTAGGTCAGGTCGGAGCGTGGACTTCATCAGACGGTTTCTTTCAAGCTTAATGTTGATATTCAGAGAGCCTCGAAGGAGTCGGTGATCAGATCCGGTATTGAACCTGTTGATCACTGAGACATCTCTGAATATGTGCTTGCTATCCGTCATGATGAAGTCGATCTCATTTTTAGTCACAGTGTCGGGGCTTTGCCATGTCCACTTCCTTTGAGGCTGTTTCTTAAAGAAGGAGTTCATTAAGAACAGCCCCTCCTTCTCAAGGAAGTTGACAAGCATTTGCCCCCTTTGATTCCTAACTCCATAACCATGTGGGCCTATTCGGGATTCGTTGCCAGTCTGGATTCCCACCTTGCCGTTAAAGTCCCCCATAACAACGTTGAAGTGGGCCTTAGTGGTGTTGTGTAAGGCTTTGGATATGTCTTCGTACATATCCTCCACTACATCATCCGAGTGTGCCGAGGTCGGTGCGTAGACCTGGATGACCTTCATGCTGTACCGTTTGGACAGCCGAAGGATCAGGTACGCTACCCTGGTCGACACACTGGAGATTTCTTGGACGTTGTTAGAGAGGGCCTTATTGACGAGGAAACCTACGCCACCCTGGGATGTTTTATCACCCTCGCGAAAGTAGAGAAGATGGCCCGAGTCTAGGGTTACGGTGTCCTCCCCCTCTCTACGGACTTCACATAACCCCAGAACATGCCATTTGATGTTCTCTAACTCCACTTCCAACTGCGCTAGATGATGGTCAAGCCTAAGAGTGCGTCCGTTAAACGTAGCCAGGGTCAGTTTATGTAGGGTGTGGTAGCCTAATGTAGCCCGGGGATTCCTAGCACCCCCTGCCCCGCCGTTACCGTGGCCGCTACCATGGCCAGGAATAGCGAGGCGGCCGGGAACTGGGGGCCACATTCTACTGGCGTATCGATCCATGGGGGGGTTGATGCCCATAATCCCCACGCTGGGCATGCGGGTTGGGGATCGCAGTATAGGGAGTGTGCTGCAAGGGACGCTGCTGCCCGCCCCCCGGTGTATGTCCCTTAGTCGCCTCCTACGACACCCACGGGAAGAGTTGGGTTGGTGCTATTCTTTCTAGGCCGATACCACTCACTCCCACTCCCACATCCACTGTTAATTCAAGGAAGATCCAACTTTAAGTTTAGTTTCAAATAAATCCCATCTTATCAACTATTTTTTTATTAGCCTGATTCCTACTGCTGGGCAATGGCCTCCCCCAAATCTTTCCATTATCAACTATTATTACGACGACCGATGTGGCGCGGTGGGCGAACGTCCGCCTGCGACGCAGGAGGTTGCGGGTTCGATTCCCGCCTCGGAACAATTGTGTGTACGATCTGCAGATATTTGTTCCGGGTGTTCTGGTCGTTTTCTATGTATAATAAAAAATATCTCTCTATGTAATGTATTGTATTATGTATATCAGTTATCTAGTACCCATAACACAAGCTCTGCTTACCATGGGGCTAGATAATGATGTGTGAATTGTCCAGCATTATTTAAATTTAAATTTTATTTAAAGGCCTCCCCCAAATCTTTCCATTATCAACTATTATTAAATGGAAATGGTAGCCAATACCAATTTAAAGAATTCAAGACCTGACGTTTTCACGAACGTGTTCATGAGCAGAACCTGTAATTCATGCAGTGTCAGTGAATTACCGAGAACACTGAAAAAAAAAATACACTGTAAATGTACTTAGTCAAAGTCAATAGCATTTATTTCCTTAGGCTTACAAAATAAGCACATAAATAAGTCAACTTGTATATATACTATTCATTATTGTCAAATATCATTATTTTAATTTTAATGTTCACTTCTATTTATTGTCCACTAGTGGAAGAAGTGAAGTGACTCTGACTGCCTGAAAAATATAGGTCTTTCTACCACTAATAGGGATCCATCTTAACATTCAAAGGACAGAAAGGGAATCCCTTAGCCTTGCGATAACTATTCGTACATCGCTGATGATTTCCCCAGAGGGGACGATGTCCCCACAAGTAATTACATACGTGTAAATAACGTACGATTTTTATATGTAGCAATATTTTTTGTGGGGAAAGAGCTTGAGCTTTGGCTCAGGGTCAAAACCTTTTAGGTTATCATACTAATCATTTATTGTTACGACCGATGTAGCACGGCGGGCGAAGGTCCGCCTGCGACACAGGGGGTTCAATTCCCGTCTCGGGGCAAATATTTGTACGATCTGGAATTCTTTGATACGGGTGTCCTGGGTGTTTTCTATATGAAATAAAAAATGTATTGTGTTGTATTATGTATATATGCTGCTTTGCTTGCAGCTAGATGATGCTATGTGAATTGTCGAGCATTATTATGTTATATTATATTATTATTTCTTGTAGTTCCATATTATATTTTTTATAGGAATCTTTAATATAAGCGAAACCCAAGGACCGAGGGGTCGTCACCCCTCGAGTTGACGCCGGGGTAATGAGGCCAAGCCTCGAGGCCCCTCTCTGTGCCCCCACCAGGGCCGGAAAGAAATCTATTGATTGATAATATAAGCGAAGCAAAAAAAACTTTTTTAAATATTTTGACATTGTATCTATAATTTATTCTAATTCAAAGACACTTAGATACATTCCCATAAAATACTTTTTTTTGTATTTTTTTCGTGTTTTTTATTACCTATCCTTGCAGCTCTGGATGTGCATCCAGAGAATGAAAAACGAGAGATGGTCCAAAGCTATAATGAATTGGTACCCAATAAACAAGAAACGAAGAACAGGAAGACCTGTAAAACGATGAGACGATGACATCGTAAAAATAGCAGGGAAGATATGGAGTAGAGTAGCTAGAGATCGAGGAAGATGGAAGGAGCTGGAGGAGGCTTTCACCGCTGAAAGCGGTACTCACATATGTATAGATAAAATTTTATTATACATAGAAAACGACCAGAACACCCGGAACAAATATCTGCAGATCGTGCGCACAATTGTTCCGAGGCGGGAATCGAACCCGCAACCTCCTGCGTCGCAGGCGGACCTTCGTCCACCGCGCCACATCGGTCGTCTAGATAGAAATAATATATAGATTAGTATTTAAGTGTGAGAAATAAAAGCTGTTTTATTTATTTATTTTATTTTTATTATCCTTGCAGCTGAAAGCAAGTTTGCACTTATAATATCAAAGCTTGAGTGAGCTAAGCAATAATGTCCAAGAGCTACAACTTTGCTGTGAAATACAGTGTCTTTGTACAGCAAAAACATGTCTGGACAGCAAACTTTCTTAACATTTCAGCAATATATTACCCTTTAGTCAATTTAGCTTCTAAACGTTGGTGCCTAGTTCTTTTTGTTCCCATTAGTTTAGCTACACAAACGACCATTTAGCCTAGATGGTGCTACAGTTAACAGATCTTGCATTCTAAGTACCAACCAAGGAAGGTGTATATATGTAAATTGCTTGTCCCAAGGTGGATTCGAACCCGAACTCCTCTGGATAACAGCTATAAACAAAAAAATATGAACACAAGATAAAAGCACAAAGCTAGCAAATGCAGATGTAATCACCTTTCAAAAACAATCTACTGAGCTTAGAACTTATACCTGCACTAACTATTACTAACTGTTCCTGCGACGCAGGAGGTTGCGGGTTCGATTCCCGCCTCGGAACAATTGTGTGTACGATCTGCAGATATTTGTTCCGGGTGTTCTGGTCGTTTTCTATGTATAATAAAAAATATCTATCTATGTATATCTATGTATGTGTAATAAATAAATAATGCTGGACAATTCACACAGCATTATCTAGAGCCCCATGGTAAGCAGAGTTTGTGTTATGGGTACTAGATAACTGATATACATAATATGTACAATATATTTGTATTATGTATATCAGTTATCTAGTACCTATAATGTATATAATAAATGTATAATGTATATATAATAAATCTATATAATAAATAATGCTGGACAATTCACACAGCATTATCTAGAGCCCCATGGTAAGCAGAGTTTGTGTTATGGGTACTAGATAACTGATATACATAATATGTACAATATATTTGTATTATGTATATCAGTTATCTAGTACCTATAACACAAACTCTGCTTACCATGGGGCTCTAGATAATGCTGTGTGAATTGTCCAGCATTATTTATTTATTTAAGTATACATCCGTGTGTGTAAACGTGTTCTTGACTAGAGATTGCGCAAACGTAGTGTAGGACGACGATTGACTAGATTCATGACCGACGAAGAAATATTGAGATTGCTAGTTTACAATCAACAAAGTTTATAACGTGTGGATTCCATTAAAAACTGTCGGTATCTGGTCCCACTATCCACTGAAATCCATCCCTTCTAATTTAAAGGTATGGGAGACCAGGGATAGGTTCCCAGAGCAGACCATTTCAAGCCTCATTCGAACCTAATGAGGATCGCAGTTCCAAGCTCAATAGGTAATGGTCCAGCCGACCGCAATAGCGCTTCTGCCATAGACTTCTATGGGTTCTGACTTCTCTACACTATACAGAACGGCTTTTTGAAAGTGGAATGTATGGCCAAATCCGTAAACTACGAGAGTTAGAGAAAAGGTATAGGACAAGATTCATGGTGTGAGTTGACGAACGACTCAGCAATTTATGGGACAATAAAAACTGTGTACTTAAGCCTCCTTACACAACTTTTCTCTAATTCTCTTAATTTGAGATTTGACTATAAACTTCTACCTGTAGAGCTTTCTTCATTGGGCTACTAGGTACCTACTAATATTATAAGTGTTTGAACATACTAGTTTCTGCCCTTACATAAACTAGTATGTTCTTTCCCTACCCAGTGTGATTATGACGATGTTTTAGATTCAACGGAAAGCCAAAAGTTAAATCTTCTGAATAGCGGTCAGATTGACTTATAGCCAAAATGTTACTATAGATCTGAACTAATTAATGGTAAATTTTTATTCAGAGTTTGGATAAATTATTAACTTTAATGCACAGCATATTTATTGGTCTACTGCTATACGCCATGCGCGTTAACGCCTTATTGGCTTTTGTCTTACAAGGGGTAATGGCCATAATCCCCACGTTGAGCATGAGGGTTAGGGATCGCAGTTTTGTGGTAAATTGTTCTGCAAGAGGAGCTGTTGCCCGCACTCCTGTGGATATCCCTTTGTCGCCTCATACGACACCCGCGGGAAGAGTTGAGGTGGTGCGGATTCGAACCATACGACTGCTTAATGCAGTGTACCCCAAAAGGTCATGTTATAGTGATGTGCCCATAAAAGTCTGACCTTCTAACCGTGCATTTGAAATGTGATCGTATATCCGGGGGATAAATATTTTTTCGGCATACATCCGAACAATACCGTGGTGAAATAGTTTTGCGGGCAAGCGGCGCGTGAAATCGGGCTGGACTGTTCGGTCATCCGGTCATAGTGATGAGCGATATGTATCGATAATTCGATATCGATGAATTCATTATCATCAAAGTACCTACAATTATGTTACAACTGCTCAGCCTCAGAAATGACAACGTCAGTAATGCGCCACTGTACAAAATGCTTTTGAAGAGCATAAGCTATATATAGTACGTTAAGGGCACTCTATATGATTAACAATCACAGTAGCCACATATGTATACCTAATCAACTTTTGTTCTTTATTTGGCACCAGCTGTATTACCAGTAGGTAGTGTCGTTTACAATTAACAACACTACCAAGCCTGTTTTAGATTTGTTTCGGTTATGTCAGATTAAGTCTATGTCAGTTTGTATTTCAAGTTGATGAAAATGATTGAAAGCCAGTATAGAGTCAAAACAAACAACAATCGTATTGAGCAAAGTTCTTATACAGCCGAAGGATATTGTCATGTCGCATACAAGCGATTTTCCCCAGGCAACCTCACCTCTGAGATAGATTTCAATACATCGATATCGATGATATCTCTCGTCCCACCCCTAAGCACGGTTAGTCGACAATATTGTAGCATGGCAACAACGCGTCGGATGTGCACGGCTGACGGATTGTCCTTTTTGTTCACACAACTTTCGACAAGTTTCCTGTGGAACTGACAAAACGGAATATTTATTGCTTCAATACCAATTTTGGTGACCGATTTATTCGAGTTTCCTTGTTTATAATGCTGAACCAAATTTTATTTACCCTTTCAGCCGCGTTCGCATTTAAGTTTCGATTCAAGTCTGTCCGCAACCCGTTTACAAATTTATTTTCTAAAATCTTTTTTTTTTTGTCGTAAATAGTTTTGACCACAATCTCACCTGATCGTACATTACGATGTGGCCGACGATGTAACACGAAAAAACCCTATTGATCAAAAGTATGCAAAAGCAATACAAAAAAATTTCCAACTGGACCCCATCTCGCGTTCATCAATCCCTTTCAAATTAAAACTCCAATTCGATGTTCAACGAAAACAAACACATAAATCCACCGGAAAAACTCCACTTAATTTAACCTCCAATTATTTCCAGTAACGAGCGAAGGAAAGTGAAACTCGAGTCATCTCGCAGTTAACTAGTTCGCGTCGTTAGTCCAGTTACTGACATGGCGACTGCGAATACAAGTAATTAGCCATGCTGCCTTTAGACGGACCAGTAACTGAAACTATAGGCTAGTAGTCATCTTGCTTACTTATTGGCTTACTTTGCTTACTTGGCTTGACAGCCTCGAGCCTTCTCTAGACATCTCAATTCTTGTCTCTCGATATTTTAATCGAGTTTTGGCTTCCACTTCTTCAATCCAGCATCAGCCAATCAATCAATCTAGCTAAATAATCATTTTCTATTGTAGAAAAGACGTATTAAGATATCAATGTTAACTGATATATAAGAAGGCGAACCGATAAGGGGTTCAATAGAAGGTCTGAATAATTAAAAACAAACAAAAAAGAGTATAGCTTCACTAATCCAGTTACTGGCATCAAGACTGGAAATCCAAGTTCTTAGCACTGCTTCGTTCAGACGGGCCAGTAAATACTTGCAACGTGGACTGCTACATTTGCAAATACCATATTGAAATGTAGCGTAATGAGCATTTCAATTTTGAGTTTTTTTAGATATGTTAGTGGCTTGCTCGTAAATGTGTTTAGCGATGCATTTGAATAATAATGAATAATATAAAATATGACTTGTCTAAGTGCTTATTTGTAAGCCTAAAGAAATAAACGTTTTATTAAGATTTTTTGATTTTTTGAAACACTTGTGTAGTTTAGTGTAGTAAGTATAATAAGCCTTATTATCTGTCGTTGTTATCTGTGTTTTTTTTATTTCGTTGTTGTTTATTTGTGTTGTGAAGACCTGGTTCCTGGAAAATCAGTACATACAGGTCACCACGAGTCACTCTGTCAGTCAACACAACGTACCTTCAGATATATCTATATCAATAACACTAGGTGAAAGCAGATGAAATTTGTGTACCAAAGAGTATCTTAAAAATATTTATTTATTATAAAACAGGTCCTTTCGCAAACCATTTAGTTTTTTTTAAACGGGCAGGTGTGGAGGCGGCCAATTTGAGCAAATTTTGTAATTTAAATGTAATAAAAACAACATTACATCAAAAACGTATTTTCATTACCTGGACCTTTACAACACGAAGTAGGTATCTCTTAGGTCGACCCCTGATGTTCAATCTATCATTCATTAATTTTTTTATTTTTAGTATATTTAGTAATATATATACTAAAAATATAGTATATATAGTAAATGATCTTCCGTTTTTAGCAAGAGATCTTTGTGATATAGTCTTATTTGCTGATGATACTTCATTGACTTTTAAAGTTGATAGAAATAAATATAACTATGACGCGATAATAACGATATATACAATAATTCGCTTTCACAAATACTAGATTGGTTCACTGCCAATAACCAGTACTCAATGCTAAAAAGACTAAATGTATAAAAACCGAATGTAAGAGAACTCCTAACAAAAATAATGCTGATGGATAAGATTGTTCACCTTGTAGACTCTACTGTATTCCTAGGGTTACATATTTATTCTTCTCTTCAATGGAGGTCGCAAATAGAGGCTCTGGCAGGTAGACTTAGTTCAGCAGCTTATGCAGTTCGAACAATCAGATATATTACCAATGAAGACACAGCTAGGTTAGTTTATTTCAGTTATTTCCATAGTATTATGTCTTATGGTATTTTGCTTTGGGGACAGGCAGCTGACATCCAGACCATATTTGTTCTTCAAAAAAGGGCGGTACGCGCTATTTATAAATTAAAGCCACTTTATTCTTTGAGGGAATTATTTAAAAACATTAATATTCTGACTGTAATATCGCAATACATCTGTGAAAATTTAATGTATACCCACAAAAATAAGGATAGCCTTATGAAAAAGTGTGATGTTCACAATAGAAATACAAGAAACAAGAACAAGTTACACATCCCATCATTTAGATTACACAAGGTAGGGAAATCATTTATGGGCAATAGCGTGCGCTTCTATAATAAGCTTCCATCTGAAGCAACTGAGCTCCCTATTCGTAAATTTAAAAATTACATAAAACTAAATCTCATCAAGAAGGCTTTCTACTCCATAAATGATTATCTCAATGATGTTAATGCTTGGCCAGATGTCGCTCAGTTTCGCACCGACAATAGTATGTAGTAAGTAATTTGTTGTTGTGCATAGCTTTACTTAAATATTGACATGTATCGAATCATATTATATTTAGACTTAAAATAGGCAAATAACCATGTATTAGACATATAAGAGATGAACATGCTAGTGGTTTCTTTTCACTTCTTCCACTAGTGGACAAAAAATTGAAGTGAACAGTAAAATAATTTTATTTGATAATAATTTATATATAAAATATGACTTGTCTAAGTGCTTATTTTGTCTAAAGAAATAAACGATTTTTTACTTTTACTTTTTACTTTTTAATTAATTATAACATCTTGCATATACTTACAACATCTTTTATAACAGGAAAAATTAAAACGTATGCATGAAACTGCGCTGAATTTTCAAATTTACTCGGCTTCTTATAACCGTTGCAATATCGAAATCAAATAACACGGGCACTTTGAAACTACTATAGCACTTTCAGAATGCAACGCTGGCTTGCCGCATGTACCAGAACCTACTAGAATCACCTGGTGAGCTCGAAGGTACGGAATTTTTTAGAAAGGTTTAGTCAACGAGAGCAAAATCATCATCAGCCTAGTCGTATATTAGTCCGCTGGACATAGGCCTTCCTTAATGAGCGCCATGGCGTCCTGTCTTCAGCTGGCCGCATCCAGCATCTGCCTGCAATATTTCATAGATCAACATCCCACCTGGCCGGAGAGCGTCCTAGACAACGTTTACCAAGTCGCGGTCTCCACTCAAGAACACGTTTAACCGACAACCATTGGGGAGTGGTTGTCGGTTATAAGAAAGACTCGGAAATAGAAAAGAAAACATTCGTTATATTACAATACGCTGCGCCCCGCGGCTTCACCCGAGTGGAAATCTATGTGTTAAATGTTTATAAAACCTTCCTCTTGAATCACTCTATCCGAAAAATCCGCATCTAAATCCGTTGTGTAGTTTGAAAGATCCAAGCATTATGTACATAGGGACAGACAGACACCGGGAAGCGACTTTGTTTTATACTTAGTGATGTAGACGTCTTACTCATTTTATAGAAATATAAACATGGCGATATTTTACGCACGGCATTATGTCGTTCTCTCTGTCTCTCATAAGTGCATCGCACTACTTGTCTCATTCGTATAGGTGGCAAAGCGGCAACGCCGCGGCAATGATTGTTTGAGTGATGATTGAGTGATGTACGGTATGTAAATGATTACTAATTTCCATCAATTTCATATAGATATTTATAATTGCTGTTGCATAAAATAATTCAGGTATGCAGTAGATTTTATTTGGATATAGTACAGTCAGGTGCATTGTGAGCCCGAGGCATCGAGTCGAGTACATCGAGGTACAGTCGAGCAGAACATCACCAGTTCCAATTAAATAGACATACACAAACATAGGTACAATGCTGACAGAAATACTAAGAATTGATGTACATACTTTTATCGTTGTTAGTTAATAAGCTAACGGCAAAGTTTATAAAGAAGACCACGGTTGCTTAATTAAAGTTATGTAGAAATGTTTTAAGAATTATTGTGGATTTCAATAATATTTACACAGCATCATCTAGCGGCTTTATGATGCTGTGTGGATATCATTAAAATATAGCTTAGTATGCTAGTTAAGGCTAGATTCTAGCCCCCTACTAAGCAAAGGTTGTGTTATGGGTATTAGATGACTGTTATACATACATGAGACGATACTTTAAATAGGTATGATTTTTTTATTACAAATACAAAAGGACCAAAACACCCGGAACAAATATCTGATCATCGCACAAAGATTTTTCCCGAGGCGGGAATCTAACCAACCTCCTGCGGCACAGGCGCACCTTCGCCCACCGCGCCACAGAGGTCGTCTTTGCTTATCGTCAAAGGTCATCTTTAAATATTTAAACTTACGCGGTTTAGTACTTATAATTATGATTTATTCTTTGTTTCTGATTAACAAATTTTGCCTTCGTCCACTGCTGGACATGTAAACATTCACATACATAATTACACAGGTTTTGCCATAATTACACCGCTTGGAGGATCAATGATGTTATAAATACACAGAATGAAGCTTTTGCCCTTCCTTTGAACGGAACCTCTAGTTGCATCTAATCTATCCACGGACTGAGTTCGAAAGGGGTTAATTCTTACGCCGCCGCGACTGTACGAAGGAAAATAAACTGTAAATCTGGAGAGCTACAATTTATTTTACCCCGAACAGTCGTATATATCGGCAGGTAAATGTATAAAAACGTTCCTAAGCACTCGCGAACGGTACAGTACCAGCGCTTGCAATAAAACGGCGCATTCAATCGTTCGTTACGGGATGTAGGTAGGGAATGTTTACCGTTTTAACATGGTGGCACTTCACATGGCTATTTGTATTTGTGTATTTGGCAATTTGGCAAACAATTACCATGTGTGGACAGTTTATTTGACAAAGTGTTCGCCTTATTTGCCTATTTGACAAATAAGGCCAATACCAAATACGCGTTACCGTGCTCTTGTCGGTTTCTCGAGGCACATCAAAGCAGTCAAATAGGCAAATACGCAATAAGCCGTCCACACAATGGCCGTATTGGCACATTGCGCTCTGCTCAGTCTGCTGCCAAATGTTTGTGTGTTGGTTTTTTGAGTGCCATGTGTGGATGGTCGTATTTGCCTCTTTTTGCATGTTTGTCTGAACGTCATACATTTTTCCAAATACAACAAACACCCAATAGCGAACACAAATAGCCATGTGAAGTGCCACCTTTACACGCTGGATGGACCAATTTGTATGCGAATGCCCGCTTGTGTTAGTCTATTCAACAAATCGTGTTGTTAGGAAACAACTAGTATCTGACTAATTTTAATTATAGTTGCTTACATTTTTTTTCTGCACGTATTTTCCTAGCGTTCTATTATAAACCATCCAATACCTACCACCATGAGAGGGTTAGGTACCTACATATTTGATAGACTGTGAAAGTAAATAAAGCTTATTTTATTATTTTATACTAGCCCCGCGGTTTCACCCGCTTGGTGATAGATATTTTGGATAATATACAATATATCTTTATAAATTGTAGCGTATTTGTTATTCTGATGTATAAACTATGTATATTATTGTAAAGTTTCATTAAAATCCATTCAGTAGTTTTTACGTGAAAGAGTAACAAACATCCATCCATACTTACAAAATTTCGCGTTTATAATATTAGTAGGATTATAGAGAAGCAGAGCTACTTTTAGGTCTGCGGTTATAAGGCACCTACGTTTTTAGCAGTATCACAAAAAAAAAACCCAAACAATATGGAAATAAAAGTTGGACACTAATTGGTACCTAACCTAACCCTCTCGTGATGGTAGGTAACCCTCTCGGGCTCATTTATTTATTTATTGACATGATTTAAGGTCCGTTTATATCTACAGACAGTGAACGTGCCAGACACGTGCCCTTGGCAGACAAAAAGTATTATACAGTATACAGTGTGTATAAACATACTCGTATTTACGAGCTGCGCCCCGCGGTTTCACCCGCGTGGTGATAGATATTTTAGATAATATACAATATATAGATATATACAGACAGGGCGCTATGGCGCTCATTGGGGGAGGCCTATGTCCAGCAGTGGACTGATATAGGCTGATGATGATTTATGAATTGTAGTCTATGTGTTATTCTGATGTATAAGCTATATTATTGTAATGTTTCATTAAAATCCCCACCTGAGGGCTACACTACGTTTACCAAGTCGTGGTCTCCACTCAAGAACACGTTTGCCCCAGCGGCCGTCGGTTATCTACGGGCATACGCCGACTGACACCGGCCGTGCTGGGGAAATAAATATTTAGTCTGCGCAACCTAGAGGGAGGCGGGAATCGAATCCGCAACCTTCTAGGTCGCAAGCAGTGCCACAGTAGTCGTCAATGCCTCCCATTCTTCCAATATATTTAACATTAGAAAATGTATGTAACATTTGAAATTTCCGCTGTAAACTTACACAAAGTACCAGGCGCATATAACACAGAAAGAGGTGTTGACAGGCCAAAACACATAGCGCTGCCTATCCCCAAACCACAAAGGTGTCAAGTATTCGCGCCGCGTTGCTTCGCTCAAAGGACTAGTCCGAAATTGGATCGAGGCATACGGCTCACGAAACGTGACATTTTATTTCACCTTGAAAGGATTTTTTAATCTATTCAAAAGATGTTGCAATAGGTGTACAGGAAAACTAAGTACAACCTTTTAATAAAATACGTACTTAGAACCGGCTTTTACCGCTCTAGGTGATCCTAACCCTATCGAAGTAAATAAGTTAGTACTTAGATAAATTAAGTAACGTAGGAACGTATTTATGTAAAAAACAAATTATACGCTAAAGTCATTCAAACGGGATATTTACCATGATTTGATATTTGAGTTTTCCAATATTTCCACATTTCCAAAATATACACTTTTTTTTACTTGTTTTAACATTAGTGTTTTGGAACAATAAAGCTCTTTCAATTTATTTATTTTATTACCTAGAAGCGGAACCAGCATAGAAAACATGAAAGAGATCGCTCTTAGCGATAAGACTGCACAATTTTATTTGTATCTTATTTTCCTAATTACTTTCTTGGTGTTCAGTCGGTATTATGAAAAACCTACTTGTAATCTACTTAATGTACCCACCAAGATTAAATATATATATTATTAAATATAAAAAAAATATTATAAATATTAAAGATACGGGAACAAGCAAGTTTAACAAAATATTTCATAATATTCCCAACCTTCGTCCTTGGGTCATTTTTACCCACTTGAAGGCGATAAAGTTATAAACAATCGTTGTGTTATCAAATTTCTCTAACGACGTCATTGTATCAATATTTGGTTAATGTTATCAGTATCTGTTAACAGAAGTACAGACGAGTGATAAAGTGTTAACATAGAAGCAGGGTCCTATTACAAAGATCGAAAATATCAATGAAATTATCATGAACGATAGTGAAAGAAGCCGCTTTGTTATTATTATTTATTTTAGATGTATGTAGGTACTCGGAGGTGACGTCAATTTATGTTCGTGCAAAATAAAAACCCTAATAAAATGAATAAAATGATAGACTCATACCTAAACCATAAACTGTCAGCCATTTTCTATTCATCCAAAATTTCCAATTTCACTGTAATCAACGAAGAACAAAGACTGAGTTCAAAAAAGTATTTAACATGAAAATGCCCATCATATTATGTAATAGGTACTAATTAACATAGTTTTAAGATTAATAAAAACGTCAGAAACTTCTTCGTTCTTGAAAATTAATCCCTCATGTAAAATGTTCTACTGTGTAAGATTTTACTAAGAGAACACTCCAAAATAGTAGTTCCGCCTTATCCGAATGTAGCAAACTATGCAACTCGAAAACTCTTCTGTCGAGGATTGAAACAATAAAGTACTTGAAGTCGCGAACAGTCCTGCAACTCGACAATGTAAGACGCAGCTCCAAATATGCTGACAGAGCAGAAATAATGTATAGAGCTGTCCATTGTTTACTATATCCAGTTGATTTTTTGTGATCAAATGTAAAAACAGACAGATTATGAACAATAATTTTTTTTTGCCATGATGAAACATCACAAATCATGGTGTTAGCGAAGATTAAAACTACAGCCTAAAGCCAGTACGGACGCTGATCGTCTCTCAACGTCAATTAAGCATGAGAAACAACTATTTGACAAGATATTTAATCATTAATTTCATACGAACAAACGGCAGTTAATGTATTTTTTGGTATATTAACATTTAATGTTACATAACATAAACCACTCTAGTTTTCAGAAATATAAATATAACGAGTAGGTTAATAAAGCCAAGGATCAGTACAATCTCCGCAAGATTATCTTGACCCTCACCTCCTTAATATAACCTTAGATTACAACCAAACACGGCCTACTTTCCCTTACACCTCTGATTTACACGAAAGTTTCCAAGAAGTAGATATTAAACAGAACAGGAAACAAGTAAGATTGCATCTCAGTGCCATCGCCGGGTTCAAAGGATCGCTTTAATTGGGTAAAAGGCTTTTGATTGACGACTTAGGAGAGACCTTGTAATTTTCTCTACCTGGACTGATAAATTTTGTAACGTTGCTATGATACCTACTTGTTTTGTCCCAATTTAAGTCGCTCTGTGATATTTGGAGATTAAATAATTGTTTGTGTAGGTGTAATAGCCCGGCATCATGTAGGCCGAGTTATCATCAACGTGATGACAGACTGTACTATTACTGCCGTCAGGGGTCGGCATTATGATTAAACACAGCATTGCTGCTAGAAGACAAAATAATGCAGCGATTTAGATAAACTTTTCCAGACTAGCAGTTTGAACGTCACAGCACACTAACTACAACTACACACTAATAGCGATAGGAATACAAATTGAAAACTCTTTTGTCAGCGACTGTACACGACAACAACGCGTTCACCTTATCTCTGCAATCTCTCAGTCACCATTGTGCCCCCGTATAATACATCACAATCAACACCGTGAATTAACAAAATGAATACTTTACAAATTTTGGGAATCACAATCCTGCTCCTGGGCACCTCGCAGACAATAGAAGAACCGAAAAGTAAAATACAAAGGGTACTCTTAAGAAAATTGCACAGTGAGCCTCAGGAAAGCAAACCTCTGATGTGGAACGAAGTACTAGCTGACGTATTAGTGAACAAAATAAGAATATTTTCATTCAACAAACAAACGAACAGTCAAGATACAGCCGAAGCTATCAAAGATGATAAAACACCAGAGCGGTCGGCACTAACAAACTTTATCAGTGAAATATTTTTTGTCTACAAGAAGTTTGTTTACGACTTTTTTGCGACTTCCATGACAGTATCTGGTGGAAATACCCCTCAAGATGAAGACAACCTGATAACAACAATAGATATACAGAACGATAGACCACACATAGAAACAAGAGAAATAGACGACAAATTAGAAATTACTCCTACCTCAGGCCCTAAAAGCGAAGTAGAATTGGTCGAGCCAAGGTACCATGGGCTGCAAGTGAAAGGAAACGGCACTCAAGAAGGCAGCGGTGAAGAAAGTGAAGTTGATGACGGCGAAAGTGTTGATGTTTGTCCGGAAGGAACAGTGAAAGTGGACGAGAAGTGTGTTAATAGCTCCAGGTTGATATTGGCTATTCCCGGCCAGTGTCCGATAGGGTATAGGCAAGATAGGCGGGGGTTCTGTAGGTTAAAGTTCTAGAATATGTAACGCTCACACATGATAGACTTTGACGTAGACAGTAGATATAATATTGTTTTTCAGAAAGCATATTTTTAAAGAGATGAGTTTTTCATAAAAATGTCGAATCAAGAAGGAATTCAAGGAAACAATACCAAAAGTAACTATCTATTGTTTTTTTTTAATAAACTACTTTCTAAAACTAGCAAATGTTTCGTTTTAATAACTACTATAATAATTTTTTTTTAGATATTGATTGTTGGATTCCGTGTAAAAATCCTTAGAGATGAAATAGAAAGAGATAATTTTATCATCATTGGTACCAGGTCACCGAATTAAAAGTAGACACCGGTAAAATTCCATCGAATTTCCTAACAAGATTAATCTTATAACAGAGTAAAGAAGCAAAGAACAAAACCGTACTAAGCTCCCATTTTCCTTTGTTACAAATCGATTCGCATTATAGAAAGACATCAACATTACTGGACGTCACAGGAAGCAATTCCGCTGGTGGACAAACAGGTCTTTTTGTCAGACAATCGGTAGAGTCAATTTCACGGTGAGGTGGACTCCAAAAGAAGTCCGACGTATCGGTAGGTACAAGTCCTACCTGCTAGGGCGATTGGAGCAGGTGCTACTGAGAAAACTCGTAAGACAAGGGAGTATAGATTTTATCTCATTTTCGCGTGTGCAAGTACTTTTCGCAGCGCATCTAGAAACTAGAACCGCCGTATCATGCAAGTTGTAGGTCGAGTTGTTGTAAGTTTATCAAAGTATTATTTTCCTTGCGTTCAGCAAAATATATTTTTCTGAAATGAACGAGTTAGAAACATTAAGGAACATACTCGTTGCATAAAAGCAGCTCTGCTAGCGTAAAGCACGAAAATTATCCTTCAAATATTTTAAAAATTATGAGTGTATTTTGAAAGGTTGTACAGGGTTTGAACCATTATGGTTGTTAGTAAAATTCAAATAAAATGTATCCATAGATATTTGGCATCACTTGTTTGCGTTGCTTAGTTTATTATTTTTTCTCTAAATAATAAATATCAAAAGTATGTGTGTTCAGAGTAGGGCCACCACAAATTGACTAGGAACCGTCAGCGGTGCGCTCGACTAAATATGGCACCACTCGGTAAATAAGGCCTTTGAGCGGGAAATATTGGACGAAGATTGTTCGGAAGTTGCCTTGTTGCCTACCCGCTTGTTGACTAATGCCAGAAAATGTTCCGCAACAGAAATGTTTGAAGAAACAAGTATATTTTATTGATAAGTTCCTTTTTGTTTAACTTCGCCTCGCCGAGGCATCCCACATTTGGTTAATAAACTTAAGTAACTGTAAAATCTAAGATGGACTCTTCTAGGGGTGAAATTAGATAAAAGCCGAATTTTCTGAAAATCTTCGAAAAAATTGTTTTAAAATTCTCTAGTTTTATTTTGTTGATGAAACATATTTCAAAACACTTCTAAATTCAACGCACAACCTAAAACTGTAGGCATTAAGGTATTTTTGTTACGTGATAAAAATAAATGAATTTCTAGACTCATTAGTCATTATTATAAATACCTCGCCATCTTCAGTACACGAGAATTAGTTTAATAAGGTAATGTTACTTTAAACAAATCATTAAGTTTGGATCCATAGTATTTAATTTGAAACATGGTGATATCAAATTTCAATTAAAACGTCGAGTACGTTTGTGTGAAGTTGTTTAATTATTTTGTTTGGACACAGCTTAGCGGAAAATCCTTTGGTCACTCAGACGTTGCATTATTGTGACAATTTACCGATTTTTTTTAAACTCTCCTCCCCATTTTTTGGTCATCCTCTTATTTAGTTACTGACGCAAATGACTCGTTTTGTCATAGGATGTTAAGTTGGTAATTATAATAAAGTTATGTAAAATCAAATAAAATCAAGTAGTTGAGTTAAGTTTTGTTCCTTGTTGTATTAGGCCACCTTGCGCACCACGGTCTCCACGAAAGATCAGCGCTATGGTATGATTTTGATTTTGTCAGTTCTCTATTAATCTAAGTTTAATCTATAAGAGTATGTATACTTAATTATTACTGTACATAGTTTATAGTTCAAGTGCAATAAAGAATTTTCTATCTATCTATCTATCTACTATATGTTCTGACAAAATAAAAATCTTTTTACTTTACTTTAAAATAAGTAAGAACCGTGTTCTTAGACAAACCTAACATAGGTTTTAAGGTACTGGTAAACTAAGTTATGTGACCTAGTACTTTATAATGAATAAAATGATATTTAATATGCAATGTTTATTAGAAAGATTTAATTCTTATGATTAACTCTACCGATAGGTTCCTTAAAAATACAGGCTGTTATTTTTTGGTGGTTTCGATAACTGATAAGTGTAATATGTAATATACGTAATTCTTAACTCCCTAGTATAAAAGTTTGAAAAAGCGCATCGCTTCTAAACGATTGTAAATTTAAGTTAATAGTATCTAGGAAAAATGTACACTGGATATGTATTACTATTATATTTTGTTATGTTTATAAATAAAGATATTTAAAAATTGAATTGATAACTGATAAGGCAAATTTTTCATAAATCTTCTGAATGCAGTTTTACTAATTCTTTGTTAATTCTGTATTTTACACACAATAATACATAAAAATAACTTAATTAAATAGGATATGTAAAAAGGCGAGCTTAACCCTGAAAAAGAGTTTTCATACAGCAAACCTTAGAGTTATAGGAGAGGCGATGAAACAGATAAAGGAATTGTACGAAGAAATAAACTAGAGTTTAAAATTAAGGCATGTTTCTTTCAGTAAAATTTCATTAACTTAACGCCTTCCTCAGAGATTGGCGGGAGATCGCGCGTGACCGCACTGAGTGGAAAGGTTTGGTGGAGGCCTCTGGACGAATGAGAAAAAAAACATTACACAATATTTCTGGTACCTCAGTGTACCAGCTATCTCCCACTTGCCTGTTTGTGCGCATGTTGCGTGGATAATTAAACTTTGTTTGCTATTTTTGCTGACATCCATCAAGCGAACTGTCAGTTTCAGTGAAATGTTGTAATTAAGTACATTGCTCATCAAGCCGGTGTTCATTCGCATTATTGCGATAATAGATTATCTAGAAATAAATGTACTGTGAAAATGTGAACAGTGTACGAGTAAGTTGAATTAGAAAATATCTTTATAAAGAACTAACTTGTGCTCGCCGCTTCGTGCGTGTTTTTTCCCGGATGAAAAGTAGCATATTATGTTATGCTAAATCTAGAACTACTTCTATGCAATTTTCAACCTGATCCGTTTAGTTCTAGCGTGAAGAGGTAACAAATGACTCGAGAGCTGGTGAGTATCTAGCGCAGCGCATTGCCATACAGCAGTGGGGCAAGCAGCATCTTGGGGTCGCTTCCAAAATGATATTAATCAATTAATATTATTTCTATGACTCCGTTGTCCGTCTGTCTCAGGCTGTATCCGATGAACCATGATCTTTAGACAGTTGAAATTTTCACAGATGATGTATTTCTGTTGCTATATCAACAGATACTGCAAAATAGAATAAAATAAATATTTGACTTTTGACTCCCATACAACAAACGTGATTTTTTTGCCATTTTTATAGATAATGGAATGGTAAGTACCCTTCGTGCGCGAGTCTGACTCGTACTTAGCCGGTTATATTTATGAATAACAAAGACAATTGGCAGATCGCTCAAATGTTACAATTGTAAATACTAGTTTTGTTTATATTCCTTGATTGTTATTTTCTTTGTTACTAAGACACTGTTGTAGATACAACAAGCTAGGTAGGTATTTGCGAATGCTACTCGCACCACCCACGTCTCATGAAAGTCGTTGCACTAGCATCCTGCTGATTCCGAGAACTGAAGGAAGTTTTCACCAGAGTTGGATTTCGGGCCAGATCATGTTTGGAGAAGTGAAAAAGAAACCACTAGTATGTTCATATAACGTATGTGTCTAATACATTTGTTTGCTTATCTAAATCTAAATGAAGTGATAGACAAGACTAATAGTAAAATAAAATATGGAATATGAGATCGATTATCTGTACATACATATATCCATAGATAGATAATATTTATGATATTAATATATATTTTTTATGTTCACAATATAAATGCATTTCCCGTAGAATCCTGTCCCTGTAACAAATACCACACATCCGTCCCCGTCCCAGTAATTAGCCGAAACTCCAAGTTTTAATGAGCGCAAGTGCCGCGACTTCCGGCTATGGATTTATAACAACTTTTTTTTAATATGCCACTTTTCAGTTATTTTCAATGGGATTTACAGTTTTTACTTGTTAGTGGTACTTAGAACTGGTTTATGGAGTTTACAGTTTCCTGCGGATTTTACTTTGGTATGGACATGTTAATTTATGGTTAGGAAAAATAAAATGTTATTAATTTGTAATTTTTTAATTCATTTCCTATTTATGTAATTTGTAATTACAAAAAAGGACATAGTAGGCATTAAGAATCTATTTTTATTTATATTCGTACAGTAATCAAATATAAATAAACTGCAAATTAAACGGCAGATAAAATCTCTCTATTTTTCCTGTTTTTGATCCAATGTTGTTTCTAAAGAACATCGTTGTCGAAGAACGACATTGTAGCGATTGTCACCGCGCCGGAAACGAACCTGTATAATATCAATTAAAATGTTAACGTGTAAGTTTACTTAGTACAGTCGTTAAAAAAATTCGGGACAGTCTCTGGGGACTGCCGATACTTCTATCTGCATACTTCTATGGTAGTCCCCAAATACTGAGTTTACTTCTAAACTCAGTAATTCTATATTGTATTTATACTTGGATGCGTGCGGCGACAATGACTCGAGTTTCACGCTTTTTGTTCACCTACAAAGTGCCAAAAGTGCAAAAAGAATATTTCACCTAAAACAAATCGATTCAAACTTCTACCGGGCGTTTAATTACAGATATTATCACAATATATTATAATCAAAGCTTACTAACATAAATTGATAAAAAGCTATTGCAGTATTCAAGTATCATTAGGTACAGAAGTTCTGTCTAATTGTTCAAATTAGTTCTAAGCACCAATCAACTTAGAACTTAACCTACTTAGTTCAAGTTACTATAACTTGAACTTAATTTCATGTTTCCCAGTACAATAGAACTATAGCAACCAACAGCGCACAGTAACAACGCAGTAGGACCAGACCGCAAACTGAACAAAGTTGTACCACTGTACTTGTGCTGTGCAAGGAACTTCGCCCAGGTGCCAATTACGAGCCTAGTCTGCAATCTAACGCACCAGTGTACATGGACCTTTAGATGAACTATGCTGCCAAGATTAAAAGTTGGTTCTCTTTGCTGAGTTGAGTCTTTTTGCTTCCGTCCCATATAACTGTGTTGACCCTTTGGTGTACACATTCAAACATAACATGACCTTTGGGGCAAGGGGCCATAATAAGTACCTAACAAAAAAACATTTGTGATGGAATAGGATGGAACATCTAACTGAGAAGCTAAAAGCTACGGGTTAGTTTATTTAATACTAAGGAAAGAAGTAACTTTTAGCTGTTACTGTTTTTGACATTTTCAATCATTACAATGATTTGAGTTTTCTATTAGCTATTGGTAGTATTTTGGCACAGTTGCATGCATCTTGATTACGAAAGGGCTGGAAACGCTAGTAATTTTAGTATCAGCATACTATTATTATATCTGTGGTATTAGTAAATATGAAAGTTTCATAAGTTTTAAGGTAGACATCGTAGTCATACTGCGATGAAAACGGGCCATGTTATCGAACTACTTACTACTCTTATAGTATTACATACATTGAAATTTGACAAACTAAAACACAAAGATGAACGATCCACCATTTGTCATCCAAGGTGGGCCTAATTCAATAACGTAGTCACAGAGTGTGATGAAAGCGGGCCTTGTATAAGATGAGAGGTCTTAAACGATATGACAGAGCGTTTTCACAAAGCCACACGAGCTGCACCATCCATCTTGTCAGACGGACTACGACACTTTAAATTGCTACTTGTCACCGACTATTCCACGTTTAATTAATGTTTCTTTGTACTGGAATTAAACTGGACTGCGGTCTGTCTACGGCTTTGTTTGAGCAGTTTTTGGATGAATTTAAAGAAAGCTACGGTTTAAGGTAACAAAAAACTAACCACGGTTTTTTAAAGTATATTTTTATGTGTTTTTATAACAAAAAATAGTATAAACCTTCATAAAATTAGCATGACAACGAAAATAAGGTGACTCAGAGCCTTGAAGGTTTTATAATAGATAGATAGATAGAATATACTTTATTGCACAAAAAGTTATTCATAGGCGAGCATAATGCTAGATAGCATTCTCTACCTGCTAACCTTTGGGTAGTGTGGACAACAGTTTGGTAGGTAGTGCTATATAATAGAGATAATAAAATATACTACTCATAATGATACTAAGCTACTTATATTATACTTAAACAGTAATATATATACCTATATAAATAATTCATATATAATTATAATTACGTACCGAATTATTCTTGCGAAAGCAAATAGTTATAGACTCTAGATCTGAAAACATTTATCGAGGAATCAGATCGGAAGACATTTAGAATACATACTCGTACATATAGAATTTATTGAATTGAAATATAATTTAATTGAAAAAGCATTTATTTAGACACAGGTACAAAATACAGGCATAAAATAAACAAATAACTTATTAAAGTGTTATTTACAGTCATTTTCTTTCAAATGTTAAACTTGTATATTTTCAGAAGTTCAGCATTCAGGACAAGGTTTCGGTTCGTTTTTGTATTTTTACGATTATTATTATGTGATTACGGTACAAGCGAAGCAGCATAAAAAACCTACATAAATTCAATTATCCAAATTGTAATCTCAATTTTTCCGAGCCCACGAGAACATCGGATTAAAATCGAATCCCGCGGTTTCTCGTATCGGATTCCCAATTAACAGGTCCATAATCGATAATCCGCCGGTGCCATGCCATTATGGCCATTATAACAGACGGCTTTGGGTTCCTAATCGCAGCCATTATCGTTTTAGACCTGTAATAAAATATTTTTGGACGTTATCACCGGCAGTTATCCGGCCTTGTTCACGGAGCTCTATGGTTTTGTCTCTGGTGTGGTTTGGGGGTTATTTCCTTTCGATTTCAATGAATATTTATAAATTGAAATGTAGGAAAATTTTAGATAAGTAGGTTACATTTTGCCTTTTTTGTGTGTATCTGATACGTACTAGTTTGTGCCCATGGCTACGCACGCGTTCTATAGAAACATTGTGAGATTATTTTTATCTTATGGGAGCTGGATGAAGTAGCCTATGTGTTATTCTAGATCTAAACCTACATTTATGCAAAATTTCAACCCGATCCATTCCGTACTTTAGGCCTGCAGAAGTAAGAAACATACATAGATCCATTCATCTATCCATCCATCCAAACTTTCGCATACCTACTATATAGGTAATATTAGTAATGTGTAATTGTGTGATGCGATTTGACCAACTCATTTTTTTTACTTCCTAACCGGATTAGGTAAATTATGCAGAAATTATATTGTCATTTTTATTTCCCATTATTAACTGGATCGCTATTAGAGATTTGAAAATATAAAATAGAAAACTTATGTTGAAAGAGTTCTAGAAATTTTCCAGGTTTCCTTAATGAAGTTTACCTGAAAAATTGCGAGCTGGATAAAAAACCTTGGTTTCAGTAAAGCCACACTGTTTCGCCACTCGAAACCAAAATGCAAATATTCAAGAATAAATATTCATTTTAATTGGCGCCTGCACGGTGTACACCGAATGTATACCTGTATATGCCAATGTATACCTGTGTATGCCAAGTGTGTACTGCAGCCCGCGGTTTCGGATGCAAACGAAGATAGTGCTGATACCCGGATGTATTGCCAAATCTGGAAGCGCCCGCGCGCATACCATCCGATATTATTTGGCGGAATTCCAAAATAATTACTTACGTAAACCAGTCGAACGGGCGACGAAAGGGGCATGGTGTGGCTTTGGATGTGGCAATACCACTGGATTTAACTTATCCGTGGAAGGTAATCAATAATAAATAATTAAATTAAACAAAACGTAAACTTACTAAATGTAGTGACAAGGGTAAACAGGTAAACGTAGTGGAGGGACGTCCTCCGGCCCAATGGGATGACGATCTGCGAAAGACTTCAGTCAGATGCTGGATTTCTAATGAATGACTAATATAGGCTGATGACAAAACTGCGCTCTGGCATTAATCCTATCATGTAGTTGTTACCCGACATCGTAAAAGTAAGAGGCTATATGTTCGGCTGTATGTATCTTTTTCTATCGATGTTCACCGATGTCAATGTCAATTGTGGCCCGATTTTAATAATTATTTTTGTTAAAAAAAATCCGAGTGATCCCATTTATTTTTGCAGATTTTTTATAGAAATATTCGTACCGCAAAACTTATCAAACAGTGAAAATATAAAGGATTGCAATTTGGGTTTTCGTTTTCGTGAAAACATCAAATTATTAAGTTGATGCTTAAGCATTGATCTAATACGCGTGGCACGTTTCACTGTAAGTACTTTCATTTGGCCGCCACTATTCTGTGTGTAAAAGGGGTCTTTAGGCCTACCTGTACACTCACACCATATACCACATCAATAATTTACAACTCTATGTAATCTCCCAATACTAGCGTTGTATCAAATATTCATTATCTGCCCCTAAAGGGGTACTTTCAGCGATTCACGAGAGAACCAGTTTGGCAACGATACTGGACAAATTAAATGCGCTTCAGGTATTTAATTTGGCGTAGAAAGTAGGTTTATTAGGGCTCCATAGCCAAAAGGTGCCAAGGGAGAATTATGTATGTCTGTCATATTAAGAGTCTATATTATTTTGTATCCATTATTAAGTTTGTTTTAGAAAACTATAAACCGATCTCATATTCCTGATTCATGAAAAGCCTTTAAAGCCAGGAACACTTCAGTAGCACAATATATTTTTTCAAGTGGCATCATCTAGTTAAAATTCGAATCTTATATTTAATTTAGCTTGATGTGATAAGTGATGGATGACACATTGATAAAATGATGTATGAAAGGAGGCCCGCTTTGGAACCCGAAATCCGAAATACGAATTATGTTTTGTTTTGACGGATCGCACGAAACGAACACCTTATTGCTGAACGTGCAAACGTGCGTTGATTCAGACGCGTCCCTAAATGACACCTTTTGTTTCGGATCTCTATGCAAATTATTTATTTATTATTATTTATTTATTTATTTATTCATGAGATCCCCAATTCCAAATCCATCAATTTTGTTATTTGTTTTTTAAAGTAGAAAATAGCAAGAGTTGACCATCATCAACTCTTGTTTACCCCCGTTGCCATGGAAACCATGACCACGTTGTGTGATATCATGTGTGAAAATCACCCTTTAACAGCGAAATAATCATCAAAATCTATTGAATTGTATATCACCAAAATTGTTGTCGTCGTAATGGTTTTTCAAAAGTATTATATTGTTATATTGTGGAAGACCTAGGCGGAGATGGCGGGATGAGCTCGACCTATACAACAAAGAGTGGGTTCTCCTTGCTGAGGACCGAGATGAGTGGAAGAAGGGGAGGGAGGCCTTTGCTCTGCAGTGGGACACTCCGGGCTAATATAATAATAAAAAATATTATTATATTGTTCTTTATGCTTGATTGGATACATAGGTACAGATCCCTCGGGAATTACATTTTTATATGACCTGATCATTTTCTATACCATCAATTTTAATTTTAATCTTCCTATTAGAATTTTAATTCTTACTAATACTTAAATTTAAAATTTAAAAGACGTGTTTGTCAGAAGTTTTCGTTAGTACCTATATTAAAATATTATTTGCTGAATTTCATAGCAAAAATATTTTTTTCGGTTGTTAATTTTAGAATCCGTTCTGCAGTCGCATTGAATGTTCCTGACATTAAGCCCGTGTACCGCTAATAGCTAATTGTGATGCAAACGACATCGGCCGCCGCTTGTTACAGTAATGTTCTGATTCTGTAGTTTGTTAGTGGTTTGCGGCAAAAACCACATATACTAATAAATAGCCAGCGAATAACATCGAATATGTTGTAATTTTTGGTTTGATTACTCTGTCTGATGCTAATGAAAATACCAAAAGTTATCGAAATTTCGCATGATTATAGTAAATAAAACAAATTTTCCCCGTTTTCTAGTTTTCAAATAGGTAAATATTTGAATTCGTGTTTAATTTATGAATCACTTATTTGATTGGCATGCAATATTAAAATGGACTGGTTTTCAGCGAAATTAATCAATTGCACGTATTGATACTTAGAGATGAACCTATTGATATAAAGATATCATTTTCGTTATTTATCCGATTTTGTCAGTTTCTCTGTTAACCTAAGTTTAATTTATAAAAGTCTCTATTTTGACCAAATAGTATAAATATTTTTACTTTTAGTATTTCATTATTTTAACCTCTCCGAACTAAGTTCTCGCGTTTACTTGTTTTCGACTGTTGTTGTGGTTTACCACCTATATTATAACTTTTTCATAGGGATTTGTTAGGGTGGTTTCTAGTATAAATAATTAGCAAGCTAGTCGACCGGTTATATCTAGCGAAGAACCGAGAACCGCTGGTACTTACGTGTTTTTAATGGAGACCACGACTAGGTAAACGTAGGACGCCCTCCGGCCAGGTGGGATGACGACTTGCGAAAGAATGCAGGTAGATGCTGGATGCGTCATGATGAAGATAGGGCGCTATGACGCTCATTAGGGGAGGCCTATGTCCAGCAGTGGACTAACATAGGCTGATGATTATCAATGATGCGAATAAATAATTACAGCATATTTCGACAAAGTACTTCAATACAACACAGTGATTGGTATCATAAGACCCATTTCGCCCGAAAACGCACAACTTTTTGCAACAATGAAATATACTCTTCTAGCTGACACAATAACATCCAAATCAATTCCACTTGCCCTCCATTCGCTCCCCGGGAGTGTTGCCAGCGGTCATTTGTTTATTGTAATATCCACAAATGACGTAATGTCATACGCCCAGGCCCCGGTGGACCACGGTCAATTTAGGATCCAATTACGACCAGCTTAGTGGGGAAAAATCCCGGGTAATCCTGCTCTTTGGGGGTGGGGTAGGTCGAGAGGGGAACGCGTATTTCAAATTGTTTGACATTAAATAGCTGGTCATATCTCGCGAAGAACTGACGGCCGCTGGGGCAAACGTGTTCTTGAGTGTAGACCACGACTCGGTAAATGTAGTGTAAGACGCTCTGCGACCAGGTGGGATGACGACCTGCGAAAGACTGCAGGTAGATGCTGGATGCGGCAAGCTGAAGACATGGCGCTATGGCGCTCAGTGGTGGAGGCCTACGTAGGTCAAGCAGTGGACTTATATAGGCTGATGATGATGATGATGATGAAAATAGCTTAACTGACTCACGTGACTTCAGTTATCCGTGATCAACTGTGCTGAAGCTTAGGAAAGCTCCAAAAAACCACAAACAAATATACAGGGTGGCACATTTAGATCGGCCAGTACTAGCTTATGTTTATCCCAGGCCCAGAACTACCTGAATGCTAAATTTTAGCCCAATCCTTTCAGTAGTTTTGGCGTGAAGAGGTAACAAACATCTAAACATCCAAACTTTCTCATTTACCTATATAATATAAGAGGTAGTGTAATCGTGCGATATCCCCGCTTCAGCCTATGCCTTGGTCGTGATATCGACGAAGTAATTCTCCTTTCGGGGCAGTTCCGCATCAAAACACAATCGCCTCGTAAAGGATTAAGATCGCCGTCGTCACTATTGATCCGATGTCCGCTTCATTGTTTTACTCGACTGCCATATCTGGAATTACATGAGAAGTATTGATGTAAGAACAATGGATTGGAACCGTCCGAAAATATAATGAAGCCGCAGTATTGTATATGTGTATGCCGGCTCTTTCATCATCATTATCAACCTATAATAGTCCACAGCTGGACATAGGCCTCCCTTAATGAGCGCCATAGCGCCCTGTCTTCAGCTTGCCGCATCCAGCATCTGCCTGCAGTCTTTCGCAAGTCATCATCCCACCTGGCCAGAGGGCGTCCTACATTACGTTTGCCGAGTCGCGGTCTCCACTCAAGAACACGTCTCAGGTTTGTCGCAGCCTCTTTGCTTATGCACAATGCTGAGTAAAGGCCATCTTCGCCATAATCACTTTTACGCACAAAAAAAATATAGCATAATTATGTAGTATAAATAAGCGTATTTTCAAGTCTATTGTGTATATTATAGTTCTAAGTTAAATTAAAAATATATTTCCTTCTGTTGTTTTCTTTACGCAAAAGACCACTTCTTTTGCATACAAGACAAGAGGACTAGTAGACCGACCCCTAGAGAAATGGGAGGAGGAGGAGTGAGGACAAAGAAGACGATTGATACGACAAGTTGAAGACAGGGTTCCATGGCGCACATTAATCCTATGTCCAGCTGTGGACTACCTTAGGCTGATGAACATGATGAAATAAAGAGATTGTTGTTAGAACATCCTGGGTCGTGCTGCCCCATAATACTTTCAACAACATATCACGATTCGAGATAAATCGACAATTCGAGAGCCTTTTTTTCTGTCAGTAAATTACTAATAACCAGTTGAATCATGTATAAAAATGCCCCGAGACCCCTATACAAAAGAACTATCTATATTTTATAATAGGGGCTCTAGAGTTGCTGAAATGCTTTGCTAGTTTTACCCGTGTTCGCAGGTTTAAACCCTCATTGAGGTCTAATCTAGACGATGCTACATAGTTGTGAGCTGTAAAACACCAAACCATCTACAACTTTCCATACTAAATATCCCCATCAAAGTACCTCCACGAAGCGAAGTGTTAGCGATTATTACTTAGAGGAAATTTTAGCACCTGCATAACCAGCTTAAGTGGGCTGATAAAAGTTTGCGAAAGCACTTTCTTAGCGTAAATAGCTGCTAGCTTACTCGTTCTCGAGTTACTCGGCAAGTGTAACTAGGGGGAATGGCTTACCTTACTTACCTCGCTGTTGAGAAATGTTCAAGGTATTTTTCTGAAAGGCAAGTTGAGACTTTGCCAATGCGAATGTGACTAATGAGGGCCTGTGACGGCTTGAAAGATTTATGCGCTAGAGTTCTAATTTTCTTGGCAATTTACCTGAGACTTAGCTTAACAGCTGTGTCAGACGGAAGGTCATTACGACTTAGTACTACTCCATAAATGATTATCTCAATGATGTTAATGCTTGGCCAGATGTCGCTCAGTTTCGCACCGACAATAGTATGTAGTAAGTAATTTATTGTTGTGCATAGCTTTACTTAAATATTGACATGTATCGAATCATATTTTATTTAGACTTAAAATAGGCAAATAACCATGTATTAGACATATAAGAGATAAACATGCCAGTAGTTTCTTTTCACTTCTTCCACTAGTGGACAAAAAATTGAAGTGAACAGTAAAATAATTTTATTTTATAATAATTTATATATAAAATATGACTTGTCTAAGTGCTTATTTTGTAAGCCTAAAGAAATAAATGATTTTTTACTTTTACTTTACGATATTTGAGAACTTTAATGGCTCATTTAGTGGTTGAGTTATAGCTAGCTTTTACTCGGTTATGCTTGTCTAGGATGTGATCTCTGCCATTAAAAATGCAGTTTGAAGGTTTGTGGCGATCGCAATCATCGCCGTATCATGTAGTATCATGGCCGAGTGATACGAAAGCTACCTTAAGTAAATAAAATATTCATCTAAAATAGTATCTCACCTATCTTTTAAAAATAACAAAGAACTGTGAAAGTACTTATCTCTAAAAACCATGGTGAGTGCACCTGTATCTTTTCTGGCTATTTGAGAATCTGTCCTTTTGCGAATCTATTTTTATAAAAGTACTTGTCACTTTTCCTTGTTAGAATAAAGAGAATAAAGAATTTATTAATAGCCACACACACACACACAATTAATATACAGAGTGTTGTTGTAGTTGTTCCTATAGTGTTTCTGTAAACACCATAGAAACAAGTAAATGTTGTGCCTATGGTGTTTCACCTCAAAAGCCTATATTGGTCCATTGCTAGAGGCAGGCCTTCCCCTGATAATCACATTATCCGCTTTTATCTGTAGGGGGGTTAGTGCCCATAATCCCCACGTTGGGCATACGGTTTGAGGATGTTTAAACACTATAGAAACAAGGAAAAGTGTCGGAGACGGGATGGCCACAAATGTCTACTTCTAGGATGGTGAGTGATTTAGTTTCAAAATAAACATAAAAACTTACTCGTAAGTGCCTTCTAAATCTTCTTCATAAAAGTTTCGTATAGGTTTTACTCTATACGAAACTTTTATGGTTGTATGTTGTTGGTTGTATTACCGTAGAGGAGGTTAGCTATCCAAAACAAGAGTCACTATAAGTAAACATGTAAGAGGTAGTTTCAGTATCTTAAAGCCCAGAGGAAAAACTGTGTGAATTTCCCTTGGCAGGTCATAGAAGCGAACCTATGTACGTAACGAGGCGAAGTGACCGAACAAACAGTTCATCTGGCTCCAATCCAAACTATTAAGCTGGTCGATTGATGCGCCTTAACGGGCTCAGGCTCCTGATGCTTTTAAAGACTACTTTTCGATTTGGGGCACTTCAGCTTTCAGCTTTGAAAGGTGGAATTTTCTCGGGAGCGGTTGCTGTTGCAATTTGTAGTAAGAAAACGTTTTGGTGAAACGATTGCGTTTGAAATTTTATGATAAAGGAAATGTGCAGTGTGAATCCTTTTATCTAGAGAAGTACCTACTCAATACCGATAACGTTGCAGTAATAGTACAGAAGATATAGATTGTCTGATATTATGAATAGGGCCTATGGAGTCCCTATATTCACTATACATAATCTTTCTATTGACATGACGACCTCTGTGGCGCGGTGGGCGAAGGTGCACCTGCGGCGCAGGAGGTTGAGGGTTGGATTACCGCTTCGGGATGAATGTCTGTACGATCTGTAGACATTTGTTTCGGATGTTCTGATCATTTTCTATGTATAATAAAAATATCTATTTATGTTATGAATTGTATTAAGTATATCAGTTATTTGGTAACCAAAACCCAAGCTCTGCTTACCTTGGAGCTAGATGTGAGTGTGAATTGTCCAGTATTTTTTTTAATTCATTAATTTATTATTTACATAATGTTATTTCAGGTGTAGTATATCCATCTATCCAAACTTTGCCTATCAAGTACTAAATAGGATATCTATGCTCTGAGTTAATGCAAATAATGATATTCTATTGATGTCATTAGGTCACCGTTGGGGTAAACGTGTTCGTGATTGGAGACCGCGACTCGGCAAACGTAGTGTAGGACGCCCTCCGGCCAGGTGGGATGACGACCTGCGAAAGACTGCAGGTAGATGCTGGATGCGTCAAGCTAAAGACAGGGCGCTATGGCGCTCATTAGGGGAGGCCAGCAGTGGACCACTATAGCATATAGGCAGATGATGATGATGATGATTGATGTCATTGAACCACCATACTACACCATACCTAATATAAACTGTACTAGCGCCAGTTTACACGCTGTAATCCAGCTGTAGCGGTGGTTTGTAATTACATTGTAAAACTGTAATTGTTATAGAATGCCCGCTGCGCTCTAATTGCTATGTTGAGTGGTACAGTGTGCTGGGAAACAGTAGCATAAAAGCAAAATGAACAGCATAGAATACTTCTTCTACAGCATACAATACTTCTTCCACAAGTGGACAAAAAATTTAACTGAACAGTAAAATCATTTTATTTGATAATAATTTATGTATAAAATATGACTTGTGTAAGTGCTTATTTTGTAAGCCTAAAGAAATAAATGATTTTTTACTTTACTTTACTTTAATATAACATAGAATAGACAGCAATACAGAAATACTTTTCTTTGGTAAAACCATTTACATGTCACATTTTCGTTTATGTGAAATTGAAAACAAAATTAAATAATATTAAAATAAAGTCAAAAAGGTTAACAATGGAAATAGTTCACAGAATAGGATGGACACGTAGCTATTGTTAGGTATACCTATAGACTCAATACCTATACAATAGCTACGTGGCCATCCAAAGGTTGCTTGAAAGAAATCGCTCTTCGCGACAGGGCCGCCTATTGTGCATCAGATTGAGTTTATTTATTCAAAAACAATTTACATAGTGTAAGAATAAATACTTATAGCTACAAATATCAGTATCTTTGTTTGTTTGCTCTTTTCTGTTTTTTTCTATCTTGATGTGCAATAAAGCGTATTTGTATTGTATTATGAATAAGGAATACATATGTATGTATTTATTGTATGCGTGGTACTTATGCAGAGATAATTTTAGCATACAAACTCAGGACATATACGTTTAGTGGGACATCGCAGTGGGACCACGATTCCGGAGTGGTTTTGTTTTCGGTAAATGTTGATTGGTTCCTTTCCTTCCGCCCAGTTTCGTTTTAAGAAGGTACAACGGTATGGTTGAAATAAAATGTGTCGAGTTATATGATCAAGACTAAATTATCTGAAGTTTTTTTTTTCATATTTTATAGCTTGTTTTATAAATTTTTAAAAACCTGAGTGATGATGTGAAAAGTAGAGTCAAGTACTCAGAGATTAAAATTGAATCTTCTCTTATTCGGTATTTTCACTTCGCCCGCGTGGAAATCTATGTGTCAAAAAGTTTATAAACCTTCCTCTTGAATCACTCTATTTATTAAAAAAACCGCATCAAAATACGTTGCGTAGGTTTAAAGTTCTAAGCATACATAGGGTCAGACAGACAGCGGGAAGCGACTTTGTAGTGATTCTACAAAGTTAACACTTTGACTGCGGTTTTTTATCGACGACTGCGATCTTTTTTTTTTCCTAAAAAATTCGTGCTGCCGCTCTACACAGCGGTTGTGTTGCGCCGCACATGCGTTTCATTCGAAAAATATTACGGCTGTGCTGAGTCACAAAGATCTATATTTTCTCAGCCGCTGCGCTAGTGTGGATTTAAGCATATTAGTCACTTGTAGAAAACTCATACCGTGCGTTTTCAGCACTCAAAGTGTTAAGTATGAGAACGTGTTAAATCTAGATGGACTACTGGATATCCATGTGCATCGCTGTATGCCGCTTTACAACACTACGGGTAAACAGTAAATGCAAACGACTACCATCGCTTAGTTCACTCGATGTCACTAACTTTGACACTATTTACATTTAATACCGCTTTATTGAAGCAGGGACAAAAATTGTCTATTGTACACCTGATCATTGCAAATGAAGACGATTATATTTTATCGCTTAGAAGAGATTTCTTCCAGGCAACCTTTGGGTGGAAAGAATTATGTGAATAAATAATTATAATTAAATAAATAAATAATGCTGGACAATTCACACAGCATTATCTAGCCCCATGGTAAGCAGAGCTTGTGTTATGGGTACTAGATAACTGATATACATAATACAATACATTACATAGATAGATGTTTTTTTTATTATACATAGAAAACGACCAGAACACCCGGAACAAATATCTGCAGATCGTACACACAATTGTTCCGAGGCGGGAATCGAACCCGCAACCTCCTGCGTCGCAGGCGGACCTTCGCCCACCGCGCCACAGAGGTAGTCGTGTCAGTAGAAAGAGTTTCTGTAGTGAATAAAGGGAGTCCATAAGCATACATATTAAAAGACTAGCTGCGCCACGCGGTTTCACCCGCGTGGTGATAGATATTTTGGATAATATACAATATATTTTTATAAATTGTAGCCTATATGTTATTCTGATGTATAAGCTATACTATTGTGAAGTTTCATTAAAATCCATTCAGTAGTTTTTACGTGAAAGAGTAACAAACATCCATCCATCCACCCATACTTACAAACTTTGACGTTTTAATATTAGTAGGATTTTGTTGTAAAGCAATCAGAATCTAATAATCAATAGGAATAGCTTGTAACCCTAGTAAATATCTTCATCCATTATTATATCATTATTATTATATACAAGCTGAAGACAGGGCGCTATGGCGCTCATTGGGGGAGGCCTATGTCCAGCAGTGGACTGCTATAGGCTGATGATGATGATGATGATGATGATTATTATATCCGAGAAACTCATTCACATTCACAAATTAGAATATTTTGAAAAATAGAAACCTACAATTAATTGATGTTCCTTGTTCTCTAGCCCTGTTTTAGTTGTAGTAGTTTTAGTTTTAGTAGGTATTGAGCTTTTAGTATAAGGTATAGAATAGAATAGAATAGAATAGAATAGAATAGAATAGAATAGAATAGAATAGAATAGAATAGAATAGAATAGAATAGAATAGAATAGAATAGAATAGAATAGAATAGAATAGAATAGAATAGAATAGAATAGAATAGAATAGAATAGAATAGAATAGAATAGAATAGAATAGAATAGAATAGAATAGAATAGAATAGAATAGAATAGAATAGAATAGAATAGAATAGAATAGAATAGAATAGAATAGAATAGAATAGAATAGAATAGAATATAATAGAATAGAATAGAATAGAATAGAATAGAATAGAATAGAATAGAATAGAATAGAATAGAATAGAATAGAATAGAATAGAATAGAATAGAATAGAATAGAATAGAATAGAATAGAATAGAATAGAATAGAATAGAATAGAATAGAATAGAATAGAATAGAATAGAATAGAATAGAATAGAATAGAATAGAATAGAATAGAATAGAATAGAATAGAATAGAATAGAATAAGTTTATTTGTAACTCAATACACAAAAATATAAAACAAACATGATTATAAAATAATAAAGGACAAAAATGAGTTAATTGTAAGCATGTTACAACCAACGCTGGTCTTCCGATAGAGCCGTTTGGTGACGTCACGGAAGATAACACAAGACAGATATATAACAAAAAATAAAAGACAAGACTATAACAATAAAATATAAACTATGACAACGGATAGCGGTTATTTCTACGTTGATACATAAAATTTAGGCAGAAAAGTAAATTTGCGTTTTAGCTCGTATACAAAGATTAAAATACAAAAGTTGAAAATTGTAAAAGGCGAAATTAAGTAGAAACACGTAAATTACACACATTACCACTTCAATAATTACACAGCATCACTATATGATACTTGTATCGTTTTTATGACTTTCTTGTTTTTTCTGACCTTCAAAAATAAAATTGCGCAGTTTAAATTTAAAACTATGAAAACCTTGCAGGTTCCTTATTGGAGGGGGGATATTATTCCAGCATCGCGATGCCGCGTAGCGAAAACTGCCTCGAAAAGAGGCCGAGCTATGGCACTGCATCGTATAATCTTGTTTCTTTTTTATGTGACTCTTCTGAGTGATTAGATATAATATAATTGGTTTATAATTTCAACTTGAAATGGTAAATTAAGCATATTATTAACTTTATTGTATATAGCCACCTAGCATTTAACTTTAAATTTATGTTGCAATGCCCTTGCAGGGTGCATGTTGGACTTATATATAATTTTTAAGAACTTTTGTACACATGTAAGCAATAAATCATTGAGTATTGAGTATTATCAACACATGATTGAGCCTACCAACAACATTCTCGTAAATTCCCGCCGAGTGCTATTAACTGGCCTGTTCGAACTTTTAAAAGGTTCTAGCTACGTGAATAATGACTTAATAGGCAGAAAGTGCCTATTAAAATACAATGGCTTATTGCCAATGGCTACATTAAGTTTTCTCTGGCAGTTTGGATTGGAACTTATTTCCTAATATTTTCGTTTTATTTTTTTCAGAAATCAATATCGTTTATTACTTTTGGCTTACAAAATAAACTCAGTCAAATTTTAAATTATGAATAACTAGCTGCGCCCCGCGGTTTCACCCGCGTAGTGATAGATATTTTGGATAATACACAATATTTATATATTTATAAATTGTAGTCTATGTGTTATTCTCAGTTTAATCTGATCTATCAGCTACATATGTTTTTAAATAATAATAGTATTGTAATTAGTATTGTAAATCTTTTACGTGATCTTTTTGTTTTTACGTGAAAGAGTAACAAACATCCATCCATCCATCCATACTTACAAACTTTCGCGTTTATAATATTAGTAGGATAACCATATAAGAAATCAATTGTTCATTGATTTTCATTCCATTTTTTTACAAGTCAATTCACTCATCGTTATCTAGCCCCAAGCTAAGCAGAGCTTGTGTTGGTAACAGACATCTGATATACATAATACAATACATTACATCGATATATATTTTTATTTACATAGAAAACGACCAGAACACCCCAAACAAATATCTGTAGATCGTACACACTTTTGTCCTGAGGCGGCAATCGAATCCGTCGCATCGATCTTGCGTCGCAGGCGGACCTTCGCCCACCACGCCACAGAGGTCGTCAAATTAAATTTATTGTCTATCTACTAGTGGATTTTGTTTCCTGATCATCATCATTTTATCAGCGATCACCCACTGTTGGGAAAATTTAGCTTTTTCTTGCCTACCCTGCCAGATGCTTTCCCCAATAAGTGTGATTTTTTTTTTAGGGCTAAACAAAATAAAACATCTTTTCGCTCTACTACTTCTAAGAACTAATGGTAGACAGTTATTATTATTATTATTCGTTTATTTCAGATTATTATAAAATCCATATAAAATTAAAACACACACAACTTAAAAAATAAACAAAAAATTAAACATTCATAGATTATAAGTTACACAATAATACATCATAAAAGGAATTAAACAAAATGTCATATTAAAAAGTTATACACATTCATAATTTGTTACGAAACTGTATAGAAACAGGAAAGAACTTCAACAAACTTCTCCCCAGGTATTCCCTAAACATTCCCGTACATAAAACCCTCTAGTACCGACAACAGTAACCACAAACAATAAGTTTCAACAGCCTCCTCATTCGCAAAATATTGAATTGCTCTGAATAAAAATGAAAGGAAAAATACCTTACGATGTTTTTTACGAGGAGATTTTGTTTTGAGTTCCTCGTTTCTTTGGAATAGGACGCTTACGGTGGGCTTTTACGAGTGGAATATTTTGTAGGAACGCTTCATCATCATCATCAGCTTATGATAGTCCACTGGACATAGGCCTCCCCCAATGAGCGCCATAGCGCCCTGTCTTTAGCTTGACGCATCCAGCATCTACCTGCAGTCTATCGCAGGTCATCATCCCACCTGGTCGGAGGGCGTCTTACACTACGTTTACCGAGTCGTGGTCTCCACTCAAGAACACGTTTGCCCCAGCGGCCGTCGGTTCTTCGCGACATATGGCCGGCTCACTGCCACTTCAGCTTGCTAATTCTTAGAGCCATGTCGATAACTTTGGTTCTCAATCGTAATAAATTCCTTGTAAATAACCCAAATAAATCACCAAAACTATTCTAGTTTTAATGCAAAATGGAGGAAGCAAATGAAACAAGCCCCGGCTTCCGGAAGCAACTAATGAAATCAAAGTATTTCTTCAGTGCGGTAGAATGTTCTCGTGTTCATTCGCATACCCATCCATAATCATGTTAACAAAGTTATCCGGGGATCAGGGGGTTTGAAGCTCGACGTGACGGGACCGGCACGACAGCGCTTTTCCCCTTAAATCCCCCCTAAGGGGGAATACTGGAATAGAAAAAAATTTCATTACAGTTTTCCCCTTATAGATCCCATTAAAGGGGCAAATTGGACTAAAAAATTATCATTCCAATTTTCCCCTCTGAAACCTCACCTAAGGGGGAAAGCTGGTATAGAAAAATTAATCAAACTAAAAAATACAAACTATCTGCGCCACGACTACAAACTAACAAACGAAACCCGTTAACAGAAAAACAAAGCAAACTTTGCCCAAAACAAAAACGAATCACGTTCGAATATCAAAAACATTTTCCGCCCTGCAACATTTAAAACCGACGGCCAACATTTGAACAGTCGAAAGTTGAACGAGTAAGTGAATCTTCGCTGGGGAACAACTCCACTCTACCGCGATAGTGCGAGTTCAAACTCACAGTAATTAAGCGAGCGAGTTTTGTGGACAAAACTTTATTTTTGTTTGTGTTAAATATGGATATTCGGAACTGATAGTGTGTTGAGTCAGTGAGCAAATTGTAGCATCAAGTTTATTGGCGGCTTTGATGCTGCTATCGATTTCATTCTCATAACTTTATTCGAGAACGTGCATACGTTCTCGAATAAAGTTAAAATAATAGTATTAAAAATAAATCAATATGCATTGAAGATAGGTATTTTTTGTTATCGACATAGCTCTAAGAATTAGCAAGCTGAAGTGGCAGTGGGCCGGCCATATCTCGCGAAGAACCAACGGCCGCTGGGGCAAATGTGTTCTTGAGTGGAGACTACGACTCGGTAAACGTAGTGTAGGACGCCCTCGGACCAGGTGGGATGACCACCTGCGAAAGACTGCAGGTAGATGCTGGATGCGGCAAGCTGAAGACGGTATGGCGCTTATTGGGGGAGGCCTATGTCCAGCAATGGACTGCTATAGGCTGATGATGATAATAATGATGATTTTTTGTTAAGCAACATTTTTCAATTCTACATCAATTTTGCTAAACATGTTGCAAAGTGAAACTCAATAAAATGTACGCTGTAGTGCGAATGTATTATTTCGAAATTAGTTGAGATAAGTTTATCGAAAAATGCTTTGAATAAAGAATCTGACAAGCAAACGAATAAATCCTCGCCACCACCTCGAAAGGCGCCTGTAGCCAATTAGAAAAATCCTCAAAGCTGGAATAATTTACGTCAATTAAAGTTAACGGCCGAAGCCCCGCTCCACCTGCGTCAAATAAAACTTAATTTTTATACAAAACTGTCTAACTAATTAGTATTTGTATTAGCTCGGTCTGGGTGCGCTGGGTTTAGGAGATATTGTTATTTTGCAGCTGAGCGTCGTAAATCATACTGTTTGTTGTTGGGTTAGGGTCTGGTTTTACTTGACAACTATTATTATTCAGATAATGCAAAAAAGCGTACATATTAAGTTGGATTTTTCCTTACAATTTCATTCATGTATGATAATTTCTGATATTTTTTTTTTATGATAAGCTGAAGTGGCAGTGGGCCGGCCATATCTCGCGAAGAACCGACGGCCGATGGTGCAAACGTGTTCTTGAGTGGAGACCACGACTCGGTAAACGTAGTGTAGGACGCTCTCCGACCTGCGAAAGACTGCAGGTAGATGCTGGATGCGGCAAGCTGGAGGCAGGGCGCTATGGCGCTCATTGGGGGAGGCCTATGTCCAGCAGTGGACTGCTATAGGCTGATGATGATGATGATGATGATAATTTCATATATTCCACCGTAGGTACATGTCGATACACTTAGTGTCGTTATAATTTAATTTCCTTCTATACATATTACTAAATTATTATTATGAATATATGAATCATGATGAGGGATTGTATGGAGAAGTACAGATAATAACAAAAATATAATTTGATTTGTTTTAACTTATTTTAATTTTTTCTAATTTATTCCTATTCATTTTAATTTTCATTTCAATTTAATTTAATTTTAGTTCGTAAGAATTACTAACATTTATTATAAGATCATTACTAACAAATTATGGATCTGTAGTAGTCCGAAATAAAAGAATTTTATTTTATTTTATTTATTTAAAAATTACTTAATTATTTTTCGTTAGTACATCTCTTCTTTCAGTTTTTACGGAATAACTACAAAAATTGCGATTTACTGTAGAAATGTGCGCCATCTAGGGCCTCTAGAGTCAACTCACAGTTTTTGTAGACTAAAAAATGTCGTATCCTGAAATTAAAAATCTTACGAGCAAAGTTCGCCACCGAAACGACAGAAACGCTGTCATTTCGCAATTACAAGAGCCATTTACAAGTTGAAGTGTCGCAAGTTCCATTGTTTTGTGCCTACAAGTTTATTGCTTGAATAAATAGCAGTAACTGGCCCACGGGGAGGCGATCGCGATGAAAGAGCGCGTAATGATATTTAAATTAAAAATTAAAGGCAGATTCTGAAACACACGGATGTAAAAGACAAGAGTGAATATTCATATTCTTATCATTTATTGTGATTTTATGCATACAGGTAATAGGTATTCTTAGGTGTAGTATTTTAGTGGGTACACAATCCAAAAAATCCCTGTCAGGACACAACAATCTTTGGGTTTGTTCTTGTTAGATTGTTAACTTTACTTATGTATATGATTCATATTTATAAAAATTAATTATAAATACTATAAAGATTATAAAATACTGCTGGACAATTCACACAGCATTATCTAGCCCCATGGTAAGCAGAGCTTGTGTTATGGGTACTAGATAACTGATATACATAATACAATATATTACATAGATAGATATTTTTTATTATACATAGAAAACGACCAGAACACCCGGAACAAATATCTGCAGATCGTACACACAGTTGTTCCGAGGCGGGAATCGAACCCGCAACCTCCTGCGTCGCAGGCGGACCTTCGCCCACCGCGCCACATCGGTCGTCTAATTAGGATTTAATTGACATGACATTCCTATATTAATTTTAGGAAATTAATATAGGAATGTCATTTTTAAATAAATAAATAATAAAATAAAATTAAAAAGTATTTATTTCAAACATTTACACTCATATTAGTAAATAGACAAGATAATCTTAAAAACTAAAAGGATTGCTGGGAAGGTGGCGCTCACAACAGTGGCTGGTGTACGGGCAGTTCACTCTCCCAGCTATCATTGCGAGTAATAAGTAAATAAGTTGGTAAATTAAATAATAATTGTATTGTATAAGAATATGTTTTCAATCTAATAAAACAATCGAATAGAATAGATGTCTTATTAGACCTTCGTGATCCCATCTTCATGGACCAACGATATTGTGGCGATCGCAGGCAGTCTATGTAGGGATGGATGCGGCACAGCACCGCTATTTTTATCTGAATTATATTCTACCGTCCCGAGAAGTTCCCGTATGTTTCCACCACCTTCAAAGGCTCTGGTCCTTCCGCTTAAAAATTAACTCTTCCCTGCCTTTACTTTCCAAATCTACGCCGTCTCGGCAGGGTGAATATTAAAGTAACGCTCTTTTGATGGCCGACTTTAATGTTCCTTTTTGTGGCCTTAACACAGCCTCTAATATATTATTAAGGCAAATATAACTCGAAACGATTTCGCTTTTACTGTCCGATTCATGGTTTCTGTACCTCTTGATAAATGAAAAGCTCATCCGCACGTTATAGATGGGTTTGTGAGCTGTGCGGTTAGTAAAAAAGATTTTTATTGTTTTTTTTTTAGTTCTGTTAATTTATATTAAGTAAAATTCGTTTGTACTCGGCTAAGGCCAATTCGTAGCACTCCACTCCTATGATAAATTCGGAGAACTGCTACAACTAATTCGTAGCACTGCTACGACTAATTCGTAGCGCTTCTACGATTAATTAGTAGGAGCGCTAAGACCAATTATTCAGTTTTCAATTTCAAGTGTTCATTCATTCATTCAATTTGTAGGAATGCGAAGACTCATTCGTAGTAATGCTACGACGTACAAAAAACCCCTCTGGCTATGTGGTCCTACTGCCTTTGTCCTGCCGATCGAACCACATGAACTTTTTTTTCCGGTTGGTTCGATTAACTAATCGGACTACAGAAACTGACGTTTTCTTAGACCACGAAGTCCCACTAATCGGATCACGAGAACTTTTGATTTCCTGTTGGTTCGATTAACTAATCGGACTATAGAAACTGACGTTTTCTTAGACCATATAGTACCGCTAATCGGACCACGCATTCTAGACATGAGTAATGCGACCTGCATACTGCGTATTAGGTAATTTCTTAGGAAATAATTTAGAGACAATAATGCACCTTAACCAGTAGATTTGTATTTATTAGTCGACAACTGCATTAGGTTCCCCAAAATTGACACAGCTACGACTGCAAATAAAGCCATTTGATTTTGATAAACGTTTTATAAACACGCGTTTATTTTCGGTGAACAATACTATTTTATCGAAACATAAAAACCGGTTTCGATTTCAGTGTCCAACTTTGTAACATGCTTTAAGCCTGTTATTGAACATAAAAAACAAGTCTTTTAAATAAATAATACCCATTAATTTCCTTTCCAAGTACAAATAAAGTGAACTTTTCATCGACTTTAAATCCACTCCACATCCACTCCGAACCTTTTCTATCGCCAGTTGAATTCAATTTCACACTCATTTAGAGCCGCAGAATCTACAAAATAGCTGGAAACTTTTTCAATAATCCACTTGGTTTCCCTCCCTAGGCGCTATCGTGGAAGAAACAAAGAAAAAAACTCCTCGTACACTTGAAAATACAAAGGGAAAGGGAACTGTACATTAAGGTGTTTTTCTGTAACACAAAAGAAACGTTGGGTGTATGTTTGGCCTTAATTTTTAATCGTTGGTGACGAGTGTTTTTGGTTTTCATTTGTTTTTGTTTTAAGACTTTGTGCTGACAAGGCTCATCATCATCATCATCATCAGCCTATAGCAGTCCACTGCTGGACATAGGCCTCCCCCAATGAGCGCCATAGCGCCCTGTCTTCAGCTTGCCGCATCCAGCATCTACCTGCAGTCTTTCGCAGGTCGTCATCCCACCTGGTCGGAGGGCGTCCTACACTACGTTTACCGAGTCGTGGTCTCCACTCAAGAACACGTTTGCCCCATCGGCCATCGGTTCTTCGCGAGGTATGGCCGGCCCACTGCCACTTCAGCTTGCTAATTCTTTGAGCTATGTCGATAACCTTGGTTCTCTGTCGGATGTATTCGTTACGAATCCTATCCTTCAGAGAAACTCCGAGCCTAGCTCTTTCCATAGCTCGCTGAGCGACTTTGAACTGGTGGACCAGCCCTATCGTGAGTGTCCACGTCTCAGCTCCGTAGGTCATAACGGGTAGGACGCACTGATTGAAAACTTTCGTTTTCAAGCATTGCGGTATGGATGACGTGAAGACTTAACGTAGACTAGAAGACTGACAAGGCTACCAGGTGGAAATTATTGTACCTTAGTGGTTTTTAAAGGAATCTAGAAACGGACCGCTTAAGGCAGTTGTCTCACCGCCGGCGAGAGAACTATTAACTATCGGCTATTTTCTAAAGTAAAGTAAAGTAAAAGTAAAAAATCATTTATTTCTTTAGGCTTACAAAATAAGCACTAAGACAAGTCATATTTTATATATAAATTATTATCAAATAAAATTATTTTACTGTTCACTTCAATTTTTGTCCACTAGTGGAAGATGAAATGTATATCTAACTGTACGTTTCTCTCTCAAAAAACGTACAGTTAGATAAACATTCAGTGTAAACAAAAGAGATGCACATACAAATAGTTGATCGCTGACTGTTCACACCGCCGCCGGCGAATACTCGCTTCACTAGTTTGTCGCTGGGCGACAAGAGCTAGGAAAGAAACACTCGCTCAGCGATCAGAAAACTCACGCCGAGAGAGCAACCAGCGGTCATTTCTCTACAATGCGGACTGTCGTTTGGCTGCCGCGAGCGAGTACTGCGAGTAATCGCTCGTCACTCGCTTATAGCCGAGCTACAAAACTATCGGAACTATTTACTCGCTCCTCGCTTCACGCCGACTCGTTTCTACATTCTAGCTTTGTTCGCTACTCGTTCATCTTTCTCGGTGAGACAACTGCCTAATGCTTTGACTCCTGACAAAGATTTTGATATACTTGATTGAAACAACAATTCAAGTTTAATTGTAAGAGCATCTTTCCAAATATGTATATCGAAATACATTACAAATTGACAAATTAAATAGCGTAAACATAGTAAAATAAATAATGCATGTTTTGAAATATGTACAAGTATATCGAAATGTATCACACATCGACAAATTAAATGGCGTTAACAAAGTAAAATAAATAATGCTGTACAATCCACACAGCATCATCTAGCCATAGGCTAAGCAGAGCTTGTGTTATGCGGACTGATATATTTAATACAATATAGTACATAGATAGATATTTTTTAATAAACCTAGAAAATATCCAGTGATATACATACATTTAATATTGACGACCGATGTGGCGCGATGGGCGAAGGTCCGCCTGCGACGCAGGAGGTTGCGGGTTCTATTCCCGCCTCGGAACAATTGTGTGTACGATCTGCAGATATTTGTTCCGGGTGTTCTGGTCGTTTTCTATGCATAATAAAAACTATCTATATATGTAATATATTGTATTATGTATATCAGTTCTCTAGTACCCATAACACAAGCTCTGCTTACCATGGGGCTAGATAATGCTGTGTGAATTGAAAATGAAAAATGAAAATGAAAAGTTTTTATTTCTTTAAGCTTACAAATAAGCACTTAGACAGGTCATATTTTATACTATTAAATTATTTTATAGTTCACTTCAATTTTTTGTCCACCAGTGGAAGAAGTGAGAAGAAACCACTAGTATGTTCATAACTTATGTGTCTAGTACATTTGATTTGCTTATTTGTAAGTTGGTAGATTTTGAGTTGGAGCAAAACTCGTTCCAAGCTTTTTTATCTTCTAAGTAATCTGATATTTTGTAATAAGCTTTTTTACAAAGAATATGTTTCACAATTTTTTTAAATTTATTTATTGATAATTTTTGCAACTCACTTGGAGTTTTGTTGTAGAAGCGTATACATTGCCCTTTAAAAGATACATTTATCTTGTGTAGCCTAGTTGTGGGCACAGCGAGTTTATTCTTATTTCTAGTATTTACATTATGTATATCACTTTTTTTAGTGAACCGATTGATATTTTTATGAGTGTACAACAAGTTTTCATAAATATATTGACACGGTACTGTCATTATGTTTATTTCTTTGAATATTTCACGTAGGGATTCTCTGAGACCCATATTATAGATCGCACGAACAGCCCTCTTCTGCAACACAAATACTGTGTTTATATCTGCAGCGTTCCCCCACAGTAGTATGCCATAAGACATAATACTGTGGAAGTAGCTGAAATAGACTAGTCTAGAAGTATCAACGTCTGTAAGATGACGGATTTTTTTAACTGCATATGCTGCAGAACTAAGTCTCTTCGATAGCTTATCTATGTGTGGGCCCCATTGAAGTTTACTATCTAAGGTTATTCCTAAAAATACGGTATTGTCTACAATTTCTAACGTTTCTCCTTTTACGTTTATATCAGCCTTAACTTGTTTTACATTAGGTAGAATAAATCTTATACATTTTGTTTTGGTTTCATTAAGCAAAAGATTATTAATACTAAACCAATGGACTACCTTTGAGATTGCAGTATTTACATCGTCGAAATTTGTATTTTGTCGTTTCATTTTAAAAATTAATGAAGTATCATCAGCAAACAATACAATCTCATGATCATTCTTTACAAGATGAGGCAGGTCATTAATATAAACTAAAAATAGGAAAGGACCCAAGATAGAACCCTGCGGTACACCCATTGTAACAACAGACCCTTTAGATCGTTTCCCATTAATGTCAACTCTTTGTATCCTATCACTCAAGTAAGATGTAAGAAGATCCAAAGAGCTGTCCCTAATTCCATAATGATGTAGTTTCCTGATTAATGTTTCGTGATGAACGCAATCGAATGCTTTTGACAAGTCGCAAAAAACGCCTAAAGCATCTTGCGACTTCTCCCAAGCATCAAAAATATGCGATACCAACTCTACACCGGCATCAGTAGTTGACCTGCCACGAGTAAACCCAAATTGCTTACAATGTAGCAGGTCATTGCTATTGAAATGTCTAAGCAATTGGTGTAAAATAAGTTTTTCAAAAACTTTACTGAATGTAGGCAGTACTGATATTGGTCTAAAGTTAGTGGGGTCAGACTTACTACCCGATTTAAACAATGGGATTATTTTACTATGTTTCATTAGATCAGGAAATACACCACAATCAATGGATTCATTAAATATAAAAGCTAGATCTGGTGCAATGGTATCAATTAAAGGTTTAATAATTCTAACGGATATGCCCCACAGATCTGCAGTTTTTTTAATATTTAAAAGTTTAAAGGTTTTTTTTATATCGTTTTCATTAACATGGGTGAAATTAAATTTACTATCGCATTTAGGTACATTTTCTTTAAGTAATGATTCGGCTATTACTTGAGAAGAGTTCAGACATTTTGTAGTACAGATTGGAATGTCAGTAAAAAAATTTTCAAATTCTTGTGCTACCTCAACATCATTTTTGATGGAGCAATCATTAATCTTTAAATTGTAATCATTAATGTAGGTACTAACCTTTCCAGTCTCACTATTAATTATTTTCCAGGTTGATTTTATTACATTTTCACTATTTTTAATTTTCGAGCTAATATAATTTGATTTGGCTGTATTACAAACTTTTCTAAATATTTTTGAGTAATTTTTTACTTTTTCTTTGAATTCCTGGCTAAAATTGTACTGCTTTTCACTGTACAGTTCATACAACTTTTGTCTACTCTTATGTATACCTACTGTTGCCCACTCACTAAAGCTAAGTTTTTCTGAGACCAAGATTGTTTTGGGTATGAATATTGAATTGAATGCAGTAGTGAATTTATTAAAAAAACTGCAATACGACTCATTTGGATTGTTAAGTGAGTAGTTAGGTGATGGTTTAAAATCCCAATCCAATTTCAACCGTTCAAATCGATCTGTGGTCACAGGTATGTACTTAATTTTTTTTTTACAATTATTATTTTTAACTTGATGTTTTAATTTAATAAGTTGACCTAAATGGTCTGATTTTAAATTGCTTATAATTTTGTGACTGACAATTTTTTCATTTTGGAAAACAAATATATTATCTATACATTTTGCTGATGTTTCAGTTATTCTAGTAGGTTCCATAAATGTTGGCCTAAGATTATAAGAATTAAATAAATTTGTTAATCTACTACTGAGGGAGTAAACTTCTAAAAGATCAATATTAAAGTCTCCACATACTATGAGGTTTTTATTTGATTTTGATATTTTAAATAAGATATCATCCATATTTTTTTCAAATATTTCAAAAGAAGCTGATGGTGGGCTGTATACGCTTGCTACAATAGTATGCTCCAACTCAACACATGCTACTTCAATGTGGCTTTCAACGGATAAGCATACTATGTCTTTACGTTCTTTGAATTTTATGAATTTATTTATTAATATTAAAGAGCCTCCACGAATAGCATGTGATCTGCAAAAAGAACTACCAACCTGGTGGTTACTGAAGTTAAACATGAGCTCATAGCTTTTCAGCCAATGTTCTGTGAGGCAGATGATATCAATATCAAATGAGTTCATGTATAATTCTAATTCTAATAATTTACTTCTAATTCCTTGAATATTTTGGTGCACCAAGTTAGTAAACTTTCCAGATATTTTACAATTTTGTTTTTTTAATTTTTTATTGTGATTCATAGTAATAATGTTTAACTTTTTAGGGCTAGAGACTTCCTCTATTGTCGCTATTTCTAATTTAAATGACTTGGAATAAGTTCCAAGGTCTGGTTTTTTAAATAATTACAATGCTCAATAGAAGCATTAGTTATAGCCAAGTTTTTGGCTGTTGTTTTAAAATAATAGGATAGCGAAATTGCTATCTGTCTTTTATAAAAATTGGGTAGGTAGTAATTACCTTCAGTCGAATAATATTTTTTACTAATAATATTATTAGTATCAATCACATGTACATTATTGTTGCATGCAATAGTATGCAATGTAATATTTAGCTTATATCTAAGGTTATTTTCCGATTGTGGCAAGCTGTCGCTGTAGGGGAATGTGAACATCACAATTTGTTTTAAGTTTAATGAGCACAGTTTGTCCAAATATTGAATTAAGTCAGATTTGTTCACATTACCCCTATTTCCAAGGCATATTACTAAGTTTGAATTAGTATTAAATGAATCATTGTCAATTTTTTGCATAATATTATGCAGGTTGGAATTTGGAAAACAATTATTTATTATAGGATGTTCCATACTATTATTTAAGAACTGGCCCATATTTTTTCCAATTTCATCACAGTACATTATTGTTTTTGTAACTAAGCATGAAGCGCTGGGATCCAGATGGGATGTAGCTGACACAGTACTGTCCGGACCTGAGTGGTCAGTGACTGGGCCTGGATTACAGCAGCCACAGCCATCCAGAACCCTGCCCTCCAGACTCACCTGGCTTCTAAGGAGTGCATCCATGGCCAGATTGAGTTCCCTTGTCTGTGTGGTAGTGCGTTCATAAAGGCTGATGTAATGCTCCAGGGAGTGCTCAGCCTGGCCAAGTTTGCTTCTCAGATCTTGCATTTCAGCCTCATACTGGGTCTGATTAAAATTTAGCTGTAATGTACAGAGCTCTAATTTATCAAGAACTTTTCTTTTACATTTTAGTTTAGATACTACATTTTTTTGATTTTTTAACAAAGTTTGAGTTTTTTTAATGAACTTACTTATTTTAACATATTTTTTTAACTTATTTTTGCTAAGATTGTGTTTGTTGTTTTTGCTGCTAGCCTCCACATTACACACTGAGTCATCTGTAGTTAAATCAATTGTTTGCAATGTATGTAAGTTGCTGCTGGCAACAAAAACTTGGCCTGAGGTCGATTCAGCGGACATTAATTCATCAAATAGACTTTGTGTTTTCGCGGTGGCAGAGTTATCGGCGTCTTCCTCCAGCTGGGTGATACGGAGGTGGGCGTCACACAGTTGCTTCTCCAGGACTGAAGTTTTATGCAGGACGGACTCAAACTCAATGCCACATTTTTGATCAAACCTATCTATTATCAATTGAAGCCTATCCCGTTCCTCAGAAAGAGAAGCATTCTGGGAATGCAACTCAGACATTTCGCTTTTTAGTTTTTTGTTATTTGATAGGGCTTCTATAAGGATATTTTCGTTTTCAGCTATTTCCGCTTCTAACTGTCCAATCTGCCTCTTAGCTACCTTCAATTCCTGTAGAGCCAGGTTCAACTTCTCGGTTTTACGAGTCATCATTATGATGGTTAGTGAGGGTCTTGTAAATATTACTTAGAGGTAATACCGAAAGGCAGAATGCACAATGTCTAGGTTATATTTTGAAAAAGATTGTATGTACTTACGTGACGCTATAGATATAAAACTTTGTTGGAAATAGTATTCCTTTACATGAAAAAACGGCACTAGTAAGCACAAAACACCTTCAAAACACAATCCAGCAAAACTTAGTTATAAACAAAACGATAATTTTCCGTTGGCCAAAACACACTAATGACACGACATAAACGCTTATTTATCAATTTCTACACTGGTTTATGTTGTAAATATGCGATCAAATCGGAAAGGGCTCTTTATAACTACGTAAAACAATTATTTTATAATAAATTCGTAGGGAACATTTGCGATCAGCTGTTGCTTGTTAGGGTTGCCACAACCGAGCCCCAACCAATTGTCCAGCATTATTATTATTATTATAATATATATACAAATAACACCCGGAACAAATATGTATTTGCAGATCGAATCCGCAACCTCCTACGTCGCAGTCGAGCCATCGCCCGCCGCGCCACATCGGACGTCATATGAGCTCTTTAAATGAAAAAATAATGTGAGCGTAAGTATCCCAGTTCACAAGCGCCTTTATATTACAGAATTAAAATTAAGTTCCAGCCTGCTTGGCTTTAATAAAATATTTCAGATTTTTTACTGTTATAAGGATTGTTAGGCTGACGCTGTATGTTGCTCGTGAACGCTCACAATTCAACACTAATTTAACACAAATTCTACAAATGGGCAAATTTGGATGTTTGTTACTTTTTTACGCTAAAATGGTACCTTACGCTTTACACTTATAACTGCGGACATAAAGAAAACCCTTCTCTGGTTTACAATATGAAAAGGATTCCTACTAATATTATAAACGTGAATGTTTGTGAGGATGTGTGTAAGTATGTTTGTTGCTCTTTCACGCTAAAACTACTGAATGGATTTTGATGAAACTTCTCAATAATATAGCTTACATATCAGAATAACAGCTACAATTTATAAGGATATATTTTATATTATCCTCAATAATGTATCACCACGCGGGTGAAATCGCGGGGCGTAGCTAGTGTACGTTATAAATAAATAAATATAATACTCGTTAGTTTATATATATATATGTATATACATACAGGCTACGACGAAACATGTGTACTAAGCCGGGGGTATAAAGAAATTTGAAATAATTTCATGACAAAACTAAGATTTGGCTGAGAAAACAAGCAAAGGACATTTGTTAAATATCTTTAAGTGATGAATTTTCCATGTTTTAAAAAATAAATAACATTAATATCTCAGAAAATAACGTGCAAAACCGAGGGCAAGCCTAGTGCTTGTATACGTGTAAAACGGGTTTAAAAGTTGTGTGTTCATTAAAATGTTGGCAGGATGAAAAGGAGTTTTCTGTTTATCAGATTGCGCTGTCGTGCGCGTCAGTTGGTTCGTTCGAACAATGAGGGAAATCTAAAGCATTTTGTATGGTGCTGTTTTAATGACGTCGGTACAACGGGATTTGTGTTATAGATAGAGCAAACTCACCTTGATAGATATATAGATAGAAAACATTTTAGTATACGACACTAAAAAAAATTATTTAATAAACGAAGTATAAAGGGCGGCCTTATCGCTGAGAGCGATCTCTTCCAGGCAAACTTAGGATGGGCATGAAGGACCAATATATGTAGATGGTGGCACTATAATAAATATATAGGTAGATAAAAAAAAAGAAAACAAATACTTCCACTTGGTGAAGTGCCTCGCTTACACTTGGACAGACTGTCATCATTTATAGCCTATGTACTAGACCACAGCTGGTCGCAGGCCTTCTCTTGATAAGCGCCATATTGCCTTTTTTAATATGGGGGTAAAGCCCATGATCCCAACGCTGGGCACGCGCTCTCGGGATCGCTGCTCGGTGGGAGAATCTGTTTGCAAGAAACACCTGCCCCCGGTGGATATCCCTTAGTCGCCTCTTACGACACCTGCGGGGATATTAATCATCATCATCCTCCCCAGACTATAGCAGTCCACTGCTGGACATAGGCCTCCCCCCATAAGCACCATAGCGCCCTGTCGTCAGATTGCTGCATCCAGCATCTACCTGCAATCTTTCGCAGGTCATCATCCCACCTGGCCGGAGGACGTCCTAAACTCGTTTACCGAGTCGTGGTCTCCACTTAAGAACACCAGCGAAAAACCGAAAACCGCTGGGGCAAACCTCAGCGGTTATCGGTTCTTCGCAAGATCTCGCAATCTCGCGATCTCGCGTTTTTAAAAGCAAAACGCTAGTCACCTCGTACTCTAATTAAAAAGGACAACAATATGAACCAAGCAATATAAAAAGTTGTCAGTATATCCACGAAGCCGACAGCGCCGTAAGAAACCTGGGCACATTATACACATTCGTCAAAACATCTAAGAATCGCACACAAACTAGCTTTTTTTGTTGTTGTTGCTGTAGGAACTGAGTATACAACTTTTGGATCGCTAATACATATCAACTACTACAGGTTAGTGAGGTAAGGTATACTTAATAATGTAGTATCACACATATAGACCCACCAATTAGAAGTATTATCGGCGACGTCAATATCTGCACGAAGCTATCAGCAATGACCCCAAAGAAACCTGTTCAGATACACATTGGTCAAAACATCCAAGAATCGCAAACAAACTAGTTTCGCTTTATGAGTGACGTCAGTCTTTTAACCTCTGCGAGCCCCGTGCAGCTCTAACGTCTCCATTTCCGTGCGCTGATGGAAACGGATTAGCTCCTAAATCGCCTGACATCGATTGCCATGATTCCAATCGGAACACTATGAATTCATCTGATGCTGATTCCTGAGTATTGTTGTTGCTGTAAAAACTGATTATATTCAACTTTTGGTGCTATATTATTATCAACAGTTACAGGTTAAGGAATTACTATCATGGAAGGGATTAACCCATTGAGTGCCGACGCACGAGCTGGTCGGGATGGGACGAATCCGGAAAAGACCCCGGATTGCATCACTAGCGCTGGGCCGTAAAGATGAAAGCTACACCATTTAATTTTTAGAGTTCTATCATCCACATTCGACAAAAAAAAATTATATTATATACAGAGTGTTTAGTATTGGGACCCACATTTTTAGGCGATATGCGCAGGTCATATGCTACAGTTTTCTAGTAGACTCAATGTCTTAAGTGTCACAGTTACCGACATATGATATTTTCAATAATGGAATTTATTTTATTTTAGATTTTTTTATAAATGTTCAATTATTATTAGTTTTTCTTATTGTGTAATTTTATGTATCATTTTTTATTTGTTCTACTATATAGGTATTGTAATTAACTAGTGTAATTGGTTGTAATATAGGTAATAGTGCTAGTTTATAGTTAAATAAATAAATAATTTTTAAAGTTTTTTGAAAATCACCCAAAATCGAAACGATTGGATCGTTGTCATACTACGAAAAGTTTTTGCCTATATCCGAGATGACATAAAATGCCATTAACTAAAACTGTACTCACGAAGAACTCCAAGGCAGTTAATTCAAATGAAATATAATCCTTAGTAACTTCTTTATAGAACTTTTAATTTGTTTATCCAACAGGCACTCAGCGCTGTACCCTCTTCAGGAATATTTAAAGGTAAAATGGGCGGAAGTTTGACCCTTTTACTTGACAACCTATTGCAGTTTCAAAGAGATTCAAAACAAACGAAGAAACCTACGGAACCATATCAGTTGATGGTAAAAAAAAACAGTTAATTTTCCTTTAGAACGGTACCTACTATGTCCAGCTAGGTTTGGCAGCGTTTGGAAACTACGTCGAGTCTTCTCGTCATACATACCGCAATGCTTGAAAATGAATTCAAGCATTACGTCCGTAGCGTTATGACCTACGGAGCTGAGACGTGGACACTCACGATAGGGCTGGTCCAACAGTTAAAAAAACAGGCAAAATCGCTCAGGGAGCTATGGAAAGAGCTATGCTCGGAGTGATATTTGTTTTCTGAAAGATAGGATTCGTAACGAATACATCCGACAGAGAACCAAAGTTATAGTTCTAAGAATTAGCGAGCTGAAGTGCCAGTGGGCCGGCCATATCTCGCGAAGAATGGACAACCGCTAGGGTAAACGTGTTCTTCAGTGGAGACCATGACTCGGTAACCGTAGTTTAGGACGCCCTCCGACCAGTGTGGATGATGACCTGCGAAAGACTGCAGTTAGATGCTCGATACGTCAAGCTGAAGACGTGGCGCTGTGGCGCTCATTGGGGTAGGCCTATGTCCAGCAGTAAACTATTGACGACCGATGTGGCGCGGTGGGCGAAGGTCCGCCTGCGACGCAGGAGGTTGCGGGTTCGATTCCCGCCTCGGAACAATTGTGTGTACGTTCTGCAGATATTTGTTCCGGGTGTTCTGGTCGTTCTCTATGTATAATAAAAAAAATATCTATCTATGTAATATATAGTATATCAGTAGTGTATATCAGTTATCTAGTACACATAACACAAGCTCTGCTTACCATGGGGCTAGATAATGCTGTGTGAATTGTCCAGCATTATTTATTTATTTATTATTATTATTTATTATTTAAAGTTGTTGATGATGATACTGTGTGGATTGTCGAGATTTTATTTTATTTATATATTGAAACAGGTTTTATTTGAAAAGTTACAAAAAATAGCTACTTGATCGTGCTTATATACGAGTTGCATTATTAGTATTAGAGGTTTACATACCTTAATGTGAACTTTGAAAAGAATCTGTGTCCGCTCCAACACAGAGCTCAATATCGATACGAACTCAAATCTATATAACTATGTCTCTCTCTGGACATCAGACGTGCAAAATCACTCCCTATCTTCAAAAAACTGCTGCATCAGCATTATTTATCCATATGAAATATTGATAGCCTTATCTTATGTCTATGTAAGTTTATTATAATGTTTGTAATGTAGGTATTTAGTGTATTTTTTACCAATTATTTATTAAAGTGCCACCGTCTATATTGTTCGTTCATGTCCAGTCCATCCCAAGGTTGCCTGGAAGAGATCGCTCTCAGCGATAAGGCCGCCCTTTATACCTTTATTCTAAGTTTTTATCTCTGTATTATTTTCTGTTTTGTGTGGTGTAATAAAGTGTTATCTATCTATCTATCTATCTAATGTAGTTGACCACAAATTGCCACAAGCGCTGAAATTTAATTTATTTATAACCGATTAATGAAAATACCTTTAATATTAACTAACTTTATATTCATTCGAATATAAAGCACCACAAATCATGTTAATATGCTGATACAATTAATGAAATAATTATAAAAAGAATAAAAATTATTTTCTTACGTTAGAATAACACGTTTTAAAAACCAAGCTTTTATAATCATCTAGGACCAAAGTGCCTGGAAGAGATCGCTCTCAGCGATAACGCCGCCCCTTATATTATACTTCCTCTATTCTAAGATCCGTTTTAAGAAGAAAGAAAAGAAAGAAAGAAAACACATTTGTCGATTCACTGAAGTAGGTACAACTTGTTACTACATATTATAAAATAAATATTTCAAATAATTTATTTCGAAATTATAAAATAAATATTTCAAATAATTTATTTCGAAATCCGTCTGCGAATGGTATCACTTTAGCAAATTTCCGCGAAAAACTCGATCTCTTCCTCGTGCTCAGCCAAGCAATGCATCTGACAGGGCAATTCAAAAAATCCAGAATATTCCATCAACGGCCGAACCTTGGTTACCTCGGAAAACCATCGAAGCACGATGAACCTAGTTTTTAGTTAGCCAGAAGGAGAACTCAACAATCTAAATCAGAACCATCATATAGATACAATACAGTTACTGTTTATTCCACACCAAATAAAAACAGATACACAAGACAGATATTCAATTCAATTCATGCTGAGTCGAGTCAGAACTAATTTTGTAAACGGTCCAAAGTATCTACCGTGTTTTCATAAGTTTTGGGCATAAGAATTTTTGAGTAGGTACCTAAGTGCCATTTACGATTTAAATATATGTATTTTATTATACTCTTTATATAGCTCACTGTCTTTGTTAACTTCATACAAAAGAGTTTCTTCAGTGCCCACACAATGCGGGTATTGAGTGTGGAGGTTTTATAGTATCAACGCATTCACACCGAAAACCGGCCATGAATACCTGGTCATCGACGTTATTAACTCAGAAAAACAGCCTGAATTGTTTAATTATTTATAGCGCTTTCAGAACCCTGTTTTTTAAGTTAATTCAGCGCTATCGAGAATGGAGAATCGAATAGAAAACGCAGGTTAAGACAGGATTTCTTTGTCCTCTGCGAAAACTTCTAGAAAGTTTCAAATGACTACGGAAATGCAGCTTCCAAAGTTCTTTCAAGGGGTCCGCGTCTTGGCACTCGGTATAAAGAGAAGATTATATTAATATTGTACTATTATTATTTTGTATTTACGAAGATAGTTATTGCTGGGAGTTCACGAGACAAGAGTTGAGTGATGCAAGGAAGTCTATAAAAAGCACGCTCTTTTAGCTCTGGTTTGGTATGCTAATGCACGTCTTAGGAAAAATCAGTCAGTCACAGAGATATGTTTAATAGGTGTATTATATATTATATTATTTATTGTATTATATATATATATATTATATTTTAGTATTATATATTTATCATTTTAATGAGTCCTATAAAAATCTATACAAAATTACATTCAAGATTCATTTGATTCCTACAAATTCATACGACCTGACCACCTCATATCCCAATAATTTCGTAAATTTACCGAAATCGCTTGTAAATATTTCACTCCATATTTAACCAGCTCATTCGCCCATGCCAATACAATATCCATATTTGTCTAGCTCATCTCCTCACAGGCGATCGAGCGGAGTTTCCGCGTCATCGCAAATTATCGCGGATATACCCCAGAGAAACTGACAATTACTGGAACTGGAGGCTGCAGTGATTGGGGATGACAGTTGGCCTGTTTTAACCAACTTTTAAAAGGAATATTTTCGTTTAGATGATTGATGAGATTTTTCTTTGACTTTCCTTTTATTTCATTCAATTGTAAAACCGACGACGCGGACACTTGATATTAAAATTGACACTCCGTTTCTTCATTTTATGTGTTGATGAATATAATTTAATTTGTATTGTGTTTATTGTACCGTATGTTCTTAAGCCGAATTGTTTATATAACTAATTTAAAAGGTACCTGTGTTATATTAGATATGTAAAAACGTATTTTTTTTTATAATGCTGGACAATTCTCACACCATTATACTATTCATTCACACACCATTATTATACACACCCATAACACAAGCTGTGTTATGGGTACTAGATAACTGATATACATAATACTATATATTACATAGATAGATATTTTTTATTATACATAGAAAACGACCAGAACACCCGGAACAAATATCTGCAGATCGTACACACAATTATTCCGAGGCGGGAATCGATCCCGCAACCTCCTGCGTCGCAGGCGGACTTTCGCCCACCGCGCCACATCGGTCGTCAAATAGAGCTACATGTTTTTAAAGAAATAAATAATGAATGCTAACCTTTTACTTTCATTTTATTCTTGCTCTACTTTCATTTTATTAGGTATCCTTCAAACTCTGTTGAAAAAATTCAGTGACTAAAATATCGCGGCACGATCCTTTTGACCCGTTCTGCTAAAAAAACAAATCAACACAAATCAACTGTCTGTACCATAAATTATGCACGTGAAGCCCCAGCCAAGTAAATGATAATCACGACAACCTCTCAAAAACTTTCACTATCCGTAACCCAGATCTTCAAAAAACAAACACATAAATCACAAATCCACGCGCCGTGGTTCGTTATAACCAGTGATCGGAAATTCGGGCGCTTATTTACCTAAAGTTGGAGAAAAGACACAACATGGAGCAGTTACAACCATCTCTTCCGGGAATCGAGCCTCCGGGAACTCGGAAGAATTCCCGGAAATTCTGGAATTTTCTAGAATGTTGATGTATTTTCGCTGGAATCTTATTGATAGACGAATTATAAGAAACTTTTATTCATATGCGTTTTTCACTAAAATCAATATTTCCGGAGAAAAAAGTTTTTATTTACATGATTCCAAATTTTCTCAAATGCATGCTAATGTTTTGTTTTGCCGTAAATAATCTTATGCCTAGACGAAAAATAAGACAACTTTTATTCTTACACATTTTAATAAAGTCAATACCTATTTTCCGAGAATATTTTTTTCTAATATATTGACTATTGAAAAACGTGTAAGAACACAAGCAGTGCTCCGTCACTCGCACTCTATTTTGAGTTTTTTACCTGCGGTTTTCTTACCCTCCCCCTCCCTCAAAAATCAAGATACCGATGATTCCGTAGCGTGAGCCAAGGTCATTGCTGAGGAAGGTGGCAGAGCATTAGGAACATTATTTCCACCTATGTAAGGGTCAAAATAGATTGGTGATAGAAAACGAGTAAGTAAGGTTTACAACGCCACGCAACCCGGGTTGCTTTGTTTTATTCGTTGATTGTCTCATTCGTCGCTTGACTGTCTTTTCGTCTACTCATGCGTTCGGGTGTTCTATTAAGTGATACTTTTTCTAACGACTCGGCTTTACAACGGTTTTTGATTTGCATTGTGACCCTGTTATCTGTTTTGCTTGGAACGACAATCTTGTGCTACGACTCATGGACTCTGTTATTTTTTGTGACTTGGATTGAACCTGCGTCTTGGATTAAACCATTTGCATTTTTACAAGGTAAGAGATCTTTTTTAGTGTTGTAAATGCTGTATTGTTGTATATAAGCAAAACATAAAGTAATAAACACGAAATCTTAACAAAAAAATCATAGACACGCCGTAGACAAGTATTAAGCAATTGTTGAGGAAAAGTGATACCATAAAATGATGTTTAGCTGTTGTTTAGAGTGCCTTAGGCAGTGTTTTAATTCAAACAACAACGACCCACTAACTAAAACGTAACGTTTCTTGGGTTTGCCAAGTAAGAACAAGCATACGTCAATTTTAAGTAGTGTTTTGCTACATGTTTTATGGTACGAAATTTTTAAACAATTGAATACTAATGAAAATACTATTTGAGTGTGTGACATATCATACTTTTTCGATTACAGTTGAAATCGAACTGAGCCATATGTCCCACTCAAAATATTTTGGCAGTGTTTATTCCCTAGACACTGCTTAACTAAAAAACATGTGTTTGAAATTTTTTTGTTAATTTTTTGTAGTAAGACTGTAATAGAATTGCGCTACGCACACAGACATGTATGATTTTATTGTTTCTGGAAATGAAATAATCAGGATACATTCCTATATTGTGGTTTGAACTGTATGAGGGTTATATTTTATTTCCTGTAATCTATATATTTACTCAATTTCATTGAAATTCCTATTTGCGTTACGAAACTATAGCGAAAATCATATTTTTAACATTTATACAGTGGCTCGGCGTGTGGGAGCCCTTCCTCGTTTTGTTGCCGGCCTCGACGCTACACCAGCACCTGCACGCAGGAGGTGAAGTGGTTCACGCTACACTTCAAAAAGGTTAGTACACTGTACTATCGCGTTCCGCGCCGCCCCGCGTTGTCTGAGGCGGTACCCTTCCCGGTATCTTTCCCACCCGCGGGAACTTTGCACCCGCTTTCTTACGTTGTGACAACTGCACATCCTACATGTTTACGATAGTCATTTCTGTATTTTGTTAATGCTGAATATTGTTCTTGAAACATAAAAGTTGCGTTTGTAATTTTAAGTAAATTTGTGCAAGGCTATTCATTTAACTTTTTTGATGCATTTTTTCTCCGTATAATACATGTAACGCCCATAACCTCATACTTTTGTTTTTAGCCATAAAGTGAATTCCTTTCTTACATTTCAGACTTCACCTGGATAAACTGTCAATCAACCATTCCTGACCCTGTTACAAAGTTACAATGGCAGATTCAATTAGGAGAGAGGACATTGCGCAAACATGGCTACGGAATAATCCTGAGATGATTTACGACCCGGCCAGCAATACTATATATTGTTCTAAGTGTGAATCCACAATAAACGCCAAGAAGACCAATTTTGACCGGCATATCAAGTCGAAAAAACATCAAGGCGTTCAGTCAGAAGGAACAGATTTCTTTTTAGATCTTATAAATTTCCTTATAATGTGTAACATACCTTGGTCACAGGTAGAAAACCCCGCTTTTAAATTGTTTTTTGACAAATATATTTGTAATTGCAAGCAGGTTCGTACCATTCCAAGTGAATCGATTTTAAGAAAAAAATATTTGGACCACGTTTACAAAGATAAAATGAAAAAGATTTACCAAGATTTAGATAACTGTCCCGTGTGGATTTCTCTAGATGAAACTACTGACTTCATGGGTCGAAATGTGGTGCACTTTTTAATTAAACCTTTAAATGAGCTTGTATCAAAACCAATTTATATGTTAGCTTGTCAGACTTTAGACTCTGTAAATGGGCAATCAATATCACAGTTTGTCATAGAGTCCTTAAAAAAATTATGGGGAGAGCTATTTGATTCCAAAGTACACAATGTGTTAATTATGTGTACCGACAGTGTAGCATATATGCTACTGGCTGGCAGAATATTAAAAGAGACGTTCCCCAACCTAAAACATTTTACATGTTTAGCTCACGCGCTGCACAGGTTGACAGAAAAAATACGTCTAGATTTTGTAGATGTTGATACCCTAATATCAAATGTAAAAAAAGTGTTTTTGAAATCTCCCAATCGGGTAAATATTTTAAGGGAAAGATATCCGAATATGCCGCTGCCTCCTCAACCAGTTATTACCAGATGGGGTACTTGGTTGGAGGCGGCATTTTATTATGCAAGATATTTTAATGAAATCTCGGACGTTTTATCTTCATTAAATAGCAATGAAGCTATTTCGATCAGAAATGCTAAAACGGTTTTAACAAAACCAAATTTAAAAAATGAACTGGATTATATATTAGAATATTTTAAGGCTATTCAGGAAGCAATAAAGAAGTTGGAGAAACAAAATCTGTCCATTACTCAGTCATTTGAAATATTCGACCATGTAAGAGCAGTAATTCAGTTGACATCTAAGAATGAATTAATAAACAAATTAGAAAAACTTATGGACAGAAATCCCGATTTTGACGTAATCCGAGATATATGTGAAAACAAAACGGAAGTAAGTGACGCTAATCTATACAAATTTGCCCCACTTACTTCCGTAGACGTTGAAAGGACTTTTTCAACATATAAATGGGTCTTAAATGTCAAGAGAAATAGATTAAAAATTGAAAATATGGAAAAAATCATGATTATTTATTGTAATTCAAAGAGTGAAATGTCAACAAGTACTTCAGAGTTAGTAGACCTTGATGACGATAACGCTTCTGCAACAAGCTCACGACAGCCTGACACAGGAACGTTAACGTCCTCAAATGTAATGGCTATCGATTCTGACAATTAGTATAGTTATTAAATTTTGTACATGGTTTTTTAAGTTCTGTAACAGTGATTTTGTTGTAGATAATTTATTTTTTTGTAAATAAATAACACTCGTATTTTACTATTGTTTCATTACCACATCTTGGACTTTAAAAACGACCCTTGCTAATTACGGAAAATATGGAACAAAATAAGTTTTGTGTTATCTCAGAAAACATCGATTTTATGATATTTTTTAAAATAATAACTATTTCTATTATTCGTACGCAATTATCAAATAAATGATAAATGCGTACCAAGAAAAGTGTTTTATATTTCATCTAGAAAAAGGATTTGGGCAAAAAATCATCAATATTAAAAAATCTAAATTTCTCCGGAAATATCGAGTTTAGTAAAAAAAGCGTCGGAATAAAAGTGTCTTATAATTCGTCTTTATGTAAGATTCCGGTGAAAAGAAACCAACATTGTAGAAAATTCCGAAATCCCGGGATCCCGGGAAAGAATTCCAGAGAAAGAGATGGTTTCAACCGCTCCATGTCATGTCTTCTCGCCAACTTTAGGTATATAAGCGCCCGAATTTCCGATCACTAGTTATAACACAGTTATAACTCGGACATAGCCGTCCGGAAACCGGCCGATTTCCCACCGGATCTCATTTCGAATTTCGAGCAAGATATGAAATTGTCGATACCAAACTTGGGAGTCCCTAATTGGTCGCATCAAATTTAAAAAAGAACTAATAAGCGATGGAAGCGCGTCTCCCGAGATTCCATTTTTGTATTGGATCGTTACGAACAGATGATGGAGTAATTTGGGATCTATTTGAACAGATGGCGACGTATTTGCACAATTTTCTTTCAGTGAATGGACGTGTTCCTAATTTTTTACAGTATGTATTCTGAGTATTTAATTCCGATGCACTGCGTAAAAATAAAATACTTACCAATAAAACAGGAGCCGAATTCTGATAACCAATAGCTTGCTACTATCACAATGGTATCAAATAAGATCGTCCGTAGATGAACGAAACTCTAGATAGTGCGTATGGCTACGAATAAATATAGGCGTATGGTGCTATTTGCGGTATGAAGAAATTGATAGATTGGACCTTGACATCTTTGACACCCGTCCCTCCATCAGTAGCTTCTTTCATCAAAGGTAAAATGAAAAAGGTCAAATGTGTCATTCTAATACGATTCCATTGTTTTAGTAAAGTGATTAATTTAGTAACATTTGCCCCACAGTGAGTTAAGAACATAAGCACAATAATCAGCCAGCCACGTTATCTTGCAATAAAGCTTGCCTAGACTTCACCGAATTTTCCCTTCATTCTTGAATTTCCCATACACCCTCCATTACACAGAGGAAACGAAAACGTGCATGTTGGATACGTTTCAAATGTAAATAACTCGGAAAATAGCTATAAACCTCCAGGATCCAGCCACTGTCGTCTGCCTCTTGGAATGCATGCAGTAAACAAACATATTAGCTCGCATAACCGATCTCGGTAAGTGTTCCAAGTTTTCCCATGCGAGTTTTTTAGGCTGGTTTGAACTGATATTGAAACCACTGATACTTTGGATAAATTTGTGACAAGTGGGTATCAATTTGTATCAGATTAATTTATCAGAAATTCGTCGACTTTCAAGCGCTTTCTTTGCTTCATATTTGAGGTAGCTTGATGTTATATGGGTAGAAATAGAACCTACCCACCTCAATCATCATCATCATCAGCTCACACCCTTGCTAAGTACCTACAGGCTTCATCTTTATCATCATCATCATATCAGCCTATACACATCTACTGCTTAGACATAGGCCTCCCCAAACGAAGCCATATAGCGATCTTGAGCCACCTCCATCTGTTGACTCTCTCTTCTTCATAACTGGTCAATCGATCCTGTACGAGCCTTATCCACTATCTTCCCACCACACCAACAATATCGTCTGACTATCTGGCAGGGCTCTACCTCAATACCTTGTTCTAATTCCTAAGCCTATCAGAGATCCAAGTTTCCAGTCCCATTGATTGATTCGTTGCAAAGGTACATACGGTGAAGTGATCGTATTGCTAGAACACTAAATTCCAACCTACGTTCCACTTCAAAGCTATCCGCACAAAAGCTGCAGAAGCAACAATCGGTAAAATCCACTTGGCCAACGTATCTGATTATTCATTACAATATATCTTGGTCGCTGTACAGCTAAAGTACCATTACTTATTTCCCAGAAAAGAAATATTTATTGCGCCCGATAACTCACCTCTAATTACCAGTTCGCTAAAAGGCACTGGCTATTTCCTAGAAGCTACAAAGAGCGGGCGAGTTGCCAGAGTTGGTTTTTTTTTAAAGAAGCTTCCAGTGTTCGGTATTCGAGCGTGGTCCTCACGCGTTCACGCTCGATTGAGTGGTAGGAGGTTATAGGAGTGAAGGCTGTGAACGCACCCGACTTGTTTCCGGAGGAGGCGCCGTAGCGACGCCGTCCGGTTCCGGGAGCGCTAGAGTTGGGACGAAAACTCTCCGCGCCAGCAATGAAACGCTTTGTACTCCGCTTCAAGTTTTGTAAGAAGTTTTTGTTGTAAAGAGGTTATTGGTGATTCTAAGTTTGAAAGGGGACAGCGAATTTTATTGCAATAGATTTCTGAATTAGGCTTTATATTTTTGCTATGCCATAGCACTGTTTTTGCGTTGAAAGTTGCGGGTAGATAAAATACCTACCCAACCTATATAGGTACTAGAAGTAAGTTAAGCTAAGTAATTTTATCAACAATCTGGCTAAATTCTCCACATCTAAAAAGAGCATTAAAATTTTAAATGATACTAAAAACAAATATCGTTAACTACAGTCGAACACAACTAACAAACAGCCGTTTTACGAGCAGATAAAGAGGTTTTCCGACGAAACTGATTACGGAAGCCCACTGAAAAATAGAACGATTACAGGAAATAATAAAAGTCCGTCCGGCACTAGCAAAAAACGCGGGAAACGGCGGAAAGAAAAGATGGCGATTTGCACAAAACACGGCCATTACCGGGTTCAGTTCTACGTTAGTTATTGCACACATTTGCACGGCGGAGAGGAAATCTCTTCTAAGCGACGACGTTTAGTCAATTATTCAACTATATGGCTGTCGTCATGGAAAACAGCGAGACCGTACATTGCGTACTAACGGTTTTGTTCACGATTGTTGAGAAACAGATAAACATTTGTTATGTGTGGTATTAGTACTTATCTAAGCAGTCTAGGTTACTAAAGTTTCCAATAGCTTATCTTGGAATTCCATTAGGGAAATAATAGTTAGCTAGGTACCTAGATAAGGTACAAAATGAGAGTTGAACTGAGAATTGGAGTTTTTGTGTAGGTATCTCTCTCGCTCTTTATGACAATTACATCACTAAGGAATACCGGATAACTCTTTGGATCTTCTTACATCTTACTTGAGTGATAGGATACTTTCTAGTTTCTGCCCCCGGCTTCGCATGTGCAATTATCTTCAAACGTATTCAAAGAAAATAGATAGGCATAAAGGTTTTTATCCTATGGGAACTGATTAATGGGATAAAAAAGTAGCATGTTTGATTCCATACTTAGAGCTACAACTATGCAAAATTTTAGCCCGATCCGTTCAGTAGTAATGACTGAATAGGAACAAACTTTCTTTTAGTTTGAAGCTTTTCTAAATAACACTACTCTAGTCCATTACCTATAAAATGTAATAAAGTTAACTATTTCGTAAAACACGTAACCAAACCCTCCGGCACGCGACACCCAGAGACACCTAAGTATGTACTTAAATCCTCATCAAAAACCAATACAAACTCCTGAATTCCTAACGAACATCGATTCAAATCCCACGGTTAAAGAAAATCCCCAATTTGTGCTCGACGAACATTCTGTTATCAGTGGACGTAGTCAGGATATCGCTAGAGGTGCTACTTTAGGGTAAAATAAACGGAGTCCCGTCTAATCGCAGATTCATCTAGAAAACAGATTTAAAAAACTGAGCAATCACACGTCGTAGCTTCTTTGCGTTGTAGTATTTCTATGTCTTAGGAGTTCTATATCGTAGCACAACTACGTCGTAACACGTCTACATCATAACATATCTACATCGTAACACATGTACATCGTAACAAATCTACATCGTAAACCTACTACGCCGTAACACATCTACATCGTAGCACATCTACATCGTAACCCTACTACGCCGTAACACACCTACATCGTAGCACATCTACATCGTAACTCTACTACGGCGTAACACACCTACATCGTAGCACGTCTACATCGTAGCACATCTACATCGTAACCCTACTACGCCGTAACACACCTACATCGTAGCACGTCTACATCGTAGCACATCTACATCGTAACCCTACTACGCCGTAACACATCTACATCGTAGCACCACTAGTCGTAGCAACAATTCGATACCGTAGCACCTCTACATCGTAACACTTCACGTGGTTATTTTATTTGATTCCCTTTCTTTGTTGGACATTTCTGTATGTAATTATTACTGTAAGTAGGTATGTATGTACCTTAAGATAAAGATTCATTTATTTGCTTTAACATAATACAGTTGTAGAACTTAAATAATAAAAAATGTATCATTTATGTTCTACCTTTAAATTAGGCATGCAAATATTAAGATTTTTGTAGGTACGTAAATGATTTGTCAACTAAAAATTAACGTAACTAAGTTGTATCTTTTTGTGATTTTTTATTATTTAGTGCAATGTAATGACTTACGAGTATCTGTTAATTTCTGTAATGTTCCATGTATGATTATTTATAATAAAAAATACGAATGTTACAAGTACTCAGAAAGAAAGGCAAGCGCCTACTCCAAGGTCTTCCACAGGACAAGGAATGGGCTGACAAAATAAATACAACCTTTTGAAATAAATAAAGTCTCTGGGGACTGCCGATACAAATGAAAACTAAGTAATTTTATATTTTATTTATACTGGGAAGCGTGCAGTGACGATTACGCGAGTTCCATGATTTTAGATCACCCAAAAAGTGCTCAACGCGCCAAAAGAAGTTTTTACTTCAATAACACAAGTCCTAATTTCTCCTCTAGTCCGTCCTTAGTCCGCCCCACCGGCCATCCGGACCGCTATTGAATTATTAATCACACGTCACGCGGCCCTCTGTCTGCGCTAATCTATCTTTTGTCAACGCGATCCAAGGCCGGACGTGTCCAACGTTTTGCCAACTTCAAACTGCCTCAAAGGTGTTTTGTTTAGCGGCCGGGAACGGAATTGGAATGCCCTTTGGGTTTACATGCTTAGTGGTTTGACAAGGCTTGCATGCCTTTTCGTTATTTCAGACGAGGGGTCTGTGTTTTATGTGCACTTTTGAGCTGGCAGCCCCGTTTTGCGTTGTACCTATTTTGATCTGTCTTACGACCGAATACTCAAAACGCAACTCAGATTTAAGACCGTTTCAAGTGACAGTTTTCAGACAGATGTTCGTTGAAAACTGACAAAAAATGGCGAATTGAGTCGTGCTTAAATCTGAGTCGCGTTTGAGTACAGACGCAGCCCAGTACATACAGGACATTCTTTAGATGTGTCCCGATTTTGTGGCTTATCTCAATATTCTAGAACGGAATTTAACACAGTTAGTGCTCAGCCTCAACACGCTCATCTAAAATGGGCAATTGGGCATATAGGATTCTCGATCCGCTAAGTCCTCCTTATTCTCGTACATAGTGGCATATTTAAATCGATCGGTCGGAAAATCTGAAACTATAAGCATTTGATTCATATTAGACATCCTGTTTCGTAGTAACATTTACTGCTTAAGACCTACATAATCGATATCCAAATTTAAATAGTGTTAGTTTTATTTCCAAAACGTCTGGGTTTGATACACGAGCTGAGTTTTTTTAAATGTATGAATGCAATTTTTGTTGTTACTAAAATCGATGACATGGTTCCTAAAAAGAGATCTTCGTATGTTTTATACCTATAGTTTCAGACTTTCCCATACTGACCGATCTAAATATGCCACCCTGTATAGGTAGTTCCAGTAACACAGGATCAATTGAAGTAGGGTATTCTAGGACTCCAATCTGCATCGAATGGACGTGATAAACGTGTGTCGAAGAATCGAGCAGTATTTTATCTGAAACTCAGTTTCAGAATGCGACCCCTATTCAGTTTGTTTGTTTTCTTTTCTAGTAACTGTTAGCGCGTTAAGCGTTTTGTCCGGAACGCTTGGCATGACGACATCGTTGCTAGCTGCCCGTATCAATGATTGTTAAAGCTAACGACGGTAGGATAGCTCGTTCGATGCTCTCTTGCATAAAATCAACGCTTGGAAAGAATACTCTATGTAGATAACGGCGTACATGCGCGAAAGACACGTTCCACCTAGACAAGATAACTAGTTATTCAGTTACGATTTCTGGGTGGAACAAAGGCTACAACACGTCGCCAGCTTACGTCCTCGGCTGATCACGCTGCCGCAAAACAAACATTAAACATCATAGTGCTTTATTTCCTTACAGGCCTCTGAGGCACGTAACAAAATTAAGTCAAATTAAGTCCTATAAGTGTACCTGTACATGTCAAAATCAACCTCCAAGTATATCTGACTTGCTGCTTTTTGGGACAGAAGAATTTGGGACGCACTGTCCCATATATTACTTGATGATTTTATTATTTTTGTTACTGTCTTTTCGGACACTATTAAAAATAGGTAAATTGTACAGTCAGTTAAAAAACATGTATGCTGGTAGGCAGGTTTTTATCGAGGCGCGGCGACGGCACAGCAATATGACGCATAGCAAGGTCGCACTCTCCCTGTATCTTTATTTTCTAGCTCTATTTTGCACCTAGGCCGAAGGACAACAATAAAACAATTCGTCTTGCCAGTAAGTGAAGGTCAGTGCAAACAAGGACATGTATCCAGAAAGTTAAAGAAATTATGTGGTTGTTTATATTGTTCTTCATGTTTTTTGGGGGTAAGTTAAATAATTCAACTTAGTTTAATACTCATAATCAGTGATCGGATTAGGTAAAATATATTTACCTAAAGTTTGAAT